>CM051836.1:89893839-91175714 GCA_028451465.1 Erethizon dorsatum | reverse complement strand
AAAAAAAGGGTCGGTGATATCGCTGAGCGGCACAAGCGCTTGCTGGCAAGCGCAAGATCCTGAGGTCGACCCCCAGTACCCACATAAAAAAAACAAAAAACAAAAAACAAAGGACTAAAAAGTCTATATCTAACAAAAGAGCATTTGAAACAGGGTTTTCACTAAGACATACCTCGCTTGTTTTGAGGGCTTCTTTAGAATCTTCTTCAGACTGCTGTTTCTTTTTGGAATTCTCTTCAGTGTTCCTAAGGATGGGGAAATGTCCATTATGAACATTATGTCCATTATGAACTCAAATGTAAGAATTTCTCAGTAAGGTAGGAAAAAAAATTCTTTTACTATAAGCACTAAATCCATAAATGGAGACTTGTTACATGTCAATTTAAATCCTATCCTTAGTTGACACGGAGATCATAATGCTGAATTTGGTATGAACTGCTCTCGGTGCTAAAGGAAAGTGTAGCTGAAACAAAAATTCTTGATTCACTGCCTGAAGATGAATATGTTCATATTTTGAAAGTCTTACCATCTTTCTGAGCAAACAGTAGCCTTTTTAATTCAGATCAATAGAAGTGAGATACAGTAATAAATTTGAGAGCTGACTCTTCTCAATGAATTCTACAAATTATTGATTCATTTATCTTGAAGCCCATCGTTAATTTACATGATTGCAACATGACAGAACAGCAAAACTGTAGCCTATGGCTCACATGATCTCACAGCTACTGTCCCAGTCTCTCTGGTTTTCTAACTCTTATAGGATTAGCAATGATAATGCAGGGTTAAAAATAATCTTGGATTAGAGGGAGAAGCATGGGATACTGGCAAAAAGAACTGTGCGAAGGGCTGGAGAATGGATGCAATTATTCTAAGTGGCTACCAAATGCGCAGAACAGGAACAATTCTAGAGCAATTCTAGAGGGTCCATAAACTCTTTGAAACTCAAGTGTTGATTGTGTGTAGACACATGTACATTTTTCTGGAGAGAAGGACTAAAGCTTTCATGAGATGATCAGAAAGTAACTGATACATTACTTTAAAGGCTGGGGACTTAACTCAGTGGAACAGCACTTGCCTAGCATGCATGAGGCCCTGCGTTTGATATGCTGCATATATATTACATACAAAAACATGCACGTTACTTTGAAATATTATTAAGACAATGAATTATGGCAGTAAAAATGAAACCTAAGCTCCTTCATAAACATCAAGTAACATACAACTGAAGGTACAACTCTTTACTACCATGAAGGCTTTCTTTCTTCTGAAAGCATCGTGCATTCAAGTGAGTACTACGATTAGAACAAGGCCAGATAAAACACGTACCTTGAATCTTTCCTTCTTTTTTTGCTTAAGGCTACCTTTTTCTCTAAAACTTTCCGTTCTTTAAGAACTTCTTTAATTCTTGGGGCTTTTGGTTCCAAACTCTTTGTTGCTGATTCTTCTAAGTCCACATTATTTTTGCCTAGGAAAGAAGCAGTCAATAAACCGTATTTCAGAAAAGAGTTTCACAAACAATGTTTTATTTACTTTTCATTCAGACTTTATAATTACTGTAAAAATGAAAAATGGCTTTAAAGTCCTTAGGTTGTGCTGAAATAAACATACTAGAACTCAATTTTGTTTTAGTCAATATTCCACATAAATGTTAACGTAAAGGACTGGGGGCATAGCTCAGTGGTAGAACATATGCTTAGCATGTGTGAGATCCTGAGTTCAATCCTTAGTACTGAAAACGTCAATTTATAGCTTACTCTTAGTTGACAAGGAGATCATAATGCCAAATGTGGCAAAACAAAACAAAAAAATCCAAAAGTTAACATAAAACAGCTGAATTCCATTAGTATCAGCAGTAAGACTTCATTACTTACATGCTAGCAACCATTTTCTAGTGATAATTCATTCTATTTTCCAGTGGAAAATAAATTGTTAATATGCCTGGCATAAGCTGACATTCAATGCTTAATTTACATGTAGGGATAAAATAAAAACTGACTAAACATATCAAATTAAACAGTGAGGAAGTCATTCACACTTGAGAATAGATCATTTTATGTTCTTAGGTCATAAGTGAGACAAGAATAACTAGAAAATAATGGCATACATGAGATAGTTTAACATCTACTATACCTTGACTTTTTCCTTTGGAAGACTTGGTCTTTTCTGCTTTCTGTTTCCGTTTTTCTTCAAGTTTCTCCCTATTAATTTGCCTTCTTAAAAGTCTTTCTTCTTTTTCTTTTGCCTAAAATCACAAAATCACCTAATTGATTATCAGGCAAAAGCAAAGACACTCTGAAAGAAAATATATAGGAAAAAGGTCTTTGTCATTCAGATGTTCTTTCAAATAAATGAACTCAGCAAAAGTATATATATATTCTCTCCTCTCTTCTCTAAATAGATACATACATACACAGGCATTTATGTGTGAGTGTATATGTGTTTATATGTATGAGTGTGTGTTTCAATGTGGGAGCTACCAGAAGAATAAAAGAGAAAGATGGGAAACTTTTTTCTTATTCTTAGAATGCCAGAATGGGAAAGGTATAATTTTGATAAAAGGTGTTTTAACAAACTGGTTGTTTCAATTAAAAAGATAGTCATAAAAGTGTCACTGAAGCTGGGCATGGTGGCACATGCCTGTAATCCCAGTACTCAAAAGGCTGAGGCAGGAGGATCACAAGTTTGAGGCCAGCTTGGAATACATAGTGAATTCAAGGCCAGCCTGAGCCACATAGCAAGACCCTGTCTCAAAAGACAAGACAAAAAAAAAAAAAAAAAAAAAAGCAAAAAAAAGGTGTCATTGAGCATGAAGTGTGTACAGGTAGGAAAAAGCCAGTATGCAGATTCAAGTCACAGCAAGTTTGAATTGGTGATTATACTAGAGACCCAGGCTTTGCACTTGGGACCTCTGTGCTGTCATATTTTAAACCACGAAGAATTCACAATCACTGTGTTACTCCCACTACCCATCTCTGGTCCACAGCTGAAAGTCAAAGTGCCAAAAACCCTAAGACGACACATAACTGCAGACATGCAACCTTTTCAAGAAATAACTCTGCAAGGATGACTATCCTCTACTAGCTATAGAAAAGTTTCATATTTTAATGCTCCTTAAATTGTAAGCCAACTTAAAATTGATGTACACAATTAGAAATTTTCTTTAAGGAGCTATTATAAATTCAAAGGTACACCTATGTTGTAATTAGAAGCACTTTCAAACCTGGAACATATGTGGACTGCATTTCTCTCTTAACTTTATGATAAGAGCTGCATACTATATTTTAGTATGACTTTATCCATACTGATACAAACATTTTCATACTCTGAAACAAGATCACTGGCAGTTTTTCACTTCTGTCAATAACATGAGACAAACACCTCCGTCCCCTGTGCATGTCTACCTCACCTAGTTAAATGACAAGTTCCTGAAGGCAGAGCCCATATGTCTCTGCTTCTCACAAGTACCAGGACCTTGAACGGTATTCAAGTTTGTCAACCTGACGCAGGAAGCTAACACAGTAACGGGTCAAACTGGACTTACAATAGACTGTCGCCGCTGTTCCACAGTAAGCTCATCATCAGAATCACTGTAGTACTTCGAGTAAAGATACGGTTTGTGAACATAAGCATGCCGTACACTTCTTACTTTCCCTTCACTGGAATCACTAGTTTGACTTTTTGTTTTATTTTGTTTGCTCTTCTCTTCGTCTGAAAGAAAGTCAGTAGAAAGAGCAGCGCTTCTGTGAATTAGCAGACATTACACTTACTTATGTTATTAAAAGAAAAACTTCAGACAGATTAGAGTTTAGAGTTTATTTAGGCAAAAACTGATTCATGAATTTGTTACACGTACTGAGAACCAGATGGGGTTCAGAGAATTCTTCATTAGCAGTGTGAACACCAAGGTTTTATGGGCTGAATGTGGAAGCAAAGTAAGTTATCATACTGGACATGGCAAGACCTTTGCCTTATTTGGATATGAGGAGACAAGAATTCTCTAGTTAGGGGTTAACTAGTAGTTTCTGATGGCCTAAGCTTAAGTTTCATTTTACGGTTCACATCATTTTCAAGCTGCTTATGTAGGGAGCCAGGAGCCCAAGGAGTGGGAGCTGCCTCAGAGTAATGTCTTCCCCTACCCTTAATTTCTTAAAACGATGCTCTTTTGACAAACAGTTCTTATTTCTCAGTGGACTTGATACTAATGCTTTACAATGGTTAAGTTAAACAAATTCATTTGAAGCTGTAAATGAGATTTTAATGACTACTTGTGAGTTCAGAAAAGAGGTAGGACTCAGTAACAGTTCCTATACCAAGCATACATTAAAATCCTCTACATTAGGCAGATGAGTTGTTTTCATTTGATACAGCAAGAAGTGAAGAAGGAAAAGAGAAAACAAGGTTTTCACTTACTAGTATTTAGTGTGTCAAAATAGCCATCTTCTTACTTCGTAGCTCCTATAAACATAAAATCTAGCCCTCTCTAAGAAAACACTTCAAAAGCACCCCCAGAACATCAAGTATTAGAATTGTAGTTAGGGTAGAGAAAGAGGAACGTTCACAGGGTGAGGAGCATGCTTCCCACCTGGGCACTATCAAACTGACTTGAGGACAGACAGGACAACTAGGGAATGCGGCTGCTCCTTTTTCTAGATAGGTAAATTCAATTTTTCATGGATATAAAGATTGCAATGAAAGATGGGTGAGACTGAGAAAAACATCTGGAGTGTTAGAAGGTTCTACTTTTTCTCTTTTGATTTTCTTCCAAGATATCCTATCCAAAGACAGCAGCAAATTACAAGACGGTATCTAAAGGCAACTGCAAATAAAACTCAGCATTTTTGATTGTTAAAAAGAAAGTCATGAGAATTCAATCATGGGGTAAAGAGCACATAAAGTACTGCTTAGAAGCAGGCAGCCAGGTTGGAAATCTGTTCTGGTGCTTACTGGCTGTGTGACTTTGGACGGGACACACTTTCCATAGGCTGTGGGGAGGACTACAGAAGTTATTACACGGAAGGCCAAAGCCCAGTCCCTGAAACACTGTTAGCTGGAAAACATACTGTATAATAAAGAATTTAGCCTTGCTCTGAGGGGTGTGCCTTGGGCCTTGGTTTCTGGGGGGGGGTGTCACTGCTAAGTCCTGGGAATACTATGCCTAACAAACCAAACGGCCTCAGATGTGACAGAGGGAGGGAGCTTCCCATCATGGAGTTTCAGCCTGACCTCCAGAGGGGGCACAGGCTGATACGAGCCACAGGGGCTGTCAACTACCAGTATTGCCGGAGCCCCAGTAAGAACTTTGGACACCAAGGCTCTGATGAACTTCCCCAGCTGACAACACTTTTGCATATGATCAGACACGGATGCCAAACAACAACTGCACAGGGGAGGGAGGACCACTGGAGGCTCCATGCGTGGAGCTTTCTCAGATTCTGCCCTATGTACCTCTTCTTCTGGCTGATCTTAGTGTGAGTCCTTTAGATGCAGTAACCCATAACCGTGACACAGCAGCTTTTACTGAGTTCTCTAAGCACTTCCAGCGAATTATTCAATCTAAGGGTGGTCTTTGGGGACCCCTGAACTTACAATTGGTGCCAGAGGGTTTATCTTGTGGATGATGCTTCCCCCAAACATTACATATACATAAACAAAAGGCACATTTATACACATTATCTCATCCAAATCTTATAATAATCATCTCGGGGACTGAGTTAAGAGATGGAAAACCAAGGGTTGTTGAGGGTTTCTAATTTACCAAGCTTGCCAAGACAGACAACCTTGGAGATGGGACTCAGAAACAATCTTTCAACTACAACTTTCCATGTCTTGACATGAAACCACTGTCCCACAGAATACAGTCCCCTGAATATAAAAATAACGCTCAGTGGAAGTTTCAGACAGGCATTACTAAGTAAAAGGCTTTACCATCTGATGTAATCTCCCCTTCTTCCATGCTATCAGACACAACAAGTTCCTCCTCAGTGTCTTCTTCAAAAGATGAAAGGTCACTGGTATGAACAGAGCTAACTGTGATGTCTGTGAGTCCATCCACATCAGAATCTATCAAAGAACAATCTTCCAGAAGAAAATAAAGCAGAAAATAAATCACCTTGTTATAGGAACATACTCGAAGCACAATTCCTAAATTATATTTAAAATCTTCTAAGCACATGCTTATTTGATAAATTATCAAAGGCAAACTAGTATTCTGTAATAATAAATTATTAATTTATAATGTAAATGATACACACAAAAGTAAAAAATAATTAACTGAAATATGTGCTACCTAATATTTTAAAGCCTGGGACATACAACTATGAATTAAGTTGCATGGGATAATGTATGTGAATAAATTATAAGACAAATGATAAATTTTATGGTTTGTTAATTTTCTGTGAATAGATATATTAGGATAGGACAGAATAGATAAATGTTTATTGCTTTCCTTCAGCACAGGGAACAAAAGTTTTCAGAATTTGGAAAAAAAAAAATTAACAAATTTATTAATGTTTAAAACCCAACTGGCCCAAACCTTTTCCTTTAAACTTGTCCAGGTTTTCTGAATTTTAACACACCTTCTTTTGTCCCTTCGACAGTTTTAGCTCTATTGCTGTTCTTTTCTGAAGGAAGTTTTGCACCTTCCACTTCTTTTTCCTTTGCTTGTTTTTCATCTTTTACTTTTAGTGTCTCTTCAGTCCTTTTTGAGTAATCAAATTTCTTTTCAGTTTTTTCCTTCTTTTCTTTTTTTCTTTCTCCTTTATCATTACTGTCTGGTTTCTTTTCACCTTTGTCTGCTGATTTATTTTTTTGGTCACTACTTTCCTGCTGAGCATCCTTATTTAGCAGAATCAAGCTATTATTCTCTTTCATGTGATTTTTAATTTCTTCAGCTGGACCTTGGAAATCACCAAGTTCTTCGGACTTTGGGGCTGTTTCCAGTCCTTCCCCTCCACAGTCAGGTGCAGGTTTTTCTTTGTCGGCCATGTCCTCTGAAGCTTTTTCTTTGTCAGTACTAATGTCAGTGCTCGGTTGAGAGGAGAGCTTTTTGGACACTCTCTCACTGGTCTTGGGATTTGACATTTCTGTTGAGGCCCGGGCAGCATTAGCTTCCTGGTTAAGAGAAGTTATGGTTTCCAAGATTGACATGGCATCATTGGCTACGTTAGCACTGGGCCCAGAAGCAGGGACACCTTGAAGGAAAGACGAGTTTTAGAGTAAATTTATGCAAAAGGTAGATACTTCTGCTGATCAACACTACATGCCACTGTCACCTCCATACAAGGTGTTTCCTCAGGCTTTCAGGTACCACTGCTAGTACTATTCAGAATTCTCCTTACCACCATATCTCAGGAAGGATACCAGAAAATCTGAGAACAGTCTAATTTCCAGAAAAATCGGCTCTAGCTATTTCAGTTGTTCCTTTAACTATAACATGCACAACCATCTACCATTACTTAAATGCTTTTTATTTTATATTAATCTTAAAGAAATGCTATACCAGCTGAGAAACTTGGTGATATCTAAAGTAAATACAATTTCATTAGAGCAGCCAGAGAAACATTGTGAAGAACCAAATATCCTAACTTGACACTCGGTTCAAGAAGAAAACAATGGAACTGACCAAGAGCAAATGCAAAGCACCTTGTGTAATGATGGAAGAGTCTGGTTTCTCATCAGCAGGAGCTGCGCTGCCACCTGCTTCCTCTTTGTGATTGAGCGAGGCCAAAAATTCATGCACAGCTTTCTCCACCTGAGGTCTGAATGTGTGGTTGATCTTTGGATCCACAACCTGAGAAATAATTCGATCGATACCAGATTCCAACATTCCTGATCTGAAATTCAAGATAATTCACAGAAAGGTAAAGAAATATTTTTATATTATTTGTACTAATTATTTTTCAATAAAACTGCATCTGTTGTACAATGTATATGGTTCAACCTTGAAATGCCCTAATTCACTCATCTGGATAAACAAAAAATGTAGGCCAAAAAAAAAGTAGGCAATGGAAAGTAAGCTTCACACTTTGGAGGTACTTTACTGTATTACAAAATAAACAAACAAAAACAAACAAAAGTTCATCATTGTGTCACTGGTGGAAAAATTACAATAACAAAGCAAAATTGTAACAAAAATTACAATAACAAAACAAAAACAAAACCAAACACCTTTAGTACTAGCCCATCACCTTCACAGGCAAAGGTGCTACTTCTGTCACCTCCTATGCTCTTTCTGTCCATGGTATATGGGAACAGACAACTGCTAAAGTTTTTAATTTGAAATAATCAACAGATTCTGGGGAAAAAAAAAAAAAAAACAAAATCATACATCTTTTATAAGTATTAGAATCTCCAGGAAAGCTGAAGAACACACACAAAGTATAATTTTATTAAATTTTAAAAAAGGAAATTTTAGGAAAACAAAAATAAAACTTCTAGATTTCTGCCTTTGTTTTTAACATCTTCATATTAGGAAGACTGGATGATTTATTTATTTGGCAATTGTGTTATGAGTGTCTTCTACACAACAGATGCCAGGCTGGCCACCCTGCCGCTAGGGCTTAGAGTAGTCTCTCCTCTGGCTGGGGAGGCACATACAGACCGGTGAAATACAAGATGAGCTGGTGTGGTGGGACATGCTTGTAATTGTAGCACTGGGGAAACTGAGGCAGGAGGATCAAGTTTGAGGCCACTGTGGGCTATGTAGCCAGTTTGAGGCTGGACTGAACTACATAGTGAGAGTCTGTATCAGAAAAGCCAACAGCAGCAAGGAGAAAAAAAGATGATAGGCATGAGTACACACCATGTACTGAAGGAAACAGACAAAAATATGTCCAAGATAACTTGTGAATAATGCCAGACGAAGGAACTTCTCAGACATTTCAGCCGAGTCTTGATTTCTAAGGGAAGAAAAGATCTCCAGAAAAAAGAAAGAAAGATACACAACAGACAGAGAAGTGATGAGTACAAGATCTGAAATGTGCTTCTGTACAGAAGCATCTGAACTAAACACACTGGATGAATGACAGTGGTGAGGGAGCAAGGTGTCGGTCATTTCCAGCCTCCAGGCCTCAGTGGTCTCTACAGGATAGGTGAGGTGTCTCTCCTTACACTTCACAAAAGCTATTTTTGAGAGTAGCTCTGTCTGGGGTGGATGTTGGATTCCATTTTCATTTCCTGAGGCAACTTGCTGCCTTGTGATACTATAATTCTACTTATGTGGGCCATAGAGAAAAATGAACCTACATGGCACAAAGTAGGTTACCTGCTTTTTGAAGTTCTAAAGATTAAAAAAAACCAACACAAATCCTAGGACCATTACTACATCTCTTTAAAATAGGAAAAGAAATAGAAGCAATCTTGAATATGCTTCCGAGGCACAAGTACAAAAGCATAAAATACTAGTAAAAAACATACAGAAAAATAACAGTTATGTATTCCCAAACTATTGATTCAGTCTCTTTCTCTGCCTATGTCCTCACTTCTTGTGCTACTAACTAACAAGATAGCTCTACTTCAGTCCTCTCTCCAGTGCATGTCAGCTCTGATCTTCTAAAACTTGAGGCCGTGCTAAGGAGCGCAAGGGTCTTAGGGGGCTCACCATGCTGGGGAGGGGCCACAGCTGCTCGCCACAGTGGAGAGAAGCTGCAGTCCTAGGCTCAGGGGCAAGGCCAAAAAATAGGGACACTGACATTTTCTTAGTTAAAATTACTTCCTTGTCTTCCTGTTAAATTCTATTCGGTTAAAATCAATATCCGAAGTATTCTAGGATTTTCAGATTCTGTAGCACAAAATGAACAGCTTAGTAAAACATAAATTTTCTTTCTACTGATTCAGGAACTAATGATTAAATTTAACTATCAGAAATCGCTGGTATTAGTGCAGTTTGTACTACAAAAAAAGAAGTTGCAGATGGCTCAACTTCAGTCAACTTTCTCAAAGTACATGTATGAAAAACTGTTTGAAATTAGATTTACAGGACTAGTCCATCCCTATGCACACAATAATCCCTTTAGGGAAATTTTAAAATGTTGTTATCTGTAATGTAAAACTTCACTAATAGGATTTAAATGAGAACAGCTTATTTAAAAATAACAGGGCCGGTGATATAGCTCAGTGGCACAAGCGCCTGCCTGGCAAGTGTGAGGTCCTGAGTTCGACTCCCAGAACCCGCATATAATAAATAAATAAATAAATAAAAATAAAAATGAAAATAACATAGTTGGAAGAAAATGTATGATGTCTTAAGAAAGAGCAAAGCCTAAATTATGCAAGAGAAGACGGCTTGCTGTCCCTCTCCCGCAATGTCTCTAAATGAAGGTTCGCCTCGTTACTCCCAGGCGGACTGCTCCAGTACTGCATCACCACCAGTCACAGGACTGCTTGGCCCTCTCCGAACATGATTCTGTGGTGACAATGTGTCACGCTGTTACTGCACAAGTGTTTCTAGTGGCTGATTTTCACAAGTGCAAGATTTGAGTTTAGTTCCCTTAAATAAAATAATAAATGACCATTTCCTTATCTTACAGATCTTCTACGCTGAAAAGTACATGTAATTCCACAAAGTCTGCCTTCCACTTGAGATTCTTCAAGATATGAAGAAAAAGAATGCACCATTCTACAAAACATGCTTTTACAGAAGCCACGCAATCATTGGTGAAGAGCAAGGCAGCCAGGCAAAGTGCCGGATGAAAGCACTACAGGACCAGCAGAAAGGTGCGCAAATGCGGGGCCGGCACTGCCAGTAAGCCTGCCCCAGTGCCATTCCCGAACTCTTCTGAAGGCCTGCACAGAAGTGAGTAACCCTCCAGGTCTGCCACCCAACAGATCTCTTCTGCCTCTTCTTTTTCTGGACTTTTTCCCCAACAGGTATTATTATGCAGCCCTCTAATGGCATCTTTTGATCTCACCTGGACTCTTTTACAGGTTCTTCAAACTTCCATTAAAATGCAGACAACCAAGCTACTGTTAATTTCCCTCTTCTCTTATTCTGGCTGCAGGTTCCTGCTTTCTAGTATTACCTGGGCTAAATGGGTCTTTTAGTTAAGGTGTGAATTTCTACTTCTGGAGCTTCCTGTAGCTTGAACTATCACACTAGGTAGATCCCTACAGGACAAGAGAAAATAAGAGGTGGCAGGTATAAATAAATTGCTTAACATTTTAAAAGCCACATTTTATTCTCAAAAATGTGCCTGAAGGTAATGCAGGAGGATCAGTAGCTCTTTAACTTACCCCTTTTGCGGAGTGAGAAGGCAGGGGTAGCGAGTCTTTTAGTCTTGGCAAATGGATATATTCAAAAACAAGTTGACAGGTTTTTCTTTTCTTTTTTTTTTTTTTGGAGTAAATATCATTTCCCCCCCAGGTCTTTCTAGCATTCCAGCTCCTATTTTCTTTACGTTCACGCAAACTGGCATATATATATATATATATTTTTTTTTTTTTTCTATATTATCACTAAATAGCAGAGTTAAAAGTCAGTAAAAATGTAAAAAAAAAAAAAAATTGGGGGCCTGTATTAGAAGACTTGGCTTCGTATCAAGGGAAAGTGTTTTAATTTCAGTGATATTTAATGTCTTTATTTGTAAAACAAGAATAATAAAGCCAGCTGAGGGTCAGGAAAATAGTTGTAAATATAGATGTATAGGATATTATGGCATTAATCATCTATTAATATTATATCTTGATTTTTAAAAGTCATATTTTCTTCCTTCAAATAATCCTGTAAGTATATAGCAAAACTTCATGCTATTAAAGTTTATGAGAGAATCGTGAAGTGATTAGCTAGGTGAGGTGGCACACACCTGTAATCCCAGCACTCGGGAGGCTGAGGCAGGAGGATTACTGTGAGTTCAAGGCCAGCCTGAACTACATAGTGAGACCCTCAAAAAAATAAAGAAAAGTGAATCGATTATACTCTAAAATTATACATTACATGGAGTAGCCACACCGAACCTGCAAAAACTGCCAACATCAGTACGTGAACAAACTGCAATGTTTCTACTTTCAGATAAAGTAGGTTGTGACATTTTAAAGCCTATTCCAGAACAGGAATTCTGAGACTTACTTAAGGACTTGCTGTCTAATATTGTTTCTTAGTTGGTTCTTGTTGAGATGAGGACTCCAAGTATGAGTTGCTAAGTGGTTTGCAACAAAGTTGTCAACGCGCTGTCTCAGATTCTGATAGGCTGGCTGGAAAGAAAACACAAACAATCACATTAACAATGTCTGATGTTACATGGTATCAGTACCAGTCTCAGGAATTTCAGTATCTTTATTCTGCATCAATATGGCAACCAAATTTCACAGCACATGACAATTTTATTAATTTACACTCATTCAAATCCTGCCTATTGGGGCCAGTGATATAGCTCAGCGGCATAAGCGCCTGCCTGGCAAGCGCGAGGTCCTGAGTTCAACTCCCGGTACCCACATTAAAAAAAAAAAAAAAAAAAATCCTGCCTATTTCTTCTAAGCCAAAGTGTTTGGAGATAAGGAACACAAGGAAGATAAACATATCTCTTTGTAGACAAAGAATTAGAATATAAAATACACCTAAATGTTGTGAGAGATGATGTCTAAAAAAGAAAGTGCAGGAAAGCAGAAGCAAGCCTTTCTCTCGAGAGTGTGGCATGTAAGCTATAACATCAGTTTAGAAGTTTCACAATGTAAGCAGAGAGCAAATGGATGAGAAAGTGCAGGGTCAGGTGTATCTGGTGAACCCCCAAGTTTGTGGTCCAATTTGTTTGGAGAAGGGAATACAAAAAGTAAAGAAATTAATTTGGACACATAGATTGGGGCCAGGTACTGGAAGGCTTTGGGTACCTGTACAAGCAAATGTGAAATGATGGAGTGCAGAATGAGAAGTAACTACATCTATGAGCACTGATGTGATAGCTGAGCCCCCGGCAGACTAATCATAGTGAAAGAGTAAAGAGGCATAAAATACACTTAGGAAAGTTTGCAGTAACTAGAGTGACTACGATCTGCGCCACAGCAATCACTCAAACCAGGCATGCAATCTGATAGAAGGCCGTAGTTAGCAATTTCAATCCAGGGGGTGGGGGGTGGAGGAGGTTGGGCAATGTCTGAGACACTCTGGTTGTCATAACTGAGGAGGTGCTACTGGAATCTAGTGAGGTGCAATTATGCTGCCAAACATTCTACAACGCACAGGAGAGCCCCTCCGCAAGAACCATTCAGCCCTAAATGCCCAAGTGCTAAGGCTGAGGACCCCTAATGTAAGGGGAGCAGAGAAAGAGGGCACAATCAGGTCACCTCTACTTTCTGAAAGGGCATTCCTTAGAAGGAACGAGTAACCACTCACTCAGGACTGCACTTAGTCCCTGGAGGTTGTCCCTACCTTTCATGGTCTTTAGCCTTCTCTTGTAAGGCTTTTAGTGCAGGGAGTTTCAGGGCCTTTAATGACTTTTGAATGTTTGAAGCAAAAGGTACAGCCTTCACTTCTGCCGTCTGCACTCTTTACCTTAAAGTTTACATTCCAGCAACAGATGCTCACACAACAATTTCCCCTACTTGTCCATCTGACAAACTTCTTACCTCCAGAGCTTATCCTAACCTGTGACGTCATCCTGACACCCAGGAGAGGTTTATATGGCCCTTCTTCCATGTCCCTGATACCTCCTATACGTACACTATTTCAGCAATCCTTCTACTGAATTGTGTGTTGGGGAAGGGGGGATATTTATCTCCCCAGTCCTCTTCCTCCCTTAATTTTCATTTTCACACAACATATCACCCTGTTGGTAGATAAGCAATTAAAACATAATTCTTAGATAACTGGATAGCTATGCACGACACACAGTGATCGAAGTTTCATCCCTATAAGATGCTCTCTCATTGCTTCCAATTTTCAGACTTTTGCTGATGTCTGTTTTCTACTCTACAGGAAAGCTTCATGATTATTTCTCATGTTCTTCTCCATTTATCCAAAATCAATGTGAACTAAAAGCAATTCTTTCTCCACAATGATTCATAAGCATAATTCTTTCTAGTATTCCCAAATCTAACATTTACTAAGCTCGAATATCACAATGCATTTAGCATTCTTGCCTCTCCACAACAAGTTCCAATTTGAACTACCCAACCAATCATTTTTCTTGTTTCTAAGTTCTCCTTCCTTTAGCAAATTGTCAGCTAGCACCAGGGTACATCCAGGACCTAACTACTTCCCAATACCTTTTGTACTAATGCTCTGTTCCAAAAATTTTCATTTCCTGCCTAGAGTATAGTACCTGGCCTCCTGGTCTACTCTTGCCTACCTAATATCTATTTCCCACCAAAGTACAGTAATATTCTAAAATTAGGGTAACCACATAATTCATTGTCCAAAGTAGATCATGAATGGGTACAAAAGGAACACTATTAATAATCACACATTGTCAACCTATCTAAAATAGGTTTTGCTCAAGACCTGCTAATGGCTTCTAGTTCAAGAAAAGCCCACACAATTAGGTTGGTATCTAAATCTGCGAAGGAGGGAGGGCACGCTCCCTCTCAGCAAGTTCTGCCTCAGGTCTTTTGCGCTCACCATGGTCTCCATCAGGAGTGCACAGGGTCTTTCCATCCCTTCAGGGAGAGCTCAAGTGTCATCTTAGTGAAATCTTTCCCAACAACTGACCCAAACAAAACAGTGGGCATTTCAATTCTTGTCCATCTTTTTTCTTTTTTTCTCCCTTCCTTCCTTCCTTTCTTTCTCTCTCCCCCTCCCCTCCCCTCCCTTCTCTTCTCTTCTCTAGAAGCCATCACATTATTTTTGTGTTTTTCTCTGGTAGGACATAGGGTCTTTAACAGTGAGACTTTTGGTTCACTCTTGGACTCCTGGCACTTAAAACAGTGCCTGGTACACAGAACCCACTCGGTTAAATGTTTGTTTAGTGAATAAATTGACCAGGCCCATTTATAAATGAGAATGTCCAGAAAGTGCCCCCAAATTAGTCTTTATTACTCAGGGAGAGGGGAGCTGTTCTTACTTATTTGTTTAGCTCCCTGCCTAGGACAGAATGATGACTTCTTGATTTTTCCTCCATTTTTCCTTCTTGTTTTCCTCTAGTTGCTAAACAACATGAAGGAAGCAGAATGGCTGTGAAGCCACCAGGCTTGCTCCAGAGAGCTGAGAACTCATGTCTACAATGAAGGAGCCTTAACAGCAGTTGGGGCTGAGGGTTCCCACTGTTTGAGCAGGAAGAGTTGGTCCACTATAGTCAGATTTTCCTTAGTTAAGGACCACTGATGACCCCAGGACAGTTGGTGAGGGGGTTCTACAGCCTTCTGGAATAGCAGCAGACTTTGGTACTTCTTATCCTGATTTAAACACACTGACCTGGATGACAGTTTTGCTCTTGGAGAGCACCTATCAGGTATCAAATGTCTTTATTCTTAAATATGTATGTGACTGACAAAATCCAGTTAATGCTATAGCTCTGCTACAGGTAAGAGCTTCTGACAAGACAGCAGGCCCGTTTTTCAGATTTAATTATCAAAAGCACCATACTACAAGTGGCAGACAGGAACCAAGGATTCCATTCAAGTGATGCTCTTTTTTGCTTAAACAGGAAATCATATTTCCACTTTTGCCTATTTATCATTTTGTTATGAATGTTAAGATCCTATAAAGAAAAAGCTTTAGTGCTTATTTATTTAGATTTTCAAACCATCTTTTTAAATAATAAAAAGATATACAAAATGTCACTGGATAAAAATAAAAAAAGTCGACAAAATTCTTGGCTATAGGAGAGGAAGAAAAGAAGAAGGAAGAACAGTGAAGGTGAGCAGGGGGAAAGAGAGACTGATTTGGGGAAGATTTGAGCAAGTATATGAGTGACAAAACAACTTCAACCATTCCCAGCTGCTTCCCGCTGTCTGGGAGGAGGATATCATCATTTCAGTTGTACTCTTTTGTAGCCTCAAACACTAAAACAGGGAAGTTTATACTGAGGCTCTTGAACTCTCTACTAGGTTGAGCCACATAAAACTGCATAAAGGCAACCACTCTGAATTACTAAAGGAGCATTTTAATTTTAATGCGTATATGTACGTTTTTCTTGGGAGAAAGGCTTAGCTCTCATTAGACTGTCAAAGAAACTGTGCTTCCCCACCACCATAAGATTTTTAATACTCTGGTTTTTAATACTTTTGGACGGATATTACAGACACAGAATGAATAAAAAAATGAATCTCAGATATTGTATCCTTTTCCCAATCAGTACGTTAAAAATTTCAAGTTGCATACACAATGATTACACACGTATTTGTGGATTTCTGAGAACAGCAAAGCAAATTTCCACTTGATGGATTCAATGAGCTTTATGTGGGTAACTTTTACCCGGCCATTTCTAATTTTTTACCATTAAATAATAAAATGGTAATACATATTACTTTAAAACACATGACTGTGCACATTCCTTCCACAAAATAAGAAAACTATATAATTCCTAGATAAACACCCCCAAGTAAACTAAACTCTCTGTGGTACAAAAACGCTGATACCCTGAGAAGTTAGCAGAGCAGTTCAAACTCAAAGCCTGGGAGCAATGTGCAGATGCTGTAAACACTCCTCTTTCAAAGAAATAGGGTTCCTCAGACCAGCACCGCTATGAAATAATCCTTACACTACAACAACTCTAATTCAAAGGACTCACCCACATGGGGGGGCACAATTTTCCTATATGCTTCCCGTTTCAACTGCTTCCAGAATCCTACTCTGTACTGGCTTTTCATTCATCTCACTGAACTCTCTTTCCTGGTGTCCCCAACTTTCGGGATAGAGACCGTCTTTGTTCACCTTTCTCTGCTCTCCTTCATCCTCAGGAGCTCCCTCTTCTCTCCTGCTCTTCCTCCACTTCAGTCTCCGCTGTCAGCTCTTCTCCATCCTTTTCCCTACTCAACGGCTGCCTCCTATCCCCACCTCGCTCTACCTTCTCAACTTGAAAGCGTGACTTGGCCTATGCTACCTACATCAGGCAGTCTGCGAGAATCCGAGCTAAAGTCCCGCCTCCCAACCCATCTTCACTGCCCAGATTTGCCGCCTTCTCTCTACCGCTATCCCCTAACATCCAGTAAAACACATTTTAAACAATCTAATTCAATTACTTCTAAATCACTTCTGCAAGACACAAAGACGTGGCCCCTTACTACCCAGGAACCTTCAAGAGAGAAGGCAAGAATAACTTGGAACGCAAAGTAAATCAAGGGACAAATAAGAAACGAAAATGAACACGAAACAGCGCTATGAGATTCAATGCTTGCAAACCCGTCTCCCCAAGAACAATGACTTAGTCTTGCTCACCGGACCGGTGCAATCCCAGAGCCCGAGCAGTGCCCGGCACGCACTGGGTGCTGAACAGACCCACATCGGTTAAAGGAACCCAAGGACGGAGAATGAATGAGCCCCGTGCCCTGCACGAAGCGCGGCGCCCATTTCCACTCGCAGAGGAAGCGGCGGCCGCAGGAGCCCAGCGTGCGGCGCGCGGGCGGAGAAGCCGGGCGCCGCCGCCCCTCCAGGGCCGCGGGACCCTCCCCGCGACGCCGGCCCCAGCCCCGCGCGCCCCGAACCTTGGTGTCCACGTCGGCCAGGCAGTCCCTGCGGAACTGGTCGAAGAGCCCCTGGCTCTTGAGGTGGTTCACGATCATGGCCACCAGCTGCGGGTCCCCGGGGCCGGCCCCCGCGCCGCCCGCCCCGCTCGCGCCGGGACCAGCCCCGGGGCCGGGAGGCGGCGGCGGAGGCTGCGGCTGCGGCGGGGGAGGCGGCGGAGCCGGCGGTGGCGGCTGCGGCTGCGGGTTGGTGGCCATGGTGGCCTGGGCCAGGGAGCGCACTGGCCGCGAAGAGCGAGCGGGCGGGCGCTCCTAGGAGGCGGCGGCTACAAGGTCCCGCCGCCTGAGGGAAGCCAACGGGATGTTGTTACGGAACCAGCGGATCCAGAGCAATCCCGGAAGTGAAAGGGAACTGAGGGAAGGAAAGAAAAGGCGGGGACAGTAGCAAGGAAGGCCGGGCTACGGGGGCCGCGAGAGGCCATTTCCGGTCGCCTCTGTGTGCGGACGCCCTCCCGAGGCTGAGCTGCACCGGAAGTTGGGTAGCAGCGGCGAAGGCTGCTGAGCCGGCCCTGGACCGCTGGTCTAGGCCTGTTGTCCAAGGGCAGAGTTGACCGTCGTGAGTTCAACCTGGGCGACACCCGGGGCCTGGGGGGCTGACTGAGCGTCTGCGCCCGAGCCGGGCGGAGTAGGGCCGCGAGGCGCTGACTGGGTTCCACCCACGCAGGGGTCAGGCCTCCGCGCTCGCCGGTGCGCGGAGCGGTAGGGAGCCACGGACGCGTGGAACGTGAGCCGCGCGTGCAGCGGCGTGAGCCAAGCTCCCCCGGCGCTCTGCCTTCTCAGCCTGCCGTCCCGCCCAGTTTTCTTCCCAGCACGTGGCTCCAGGCCCGCGGGGTCTCCCGCCCGCTCGCGTTGTCCCCCGCTGCGGCCTCCGCTTGCCGTCTCGGACGCCTCCCCACAGCGCGCTCAGAGCCGTTGCTGTGGAGTCCGGTAACAGCAGCAAGAGCCTCTGTGGCTCGCCCTGTCGTTACTGCCTGGCACTGAGAGCTTTTACCTGCGTCGACTCAGCCAGACTTTGGAAAAACGCTCGAGAGCGCGGTCCCACTACCGACGGCCCCCGACGTGCAAATCAGGAAACCGAGACCCAGGGAGAGAGAGTAGAGGGGCGCGACGTTACACAGCCAGCAAATCGCCCGATGTGGGGCTGATTTATATTTAAAATCATTAATTCTCATTCAAAGCAAAATAAATACTTAAAGTTTTCTGTCAAGTAGAATGTAAATTTTATTGGAATGCATTAAATGCACCAGTAAATGAGTGTGTTTTATTCTTAAAAGGAGGGTTGAGCATTAATTTTATTTCTAATTGGTATCTATAGCCATACACCCTAGAAGACCTTGTTCATATAAACAAATACTGTATCTGGGCGTGAGGGAGTTTTGTTGTAGCAAGGTCATTTAATTCTTGACGTCAGAAAGTTAATTTGGTTGTTTATGAGCTGAATGTTCAATTAGGCCCTCCCACAGTTTTATTTACAGCAAAGATTTGAAAATAACCTGATTTACCAAAAGATTTGTTTGCGTAGTCCTTATTCTTTTACCTTTTCAGTTTCCGGGAAACATACTGATAGGCTTTACCAAGATACCAAGTGACTGTTAATTAAACTTTTTTTTTTTTCAATGAGATGTACCTTGTTCCTGATACGCTCAACGTTTGAGGAAAATCTAAATATTGTTTGTTTTCATAGTTTTGGATAAAATGCTTTTTATTTTTAGGTGGTTAAATTGTTTTTGTCAAAACTCTAGCTGCAGATTTAGCTCATTCAGGTTGAAAATGTTTATTATATACGCCAATTAACAGAACCCATTTTCGTGTCAAGCTGCCAAGTCAGATTTTCTTCTCATTAAAGACTCTTTGACTTCATTGTTTCAATTCAAATAAAGTGTCATGTGTTCTAAGTATAATAAAGACTACAGAGAAAAAAGTTATGGAATGATATTTAAAATTTTATTACTAAATACAATCAAGGTTAAAACGATATAAAATATAATTATTTTATCCATTTTCAAGATTAGTTTTGAAAACCAGAGGAGGCTATACATGTTTCCTTTAATTTGCCACCAATACAATACAATATGTTGCTAAATTTTTGTTACTTAGTGTTAGTATGAAAAAGACTATTTATTTGGTATATATGGCAGTGCAAATCAAATTTATTGACGTTTTGGGGAATAACTTAAGAATCAGCCATAAAACTTCTGCAAAACTCCACAAATTTAATTAGATACAGTGACCTAACTTTTAAAAAAACCAATGAAGCAATAAGTGATTTGTAGCTAAATAAAATTTAAAAAAAAAGATTTTTTTTCCAGTGGCTAATAATTTAATTTTGTGGATAGCGTATAGAAAATCCTACATATTTTCCAAAATGTATTAAGGTGAGAATTGACTATAATTGAAATAGGTAATTCACAACTGTTTTTCTAAAATGTATAATAGCTGCCATATTGAACAGCACTGACTGAATCTGAAATTGTGTAATATTTGTATCCTTGCTTTGCTGTTGACACTGATTGTACACATTATACTTGATACAGTGTAACTTGGACAGTTTCTTAGCCTGGGAAAGTATTCTGGATACAGTGGAAAGAATCCAGGTCATTGATGTGTCCTGTACTTTGGGCTGCTCAAAATTACTTTGTATCCCTGAAGACAGGGATGAATATTGCAAATGCCTGGGAGTGGAGGGAGACACGTTTAAATCTTTAAAGAGCTGTTCTATGCCGTCAACATTTCTTGCCAATACCTGTGTGCTTTGTTCTCCCCTCCAGGTTGTCTCTTTAGAAAGAATAATAGGGCTTTTGACAGTAGTTAGGCCCTGGACAAGGTAAAGTCTTCACAAATAAATTGCTATCTTTCCTGTACTCCTCTGTATATGCATCTGACCTCAGAACATCCCAACAAGGTTAAGTATTTTTCTCCCTGCACGTCATGCATTCTGATTTTATTCACCAAGGCTGATGATAAGACCACGGTTAAGCATATTTTATAAACACTTGGTTAATAAGGGGCATCAGTGACAAGTTTTTACAGCGTTCATTGCTGGTAGGCATGGGTGTCCTACCAAGAGGCAGGCCCCTGGGGTTCTTCTCTTTCCTGCTGCCTCGTCTGCTGCCTGCCCTCCTCAGCGCCTCTGATCCTGTCTCGGCAGCTTCTCAAGTGAAAGTCTTTACCCTGGGGAGCCTACCTGCTCACCAGGCAGAGATGTTTGCTTGCTTTTATCCAGTGGCACACTGCTCTGTGGCATTCCCATTTCTAACCGGGCCTTTTATAATTTTATTTTCTTTGTTTTCTCCATTAAACCCCAGCTTTTAGAAAAGCAGACTCTCAAATGCCACTGCAGACCTCTTGACTGGGAGTCCCAGGGTGGGCTTACTGTATTGTCCTTGGCAAAGCTTCTTCTTGATGTGGCCCCAAGGTCAAGGGCTATTGGTCTGTGCTCCACATAAGCTGGGCATGAATTTGCCATGAGAGCAGGAATTGCTCAAAGAAGTCCAGAGCCAAGAACGCTGAGGCTCTGGTGATAATAGCATTAGTGGCCCAGTGGCTAGAAGGGTCTCACTGGTCTGGTCCATTTGTTTGCGGATGTGGAACCAATGCTGGAAGGACCAGTGATTTACCCACTCATGTCCCATCCAGGTGATCACCTGCACCTTCTCTCAGTAGAGCCCCCTACATGTGCAAACAAAGTCAGCCCTGACAGGACAGTATTCCAAAGATGTTAGATTTAGTGGGTTTTCCCAGTATACATGGAATTGGACATTTTAAACTGAAAGAATCTTAGGAGAAAGGAAATAATTGTCACTTTGGTGTCAGGACATGAAAATGAGAGAGTGATGGAAGTGGATGGTAAGGTAGAGAGGGGAAAAGTGATTCTACGGTGTTTGGCGAAGACTGGAAACCTCACTCCCTGCCGGTCTGGAGGTGCCTGAGAACAGGGTGCTTTGGAAATCATGGCCGTGTGAACTTGTGTTACCTTGAGGAGCTCTACAATTCAAGAGGGTGACTGAGACCCAGCTTTTATAAACCTTTAGAATTTGTGGGGTAGGAACTTCAGAGGAGAGAAAACATGCAGTGGGGAGGAAGACTTTTTGTTTGGTTAGACTTAATCAGCTTGCTATCAAAGCTTTACTTGGCAGGAGAGTTCTGTGTGGATAGTGAGCAAGATTAACAGTGGTTCTCCAATTTTAGCATGTATTACCTTTCCCTGAGGGCTTGGTAAAACATAAACTCCTAGCCCTGCCCCAGATCTCTGATTTGGTAGGTAGGTCTGAGGCAGACCCGAGACTTTCCATTTTTTTTTTTTCTTTTTGTGGGTACCGGGGGTCGACCTTAGGACCTCGTGTGCCAGCGGGCACCCATGCCGCTGAGCGATATCACCAGCCCTTTTTTTTGTAGGTGGGTTCACGGGATTTGAACTCAGGACCTCACGCTTGCCAGGCAGGCGCTTACGCCACTGAGCCATCTCACCAGCCCTGACTTTCCATTTTTAACAAATGGTGACAAATCACTTGAGAAACCTTGAGATAGGCAAATAATGGCCCACAGCCTAATCAAGTTACTTAATTTTATGAACAGAGTTTTACTGAGCGAGCCAAGCCCACTTCATTTGCTTATTGTCTGCAGCTGCTTTAACTGCAGTGGCAGAGTAAAGGCAGGGACAGCATGGCGTGCAAAGCCAAGAATTTTTACCACCTGGCCTTTTCAAGTTTGCTGACCCCAGGACTCAAAGGAGGCAGCAAAAGTGTGGTTGTGAGAACAGTGATTTTGGCGTTGGGAAGCATGTATTGGAGAACTGTGCCTTTCACTGTGTACAAATTTGCTGCTCTAAACAGTCTCTAGTATGTGTTAGGTGTGTGTGATATGTACAACAATGAACACTCACCATAATATACTTTATTTCTGTTAGGACTATCCTGTGATGTAGCCCATTAATGTTAGATATTCCATTAACACATGGGCAGATTTACTGCTTTGTGAAAAAATTACTTTTGGTCTGGAGGAGGTGATAGCTATGCTGCAGTCTAAAATGTGAATTCTTTCATCAGTGTTCTGGGAACCCCGGTGGCCATTTGTGGTTCTTGAAATCTTTGTTTTGTTTCTGTTTTTATCCTCTTAGGATACTAAGAATTGAATCCAGGGCCTCACACCCTTTACCATGTTCCTAGTCCATTTTACTTTATTTTTATTTTGAGAGAGTTTTACCAAGTTTCCCAGGCTAGCTGCAAACTTGGGATCCTCCTGCCTAAGCCTCCCAAGTAGCTGGGAACATATATTTTTTTTCTTTTTTGTAGGGAGTATTGCTACTCTTCCTCACTCCTCATATTTCTTTGCTTTTAGGATTAAAACTCCTACTAGTGATGGCAGTATTTTCCTAGTAGTGGAAGTAGTAGTTTTTGTGAGGTTAAGTACCCAATATCTATTAATATTTCTGAATTGCTGGCTATTTTGAAAACTAGGCTGACAGTATTGCAAATGACATGAAATAAAGAATATGCACTAATTTGCTTATAAAATTGGAAAGAAATTTTGCATTGTCTTTGATGACATTTTTAATTTTCAAGACAGCCTTAATGTGTGTTTCCTGAATATTGTAGTGGGTATGTGAGGCCCTAGGAACTAAAGGCCTACCTCCAGGAATGAATTCAGAAAGATTAGAAATAGAAGGAGGGTCTATAGGCATGATAGGATATGATCTGAATATCCCAAATCCAATCCAGATCATATGGGAAGAAATTCTGGGAGGAAGAATCAGAGAGTGATTGTAACAAAATAATTAGATACCTAAATAAAGATAGTATTCTACATTTGAAGAAATAATTTTTTCAGGAAGATGACGGGGGTTGCATCTATGAAATGGATAGAAACATCATTGTCTTTACAGAGAGTATGCATTTGCTGCCTGGTGCTAGCCAATTGGGATCATGTAATCCTTCTTCGGACTTCGTGACCGTTAGGTACTTTTTGGGTCACATTTGGATTCACATTTGGATTTGTCTATAGAAAGAAAAGTGCCCGTCATCAAATACATGACACAGTCTAATTGCTGATTGCTATCTTCCCATGAATGAGTTTATGCATAAGACCCATAAGAGCTTGGTTAATTATGTAATCAACTGAGATTCAGATCCCTTCTTTGTATACTGCTAATCGCTAATCTTTCAAGACTAAAAGCTGAGCCCCACACTGGTCAATAAATTGAAGTATTGCTGTGGGGACCAGTTTGGGTGACCAGCTTGTCTCTCTAAGGTAGTACCTAATTGTATTGGATTTTTTTTTCTTTTTTTAAGACAGGGTCTCGCTATGTAGTCCAGGCTGGCCTTTAACTCGTGATGTAACCCAGGCTGATCTCCAACTTGCGGTAATCCTCCTGCTTCAGCCTCCTAAGTGCTGGGATTACAGGTGTGTGCCACCACGCCTGGCTATTGGCTATATTTTTAATTCAAATTATAGCAGTTATGCTGGTAACACAAATTCCTTTTAGAAAACTAGGAAAAAACATAAGTTTATTGACATCAGTGAATCATCTGGCAATGAACACAATACCCAAGCTGGATCAATTAGGACCCTTTCATTGGACTTTTGAAAGTAACTGGTGTCCATCCTTGATGCCCGTGCTGTTGGCAGAAGTTGAGTAGTGAACAGTCAGATCCCCTGCTATGTAAACAGAGCCAGTGTTCAAAAGAAAAAGTTTGCCAGCCGCAGAGTGAAGCACAGCTTAATGGTGGACTGCAAAAGCCCTGCCTGTATGCCATATACTCCTGAGGCCTTGTTGTACTTATCCCTGTGAATCATTTATCATGTAAATTAGATTCCAAATAATATCCTAAGAGTTCTGTTGTTTATAATGGAATGTGTTTAGTAACAGAATTTACTAAAATGGTAAAGGACTATGAAAACTGGTACAGCACACATAGGAGACTAATGAATATCAGCATTTGTCAATAAACAAATGAACTTTGGCTTGACAGTTGGTTCTAACTGATGCATCAAAACACCAATACAAATCTGATATTCTTTAAGCCAGATGGGTTGCTCTTTTCATATAAGGGCTCCAGTTACTCTGGGGAGGCCATGGATTATTTACAACTCTTTTTTTTCCTTTTTTTTAATTTTAGAGAGAAAAAAAACCAATGAAAATAATGATACCGAATTTCAAAACGAGAGTAGGAAATTAACAATGGTTAATATATTGCATATTGTTCTCTTCAAAGTAGTTGCTCAGATTACAAAATATAGGCATGCAAAATTGATCAAACAATATAAGCACAAACCGTTCTTTTCAATGAACGAGAAGTTAGTAGTATAATTACGTTAGCTATCTTGTGTATATACATATATTTTTTCTTCTTTTTCCCTCCTTTTCTCCTTTCCCCCATCCCAGTGCTTTCCTTTTGAGTAGTTTCTTTCCCTTTTACAATATCTATTGTAGATTTTGGATCTCATTTACTCTTTCAGATTCTTATATTAAGGAGAAAATATGGTGTTTACAAATGTGAGTTTGACCCTTTATGAGTATGGTCTCTAGTTGCATCCATTTACCTATAAAAGCCTTGAGTTTATCTTTCTTTATAGCTGAGTAGTCCTCCGTTGTATAAAATGGAGTACATACCACATCTTTTTTATCCATTCCTTGGTTGATGGGCATTTGGGTTGTTTCCAAGATTCAGCTATTACAAATTGTGCTTCTATAAACATGGGTGCACATATATTGCTGTGGTATGATGTTTTTAATTCTTCTGGGAAAATACCCAGAAGGGGAATAGCTGGGTCAAATGGGACCTCCAACCCTAGTTTTTTGAGGAATCTCCACACTGATTTCCATACTCCCACCAACAGTGGAGAAGGGTTCCTTTTTCCTCACAGCCCCGCCAGCATTTGTTATTGGTTGATTTCTTGATAATAGCCATTCTTTCTGGGGTGAGATGAAATCTCAGTGTTGTTCCAATTTGCATTTCTCGAATGACCAATGATGTTGAACATTTTTTCCTATATTTATTTGCCATTTGTATTTCTTCATCTGAGAACTGTGTGTTCATCTCAGATGCCCATTTTTGGATTGGGTCTTTGAATTTAGGGGGACTGATTTTCTTCCATTCTTTATATGTTCTAGATAGAAGTCCTTTGACTGAGGGACAGTTGACTAAAAATTTTTCCCACTCTGTGGGTTGTCTTTTCACTGTCTTGGTGATTTTTTTTGATGTACATAAACTTTTTAATAAGATGAGATCCCAGTTGTTGATTCTTTGAAGTACTTCCCGTGCAGTTTGGTTTTTGTTCATGAAGTCTCTGCCTACCCCTATGTCTTCAAGATTTCTACCTATTTTCTCTTCCAGTAGACTTAGTGTTTCTGTTTTAATATTTAGATCTTTGATCCATTTTGACTTTAGTTTAGTGCATGGTGATAGACATGGGTCTGGTTTTATTTCTTGACTGTCTTGAATCTGTCCTTCCTGGTATGGCCATGGTGATTAAAGCTCCTTTCCTACCTTTCGCCACTGCTCATCTTGAATGGTGCTTTGAAGTGAGTGGCCAGGCCTGATCTGTTGGGACCCCGGAGCTGGGGCTTTACCCTAAAACTCTGGCAATAGAGTTGCCACACTTAAACGAACAAGTTCATATCATATCCCCTGTCAATTTAAATTTCAAAAAGACAAAGATTTTTATCACTTTCCCAACCAGATGCCATTGGCAGTGACAAAGAAGACTGGTGATTCTTACCCATGTCAGCTCAGCCTACCCATGTTCCCAGCTGCAGCAAGCAGAGGGAACTCATTGTCTCTTGGTGGTCACTGAACTTGTACAGAAGTTTTAAATTTACTGTCTTTCCTCTGAAAGTTCAGTAATTTTAGTATATGAAATAAAGTGACAGTAGGTTAACAGAAAAAAAACCCACAAATTTATTGGAATGACTAGACATAGGAACCTCACATATGCTAAGAAGGGCTAGACAGTTGAAGCTTATATAGAGCAAAACAAAGGATCAGGAGAGGCTGCGCTTCTCAGGGAAAGGAGGCGGTGGCAGGTTGTGGAAGGCTGAGAGCAGGTGTGCAGTGCGTGGGATTGTGTGGATCTGCACGTGAAGTCTCCCAGGGAGCAGCCAGTTGTGCTAATCTCTGTCTGGCCAGTGTTGGACCCACTATCTTCCCGTGAAAAGGTCTTTCCTAAGCAGAAGGAAAAGTCTATTTACATTCTCTGGCTATTCGCTTTAGCAATATAGCTTGCCTTTATAGATACATATTTCTTTTTCAAAAAGGCAGCCTTTCGGAGTCATTCTTATGTCTGTAGAGGTCTGCACTTTACCTGAACAGCCATACTGAAATATGACAGTGAAATATATTTTGGGGTGGCATATTTTGGGGTCCCACACAAAGATAGGAAGCTATGTCTTATACTATCCTAGTAATTTTGAAATGTGACATTCTTATTTTAAAATCCAGTTGTGTAGTGTTCACTGAGTCATTTTGTTTTCTTCCCAAAAGAAAATATTTGAACTACTATGTGTTTTTCACATGTTTTTCCTTCCCAATAAACTTGAAATAAAAAGTAGATAAATGGTCCCAATCGTTTCATGTGGGAAACTGCTTTGACAGTATCTTTAATATTGCTGCTCTGCAGACAATGAAGCAGAGGCATGCGAATGTTAACTTACATCAGTGCCACAAATTCCAAGCCAGCGCTTATGCATTTAAGCACTCTTCCCTCAGTGAAGACCAGATGTTCTCAGAAGTAGCAGAGCAAGCCTGAACCTAAGAGACCTTAATCCTGTGTTATCACACTTCCTACGTTTATTAAATATCCTATTATCTATTTTATTTTATATGGATACTCAAAGATTGGTATTCTGTGATTCATTGTGAATCATTTTTTCTTTTCAAGATACATATTTGTTCAACTCCATTCCTACTCTGCTTTTTTATTTTTAAAAGTTCTAATTTGTTCTCCTAATCAAACCAAATCATTACTTGGATTGACCTTTTCTCCCATTTATCAAGTCCTATTAAATTTACTCTTCTGTATGCTCTATGATTGGTACCAAGTCCTTGCTGCTCAGTGCACAGTTTCAGTGGTTGGGTGGGTCCTTTGTCTCGTAAAGATAGAAGTCAGACATGGACTTGTTCTGAAGCAAAAGTTTATTACAGGAAAAAAAGTACGGTGGGGTACCTCATAGACAAAATAGCTCTGGGCACAGTTCTACATTTCATTGGTCTCTCTAAAGGAGACCAATTATTCATGTTTTTGTTTTTGTTTTTTTTCTTTTTTGAAAAATGGTTAGGGGTTCCTGGGCAGGGTGGAGTTCGTTACTGCATAGGTAGCAAACAGTTTTGCACACAGCTCAAAATGTATCTATACACATGTTTTACTCTTTCCTGGGAGGAGATCTTACTATGGAAATGCATTACAGTAAAGCTAGAGGTCACCTCTTGGTTAGATTCCTTGTCATCTTTGCTGGCACTGGTTTCTTCCACTCTGCCTCTGGATTCCTATTTTCATGACTTCTCACAAGAAGCGCATCTGCCTGCTTTTTTCCATCTAGTGGCTGCCTCAGGGTCTTGCCTGCCAACTTCTTGTCTCAGTAGAAGCCAGTACTGTGGCACTGAGGTTTTGAAAATAGAAAACTCTTTATTTCATGATCAACTGTCTAGGAGACAAGGAGCTATAAACTCAGATCTTCCTCTCCAGTTGGTTGGTAGGATGTGGGGGGAGAGATTTATAGAAAAACCCTAGAATTTTAGGGTTTTTTTTTGGCATACAGATTGCATATGTCTTGTCTGGGAGATTTATGTTCTGCATGTGCGGTTTTGAGCTCGTGAAATCAAGATCGCTGACCACACAAGCTGGCTTCTTCTGCACACGTCCTCATTTGAAAAGCTGTTTTCAAGCTGTTCTTGAGGGGATCCTGTAGATGTTTCCTGAAAGATGGCTTAAGCAGTTTGTTATTGGAGGAATTTTTGCTTGGGGTTGCTTGGGCTTAACAAATCTCAGGATGTCACTGACTCATAGTTGGATCTTCAGTTCATCAAGCCCAGAGTTTTAGTTGATTAGAGTATGTGACTTAGGCCAATCAGCTCAATGAGATGGCATATGTTCCATGAACTGGAGTAAGATACTCATTAGCCTTTGTGAGAAGCAACCCTGAATGAGATCAGCGAAGGATACTAAAACCAGCTGGTTTCCTTTCAACTGGGTAATGAAGGCGGGGAGGCTCTACTTCTAACCAACAAACATTATTTTCTTAGAGTGCAATCAGTTCCATAGGTGTGAACTGGAGCCAACTGAATCAACTCACGTTACCTGTTCAGGAACTTTGTGAAGTAGCTGATGCCAGTTTGGTAGCTTCAAATTGACCACCATGGTAGTATTTACACAACAGAAATTGACAACTGCCACAAGCCAGGGCTTTCTTCCCCCGCTGCATCCAGTTTTAAACACTTCGCAGTACTTCGCTGCAAGTATCCCTCAGGTTCTTCCTGTTCTTTTCCTCGTTATAGATACCGGAGAGCACGTAGAAAGACAGAGGAGCAGCTGCCAGACTTTTAGATGGTGTAAGTTTCCTTATTACATTTTTTTCTGTTCACAAACTGCTGAAAGTCAAAGATCCCACATTCCTAGGCTCTTGCATTCCTGGCAGTGAGGTTCATTGTCATTTCCCCTCCTAAAATTGAATCTCAGCTTCATCATTGCTTATTCTGCGACTTAGCCTGGTCAGTTATCCATATCTCTATGCCTCAGTTTCCTCCCTGCTACAATGGGGATAATGCTGCCCAGTCACTGTGCATGGATGTGCGTGTATGAGGAAGGGTGGGAGGAGGTAAATGAGAAGATTCCTGTTTGAGTCTTAGCATAGTACTAAGTTCACAGGCTCTTCATGAATAATAGCTCTAATTATATTCCTACTTATTAAGTAGTAACAGATACTCAGAGGGCTTTTGTAAATCACTGGTTTCTAGAGGCCTCCCTGGTGATGTCTAAAGCCTCTGGACCACCCTGCCTGCTTACACCACCATGTCCTCCACAGGATCTCTCTCCGCTCCCCCCCCCTCCAATTTATCTGCCTCGGGCTAGTTCTATACTTCATGATCTGACTACACATTATAATCATTTGGGGAGCTTTTCAAAAATAGTTGATTCTTGGGCTGCACTTCAAAAGACTGGTTCAGTTGGACTGGATTTCAGCTCAAGCATCGGTCTATTTTAGAATCTCTTCATGTAATTCTGTGCGCAGCAAATGTTAAGAACTGCTAAGCTCCTCTTATTAATCCTCTCTGAGCCTCAGTCAGACCGCATGCTCATAACCTGGAAGTCCCTGGACCTCAGCAGTTCATGTAAATGTGGAATGAGGCTCCTTTGCACATAGCCCTTTGAGACTCTAATCCCCTGCCTGGTCAGATTTTGAGGCACTTCCCTATCCCTTGTCTTCAGGAACTCTTTCATGGGATGACCAAGAACCTCCACTGAAGCTTTGCAAAAGTTAAAGAATAATTCTTAGGGTTCTTTTTCCCTCTGCTGAATCTGGAAAGCTCCTGTGGTCTGGACAAATTCTGTCCTTGTAGTGCTTCCTCAGAGAACAACGGACAATGGTTACTGTTTGCGTTCCCCTTGGTTAAGGATACTCTCCGTAATTGGCTGGGTTACCAGGGCCACAGCCCATAAGATCTTAGCTTTCTCACCGCACACAAGTACAGCTGTGTTTCCTAAGACAGAGCCCTGCATCCAGAAAGCAATCTCAAAACAGGCCACTGTATCAACCACTCACCGGCTGGATCCAACCCTCTGCTTCGACTTCCTGGGCCTGGATTACCCAGCCCACATGTCTGCTTCTTTCTGGCATATTTGTTCTTGGATATTCTTGTATTTCTTCTCATCACCTGGCCTCAGATGGGTCTACTCCTGTCCATCAGATGTGTTCTAGTAAGTGTAATAAATATATACACACTGAACTCTTTTTCCAGAAGGCTCCTTTGTCCCTTCTACATGTATGTATAGTCATATATATATTTATGACTTTTATATATATATAAAAGATATATGAGAAGATCCATCGTCATTTTGCCTATCAGCCTCTTCCAGAACCAGGCTTTTTCTAAGCTCGCTCTCCAAGCTCCATAAAAAAGTGCTTACCTCAAAACCAGTGGGTAGAAACAAACTTGCTTTGCTTAGGTTTAACTCAAAGGGATGATGGGATAATTATTTCAAGAATTAAAAGGAACAACTTGCCTCAAAGCTAAATTCATAGTTTCACAATGGACACATAAAGCACCTAGGTTTTTTAAGTTTCAACCAATTTAAGATTCAGTCACCACTGGTCAGCTTATTACATGTAAATAAGGTTGATTATGAATGTCCATTTCACAGCATTGTTAAGAATAATAAATGAGATAAGATGTGGAAAGGTCAATTTATAATGTCTAATTATTGTCACCATCGCTAATTAGTTATGCTAATTAGCATACAATTAGAGTTGTCCCCTTGGGCTCTGAGTGTCCTGTGCTCTCTTCCTTCTCCCTCTGTGCTGAATTCAGTACAGTGGTTCTGATACCTGGTCAGTGCAATCCGGTACATTCCAGGTTCTCATGATGTCTCCAATCAGACGAGTCATATTAACAAGGGTGATGGTCTTCACATTAAAACGCAGGTCTGAGGACCCAGTGTTACTTGCTCACTCTCTCTCCTGTGCTGGTATAAGAACAATTCAAGAGAACAGCTCTTGATTAGGTGGCCTTGAGTTGGCTCTTGAACTTCAGTTTCCCTCCGGATAGACCTAGAGGTCTCCAAGAGGTAGAAAAAATTGGGGGAAGGTCTATATTGATCTGTGCTCGCCAACATAGTAAAGCCAAAATATCAAGTATCGGATTTACTTCGTACTTGCCTGCCCTTAGCAAAGTGTAATAGTGTATCTTTATTGGGTCTTCTCTCTCTAAGTTAGGAATCTGGAAAGGCAGAACCTCATACATAGTATCCCAAAGCCTACAACACTTTTAGATAAAAGGCTCAAATGCTTCTACTCCAGGGTTTTAGCAACCATTGACATTTTAAGAAAGATATGCATGTCCAAAAAGGAAAGTCAGTTTTATGGTCTTTCCTTAGTTACCAGCCATGAATGATGGGGATTTGACTACGTAAAAGGCTGGCTGGGCCGGTGAGATGGCTCAGCGGCTTAAGCGCCTGCCCGGCAAGCGCGAGGGCCCGAGTTCGACTCCCGGAACCCACATATGAAAAAGGGGCCGGTGATATTGCTCAGTGGCACGGGCGCCTGCTGGCGCGCGAGGTCCTGAGGTCGACCCCCCGGTACCCACAAAAAAAAAAAAAAAAAAAAAGGCTGGCTTGTCTCTATTATGGGTGGCCATGAGAAATATTCAGGAGGTGGTACCAGCAGGGCTTGGTGTTGATTGGATGAAGCAGGAAAGGAGAAGGAGGTACTCATATTGACAGGTGTCCTCTAGCACAAGGGTTAGCCAACTTCAGCCAGGGTTTGGAGTTACCTTTTTTTTGGGGGGGGTAGGGGATACTTTAAAACTCAACTCACACCTGTTTTGTAAATTACATCTTATTGGAACATAGCCACACTGAAATATTTATATATTGTCTCAGCTCTTTGCATGCTGCAATGACAAAACTGAGTAATTGCAACTGAGAACATACAACCTGCGAAGCCTAAAATTTGTGTCTCTTTACAGAGCATATTTGCGACTCTTTCTATGGAGTCAAAGATACTTCTCAAACATACTTCCCCAGACTGCCTCAGCTCCTCACTGCCTAAAATTAGTCTCATTGTGACGCAAAGGGCACAAAGCCCCTGTAGAGTAAGAGAACATCTGGGCTGGAATAGGGTGTTACTGGTCATCTGTTGCAGTTCCTTCTATGTGGGTAGACTCTTGCACTGATCCCTCCTCGAGCCATCTCCGGTGGGCGGAGGACCACCATCATCTGAAGTAGGCTGCTCACCTTCTGTGAGTCAGGAAATGCTGGCTGTTGGGAAATGATTCTGTGTATTGAGCTAACATCTAGTGGAAAAGGAAAATGGTTACTGTTTTTATTTATGTCTTCCTCTCCAGCCTTTGAAGGAGGAAGTGTTCACCACCAGGGTGGGGTGTGCTGCCTGGTGGTGGGTAAGTGGGTAGTGGGGAGACCTCAAGAAGCTAGAGTGGCCCATTTGCTGTGGGAAAGATGCTGAATGCAAACCAAGTGGGATGAAGGAGGCATGTGGCTGGAAAGGGAGAGGAGCTGCAGGTGGTAAGGAATCAGAGGTGGGGGAGTCGCCTCTCATTACTCTCCAGTGTGCTGGGGCGCCATTTGGGTCTGTGAGTGTACTTCTAGAGGCATACACTAATTAAATGTCCTTTAAAGGAGGACAGAGGTGGTCTAGGAGAATTTGAGTTGTGTCTTTACCCCTGAAATTCCCATGCATCAGTCTTATATTCTCAGTGCAAAGATATTTTAAGTAGCACCCTAGCCATTAATTGCCCAATCATAATTGTCCAGCCATAATTGTTCAACCTCATTTCACTGTCTTAACTCTTAGCCATAAATTTACTCTTTGCTCATCTCAAATGTTACTTGAAACTAGCAGGTTTGAAGGGAGAGAGGGAGACTAAGGGTTATCATTGTGGACCAGGTCGAGGGTTTTTCAGGGCGTGGGGTATGCAGTAGTCTCCAGATGTACACCAGAAGCCCTAGGTACAAGATCTGTTTCTGTAATAAGGATATGTGCAACCTTTTGCCATCTTTATGCCTTAGTTTTCTCCTCTGTAAAACAAGAGGTGGAGCTAGAATGGGGTTCCAAATGCTTTTTTTTTTTTTTGAGCAGTGAGCCAAAGGATCAGAGGTTGGCTTGGGGCAGGTTGGAGGGCAGCAGTGTGAATTTTGAGGCTGAATTTTCAAGCCACATTGTCCAGCTTTCAGCATTGCAGCTTGTCTGTTAAATAGAGCAAGTTTCCTTCAAAACTCTTGTTACCACTGCATTTCCATTGCTAGACACAAAACAGTGTTTAAGGAGGTGAAAATGTTAACTACACTGATTTGATCATTACACACTGGATATATGTACTGAGTTATTACACTGAGCTCCTTAAATTTGTACAGTTAAAATAATAATAAAAAGAAAAAGGGGGCTGGTGAGACGGCTCAGCGGCTTAAGCGCCTGCCTTGCAAGCGCGAAGGCCCGAGTTCGACTCCCGGAACCCACATACGAAAAAGGGGCCGGTGATATCGCTCAGCGGCACGGGCGCCTGTTGGCGCGTGAGGTCCTGAGGTCGTCCCCCCGGTACCCACAAAAAAAAAAAAAAAAAAAAATACAAAAAAAAATAATAAAAAGAAAAAAGCCTAGAATCCAATGAACTTTATCAATATTTCTCAGTGTACATTGCGTATCTCAATATAGTAGCAAAAGCGGTATGTGATACATGGGTGAGCGATTTTAATTTTCATTGTTACTGTATTTATTTTAACGTCTATTAGAAAAAGTATAAGAAGTTTATCAACTATATAATATCATTGATTTTGTGCCTTAGGTGAGGCTAAATTAAATAAATAAGTGCATTTATTTGAAGCAAGAGAATAAGTAAATAATAATACTTTATGGTATAGGAATATAGCTAACATGACTGAAATTGGAGGAAAAAATGAGTTGTGCAGGGCCTCTTAGTGCTGATATTCTAGAATTCTTCCCCCTCTTCCTCCTGCCTTTTTCCCATTTCTCTCTGTGGTCATATGCTGTTCTGCAGAAAGGGCATGGCAAGTATTTTTCCATTTGATCCAGCTACTACCCTTGTAAGTATCTTCCTGAAAGAGTTAAAGATATCATATTACATTGTTCATGCATACCCATGTTCACAGCAGCACAACTCGTAATAGCTACATCTCAGAAGGAGCCCATATGTCCTGTGTTAGTTACTTTACTCATTGCTGAGACAAAATACTTGACACCCAAAGTTAAAGGAGGAAAGGTTTATTCAGCTCACGATTTGTAGAGGTTTCAGTCCATCATCGGCTGGCTCCAAGGCAGCGTGGCTTGACAGACAGGCATCACAGAGGAGAAATAGCTCATGGCAGGCAGAAAGTAGCAAAGCAAGCAAGGGCCACCCACAGCTCTTTCTATCCCTTATATCTTATCCAGGCTACATAGGGTAGATAGGACTCACACCCTTAATCCTAGTGCCCTTGATCCTAGCATTGCACCATGAATCAATACCAGCATCACACACTCTAGATCCAGCTACCTCTGAAGAAGGTGCCCCACCTATGATTGCCTGAAGCTTTGAGGGGACATCTAGCTGCAAGCTATAGCAAGTCCATCCACAGATGAATGAAGAAGATGTGGTATTTAGGCACAGTGGAGTACTACTCTGCCATAAAAGAGGATAAACTTTCATCATTTGTAGAAAAATGGATGCACCTTGAAACCATAATGTTAAGTGAAATAAATCAGACACACAAACTTAAGTATTGTGTGCTTTCTCTTATACAAGAAATCCAAACTATAAATAATTTAAGGATCAAAATAAAAGCTAGATAATAGGAAACAGGGAGATAGATCTTTCACAAAAGGGAAGGGGACAAAGAGATGGTGGAATGGGGGAGGGAGGGCATGGAAAGGGGGAGGAAAAAGAATTAATTAAGATGTGTTACATACATGTACAAATTCCACACAATGAATATAACCATTGTGTACTGGAAACATGTAGTAATAAATATTTAAAAATTATTCTCAGATTCCAAATAGTGGCCTCGACATACTTGAGGTCTGTGCTCAGTGGGTCTTCTCAGTCTTCCCCAGGAGACAGCCCTGCTCTATTGGGGAAGCTCTGTTTCCCTATTGCAGGTCCTGATGAGGTACATGGAACTAGCAGGAAGCAAACTAAAATGAAAGCAAGGAAAACAGCCCTGCAGATAGTGCGTATCCATGCTTCACTTGGGATTAGAGAAGGCTTTCTCTGGCTCCATTAGCAGAATACCTAATGCACTTGTGCTTGGGAAAGCAAATCTGCAGAATTAGCAGCCAGTGAAGTGAATTGTAGTCTTGTAGACTGTGGATTCTGTCTGGCTCTTTTTTAACCATCGGGCCTCACTTATTTACTTCTTGGGCATGAAATCATTCCCTAGATTCTCATTATAACTCATCCTTACTAGGAGAATGCATGTCTCTTTGCCTTGTTCCTCAGTTTGTCTACAGTGTTGAGGGAAGGCATCAGGAAGTGCATGACTATTTTCTGATATTCAATATGCACAGGTTGTCAATAGTTTATGAAGTGTGGTGTGCCATGGTGGACAAACCTGGATTCTAACTTGGCTTAGCCATCTCATCTGTGGACCAGTGTTTCTTACTTAAATTAGCATGGATCTCACTTTCTTTGATTGCTGCACAAGAAGTATGCTTTTCTTCCACAGGATTTTTGTTTTGTGAAGTTTAAGAGGCATCAAAGAGGGCCGGTGAGATGGCTCAGCAGCTTAAGCGCCTGCCCGGCAAGCGCGAGGGCCCAAGTTCGAGTCCCGGAACCCACATACGAAAAAGGGGCCGGTGATATCGCTCAGCGGCACGGGTGCCTTCTGGCACGCGAGGTCCTGAGGTCGATCCCCCGGTACCCACAAAAAAAAAAAAAGAGGCATCAAAGAAACAAAAACACTTCAGCTGCAGGATGGGTGTGTTTAATTTTAGATGCTAAGTAAAGAGCAGTTTTTTTAATATAATACTGGAAACTAAGTTCAGAGCTACATGCATGCTAAGCAAGCACTCTACTATTGAGCTATATCTCCCAGCCCCTAGTCCTTTTTAGATTTATGTTGAGACAGGGTCTGGTTAAGTTGCCTAGGCTGGCCTCAAAGTTGAGATCCTCCTTCTTCAGCCTCTGAAGTAGCTGGGATTATAGATGTGTGCTACCATACCTGGTTACTTTCTTCATTTTTTTTTTTTACAAGCTTTGACGAGTCCTTGTACTAGATGTGATAGACAAGGAAAAGATAAATATGGCATAAGTCAGGACAGCAAGAAAGTTTTTTCTCATGTGCTCGCTCTTCTGGAGTGGTACAGCCTCCGGGAGTGCTGTGCTGAGATGGATTTTAAGGATCAGCAGAGAAGCGTCGTAGTTGCTTAGCTATGTCCTTCAAAGCTCAGAAGGGCGCAGTTGGGCACACAAATGTCATATACTTGCCATCATGAGCACAATCCCTGCTTTGGGGAAGTCAAACCTAATAGAGTGTGAAATTCATCTAGAAGAAATGAATAGTTATTGCACATAGAGACAGTGGTAGGGACATTTGTCTATGCTATGTCTTCAATCCTTCAGACAGACAGGGGAAGACTGAATTACCATTTGCAGGACAGTTCTTTAGGTGGCCTTGGACCCACCCAGTTCTATTCCCTTTCCTCTAGTAGGTCTGAAGAATAACTATAGAATGTACTGGGAATACAGCATCCTGAAATAAGAAGAGACAAGCTGGAATAACCCAAGCTTTGCTCTGGCCTACTGCCTCAGAAACAGGATGTGCTTTCTACGGTTCCAGTGTGTCTTCCGAAATTCATACACTGGAAACTTCATCCTCACTGCAAGTATTGGAAGGTGAGACCTAAGAAGAAGTGATTAGGTCACAAGGGCCCTGGCTTTGTGAATGGATTAATGTCCATATCAGGGGAGTGGGCTTGTTATCTTGAGAGTGGCTTCCTAATAAAAGGATGAGTTCATTTGCCTTCCTGTATCTCCCCTTCTCCACCCTCTCTTCCTAATACTGTGATGACACAGCAAGAAGTCTCTTTTATCAGATGCTAGTATCTTGCTATTAGACTCTTACTCTCCAGCACCAAAATAAATTCATTTTCTTTATAAATTATCCAGCCTGTGGCATTCTGTGATAGCAACACAAAATTGGCTAAGCAGGTCTTGATGTTTTATCCCAGCACTGCCTATGACCCCAGGGTATAAATCCCAGGGCAGACTGCTTTCCAGGGTCCCTTCACTGTTGTACAAGCGGAATTCACACAGTTGAAACTCTACCCAGCCTGGGCAGTTTTCCTTAGCATTAGGTAATGCGCTGGTAGGAATCCTAAGTTTCAGTTTTCCTTTGCACTCTAACTGTAAGTAATAAATCCGTAATGCATGTGCATGTGTGTGCACGTGTGTGTGTGTATATGTGTGTATGTGTGTTTGTATTCTGTCTCACTAGACACCAACAAACTAGTAACTAGTGTGCAGTGAAGCTGCTTCACACTATTGTCATTTTATAAATGAGGAACCAGAATATCTTAGTTCATGTTTTGCTGATTTAACCGAATGCTACAGACTGGGCAATACGTATGTGAGGAAAAGAAATTTATTTCCTACTGTTTCAGAGACTGAGAAGTCCAGAAGCAGTGTTCTGACATTTCATTTTCTTTTTATATCATCATCCCCTAGGAGAAGAGGGAAGGGCAAGAAAAGGAGGGCAAAAAAGAAAGAGGAGCCTGAGCTTGCTTTAAAACGAGCCTGTTCTTGAGATAACTCCCTCACTCCCGTGATATCTGTACAGCCATTCACAAGGGCAGAGCCTTCCTGACCTGTCTGGTCTTCCTCGGTCCCACCTCCCAACACTTGCACTGAGGATGAAGTTTCCAACATGAATTTTGGGAGGTACACTGAAACCTTAGCATGGAGTCAGCCTCAATACTTTGCAAAGTAAGAAGTGGTAGAAATGAGATTGGAAACCAGAATCTGTGTGTGTGTGTGTGTATTAACATTTTTACCTGGAGTGTTCAAATGGAGTCCTTTCAAAAAACTGAGGTAAAATTTAGGTAGTTTAAGGTGTGTGAAAGTGCACTAATCTTAAATTTGGCTTGTGAACTTCAGTTGGATGCACCTGTGTAGCCATCACTCAGACCAAGAAAGAATGCTCTTGCCTTTCCAGAAGCTTCCCTGCTGTTCCTTCCTATCAATAATGATTCCACCAAGAGATAAATTACTATTTTGATACTTATTACCTGAATTAATTTAGATTATTTTTCAATGTCTCTTGGGTATATATGGAGAAGAATTTCTGGGCCATAGATAGGGTAAATATTGAAAGTTAGTGGATATGAGCTACAATTGTCTGAATGTTGGTCTCCCTCTAACATTCATATGTTGGAACTTAATCTCCAGTGTGATGGTACTAAGAGCCATGAGGATGGTTGGGATCTAGAATGTCCCCAAGTCAAATGCGTTGAGAAGCCGCACATCACTGAACTCTTCACTGAAGAGTTCGGAGCTGATGTCGTATTAGGAGGTGGTGTCTGATCAGAAGAGGTGGTCACGGGCGAGGTGACCTGGAAGAGTATATTTCCATCCTGGGCTCCTTCCTTCACTCTCTGGTTACCGGTTGCCTTGAGGTGAGCTGCTTTCCTGTGCCAGACCCTTCCACCATGTCCTTCCTGCCTAGGGGCCAGCTGAATCGACTGAGTCTTCTAAAAGCCATGAGCCAAAATAAAACTCCTCTAAGTTGTGGGTGTGGGCATTGTGTCTCAGCAACAGGAAAGCAACTAAGACAAGCTCTTGTGAATAGAATTAGTGTCCTCGTGGAAGAGGTTTGAAGGATCCTCCTCTGCCATGTAATGACACATGGTGGTGCCATCTGTAAGGAACGAACTCTCACCGAACACCAAATCTTCCGATCTGTGAGTGGTAGGTTTCCAGTGTTCATAAATTACCCAGTCTATGATTATTTTTAAAATATAGCAGCAGGAATGGACTAACATTATAAACCTTTGCCTTTTCTTGGAAAGCTCCACAAAGTGAAGGACTCCGGTCCTCTTATGCTCTGGTTGTCCCCAGAACCCCAGCAGTACCGGGCTCAGTCTCAGTAACTGAAAATGTCTGCAGAATTGTGTCTCGCTTCTTGGCTTTGCATTAGGGCTGTCATGTTTCAGTGAAGAGAGAGGTTAGAACCCCTCTCCTTGCGCTCAGAGTTCCTTCTTTTAAAACAAATATTTTATAAGCTCCTTAAATATCTTGTATAGGATCTGCCTGCAGATGTATTTTTTAAAAGTTAATATGGTGGTCTAACCATTCTATAAGGAAAAATGAAAAGGAAATCATTTATAGTAACATAATGAGTAATTCAGTATACAGATGCTGGGGGACTGCTAGATTTAAAGACCCTATGAAGTTCACAGATATTTGTAATCGCATATAGGATCAATACAAATGCAGAATGAGAAAGGCCCAATGTTCTGGTAACTCATACCATGTGTTGCATCATTGTCAGTGATAGGATTTTCCAAATGGCAACCAGCTCTTGGTAAAATTTCTCTCTCTTCCCTCAATTGACTTTGGAAAACTCATTGTATTAAAACTGCATAGGGCTGGGAAAGTCTAGCATGCATGAGGCCCTACATTTTAACCCTAGCCCCAAATGCCCTCCTAAACAATGACAACAAAAAACAAAATAAAAGAAAAGAAAACAAATATTTATAGAGTAATATATTTTTTAGATTGTGAAATGGAACTGGGGTCTAGATTCAGGCAACTTTTTCAACTACATGAGTATCCTGGGATATACAGGACCTGAAGCATATATTAGGGGGTGAGACCACCCCAGGCATCACATCACAGAGTGTGTACTCTGCTGGGCCCTCGACCATGAAATACCAGTAAGTACCCTCTGGTGGAAGAGACAGCCCTCCCCACACATTCCCAAATACCCTTGCGGTCAGTACTACCCTTACAAGATGCGTGGTTTTAACTCAACTCCCATTTTACAAAAGAGGGACTCATTGCCGTGGGAAAGGAAGAACTGATGCTGGGACAGATAGGGATTTATATGTGAAACACGGGTAAGAAGTACATCTCCTGACTCCTTAATCTGAATCGGGATTTTGTCCTGATGGTAGCTGGGCCTTGAGGAGATGTGGGTTCAGATCTTGACCCTGACCTTGGACAAATACTTCCAGAGTATTTATCATTTGCAAAATTGAGATTGGAACTAACACTGACCTTCAAGGATTAAGAGAAAATATCACTATGAAATCTAGACACACAGTGAGTTCTCAGTAAGTGGTAGACATTACCACATTGTTTATTGCCCTTTAAGGCTCATTTACTTAAATGCTAACAGAAAGTCTCACATCATAGTCCTGGGGAACTTCCCCCTTCTAATTTTTCTCTGAAGCGAAGCACTTGTTGATTTTATCAATGCCTCAGTCCCTTTGCAGGGCCAACAGTTCTAATTACCCTCAGGTTTCAGATAGCCCAGACTGAAATCAGGCCCGATAGACATTGTCTTGATCTGGGTTCTTCAAAAGCCAAACCCGAGACAAGTACTTGAATGCAAACGCTGTATTTGGGAGGTGTATTTGCTATCAATTTTTTTCCTCTCAGCTTTGAACGTTCCTTTTTACAGGATCTGTGATAAAAGGATTTAATGACGTATTTCTCCTTTAAAGCGAGCATGATGTCGGGCAGGAGAGGGCGCTGGAGGACGTTGCAGCCGCAGGAAGGCCCCGCGGTTTCCAGGAGCAGTGGGGCTCCAAGGTGTAAGAGGATGAAGACCGATCAGGAAGTGCTCGTTCTGTGAGAGTGCAGCCTCGACCTAGTGTAACCTTTGTGCAGCCCTGTCCCTCAAAGGCTCCTGCGCTGTGCTTCCCGAACTCTCTCCACGCCCTAGCTCCAGGCTGCTGATTGCCTGCTGTCCCGGCTGCGCGGTGGGCGGCCCGCCGCCCTCTGCAAACTCCTGTGTAACCTGCTTTTGGCTTGTAGGTTTGCAGTTGAGTCGCGGCTTCTGGAGCACCCTGCAGCCCTCTCCAAGAGAAGGGCCCCTCTCCAACCTGCCGCAGGACCCCGCACCGCGGGCTGCTGATTGCTGAGCTCGGCCTATTCTCAGTAATTTCAGGTCACCTCCCGCAGGGCTAAAGCGCCTAACTTTTCTACAGATCCACACATTTTCCCAAGACGTCTGAATCCTTCTCAAGTTTCTTTGCCGGGTACTCTTTCTCAGCCTTAGGGCACTTTGTGGAGTTTCCTTATATTTTACAGTTACTCTTTATCGTAGCTAAAGATTCTTTGTACTAAACTTCTTTTAAACTTACCGTGTGCTTCTGTCTTAGTTGGAGCAATACTGTCCTAGGAGGCATCCTAGGAGGATGATGAGAGAGAAGAGAGAAGTCCCATAAACAGTGTACTAATGCGGGGGTCCCTCTTGTGTGCGTCTGGGGCTCAATTCCAGGGGTGTCCCTCTGAGTCTTGGAGTCACACACTGTGGCATTGCCCCAGCAAGGGGCAAATAAGGGTGCATGTTTACCCACTGACTCCCTGCTTGAGAGTGGCTCTTGGGTATGGAGTTAAGTCCCTGGTTTTTCTGTCCTGCCCTGTGTGCCTGGACTGTGTACTTCTGTTTTCCTGCCTAGAATACTGCTGAGGAAGAAAGAGCCTTCAGGCAGAGAGACATAGGCTCTTGGCGGTAAGGTGTCTGTGTGCGCGGGAGTCACTCCCTGGAGCTGCAAGCGGCCTCTGGGGTGGCCCAAGGGATGCTGGCGGGCAAGGAGGAGTTGGCCACACAGCGCTGCAAGATGCTGAGTGGCAGAAAGAAAACCTGTCAGCTGGATGTTGGTGAATGGCTCAGACTGATTTGAGGGTGAATTTTCCGGAAAAGTCAGTTGCAGAGGATCAAATGTTTTCCTGACTGCTGTAATTTAATTGTATGGTCGGTGTTTGCTATAGATAATTGGATTTTTCTTTGACCTTGACAGTCTTGCTGGCTCACTGTCTGCGTTGGAAGACAGTTTCCTAACTCTCTCAAATACAATAAACCAGACCTGGCTTCCGTCAAGGGCTGGCAGGCCTGCCATTTTCAGGGGCTGCTGATGGCAGTGGTATCCAACCAGCAAAAAGTCAGTGGTGTTTGTTTTGCCCTTTACAAGAACATTTCAGCTGAAGCAAAAGGCTTTTTCCCTTCAGCCTGGGCTTTTAAATAGAAATCTTGATGGCATTAAGCCGTTTTAATTCTGAGCAGTGGCCTCTAAAGTTCAATGACATCAAAACTCAGCTCTGCTCTGGGACACAGAGGATACCATGGAGGAAGGTTTGAATCAGCGGGGACACCAGAGGTAGAGGACAAGGTCATTCCAAGGGGCCGTTTTGCATACCAAGTTGGGAAGGTGGGGGAAAGTGCAAAGATAAACACAGGAAGACAGTATCTGGTGGTAATGTGGACAAAGGAGGTTACTTCTGCCTTTGGATGTTTAAATCATTCACATTTTGCAATCTTTTAAATAACTTACCTGGTTTCCCAAGAGAAGACATGTTCTTTCCACATATAACACGCATAGTGAAGAAAGAACAAGACACTTACTCTGTCCTGAAATGGAAAGCTCTCTGAATATGCCATCAAGTGACACCAGCAACAGAAAGAACAGCTTTGAGTAACTACTGTGTAAGGGAGGAGGAGAGGAAGAAGGCCGCACAGTGAACACTTGCTGGTATTTACATGAAAACCTAAGAAAAGTATTTGTATGTGGGTCGGGAGGGCAGAAACAAGACTTTTCTGAAGCAGATGTTTATATCACTTTGTTTCAAAATCTCATCAATCCAAAAATAAAAAGGATTTCAACGAAAATGGGGAAAAAAATCTCAATGTTCAAATAAAGAAATAAATAATAAGGTGCTTAATGAAGAGCATAATCATTGTAATAATGGGCCATCATTCTTACAACCTTCAAAAGTTGCTTTGGATGGGAAAATGCATTCCAGGAAATTCAAATACTTGCGCATGGGGTATGGTTTGCAACATTTTATTTTGTGAGGGGTGGTTAATGTTTTCATAGGATCATGGAAAAAAAAAATCTTTTTCTTGTTTTTTTTTTTTGTATTTCTACTGCTATTCACTATCAAAGCAGCAGGGGGAGGTGTTTCTCTGTTTATCTTTTTCCCACTTCCCCAGCTTGGTATGCAAAGTGGGCCAAGAATTCTTTAATTCAAATGTATGCATAAAATGCATCACATTTGCTAGATTCATGTTGTTACTCTCTCATCCCAAAAATCTTTAGGGGACTTGGAGCTTCCAGCAGGCTGCTAGTGATTATTCAAAAGGGGCTGATTACTGGGTTTGCTGGTGTGAAGTCCTTCTTTTCTCTTCTCTCTGTCCCTCCTTGTCATTCTACTCGGCTCCCATACATCACTTGCCATAATCAAGTCATAGAAAACAAAAGTTAAATTATGGAAATTCACAACTCATTTTTTCATTTTGCAGATGAGACTCAGGATTTGGAAAGCAAAACAAACAACCGAACAAACAAACAGAAAGAGTAGATTTTGGACCTCCATGAATGATTTCAAAATGAACAAAAGGAAGGTAAAAGGGGAAGAGACTGTGTGCTGGGTGAATGTTTATCTGTGCGACTGGCCTGTGCCTGCTGTGGCTCTTGATGTCTTCACAACACCCTAGTGTACTGAGGGTCGCTAGAGCTATTTTGCTAAGAAGGAAAGCAAAACTCAGAGGGCTGAGTGATTTGGCCAACTTTATGTTGCTGAAAAATGATAGAATGGGAATTAAGACCCAGGCTGGATCCAAAGAGAAAGCACTTCAGTATTTTCTCCCTACACCCACTGAATGAATGTGGCTTCTCATCCTCTTCCTCCAGCAGTCTGTGTAGCTGCTCTCTCACACGGGCGTCTCACCTGCTCTGTGCTCCCCTAGTGTCTACAAAGAGAGGGAAGGAAGAAAGGGAAGCCGCCTGAAGAACTCCCCAAAAGCTCAGTGGAAGCTGTTCTTTGTTGTCTGTGGGCAGTGATTGTGTTAGGAAAAGCAGCAGAGTAGGCCAGCCCAAGGTCAGAGATTCCCAGAGCTGTGGACTTGAAGTGCCAGGGAAGGCACTGTGCTGTTCAAAAGAACGTTTTGGAGCATCGCGTGCTTCAGAGTGTGTGCATTTGTGAACATTCCACTTTCCTCCCCACGCTTCCTGCAGTGACCCCTGGGGAAGGTGATGGCAAAGATGCAAAAGAGGGCAGTTTGGAGCACTGGAAATAGTGAGCTGAAAGAACAGTAGTGAAGACATTTCACTGAAGTGAAATTGTTGGGTGATCTCGGGTGGCATCAACCTTCGTACTACATTTGGGGAGAGAATGTAGTCCTCTTCCATTCTGGTGGGGCAAGGAGAGTCTCCTTTGGTGCTAGCATGACAACAGCACCTCTTTTGCTGTCATTTCAACAGGGAAGGACAGGAGCCCAGTGGGGACCCTGGGGCAGGCACAAGGCCCCAGCTAGAATTTTCTTAGCTCATTTTATTTTCCTTTACCTATGATTATAGTTGTATCAAATGATTAAGATTTTCTGCTTATCTTAGCAATAAGGCATCCCGTTTAAATAAAGGCATTTTTAAAAAGTGAATTTAAGAATAATAGTGGAATGAATAATAGGAAAATGGTATATGGATGTGACAAAAATGATGAAAGTGACACTAAACTATGAAAAATGGGACTACTCTAGTGGATTTCTAAATGTGTCTTTCATCTCAGACATTTTATAATTCTAACTCCATCATTTGGGAATCACTGGAAAACGTGGGATAGTATAATTTTAGAAAAGAAAGGGATAATAAAGTCCATTCTCTTAAATTTACAGTTGATGAAATGTAAGTTTAGAATGATGTGACTGGCCCCATTAGAGAGAGAGAGAGAGAGAGAGAGAGAGAGAGAGAGAGAGAGAGAGAGAGAGAGAGAGAGAGAGAGACTGGTGGGGGCAAAGAGGGGAGCCGAGCAGCACCATGGCCTAGATATTGAGCTGCTTAGGCCTTTAAATAATTGAGGTAATCTTGGTGCTGTGGAGGGAGGGAAGGAGGAGGAGTGGGAAAGGGGAAGCAATCTTTGTAGAAATGAGAACTCCTAGACAACTGGGGAAAGGGGTGTCCTTGAAATCTCAGTTCCCAGCACATTCTGTAGCAGCCAGGGAAAGAGCTGGCTGGTTGCCCCCAATAAATGCAGCGGTAGATTTTTGCGGTGAAATGTGGCGTTAAATACAATAGGTCAGCATTAAGCTTGGATAAAATGTGATGACTGATTAGGAAATAAATGGCAAGTCATGGATGACAAATCTCAACTGTGGTGATGGTTATCAGCACCCCCATCGGAATAAACAAAGTTGCAAGCTGTACTTGCTGTCTGACAAAACTGGCCCCAGATGGCCTGGTCCTGGGACAATTTACTCTGCTCATAGAGTCATCTGTGAGGAAATCAGATGTCACAGGAGAAAAGGACCCAACCATACTCAGGGCTTGCTCTAAGGGGCTATCCCCTCTCTACCTCCTCTTCACACATGTCTGCTTTGAGCTTGGCTTTCCCACGGGCACATCAAGCTTGCAACTGTGGGATGATATGGAAGTAAGACAGCTCCTCTTTGTGGATGGGGCTGGGGAGCCCAATGTATGGCTCACAGAAGAACTCAATACACGTTTGTGAAATGGACGACCAGAGGGCTGGATAAGTCATTGCTCCTTGCATGACAGTTGGTATAGAGTCAGAATTCGATAAATGATTAATCTCCAATTCACTCCCATTCCTCTATAGACAAGTTACTGGACATCCTTTTTTCAGTGTCACTACTTCTTTATGGCTAAAATTCAGGTAAGAGATTGTGTCCTAGAAATGTGTTCTAGATATATGGGAGATAATGAGTTTAGTGAGATTGATGGTTGCCTGTTTACTCAATTTTAAGTCATTCACTCATTAAATCATTTACTAATTCATCCAATGGATATTTATCATATCAGGCAATATACTAAGTGGGAATATAACCGAGGCACCTCTTACAGTCTAGTAGACAAGTTGGATAATAAACATGCAAATAAATAAATAACCAAGATAATACTCTCCAGATATCAAACATGCTAAAATGAAACAGTGATCAGATAAGAATAATATTGATAAAAGCTAACATCTAGTAAGTACTATGCATTACACACTGCTTTAAATATTTATCTGTATTATGTATTTAATCCTTGCCATCATCTGAGAAGATAAGTATTATAATTATTATCTTTCATTTTAGAAAGGGAAACTGAGGCACAGAGCTAGAAAGTGGTAGTGAGGGAAGAGCTGTTTTAGACAGTGTGGCCAAGAAAAACATTCATGGGAGGTGACATCTGAAGAGGTGCCAGGAGCCGGACATAGTGACACGCCTATAATTCCAGCACTTGGGAGGCTGAGGCAGGAGGGTCACTGTGAGTTCAGGGCCAGCCTGAACAGCATTGTGAAACCCTGTCTCAAAAAGACAAAAAAAAAGGTGCCAGCAAATGTACATTTGCTGTCTATCTCTAAAATCCCTGCTTCCTTTTCTACTTACTCCACCTCTACTGCATCATAGTTTGGAGCTCCCATGTTGCTCATTGTCATTGGAACCACCATCTACCTGGGTGCCCTTCCTATAGCTGTAGGGGTGCGACAGAGCCTGGAAATGACAGACAGGTTGGCCAAATGCATCTGATCCACTTTCTTCCCATCTGACTTTCTTAGAATGGCTTATTGGTGTCCTCTGAATTTGAAGGACAAGAGGTAGTGACTTGCTACAATGCATTTACCCATGGAGAGGTTGGTTATAGTTCCTGTGTTCCCCTAAACACTGTCATGTGGCTTACAATGGGAATGGGGCAGAAAATGACCCAGTCTTGGCAGTAGAAATGAGAAAAATCTCATCTATGCACAGAACACAATAAGCTTCACAGCCTTTTACCTCCAGTATCCCATCTGGGTTTTCCAACAACCTTGTAAAATGGATATTGTTATGCATGATTGAAATATCAGAGAAACAGAGGGTGAGCTGCTTCAGAAGTTTAGCCAGGGTCATGTAGCTTGTTGGGGACAAAGGTAGTGCTTGAGTTTTTTGATAACTGTAGGCTATAGGAATGTCTTTCTTAACATGGGAAGCAATCACCACCACAACAACTATTTATTATTATAATTTATCCTGTATCAACATTTATGGCCACTATAACAAAAAACCTAGACTGGGTTGCCTTTTTTTTTTTTTTTTGTGGGTACTGGGGGTTGACCTGAGGACCTCGCGCACCAGCAGGCACCTGTGCTGCTGAGCGATATCACTGGCCTTTTTTCGTATGTGAGTACTGGGAGTTGAACTTAGGACCTCGTGCTTGCCGGGCAGGCACTGTGCCGCTGAGCTATATCGCTGGCCCTGGGCTGCTTATAGAAAACAGAAATTTCTCAGTCAGGAAGCTGGAAAGTCCAAGATCAAGGAGCTGACTGATTTGGAGCTGGTGATGTTTGTTCTCTGATGGTGTCTGTTATGGTTTATATCTGGGTGTCCTTCCAAATCTTCCTGAGCTCATAGGTGGGGCTTTGGGGGGGTGATTGGATCATGGGGTGTGATACTTTATAGCTAAATGTGATGTTGGGAGGTGAAGCCTAGTCTGAGGAGGGGCCACTGGGTGTGGCCTAGAATAGCATATCTCCCTCTCTCATCCCTTGATCTCTCTCTGCTTCCCACTGCCATGCTATGAGCTCTTTTTCCTCTCCCATGATGCTCTGCTATGCCACCCTTCCTTGAAGCCAGATGACTATGAACTAAAACATCTACAAACTGTGAGCCAGAATAAACCTTTCCTCCTTAGAGTTGTGCATGTTGGGTATTGTGTCCCAGTGAAAAGAAAATAACTAAGACAGCATCTTCTCACCAAGCCATCATAAGATGGAAGATACAAAAGATCTCTCTGGGGCCTCTTTAATGAGGACACTAATCTCATTCATGAGGTTACTGAGTCACCACTAATACCATCCCTTTGTGGGACTAGGATTTCAACATGTGAATTTTGAATTTCATGTCATAGCATCCTGTCCTGCCTTCCCCAAAATTCATGTTCTTCTCACATGCAGAATACACCCATTCCATCCCATTAGCTTCAAAAGTCCTCACTCATTCTACCCGTAATTTTATAGTCTAAATCCAACCCAAAGTCTCATCTAAACATATTTAGATATTGGTTATGGGTGAGACTCAAGGTATGATTCACTCTGAGACAAATTTCCCTTTAGCTGTGAACCTGTGAAATCAAACAACTTGTGTGCTTCCAAAATACAAGGATGGAATGGCATAGAATAGACACTCCCATTCCAAAAGAGAAAAATTGGGAAGAAGAAGGAAGTGACAGGCCCTAGTGAATCCAAAGCCTTTGGAACTGAGAATGATCTTTAACTCAAGTCTCAGTGGGATGGTGGCCCTACCTCCATGGCCTTGGGAAGCCCTGATTCGTGGATCTGCTGAGCAATGCAGTAAGGCCTCTCTATGGTGGCCTCACCCTCACAGCAGCCCTCTTCCCGGCTCATGTGCCATCCTTCTGAACCCAAGTGGCTCATGGCTCATGCACTCTGAGTACTGGTGAAGATGGTACCTCATGGATACTGCCAATTTGATCATCTGTGCCTCTGGAGGCATGGCTTCAGTGGCCTGTGCTGTAGCTGGGTTTATTGGAGCCACACATGGGGTGGTTGAGACATGTTGCCCTTGAATGGGGGGAGCACAGCCTTGAGGAGAAGCCAGTGCTGAAGTACCATTGATCCTTGCATCCCTTTCTTCGAAGCTGTTTTTTCTTCCAGGTGTTCGAGCTCTGGGTTTAGAAAGGGAGAGACAGTCCTGATACCTTCAGAAACACCTTTGAGTTACTCTTCCATTGTCTTAGACAATAGGTTCTGGATGACCCATACCACTCTTTTAGTCAAAAAGTAGCTTGATCTAACTTCGAATACACTTCTTTTTTTTTTTTTATGTGGGTACTGGGGGTCGAATTCAGGACCTTGCGCTTGCCAGCAGGCGCTTGTGCCACTGAGCAATATCACCGGCCCTTTTTTTCCTTTTTATGTGGGTACCGGGAGTTGAACTCAGGACCTCGCACTTGCCAGGCAGGCGCTTATGCCGCTGAGCCATCTCATCGGCCCTTGAATACACTTTTTAAAAAAATCTCAACATGGATGGACTGATCTTTAAATTCTCTTTCTGTGTCTCTGTCTCTGTCTGTCTCTGTCTCTCTGTCTCTCCGTCTCTCCCTCTTTCCTCCCTCTGTCCCTCTTTGCCTCTCTCTCTCCCTCCTTCCCTTCTTCCCTAACTCCCTGAAGTTTAAGGTTAGGGCCTTGTGTGTGCTTGGCAAGTACTTCACCACTGATCTACATTTTCAGCTCTTTTTATTTTATTTTGAGTCTCGTTAAGTTGCCTCAATTTCGGGAAACCTCCCCAGTAGCTAGGATTACAAGCGTGCACCACAATCACCAGCTTTTCTTCTCTTTTGAATAAAGATTCTGCCTATGTCACTTGTCTCTTTTTGTACTTTACTATGAGCATTTAAGAGAAGCCAAGCTATGCCTTCAGCACTTTGTTTAGATATTTCTCACTATACAGTTTATGTTATTATTGATAAGCTCTACCTTCTACAAAACACTAAGACACAGGCAGTGCAGCCAGGATTTTTGTCACTTTGTAAAAAAGATGGCTTCTCCTCCAGTTTCCAATAACAAGATAATCATTTCTGTCTGCAAACTCATCAGAATGGCCATTACCATTCATATTGCTACAAACGCTCTGTTCATGGCCACTTGAGTATCTTCTAGGACGATTGAGTTGCTCTTGACTGCTTTTCTCTTTTTGTTCTGGGTTCTTCCAAAATCACCTCTAACAGTCCATTCATAGCAATGTCAGCTTTTTCTGGCATGCACCCCAAAACTCTTTCAGCCATCTCCCATTCCCAGTTCCAAAGCTGCCCCCATATTTTGGGTACTTGTCACAGCAGCACCTCTACTCAGCACCATTTTTCTGTCTTAGTCTGAGCTGCTATAAAGTGAGCAGCTTATAAAACAGAGAAATTTATTTCTTAGTGCCCAGGAGGCTGAAAGCCCAAGATCAAGGTGCCGGAGGACTCAGTGTCTGGAGAGGGCTCACCGTCTGGCTCATAGACGGTGACTCCTTGCTGTGTCCTCAGATGGTAGAAGGGGTGAATAGTCTCTCTATAAGGACATCAATCTCATTCATGTGATCTGTGCCATGATCCAATCATCCCCCAGAGGGCCTAGCTTCTAATATCACCTCGGGGACTAGGATTTCAACATATGCATTTTAGGGGGATAATAACATACAGACCATAGTTGCCAAGTTCTGTGCCAAGAGCTTCACATATACGAACTTATTTAATCCTGTTATATACTGCATGGAATGCATTTGGCACAGCGTCTAGAGTATGGTAATAATCAATGTTAACTTACGCGATTTCATTTTTGGATAAGAGGCTCAGAAAGGTTAACTAACCTTTCCAAAGTTACACAGTCAGTAAATGATGGGGCTAAGGGCTGAGATTTCAATACAGGCCAGGTAGTTACACATGCATCATTGCCTTTGAAAAGTGTCAAGTTCTCAACGGTGGTGGTCCCCTGTGCCTCAGTGTGTGTGTGTAGGTAGTGCATGTGAACTTGTAGTCTTGTGCAATGTGTGTCTGGCAACACAGACTTTCTTCAGTTTTTCATCCAAATTGCTATTTGAAATCATTTCAGCTTCAGATCTCCAGCTCTGCAGAGTCTCTGGCACTGTGGCTCATGCTGTGGTTTCTCTCCAGAGCCAGTGCGTTTCCTCCCCACTCAGGAGAGGTGGAGGGTCCTGAGCACCGGTGGGGGAGCCTCTTCTCCCATGGTGCCCAAGGGATGCATGTTTCTTGGAAGAGGTGGTAGAATTCCATCCCTATGAACACAAATGGATTTGAAATCCAAGTTGTAAGAGTTTCCTGTTCTACATTTTGCCAAATCTTCAAACATAAAGCCATTTCCTAAGTAGACAGTGTGTTGGCATTCTCCCATCTCTACTCCAGGCTTCAGCTTTACATTCTCTTTGCTGCATTTCACAAATATTTAATCTGTCAGCCTCTGTGCTCAGCAACACAGAGAAAGTAAATTGGGGAAGATCTGGACTTTGTTTCCAGGTCTCCGGAATATTGCAGGGAAAAGGCAGATGAATCTCAGTGGAAGGTTTAATCAAGGAAGTAGAACTTCAGCCTGGTCTTGAAAGATGTCAGGATTTTGATAGATGGAGCAGGAAGTGAAGCTTGGAAAGCCAGACCACCAGAGCTAAGGCACGAAGGTGAGAAAGATCAAGGTGAGGTAAAGGAATTGTTTCAGACAAGCTGAAGATTTGTGTTTGCAGCAGAGGAGCCGACGACTGTAAGTTTTTGATGGTCTTCTCTCACGGTAGGGTGGATACATCAAGGGACTTTCTTTGTTCTTTCCACTTCTAATCTCCATGTGGAGGTGACATCTGTTATATCAACACAGAGAATGACCCTTTGTGTCTCGCGAGGTCAGCCTTATGAGCCCTCCTTCATCATGCACTGTTGTAGCCAGTCAGGCTGCTGTAACAGAATGGGTGGCTTATGAACCACAGAGAATTATTTCTCACAGCTGTGGAGGTTAGCAAGTCCAAGATCAAGATTTTATACCTGAAGAGTGTCTGCTTCCTGAATCATAGAGGGCATCTTTTTACTGTAATTTCATGTGGTAGAAGGTAAAGGAGGACTTTTCTAAGGCACTAACCCCATCCAAGGGCTGCGCCTTCACTATGTAATCACCTCCAAATGCCCCACATCCTCATACTATCACAATGGGGTCAGGGTTTCAACACACAAAGTTTGGGGGAGCACAAACTTCCAGTCTGTAATATTCATTGCCCTTGTGCCAAGGACAGCACTGATCACTTTTTGTGTTTCACTGCCTTTGAATAGTGTCTGTTATTCCAGTGTTACAGGGAAAGAATCAGGAGACCCAGAGAAGTTTTGTCACAAACTCCAGGTCACAGGTAGAGTTGGTACCAGTGTTGGCTCCATTTCCAAGTGTGATGGGCTTCTGTACGCCAACTTCACTACACTTTGGACCTAGACGGAGGTTCTCCAAAGACTGGCTGACAGCACTGCTCCTGGCTTTAGCGACTGCGGTGGTTGTTGAAGGCTCACAGGTGTGCCTGACCTGCAGCCTGCCCTCTTGCTTTCTTTTGCCTTGTTTTTTTTTTTTTTTTTTTTTTTTGAGTGAAGAGGAATTGTCTTCAGCCGTATATAAAATATATAATATAAATATATTGGTTAGAGTTTCCTGGAGGAACAGAATCAAGATAAATGCAAGGGGATTTATTAGGTGGGTTTACAGGATCAGAGTGGGGAGAGTCCACGGTAGCCGTCTGAGTGCTGGAGAGCCAGAGAGAGGATCCGTTAGCTGCTCAACCCAAGAAGATGGAAGCTGCAGAATGAAAGGGATCAAAGATACAGGATTAGTTCAAGACTGAAGGCCTAAAAGCTCTGTGGAGAGTTGCTGGTGTGAGTCAACACTCAAAAGACTCAAGGAACTGGAGCCTGATGTCCACAGGTGATGGCAGTAGCAAAAGACACACCTGCTCACGGGGAATGGAGTTCTTCAAGTTCCTGCATTCCTCCTCCTCCTTCCCTTTTCATTCATCTGGATTGCAAGCCTGTTGGATGGTGCCAGACACAATCAGGGCAAATCTCCTCACCCCTTCAGTTTGCTGACATACATGCATCATCAATGGTTTAATGTCTCCAAATTCACAAGTGGGAGGCTCAATTCCCATTGTGCAGGTGTTGGGAGGTGGGTCCTAAAGGGAGGTGTGTAGGTCAGGAGGGCACCACATTCCTGAATGGATTACAGCCATTCTCATAGAGTGGCTTTGTTCTCATGTGAGTGGCTTTGTTATCAAAGCAAGCTCTTTTACATGCGCATCCTTGCCTTTCTTGCTCTTCCTCCCTTACAAGTCTGAAGAACCACGAACTTCTTTTCTTTATAAGTTATCCAGTCTGTTGTATTCTGTTATAAAAACAGAAACAAACTAACACATGCATGTTATTATCAGCTCCTTCTACTCACATGTGAATCAGGGATGAATTTTCAGGCAGCTGGAGAACTTGCAAACACACACAGCTTTTCATTATTTTTCTTCTAATAGACAATTTGATGTTGGGATTGAGAGGTAAGTCTGGGAGGGGTGGGCTGGCTCCAAAGATGGGATTGAACTATAGGATTTAGCATCCTGAGCAAAAGAAAGTTGTTCATGACTTTGGACTGACTTCATAACCCTGGAGTCTTATGAACTCCAGGTGACCAAAATATAGAGATCCAGAGTGAAGACAGATGGAGTCTGGGTAGAATTGTGTCCCCTTAGAAGATAGGATGAAGTCCTAACCCTGACACTTGTAACTTTATTTAGAAATAGGATATTTGCATCTGGGATTAGTCTAGAAGATGTCCTACTAAGTTAGGTTTGCCCTAAATCCATTGACTGTTGTTTTTGTAAGAAGCTGTGTGAAGACAGGGAGAACAGCCACGTGAAGACAAAGTCAGAGATTCAAGTGACCTATTTATGTGCCAAAGAGCACCACGCAGAAGCCAAGAGACAGACGTGGGACAGATCGTCCCTCAGAGCCTGCAGAAAGAATAAAGTTTGCAGACACCTTGGCTTGGCACTTCTAGCCACCAGAACTATGAGACAATACATTTCTGTCTTTTTAAGCTACAAGGTTTGTGGAACTTTGTTACAACAACCTTAGGAAACTAATACAGATGGGATGGGAGAGACATTCATGCAAATAATTGCTTTGGATGATAATAATTATGACTCAAAGAGAAGAATAGAGGTGCAGCAAGTGTCTGGGGACTTACAGCAAAGAGCAATTTCAGAGGAGGATGGGAATTAGGGTCTCAGAATCTCCATACAAATGCGCAGCCTAAGAAATAAAAGAAACTAATGACAAAAGGTGGTAGATGTGATATTTTAAAGTCACCAAGAATTGGACTGGAATGCAACATTGGTATGAACTGAAACAAAAGGAAGACAGCCCTTTATATCCATGGCTTCTGCCTCGAAGATTCAACCAACCATGGAACCAACCATGGATCAAAAGTACTGCAAAACATTGTATTTGTACTGAATATGTACATACCTTTTTCCTTGTTATTTGCTTTCTAAATAACACAGTAGAATAGCTATTAACATAATATTTACACTGTATCGGTTATTTAAGTAATCTAGAGATGATTTAAAGGATGTGGGAAGATGTGGGTAGATTATGTACAAATACACCATTTTATGTAAGGGACTTAAACATTGTGGGTTTCGGTAGTAGGGAGGTACTGGAAACAGTCTCCTGAGGATACCAAGAGACCACTGTATACCTATTACGTAAGTGGCATTTTGTATAAAAAAGTCACAGGAAGTCAGAGCTTCTGAGTTTAGAGCGAAGATATAAAAAAAGATGCATGGAGTGATATTCTTTTTTGTTTTGTTTTTGTTTTTGGTACTAGGGATTAAGTCCAGAGCATTTGCACTGACCTACATTCCCCAGGCCATTTTTAGTTTCTTTTTTTTTTTTTTTTTAATTGGAGATAGCAGCTCACTAAGTTGCTCAGGAGGGACTTAGACTTGTACTTCTGCCTCAACCTCCCAAAGTGCTGTGATTACAGGAATATACCACCAAAACTCATAGGAGTGACATTCTTAAAAGCATACTAAGAACTCTGAGAACTTCCAGGTGGACTAACGTCTTCCTTGGCTAGGCTACAAACTGGGTCAGGGTTAAAATGTACAGTAAGGGGCTTAAGTCAATTCTCCAGATGTCTGCAGCAAGCATATCTAGCTGAAATTAGGAAAGCTTGATATTCTTTGCTTTGCTTTACTGACAGTTTCACCTTACAAGGCGCAATGACTAAGGAATTTTCACTGTGAACCTAATTATGAGCTGCTAATTGCCTGGTAAAGTGGAAATGAGGGGAATCTTAAGATAAAGCCAGATGGGATTTCTCTTTTTGGAGTGACCAGGGCTTCATGCAGTTTATGAGTGGGTAGAAAAGGAAAACATAGAATTGTGCCACAGATAAAAAATTTAAAGAGCATCCTTTTTGTAGTGTATGTGTGTGTGATTTTTTTGTTTGTTTATTTTTGTTTTGTTTTTTGTTTTTTGAAACAGAGTCTCACTCTGTAGTCCAGGCTGTCCTTGAACTTACTATGTAGCCCAGGCTGGCTTTGAACTCAGTGGTAATCCTGCCTCAGCCTCCTGAGTGCTGGGATTACAGGCATGCACCACCATGCCAGGCTCTTCGTGTAGTTTTTACTGGTGAATGATACAACATTCTGTAGGCTTTTCTTCTTTTTCTCCCTTTCCACTGAATGCCATGTATTTCTAACTTTAAAACCAATTATTAAAGTTATTAAATGCTGCATTTAAAAATTGAAATTTGCCAGTGCTACAGTCTGTGGAAGGGTGGAAATGGGGCTCAGCCAGAGCCCCATAAACTCCCATGTATGCCGCACAGGGATGGTGAGCACTCCTGCTATTTTCTGGAAGGACTCAGTGTATGTCGTAGGGACACTGGCAGGCTGTGCTTTTAACATGCTGCTACTCAGACCTGTCAAATACAGATGGCAGCTTGTTTTGTTTCACCAGTATTAACTTAGATTGTTAAATGTTGCTAGATAAACCTTATAATATTTTGCTAGTACTGTTGTGGGAAATGAAAATATTGGTATCATTTATATATGTTGAAACTATAGTTTTCCAAAAATTATATCTTTGGATATGTACTCTCATGTATAATGATTTGAAATAGTAACTTTCTATGGTAAGGGAAAAGTATACAGTATTTGCATCCTCACCAAATACGCTGTATTTCACAGTGACCAGCGTGGATCATGGTCTTGCATAAACTGTTTAAATCTCACTTTCTTCTATGAACTGGTAATAATGAGACCTGCCTTAGGATTAAATGACATCATGTATGTATACTGTTTAAACAATGCTAATAAATAGTTAATAATTACTAATACTTAAGGAGTGCTTATAATTTTCAAGGCCCTATATAAAGTGCTTTACATATGTTGACTAGTTAACTAGCCCATGAACTAGCTACTACTATTATCTCTATTTTACAGATAAGAAAAGCCTGAGGTACAGGACACTTAGATAACTCTCAAATTTGTTATCTAAGTTAGTAAGTTGCAGTGTGAGGACATAAACCCAGGAAACCTTGTTGTAGACTTCTTGCTGGTAACTACTACATTGCCTCTGATAGTAAAAGAACACACCTGCTTCTTTTCCTAAGTGGTCATGCAATACAATCAGGTCAAGGCTGAGTGAATGGTCTCTATTAAACAGCAAACCATTTCTTACTCCACTTCCTGTGGACATCGGGAGAGGCCTCATCTTGCTCACCCCGTTCCCACCACTCAGCTCAGCCCCTGCTCAGTGAACAACTGGGTGAGGCCTTTCCCTCACTGAACTTTTCCATCATAGTTTTTGTTGAGGATGCAGGCCAAGCATTGTCCTGTTTGGGAACACCGCCTGGAGAGAAGTCCTCCAGAAGTCTTGGATTCCACTTTGAATCCTGTGTTCTTGGTTGAAGTGAACCTTGTTGAAATTTCATGAGCTTAGGCAGGCCATTCAATTGGGCATATGGAAAATGTCACTTTTCACTTATGCTTAAAATTCATACAGCTCACTGATCATAATTTTTAGTCTTAAATAAAGCTGAGTGATAGTCTATGAGATGAAATAGGGATCCAAAGAGATGAGGTTACTTTCTGGAGCTTACTCATACAGTCGGGGTAGATTCCTGACTAGAAACCAGGACACTGTCCTTTTCAGCTTGAATGTGGAGGGAAGGCCTAAGGTGTTGAGGATTTTACAGCATGAGTTTTGCTAAAATATCAGATAACATTTGAAATAATAAAAAAAATGCTCTCATGTATTTTTTTTAACAAGTCGAAACCATATCTTGAAAAGGCTATTTTAACAAACATTTTTAGGACTTATAAAAGTACATATATAGTATGCTCACTGACAATAAAATGGTGGTAGTATTATTTATGGCACTCAATGAGAACAGGGTTGAAAGTTCTGTACGACTTGTGTTTTGTTTTTACACACCATAAATCAAGTAAGTGTTCTATAAAAGATGAAATACATTCAAAACATTCAGAAGTGTATCATTTATGGAAATCTCTAAGCATCTATGAACCAAAGTAGACAGTACTTTGGACATACTCAAATTATTCCACTAATGGAAACCTTAGAAAAGGGGCTTTGAATCAAGGGCTCTGTTTGAATCAAGATCCATTAAAATATTACTTTAACAGATGTGCCATTTGTGAAATTGGATTTTCAAAGAAATGGCTAGTCCAAGCCCATATTTTGAAGTGAGCAGCTTATGGCTGTGCTTGAAAAGGAAGATATTGGTGAATTTAGGGGAAAAATATTTTCCTAATGGTTATATATTAATAGTGGTCAAAGATGATAATGACTATTAACTAATCAGTGCTAAACACTTACTAGACGTATGACCCAGATACGGTCCCTTCATCTGCCCTCAGAGCTGCCTCTGTCTTTTTGCTTAAACTCTGGTGTGGCCATAGTCTCACCCTCGCAGCATATGTGGCTTGCAAGTTACTTGTGAGCAGGGACTCCGTCTCTTTAGTTTCTTTTTTAAATAGGTAAAGTGAGTTATTCAGTGCCGTATATGAAGTATGTGGCAGATCAGGAGCAGGGTTCAAATCCTTTAACTCCAACTGCTGTGGAAATAAATGAAGACCAAACTAATAAGATCAAGCAGCATTTATTTACTCAGAGTTTGCCCTAGCAAGGAAATCAACTACTGTCATTTGTGTTTCGACAGAATCAAAGGTAGGTAAAGTGGGGAAAGGAGTGGAGAAAGGAGAGGTGGAGAAAGGAAAAGGTTTCAGATGTGCTTTGGTTTGGGGCCTCAGCCTGGGGAACCTGAAAGCTGCTGACTAGAAGCAGGGCATCCTACGTAGCTGGGTGGGGGTATGCAGTTCATGTACTTTAGTTGGTCTTATGTTGGAACCAGGGACAAAAACTAGGAAAGCTGTCATTATTAACCAAGTTGTGGCTGTTTTGGGGTGATCGTTACAGAGGTTATTGTTTGGCTTCCTGGACCAGTTGCTAGCCCATGGGGCATAACGCTAATTTTGTTATAAAGGTGTTGTTGTGGATGTATAATACCCACACTTATTCTTTGGAATATTTCTATTGGTGAATTATTAATTTTAATTTTTTGAGCTTTATTATATTCTATGAGTATTTAACAGGAAAAAATATCAAAAATATTGAATATTTAGTATATTGAGTATAAAAAAGCATCAAAATTTTCAACATTAACTGTTTTTTGGTGTACAAAGTCTATAAACTAGCAACAAAAATTTCCTATATGAACTACAGTGAAAACACCAATAGCATTGGACAAAAAAAACTTTACTTCAATTATCACACCTAAGGCAGTCTTTATACATGACAACAGTAAATTCCATATACACGTATTGCTTACCATGACAGTACATGCGTTTTGCTTTCCTGGCCTTTTTGTAGGACATATTTGACATCTTGCTGGTCTTTCTGTTTGGTCAGGAGGTTCTTACTATATTATACAATGTGTAGTTAACAGGAACATAAAATATTAATAAAATATAGTGTTAAATTCTTAATATGTATTGCGTATATAGAATAAACAACATTTTCACATCAGCTGTGTACTTGCTTGCAAAACCTAAAAGCTAACATTGGAAATAAATTCCTATATGAACTACAATAAAAATACCAATAGAACTCTACCACAAAATAATCTTTGCTTCAACTGTCACACTGAAGGCAGTCTTCACACATGACAACTGCATGTTCCATACACAAGTATTGCTTACACTGGTAGCACATATGTGTTGGTTTCCTGTCCTTTCTTGTAGGGCACAGTTGACATCTTTTTGGTTTTCCTGTTGTCATAGTAGGTCTTTGGGATGCTGTGACTGCCTGTTCACCTGTCAGCTCACCACTGTGCTCCCCAGTTTTTTTGCATTTGCCCTGGGCAGAAACATTTTGTTTTTCCTTGGCTGTAAATGATCTCTTATGAGCTCCAGTCCCAATCCTCTAGAAAATTTCTCTGTGATTTTTTACACTTGTTATTTTCTTTGTAAACTATCAAACTATTTGTGCCACACATGTTTAGGATTGAGTAAAACATAACCATTGGCCAAAGCTTTGTGTTTCGAGTGACATTACAGTTGCTGCATAACTCATTGACAACATCTACTCTGCCTTTGGTTTTGTTTTAGAAAGTTACCATAGTTCAGCTAGAGAGGTGTCATAATAAATACATTTTTGAGTATGGCTATTGGTACATACAGAACGGTTTACTTGTATTTCAGCATTTGTATATATCACAACATCTTGTAGCATTTCACCTGTTACAAACAATTTCTGACATTGAACAGCAGTGCTGGCATTCTATCCAATAGGTTTCATCCCTGCCAAGAGCCTCACTATATTTTGAGACATAGTTCTAACTTTGGATCATTCCATCTGGTTGCATGACCATTTTGTACCATTTCAACTAGTCAAATATGTACTCACACTGCTATTTTCTTCATCATCTTAATCAAGGAGGTCTGCATTCCCTGTGTCTGTATTGGTTGATTCTTGCTCCATTTCACTGTCACAGGAACTTTGGCTCACATGGCCAATGTCAAAGTCATTATTATCTTCGTCATCCATGCATGAGAAATCTGATGATTTACTTTTGACTTTCTCTAAAACTTGAAAATCTGGTTTGCTTGGCCATTGTACTGAATTGGGCTACTTCTACAAGAAAAAATCAAAAGAAAACTTTTTAAAAAACGAATCCTAGATGGACAGAGATTTAACAATGAGTACTTCATGGGTAAAACTCACCTGTTGCTGCTTTGGAGCTCCTGTACGCACCTTGCCCTTAGTCCGCCAAGTGGGTGAATGCACAGATGGGCTTTTGCTTTCCCCAGAGGAGGTGCTGTGAGGCACACTCACATCCCATTGTGGTAAAATACATGTTTACATAATAGAAGAGTGGTGTGGTTGTATTTTACCCCTGATGCTCAGGTAAACATATGCAAAACCTGTTAGATGGAGCATTGTGTAGGTGAAAATCCCTGTTTGACACTTTTGCACATGAAGATCGCTTCCTGTATTCCCCAGGCACAGCTACTGAGACACACAGCCAGCTGCTATTATGCTAAAGTACAAACTGACAGTAGAAAAGTATGAGATGGGTTGTTGTAACCCAATGTTATGCCTAATGTGCTAGAGGTAGTTTTCTGACTCCTAGAATTCTGAATAACAGATAGCAGGCTGATTTCCTGGCCTGATGCTAAAGATAATGGGGTGTTTTTCTGGGATGGTTGCTGCAGATTATGACTCAGAGTTCTTATGGTCCATGTGGGTCATTTGTATATATATTGTGGTCATTGTGTGTGATTCAGTCTGTTAATCTATCTTCTTTCCAGATCAGAGCTCAGCAAACTTTCTGTAAAGAGCCAGATATAAGACATTTTTGGCTTTGCGAGCTGTATAGTCTCTGCTACAATTATTCAACTCTGACATTTTAGCACAAAATCAGCCACACACAGTAGGTGAACATGAATTTGGCTGTGTTCCAATAAAACTTTGTTTTCAAAAGCAAGCAGCAGGGTCATTTGGGGCCTGTGGCCCTTGTACATTGGCCCTGATTCTATAGTGAAGAATTTGCACAAATCAACAAATGTGCAAATAACAGCTGTCCCCTGTGTTGTGACTCATTCCCTGGCCACCTGCTGAATGCCATGGGAGCTTTGATCTTTGTGGTGTAGTTTCTGAGTGGTATCACGTGCAGTGAGCATAGTTCTACAACAAAATAATTTTAAGAATTCCATTATTTTCCTTTCTCTATCAAAGGCTATTTTATGTCATCTAATTAATAACTGAAAAGATATTTCTTATCCTGCTGTTTTCCTTTGGTCTTATTCCTCCATTGCCCATTCTTCCATTTTAGAGCCTCTTAGTTGCCAAAATGCCTCCTCCAAAAACCCTGTTATGTGCAGTGAATCAGCACCATCTCCCCTTCAACACGCGACAAGAACAGCATTGTTAAATCAGTGAGGGTGGTCTGTCCTTAGCCTAGTCCCTTTGTATCTGCATGATGGCCGCCATAGTTCCAGGCACCACACACAGATAGAATAGCATCCAGAGGAAGCAGAGGCTATTTCTTCCTTGCATCTCCTTAAGATTGGAGAGCCTTCTCCTAGATGCTTCGGAGAAGACTTACCCTGTTTCATTGGCCTGAATACATGGCACCTAAATCAGTATTGCTAAGGGCAGTGGGGCCACCATGACTGGTTTAGATAAAGTAGGAGTTTCTGGCTGAGGCTGGGGATAGATACTATTTTCACTGATGCACCTGGGCTTACAGAGTGAGGAGGATGTTAATAAATGAACTCCAGGTCTGTAGGCAGGAAAGAGGGAATTGACATAAAGAATGCAACCTGCTGTATTGTCAACAAGAGGCAAAAGGGCAGGGAGAGCAATGGCCAACAGAAAGGCAGCAGGAGAAAAAGAGGATTTTATGAGGAGCTCATCTCTAGGTTTTTAACACTCCCTAAAGGAGAAACAGGGATCTTCCCTCTTGTTGTAGACACAGGCTTGGATTTGCTGATAAGGATTTGGCTCTGATCTCCTGTCAACACATCAGTTTTGAGGCAAGAGCAGACAGCAGCAGCATCGCCAACTTGGCAGAGATGGTCTTTCTGTTCTGTAGCCCAATTTTGATGTCTTTCACTCTCCCTCAAACCTCACCCTCTGAGAACCTTGCACACCCCACCGTGAAAGCTTTGAGCAGATGGAAACACCAGGGCATTGATTCTGGTTCTGCCTGTTATAAGCCCATGGCCTTAGACTTGAGCGTGGCGTGTATTAGTTACCTTATCTATAAGAAGGGGCTATGTTTGCCTTCCTAGCCTATGAAGATGTTGTGAGGATTAATGAATGAAATATTTTTAAGGGAGTACTTGGCACATGAGCACTTAATATTTTGTTTTTCCTTTGGATTAACCAAACCTGTCTATTCATTGTTCTCTAAAGTCATTCATTTTGTGATTTTTCTACCTTTACAGACAGCTTCATGCCATTTCTTCTTCCTACTCTGCCACTCTCTCCATCTGCAATGCTTTTCCCTTCTTTACCTTGGATCTTATCTACTGTTACTACAGACTATGTATGAGGGCCTCTCCTCTAACACAGGTGTCGGTATGTCATTCTCTGAAGGAGCCACCAGGACCTGAGGGATGGAGGACATCGAAGATGTGCACTCATTGTGTCAGAAGGAGTCTGGGAAGATCAACACTATCTGGGAGAGAAGTGGGTCATCAGAACAGTGGAATCAGAAAGCTGTCAGTCTGGGGCTACATGACAATGAAGTAGATGCCCAGGACCAAACAAAAGAAAAAATTACACTGGCAGACTTTGGCTAGAGTCCTGGTCCCCCCACGTGGCATTTTTCCTGAGTTATGTATGCTATTTGAGCATCAGTTTTCTCATTTTCAAAAGGAGTCCACATCTAGCTGTTCTTCCTTTCTCTCTTCCATGAGAATGTAAACTTCATGTGTCAAGGACAATACTTATTTTATTTATAAATTTAGCAATTACAGACAGCTTATAGTATGTAACCTGGTGCAATAACTACTTGTTGAGAAATGAATGAGAATAAAATAAGAAAACATAGATGCTTAGGGTATGATGCAAACACAAAGTATTCTGTCCTCCCTTCCTGCATGAATTTCTCATAGATCCCAATAGAGACTAGTGATACCACAGATAAAGGCTGGGGGGTCACCTATTCTTGTAGACTGTAGAGTACACTATGAAGTTGTTTTAATTAAAATCTGGAATGTGTTAGGGTATGGGAAGACCTGTCTTGTATCACACTGTTATCTATGTATCTTGCCTTCAGGTTGTCCAATAGCCAATGGCAAATGAGTAACATGCGTACCTCTACCTGTCTCCTCCGCACTCAGGGCAGACATTATTAATTGATAATGATGCTTTTCCACTGAGCTTGCACATGGCTTCCACATACTTTTCAAATTTTTATAGGCAGCTAATACTCATTGATTAGAACCGGCACTTAAATTTAAGTCTATTTTCTATCCTTAATCTTAATTCTAGTGTAATCTTTTTTTTTTTTTTTCCTTGTTTGTTAATTTTCCAGGAAGTTTCCATCAATGGAAACTCCATAGTCTCCTGCTGTTGATCATTTCTTTGTTCCTTTTTGTTTTTTGGCCATCAAAATGTTCATATATCTAATTCAATCTTTCCTGCAGGAAAATAGAGCTGTCCTTATTCTTCAACTGGAACAAGTATCTCAAAGAAATATGATTTGTTTTTATGTCTACAAAATAAGAGAAATATCAAAGGAGAAATGAATCAATCCAGCTCAGTGAGATTACTGTGGAATTTATTAGAACTAAGCCCCCATGCGTAGCAGGGCTGCACCTGGAACACCAGATTCACTTTTAAGTGTACTGCTTTTGTTTCCATCATAAACTTACGCACACTTAAAAAAAAATCATTTCAAGCACTTTACATTTTCTAATTGATTTATTACCCTGGAACCAGTTCAGAACCAAGGAGCAGGAGTGATTAAAAAGCCAGGAGCACTGATTTATAGTGAAAGGTTAAGACTGAATAAGGTCCAAACCTTGATGAAGCGGGGAGCCACGGGCAGATATCTTCACCACTATGACTGGTGGTGTGCGAGTGCCAAAGCAAGAGACCCGTTATTTCACTTGGCCATCAGACTTTTCAAAAGGGAATGTTTATTTATTTATTTTTAAATGAAGAAAAATTCAGTCAGGCAACTTGATTCTCAAGGGCTAGTGGCTGTCCCAGAACACTATGTACTCAAGATTGCTGGCCGACCAAGGTCGAGACCAAGCACCGGCAACTCTTCCTCATTTATGAAAAAAAAAGGTGCCTTCCACCGCACTCTTCCCATTCTCCTCTCTCTAACAGCGCATCTGTTTTAAATATATGCTTTGGGGAGATTTAACTCTCCTTGTGTCCCTGGAAATAAATTGAAAATCAACAACACTAAACCTAAGAAATAAAACAATCTAATGTACTGTGGAGAATGCTTCTTGTAAAAAACATTGTGTCTGTGGATTAGAGGCACTCACGTGGGCATTTACATGATTACTTCTTCCAGGTTTTTGGTTTAGCAAATCTCAGATTTCCAGAAAATGTGTAATAATAATATCAACAAAATGGCTCATCTATTCTTTATGTTTTTTAAAAAACCCTTTATTTTTATTATTTTAAGGATGTGTGTCTGTCAAATAAAGGTAAGTGTTATTTCTTTGCTTCATAGCATGAATTTACAAATGCATTCACACCCAAAGCATTAAATGACTATTTGTGATGCATATCATATGACTTCGTTGGGTAGGGGAGAAAGGAATGTTTTAAAGAATTGGAAAGAATCACCCTGAGCTGAAGGTTGCTAATGCTGAGGACAGGGACCTCAGCCCATCTTGTATCACCGTATGGGTGAGGTGAGACCTGGCTGGCTCACCACACCAGGGTGGGTGCTCCTTGTCCTTGTCAGAGATGGCTCTGGTGGAAATCAGTGATGCTAACCCAGATGAAGCTGAATTTAAGAGCACTGGATAAAAGAAAACTTTAAAATCCAAAAGCATAGTGTTTGCCAAAGGAGTTGGTTTGATGGAGTGAATTGGGTCAAAAGGATGGACAGATCCATAAGAGACCCTGAGGCGGCCTGACTTACGGTCATGGACAGAAGTAAAACATTTGGTGTGGAGGCCTTAAGAGGGTGGGGAAAGACAGGGAAGCAGATGATTCAAGGGCAAACGCTCAGTGCTGCCACATGGCTCAACTCCAGGGAATCTCATTCTTCTCGTTTTCAATGAGAATGGGGCCTCTGGAGTTGGGGACACAGAAGTGCTGGAAACCCTTCGACAGAGAGTTTCTGAGCTTTTCAGAAGTGCTTGCAAAGAGTTTCTGATGAAGTGACATTTAAATTAATTCATGATGATATAGAATTAACTAGAACGTGGAATGAAGAAAAATTTAGGTCTAAGATAAAGCAGCTGCAAATGTAAGGGGATCTGCAAGAACATGGGTTGTCCTGGTTGTGGCCTGAAGATTGAGAAGAGAGAACCCTGGGGGGTCACAGTGGGAGGGCTGGGAGGTAGGTGCCGATCCACAGAGAGTCATGAATGGTACACAGGAGTATGGGCATCATTCTGCAGCACGTGGAGCCACTGAAGAATTACAAAGTAAGTTCCTTGACTAGAGAATGATGTGGAAAGTTCATATTGTCAATAGCATGGAGAACAGAGGTGGGGTGAGGCTGGTGGCAGAGGACCAGTTAGGAGGCCATTGAGATAACCTGGGCAAGAAGTAATGAGGATCGGAACAAAGCCACCCAGTGGGGATGGAGAAGCAGCAGGGGCAGGTCTTCACAGCTGTTTCCCTCAGACTTCTTATGCCTGTGTCCTTCAGATGAGTCAGGTTGTCTTTCACAATTATGTTGTTGAGGTCACTGCTTGCTAGCATGTGAAGATATCTAGAAATGATTCATTTTTAACTTGCTTAGGCACAGAGATTGAAAAATATCTAGAACAACATAAGCTGTCACATTCTTCATCTTCTGGCAAAACGATTCTGCCTTATTGATAGTCAGATCCAGTTTATAACTCTTTTCCACATTTCTTTTTTCTCTTTAATAGTTTATTTTTATTCATATTTACTTAAAATATGGATTTTATATGCATATGCATGTTTAACAGAGTTGAGAATATACTGCAAAACAATTTTGCGTTCTACTTTTCCTCTTTAACCTTCTAAGTATTTTCTATTCTACAAAAAATTCTTAGTAAACATAATTTTGAATGATTGCATAGTTACTCTTGTATTGTTATATTATTACCAGTTTAACTAATCCTGGATATTTAAATCATTTATGGGTTTTAGCTACTATAAATAATATTATAATGTGCATTTTTATAAGAATGTTTATAGCAGCCTTTTAAATAATAGTCCCAAACTGAAAACAGTCCAAATAGCTATCCACAGAAGAATAAACAAATTGCTGTATATTTATACAATAGAATACTACTCAGCAACATATAGAGATTACTGGTACAGGTAATACAAATGAATCACCAAAACATTATGTTGAGTGAATGATAGTATACACGAAAGAAGAAATGCTTTATAACTTCATGACAGGTAATTCCTGAATTGGTAAAACAGAACTATGGTAGTATGATTAGGACAGTGGTTACCTCTTGAGAATTCAACTGATCCACATAGACAAGATGGAACTTTCTGGAAGGAAGAAGGTGGTCTATTCCTTGAATGGAATGGTGTTATATTAGGTGTATACATTTGTCATAGCTCACCGAACTATACATTAAAAATTTATGAGCTTTATCATGTGTAAATTATATCTTCATTGTTTAACATTTCTAACAAACACTTCTTTCTCTGAGTTGATAAATTCGATGCAAATTTGGAGTAATATGGAAACATTATGTGGAGCATATCACATTTCCCACAGGTGGAGAACCCTGGATTTTAAACTGACTGCAAAACTGTAGGGAATGAGACACAAAATACGATCCCAGCAAGTCCCAAGCACTAGGCCTACCGTAGTGTCCTGAGTTTATGACTATCCTGTAAGATGCCAAATATATGAGATAGCTGTGCGGTGCTATAAAAGAGCCTACACAGCCTATTCTGGAACAGGTACTTCAATAAGTAAGATAAGTGGATGAACAGGATGTAAGCGATATACAAATTTTTAGAAGGTCAATGAAGCCCGGGGAGATAAAACTCCATAGTACAGGCACAGATAGAAGTGCAATGGAGTTTTCTCTATTTTAGATGGAAAATTACAAGGCACCTTTTGAGCTTATACCTGGAGTTTGAGTAAGACCTTACAGGAGTGTAATTTACGAGCCAGGCAGGAATCTGATCCTATCCACAAAGGGAAACTGATGGATAACTTTTTGCTAGTTTTTCACTATGATAAGAAACGTACTGGTGATATCGCTCAGCGGCACGGGCGCCTACTGGTGCACGAGGTCCTGACGTCGACCCCTGGTACCCACGAAAAAAAAAAAAAAAGGAACTGTACTACCAGCAAGGGAACTAACTTATGACCAGGTGAAAAATGTTCTAACTTGTTCTGGGTGGTAGTTGCATGAGGGTATACAGATGTCAAAATTCATAAAACAGAACATCAAAGACTAATGCATTTTGTTGATATCAGTACCTTGACAAAATCATATAAAGAGCAAAAAACAAAGAAGAAGAAGAAATATTCTTCTATTTGCCACTAGGTAGTGGGGATTAGAAAGTCCCTCTACAAAGCTGGAACCTAGTATAGGGATAACAAATAGGTTGCATCTTCTCTCATTCATGAATCACACAAGGGGCTTTAGGTAAAAGGGGATACCAAGACCTAGTTCTTCCACGAAGAGGGGACTCAGTACTGATTAGTGATGTCTGTTGAGGGTGTGATAGGGTGGACTGGAGACATGTATGTCAAATATTTGCTAGTTATTCCTGGCACAAGTTTTTTGCATGAAGAAGGAGAAGGATCAGGGCTGGATTTTCAGGACTGCCAGAAATTTCCTTTAGCAGTGGGAGCCATGGCTATAGTAATGTTGGGAATGTTCAGACATACTGGACTGGAGATCAGATTCCATTTCTATTAGCTTTCAGAGGTGAAACTGATTTAAGAGAGCCAAACAGTTGTTTGACTGAAATGTTGATCTGAAGGGGGTGGCAGAATTGGAAACCAGCTCCACGAAAAGGTACATAAAGCCACAGACAATGGGGATGGAGGAAGAGGGTGTTGACTTGTTTAGGAAGGAAGTGGGGCTGGATTCCCTTACCAAATGGGGGTGTAGAACCAGAGACTTTGTGAATGGGGTACTGTCAGGATGTACAACTGGTTTGGACTATGAATAAAAAGTTATATAGTTATGAATTTTAGTGCTTTTATCTACACTCCCTTCACTGAAGACAGGTCTGATGTCAGGACCTGGGGCCCAGGGCTCAAATGTTCTACATTTCCAGCCCTACCCCCATCTCAAAGTTTTTTCTATGGTTCATCCAATCACGTAAACTGTTCTTCTGAGATAATTACTATGGTGACCAACCATCACAGTTGGTCACCTGAGCCTAGGAGACTCACCTGAGTCTGGGATCGAGGGCTTCCTGGAATGTGGAATCTCCAATGCTATAACTGGGAAAGTTCTAGGAAATTCAGGACAATTGGTTACTCTAATCTCCACAATTCTGACTTCGGACATGCTTGATTAGTTTTGCCTGGTGTTGAACTTCATTTAATGGAGCCAGATACTATGTTCCCTTTTCAGTGACTGTGTATACCAGAGGCACAATTTGAATCCAGGCAGTCTGGCCCAAGACCTAGTTTTCTCAATCTCTTCACTCAGTGCCTCTCACAAAAACAAGCAAAATGTTCTTATTAGGAGGGGAGTCAAACTTAGGCCTTATTAATATAATAGTAAAATCTGTATGGCCCTGTAACTTCAGAAAATCAGTGCTGTCCAGTCTACTCCCAGGTAATGTATGACTGTAGAGTCCAAGTCAGTCTGTCCGAGAAGGAATTGAGAATATGTTTTTGATACTACCATGGTACTGCTGTTGTATGATCTGGGAATTAAGATGGTTATTGAGTGTAATCTGTGTTTCTAACAGCTGGACACTGTGAGGGTTGGAAGAGAGATAGAAAATGGAGATCCCAATTTATTAGCAGAATGAAAATGACTGTTTCCTATACTGTGCTTCTAGAAATATGGAGGCCCTGGTAGTAGTCAGCTTGGACAGGAGGAAAGTTCTGTCCTCAGGTTCATAGTGCCTGAGGGCCTGGACCAAAGGACCTGGGAGTCTTTGGTGGAATGGGGTTAATCAGTACCATCGTTAACTGAATTATTTTCCACATAAAGCCAAGGACCAAAGTTGAAGTGCACAGATAACACAAATAATTGCTTTATTTTGAGGACGAGTCATTTCTGGCCTTGGGCACTGGGTCCAGATTTTAGTTTGATTTCATCACATATCTATGGTCGCTCCTTTGTCATAGAGATTAATTTTTATACTGGTAGATGTGTGTGGCAAAACCACTCTGTGAGATGTTTAAATGTTTAATTATTAAAATGGGAGAAGATCTGTGAATAATTAAAGGTTCAAAGAACACAAGACCCTGATGAACGTCAGATAGTCACTTAAAATCAACGTTCACCTAAAAATATGCTGAGTTTACACCTGCTGGTCTGATCCTTATCTAATTAGCTTTATCTTTCTCATCCTCTTTCTTTCTTCTCCTTTGTTGTACTTATTATCTCCTTCCCTCATTTCTTCCGCATTTCTCAATTACATTCACTAATTGCCCATAAAAAATAATGGAAGCACAAAACTCTAAATATTAAGAGTAATCCTTGCAGTTTACAGATGCTGAAACTAAGGCACAGGCTGGGGAAAAGATTTGAAGTAGAGGTAGAACAGAAATTTGGCTCGTGATTCACTGCCCAATATTCGTTTTTATTTTTTATTATTTTTTTATGCAGGGGATTGGACCCAGGGCCTCATACATGCTAAGCACATTCATTGTCTAACACTGAGATACACTTCCAACTGCTAGCTGAATAATGACACTTTAATTAGTGACTAAACAACATTCTTTTTTTTTTTTTTTTTTGTGGGTACCGGGGGGTCGACCTCAGGACCTCGAGCGCCAGCAGGTGCCCATGCCGCTGAGCGATATCACCGGCCCCTTTTTTCATATGTGAGTTCCGGGAGTCGAACTCGGGCTCTCGCGCTTGCCGGGCAGGCGCTTAAGCCGCTGAGCCATCTCACCGGCCCCGCTAAACATTCTTATTCAGTGTTTGCTTAAAGCATTTAAAATATTTTTATACCACAAAATATTATGTGGCCTTTGTAAAATATGTTTAAAGCTACAGAAATTGAAAAGAAAAAATAAAAGTCCCTACTATTCCTTTATCCAGAGATAAACACTATTAACAGTTTGGATATATTTCCTTCCAATCTCCTTCCATTCAAATGAACAGAAATTACAATGATTTTAATGAAGTAGGATTCTATTGCAGAGGCATATTTGAATCCTGGTTTTCATGCTTAACGTTCTTCTGTTCACATTATCTGCTGGCATTAAATATTCTCAAAAATGTGCTTTTTTAATAGAGGTATACTGTGGCTGGACTAAAATTTGTATAACCATTTGTGGTATCATTGAAGAAAGCTTCTTGTTTTTAATTTAAAAGCAGGTGAGCGAGAAATTTTATGTGTCCCAAAAGGGATGATAAAGATCTACAACCCTAAAAGTGTTGCTATTTATTTAAAGCTCTCAGTTGGTGGTTGGTTTTCCTCTCTGTGGGTCACTGATTTTCCTAAGGGAGAGAAAGGATGGGTCCTACTCTGATTGTGCTGTTTTAATCATCACCATTGCTCGTGACTTGCTTTGCCCTTCTGCTGTTTCCACACGTGGTGCAGAATCCACTTCCTTCTGTGCTTCTCGCCCTTGCTACTCATCTCAGCTCAAAAGACAGTGGCTTTCTCATGCTACCTGACTTCTTTTATTACCTGCTCTGTTGGGTGTGCTCAACAGCCCCCTCCTCCTTTTTTAAGTTTTTGTTAATTCTAATTTATGTTCTCTGTTCCCCTCTCTTCTTTCCCCTTTGCTTCCTTCTTTCCCTTCCTCTTCTGCCCTCTCTCCTCCACCTTTATTGAGGTATAATTGACAAAAACAATATATATTTAAGGCATATAATGGAATGCTTTGATATATGTATACATTGTGAAGTGGTTACCACAATCAAGTTAATGAACACATCTGTTACATCACGTAGTTATCATTTTGTTGTTGAGAACTATTTTATTTATTTATTTTTTTGGTGGGTACCGGGGGTCGACCTCAGGACCTCACACGCCAGCAGACGCCTGTGCCGCTGAGTGATATCACTGGCCCTCTTTACGTATGTGGGTTCAGGGAGTCAAACTCGGGCCCTCGCGCTTGCCAGGCAGGCACTTACACCACTGAGCCATCTCACCGGCCCTGTTGAGAACTTTTAAGTTCTACTCTCAGCAACTTTTGCATATATAATACATTAATGATAGTCATCATCGTTCCATAGCAACATCCTCTTGAACTAGAAAACGACTTACTGAGCCTGTGCCATCCATAAACAGAGAGAGCAAAAGAGAAACTTGTTCATTGTTGGAGCGTGGTAACTTTACAGTTTATAAATCCTTATCTGCCCTGGGAAAGGGAGGTACACATGTCTCTAAAGTCCTTGGAGATTCACCCCCAGTACTGGAATCAGAAACTGGCCCCACGTTTTGGAATGTTTTTCCAATTCAAAGATGAAGCAGTATAGGCGGTTCAGTGGGTAAGAGCGTAGCCTTTACTGGATGGATCTCACCTTTGCCTTAACTTGCTGCGGGCCTTTGGGTAGATGATTATTCATGTGAATTGTCTGAGTCCCTGTTTCTTCATCTGCCATTTAGGAATAATAATGGGCCCTAACTCCTAGGTTTGGGCAAGGCCTAAAAGAAATAATACATCCAGAGAGCTCAGCGTGGTACCTGGAGCATCAAAACAGTTAACGAATGGTAGTGAGGACCATTGGTTACCTGTTTGCCTTGTCTGCCTTGCTGCTTTTATATTCAAGGCCAGCATTTATGCTTCTGATGAATAATAGAAAGTGAGAATTGAAGTGACAGCCATAGGATGATCCCTTACCTGTATATCTGTGTAAACCAAACATTCTTGGGTTTAAATTAAGGAATGGGAGGGTTTTGATTTCTAGGACTTGATAAAAAGCAAGGAATCAAGTTTTAAGAGCATCTTAAGAGACATATTTAGGGCAAAGTACTTAACTTTTCATGCTCTCAGTGCTTCCTGGCTTGTGCTGCTCTGTGGCAGCTGACTTTGAGGGAGTGGAGCTGCACACCGAGCTTCCCGGCAAGGGTCTCTTCCTGGGGAGCTGCACACTGCGGCAGGCAGACCGCCTGCCCTCGGGCTTTGGGACTGGATTGGAGCTGCCACATCCACTCATTCAGACCAATGTGACCTTCACGCCACACCTGAGTCTGTTCACTGTGAGCCAAATATGGATGTACCAGGTGCACAAAGTAAGTACTTTGCTGCAGAGAACAATTTGGACTAATATCTGCTCATAAACACAGTCGTTTCCTCCAAAAGTGATGCATTAGCAGCCTGGCTGGTTGCTTCGTGCTGTTCTTTCGGGCAGAACAGCAGTGAGTCTGAATCACCTTCCGGGAGCACCTTGTGGCAATTTGCTAATTATTTTTATGAGACCAGGTCAGCAATAAAGCCGGCCTTCCTGCTTTGTTCTTTCTCCAGAGTCATGTGACAGGAGAGGTGCTTTCTTAGACCTGTGCAGCCTGCTATGTGAGGGAGGCTTGCAGCCCTCATGCTGAGTTGCTTTGCACCTTTTCCCTTTGCATTTCCTAGTCGTGGTCCTAATTTTTTGTCCTTGGAGTTGAAAGGCGTATTATTTTCCCAGGGTTGGTAAGATGAAGTACCACAAACAGGATGACTTAAAACAACAGAAGGGCCTTCTTTCACAGTTTAGAGGTTAGAATTCCAACGTCAGCGTGCTGGCAGGGTCCTAGTTTCTCCAAAGGCTCTAGGGAGAATCTGTTCCATTCTTCTGGTGTTGCCAGCATCCACGGTATCCCTTGGCTTGCAGCTGTGTCACTACAGTCTGTACCTCTGCTGTCACATGGTATTCTCCCTGTGGGTATCTTTCTTTGTGTCTTTTCTAATAAGGACATCAATCAGTTTGTACTCATCTTTACTAATTGCATCTGCAATGACCGTATTTTCAAGTATGGTCACCTTGCAAGGGCAGGATTTCAATCAATCTTCTGGGGGACGTAGTCCAAATTATAACATAGTGTACCAAAGGATACATCATTTATGAAAGCTTGGGGCATTTTTCCTAATCATTCACCAGACCTGAGGCTGGATAGGAGTTGCAACAAGTGTGTACTTTTCAGGTAGGGTGGGGAAAGGGAGGAAGCTCAGGTCTAAGCTTATCTAGTTGTATGTACACATGTTTGTGAGCACACCCTCTGTGAGCTGCACTTGTTTAAACACAATCTTTTCCTTATTCTAATAAGACGGTAGCATTCCAAACAATAAAGAGAAAAGACTTCCATTGCCTTGTGGACTTATGGTCTATATTTGAGGACCTCCTTCATTCTCAAGCCACCTCATCTGTGAAAAGTTGTATCAGCTTGAGGAAAAAAAATTACATGGTCATATCAGTAGTACTGCAGAGAAGTTAAAACCCTGGAGTTACTTATTTCAGAAAAAAACTGGTCTCCTTTAACTAAACAGAACAGCTTTGAAATTTAATGGAAACCTTGTGAAATGCACTATGATGCAAAACATTCTATTTCTTTTAGTTATTTCATAAAAGGATGGGCATGTCTGTGTTGAGTTTCATCTAAAGTGCCTCAAATGCTATGGTAATTTTATAAATTATGCTGTGTACGGAGCTTCCAAATTTCTTCCCAGTTTACAAAACCCGTAGAACTACAACCACCTCTGGGGTCCAAATGGGGGAAATCTGCAGTAACTACTCCATTTAATCAAGGTATTCTGGGATTTTGAGACTCTCTATTCCTTACTTATATTGCAAAGAAATACTTGGCATAGTATAAGGAAATGTGGACTTGAATTAGCAATGTGAATCTGGGCTTCAGTTTCCTCAATAGGACAATGAAGATTTGGGCTTATGACTTCTGAGGTTCTCTTCCAAATCTAACCCTCTAGGAGTCTATGGTTTGCCATGACTTTTCTAAATTACTTTAAAATGTTGATCAGGGACTTAACCATGCTTTTAGGTGGTTGTCTGTGCCTTGGCATTTTGCTCAGTTCTGCTGACAAAATCTTCTGTTGCATGAATGATTTCCTTGGTATTCGACCTCCACGTTCTCCAGGCCTGTCAGTGCCTGTAGCACAGCAGTGACCTCGCAAAGTGAAACAGCCACTTTGCATTTCTCTCTGCCGGCATTCATGCTCTCTAAAGGCTGTCCTGGAGATTATTGATGAGGGGTATGACCCAATGTGATCCCTAATATTTGTGTAGCTCTTTATACTTTTCACAATGAATTCATGAACATTCATTTATTTAATCCCCACAATAGTCTGGAGGTAGGCTAGACAGGCATTATTATTCTCAATTGAAGAATGAAGAAGCCAAAGAACATTGAGGTTCTATCACCTTAACAAGGTCACAGAGTAAACTAGTGGCAGAGGGAGGACTGGAATACAAATTTTCAAGTCTTCTTCTACTACACTACATTTGAATTTAACTGCCAAATAAAGAAAGGCAAGCACTTAATAAATAACATACACCTACTATGTGCCAGAAGGTATATTTTACAAGATTCAAAGCACCATGTGTTTGATTTCAAGGATTAAATTCTTTTCATTCCTCAATATTTCCTCTTTGAAGCCTGGAGGCAAAATATAAGCACCAAGTGCCATTATACAAAGTTGATCAAATTAGTTTGTTTCATAGGCAACCCAGGCATTCTCAACTGTGAGGGGCTAGTGCACTGAAGGATGAAAATAGCTTTTGGGTGGAATCATCTTCCTGTGTCCTCCTGGCAGGCGAGTGAGGAGTGATGGAAGCTCTTAGGGAATGTATTGTTTTTCCCCAAGAGATACCACTGGAAAACAGCAGGAGCTAGGAATAATGTTGCTTTCCTCTCTCCCAGTGGCTGGTGTTCTTTTCAGAGGTGGCAGGAATGCCCTGTGGATGCTCTGAATTCTTCCTCCTCTGGTGGCTAGGCCTTCAGGGATATTGCTAGAGACTGACCTGGAGGAAGTATTGTCAAATTATCTTATATAATAGTATCTGTCTTATTTTTCTCATTGCCTGTTGAGAAGATAAAGTAAGATTATATAGATGATTCTGTGGTGGAAATAGAGACCATAAAAAGAAAACTATGTCATGTTTTCATAAAAGAATGGGCATGGGGACAAAAGATCTACTACTTGCTAGTTCTGGTTCTCAAGTAAGACCCTTATCTTCTAGGGCTTTAGATTTCTCATCTTGTTTGACAGTGGCTCTAAGGCTTCAGTGAGATAATCTCTGTGAAATGGGAGACCAAGTGCTTGGATATTTTCTACAGTAGGTTGCAGACTAGAAGCTCCTCTGTTTTCACATATTTAGTTTGTATTAATAACTTGATTTTTTGTAATATTCTTTGATAAGACATATTTTTGAAGTGATTTATGATTTTCAAAATTTAAGATCTGGAAACATCATTGGTTTTTTTTTAATGAAACAAGTTTTTAAAATTTTTTCTTCACATTAAGCTTTAATAGCATATAATCTAGTTGTTCCTTTTGTAAGTTTGGCATCCCTTCCTTCTGGGAACTCTCTTCCCTCTCTACATATATATTTGGTGGGTTTGAGATTAACAGTACTTGGTTTAGAGAAGGATGTGTGATCTTAGAAGAGCCAATAACAGTCTTTATCAGAATTTGTCATGGTTATTTGTTCATGAAAAGCAGCTCTCTTCTCTGAGGTTGCTAGATATGAGCAACATTGACCCAGAAGCTGTTGTTGGCTGTCTTTGATGCCTTGTAGAAAGAGCCTCCTGGGGATAAAACTCCCATCACGAAAAGCAGAACGTTAGAAAGACTCTTCATGCTATATTTGAACCTCTGCATCTATTTGACCATAATTAAGCTTAAATCTGCCCTTAGTTTGACTCCTTGATTCCTTGAGACAGAACCTCCTTTATGATCTAAACTCAATTTTTTCTATCTTTTGTAACTGAAAAAAGAAAAGAAACCCTAATGAGTACTTGAGTGAGTGGAGGAGCCAAGTGTGCTGGGTGTCTAAGGAAGCTTTGGTGAAGGGTCCTTAGAGAAGGTTGGCAAGGTGTTAAAGTGGATCACTGAAGACTATCTTAGCATAATCATAGTGGTCAGCAGCTGGCTTACCTTTCAAAATAGACTCACATAAAGAATTCAGGGCATACCAATTGACTCATGATTTCCAACACAGTTATAAGAAAGACATTTCGGAGCAGTCCAGCTCTAATTCATAATCTTATATGATCTTCCAAAAATGACCATGGGCAATTAGAAGGCTTTGCCTGGCAGGTGTCATGGAGGGGAACTGACCTTCCTACACTGGACCTGGTGCACAGCCCGTGCATTGCAGTTGTCTGGAGGGAGATGCAGCTGAGAACTCAGCCTCCAGGCCAGCCATCGTCATCAGTGTATCTGCATTCCTAGACAGCAACTCAGTCTGAAAGCCTCCGTAGTGGAAGTCTTGGCAGAGGCACTTTTCTCCACTTTGACCCAGCACCTTTCAACTAGCTTTTCCCTGTCTTCTTTCCTAACTGACATATCCACAGGAAGCAAGAATCTTTTATTGAGGGTTCCCCAGTAGTAAGACCATCTCCCTCATCTGAACTGCATTCACTTGCTCCTCACCCAGTGCCACTACGTGGGGAAAAGTGGACTCCCAAGGAGGAAGCACCTCTTTTGCCTTTTGCTTACAATGTAGCAAGTGAATAAAGGCTTGACAGTTACTTTCTGTTTGGCTCATTGTCCTAATTTTCCACCTGGATACCTGGCAACTTAACAGTTTTAAATTTATTTCTTTGGATTTGTGTAAAAATTATCATGGGTAATTATCCAGATTGGCTAAGAACAGAAAAGCAAGGTTGAGAGTGGACCTCAAACTTCAGAGAAGAATTTTCAACCCCAGCTGCCCATTTAAAAATACTGATGCTGAGGCCCCATCCCAGAATAGTTACATCAGAACTTTTGTGGATGTAGCACAGGCATGGCAATTTAAAGCTCCAGGTGACTTAATATTAGTCAAGGCTTGGAAAACCTGTTTAATCTGGGAAATTAGTAGCATAGATTCCTGGTTTTTCCTTGACCTATTCAATGAGAATCATATAGGGGTAAAGCCTGGAAAACTGGGAAGTCCAGTGGTTATGACACATTGGTAACTATTTCTGAGGATGGTTGAGAAATGTTGGTCCAGCGCACGAGTGTGCGAGTGTGTGTGTGTGTGTGTGTGTACTCTATTGGGAATAAAGACTACAGAAAGGAAATAAAGAATCCAGAATGCAAGGAATAGCTCATGTTAGATTGATCTGATGGTTATAATTTATATGTATATATTGGTTTGTCCTTGTCATATTATTTTCCTGTTGTTGGTGCCCTATCTTTCCTCTCTGTTTAATAGCTTGCCTTGCCTGGTGGCTCATTCTTTTGGGGTTCATGGCATTGTAGTCCTTGTTATCTCTCTCTAGAATGTCCTTAAGAACATTGTGGAGTGCTTGTTTAGTGTTCATGAATTTCCACAGGTGTTCTTTGTCATGGAAGTATCTTATTTCTCCATTAATTTTGAAAGATAGTTTTGTGGGGTACATCAATCTGGGTTGGAGGTTGTTTTCTTTTAGGGCTTGAAATAGTTCACACCAAGCTCTCCTCGACTTGAAGGTTTGTGGTGTGAAGTCTGCTGTGATTCTGATGGGCTTCCCTTTATAGGTGATTTGTGATTTGTTTCTTTTTTCTAACAGCTTTTGGTAGTCTATTCTTGTACTGAATTTCTAGATTCTTAATTATTACATGCCTTGGTGTAGATTTATTTTGGTCATGGTTAATTTGATTTCTATATGCCTCACTTATATGTATGTCAAATTCTTTTTCTATGTTTGGGAAGTTTTCTGCCATTACTTCTATGAACAGGTTTTTTAAGTCATTTGCGCTATCTCCTGCTTTTTCATTGACTCTGATCAATCTTATGTTGTCTTCTTTGCATAATCTTGCAGCTGTTGGATTGATTTTTCATGGTTGCTTGCTATTTTTAAGAAATCTTTCTTTTCATGATTGCTAACTGTAATTCTATCTTTTAGATCTGATATTTTGTCCTCGCTTTGGTTTATTTGGCTGTATATACTTTCAGTGGAATTTTTTATCTCCTGAATATCTGCTTGAACCTATTTCATGGATGCTATTTCTTTTTTACGTTGGGCATTCATGATTTCCCTCATTTTCCTAAATTCCTCTATTTTTTTTTAATGCGGATCTATTCCAGATTCACTCAGCAAGTCCTTCATTATGGTCATCATCTCTTTTTTCCTGAGGGATTATTTCTGATCCGATTTTCTCTATAGCCTCATGTATCTATATTTTTACTTCTAGTGGTACCATTTCAGAAACTCAGGTGAGTGGCTTCTGATTTTCTTTATCTCATTGTCCCCTGGACTTGCCCTGGGTGGGCTGGAGGTCTGGGCCTGCATTTTGCTTCTGCATCTTGTCATTTTCTATTTTTTTAAAATTTTAATTGTTTTCTGTGTTGATGATTATAAATTGCTTATGATAGGTATCTTTATCACTAGTATTGGGGCTTCCCTAGGAAATGTCTAATCCTCAGAGATGTCTTCTAGGGGTAGCTGCCTCTTAGCCTTTGTGTCTGTCCCAAGATCCTACCTTCCCAATTTATTAGGGTTGAGAAGTTGCTATCTATTTGGCTCAGCACCCAGCGCTTTGGTACTGGACTATGTTGATATTATGATCCCGGACTATCGCAGTGTTGTCATACAAGGGAGAACAACTGATTAAAACAGGCATGACACCTTGGCTAAACTAGTAAAATTAGCAACAACAATAGCATCCAGCACAGCCTAGAAACCGACAAACTGTGGTAACTATTAATTTGGTACCTTTAGCGATAGGAGCAAGATCTACAGTTATATAACATAATGCAACATAAATCAGGAACTTGTATACAAAGTGTTTCCCCTTAGTAGAGTGATTTTATCCTGTGGTAGGAAAATTTAAGAAGGTTAGGGGACAACTAGAGAGATAAATGAAGAAAAATATAGTGGAAGCAAGGCTGGAGGACAAATTATGATCACCCATGCTTTGGGAAACTGAAGAAGAAGGCATGAGAGAAAGGATGAAGGTGAAAGCAAAGATTATCGCACCAAACCAGAAAGACTAGAGACAATGTTCATTCACATGAAAAACATCATAAAATCAAGAGAGGTAGTTGAGTAAAGAGAGAAAAAAGGCAAGACAATTCAAGTAATAAAAGTAATAACCTAACCAACTCCCCCCAAAAAAGACAGAAAAATGAAAATGAAACAAAACAAACAAACAAACAAACAAGCAACAACAAAAATTCCTCTGGTGTCCTCAGTTATGTGGTGGTGTCCAAGTTAGATGGTTCCCCATCTGTGTTGGGTAACCCTGCCAAGTCTGCAGTAGGATTAGTGCTGGGTGTGGGGCTGATCTTGGACTCTGGATGTGGGGTCTAGAGCCAGAGTCTTCAGATATCAACTTTCTGCATTCTCTGGGTGGCCCACCCACACCTCCTTACCCTGTTTGTCTCTGCATCACTCTCCTTGTTGCTGTGGAGACAGCCTGAAGCTGCTCCCAGTCCCCTGTACAGTTGGCCCCTCCTGTCTCCTCTCACATGTTGGGAGCAAGGCTGGGGGAGTGCTGACTTCCCTCTCATTGCCCTGCTGCAGCCCAAGGCTGCTTATGTCCTGACTCCCTTTCTCTCTCCTGCCACTGGGAGCAGGGCAGGAGGGGTGCTGCTCTTTTACTCACTGCCTTCACCACCGCTGTGTTCCTGAACCTTGTTGCTAGAGGTTCTGGTTAGCCACTATGGCTCACGGAAAAAAAAATTCTTGTGGCCCACTGGGGAGGGAGCAGCTTCCTGGTCACTCATCCCTCTGTGTGCCAGCAAAATTTGCTGCCAGGCTGCAATGTCCTCTGTAGGAAGGCAAAAGAGGCGAGGGGCCTCATATCCCAAATCTATCTGGTCTGGCTTGATTTTGTCACGCTATTGTAGTCCATCTTAGGAGCTTCCCAGCATGGGGATTCCTGCTTCGTGCTCAGGAGGAGTCCACAGCAGCCCTGTGGGCCGCTTCACTGTTTTATAAAGCCCCACACCTACGTTTTGTTTGATCTACAAGTCTCTCATTTCAGATCGATTTTGGCTTCAGGAAGTATGTCCCTCCCTTTCTTCCAATTTCCTGTATTTTTAGTTGATTTTCTCTGAGTAAATCCAATGTGGCTCCTCCTCTATTCAACCATGTTGAATCATCCTCTGTCTTTGACTTTCTGTCATGGTGCCTGGCTCTCTTCTCCATCTGTTACCTTCCTGCAAAAGGATATTCCTTCAGTAAGGAAACATAGAGAAAGGTGGCATGTATCAACCCTTCCTTTCTTTATGTTCTCTCAGCATTCTGTTCATATTTTAACTACCCAATGCATAATAATCATGATTTCTTTAACGTCATTCTATGTCTCTTTCCACTGCCACTTTGTATGTGTCTTGAAGTTAGTGAATGTTATTCTTCACTCTTATGTTCTCCCCACTCCAAAACCTGATACAATGCCTGCCACATAATGTTCATTCAATTTTATCCATAGTTCAACTCTTAAATCATTTAACATATTGCCAGCAAAAATAGTTTTTTACAATATAACATAATCTTGTCTTATTTCTACATAAAACCCTTTACTAACCCCAACTGAATGAAGAATAATGTCCAAGTTCTAAATCCTTTATTTTGGCAAAATAAGTTCCTAGTGCTTTTTTTCTCACCTTGTTCCCCTACCCACCAGCCACTGTTCTCTCTTCTACCTCTGAAACACCATCTTATTTTGTACCTTTGAGGCTTTACATCAGGTGGTCATTAAGCACAGATTTCTTGTCCATTGCTCACCCCACAGACTGATCTTCATCCTTCACAATTCCACAACTTGAAGGGTTGAGTCAGAGTACAGTGGTCAGATGTGGGGCCTGGGCATCAGTCTGTTTGGGTCCAATCTCTGACTAGTTGTGTGACCTTGTGCAAATTATTTTACTTGTCACAACCTGAGTATTTCTATTTGTAAAATGGGAGGTAATAGTGTGTTTGTGGAAGAAGTTGATGAGCTAACTTATATAAAGTACTTAGTGTGATGGATGGCACATAGTGATCATTCAATTAAATTTATCTTATTTCTTACAAAAATTTTAATGGTACATGTTTGCAATACATAATGATTATATTCCTTCTGGGGAGTTGGTACATGTACATAATACCTCTTACTTTTCTTCATCCCCTTCTCTTTCCCTCCCTCTTCTCTTTCTCCATTACTGAGTCCCTTTTCCTTTTGCAAAAGACTTATCTCCCTATTTCCTATTATCTTTTATTTTTCTCTTTATTTATATTTTTGGATTCTCACATAAGAGAAACCATGTGATATTTAAGTCTGTGTGCGTGATTTACTTCATTTAACATTATGGTCTCAAGGTGCATCCATTTTTCTACTAATGGCTCAAGTATACCCTTTTTTAGAGCAGAGTAGTGCCCCATTGTGTATAATTTATGGAATTTCTTAACTGGAACTCAGAACTGAGCTCAAAGTCTATTGGAGAAACCTGACAAGATTGCCATAAGTTATAATAATAGTATGAATAGGATGCAAAAGGGAACCCAAAGGCAAGCCTAGAAAAAGAACAGTAAACTCAGCTGGGGGAGGGGGAGTTTGGGAGAAATGTTTCTGAGTGGAGAGGTTGCTTGAGCTGAGTCCTGAAGGATGGGTTAGCTGGGTAGAACAATGGATGCGGTAGTCTCCTGCTTTGCTCACTGGCATCCCAGGCACCTGTACCTTTCTCACATGCAGGAGAAAAGAGGGCTTAGGCCGGAAAATCTCTCTTCCTGATGGAAAGATAGGTGAGAGGTGCACGTGCACCTCTTTTTGAGTTACTGTGTGAGAGTGTTGCTCCCAGAGAAGCCTCTCCTCCTTCTCTTTCCTGGCCTTGATTAATAGAGATGGATTGTGTGGAACAGCCTTTATCATCTGTTTCTGTGGAAAGAGAGGCCAAGGTGAATATGCCAGGGCTGTGTGACACCCCATGGGTAGACCAGCCCCCCCCCCAGGGCTGTGAGGTGACCTCCATCCCCCAGCAGCCTTTGGTATGTGTGAAGCAAAACTTACACTCGAATTTTCTTTCCCTGCCCATGTGAATTTTCACGTTAAAAACATTTCCCCTACCCAGTGCAAAAAGGAGAAGAGTTATTTTTACTAAGGGTATAGGAGTCTGAAAGGAGGAACCCTTTTGAAATTTTGCATTGAGATTCAATTTAATGGGCTAGCAGTTGGACAGCAGAGCGAATGTACATTGGCTCAGTTGGAAAGAAGGCATTGGAAGCATTAGAAACAGAAAGCATGTTATGAAGAAAAGTGTGGCGCCATGATAAGTTAAAATTTAAAAGAGCCAATATAAATTTATTTTTTCTTCAAAATTGAAACCGATGAGCATCAAAATCACTTAGTAAAACTTGGGAAAAGGTCTGGAGGTGCAACTTAGTGGTAGATGGTATGCTTAGCATGTGTGAGGCCCTGGGTTCTATCTCTAGCACAAACAAAACAAAACAAAGCAAAAACAAAACAAAACAAAAAAACCAAAAAATCAGGCTTGCTTAGCATTCATGAGGCCCTGGGCTCTATCCCCAGCACCAAACAAACCAACCAACCAATTAGACAAATAAACAAACAAACAAAAACAAAACCAGGGCTGCGGATATAGCTCAGTGGCAAAGCACCTGCCTAGCAAGCACGTCCTGAGTTCGATTCCTGGTGCTACAAAAAACAAAACAAGACAAAACAAACAAAAAACAGAAACAAAAACAAAAAAACCCCAAATCCCAAAACAACCAAACAAATAAACAAACAAAAACCTTGGGAAAACTTAGGTTAGAGATGCAGAAATGCAGTATGATTGTGACAGCAGAGATTATGCGGTGACTTTTAATTTCATATGAGAGAAATAAAGAAGAAAATAAAAATTATTATATTCATTATCAATTATCCTGTGGGCTGATAGGAATATTGTGTAAAAAAGGATAGAACATTATTTTATAACATGGTATTTAAGTGAAGTCTCAAACTGTCAAAGTGGTAAAATAGCACTCATTATTCATTTTTCATTCTTTAGGGTAGTCATCTTGGGGTTTTTTCGCTTCAATAGTTTGATTTAAAGGAGAATCAACATAATAAAATGTTATTAGCTACATGGTTAGGATCCTCTGGCTATGTGTGCAAATGCCTTAGAGGTGCTGGGAAATTGATCAGGCTTCAGATTAATTCAGATACTGCTTGTCCAAGTGATTCAGTGAAAAGTAGTTTTTAATTGGACAGACTTTGGTTCAAATCCAAGATTTACTTTACTACCCACATATACAGGGAAGATGATTTGTGGAAAGGTATAGTTAAACCCTCAAAAATGGAAGTTAACATTATCACTAGCTGTTATGTGTGTATCTCATATAAAGTGATCATTGATTTTTTAGGGGTAAGAATTTATAAGTTTATAGAAGGTCCTTTGATACAAGGGGAATGGTAATAAGTGGTTTTGATTAAACAGTGACATCTCATTCTCTTTCAGAGAATATAATATTAGAAGGAGATTCCTTTTGAGAGTGCATGCACAGATACTATGAGGTTTAAGAACAATCTAGCCAGGCACGGAGGCGCATGCCAGTAATCCCACCACTCAGGAGGCTGAGGCAGGAGGATTGTTGTAAGTTTGAGGCCAGCCTGGGCTACATAAGAGAGTATGCCAGTCTGAACTACATAGCGAGACTGTCTCAAAACATCAGTGTGTTGTGAGTGTGTGTGTGTGTGTATGAGTTTGCGAAGTCTCCTTTTGTGGGTGAACGTGAATATTGGACTCTTTTTCTTTCTAATTAATATCTGACTTACTCGTGAAAATTTATAGTCCTCTTACATGTTTTCTGTAGGTGAAAAAAAATACAGAATCTAAAATTTAAGTAACTTAACAAAATGTTATTCGGTGAACTTGGGGCTTGAAACTAGCTCTTCTGACCCCAAATTTCTTAGCATTTCTGCTACATTATGTTGATCCTGTTCTGGTACTTAAGCAGTAATCACTGCACAGGTAAATTCAATTGGTTCTAGGGAATAGTAACCCTTTAAAATTCAATTTTTATTATAATCAAGTACCTGAAAGAAGATGTCATTCTCCCCAAGTGTCACCCCATGTGGAATTCTTAGTGACTGTCACCTCTCCAAAACTAATGACCGTATGTTCCCATTCTTAATGCTGTGTGGCAATTGCAAACCAGTCAACAATTCATATTATGATTGGGACTGAGAGTGTGTGTCACATGGGTAGAGTAACTGAGTCTTTTTGCCTGGCTGCTTTTGTTTTCAGAAGACATATGAATATCATGGGGGTATGGCTAAAATGTTCTCTTGTTTTGTTCTGTGATTCCTAATGATCAGGCTGTGGACTTGTAGAGAACATTCATCTCTCAAAGCCAGCAACTGCTAGTTACTTCATCCCTGTGATGAGTTTGAACTCCAGGGCCAATTTGTTCATCCTTGCTCACATTGCTCAGCCATGAGAATTACTTCCCAATGCTATTCAAAATTCTATTTTACCATTTAAAATTAGTTCAGATTTTTTATTCTCCATTTAAAAATAAAAATAAAATTTAAAAATAATCAAATAAATGAACAGATCAAAATCCTTAAACAGTACAAATGGCACAAAATTCTGAATGTTAAAATACAAATCTTCCCATTGGAGAAATGCTCTCTACCCCTCCAGGAAAAAAGGTCAGCACTAAAAGTTTATTTTGTATTCATCTGGAAAATCTTTGCATAAATTCATACAAAACATGTACATATGACTTCAGACAAAATTGAGGCAGATTAGTATATAGTTCTGTACTTCTCTCTCCTTTTCAGCTAATACTGTACCTTGGAGCTACCAGCCCAGTCAATGTTCTAACTCACTGCTTTATTTAAGGGGCTGACTGGCTAATATTCTCTCACGTGCACGTGACTTTCCTTTTTCAGACAGTCCTGTAGATTTTAATCATCTTACCCTTTTCTCCTTGTATCATGGAAACAATGCTACGATGAACTAAGAGCATCCCCAAATGTGGCTCACAGCTACGTCCTTCTCTGTCACCCCCCCCCCCGAGTACAGTTGAGGGCTTTACCCCATGTTATACATTTTCCTCAGGAATATCAGAAAATGTGGGTGTGTGAAGACTCAGCCATCACCTAGATTTGAGACAGTTCTAAAGGTCCATCTCAGCTCCAGAACTGTCCATGGAATCAACTGAGACCTCTATTGCAGATCCATCAATTTCTCCCTCTGACCAATTCTCCTTCCTCCCCTCCATTCTTATCTGGTGTTGTTGCAAAAAGCTCTCCTCAATAAACTCCCTGCACATAAATCTTTATCTCAGAATATTTCTTGGGGAACCCAAACTAAAAACAGTTAGTGCTAGGAATGGTCTGAAAAACAGATTTAAAAGTGGGATCTTGGAGTTGGATCACCTGCCAGCTGGTTGACAGTAGGACTGTATCATTATGTGGTAGATGAAGAGCTAATAGACCTCTGTATATTGTAGCTGCAACGGTTAAGGTTTTTGCTGGTGGTGAGCTGAGAGAGAATACTGGTGGATGAACTAGTAGGGGCTATATCTCAAGTGTTACAGATGTTCAAGAAAAGCAATAATTTCAAGGACTATGGAAGCAGATGGCTTTTTCTGGCAGTTATTGATGCATTGAAGAAATACCATAAAAGGCTGAAAATTATCAATCATAAATTTAAGTCAAAGTACAAAAACTAGAGAGCCATTTTTGGCAACATAATAGAAGACTCTCCATACAGCTAAAGTACAGAAAAATAAAAACAAAAACAAAAACAAAAAAACCCAAGAATCAGACCCAGGAATGTAAGTACAGCAGTAATGGACTTTCAGAGAAGATGCTCGCAACCCAGACAAATCTGCTCCTCCAAAGCCAGAAAGAACTAAGGTCGTGAGATGTAGGATGCAAACCTTGGTGTCAGTGTACTCAGAAACAGTGACTTCCTTGATTCTCCTCACCCCTCTGGGCCTGAAGAAGAGGTACAGTACATTTATCCACGTTAAATCTGAATTCTCTGCCCCTTGCTTAAAAATGGTACCACAGCAACCTAGGATCTCCAGCTTGCCGACATCCTGTTGTGAGATATCTCAGCCTCCGTAGTCACATAAATCAGTTTCACATCTTGTAAATATCTATCTTTTTATTTTTCTGTCCATCCATTCTATTATTTCTCTACCATCCATATATATATATGTATTACAGCCAGTATATATAATTTTGTATATAATGTATAATTATATATAATTTTGCATATAATGTATAATTATATATATAATTTTGTATAAATTCATATAAGAATATGTACATTAAATTTGAGACAAAATAGAAGAAGATTGGTACAAAATTCTGCACTCTTTTTTCTAATTATTGAGAAAATAATTCTGCTTCAAATTGTAGGTATGTTTTCACATGATTTTATCCAGATAGGTAGATAGATAGATAACAGAGCTTATTGGTTCTGTCTCTCTGGAAAGCACTAACAGAGCATCTTCTCTGTGTGGTGATTCCTGAGATGTATCCTTCATGATCAATAAATAGTAGTAAGTAGCCTGCTATCCTGAGGTGTGTGAGAGGTCCTAGCTACTTACTAAACCAGCAGAGGGGGTCATGGAACCATCATATTTGTAGCCCACGATTTCCTCTGGGCATCTGAAGTGAGGGCAATCCTGGGAGACTAAGTCTTTCACACTACCCATAGTTGCTAGACAGTGTTAGAACTGAACTGAGTCATTAGAAACGCAGGCGATGTCCAGAGAGTTGGAGAACTGGTTGATGTGGGGAAAAAGCTCACACGACTTCTTCACTTAGCGTAATGGTCTGGAGATGATTCAGGTTGTCGTGTGCATTAACAGTTCTTTTCTTTTTATTGCTAAGTATTATTATACAATATGAATGTACCACAGTTTAACAATTGAAGGGTATTTGGGTTATTTCTAGTTGTTGACCATTATGAAGAAAGCTGATATAAATATTTGTGTTCAGGTTTTTGTGTGAACATAAGTCTTCATTTCTCTGTAATAAATGACCAGGAGTGGTATATCTGTATTGTATCATGGTTGTATATTTAGTATTTTTAAAAACCTGTAAAATTGTTTTCCAGAGTGACTGTGTCATTTTATATTTCCACCAGCAGTATATGAGCAATTCACTTTTTCTATATTCTTGCTAGTACCTTTGTGGTGTCACTATTATTATTTTAGCTGTTGTAATAGATGTGTAATGATATTTCATTGTAGATTTTATTTTTGTTTCCCTGATTGCTAATAACATTGAACACATTTTCATGTGCTTATTTGCTACCTCTGTATTCTCTTTGGAGAAATGTCTTGTCATGTTCTTTGCCAATTTAAAAATTGGGTTCATTTTTAAACTGTTGAGTTTTGAGTGTTTTAAAAAACATATTCTACACATGTAATACTTGATTGGATTGGTGATTTGAAACTATTTTCCCTCATTCTATCAATTGTCTTTTCATTTCCTAACAAAGTCTTACACAGAGCAATTTTTTTGAAGTAAAATTTATTAATATTTTATTTAGGCTTGTGTTATTACTGTTGATTCTAAGAACTCTCTGTTTAGCTGTAGATCTAAAAGATCTTCTCTTATATAATGTTTGACTTATCTTAAGTCGATGATCCATTTTGAGCTAATTTTTGAATAATGTATAAATATTACTTTAATAAGTGTAATAAGCTTTGGCTTCTTGTTCTTGTTCCTATTTTCCTCCCCTTTTTCATCTTCCTCCTCTTCCTCTTCCTTCTCCTCTGCTTTCTCACTCTGCTTTGCCTCTTCCTCATTCTTACAGTATCTGTGAGTGTTCATTTGAAATAATGCCATTGTCAAAAATCAGTTGGCCTGATTAATGTGGACCTATTTCTTGACCGTATATTTGGTTTCACTGATCTGTATGTCTATTGCTTTGCCAATTCCACAGTCTTAATTAATGTAGCTATAAAATATGTCTTGAAGTTGGGTAGACAAAGTCCTTTTATTTTGCTTTTGTTTTTCAAAATTGTTTTAGCCATTACAGTGTTGATTTTCTGTATGCATTTTAGAATAATCTTGTCTATATCTAAAAGATATCTTGCCAAGATTTTATTAAGCATTGTGCTAAATCTGCCTATCATTTTGGTGAGAATTGGCATCTTTAATATGTTGAGTCTTCCAAATCATCAACACAATATTTTTCTCCATTTGTTTAGATCTTTGATATTTTTTGTTAACATTCATAATTTTCAGCATGGAAGTTCCTGGTTCAATTTTGCATTAAAGAGAATCACTTGTTAGGGTACAAATGTTTTCCCTGCAAAGGGCTCATAAGGCTTGTTGCATAAGGTGAGATATTCATGGGAAAATGTCTATGAGTAGCTTCATGTCACAAATCCAAATTGCCTGGTGGCAAAGTGTAGTGGAGCAAGGGCTTTGACAACTACACCTCTTATCAGCTGTGCTCCATTCAATTTATTTCTGATTCTTCCTGCCCCTAGGTTGCTCCTTCTCTAGAAAGGGGATACATATATTGTTCTTGCAAAAGTACTCTCAAGGATTACTGAATAAACAATTATGAATGTGTTTTTCAAACTGTGCATCCCTGTTCCAAAGTAAAGCGTTGTCCTCTATGCAGATCCACTCACTCAGGTAGCTCTCGTACTCAACGTTCTTTGATATACTACATAAGTGACTATAATGAAAATGATAAGATTAAAAAGAATGAAGGTTTTATTTGATTTGGACATTTAAATAATTTTACATCTCCTTTCACATTGCATAAGACTCACTTGGAAAGTGACATGAAAGAGCCCATCCAACAAGATAATGAAGGTAAGCTCTGTCTGGGTAAAAATTCCAGCTCACTGGGCTGCTCACAATTGAATACTGAGTCTTGGCTTCTTCCAAAGCATCCCATGGACAGTATCTCTCTCTCCCAGTAAAAGTCAATGACGACTTGATTGCAAGAGGAAGATCCAATTGCATTTTAAGAATGAAGATCAATACAATCACTGCAAGTAAACCATGTCCGGCTGTAATTCTTTGTAAGAAGGAAAAGAATCAACAGGGCGTAAAAAGTGTCAGCATTTTCAGTTTTGGCAGGTGATGAAGGGGAAACAGTTTATGCTGTACTCATCCATCATTGAACATTGGTAAGATCATTAAGGTTAAAACTAGAACTAAGGAGGTAGCAATTTATCCAACTCTACTCTTGGAAATTCCAGCACCAGTTCAGTTCAGTTCAGTTCAGTTCAATTCATTTAAATTCAAAAAGCATTTATTAATACCCAAAATTGCATATGACTGAGCTAGCTTCAAAAAACCCAACATCTGCCTGTTCATTCCATAAATTCCATAAATTCTCACGCCACACTTTGTTGAGAATAAGCGTGCAGAGCGAGGAAGATACACAGACACAGAAACTATTGTGTCAGGTACTAAAAGATGTGGATAAAATCCTTTGGCATTACTGTGCAGGGAAACACACAGTCCACATTAATAGAAAAAGGAGGTGGGTTTTGAGTTGAGACTCCTTGCAGGATGAGTACATTTACTCACAAGTGGTACAGGGTTTAGTTTAGTTATTTGGCCGTCATTTACTGAGGTGCGCTATGGAGAGTGGTATTGAGGAAGTGAATAAAGCCTCATCACTGCCCTCAGGAAGCTCACAAGTGTGACCGTATGTGCAGGAGACAAAGGCCTGAAAGAGTTTATATCCTGGTAGAAAAGACAAGTTTACAAGGAAAGTCTCTTTTATAAACTCGTTCAACTTAATCTGCTTCCTAAAACTATCCTGGTTTAAAAAAATTTTTATTATTATATGTTTGCAGTACATAATGCTTACATTTCACGTGTAGAGTTAGTCCTTGTACATAACACGTCTTAATTCCTTTTTTCTTCCCTTCCCCCAACTCCCTCCCTCATTCTTTTGATCCCCTTCCCCTTTGAGAAAACTCTATCTCCCTGCTTCCTAGTATCTATCTTTTATTTTGCTCTTTATTTGTAGTCTGAGTTTCTTATATAGGAGAAGCCATGTAATATTCAAGCTTGTGTGTCTGATTTATTTCATTTATGATCTCAAGATGCATTCATTTACCTGCAGATGACTCAAGTTTACTTTTTATGGCAGAGTGGTACTCCATAGTGTATAAATACCACTTCTTCTTTATCTATTCTTTATCTATTTCTTTATCTTGCTTCCAAGATCTAGTGTACCAGGAATTGTGCTGCTATAAATGTGGGTATGCTTGTATCACTGTAATATGATGTCTAACTCTTTTGGGAAGACACGTAGAAGGGGAATAGCTGGGTCAAATAGAATTTTTAGTTTCAGTTTTTTGAGGAATCTCCATATCTACCCCCTTAAAAAAATACTATCTTTGGTCCACCACAGTTTTGCCCTTATAATGGCAGCAACATTTTCAGAAAAATTTCCAAGGATTTGGAAATAAGTTAGAACATGTGCCAAATATGGTGAAATATGCACAATATCTTTCATTTATGCTCTTTGTTCCTCAGAAGAGTCCAATATGGATGGGAGTCCAGGTCTTGTTATAATTGCTATTGTTATTGTTTTCATTATTTCATTTCTGTGGACTGATACTATTTTGAGGTTTAATTAGTGTGCTTTCCTCACTCTCAACTCATAAAAAAGACACAAATCATTTCTGTAGAACTAGAAACAAAACCTACAGATAGATGCCATAGAAAAATTGGACTTATTCTATTACAAAACCAGTTTTCCTGCTGTCAGAGATAAAAGATAAACATGAACAACGAAGAAGAAGAGGAGGAAGAAAAAGAAAAGGAAGAAGAAGAATACGAAGAATACGAAGAATACGAAGAATACGAAGAATACGAAGAATACGAAGAAGAAGAAGAAGAAGAAGAAGAAGAAGAAGAAGAAGAAGAAGAAGAAGAAGAAGAAGAAGAAGAAGAAGCAGCAGCCATACTGGGCAAGGGAACATGCAGACAGGAAAGCATGAAACAGATAAATGGTGAGACTTGTCCTAGAAGCTCTGGGTTTGCAGGCAAGCTGAGTAGGTACTGTCTTAGTGCTCTTGTCCCCATAGAGGAGGGACAATCAAGAAATAGTCATCTGCCTGTCATCCATCAATCTTCCAGACTGGAATGATATGTACGTGTGCTTTGAGATTCTTTGCAGCTCCCGTGCATCCACATGGACACTGTCCACCTCTTATCCTCAGCAACCTTAAGTTGCATTTCCATTTATTGATGGAGCGGTGGAGGTTGGGAGAGGTTGAGCAATTTGTCTACAAGTTACCAGCTAGGCTGGAAATAAAACTTGACCTTCATGAATTCCTATTGAGAACTCTGTCCAGTAACCCATTGTATTGCTTAAACTTGATTTGTGGATCATACAGTTGTCCGAAGCTGAGTATTTTACCCCTGATTGCTCTGTGGGCAATTACTCCTTCCTGTGATGAGAAATAAACAAGATGGTGACAGGCTCCTGAAGTCCTTTTTCCACTTTCAACTTGGTATGTCACTTCTGGAGCTAGAGACAGGGTTATTTCTGGTGAAACCCTTGCTGTAAATACACCAATCAATTTTCCTTACAAATGATTTCTAATATGTAATTATGTAATCAAGCTCTTCCATAAACACGCTGGTCCTTGACATAGAGTGATGGGGTGCAGTAATATTTTAAATAAAAGATTATCATACAACCATTTAGTTTGAAGTTCAATTTTCAGGATTGGGAACTATACATTAATGGTGGTTTAGAGATTAACAGCATGCTAAATGTGAAACTCTATGAGCCAATGCCTTTGACATAAACAACTGTTCAAAAATAGCATCCTGCAACTGTTTTCAAAATTTCACAGAGCTACAGGGCTTTCTGCAAAGCAGAGGGTGTAAAGAGTACCAGATTCATCAAATTCTGGCAGCGATCTGTTAAAAAATAATGGTTTTCTCTACAAATGGAAACTGCTAACAGCTTTCCCCGTCCACTGCAATCGTCATTCCATCTGCTTGGGTTGTATAATTGTGTTGCCTTTGGGAAATGACAACATAGAGCATATTCTCCTGGAGGTCTGTTGTCTAGCTAAATATTCAGGGCCATGAAATGGTGACAGCCTTTGAAGAGTTTCCCTGCAAAAGTGTTACAACCATTACATCTCAACGGACCACGCTGCTGCTGCAAGGCTCTGGCAGGAGTGGAGCATCAAAAATATTTGAGCACGATTTAAAAAACTCTTACATAGACTTGAACAGTTACAATCTAACTCTCATAGTTCCTTGGTGTAATGGCTGCTTCTTTCTTCGCCTTTTCTCCATCTTTTCTCTTGCCCCCCATTTCCCTACCAAATATTAATATTTAAGATATCACCACGTAAGTGCAAGGCCCTTATGGTCCAGAAAGCTCCTCTTGCCCATGACCTACTCAAAGAAAAACATCATTCCTTTGTGTCTTCAGAGCCTCTGCCCAGGGTCCTTTTTGAGGAGTGATCAGTAGTGTTGACTAAACCAGTGAACGACAACTTTCTCCTTTATATGAGTCATTATACATTATAACATCTTATGTACTTTATAAAATATTTTTGCTGACACCATCTTTCCAATAACATTTGTGGTGGGAAAGTAAGGTATTGTCCCAGTGTGTGAAGTTTGGATTAAACATGCAGGAGATGGATTAGAGAAGCCATCCATAGGGAAATAGAGGCTGGAAACAAATCAGACCATGATGTAGGTATTTCTCTTGTAGAAGAGAGAGGAAAGAAGTTTAATTTGGGAATCTTGGACAGTTGTGTAGGTTGAAGCTCTGCAGAGCTGGTGGAGAAGTCTTAGGCCAAAAGTGATGGTCAAAGAGTCTTGTGTCTTCTGGCTATGTGCCCGCCTCTCCCAGAAGTGTCACTGCCATGCTCAGACTTTAGCTGGTGGTGCTAGTATGGTGATGAACTCTAGATGGCAAAGCTAAGGCTCTTGGTCAGTTCTATACTATGTAGAGATAAGTCTCAGAGGAGCATTCTCATGCCCACAACACCTTAATTTACAGGCCAGAAAGCTGACATCCAGAAAGGTTAAGGGATCTTGTCTGGGTCTCTTGTTCAGGGAGTGGCAGAGTGTGGAGTAAGCCCAGGCTGAATGTGGATTCAGTTCACTCATCTATATAAAAACACTTATTAAGCACCAACTCTCTGCCAGGCATTGTGCTATGCTTTGAAGATTGTCAGGAAACAAGACCATATTCCTTGCCTTACGGAGTAGGGCATCTGGTGGGAGAGACAGGCAGTCAGTGTGCAAACACAGTAATTTCACAGGGTTAGAAATGTCTTAAAGAGAAATACCTAGGGTGACAGGGAGTTAGGACGACCATGTGACTTTGATAACCACGTGACATTAGCATTACCATGAAGCAGTGACATGTGGCTAGGGACCTGAGCGACAAGAAGAGTTACCCCTGTGAAGGCCTAAGAGCAAGGGGCATGAGAAGGAAGAGAAGTGCAAAGGCCCAAAGCTCCTGGCAATACTTTGTGTGTTTGGGGAGCAGAATAAAAACCTTGTGGATGAAATACAGTCTAGGGGAGAGTGGTGGAAAGTCAGGTCAGAGAAGGCAGGGCTAGATTCTGCAGGATCTTGCCTAGGTGTGATATAAAGTGTGTCTGGAAGCCATTGGAGACTTTTAAGCAGAGTGTCATGACTTTATGAAATAAAATCAAGAAGGCAGGAAGGCAAGTGTGGAAGTAGGGGTAACAGTTGAGTCTGTTACCACCTTCTAGAAGTGAGGTCGTGGGCCTGGAGCTAAGCTGAATAAATAACCTGCAAATAGCCGGTGGACAACACAGAGAGAGGGATTCTGAGATGTAGGACAGGGGCTGCAAGGCAGAGAGGCATGGGGTGAGGATGTGCTTTATTTAGGGGCTTATAATTTGCCATGGCTGGAGTAGAGGTGTGCACTGGGAGGAGGGAGACATGTAAAATAGAAAGGGTGATGTCTGCTTCACAGAGGTGTTGATACATAGCCTGGGAAAACAGCACCCTTGTCTTTCATTGCCTCAGTTTCCTCTCCAGTAAAATGTGGGGTGGTGTTAAAAATACAATCACTAAAATCCCTTCCATTCTGTGATTCCCCTGCAATCCAGGATGTGAATTCTGATTCAAACTCCTTGCTTCTGTAGCATCGCAACGCTGAACTTTTTCTTTTTTTATGTGGGTTTCCATAGCTCCTGGTGCTGGGAACACACGACTCAAAGTCAGAATAATAAATGAATCATGAAAACAGGCGTTGGATATTACCAAGTGTTGAAAGCTCTTTTCATGGGCAAAACAAAATAGGTTGTTATAGGAGACACCAGGTACAGGCTGTTTCCTTTCTGTTTTCCGGTCCTTGTCAGAGCTCACTCTCCTGCGATTGTGTGAGGTATCGCCTCACTGTCCCGAACACAAGAAACTTCCTTCTGCAGAAAGCAGCACAGGCCGAGACGTGGTTACCAATTTGTGTTTCTGTTTTAACTATAAGCCAGATGCTGTTCTGAGCAGTTCATTTGTAGTGGCTCATGTGGTCTGAAAAACTCTATGGTGTTGGTAATATTATCCTCCCCATTTTAAAATGGGACAAGAGAATACTAAAGAAATTAATGGCAGCAGGTCATCGAGACTTTCTACAGCTGTTAACAGTTACGATGTAGTAGAAAGCACAGTGGACTCAGCCTTCAGAGCCTTGGGCTCTGTGAGTTGGAAAGTATGAGCTTGATCTTCAAGCCACTTAGTAGTCAATCTCCACTGATTTTCTCATCTTCAGAATGGGGAAAGTAATAACTGTCAGGCACTGAGAAGTTGTGTAAAGTACCTGACGCAATGACTGTCAGTCCTCCTCACACACAAAGATGCGTTATAGACCTCCATTATTAAAAAATTAATAAAACCTCCCTGAATACTTCTAGGTCATTAATTTGATTTTGTGCAAAATTGCATGTAATGTGAAGACATTTGTATCACAGAAGGATTCATAGGGATCTCAGTTTTTTAGATTCTTAGGGCAATGAAGGAGGTGTGAGGTATATATTTCCTCTGGAGGCTAGAAACCATGAGTCAGAAATTTGCACAAATTGATATTAATTTCAGGCAATATTTACTTCTGCTTTATGAAGTTTGCCTGAAGAAGTAAACCAAATATTTATTAAGTGCTTGGAACCATTCTAGGCACAGTGGAGGAAGGATAGGGTTTGTCCCTCAGGGACTTAACCTTATCCAATCCTTCTGCAGAACAGAGAGGCAAGTTCTGTCAGCAAGCTCCAAGTGTGTGTGTGTGTGTGAGAGAGAGAGAGAGAGAGAGAGAGAGAGAGAGAGAGAGAGAGAGAGAGAGAGAGAGAGAGAAACAGATGGATAGAGACACAGACATACAGATCTAGAGACAGAGCCAAAAAGAGACAGAGAAATTGTTTTCATGATGTTCAAAAAAATGTTTTGTACTAAAACATGTTGAGAAACCCTGGCTTAGGCAAAAAGATCCATGACAGAAGAAAGGAATCAGTGAAAAATTAAAACTACTTTTATGTAGCTAATATATGGGTAACCAAATGTGAGTTAGGGGGCTCTTGGGTCTGAGCAAATGAGGTTAAAGTGTCCAAGGGCAGTGATTTACACTCTTAGGCCCCCCTTTTATAACAAATACTTTATCACATTTCCCTCACTTTACTGAAAAGATATTACCACATAATTTCAAAAGCAAATCAATATAATGTTCTCAAATAATGAATGGAGAAATTAGAGGAAAGTAATATAAGGTAAAGTAATAGAGTATTTTAGTATGTGAATACTCAGACGTGACTAGAGAGACAACGAACTCGTCAAAAGCTTGTATCCAGGACAGACTCAATGCTCATGTCTGGCCCATGGTGGTGGCAGTGAGAGGCTGCCTACTCCTCCGAGGGTCTTTCCCCTACCTGTGGCATCTTACCCTGCACTGGCCAAGCCCCAGCCCCTTCTCATGGCAGCTGCAGCCTAAGAGGGTAAAAGAGATGTGCCAAGGCTTTTAAGACCTGGGTCAGGAAGTCACAAAGCGTCATTTCTGCTGCATTCTGAGGGTGAAAACCAGTCACACAGCCAGCCCAGTGTGCTCAAGTGGGGTGGCTGACAGACAGACTCCTGCTCTGGATGTGAGGAATGGCAAGGCCACACGGCAAATGGGCATTTGGGATGAGAGACCATTGTTGTCAGAGGTGGAAACAACTTACCCTAAGGAGAAAGAAGTTTTGAAAAGAAAAAAAAAATGATAGGGTAGTAAATCCTTGTTATGTTTCTGGCACAGTATAAAGGTTTTCACATTACATTAAGTAAAGCTTCTGGCAATCATGTGAGGTAAGTACTATTATTATTTTTTTGGAAGGGGTGCTGGGGATTGAACCCAGGGCCTTCACACTGAGCTCTATCCCCAGCCCTTTATTTATTTTTTATTTTGAGTCACAGTCTTGCTAAATTGCCCAAGCTGGGCTTGAACATGTGATCTTCCTACCTTGGTCTCCCAGAGTGGTGGAATTATAGGAATGTGCCACCACACTAAGCTGAGGTAAGTCCTATTATTACTCCCACTCTACAGAACAAACAAAAGTTCAAAACAGTGAAGTAACTGCCATGATCACACAGTCTGGAAGGGACTGTGATGGAACTCAGCACTTGTGGTCCTACCGATGGCCCCTATTGATGTAAGAGCTACACAGAGTACAGAGAAACATTTCTTCTACATAGAACAAGGTTGGCTTTAGCATTTGGATCTGTCCAGAGTATGTCCAATGCCATTAACAAAGAATCACAGCTACCCACCTGGTGCTTCTTAGTTTAGGGAAATAGGGTAAGCCCAAGTGTTGGCCTGTGAACTTGCTTCCTCATAAAAAGTCAATGAAAAAGGCATTGGTAATGTGATAAGTATGTGTATTTCAATGCCTGTAAGATATTCAGGTCTTTGTTTTTCCAGAAAATGTACGAGTACAGTACTAGAGTGCCAGATATTCGAAGGGTGGCCCCATCAGTGAGTTTGCCCATTAAGTACCAAGGGTGTTTATTGAGTGATCTGGGAGACAGGAAGGAGGACAGCATCAGAGAGATGGATGTGGTGCATTTGATGCTTCAATCAGTGGGGACAGACCTTGCTAAGAACAAGGCATGGCTGGGTATGACCTTAATACATGAGGGAACAATCTAAAAATTCTCATCCTCCTGATCGATAAGCAAGGTTAATCTTTCTGAGAGTTTCAGAGTCAAGTCACACTTGATATTAGTAGTTTGACTCCTCGTGAACTGCCTGTCTTTAATGACCCTGAGCTCAGCATGTCACTGAAGGTTCTGAAGAAAGGCTTGGAGAAGTTTCTCCACATCACAGTAGAGAAGCTGATTCTGTTGTTATAAATGCCCACCTTTATTTTGGCCTTGATAGGAGAAAAGTCTTAAATAACCCCACAGTCTATAAGAGTTCATCCATCCACTCAGCTAGGGACATTGTTCCAGGTCCTGGCTATATAGTACTCAACAAAAAGATGGCCAGGTGTGGTGGCACATGCTTGTAACCCTAGCATTCAGGAAGGTGAAGCAGGAGGATCACCCTGAATTTGAGGCCAGCCGAATCTACACAGTGAGTTCAAGGCCACCCTGAACTAATAGCGAGATCCTGTCTCAAAAATAATAAAAACAACCATCACACAAAATCAAAAAAATAAACAAAAAACAAACAAACAAACCACCAAAATAAAAAGACATGAAGTGCCTGGTCTCATGGAACTTTTATATTCTGGTGGGAGAACCAGGGATTCCATATATGTCATGTGGGGGTAGATGCTAAAAAGCAAACCAAGGTCAGGGAGGAGGAAAGTAGCAGTATAAAGCTGTCCTGGGCAGGTTACTTAGGGTTTGCCATAATACTAAGACAATGATTAAGTACAGGCCTATTTGAAATGAAAGAGGAAGCTAGTAGAGGATATTAGGAAGAGGAGATTTCTGAGCATGGCGAGCAGTCACACAGAGTTCTGGAGAGAAGCTGAGCTGAGGTGGAATGGGAAGCCAGGGTGTCAGAGTGGAGAGAGAAGAGTGTGCTGGAAGGAGATGAGGTCAGAGAGCACAGGAGCCAGGCTGAGACACTGAGGGCCTCGAGGACTGGGAAGGGACAACTAATTTTATTCTGAATGGTATGGGAATCTATTGCAAAGTTTTGATCATGAGAGAGAAATAAATTGAGTTGTGATTTTAAAAGTTCGTTCAAGCTCTTATATGGGAAACACTGTAAAGCGGTAAGGATGAAAAGCTGGGTTGACTGGTTCAAAGCTGTTGCAGTTATTATGTGGGCAATGGATGATGGCTGTTTGGATGAGGGTAGCAGCAGGGAAAGTTCTGAAGAGTGGCCAATTGTAGGCATTTTTTCCAAAATTAAATAAAAAGGATTTATTGGTGACTAAGATTGGGATGGGAGTGAAGGATGACTGTAATGACTTTGTCCTGAGAAACTGAAGGATAGACTACAATGTACTCAGATAAGAAAGATGGGAAGAGCAGTTTGAAAGAAAAAAGACACGGAGCCGAGTTCTGGCAATGTGAAATTTGAGATACCTATGAACATCCAGAGCATTTTCATGAGTTCAGTGTCCGAGTCTTGAGTTTAGGGAAGAAGTCTAGAAGAGTGATGATGGAATTAGCGATGGTTTGGATATCGTCAGCATACAGTTGATACTTAAAGTCATGGAGCTGTATGACCCAGGAACTAAGTGTAAATACCATAAATAACAACAGAAATCTGAGGGGCTGTGTCCTGAGCATCCCAAAATTTGGAAGTCAGGAAGAAGAGGGGGCGCCACTGAAGGAGCCCGAGAGAAGATAGGAGGAGAGCCAAGCCATGCCTTGAAGGGAAGCAAAGGAGGTATTTTTGAGTGGGAAGGAGAGGTCAATCATCTCCAGTGAAGCTTATGGCTTGAGTCTGGTAAGAATTGAGAATTAATTGAGAATGCCAATGTTAAGATCATTAGTAGCCTTGATAGTGGGGACATGATGTTCAAAGCATTGCTGGCACATGGTTAAGGGAGAATCAAAAGAGGGAAAGAGTGGAAAGAATATAGACCACTTTTAGGAAGAGTTTTTCTATAAGAGAAGTGGGGGTGTAGCTGGAAGGGGTTGATGGGGAAATTACATCTTATTTGTAGGCTTACGCTGATGATCCAGGAGGGAAAATAATTGATAGTGGAAAAGATAGGGAGAGAATTGCTGAAGTAATTTCCTTGGGTTGGTACAGTGGGGTAGGATCTAGCAGACACATGAAGGGGGTTACCTCAGATGTGGTAGTCTGGGATATGATGATGGGATGGGTGACTGAAGGAGGGTGGATGAGACAATTACTGGAGGAAAGGAAGTCCAAGAAGTCAGGGTGTTGGATGAGTAATCTGGTGATATTAAAACCACCAACCTGATTCTGTCTGTATTGAATCTAAGCAGCATTGTCCCTGGAATATTGTAGAATCTCAGGGAATATTTGTTGAATGAAGAATTGTTCCACAATCAAATCACAATTGGAGACAAATTTCTTATGGGTAAGGCAGAAAAGGATGAATCCCATCCTGCAATGAGCCAAAGTGAGGATACTAATCTCTAAAGATAAAGTGTAGCAAGTTAGCTTTTTGGGGGAATTACTTAGTAATTTCTCCCTGAATCCTGCAAGCACTTAGCTTCCAGAGCCCTAACAGAAAGAATTTATACAACACCCACAAACATTTTTTCTCTTTAAAAAAATGTCTGTTTCCTATATAATTAGGTATTTGTAAGGAAGAGAAACATAAGAAGAAAGTATTATGTACAGAGATTATGACAAAAGGGAAAAGAGTCCATGGAATCCAGATATTTCCTAATCATTTTGACAGCCTCTAGAGATTAGTATTGGGTCTCATTTTGTTTTCAATTAATAGCAAGATCTTTGGAACTAACCTTCTTTTAAGGAAAAGTGAGTATTGTGAGTATATGGCACTGTATTTATACTGACAAATGGATTGAGTTTTCAGCCTTTGGTGTGTAGGTTGTTTGGAAAGAACAATGTAAAGAAAGTTACATCCTTTGTTAGATTCTTAGGCAAGTCTATTTAATCATGGAGTTCCCCACCCAAAGATAGTATTACAGTATTTTATCTTAATAAGTAAAGCCATATACATACTGTAATATCACATTAATATAGTTATAGGGGGAAATCTCCACTTTCCTTTGGAAGTGTCTTGGGTCATAAAAGAGTCAATTCCACGAGTATGTCTTCCCTCTTAAGAAAGAGTTAGAGTCTGGGTCAAAGTGTTAGAAGTGATTCTTGTATGCAGCCTAATCTCTTAGCTCCCTCTGGCAATACAATCTGGGGAAATGTGAGCAAAAGAAAGGATAAGTTATTTCAGAAGCCTATTTTTGCCTTTTCTCATGGCCTTGGCATTTTACAATCCAGTCTTTCCAGTAATAAATCAAACACTATTTAAAATTCTGCCTAATTCCTTGATCAACTTCCCAATGTACCAGACTCTTTAGGGAAGAAGAAAATCACATGTGGTCATTTACAAACTTCAACAATAAACAGCAGTAGACCAAGGTGCACTTGGTGGGTGCAAGCAAAGGCCGACTTTTCCCACCCAAATCCATCGGGTGCCTCTACCTCCCATCACCACTTGAGAATTCCTCCCTATGTGACATTGTGTTGTCCTTTTGATTCTCTTCCACGTATGTTTTCTTGCCATGCATGTCAAGTCCTTGAAGGGGAAATATGGTGTAATTTACAGAGCCCTGGAGAAAGGCTTTCCATTTATTACCATTCAGCCTGTCTGCTATGACCCATCGATTCTTTAATGGGTGGCAGTGTGGTGTGCAACAAGGCTATAACTTTGGGTTTAGACAATTTGTTTTAAACTTAGGTTGACCTCTTCCTAGTTCTGGTGCCTTATGAAACTTAATTTGCTACCCAAGACTCAGTTTCCTTATGTGTAGAATAAAAGATGCCAACTAAGATTCAACCTGAGAAAATGCTGTGTGGATTCAATGTGTTCAGCATGTGTTTCAGAGGAAGTGTCTAGCACGATTAAGTATATCATCATTAGTAATGACTCCATGCGAATCTTAGGGATGATGTACATTTCACAAAGTCAGAAGGCTTAGAAACTGAGCTAAATGTAGGCTGGATTACTCTCATTACATCACACATTTTACCTCAACATTTGCAATGATTGATGGAGATAGAGAGAGATAGAGATAGTGATAGATAGATAGAGAGAAATAGAGATATAGAGATAGAGATAGTAATTGCAGTTGTAGCTGGTGTAATCCACCAGTTCCTCCAACAATGGCCCTGTCAGACAAGAGGAGTTGCCTGTAAGGTATGGCATAATGGCTGGCCTTATTCCATACTCCTTCCAGAATAATCTTGGCTTCTAGTGACAGAGTTCCTAATATGAAATTATGTCATCATCTTTCTGTCAGGAGATGTCTGTGTGCTCCATTTAAAATGGTTATTTTTCAGACTATACTTAGAAAAAAAAATCATGCTAGCTGGAATGACAAATCCAAGAATTTCAGCATGATTAGAAATGATGGTCAGTAGGGAAATGCAAATCAAAACCACAATGAGTTATTATTACCTCATTCCAGAAAGAATGAATACAATTTAAAAACTAAAGACAACGAATGTTGGTGAAGATGTGGAGAAAAGGAAACCCTTGTAAACTCTTGGTGGGAATGTAAATTAGTGCAGCCATGAGGGAAACAGAATGGAAATTCCTCAAAAATGTTAAAAATAGAACTATGATACAATCCAAAGTCCCAGTACTGTGTATATATGGAAAGGAAATTAAATCAGTATGTTGAAAGTACATTTGCACTCTGGTGTTCACTGTGGCTTTATTCACATTAGCCAAGAAATGGCAACAGTGTACATGTCTATCATTTCATGAATGGACAAAGGAAATGTAGTACATACACACAATGGAATACTATTCAGTCATGAGTAAGAAAAAATCCTGTCACTTGCAGCAGCATAAATGGAATGGAGATCATAATATTAAGTGACATAAGTCAGGCACACAAAGACAACCACTACATGATCTCGCTTATGTGTAGAGTCTAAAACAAGTCGATTTCATTCAAGTTGAGAGCAGAATGGTGGTTACTAGAAGCAGGCAAGAGCAGGCAGAAGAAGCTGCACTTAACTAGGAGCAAGAAGTTCGGATGTGCTATTGGACATTCAGGTAACTCAAACAATAAGGTATTGTATATTACAAAAAGCAAGAAAAATGGATTTTGAAAAAAATTTTTTTTTTTTGTGGGTACTGGGGGTCGACCTCAGGACCTCGCGCGCCAGCAGGCGCCTGTGCAGCTGAGCGATATCACTGGCCCTTTTTTCGTATGTGAGTACCAGGAGTTGAACTCAGGACCTCGCACTTGCCAGGCAGGCACTTACACTGCTGAGCCATCTCACCAGCCTGAATTTTGAATGTTTTTACCATAAATAAATGATAATTGTTTGAGGAAAGTGGATATGGTTAGCCAGATCTAAACATTACACAATGTATATATATATCAAAATATCACACGGCTTGTACACCTGTATGATTTTTGTTTTTATGTATCATTTAAGATGATAAATTTAAATAAATAAAACAGATATTCTAAAAAAGAAATTATGGTCAAAACCAAAAAGCAATATAATAATAAGATGCAGAGAGACATATGAGACACATTATTTTGCTGTGTTTGAAATACTTGGGGATGGCAAGAATTTAGTTGAAGGTAAAGATAAAATTATGGCTGGCGATGGTGTCTATGTAGGGGAAAAGCAACAAATCTCCTAGATATGAATGAGAGTAACTTTGTCATTACCCACCCTGCACACATCTTTCTGTTGCCAAAAAGCAAATAGGAGAAATTACTGGGCTTTCAGAAGGGTTTGGGTTATGGGTAACTTTTTGATGAGAAACTCAGTATTGGGAATATTTTTCTGTGTGAAGTTCAAAAAGTTGACCAAATCTCTTGCTTCAAGGATTTGGCTGTCTTGCAAGAATTTATTTTATTTATATAACAGAGAGACAGGAGACAAAGTAATAAAAAGAGGGGATGCTGAAGGAGACTCTGAGATGGAGAGATGCACAAAAGGTGAAGAGAGGCTGGCAGCAGGATGGAGAAGAGGTACTGTCTGTTATGAGAAAAAAGAAAATGTTCTGGTCTGTGTGGCTTCCAACTAACTCAATGGGCTTTCTTTGCTTTTTCATCAGAAACTCTGGGGAAAGACATAATCATTTCTTGATTGGAATTTGATTCCTTTTTGCTGCGTAGGTGGGAAATAACCTGCAATTGCTGTGTTGGTCTTAACTGGTCCAGGCATACTCTGTCTCACTCCTACGCTGAGCCATCTGCTGGTAACAAATCTCTGCATGATCGCCCTGTTGTGGATGGAAAGGGGATGCTGCACTTGTTTTTCAGGAAAGTTTGCATATAGTTTTGGTTCCAGGAAGGACTCTTGCCCTGCAGTCAGGAATTCACACTGGGAACCAAAAGTCTCATGTAAATAGATGTTTTTAGACAGGACTGCTCTTATGTTTAGATATGAAATGTCCCCCCAAATCTCATGTGTTTGGAAGGTGATTGGATTATAGGAATGCTATACTCATCAGTGGCTTCATCCATGGATTAGTTCAGTAGCTAAATTTGCTGTTAGGAGGTGGAGCCTGGATGGAGGTGGTTCACCATGGGCATGATCTGGAAGGTTGTAGTTTTGTCTCCAGCCCCTCCCTTTGTTCTCTGCTTCCTGGCTGCCATGGAGTGAGCAGCTATCCTCTGCCAGGTCCTTTCACCGTGCTGTTTGTGCCTTGGAGCCAGCCAACCATGGACTGAACCCACTGGAAACTGTGAGCCAAATAACCGTTCCTTTAGGTTGTGGTATTGTGTGTCAATAACAGAGAGTGACTAATACAACTTCACTGGGGTTAGAAACTTCAGAAACTACAATTCAACCATATATCTCCATGTCTCAGTCTATTCGTCTGTGAAATGAGGACAATGTCCCCATAGGGTTTCTATAATGAGCTTCTGCAACCATAGTTGAATCAGCCAATGTGCATTCAGAACACAGAAGCTCTATTTTTTTTTTTTTTGTGGGTACCAGGGGCCGACCTCAGGACCTTGTGTGCCAGCAGGTGCCCATGCCGCTGAGCAATATCACTGGCCCTTTTTTCTTATGTGGGTTCTGGGAGTTGAACTTGGACCCTTGTGCTTGCCGGGCAGGCACTTACGCCGCTGAGCCATCTCACTGTCCCAGAAGTTCTATTTTTAACTGAGGGAATTTTCTATAGAAAATCAGTTAAGTAGGGACTGGAGAAAATGATGAGACAAAGGAAACACTGGGGTAACAGAGAGAGTAACTGGAAAAATGAAGAAAGGATATTAGGTTTATCAGATTCTAGAAGCTTGCAGGAGGGGGTTTGGCTCAAGATTCTGGGGAGGAGATATTCTTGTTTCTGAGCGACCATCTTAGGCTGATCCGAGAGTGTGGTTGGGCCAACTGAAGCTGCCCAGGGGAAGAGCTTTTGCTGTTGTTGAACAGAAAATAAGACAAGAAGGAGCTGATCCCTTCCCCCTCCTCCATCTTTTCAGTTTCCATGTAGCTCCACCCATGAGATCTTAAATGGTAGTGGGAGGCAAAGTGGAAATGTGGTTCCCTGAATCTCAGCTTCAGCATCAAAGTGATCATCAAAGACTAACTGTGGAGTTGGAAGGTGACAGTTTAATAACTGGCATGTAATACTGGATTAGTCTGTTTCCTGTTGCTATAACTGAATACCACAGGCATTCAGTTTATAAAGAAATGGGGTAGTTTATAAAGAAAAGATGTTACTTAGCTCACAGTTCTGGGAGTCTAACAGCATGGTGCTAGCGTCTGCTTGGAATCAGGTGAAGGCCTTCTGCCTAGTCCTCAGGTGGCCCAGGGCATCACATGGTGAGATAGAGTGACCTTACTAACTTGGTTATCCTTTATCTTCTTACAATGTCACTAATACAAATGTGGGGCCTTGCACATTAATCACTGGATTAATGACCTCATCTAATCCTGATTTCCTCCCAAAGGTTCCACTTGGTCCCATGCTTACTTCACAATGGGACTTAAATCCCAACATTGGTTTTGCTAGAGATTCGAACCATAGCATACTCGATAAGTGTTAATATTGCTTATTTATAGTATTTGTTCCTCCTCTCCTTCCCTCCCTCCCTTTCTGCTCCAGAGACCTGCATTTTTTCCTCCCAGTGTTTTCAGGTAGAAGAAACCAGCATGGTAAATATAAGGGAACATGGGCCTCAGCAGAAGACAAGAGGGGAAGGGGAGAGGAGCCTGGTCCTCTCATGAGAGGTTTGACGTTTATCTGAGTACTTCTGTTTTGGTAGATCAGGGCTTTTGAAGCAACTCTGTGAGGCTGTTTCCAAAAGGGGAATTGCTGATATTTTCAGTGAAGAATTTCTTTACTATTATAGAAGATTTTCACATACAAAGGACAAAGTAAAGTTCAAATGCTACTTGAACTGTAGGAGGAATGACTGCCAGCACAATCTTCCTAGAAAGGGAGGAAAGAACATGCTCAGGAGACACCTGGTAGCAATGATGGAAAAAGAGGGCACACAGACTGGGCCAAGTCATTAGTTTGACCTGACATTTATTGTTTGTTGAACTTTTATATGGCAGTAGGTGTGCTGGGGATTCAAGAACTTCAAGATATATTCTGACACTCAAAGTTTCTCAGGGTTGGCAAGGACAGAGATGACTAAATTATGAGGCAAGGTTCTAGAATCCAGACTAGTTTGAGATAGAGCAGCAATTCTTTCTTCTTTGTAGGGTCAGCCCCATTTCTGTGTCTTTTTCATATCATTTTTTCCCTTTAAATTATGACAATAGTAAATTGGTTCTCTTTGACTGAAGGGAAAATAAACAAAAAGTTTTTGGCAAACTCAAGAGAATGGAGAAAATATACAATTATAGTTTTGAGGTGAGCAGGCACTTCTCTATAAAACTGACAATCGGTGAATCATCTAATCACCCACTAGCCCACCCACCAATCTGTAGATTCACTCACCTACTCACCCAATCATCCACCCATCCACCCACCTGTCCACCAGTCCATCCATCCAACCACCCACTCCTCCACCGATCTTCCCACCTATCCATCCATCATCCATTTTGTCCACCCATCGTCTACTCCTTCCCCTCCTTCTATTTACCCAGCCAACAGATTATTCTGGAGAGAGACGAGCCAGACCCAGTGTGCAGGGCTGTGGCTTTTAGGGATTAATATACCATGGTTGCTATTCTTGAGGAGCTCACAGTTTAATGAGAAAGACAGGGATATAAAAACTAAATAATAGAGGGACGACCTCAAGATGGAGGATGAGTAAGAAGCAGGCAGCAAAACTCTCTCTAAAAGTTACCACTGGAACACGGGAATATAGCGACCCAGAAAGCGCAGGAGTGGGGGAGATGCCTCCCCGAAACCCAGAAAAGTTCTGAAGCGCAATCTGGGACCCCCGGCACCAGTGACAGGTGACTTCCAACAAAGAAGAAGGAAAGAAGGAGCAGACCGCATGTGCGCACCTTCTAATATCCCGGGAGTTGCAGCGCCACGGAGGCTCAATTCTACGGACACACGGTGGCAGCTGGCGCCCAGGGAGCCCCCACGGAGGATCCTGAGACAGCGGCGGGGCAGGGGAGCGGCGGAGAACGGCGCTGACCGGCGGTGAGTGTCTCTCAGCCACAGCTGCCCCGCGCCAGAGAGCGACCGGCCGGGCGCCATTGTGGGGGGTGTGGCGAAACTCAGAGCGGCTCGGAAACTGCTCTGGGAACTTGTGCTCCAGACAGGGCAGCACGGGGCCTCTCAGGCTCACGAAAGTGTGCTGAGGTCAGCAGGCGAACGAGACTGGACTCTCAGCCACACCTGTCCCACGCCAGAGAGCGACTGGCCCGGCGCCATTGTGGGGGGCGTGGCGAAAAACCAGAGCGGCGGGAACCAGTGCAGGGAACCCACGCTCCGGACAGCACGCTGAGCCTCTCAGGCCCAGGGATCGTGAAAGGGCGCCGAGAGCGGAGGCGAGCTAGACTGGTCTCTGCCTGAAAGTACGCGCCTCTGCTCACCGCCCGCCAGAGGGCGCTCCTGGCTTACTGGGACGGACCTGCACAGAACAGGACTTTGTCACAAGGTACCTGCCTACAACAGAGTCAACACCTGGAACTGATTCTTTTTATTTTTTTTATTTTTAATTTTATTTTTAATTTTATTTTTTTTCTCACTGATTTGTTTTTTGTTCTGGCGAAGGGTTTTATGTTTTTGTTTTGTTTTGTTTTGTTTTTTGGTGGGGTTTTATTTTTGATCTGTCTGTTTTATTGTTTTTATCTTCGTTTTTGTTTCTGTATGTGTATTTGCTCTTTCCTTCATTATTCTCTCTGGTTTTTTATATGAGTGTAAACAGCGCCTCTAACTTCTTTGTGATTGTGGTTGTGATCTGTTCTTCCTTTTATCCCTTCCTTCTCTTTTTACCACCTGTCCTCTGCACTAGTGTCCCAATTTTAGTGGGATCCCTCTTGGTCCTCTAACCTTACATCTAATTCCTTCCTCTTCTCCCAATACTCTATTTCCTCCTTAACTCATCTTAAATTTAAACTCCTCAAGGAAAAATTGACATACATAGGACTTGTATACTGCATATAATTTTTCTGGTGTGTTTTAGATTTTGTTATATAACCGCAACTCTATACAGCTAAAAGTGGTAAATAACTGGTTAGCTCAGTCTGTCATTTTTTAGGCTGTGTTTGATGCTTTAGTTAACATTATAGCCAAATGTGAAATAATTGTTCTAAACATCTTTCCTTCCTGATATTTCATGATTGAGATTGACTAAGGGACACAGAAAATACAGTGGCACAGTACCAAAGAATCAAGGACTGGGCCAAACAGGTAGCAACTTCGCATACCCAACGAATTGAAGAGGTAGGATCTGGCAGAAAGCTCAAAACCTAAAAGCAAGCTCCACTTGGAAGATACTGCAGAGAAGTAGTCATCTTCTAAAGATCTTAAACACTAGCAATAAATTAACCTACTATAGGTAATTTGCAAACATCACCCCAGGAATTAAAGAAAGAAAAAATGAGACGACACTTAAACAAGATGCAACCACACACATCCAATTCACCAAAGGCAAACCTAGGGAGCAACGAGGTGGGACAATCCGAAAGCCACCCACCTGGCCTATCTGAAGTGGTAACAACAAAGCAACTGAATGAGGTTCTGGAAAAAATTAAAACAGAAATAATCTCACAGATAACTGCAGAGATAATGTCTACAATGAAGACCATGCTTAAGGACACTATAGCTGATACAGACAAAAAAATAGATGAACTTAAGAAAACTATAGAAACCATGAATGCTCAGCATAGGAAAGAAATGGAATCCATAAGGCAGATTCAAGCAGATATCCAAGAGATAAAAAATTCCATTGAAAGTATTTGTAGCAGAATAAGCCAATGCGAGGACAGGATCTCAGATATAGAAGACAGGCTTGCAATTAGTGATCATGAAATGGAAAAATTCTTAAAAATAGCAAGGGACCATGAAAAATCAATTCAGCAGCTGCTAGATGACTCAAAGATAAACAACTTAAGAATAATTGGAATAAATGAAAAAGCAGGAGATAGCATCAACGACATTAAAACCTTGTTCAAAGACATAATCAGGGAGAACTTTCCTGGAAGAGAAAAGGAATTTGACACCCCTATAAGTGAAGCTTTTAGAACACCAACTAGACATGATAAAAAAAAAACTTCAGCCAGACATATCATAGTCAAGATCCCAGAAATTCAACAGAAGGGCAGAATCTTAAAAGCTGTTAGGGAGAAGAGACAAATCACCTATGAAGGAAAACCCATCAGAATCACAGCTGACTTTTCAGCACAAACCCTCAATTCAAGAAGAGCTTGGAATGATGTATTGCAAGCTCTAAAGGAAAATAATTTTCAGCCCAGATTGATGTACCCTGCAAAACTATCTTTCAAAATTGATGGAGAAATAAAATACTTTCATGACAAAGAACATCTGAGAAAATTTATGACCACCAAACCAGCACTCCAAAACGTTCTGAAGGACATTCTAGAAAGAGATAGGAACCCCAACAGAAGGAATCCACCAGGCAGGGCAAATACTTAAATAGCCGGAAAGCGGAAAAACAAAGAGTGGGAACCAACAACAGGAAAATATCATGACAAGTCAATACATATCAGTTTTAACCATCAATGTTAACGGTCTCAATTCACCAATCAAAAGGCACAGACTGGCGAAATGGATCAAGAAGCAAGATCCAACAATATGCTGTATACAAGAAACACATTTAATTCAGAAAGAAATTCATAGACTGAAAGTCAAAGGATGGAAAACAATACTCCATGCCACAGGAACCCAGAAAAAAGCAGGGGTAGCTATTCTTTTTGCAGACAAAGTGAACTTTAAGCCAAGAAGGATTCAGAGAGATAAAGGCGGTCATTACATCCTTGTAAAGGGAACAATCCAAGAGGAAGAGATAACGATCATAAATATATATGCGTCAAATACCAATGCACCCAGCTATATAAAACAAGTACTAAAGGACATGAAAAATCAAATAAGCACTAATACAATTATATTGGGAGATCTCAATACTCCACTGTCACAAAAAGACAGATCAACTGGACAGAAAATCAATAATGAAATAGTAGAACTGAACCAAACTTTTGAACAAATGGACTTAGTAGATGTCTACAGAGTGTTCCATCCCACAACATCAGAATACACATTTTTCTCAGCTGCACATGGGACGTTCTCCAAAATAGACCACATACTAGCTCATAAAACCTGCTTAAGTAAATGCAAAGGAATTGAAATTATCCCATGCATATTATCAGACCATAGTGCAATGAAATTGGAAATCAATGGCAAAAGATCCCACAAAAACTCCCTAAACACATGGAAATTAAACAGCATCCTCCTGAACAACCAATGGGTCACAGATGAAATTAAAGAAGAAATTAGTCACTTTCTACAACTGAATGATAATGACAGTACAACATACCGGAACTTATGGGATACAATGAAAGCAGTCCTAAGAGGGAAATTTATAGCATTAAACACTTATATCAGGAAAATAGAGCAAGCGCAAATAAACAACTTAAGGCTGAACCTCGAGCTTCTAGAAAAAGAAGAGCAGGTTAAGCCAAAAGCCCGTACAAGGGAGGAAATTATAAAGATCAGAGCAGAAATTAACGTATTGGAGAATAAAAAAACAATACAAAGAATCAATGAAGCAAAAAGTTGGTTCTTTGAAAGAATAAATAAGATTGACAAACCCTTATCCAACCTTATTAAAAAAAGAAAAGAAAAGACTCAAATCCATGCAATTGAAAATGAAAAGGGTGATATCACGACGGACCCTGCAGAAATCCAGAAGATCATCTATACCTATTTTGAAAATTTATATTCTACTAAGATGGAAAATGCAGAAGAAATGGACAGATTCCTAGATTCATATGAATTACCAAAGCTGAATCAAGAAGATTTAAAAATCCTAAATAAACCAATATCAACCAATGAAATTGAAGATGTAATTAAAAACCTCCCAACAAAGAAAAGTCCAGGCCCTGATGGATTCACTGCCGAATTCTACAAGAAATTTAGAGAAGACCTAACGCCCCTACTTCTCAAACTTTTCAATGAAATTGAAAGGGAAGCAATACTCCCAAATTCATTCCTGGAAGCAAGCATTACCCTGATACCAAAACCAGAGAAGGACCCAACTAAGAAAGAGAACTACAGGCCAATCTCCCTAATGAACATAGATGCAAAAATCCTTAATAAGATACTGGCAAACAGAATCCAACAAATCATCAAGAAGATTATACACCATGACCAAGTTGGATTCATCCCAGGGATGCAGGGATGGTTCAACATACATAAATCAATAAATGTAATACAGCATATTAACAGAACCAAAGACAAAAATCACATGATCATCTCAATAGATGCAGAAAAAGCTTTTGACAAAGTCCAGCACCTTTTCATGATAAAAACCCTACAGAAAATTGGAATAGAGGGTCTTTATCTCAATCTGGTAAAAGCTATCTATGACAAACCAACAGCCAATATTATACTAAATGGCCAAAAACTGAAAGCCTTCCCTCTAAAATCAGGAACAAGACAAGGATGTCCACTGTCCCCACTCTTATTCAACATAGTTCTGGAAACTTTAGCCAGAGCGATTAGACAAGAGAAAGAAATAAAAGGAATAATGATTGGAAAGAAAGAAGTTAAATTATCATTATTTGCAGATGACATGATACTCTACACAGAAGACCCCAAAAACTCCACTAAAAAACTGCTAGATTTAATAAGCAAATTCAGTAGTGTAGCTGGATACAAAGTCAATACTCAAAAGTCAATAGCCTTCCTGTACACAAATAACAAACTTACTGAAAGAGAAATTAGGGAAACAATACCTTTCACAATAACATCCAAAAAAATGAAATACCTAGGAATCAACCTCACGAAGGATGTAAAAGACCTCTATACTGAAAACTACAGTACTCTGAAAAAGGAGATTGAAGAGGATATCAGAAAATGGAAAGATATCCCTTGCTCCTGGATAGGAAGAACCAATATAGTGAAAATGGCCATACTTCCAAAATTGTTATACAGATTTAATGCAATTCCAATCAAAATTCCAACAGCATATCTCACAGAATTAGAGAAAACAATCCTAAAATTCATTTGGAATCAGAAGAGACCTAGAATAGCAAAGGCAATTCTGGGCAACAAAGGCAAGGCAGGGGGCATCACAATCCCCGACTTGAAATTATACTATAAAGCTACTGTGATAAAAACAGTGTGGTACTGGCAAAAAAACAGACCTGAAGATCAATGGAACAGATTAGAAGATGCTGAAACAACCCCAGACATACTAAGCCACCTTATCTTTGACAAAGGTGCCAAACACATTCGCTGGAAGAAAGATAGCCTCTTTAATAAATGGTGCTGGAAAAACTGGCTCTACACATGCCGAAGATTAAAACTAGATCCATATCTTTCACCATGCACTAAACTAAATTCAAAATGGATCAGAGATCTAAATATTAAAACAGAAACATTAAATCTGCTGGAAGGTAGGATAGGTAAAACCCTTGGAGACATTGGTGTAGGCAAAGACTTTATGAATAAAAACTCAACCGCACGGGAACTATCCCAAAGAATCAATAACTGGGATCTCATCTTATTAAAAAGCTTTTGCACAGCAAGAGAAACCACCAACAGAGTGAAGAAACAACCCACAATGTGGGAAAAAATGTTTGCCAGCTGTTCCTCAGACAAAGGATTACTATCGAGAACATATAAAGAACTCAAAAAAATCAGACCTCCCAAATTTAAAGACCCACTCCAAAAATGGGCATCTGAGATGAATACACATTTCTCAGATGAAGAAATACTAATGGCAAATAAATATACAAAAAAATGTGCAACATCACTAGTCATTCGAGAGATGCAAATTAAAACAACACTGAGATACCATCTCACCCCAGAAAGAATGGCTACTATTAAGAAATCAACTAATAACAAATGCTGGAGCGGCTGTGGGGAAAATGAACCCTTCTTCACTGTTGGTGGGAGTGTCGACTGGTACAGCCACTGTGGAAGTCAGTGTGGAGATTCCTCAGAAAACTAGGGTTGGAGGTCCCATTTGACCCAGCTATTCCCCTTCTGGGCATCTTCCCAGAAGAATTAAAAACATCGTACCACAGCGACATATGTGCACCCATGTTTATAGCAGCACAATTTGTAATAGCCAGATCTTGGAAACAACCCAAATGCCCATCAACTGAGGAATGGATAAGAAAGATGTGGTATTTTTATACAATGGAGTACTATTCAGCCATAAAGAAGGATAAACTGGAGACTTTTATAGGTAAATGGATGCAACTCGAGAAAATACTCATAAGTGAAATAAACCAGAAGCACATGTGTAAGCATCATATTATCTCTCTAGTATGAGAAACTGAAAGAGTAAATAAGATCCAAAATGTACAATAGACATGGTGAATCAAAAAGAAACTGGTCAAAAGGAAAGAGAGACTGGAATAGGGAAAAGAAAGAAGGGAAAGGGAAAAAACAATTGTATATATATATATATATATATATATATATATATATATATATATATATGATGGTTAAGATAGATACACTACCATTTTTACTTAGTTCATTGAAGAGTAAGGTTTGTGCCAATAATGTTTGGACAATTGAATGCTAATGTCTGGTGTCCTGAATAACTAACTTAAAGATAGTAATATGTAATGTATTAACCATTGTTACCCTCCTATTATGTTGGTTTGAAAATTTGTTCTTCTTTTGATTTGTTTTGTTTTTTCTTCTCTTTAAAAAAAAAAAAAAGTAAATAATAACAAAATGGCAAATGCTTTCGTAAACCATGGGCAAGTAACTGATTTCTAGTATTAATAGATATTATTAAAAGCAAGTCTAAAGCCACACAGAAAAACAACTCCTGTGATATTTAATGTTGTGTGATGACTAATGGTCTGGGCTCACATCCTGGATCTGGCATTACTGGCTCTGTTATCTTAGCAAGTTCCATAAATTCTCTGCTGCCTTTGATTTTTCATATTTAAATTGGGACTGAAAGTATGAAATATTGGGGTTGCTAATAGGAGTAAAAGAATCAACAAATATAAAGCACTTAGAATTATGTCTAACATATAGGAAGAATTAAATTATGGGCTAATATTGATATTTGTGTGGAACCTTAGAGTTTAAATTCATCACTGCATTTTGTCCTGAAAATCTCTCCCTACCCCAGAGGATATGGCAGGGTAGTTATTGCCTTCCAGGCAGGGACAGAGAGGTTCAGGGAGGTTATTGAATGAAAGGCACAGAACTACAGAGTAGTAGAGCTGGAAATCTACTTCTGCCTTTTCTGTAATGCTATGAAGACTCATATACTGACTTGGAAAAGCAACTGTTGTTCCTGTGTGTCATAACTGCTGACTGGCTGCAGCTGGGCTGGCTGTAAACACAGGCAAATGACACCAGGTGCCACACAACTTAGTCGCTACTGCTTTGTCTGCATCTGCCACTCAATCCAAGGTCCCTGGGGACCAAGGGACAGAAGGCATGGGTCAGGAAGCTTCAAGACACCAAATATACATCTTAATCAGTCACAGGCAGTCATCTTCATCCAAGTCCTGCATGGTTAAATGTCCACTCGGGGTTCTGGAGGATTAGGAACTCAATGTCCTTTTAAAATAAAAATGAGCTGTGGAGTTTGAAAGCACTCAAGAGTGAGGTATTTTTGATTGATATTGCATTCAAGAGGAAGACAGCCTTCCTTGACTGATTTGGCTTTTGGGTTGCATTCTATGAAAATGCGTTTGAACTATGAGTGCCGAAATGTGTGAGGCTGAGAGAGAAGCTGGAAATGGTGCCCGAGGCCATGGGTTCCCAGAAGGAGGTGGAGACCATACCTGCAGTTGCCAGAGTTATGGGCTGGGGGGCACTTGGTCACAGAAAGGGACATGGGAGCCAGGGGGTCCAGCCCATTTCTGGTCATTATTGCCTTGTGTGAGTCCTGACTGCTGAGATAAAAGAGCTTACAATTTCTAGTTAATTGAAAAGACACATATGCATATAGCACAATGCAATATGGAGAGGATACAACCTTGTACAGGAAACACAGAGGAAGAAATGACTGATTTACATCTGAAAATGTGAGGAGGTTTTAGCAGGTAGATACTATCTAGGTCACAAAAGCATGGATAAATGTTTTCTAGACAGACAACCAGAGGATGTGTATACTTGAGCAAGTCATAGCATATCTAAAGATGTGGGATTATTTACATGCTCATCTTAATTCAAATTGTTTTCTTAAACAGTTGTACCAATTACCACCACTTAGTATTTTCTTTTCAATTTTTGAGAAACTAGTGGGTGTGAAATGGCATCTCATTGTGGTCTTAATTTGGATTTTTAAAAATTACTAATAAGGTTAAGTATCTTTCCATATGTTTATGGACAATTCATGTTTTGTGTGCATTGCCTATTTATGGTGTATGGCCAGTTTTCTATTTGGGTTATTTGCATTTTTCTTGTTGATTTGTAGAAATTTTCACATATTCTAAATACTAATCCTTTGTTGATTTTGTTTCAAAAATATATTCTCTTAAGTATTTGTTCTCATAGATTCCCATGTGTGAAATACATACACAGATATGTAAAAATGTACATAAATTTATATAAAAATCTCCTATATCTCCTATATATATTGTATATTTCCTGTGACTCATATTTATTTTATGGTATAGTATTATAGTATTATTATGTATCTTATTTATGAAACATTCTCTACTGCAAGTCATAAAGATGTTCTTTTAATTTAAATAGTTTTAAAGTTTAGCCTTCCATATTTAAATATGTAAACTACTTAGAAATAATTTCTGCATACGTTGTGCTATAGACATCAATTTTTTCTCAAAATACATAACTAGTTGTTTCTGTACGATTTATTGAATGGCCCATATTCTCTCATGTGATCTACAGTACTAACTTTGACATGTATAAAATTGTTTGGAAATGCCTTATTTCAGGGAGCAAAAGATTAATTAAAAAATCTTTATGAAATCAATAGGAAATATGTGCTATCATCCTGATTTTACATATAACTTTCCTGACGGTACATAGAAAATGTCACCGCAAAACTTCTGATAGCAAAACTTATGCGTCTATTGCTTGGAGAGTGTGAAGGTACTAAATTATGCAGAAATTTGGGGAAGTTAGGATTTTGTTCTATAAGCAATTGGAAGCCACCAAAGACTTTCAATAGGGGAGTAGCACACGGTGATTTATATCATAGTTTAATATGATTCCTTAGCTGTTAGATAAAATGAAGGTTGGAAGGAGGCAGGGTGGATGGAGCGACACCAGGCATATGGCTCTTTCAGTCACTAGGACCTGAAGGGCTCAGTGGAGAGGGACAGAAGGGATTGGGTTTGAAACACATTTTCAGATCAGCATTTCAGATCTTGCTGTTCATGTGCATTTAATTAGAACCTGAGAGAAAGAAGAATCTAGAAGGGCATTTAGATCGAGCATTTGTGCCATGGTGGTAGCAGTGCTATTACATAAGTAAAGGCTCTGAGAATTCTAGGACTTCCGGGTCCTGCCTGCCTGGCATCAGATCTTCTATAACTGGTCATAGAGGTCCTAAGGGCTACAGGCCTGATGGACCTCAGCCTGATGATGGCATGCATTTGCAAACTGGAGACAAATTCCTGTTACTCTTGTTTTATTTTTTAGCCACACTAATGGTAATGGTTACACAGACACAGTGCTTTTTAAGTTGCAGAGCCCTGTCCATGTGTCAACCTTCTTGAGAAGTAGGCAAGAGAGGTATGAGCAAGGTTATGTCACTCACCTGGGCTTTGTCTGCGGCTTGGTGTCCTGACTGAGCCTGGCCTTTTTGCCCTTTGTCTAGTGACATTTAGGATAATGAGACATTCTTGATTAGACCCACCATGTACATACAAACCCTGAGCTAACTCAGCAGATGCATGGGTTTATAGTTAGGTTTCAAATAGTAACAATGTAATTTCATAACAGCTCACAATTTACTTTTCCTGTTCGAGAGGAAACATACCCTTTCTTCTCTCTTTGTGCTTATAAGAAAATCCAGTTGTGGTGCAGTCATGAGCAGAGAATGCATTCTTCTCAATTTGTTCAATTTTCACACCGTCACAAAAGAAAGAAAAGCTTTTCAGTCATTTGGAGATGGCAATAAATGGAATTCTGTGCCAGGCAATTTACAGAGAGCCTGAGCAATTATGATACCTGCACATGCTCTGAGAGGAGCTCCCCACACAAGCTTCCAGTGTCTCCCACCTAACCCTGCAGACCGGAAAGACATTAGAAGGCACATCTTGCTTTTCTGACCCAAAGGAGGTAAGACACAGTTACCTCTGCACTGGCCATTCACCAAGTCGTATGCTTTTGCTTTTACGGGTTTTGGTGGTGCTGTTTTCTGTCTGTTTTCCTCCTTTGAGTTATGTTCTGTGTTCAGAGCATCTCACTTCATCTGGAGGCAGCAGCTTGAATTCAAATGAGTAGATAGTGGATTTAGGAAGTGCACTACCAGCGTCAGATGCCAGCAACACCATTTACAGGCCTCGTGCTCTTGGGAGAGCTGCCTACCGTTGCCAGCCTCGCTGTCTTCATCCGTGAAGTGGGAGTGAGGTCTGCTGCCCAGGATGGGGAGTGAGGGGACCGTGACACTGTATGTGAAACTGTGTGCACACAAAGTGAACCACAGTTTTCTTCATCATTCTGTTTTTGTTACATTTATGACCCTTTAAAAAAATTATCCATTTCCAATAAAATGTTCTGACGTAGTTTGAATCTTAAATGTTGCCCTAAGTCCCATGTGCTAAAGGCTTGCTGTCCAGCCTGCGGTGCTATCAGGAGGCAATGGAAATTTTAAGAGGTGGGCCTGGCGGAAACAAGTTGGGTGATTGGGGATGTGACCTTGAAGGGAATGTTCGGACCTTGGACCCTCGGTCTGTTTCTTTTCTTCTTGGCCAGCACGAGGTGAAAAGACCTCCTTTCCTACATTCTCCCACCATGACATTTTGCTTCACCACATGAGCAAATTGACAGGGCCAAAGGACCACGAACTAAAACTTATGATTCTTCTTATTTTTTATTATTTTTCTTTTTATTTTATTGGTGCATTTTAGAAACACGTAGTGGTAGCATTCAGTGTAGGGAATTGGTACCTGTACATGGTATATCTTGCTTCTTCTTAAAACTTATGATTCTGTGAGCCAGAATAAATCATTCCTTTTAAAAATTGTTTATTTCAGGTATTTTGTCACAGAGATGGGAAGCTGACTAACCCATGTTCCTTTCCCGAACTCATTGCAGCACAATTTTTATCATTTTCTCCTGAAAGACCTGGTGTTGGTTTTGTGACAGCATCCGTCTTAGGTTGCAGCTGAGTTGAGTGACAGTGACTCTCGTCAGACCCTCTTGTGTTGCCTGGACCATCGGGACACAGGGCTGGGTGGCTGGAGCTCTGTGGACCCCAGCTCAGCCTCGAGCCGTGAGCACAGCTCCAGCAGGATGGGAACCGGCCTCCTAGTGCTGAGTAGCTCTTCGTGCAGGAAGCTACAAAGCTCCACTCCCTTTCCATGAACTCCCTTCTTCAATAACTCCAGGCTTTTCAATGAATGTCCCTCCTTTAGGTGCTGGGAGGTTTTAGACCTATGTCCTATGTCCAGGGTCATTCCCCCCTCATACAGCACCAGTGGGTTCCTATTCTCACAACATCAAATCAAGCACCCTTGCTTGGCTATGGACATACTAGTGCTCTTCTTGTCCCTGGATGTAGTATGCTGATTTCTTTTCCTTTTTTTTTTTTTCTTTTTCTTTTCTTTTATTTATTTTTATGTGGGTACCGGGGGTCGAACTCAGGACCTTGCGCTTGCCAGCAGGAGCTTGTGTCACTGAGCTATCTCACTGGCCCTTTTTTTTTTTTTTTAAGAGAGAAAAAAAAAAAACAATGATACAGACTTTCAAGACAAGATAATAGGAAATTAACAATGGTTAATATATTGCATATTGTTATCTTCAAAGTAGTTGCTCAGATTACAAGATATAGGCATGAAAAATTGATCAAACAATATAAACACAAACCCTTCTTTTCAATAAACTAAGAGAAATTAGTAGTATAACTATCTTGGCTATTTTGTGTATATATATTTTTTTCTTTTCCCATCCTTCTTTTCTCCTTTCCCCCATCCCAGTTGTTCTTTCCTTTTGAGCAGTCACTTCCCCTTTCACAATATCTATTATATATTTTGGATCTTATTTACTCTTTCAGTTTCTTACACTAGGGAGACAATATGATGTTTAAACATGCAAGTTTGATTTATTTCACTTGTGAGTATGGTCTCTAGTTGCATCCATTTACCTATAAAAGCCTAGAGTTTATCTTTATGGCTAAGAAGTACTCCATTATATAAAAATATCACATCTTTTTTATCCATTCCTTGGTTGATGGGCATTTGGTTTGTTTCCAAGATTTAGCTATTACAGATTGTGCTGCTATAAACATGGGTGCACATATATCCCTGTGGTATGATGTTTTTAATTCTTCTGGGAAAATACCCAGAAGGGGAATAGCTGAATTGAATGAGACATCCAATCCTAGTTTTTTGAGGAATCTCCACACTAATTTCCACAATGGTTGTACGAGTCTAGAGTCCCATCAGGAGTGGAGAAATGTTCCTTTTTCCCCACAGCCTGCCAGATTTGTTATTGGTTTATTTCTTGATGATAGCCATTTTTTCTGGGGTGAGATGGAATCTTGTATTTTTTTAAATTTGCATTTCTTGAATGACCAATGATGTTGTACTTTTTTTCATATATTTATTTACCATTTGTATTTTTTCATCTGAGAAGTATGTATTCATCTCAGATGCCCATTTTTGGATTGGGTCTTTGAAATTGGGGGGCCTGATATTTTTCATTTCTTTATATGTTCTAGATGTAAGTCTTTTGTCTGAGGGACAGTTGGCTAAAATATTTTCCCACTCTGTGGGTTGTCTTTTCACTCTGTTGGTGATTTCTTTTGATGTACAAAAACTTTTTAATAAGATGAGATCCCAGTTGTTGATTCTTTGAAGTATTTCCCATGTGGTTTGGTTTTTGTTCATGAACTCTCTGCCTACACATGTCTTCAAGATTTCTACCTACTTTCTCTTCCAGGAGATTTAGTGTTTCTATTTTAATATTTAGATCTTTGATCCATTTTGACTTTAATTTAATGCATGGTGATAGACATAGGTGTAGTTTTAGTCTTTGGCATGTAGAGAGCCAGTTTTTCCAGCACCATTTATTAAAGAGGCTATTTTTCTTGCACTGAACATGTTTGGCCCTTTTGCCAAAGATAAGGTGGCTGAGTGTGTTTGTAGTTGTGTCTGCATCTTCTAATCTGTTCCATTCATCCTCAGGTCTGTTTTTTGCCAGTATCATGCTGATTTTATCACATTAGCTTTGTAGTATAATTTCAAGTCAGGGATTGTGATGCCTCCTGCCTTGCCTTTGTTGCCAAGGATTGCCTTTGTTATTCTAGGTCTCTCCTGTTTCCAAATGAATTTTAGGAATGCTTTCTCTAGATCTGTGAGGTATGCTAGTTGTATTTTGATCAGGATTGCATTAAATCTGTATAACAGTTTTGGGAATATGGCCATTTTCACAATGTTGGCTCTTCCTGTGCATGAGCAAGGGATATCTTTCCAGTTCCTGATATACTCTTTGATCTCTCTTTTCAGAGTGCTGTAATTTTCAATGTATGGATGTTTTACTTCCTTTGTTAGATTGATTCCTAAGTATTTCATTGTTTTGGATGCTATTGTGAAGGGTAAGGTTTCCCTAATTTCTCTCTCATGAGTTTGTTGTTTGTGTACAGGAATGCTATGTTTTTGAGTGTCAGCTAATGCTCTGAATTTGGTTATTAATTCTAGAAATCTTTTGGTGGAGTTTTTGGGGTCTTCTTTATAGAGTATCATGTCATCTGCGAATAATGAGAATTTAAGTTCTTCCTTTCCTGTCCTTATTCCTTTTATTTCTGTCTCTTGTCTAATTGCTCTGGCTGTTTCCAGAACTATATTGAATAGGAGTGGTGATAGTGGACATCCTTGTCTTGTTCCTGCTTTGATACTGAAAGGTTTCAGTTTTTGTCCATTTAGTACGATGCTGGCTGTTGGTTTATCATAGATGGCTTTCATCAGATTGAGGTAAAGACCATCTATTCTGATTTTCTGTAGGGTTTTTTTTTTTTATCGTGAATGAGAGTTGGACTTTGTCAAAAGCTCTTTCTGCATCTATTGGGATGATCATGTGTTTTTTGTATTTGGCTCTGTTGATATAGTGTATTATGTTTATTGATTTGCATATGTTGACCCATCCCTGTATTCCTGGGATGAATCCTTCTTGGTTGTGGTGTATAATCTTCCTGATGATTTGCTGCATTCTGTTTGCTAGTATTTTATTGAGGGTTTTTGCATTAATGTTCATTAGAGAGATTGGCTTATAGTTCTCTTTTTTGGTTGGGTCTTTCTCTGGTTTTGGTATCAAGGTAATACTTGCCTCCAGGAATGAGTTAGGGAGAATTGCTTCCCTTTCAATTTCATTAAAAAGTTTGAGGAGTATTGGCATTAAATCTTCTCTAAATTTCTTGTAGAATTCAGCTGTGAATCCATCAGGACCTGGGCTTTTTTTTGTTGGTAACTTTTTACTTACATTTCCAATTTCAATACTGATCATGGGTTATTCAGAGTTTTTATATCTTCTTGAGTCAGCTTTGGTAATTCATACGTTTCTAGGAATCTGTCCATTTCTTCTGTGTTTTCCATCCTATGCGAGTAAAGATTTTTAAAGTAGGTATTGATGATCTTCTGTATGTACACAGGACCTATAGTGATTTCACCATTTTCATTCCTTATTGCATGAATTTGTGTTTTTTCTTTCCTGTTTTTGATAAGATTGGCTAGGAATTTATCAATTTTATTTATTCTTTCAAAGAACCAACTCTTCAATTCATTGATTCTTTGTATTATTTTCTTAGACTCAATCGTGTTAATTTCTGCTCTGATCTTTATAATTTCCTCCCTTGTAAGGGCTTGGGCTTTGGGCTTGACTTGCTCTTCTTTTTCTAAAAGCTTGAAGTGCAGCATTAGGTTGTTTATTTGTGCTCGTTCTGTTTTTCTCATGTGAGAATTCACCACTATAAATTTCCCTCTTAGGACTCATTTCATTGCATCCCACAGGTTCCTGTAAGTTGTATTTGCATTTTCATTTGATTGTAGATATTGTTTAAGTTCTTGAAATTTCATCTGTGGCCCATTAGTTGTTCAGGAGGGTGTTATTTGATTTCCATGTGTTTATGGAGTTTCTGCAGTTTCTTTTGTCACTAATTTCCAATTTCATTGCACTATGGTCAGATAATATGCATGGGATAATTTCAGTTCCTTTGCATTTACTTAAGCATGTTCTATGGGCTAGTATATGGTCTGTTTTAGAGAATGTCCCGTGTGTGGTTGAGAAGAATGTATATTCTGATGTTGTTTGGTGGAACACTTTATAAACGTCTACTAAGTCTATTTGTTCACAGGTTTGGTTCAGTTCTGTTATTTCTTTGTTGATTTTTTGTCTAGTTGATCTATCTCTTTGTGACAATGGAGTATTAAGGTCCCCTGTTACAACTGTATTATTGCTTATTTGATTTTTCATATATATTAATATGTGTCTTATATAGTTGGGTGGTCCCATATTTGGTGCATATATATTTATGATCGTTATCTCTTCCTCTTGAATTTTTCCCCTAACAAGTATGTAGTGACCTTCTTTATCTCTTTTGATCATTCTTGGTTTGAAGTTCACATTGCCTGCAAACAGAAGAGCTACCCCTGCTTTTTTCTGGGTTCCTGTTGCATGGAGTATTATTTTCAATCTTTTGACTTTTAGTCTATGAATTTCTTTTTGAGTTAAATGTGTTTCGTGTATACAGCATATTGATGGATCTTGTTTCTTAATCCATTCTGCCAGTCTGTTTCTTTTGATTGGTGAGTTAAGGCCATTTACATTGATGGTTATCACTGATATGTATTGGCTTATTTTTGTCATTTTAATTTCCTGCTGTTGGTTTCCTAGTTTTCCCCTCTGTTTAATTGCTTGCCCTGCTTGGTTTCTTTCTGTTGTTGTTCTTGGAAATGTGATCATTTTTGTCTCTGTCTAGAATATCTTTCAGTACCCTTTGTAGGTTTGGTTTGGTGGTCTTGAATTTCCTCAGTTGTACTTTGTCATGGAAGTATCTTATTTCTCCATTAACTTTGAAAGAGTTTTGCAGGGTATATAAATCTGGGTTGGAAGTTGTTTTCTTTCAGGACTTGAAATACTTCACTCCAAGCTCTTCTTGACTTGAGGGTTTGTGTTGAGAAGTCTGCCTTGATTCTGATGGGCTTTCCTTTTTAGGCAATCTGTTTCTTTTTTCTAATAGCTTTTCATATTCTGTTCTTGTGCTGAATTTCTGGGATCTTGATTATTATATGTCTGGGTGTAGATTTATTTTGGTTATGGCTAATTGGAATTCTATATGCCTCACTTATCTGTATGTCAGATTCTTTTTCCATGCTTGGAAAATTTTCTGCTATTTCTGCAAATAGTTTTTTTTATGTCATTTGTGTTGACTACTGCTTTTTCATTGACACCAATTATTCTTATATTATTTTTCTTTGCATCATCTTGCAGCTGTTGAATTGTTATTTCCTGATCTTTTGTTATTTTGAAGAGCTCTTTCCTTTTATGTTCACTAGCCACGATCCTGTCTTCATGGTCTGAATGTCTGTGTTCAGTTTCGTTCAAGCAGTTTTGTCAACTTTCAATGGAATTTTTATTTTCCTGGATATCAGTTTGAATCCATTTAGTGCATTCTATTTCTTTTCTATATTGATCATTCACTTTTTCAATCCTCTTCCTATTATCTATTTTTTTTAATCTATCTCTACTCTAGATTTGCTGAACAATTCCTTTATAAATGTTGACATTTCTTTTTTACCTGAGAGATTATTTCTTCTGATTTCCTCTATAGCCTCATGGATTTGTTTCTTTACTTTGGTTCCTATTATTTCAGAAATTTCAGGTGTGTGTCTTCCAATTTCTTCTGTGTCGTTGTCTCCTGGATTTGTCCTGGGTGGGGTGGAGACCTGAGATTGTATTTTCTTTCTTCATCTTGTCATTTTCTATTTCAAAAAACTTTTTTACTTTGTTTTCTGTGATGATTCTTGTGAGTTTTTATAGTAGGTAGTTATATCACTAGTATCAAGGGCTCTCTAGGAAAAGCCAGTTCATCAGGGATGTGTTCTGTGTGTAGAAGATTCCTAGTTTGTGTCTGTCCCAAGATCCTACCTTCCCAATTAATTAAGAGTGGGATATTGGTGTCTGGCTCAGTCCCCAATCCTTTGGTGTAAGGCTGTGGTAAGGTATTAAACCATAGCTTCCCAGTATTGTTACAGAAGTGGGAACAACTGATTATAACAGATATGACATCCTACCTAAAGTAGTAAAATTAACAGTAAAAATAGCATTGAGCACAATTTAGAAACTGACAAACTGTGGTAACTATTGATGTTGTAATTTAGACCATTGGAGCAGAGTGTATAGTTATGTAACAAAACTGATGGTAAATTAGGAGTTCGTATGCAAAGTGTTTTTCCTTGGTAGAGTGGTTTTACCCTGCAGTGGGGAAATTTAGTGAGGATAGTGTGTAAAACAGAGATAACTGGAAAGGAAGTAGAAGCAAGGCTGGAGGACAAAGGATGATCACGCAGGTTTGGAAAACTAGAGAAGGGGGTATAAAACAAAGAATGAAGGAGTACTCAAGAGATTATCTGAACTTGGTCTCTGGGTTTGCAGGATGGGATTAGTTTTCTGTGGCTGGAGTTCTCCCCAGCTATTTAGAAAAGAGAGAAAAAAGAACAAAAGAAGGAAAGGAAGAAAAAAGCAAAAAAGAAAAAAAAGAAAAAAGGAAGAAGAAGAAGAAGAAGAAGAAGAAGAAGAAGAAGAAGAAGAAGAAAAAGCAAAGAAAAAGAAGAGAAAAGAAAACAAAAATCATTGAGAGAAAAGGGGCAGTTACCGAGTCCTGGATTCTTTCCGAGCTGGTTGCCGGTCCCGCGGAGGCCTCAGTCACCTGTTGGCTCATATGGTTATTACTGCTTCAGACTTTTCACGTCACTGGTCTCGCCTGTCCATCCTGTGCACCTTAGTGGGGACCCCACTGTGTCACTGGCTTTCCCTCTGGTCTCCAGGCCTTTCCGAGCGGTTCACCTCAGTGGTGGCAGCATGATGGCAGGGGCCATTCTTTAGGCCTCCCAGGTGGGTCATCTGGGTCGCGGTGGTGGAGAAGTGATGGGAGGGGCCAAAAAGTTTTCTATTTTTGATAAGAGCTTCTCAGTAAGTGTTGTGGAACAAACAGATGGTGATTGTGTGTACTGGATTCTGAGTTGATCCCATGAGGACGCCATGATGGCCATTCATCATCTTGTTTCTCATTGAGTTTGTGCCTTTTTCTTCTGTTTCAGAGTTATCCAGAAAGGACCTTGTAAGAGGACACAGCTCACTCAGTGAGAAATGAGGGGTCAAAACAACAGCCAGACAGACCAGGGATGGAAGATTAAGGCAGCATGGAGGGGTGGGTCTGTTTAACTTTGCTCCACTGTGCCAGACAGGCCTCGGAGTGCCCTGGGGTTCCCTCACCTTCTGGCTCAGCTGATCTGCCTGAGCTGCTGAGAGAAAGAGATGTGAGTGGAGTAGGCAGCTGAGGACAGCTACCAAGGGTGGGCACTGCTGTAGTGATACCAGGAGGAGCAGTTGCTTATTTCATAGATAGATTTAAAAGCAAAGTGAGGCTTCATCTGTGACTGTCAGTTTACCATTGATCAACCCTGTCCTACTGGAGGTAACATCCAGGTCCCATGGGCCCTGAAACATTGGTTTGTTCTCTTCTGACTATTAGCCCTGGTAATAATAAAGGAAGTGGAGCTACACAGGGAAGTTGTTTGTTGCAGTAGTATGTTTGGGGCAGGCATGGCAGTGGTCAATGTCCCTGCCAGGAAACACATCAGCTGTTGATGGTTTTATGTCTGCTTTCCCAGTTCCAAACATGATAGGGAGCAAGTAGGTAGGTCGGTGTGCTAAACCTGTCTTCTTTTACCTTACAGATTTCATTTTCAGTTAACACACTTCCAGCAGGAGGGCTCCTCAGCTGTAGCCCTGCTTCTTAGGCATCCCTACAGGGAAGCTGTGATGATTGGTACTTTGGGATGAAAGGAGGAGGTGGATGACTTCCTGCACCTGCTCTGGCTTGCCTTAGGGATTTCCCTTCTCACCCACGAGGCTGAGGCTACTTGTCACAGATGAATATTTTTAGATTATTGTAATGGCACAGTTGGATTGAATTCATGTTCAGAAGGAAAGCCTCATGGAAAACAGTTGTGAGGTACCTTGAGAGGAGACAGCTTGGGTCCATTTCAAGATCAGCTACATATCACTTCTGTCACACCTCCTTCTCAAATTAAAGGCATCACATGGTCTTTGGACTATGTAATTCCAAATTCATAGACTTCCATGGTGAGTGACTTTGGGATGTTAATGTCTCTGTCACAGTGTTCTTTTGTGGAGTGAAAAATGAATTAATGAATGAGTGAATCTATCTATTTGTTATCTATCTATCTATCTATCTATCTATCTATCTATCTATCTATCTACATATCTATCTACCTATCTGGTTATAATTCTAATGCCTGTGTGCTTTCCTACTCCTGTAAGTGGGGACTAATTTGTGTAGAAATGTCACAAGTTTCCAACATCTCATTTTACAATGAAATATTTATAACGTGGGTCTGCCAATGTTCTTCTTTTCTGAATCATGTATATGTGCATACATGTGTGTGAATATTTGTATTTTTATATGTTGAGAGAAGATGACAGCATGACAATACTCAGAATGCCCAGGTTGGATCTTGACTTTGCCATTTACTAGTGATTCCATCTTCAAAAATAGCTTAACCTATTTGTACTTTGATTTTTTATTTCATAAGATAAAGATAATAATAATACCTAATCCTGGGCAACAAAGGCAAGGTAAGATATCACAATCCCTGACTTGAAATTATACTACAAAGCTACTGTGATAAAATCAGCATGGTACTGGCAAAGAAATAGACCTGAGGATCAGTGGAACAGGTTAGAAGATGCAGACAGAACTACAAACACACTCAGCCACCTTATCTTTGACAAAGGGGCCAAGCATGTTCACTGGAAGAAAGGTAGCATCTTTAATAAATAGTGCTGGAAAAACTGGCTCTCTACATGCCAAAGACTAAAACTACACCCATGTCTATCACCATGCACCAAACTAAAGTCAAAATGGATCCAAGATCTAAATATTAAGATAGAAACACTAAATCTCCTGAAAGAGAAAGTAGGTAGAAATTTTGAAGACATAGGTGTAGGTAGAGACTTCATGAACAAAACCCAGATTATGTGGGAAATACTGCAAAGAATCAACAACTGGGATCTCATCTTATTAAAAAGAAGAGTTTGCACAGCAAAAGAAATCACCAACAGAGTGAAAAGACAACCCACAGAGTGGGAAAAATTTTTAGCCAATTGTCCCTCAGACAAAGGACTTCTATCTAGAATATATAAAGAATTGAAAAAACTCAGACCCCACAAATTCAAAGACCCAATCCAAAAATGGGCATCTGAGATGAATACACACTTCTCAGATGAAGAAATACAAATGGCAAATAAATATATGAAAAAATGTTCAACATCATTGAACATTCAAGAGATGCAAATTAAAACAACACAGAGATTCCATATCACTCCACAAAGAATGATTATCATCAAGAAATCAACCAATAACAAATGCTGGTGGGGCTGTGGGGAAAAAGGAACACTTCATTCCTGGTGGGAGTGCTGGCTGGTGCAACCACTGTGGAAAGCAGTGTGGAGATTCCTTTAAAAACTAGGATTAGAGCTCCCATTTGACCCAGCTATTCCCCTTCTGGATATTTTCCCAGAAGAATTAAAAAAATCATACCACAGCAATATATGCACACCCATGTTTACAGCAGCACAATTTGTAATAGCTAAATCTTGGAAACAACCCAAATGCCCATCAGCCGAGGAATGGATAAAAAAGATGTGGTATTTTTATACAGTGGAGTACTACTCAGCCATAAAGGATAGTCTTGCAACTTTTATAGGTAAATGGATGCAACTTGAGACCATTCTCATAAGTGAAATAAATCAACTCACATGTGTAAACATTGTATTGTCTCCCTGGTGTGAGAAACTGAAAGAGTAGATAAGGTCTAAAATATACAATAGATATTGTGAAATGGGAAGAAATTGTTCAAAAGGAAAAGGGAGCTAGGATGGGTGAAAGGGGAAAGGACAGTAGGGAAAAGGGAAAAAGTGCACATCAGTTTTACTATTAGTGTCTCAGTTCATTAAAAAGGAAGGTTTGTGCTAATATTGATTGGAGAAATTTTTATGCCCATATCTTATACCCTGAGCAATGACTTTAAATGTAACAACATGTAATGTGTTAACTATTGTTATTTTCCTATTATTTTGTTATGAAATTTTGTTTTCCCTTTTTTCCATAAAGTAAAAAAAAGTAATGTCTACTTCTTACTGTTGTTATGAGATTTAATCAATTTATATAACAAGTACTTAGAACAATGTTATCGTTGTGGGAGGTGGTTAACGAATGTAATATTGGAGTTTTTTACTCTCAAGAAGTTATTTTCCAGTCTATGAACATATTTACCTTATGAATGAAACATCTCAATTTTACACTCAGAGTATCCCATCTAAAGGCTCCCTCACTCCTTAATCTTCTTTCTGTCCTCCATGTTTCCTTGTTTCCTCCTGGCAGCTCCTTTTAAACTGTCCCTCCCCGTACTGGTGTCTACCTCCTTTGCCTGAGTAGGAAGTCACTGCCCATGTCTCTTCTTTGTCATATGGAAATAGGTATAGGCACGCACATATGTAGCAAAATAATTCCAGTGTCATTAAGAATTGAATTTTCTCTCATGATGGAGAAAAGATACAAGTAAAATGAACTCCTGATGTGTTTTCATAAAAAGAAAAAGTTCTGTCTACTGGAAGAGCCTGGGAAGAATGACCAACCTGTTAGGAATCAGAACCACTCACATCTAAATTGTGGTCTCAAAATATCATTTCTCATTAAGGAACTGGGACTGCTTTGAGAGGTGAGTGACTAGAGGTGTGGGACAGGAAATGCATATGATGATTCTGGAACATCTCATTCCAGCAAGCAAAGAAGTTAAAGCCCTTGGGGACATGTTAAAATGACTTACAAAAAAATTTGAAATTGTTTCTAAGGGCTAAAGATGAAAAATTTAAAAATCAAAAGCAATGAGTTCTGCAATATATTGGAATCCATCATATATGTTAAATATATTTGTGCCATAATGATATTTTAAATAACAAAAAGAGCACTGATATTTTAGAGGATTCTAGAGAACCTATTATTTATTTACAAGACTAATAAATAAAGGAAAAGGTGAAATATTTATCCTCTTTTTCCTAGGCAAACTTCTCCTCAAGACAATCAAATAGTGGATGTAGGAAAGTTTTTTTTTTTTTAATAAAACATCTCTGCTGATAAATTAAGGGGGGAAACTTGAGTTAGAATATTGTTGTTTTATAATTCATAATGAAAACAGACACAGAAAAGTGATCATTAATAGAGATAAAAGCATTAAGTGAAATACTATTGGGAAATGTTATTAAACTCTGGGAGTATAAGTCTGGGTCCAGTGGACCTATCCCTTACCTTTCTACTGTAAATTTGTACTTTAGCATTATTGTAGCTGGCTGTGCATCTCAGTACATTTCCATGAGGGATACAGGAAGCAATCTATGTGTTCACCCACTTGGTTTGATGAATGACAAGGAGTGTGCATGTGTGCAAAACTGTCAAAACAGGATTTAGAACCACCTTTATGCTTTAACTGGTTTTCCTTATGTTTACTTGAGCATCATAGAGGGTCCAATAGACCCACAGTACTCCATGATTTCTTAAAAATTTTTTTTCTTTTGATTTTTCTGGTAGAAGTAGTGCCATTCAGTACGATGGCACATGAAAAACCAGTTTTGCAAGTTTTGGAGGAAGTCAAAAGTGAATCACCAGATTACTCATGCATGGATGATGAACATGATTCACTATGGTAAAATACATGCTTTCATAACAGAAGAGTGGTCTGGGTAGATGATGATGATGGTGATGATGGTGATGATGGTGATGGTGATGATGATGATGATGATGATGATGATGATTATGATGACTTTAACACTGGCTATGTGAGCCAAAGTTTCTGTGACATGAAATAGAGCAAGAATTGACTGATACAGACACAGGAATGCAGAATTCCTTGATTCAGATGACCAAGAAAATAGCAATGTGAGTACATATTTAACTAATCAAAATGTTGCAAAATGGCCACACAACCTAACGGAGCAATTCAGTGTTAGAACTAGGTCCAAAAATATACTGAGGGCCTTGGCAAGGGTGACATCAGCACTGCCATTCAGTGTTGGAAACTGTATCAGGCAAATGCTACAGGATGCTGTGAAATATACAGAGGCTGAAATGCAAGTAAAACATTCTGTGTGCACCAATAGCCATATTTAAAAATGTATTTATTGGGACACCTCACTAGCTGAACTGAAAGCATTCATAGGTCTGCTGTCTTAGCATAGATTTCTTTTTTTTTTTTTGTGGTTACGGGGGGTCGACCTCAGGACCTCACGTGCCAGCAGGCACCCGTGCCGCTGAGCGATATCACCGGCCCTTTTTTCGTATGTGGGTTCCGGGAGTCGAACTCGGGCCCTCGCGCTTGCCGGGCAGGTGCTTATGCCGCTGAGCCATCTCACCGGCCCTTTAGCATAGATTTCTGATGGTGATTGCAGGAATGTAAAGACTTATGTAAAAGTGATGGGTCAAAATATGGCATAAAAATCTATACCCTTGTAGGTGTGAAGAATTATTCTTTCAATTTAGACATTTATATTAGAACTCAGCCATCAGGTCCTTATTCATATAGTAATAAATAGGATTATGTTGTAAACAGACTTGTTCCTTCCATCTCCCAAACTACTCAGAAAGTGACATTCAACAATTGATTTACCTGTTTCTAATCGATGTTACATTTGCTAACAGAGCATAAGTTGACCAGCGCAGGAACTGTACACTGGAACAAAGTAGAAATTCCAAATGAAATGTTGCAATTTCAAAACAGAGAATTGTATAGTACAATCTTAGGGTTTCAGAAAGATATAACACTGGTCTTGTATATGGCAAAGAAAAATGAACTGATACTGCAGATGTCAACATTTCGCCATTATGAAAATATTGATAGGGAAACCTCAACCAAACAGAAGCCTGAGATGGTAACTTTCTACAACAAAACTAAAGGTGGAGTAGATGTTGATGAGTTATGCAGCAACTATGATGTCACTTGAAACACAAAGTATTGGCCAATGGTTGTGTTTTACTCAGTTCTAAACATGTGTGGCACAAATAGTTTGATAGTTTACAAAGAAAATAACAAGTGCAAAATATTATAGAGAAATTTTCTTAGAGGATTGGGACTGGAACTCATAAAAGATCATCCACAGCAGAGGAAAAACAAAATGTTTCTGCCCAGGGAACTACACAAAAAAATTGTGAAGCACATTGGTGAGCTGGCAGGTAAACAGGGAGGCACAGCAGCACAAAGACCAACTACAACAGGAAAACCAAAAAGATGTCAACTGTGCCCTACAAGAAAGTACGATGTCAACAATGTAAACAGAGGTAGTCTAAGATTAGATACCTGTTGATGAAACATCACCCTATCATAAGAATTGGCAAAAAATTAACTTGAATGTTATCACATCACTAAATATACATACATTTTCAGGAAATACAGGAGTTAGAAGAACACAGTATATACCATCAGGTGTATAAATGGCGAAATCTAGGATGTGGGAAACTATGAAAAACGTGACACATAGCTTCAACAAATAAAATTGAGAGAAATCAGGAATTTATGATCCACCTGACTACTTTCCCCTAGATATATACTAAACTGGATTTGGGAATTGTTTATTCTTTTATCTTCCCTTCCAAATGGCCAGGGCAGTAGTTTATTAGAGGTATGTCTTATTTGGGATAGCAAGTATGACTTTTAAGAGCAGAAGGGAAAAGAGATGGTGGGAGGGGGATGAAAAAAGGTTTAAAGAAAATATGAAAATAGAGCTTTTGCAAATGGGAAGGGCACCAAGTATTGAGAGGAGCAGAGAGGGATGGGACAAATAGGGGATAAAAGAAGAATTATGATGTGTTATGTACATGCACCAACTCCCCATGATGAATGTAATCATTATGTAGTGTAAACATGTACTAATAAAAAAAGAAAATAGGCACTATGAAGACATAGAAATTATGTTTCTAATATAATAAAACAAGTTGTGTGAAATAAACTAATGTTTCTGTTCTCCCCCATCCCCAAATTTTGGACTCTTCTTTCAAAGAAGATCTAAAGGGATTGGGAAAGAGATTGGGATTTTTTCATGGTGCCATCTTTTTCAGAGTGTTTAGGCAGACTCCTTCTTAGCCCATCCAGAAAGTTAAAAAAAACCCAATAAACAAAAAACATAGCAGGAAAAGGTAAATGTGTTGTTTGCATGACAAGGTGACCAACAGTTTCAAGGTTTACAAAACTGAGCTGTTTCCCAGAACATAAGATTTCTCATTAAAAACAGAAATGTATTATACAAATCAAGACAAATTGGTCACCCACTAGTCAGACAAAAGAAACATTTCTTAAAAAGAATAAAGGCCAAGTTGTATGGGTTTGAAAAATTATTTTATCATTGGCAACAAGCCTGTTTTCTTCAAGAATAAAAATAATTGCTATACTAATATATGTTTGCTCTTGAGTAATTAACCTAGCCCCCACCAAAACCAGTTGGGAGATTGACCTAGATTCAGAATTCTTCAATTTATGGCCCACTTTTGATGGTTTTCTACTTTAAAGCTAATAGTAAACCAAAGAAAATCTTCAAAAACACTTGCCTAAGGCCTTATAGTTTCAAAACAACATCAATATTAATACTAACAATATAATTACAAAAAGAGTTTTTGATTCTTTTATAGTTGTTTTCTTTAGAAGGATGTACAGTACAGTCAAGTGACTGTTGGCTAAAAGTCAATGAAAATAATTCTTTTCTGAGTGATGAAGCACTAACTCCAAACACAGTTAACTATCCTTGCTGTATTTTGCTTTTGCATTTTAGGATTTCTCATTTTGAAAATTTAAGAACTTTTTGTTATGAGACCCCTGCTTTATAAAATGGTAATAGAGATTGGGAAATTGTTAGCTTCTTTAGAGGTAATCTAATCTTCTTTGTCCTTCTACCCAAAATTAACAGAAGGTTTACTTTGTGTTTGCAAGATGGATGCATATTTTTTATTTCTTTCTATAAGAACAAAATACTGTAAGTAGGAAAAACTTGAACTCCAGAAATGAGAATTATGATTAATACAGAGCACATAAAATTTATGGGTTTTGTGGAATGGCCTCATGGGGCTGTCCGACTTTATCTAAAACATGGTTGGCCCATATGTACATTTTTCTAGCTAGAGTTTCCATAACTTTAGCCAGGTTAAAAACAGAAACTTTTTTCCAAAAGAGTGGAATTGATGTCTTAGAGTGCTGAACAGCAAGAGGAGAGACAAACAGAAGTATCATCCACCAATAGTCAGAGAAACAAATGCTCCAAATAAAGATCAAATCTCACAACTTAAGAGACCCGAAAGATAAAAGGAGAGTTCAACAGAAGTGTCTTCTACCAATAATCAGAAGAACAAATGCTCTCTTGACACATATACCACATGTCATTGATTTTGAAATTCACAGTTTTTAACAACTCAAATTAGGATGCGTCTTGCACCTGATGGCATCTTAGATCAGGTGAAATAGAATGATCCTTCTGGACTTTTCATTTTATATTACTGTTTCTCAGCAAGAAAGCCTAGATGTCACATGAAGCATCATAATACTGTAAAACAGGCTTTGGATTCAGGGCCAGAAAACCTAGACCTACTGGCCCTGATATTGTTGAGCTGTACGAGTATTAGCAAATCGTTTTCCATTTCTAGGTCTAGATTCATTTTCACATCTGAAGGATGGAAAAGTGGAATCAGCAGGTTCATTAGAACAACTTTAAGGGCATCTGGAGAGGCAAGGGGGTGACTGGTGGATGGGGTTCCCAAGGCCCCTCACTCCTTCAATGTAGGACAATTCTGTTATGAGTTCTACAAAGCAGACTTGCTTTTAAATTTTTATTGGAAGAAAGGTTTCTGTTATTAGGAAAACCAAATGATTGTAAAACCATGCAAATGGCATTATAACTGCTGTTGTGGGTCTAAAGAGTTTATGTGCCACCTGATTTTTGTACTTTTCACAATGCCAATGGACATTATTGTTTGAGAGATAATACATCAGAGTGATTAGAAGCACAGACTGGATCAAATAGGAATGCATTCTTACTGTGTGACATTAGCCCAGTAATTATAATGACAGGGACAATTTTGGTACCTCCCTGATGGGGTTGTTTTGAGATATCAGAAAGATAGCTTATGGAAAAGGTTCATATAATTCCTGTGAATTATGTGGAATTATTTCTGTTCCTTGGGTATTAATGAGGGCGGTGGTCTTCATTCCTCTGCACCAGACTGTCTGCATTGGAACTCTGTCTTTCCAGTACCATCCCATGGCAAGTGTTGCAGATCTTTGGATCCATAGCCAGCTCCTGAGAAAGCTTTGCCCTGGGAGATCACCTTGACCTTTTGGGGGAGGTCCTTATTAATGTAGCAAACCAAAGTAATAAGGAAGTGCTCTCTGGCTGGTAGGAAACATCAAAAATGATGACAACTACCACAAAGACAGATTGAGGCTTAATTTAAGAAATATTCATCATAGCCTGAGTGAGGGCACACAAGTGGATGTATTCTCTGCCATTTAGGAGCTGGAAGCTTACATAATCAAGGTGGACACAGGAAAATGAAATGTTCAGCGGTGTCGTGCCTGAATAGTCCTACACGTAGGTCTGGGAAGGTTTCTTAGAGGAAATGACATTTGAACTGAACTTAGAGGGAAGAAGAGAATGATCACAGGTGACAGGGTGGGAGGGAAAAGGACTTTCAATGAGGAGGATGGCAAACATGAAGATTATCCTCAGAAATAATGATACATAAAATAAAGCAACGATTAAACAAATCATCATCACTTCTTCATCATTGCTTCTTAAGTGCTAGGTATTTAATGAAACACTTGACATGGATTAATTTCTTGTAGTTCTTTAGTCCTTAAATAACTGTCCAACACAAGTTTTATTACTTGCCCCCTTTTTATAGATGCAAAAAAGGAACACATAGAGAGTGAAGTGTCTTGGCAGAGATGCTAAGGAGTGTAGCTTGAATTAGAACTCTAGGAGTCCATTGTCTTAGCCAAGTGCCCTCATTGGTGAGGAGGTTGGCCAGTCAGACTGGGGCCAGGTTATGGGAAATGAGGACCACTATGCTCATGCCAACCATGAATATCATCCTGGTCCTTCCTGTTGGACAGAGTTTGTCAACTGAGCCACTGCCGACACTTTTGGCTAGATTGTTTCTGGCTCTGCAGGGCTATTCTGTGCATTGTTTAGCAGCATCTCTGGTCTCTACACACTAGTTGCCACTAGTGACTCTACTTCCTCTTTGAGTAGTGTCAAACAGACATGTTTGCAGACATTCCTAAATGTCCCCTGGAAGGCAGGGTCTCCTCCAACTGGGAACTGCTGTTGCAGTCAGGTGCACACAAAGCACTGAGTTTGCTGCTCTGCTCTGCACAGGCTGAGCTGAAGCCAGCAGAAATTCCCTCTGCTGTGCACAGAATTATCTCCAGCAAACTCTCAGCTTTGAAATTGTTCTCCTCAGCAGCTGGGGTCTTGATTTCCCCAAGGTGACTCATGCAGTCCTGGTCTGTGGGAGTCAGTTGGTTATCTGTTCTGACAAGGCCCCTAGTGTGTTCCGGGGAGGCGCAGCTCCGACTCATCAAAGCACGCCGGATGCGCAATTACATCTCTGCATTGTGCTTGCCAAAGCATGACAATTGAAACACTTTGATCTAAGTCTTATTTTGTTCTGACCATCATCAGAAGTTCTGAACCTTAGATTGAGTAGTGAAATTGATTATATATTCCATTTGCTACAAGCCTATCAGGCTGTGTTCCTATTCATCTTTCCATTTTGTGGGTTCACCTCCACACACAGTACTTATGTAACCTTCTTTACGACACTTTCTGTGGTGAATAGGCTTTGCAGAGTAACTTTGGGTGGTGCAGCTGCATGATTGGCATCCCTCCCTTAGAACTTCCAAAGAGAGTCTATGTGTAAACCCGAATTTAAAGAGGTTTTAAAGAGGTTTGGTGCTGCACTATGGAAGTCAAAGTATCCAAACGATCGAGTAGGGAGGATCACTGTAAAAGGCCAATTCAAAATCAGAAGAATAGGAGGAAGGATTTTCCAAATAGAAGTACCAAAAATAGGTGCTAAAACTGGAATATTGAGCCATGCCCTTGGGTAGAGGAGATGAGAGAAAGGGGAAAGAATCAGGAGTGACGGAGCAGAGCAGTCACTGCCAGGAGGCATTTGCAGAACAAACGTTCACCGAGCACTAGTTGTGTGCTGGGTACTGTGCTGTGCATCCTCAGAACAAATGCGTAATGCAGCCTTCACCATCTGGAAATAGAGGTGGAGAGGGTTTCCCTTACCTCTTCAGAGTCACATGGCTGACATGTGGAAGCAAGGGTGAGAACTCAGGCTTGTCCGACCCCAAATTTCAGCAAATGAATCCCTGAAGTCTGTACCACTCTCTGTTTCTTTCTTTTTTTTTTTTTTTGTGGGTACCGGGGGGTCGACCTCAGGACCTCGTGCGCCAGCAGGCACCCATGCCACTGAGCGATATCACCGGCCCCTTTTTCGTATGTGGGTTCCGGGAGTCGAACTCAGGCCCTCGGGCTTGCTGGGCAGGCGCTTAAGCTGCTGAGCCATCTCACCGGCCCTTGTACCACTCTCTGAACAGCGCCTGCCTCTAGGGATGGGGCCTGGGAGGGCCGGTACACTTTGAAGCAGCAGGAAAAAGGAGGATCTGAACATTATTTTATTTGCCCTCCCGGGGTGAAGCCAAGGAAGAAGAGGAAGAATCCATTGCTGAAGCTCAGCAATGGATTGTTAGTTTACACACTTCCTAAGAAAGACCAGCTGAGGTGCTGCATCCCTGAAGCTTTGCCCAGTGCCTGCTCCAGGTGCGTTCATTTGTTAGGACAGGGGTAACAAACCACTGCACACTGCATGGGTTAAATAACAGAAATTGACTGTTTCACAGCTCTGGAGGTTGGAAGTCCAAAACAAGATGTCTGTAGGCCTGGTTCCTCTTGAAGACTGTGTTCCTGTTTCTCCTACTTTGGGTGGTTTTGTTGGCATCTTTGGCATCCCTTGGCTTGTAGATTCACCATCCCGATCTCTGGCTTCTTCTTCAGAGTGTTCTCCCTGTGTGCATGTCTGTCAGTGTCTAACTTTCCAGGGACAACAGTCATATTTGATTAGGGCCCACCCAGATGGCCTTATCTTAGTTTGATCATCTGCAAAACAATATATTCAAGTAATACCCCATTCACAGGTACTGGGGATTAGGGTGTCAATATTTTGTGGGGACACAACTGAACCCACCACAGGGAGAACCCCAGTAAAGCACGCAATGGTTATCAGTTTGAGCTCTGGTCCCAAGCTCCTCTGTGATCTGGGCTGGCCATGGGAGATTAGTGAGGCTGCTGTGCACCCTGAGAGAAGGCCACACCAACAGTTTCCTATGGTCTCTCCTGTCTCAATACCCTTCTCATCCTCTATGAGCTTTTAGATGTTAGTGAGTAGAAAAAACACAAGAGCACCTAGGTCTGGCAGCACTGGGAAGAAACAGAGGGAAGAGACCAGTGAGAGTATTACGTATAATTCCTCTCTTCTCAGTGAGGCCATCTTGGTTTCTGACCCCTTTGTGAGCTTCAAGATCCCTTTTCTTTTTGGCCCATGTCATGGATATTTCTGTTTAAAAATAATTAGAAATCACTCGATTGACTGTAGGACATCTACCTTGTCCCACATGGTATGACGAGGTATTTGGGTATCAGCTGATCAGCTGGCTGCCTGCTATTGCCTGAAACTTAACTGTCTGAGATTGGCTGAAACTTGGCTCTTAAACTAGGCTTTAGTTTATTTACCTTACTGAGTTTGAGCTTTGTTACATTGGAACTCGAAGTAGTGAGATAGAGTGAAGCCAATGGCTTCATGCTTATTTAATTTAACTGGTATAGCTGGAGTTTTTTAAGTCTTCTGTTTCATTGCTGAAATTTTGCCTATTTGTTCTGTCCATTGTTGACAGTGGAATATTAAAGTCCTTATATATTATGGCTGAATTGTCTATTTCTCTTTAATTTGGTCAGTTTTCTTTATCATATATTTTGGAGCTCTGTGGTTAGGCTCATAAATAATTACAAGAATTATGCTTCCCAGTGGGTTAACTCTTCTACCCCTGTGAAACGTTCTGCATTATCTCTAATACTACAGATTTTTGGCTCAAGGTCTAATTAGTCTGATTTTAGTATAACCACTCCAAATCTGTTTGCATGGTATACCTACCCTTGCCCCATTTTTAAACATTCAAACTATTTGTGTCTTTTCTGCATCTATTGAGTTGTTTTTTTTTTTCCTTTTATTATTTTCCTCTCCCTTATCGTGTTTATACAGTGAATTATTTTTATTGATTTTGGAATGTGATATTGACCTTACATTCATAACACAAATCTCATTAATTCATGTTGGATCATCCTTTCTGATGGTTGCTACATTCAACAGGTAGCATTCAATTTTATTGAGAAGTGTCGCATCTCAGTTTACTAGTGTCGGGGTAATGCTGGTCTCATGCAATGGATTGAGAAGTATTCCCACTTTTCCGTGTTTTGAAAGTGTGTGTGTGTGTAAGATTGGTATTATTTATTTTCTAAAGGTTTGGTGCAATTAATCACTAAAGCTGTCTGAATCTGGAATCCCCTTTTTCCCAAATGTTCTTAATTGAAACTTCATGGCTTTAAGAGATATACAACTATTTTGATTTTGCCTTTATATTTGTGTTAGGTTTAGAAACTTTCTTGCTTCAGGTTTAATCATTTGATTAATTTGTTCATTTCACCCAAGTTGTCAAATTTGTTTATGACATTCTACTGCTGACTGTTTAATGTCCAGAGTGTATTCAGGGGCATCCGATTTTATTTTTGATATTTTTGTCTTTTTTCTAGCTTTTTGTCTAGCTAGAGTTTTATCATTAGTATTGATCTTTTAAACAACTACCTTTTGTTTTTTTTGTTTTTTTTTTTTTTTTTGTTTGCTTTTTTTTTTTTTTTTTTTTTTTTTTTTTTTTTTTTTTTTTGTGGGTACCGGGGGGACGACCTCAGGACCTCGCGCGCCAGGAGGCGCCCGTGCCACTGAGCGATATCACCGGCCCTTTTTTCGTATGTGGGATCCGGGAGTCGAACTCGGGCCCTCGCGCTTGCAAGGCAGGCGCTTACGCCGCTGAGCCATCTCACCGGCCCTGCTTTTCATTTCATTGATTTACACTTTTTATTACTTCTTTGTACTTTGAGTTTTAGTTCTTTTTTTTCTGACTTCTTAAGGTGGAAGCTAAGATAACTGATTTTGGACATTCAAAGAATTGGCAATGTAAGTATTTAATGCTATAAAATTTCCTCTGAGGACTGCTTTATTTGCATCTCATAAATTTTGACACGATGTTTTTGTTTATTTTGAAATACTTTATAATTTTCTTTGTCAATTTTTCTTTGAAATATCAGTTATTTTGAAAATTTTCCCCAGATACTTAGGATTTTCTTGATATCTTTCTGTTTGTGAATTTTAGTTCCATTCTGTTATTATCAGAAAAAATGGATTGTATGACTTCCATTTCAAAATGTATTGAGGTTCATGGCATGTATGGTATCTAGTGGCTGAGGTGAGGCTCAGAGATAGATTGCTTGACTCACATGTGCAAGACTCTGTAATCTACCATCAACAACAGGGGAAAATTTATCTAAATCCTGTGTTTTGGTTACTTGCATTATAGGTGTCAATTTGGAGGCATTCCTGTAAGTTTTCTGTAACTCTATTGTGTTTACTTCATCAACTATTAGAAGGAGAATGTTGAAATTTCCAACTGTAAGTGGGAATTTGTCAATTTCTTTTTTCAGTTCTATAAATTTTTACTTCATGTCTTTTGATACTGTTACCCACTGTCTGTACCTTTAGAATTATTAGGACTTGATAAAGTGAAATTTTGTTATGAAGAATTGGCCCTCTTTATCACAAGGACTAGTAGTATTGGTTGTTCTTAAAGTCTACTTTGTCTGATATGAATATAGTCACTCCAGTTTTCTTATTAAAATATCCATTGTGTATAATTTCTATTCTTTCCATTTACAATGTAAGAATCTTTCAGAAGATTCTGTTTACCTCTAGGTTTTGTATTATTGTGATAATGCATGTTATAAAATGCATGATACATTGTTCTTATATTTTAAAACAACTTCCTTTCAAAAAATTAAAACACAAGGAAAAGCTTCTTCCGTTTTACATAGATAGCTATCATTTAATGTTCTGAATTCTTTTGAGTAGATCCAAGTCTCCATATCGTTTGCTTTTTGTCCAGAGAACTTCCTTTCAAATTTCTTTAGAGATCTCACAGCTAAACTCTTAGTTTCTGCTTATCTGAAAACATTGTAAATTACTCTTCACTTTTGAAAGATATTTTCCCTGGATATAGAGTGACATTTTTCTCTTTCAGCACTTTAATGGTGTTTTATTGTCTTTTATCTTCCACTGTTTGTGATATGAAATTGCAGTCATTCTTATCTCTGTTTCTCTAAGTGCAATGTGTCATTTTTAACTATGGCTCCTTTAAAATTTTTCTCTTTATCTTTAGTTTGTAGCAATTTGATCATGATGTGTTTTGGTAAGGTCTTCTTTGTTTTTATTTTGCTTTGTGCTTCAAATTTTGACTGTATGTGTTTGTGGATTTAAAAAATCATATTTGAATATAATTTTATCCATTATCTCTTTAAATATTCTTGTCTGCCTTTCATCTCCCCTTCTTTCCACCTCCAGTTGCATTAGACTCCTTGGTACTATTCCTGTTATTGTGGCTCTGTCAATTTCTTTCTGTCTCTTTTTTTCTTTGTGTTGAAGTTTGTGTAGTTACTATTGCTGTTTTCAGATCACACTGATTTTTTTCTCCTGTGGTGTCCTATCTGCCATTATTTGCATGTTGTAAAGTTTTCATTTCAACATATTTTTTCAGTTATAGAAAATCCCTTTTTATTTCTTCTTTGATTTCTTCCCTTTTCATTTTCATATTTTTTCTAAACCTTGAATATGTTTCTGTTACCTACTTTAAAGTGGTTGTCTGCCAATTCCACAATCTCTTTCACTCCTGAGACAAAAGAGATTCCTGCCTGTGCTTGGACATACCCCACAGTTTATGGAAGACCTCTCTGCATCTGTTGGTAGTGCATTTGGCTTCAAGTGACAGAAAACAGACTGGTGGTAACATAAAGAAATTGGGTTTATTTGTCTCATAAAAGCGTCTTGAGGTGAGCAATTGGTGGTTTTGACTCAACAGCTTCTTAATATAAAGATTATTGTAATTCCTTTTGTTGTTTTTCTTATGAAGATAACCTCATTTTTTTTCAGGAAGTCTATAAATCTCCAATCTCACAGATGTATTCAAAGTATGGAAAACATTACGCCTAAAATTCAGTTTTTTCTCCTTTGAAATGAGAAATTCAACCCAGTGCTTTTACATGTTACTGACCAGGGCTGGATCACACGACTTGCCTTGGACTAACCGCTTGTTGAGTAAAATTGGCCTGACTGGCTTAAGCCCATGAGAAATCTTCTTTCTGGTCTCCTGAATGAATTTTCTGAGCAGGGAGATGAATAATGAGGAAGAGACAGACAGTGTTACCCATGCTCTGCAGTGGCAAAAAGTCACCATAAAAATGCAATTGGATCTTCACGTTGGAGGAAATTTGGCTGGATTCTCATGGGAGAGTAAAAAACAATGTGTGCCGTCTAAAATGCTATCGATTTCAAACAAGAATGGATTTACAGGCAAACGCAAGACTTTTGTGAACTCTAGTATCTGTGGCCTTTCAGAAACAGAGAGGCAAATTAGTTACTGAGTTTTACACCCATAGAAGTGGGTGTAAAATGCTCTAGCAGAGCATATTATAGGGAGTCACAGTAAATTGAAAAAAAAATGGGAACATAGTTACTAATAGAGCTGGTGGACACTTATTTCTTGAAAGCTTGTATTGTGAACTGTGCAACCTTGAATAACTCAACTTCTCTAAGCCTCAATTTCTTCATCAAAAGCCAGAAATAATAATATATTTGTTGTGGAGTCTTAACGATCAATGATCTGCATTATTATTTCCAGTTCATTATTATTTCAATTTTTTTTCTTCTGAAACTTGGAGTAGTAAGATAGCCATGGCACAGAGCTATGCTAGTAATTATCAAAGATTCAGGTGTCAGGGACGCTGTAAACTCTTAAAAATTGTTGAGGATCTCAGAGATCTTGCGTTTACATTTGTTATAACAGTTGATACCATATTGTAACTGAGAACTAAATATGTACGATTTGTTAAAAATAACAATAAAAATGCATTGCATGTTAAAACAAGTAACATTTTAAATGACAAAGTGATGTATTACAAAAAATATGAAAAGAGTGGCATTGCTTTGTATTTTTGGCAATCTCTTCTTGTTTCAAGACCTTCTATGTGTTTCTACATTCACACTGTTGTAATATAACCTGTCACTTTGGCTCTGGATAATCTCTGAGGATGCTTGTGAGAGAATAAAAAAAGGGGAAAGGCAAATAACCTAGTATTAAGATGAAAACGATTTTGCTCTTACATACTACTCTGGATTATCTCTAGGGTTCTTGGACCACATACTGTTTTGAGAATTGTTGGCTAGGAAAATAGGCCTTTTTCCCTTCTAAATAAGTAAACATGGATAAGATATTACATGCATCCAGGTTTCAATTCTCTCATCTATAAATTGGGCACAATAATCTTCCCTGCTTCCTGGTGTGGTCTAATGACCAGAAGTGCTCTTTGTATAGTGTAGCATTTGGAAAATCAGCAAAATCAATGTATTTTTTCTTTTCCCTTGTTTCCTGTGGAGTAGAAGTCACCTTCGGAACATTTTGTTCAAGCAGTTGGAGAGATAGGCCTCTGGATTTATTGACAGGAGGCTCAATATTTGGATAAAAATGACCTTCGTGGGAAGTAATGATAAATGCCTATCACTAACATCACATAATAAATCATTTTCTCAGCTATTATTTCACTTAATTCTTATAATGATCTCTAATATGGGTTAGGCATATTTATCATCCTCATTTCACACACCAGGCAATTGAGACTTGGAGGTTAAGTAACTTGCTCAAAGTCAGAATTTCTAAAGCAAACCTTTATCTTCTGACTCAACATAGTGTGCCTTTGAAGTCTCCTCCTTGCCTCCCAGGTCTGATTTTTGCACATTAATATGCATGTAGTGCACCTGCTCCCCAGGAAGTGGCTTTGCCTGTATCAGCTTTTGATGTTTGTGCCTGAAACTTGTTTTTATTAAGGATGGAAATTTCAATGAATAGACAGATGGACTTGAAGGCCTTTACATTGCTTTGGAGATGAAAAGTGCTGGGTAAGTGTTATTACCAATTTTGCTGGTAATTTGATCAAAGAAGCAATAACCATGCAGAACTGACCCTAAGAAAATGAGATCTGAAAAGGGGGCAGTAGCCATCAACTTTGGAACAGAAGACCTCAGGCTTATTCAAATTTTTCTCCAGGAAGTTCTTATGGGCTGATGAGAAAAGGTCTTCCTGAGACATTAATAAATTCTATAGCTGACCCCCATGCAGTTAGGAGGGTGGCAAGGATGTGTAAATTCAATATCATTAGCAGAGAAGTAAAGATGAACACCTAGTGACTTCTGGGAGAATCTTGCAGGTAAAAAATTGGGGAATAAAGGTAAAGATGTAAGGATGAACATTAAAGGCTTTTTAAAAAGTTTGGTGCCTGATACTATTAATAGTTATTGAAGTAGTAATGCTAAAGATGCTACCATCTGACATGGATTAAGCATAGTCTCTTGGTCAGTTTTGATACCAAAGACTTTGCATGCTCCTGTGATGTTTAAACTTAATTGTCCACTTCACTAACTTGGGAGCCACCTCCACCTAAGGGAGAAGTAAAGCACACTTCTGGGTGAGTCTGGCTGGGTCCTGGAGGCATGACATTTGGATTTATAGCTGGTTGCTGGGCCCTTACTCTCTGTGCTCTGCTTCCTGGCCACAATGAAATGAGCAGTTTTACTCTGTCATGTCCCTCTGCCATGATATTTCTGCCTTACAGAAAATGACTATGGACTAAACCCTCTAAAACTGTGAGCCAAATTAAACATCTCCTCCTTTAATTTGTAGGTGTCAGATATTTTGTACCAGCAACATGAAAGTTCACTAATTCAGAAAATTGGTACTGAGAGTGGGTCCTTGCTGTTACTGTGTTTGATCAAATGGTTTGGAAGTCTTTGGAACTGGTGTATATAGAAGAGTTTAGAAAGGTTTGGAAATGCAGCTTAGAAAGTTTTACAATGTTGTAAGCGCAACAAGATGGGTGATTTTGGTTGAACTTCAGAAGACCAGATACTGACAGGAATGTCGATAGTAAAGGCCAGGCTCATGGTGTTTCACTGGAAAAGAGAATTAGAGTCAAAGCATGTTACACTCTGGCAAAAGTTTGACAATGTTTTGCTCAGGTTTTGAGATTTTGTGGGCCTGAATTTTAAGGTGGTGGATAAGTTGATATGTTGGAAAAAATTTCAAAGCAGCCCAGTGTTTAGGTTGTGACATGGATACTGCTGGCTTCCTTTAGCTATATTTATAGCAAAAATTGGGAGCAAAAGTAAAGCATAAAGTCTTCTCCAACTTCCTGAGGTCTTCATTGCATCTTTGGTTGAAAAACTAAAATTTTGGCCACATAGAAAGAGAGTGTAAAGTTAGGGCCAAAGGAAGTGTGGTTTCTGAAGAGATTAACTTCATTAAAAAACAAAAAATAAAACCAAAAACAAAATCAGACATTTTGAATAGGGACAATAAGAATGATGCTTTGAGGGCATCTCATGAATCAGCCAAACCCCATTCAGTGCCAGTTCAATGGTGCAAAACTGGAAATCTTTGATTTGAGTGGGAAGCCTCTAGGCTCCTTGGTTGAGAAAGGCTGCCTAGGGAATACCCCAGTATTCATTTCATTGTGTGCAGCCATTCAGGCATTTAAATGCTCATTGCTGCCATGGTCTAAGGGGCCCTGGCTACTGCTGTCACTGACAACAGACCTTTGTGTTGTCCATATGATGCTAGTTTTACTAGCAAGCAGAATGCTAGAGTTGTGAGGTCAGAGAGGCTTCCACCCAGATTTCAAGGGAAGACATAAATGGCTAGGAAATGTACCCCTGAAAGGGTAATGCATAAAACTGTAGGGAAGAAGCCAAAGATTCACTGGAGACCCCAGGAAGCTGGAGATGGCAGGATCATAAATTGTTTGTTGAGGGAAGCTGATGAGTGGAGCCAACCCAAGAGAGAGGCTTTGTGGGTGGCCATAAGCAAGACCACAGAAGTTGGACTACCTAAGCCCTCCAGAATTTGCATCTTACTACCCCATGCTCATGATTAGACATAGAGCTTTAGGACTTAATGTTTGCCCTAGTGGGTTTCAGTCTTGTTTTGGTCTGATTCTTTTCTATTCTGTTTATCCTCCTTTTTGGTATGAGACTGTTTACCCTGTGCCATTGTACCATGTCATTTAACCTTTGATTGTTACAGGGGTTCACAGATAAGAGTTTGCCTTGTTTCAGAGAAGACTTTGTCTTGGACTTTTGAAAAATGCAGGAACTGTTCAGATTTCAGGGAAAGGATTATTGCATTTTCAGTTGTACATGAGATAGCTGTATTATGTTAGTCAGAATTTTAAAATTATTATTGCTTTTATTTGCAGAATAAGTATGATTTAAGGAGATGTGTTTTGGTGTCAACTCAACAAGGGGTAGAATGTGACAGTTAAGTTTATCAATTTGATTGGCTTGCCAGCCACCTAGGGAATTAGTAGAGAACACTCCTGAGTGTGTCTGGGTGGGTGAGGGAGGTGTGACCTTGAGGTCTCTATCGGGCCCTTTCCTCTCTGGTGCTCTTCTGTGATCTGCTTCCCAGCCACTGTGAAGTAAGCAGCTTTGCTCTTTTCCATTACTATGTTCTTGCCTTGCTTTGGGGCCAGCTGACCATAGACTGAACTTTCTGAAACCAGGAGCTAAAGTAGACGTCTCCTTTTTAAATTTGTTGATGTTGAGTGTTTTGTACAAGCAATAGAAAAGCTGACTAATGCAGCTCTAGCTCATTTAATTGTTACAAGAACCCTATGAAGGAAGTTATTTTTATGTCCCCACTTACAGGTAAGAAAGTTTAAATTCATGGTCACAGAGCTAGGTAGTGGTAGAAATAAGATTGAAACCAGCTCCGAGATCAGTGTCCAAACCACTTTGTTTATGCCGCCTCAAGAGTTTTTCATCTCAATGGAAGATAAAGTAGATTTTTAGGACATTATTTACTTCCAGAAGTGTAAGTATACTAAAGAAACTCTGAGCTTCCTTAGCGTATCTTTGATTTGGTGTATATATCCAAATACAAATGGGTTTCTATTATTTTTGATATCTGCTGTTGCTTCTTATTGCTTCTGGAATAGCATTCAAACCAATCAAGTAAAATTTCATAATTCTCTCTAAATAGGTTCTGGAAGCCAACAAAGGGGAGACAGGTTTTAGAAACATATCATTGTCCAAGATCATTATCAGGAGCCTACTGTTTGCAAACATGTAAGTGATTTAGGGCAAATCCTGCGTAGGCCTTAATCTGCTCCTTCAGAGAGTTCACAGACCAGTGTGATAATTCATGTTCAAATGTTAAGTTAGAAAGTGCTGAGTATCTTAAGAATGGAACTAAGGTAAGTGTGGCAGAAATTCAGAGTCAGAGTAGGGGAGAAAACACTGAGAGCTGTAATCTATGAAGTGAGGCCTTGGGTGGGAGAGATGGATGGCTCCTTGGAGGAGACAGAGGCTCCGAGAGGGGCCAACAACCTTGCTCCATAGTCCCAATTCAGCCCTCTGTCTTGTGTGGCTTTGCATTGAACCTGATATATATTCATATGCATGTGTCATATATATGTGCATATGTTACATGCATCACTGAATCCCCACAATGATGCATGGCTTTTACAGATCAGAAAACTGAAGCTTAAAGATTTGGTTAAGGACACTTGTCCCAAGTCACATGGTACTGGTTGGTAAGTTATCTGTCCAGAATTTATAGCAATATGTTCTCAATCTAAGTCTAATTCTCTTTTCCCTGCAAAAAGGCTGCCTTTCATGGCAACTCTATTCTTCCTTAGGCCTTTGCCCTGATTTCGGAGCTCCACTGCTGGGGTCTTTAAATACTCCTCGTCACAACACATCTTCTAGACTTGCTTTTCCCTTCTCCCCTTCTTTGCCACAGATCCAAGAAGGAAAGGTCCCAGGTGAGTTCTGGCTGCTGCTATGGTAACAGGCCCAGGACTGGATGTGCATCTTGACATATGAGCACAGCTTTCTCCATGCTGCCCCCCAGCCCTAGAACATGTGGACTCCAGACTGTCCTCTTCTCGGGGGTCTGTCGGTCTGCTCCATCCACTGGGACAGTGCCTTCCACCCGAGTCCTTGAGGCTTGTGTACATGGAAGCAGACTAAGTACAGCAGAATCAGCTCATCACGTATGAGGATGGAAATGCCCCAACTCTTCCTGCCTCTTCACGCCCCCTAAGAACTTACACAGCTCTGTTCATAGAATCATTCATTAGTGTGCTCCAGGAATTTTTAAGCACCAAAGCTAGACCAATGAAGGAGGTATTTTTAGTTGGGAGAAGGAATGACTTTGGCTCCTTCAGCTCATATGCAGATATTCTACCAGCATAGCTCTTCTGGGAGCTTTAGAGATGGTTCAGAGAAGCTCTAGCAATGAGGAACTAGTTATGATGGAAGTACAGCCCATAAGAATCTCTGTCCAGGGTGCCTACAGAGGATAGCTCTTAAAAACTTTCAGTGGCGTTAATTTTCATGAGAGACATTTATCAGAGGTCTGTGTCCCAGTTAGAGTGCTGATAGCTGTAATGGAAATCCCATTCAACATTGCCTAAATAATCAAAAAATATATATGTCATGGGACAGGAAGGTCCAAATTGAGGTTGATTTTAGATATGGAATTGAGATATCTACCTCTTCTGTATGAATTTTTCTTCTTTTTGTGTGTGACCATTGGGTTGTCCCAAGTTGTTGGTTCCCTTCAAGTTCTGAATATTTTTCTATGTCAGAGAGACAGAGAGAGAGAGAGAGATAGAGGGAGAGAGAGAGAGAGAAAAGAAGAAGAAGGAGGAGGAGGAGAGAGGAGAGAGGAGAGGAAAGGGGAGGGGTGGGGAAAGGAGAAGAGAAGAGAAAGAAGGAAGAAAAGAAGGGAAAAGAAAAGAGGGAGGGGAAAGAAAGAGGTGAAGGAGAAAAAAGAGGAACTGAGGGAGCAACAACCAGGAAAGAATGGGAAACCCCTGCTTTAAACAGACTTATGGGCCCTACGTGTCACTTGTCAACCTGTAGAGATATTGAGCAGTGAGATGAATGGAAGATGCCATTTGGCTTAGACTATTCAGGATCTGAGGCTGGTTCTGGGATTGACACCCTAATAAAATTGGAGTTCTGTAGATGTAGATATTGCATACGCTACCCACAGGGTCAGCCCTGGTCTGCTAAGTGCTGGTGCTGTGTAGGGATTCCATGGTCTGCTGAGCCATTAGAAGCACTTACTTGGGCACCATTGTGCAGGTCTGTGAGTGGCAGTGGAGAAGATGAGGAGAGTGGAGCTCTTGTGTGTGTATTTTCTTGTAATATATTATTCGATATATGTATTATTGTTCATAATACTTTTATTTGGTTCAAGAAAGGAATATACCAGTCCCTCAGGAAATCAAATTTTTCCCAAAGAGTGAACTGTAACGGAAATTTCTACATGGGGCTTTACAGGCAAATCACATTCAAATTTATCACTGAATGATAGAGCAAAATTTCTAATAAGATCCTCGTGTTCTGCAAAGGTACTGATGCGTTTCATTAGATGACTTCGTGTGGTGTCTGTTGATAGCCCCCTGGAGCACAGGAGGAAAGCACAGCTCAGAGAGGGTGGTGCTGACTCAATTGGAGGAAGGGAGGTCCAGATGCAGCCTCTGGGATGAGAATCTGGTCTAAGCAGGAGATCCACACAAATTTTTCTCCAAACATTTTAATTCAAGTCTTCTAACAACAGGTAAAAGACAGAGGATTTATATGTGGTGTGGTTTTGGAAGGTAGTAAGATGGGTGGATCTAGGGGAATAGCATGAAATTCCTTTCAAGTCTTATATTTTAAGTTAAAATTACACACACTTTGCATTCTACTCATTAGTAGAACCCTGTACATTCTAATATAAAAATAAGGGTTTTCTACAAATCTCTGCATAAGATGTTCAGGATGATGCACCATGCTTGAGCAGTGGTTTAGTAGAGTCCTGACGCATGGAGGGACTCCTCTGGCAGTTCTTCCAAACTGTGACATTCTAGAATTACCATCGCCTGCTTTTCCATGGGTATGCAGTATTTCTAATTTTGTAAACTTAGTATCTTTGAAATAGACAAAAATTTAAAACTAAATATATCTTTAAATCTCATAACAAGTTGTAGAATTTATGAAATAATAAATTCCAATTCATGCTACTCAATTTTTCATGTTCATTATGATTAGCATAAAATATTATAGCTGGGGATAACCATAGGGACCCAAGTTCTCCTTTAAAACATGTTTCAATACCTAATTTAAGAAGCACAGATTCAGAGCAGTAGCTATCAAACATCACTGAGTAGAAATCACCAAAGGAGTGGATAAATTGTATATTTCCATCGCAAGGGGCCTGATTCAGTAAACTCACATTTTCAGTTCATAGTTGGCCAGCTGCCAGGCAGGAAGGCATGGTGGAGGGGTCTGGTGAAGGAAAGTTGCTCACCTCTTGACAGAAAGAATGACGAGAGGGACGTGAAGTGAGACAGACACTTCCAGGTTACACTCCCAGTGACCCACCTCATCCGACCAGACCCCACCTCCTAAGAGCAGGTCAGTGATAATACTTCCATAGTCCAATCACCTTCCAAAAGCCCCACCCAGGAGTGCACGAGGCTTTTGTGGGACATCTAGATATAAACCATAAAAGTAGGTTAGGTGGGCCTAGAAATCTGTGTGCTTACAGTCACTCCAGATGATTTTGATGCAGATCAGTTCTGGGAAAAATATTAAGAACACTGACCCAGGTGAAAAGATGGATGATTTGTGTTACAGTTTGGTTCTAAAATGTCTCCCAAAATCTCTTGTTCGGAGGTGGGATTTTTGAAAGTATATTCATCAGTGGATTAGCCCATTGGTGAGTTTATAGCTGACCGTGCTTTTCAAAGGAGGGGCTTGGTTGGAAGGAGTGGGTCACTGGGAACCTGACACTGGAGGGTGTATCTCCCTCCCTGGCTCCTCCCTTTTCTCTCTGGTTTCCAGCTTCTGTAGGGTGAACAACTTTCCTCTGCTGTGCCCTTTTGCAGTGTTTCTGAGCAGGGTTGTGATGTACTGAATCTCCTGTATCGGGACCCAAAATAAACATATCCTTTAATCACAGGTGTTGGGTATTTTGTCCCAGCAGTGGGACAGCTGACTAATACAGCTTGTCATTTAAATAATCTTCCACAAATCCCTCTTTTTCTAGCCAGTTTTTTTTTAACAGGAGCTAAGAAGGAAAAAATTTATACAACAACAAAAATCAGAATATTACGCTATGTGCCAATCACTTTTCTCCAGTTGGTTGGACTTTTTTCTCCTTTAGGGAAGGAAATCTCTTTATAAGTTATTCATTTTCTTTCCTACTCTATAGTTCAAGTATAAAGTCTACAGTCTGCATCATGTACCATTTCTCAAAAGATTCAACAACAAGCTTTCACAACTCTCTCAAATACAAGATAGCCAAATCCTCAAGTATTTCAAAATTCAGAATTTGACTCTTCTATCTCTTGTTCATGAGGCTCATGCATATACAAGGCCCCTGCCCCACAGAGATCTCTCAGAATATCACTGCTCAGCATTTAGTATGTCAAATCTTTCATAAGGCCTTCCTTTTTCACCTAGGTTGTTGGTGCATATTTCTGTCATTATATGACAACTGTCCACTTACTTGCCGTGTATGATTATGTTGAAGACATAATTAATTCCTCCTATTTCTGGACCTTAATACCGTGTCTTGCATACTGTGCCTGATAAAAATTACATTATCTGTTGACTGAATAATACACGCTGCCTTTTGTTTAGAGCATTTAAGTGCTCATCTCTTTGTTATCTATTGCATCATCAACTATTTTCAAGGCTGATTTATCTTTTCAACTACTCACAAAGTCCTTGAAGTCAATAGTAATGCTTAATAACTTTACCTTCCTTTCATAGTTGCCACAGAGTCATGTATACACAAATACTTGTTTAGTTGATGATTGAAATTTCTTCTCTCTTTTTGAAAGAAGACAAGTACATGCAGCTTATAGTAACTTCCTAAATTAGTTCTTTAGGCAGGTCACGTTGACTTTGGTGCGCCCTGTGTCCTCATCCGCACTGGTGTTTAGTTACTAGGTATTTGTCAGATCTCCCAGACTTACGACTTGTTTTATTTTAAGCCACTCTGTTCAGCACCTCCAGCAGTGGTTTGCGCTGGAGAGAAATTTGATAAGCACTGAATGATGATCAGATATTGACTGTTTTCCACCAAATGAACACTCTAATCATTCCCTGGTGTATGCCTGTGAATTTGCCTGGATTTCACAGGACAAGCTGAGCATTTCACAATATGTCCCCTTTGCCTCATATTTAGTCATGGAAAAGAAAAAGCACTACAAAGTTATGCTAATTAGCTGAAGGCTATTGAGTTAGTTACTGTCTATTTGGATCCTAGTTTCTTTCTCTGTTACAAAAGGAGGGAAGCCAGTGTGACCTCGGAGTTCTTTCTGCCTTGTAAATCACTCTATACTTCAAAGCTATATACCACCCCTTGGAGAAAGCGATGGGCATAGGCGAGGGCGGACAGTGGGAGATCCTGTCTTGTAGCCTAGTGCTTCACACTGAAAGCCAGTTACAAGTCCAAGGCTGATCGAGGTGCTGCACAAGAGTGCAGGGTCTGAGTTTGGGGGAAATAACATCCAGCTTTTACCCTGTCAATCACCACACTGGCCATTTCCACATAACCCTTCTGACAGTCTGAAGAGACTGAGTTTTTATTTTTAGCCTTTTTATTTAGAACACAAGGAAACAAAATTCACTGAGGTCCAATATGCCCAAAGTCGCAGAGCTGGAATATGGTGGATTGGAACTTGAATAGAAAACTGAATTCATGCATGCTCTTCCACTTCACTGTACACTTCCCTTCTATCTTCATTTAAACAATGCCGTGATTTTAGCTCATACCTTTAGAAGTGTCTGTGAGCATCATTAATGCTTGAGGACACAAGAGTACCGTTGAGTACAATGAAGCCAATAGCATTTCATACAAATAATTTGTACCAAAGTTTTCCACTTGAGTACCTCAAGTGAATGCACTCATGTACTATTTTATAGTAATGAAGTGCTTGGAACTTGTGTATTTAAGGTTTATGAAATTTTAGGTTAGCTTTTAAATCATTTATTTTCTGAAAGATTTCAAATAAAATGTAACTTAAATGATTCTTATTCATTTACGTGTTCTTACTCATTTTATCCTTGAAAGATAATTGGCTGAATTATTTAATGCCCACTGTTTATGACTTTCTCTTAAAGGCTATTTGAAATCCCTTTTCTAAGAAACAACGTGTATTGATTTTGATGCTGTCCTAGTCCATTTTGTGCTGCTATCACCACAATTCCAGAGACTGAGTAATTTATAATGACTAGAAGTTTATTTGGCTCATTGTTTGGGAGCTGGGAAGTCCAAGATAACAGTGCCCGCATCTGGCGAGGGGCTATGTTGCACATAATTCCACAGTGGACATGGAAGGGTAAAAGAGGGCTAGAGGGAAAGAGCAAGAAGAGGCTGATTTGTGTTTATAACAAGGCCACTGATGATAACTAACCCACTCCCATGAGAACTTTCATCACCTCTCATTAGCTCTTACCTCTGAAGAATTTTGCACTTGGGATCAAATTTTCAACATATGAAATTAAGGGGATATATTAAACTCATACCAGACATAAAGTATAAATGAATTTAAACCACAGACAAATTTGGCATTTAGGGTAAAGCCTTGAATTTAGGAAGCTCAGCCAGCTTCCAACCTTGACAAAAGCAATCTTCAACCTCTAAAGCAATTTTATATTGGAGCAATCCAGAGGGATAACAGAGTTCTAATGGAAATTGTCAACAAAATTGAAAAGTAGAAAAGAAGCCATATTTTAACATCCAGAACTTGAGAGGTCTCTAACTACAAACAACTGAGGCATAAAACTCAAGAAGCCTTCAAACAGCTTTAATCTTCTGGTGAATCTGTCCTTTGATAGCATGTAAAATCTAGGCTGAGAAATGTGTGCCAAATGGTTTCAGTACACTAATTCCAAGATTGACTTTGCTAAAGAACCTGACTAGCATTCAAAATGGAAACAGCAGGGAAAGAAGCAGCAAAAATGAAAAGGAAGGTGGAGGAAAGGGGGAGAAGAGAGAGACAGAGACAGAGAGAGACAGAGAGAGAGACAGACACAGAGACAGAGACAGAGAGAGTCAGAGACAGAGAGAGAGAGAGAGAGAGAAAAGCATTCACTACACAGACAGAAAGAGACAGGAAGGGGAGGGAACTGTATTTAGACACTGAAGACATATTTGAATCCTGGTTCTGCTATTAACATTTTATAAGATTTCACGAAGTTTGCTCAAACCAATTTGAAATTCAGTTTCCTTGTATGTATAATGGGAATAAGGATTCCATATTTCATACTGGAGGATTAATTGAAGTGGTTAATGTGAACAGCTCTGCAGGTGGAAATGGCGATACAAATGTAGAAGTTGCTAACCCTTCCTCCCCTACTAATCCTCATCTCCATCTGTTTCCTTCCCCCCCTTAACTTCCCTGTGTTTCTCTTTTGATCACAGTCAGTCTTTACATGTCAGTTCTAAATCTCTTTCCTGAGTCTCATATGCTCCCATTGATTTTCACCGTATTGTTTATTTCTGCCTTGCTCTATTTCTTTAATCGGTCACTTAGTCTGTATCATCCTTGAGAGACTTCTGTTCTAGTCAGCTATCCTGGTACTGAGACACAACACCTGACATCCACAAACTTAAAGGAGAAGTTTAATTTAGCTCACAGTTTCACAGGATTCAGTACCCATTTGCCAGCTTCCAAGGCAGGAATGTCGTGGCAAAAGTGTATGGTGGAACAAGGCTATTTAGTTTATGACAGCTGGGAGGCAAAGCTGGGGAACACCACTGAAGAAGAATGGGTGAGGGACCCGTAATAGTTCCTAAGGTCACACCTCCATGACTGTCTTAGACACACCCAGAAGTATGTCCCACTGATGCCTGGGTGACTCCTAAGCCATTGACATAATCAAGCTTAACCTTCATATCCCACCCTTTGTCAACTTGACATCTAAAGATATCTCCTTAAATCCTGAATTCTCAAATAAACATAAGGTTATAATTCTATCTTGTTTACAATAGAAAATACCATACAAATCTCAACATTTCCAGCATTTTTGAAAAGTCCAAGCCCAAATCTCTTCTGAGACTCCAGGCAAACTCTTAACTTTGAATCTCTGTAAAAATAAAATTCAAGTTACATAATCAGATGGTACAATGGCACAGGGTGCACATTCCCATTTCAAAAGGGAAGAATAAGGGGATAGAAAAGAATCAGACCAAAGCAAAACCAAAACCTAGTAGGGCAAACATTATGTCTTGTAGTTCTAGACCTAGCACCTGGTGCACATGTTGGTAAAATGTGAGTTCCAAAGAGTTTGGGCAATCCTACCCCTATGGTGTATCTGGTTGCAACCCATACTGCCTCTGATTGGGCTGGCTCCACTCACAGCTTGCAGCTTTCCTTGGCAGACATTCCATGTTCGTGGCATCTCTGACTTCTTGGGGTCTCTGCTGTACCTTTGGCTTCATTCCCATAGCTTCATGCACTGCTCCCAGGAGCTTCTTGCCTGGGCTCCCAGGCCATTAAAATTTGTCTGGAAGCCTCTACAACTCCACAACTTTTGCATTTTGCATGCTGGTGAAATCAGCATCATGATGTGGAGGATACATTGCTTTCAGCGGGAGAGTAGCCAACCCCCCTTGGACCATGGCTGTAGCAGGCTCTGAGTGCCTGCCTGACTGAGGTCAGTGAAAAAAATCTTGGGGAACCAGTTTCCTAGGAGGCCCTTCTTAAGCAAGGCCCAGGGGATGTCTTCTGAATAAATGTTTACATTTTTGCACCCTTGAGCCTGCAATGTATGAGGTCTATCTGATTTCTGATATGCTCTCAAGCCATCTTTCCTCTTATTCCTGTACAAAGTACTTGGTTTCTTTTTTAATGGTACTAATCTCCTTTCGCCTCAACTTTACACAGTGTTCCTTTTGGGCCAAACCTTTTTTCAAAATTTTGTGCTCTGCCTTTTTCTCCCAATTCTCAGTATAAATCTGGGTAAAAGCATCCAGTGGTACTCATGTCATGCCCTGAATGTTGGGTTGCCTTTGGATTTTCTCCATCAAATTAATTAGTCTATCTTTAATCTCAGTCTCCCATAAAGTCTCAGGACATGGGCAAAATGTAGACAAAGTATAACATGGCTTCTAATCCAATTGCCAGTGAAGTCCTCCTCATTCCCAACTGAAACATCCTGAGTGTAGACTTTGCTGCCGACATTCCTATTAACATTCTGATCTTATAACTCTGGGCAGAACCACCCACCAGGCCCTGCTTACAGTATTCTAGGGCTTCTCCAGCTTTCCCAAACTTCTCCAAACACCTCCCATTAACAAATTCCAAATGCTTCTAAAGAAATTGTCAATCACAGTTACAACAATGGCTCCACTTGTATTTTAGTCAGCTTTCTCTTTGCTGATACACAATATCCAACACTGACAGCCTAAAGGAGAAGTTTAATTTGGCTCCTGTTTAAAGGGAATTCAAGTCTCCATGGCAGGAACATCATGGAGGAAGGGTGTGGCAGAGCAAAGCTGCTTAGTCATGGTGGCCAGGAAGCAGAGCAGGGGATCAGCACCAGAGACATGGGGCAAAGTGATGAGGGACCAGATACTGTCTCCAAGGTCACATGTCTGTGACCCATCCAGACATACTCAGAAGTGTGCTCCTCTAATCCCCTGGGAAAACTCCCAAACAAAACTTGATAAAAACAAGTGTAGCTCATACCTTCAAACATCCCTTGACTCTAGTTGCTCTCTAGGTCTTACCCAGCTCTCTTCTTTATTTTATTTTCAGAATTTTTGAAAGATGTGTCTACACAAGCTGCCTTTACTTATTTACCCTTGAGCTCTTTCCAACATGGGTTCCACCACTCCCCATCCCTCTAGCACTTCCAATTTTAAGGGTTGAAACGGTCATCACTGTGAATCCAGAAGATTTTAGTTTCATGGGATGTGGCATTTTAGCATTCAGTATGATTTTCTCCCTGTCCTTCTTAAAATACTTTTATTGGGCACTTGTGACTTTCAGTTCTCCAGGTGCTCTTGCTGGCTGCCTGGAGGCCTCTGTTGAGTCTTATTTTTCTGGCTCATTTTCTGCCTCCAAATAGCTGTGACTTGGAATATCTCTGGGAACAGTCCTGGGCTCTTTTTCTTTTGGTCTATACCCCCTACCCCAAGTAATTCCATTTACTCACTTGGTATCAGAAACATCTTGCATGTCAAAGATTTCCCAATGCACTCTGCATTATCCAGTTACTCTCTTGTTTTGGATCCAGACTTAGGTTTCAATATTGTATCAGTAGCTGTACTTGAATATTTCCCAGACATCTCAACATGAATAAGTTCAAATCTTCCTGCTCAAATGTACTTATTTCCCAGGCTTCTGAGGCTCTGTAAATCACCAGTTTTTCATATCTGAAACATGAGAATTATCTTCCTTATCTCTTATTATTCACACTAAATATAACACCAAGTCCTGTTCATTGTAGAGAGCCATAAATGACCCAGCTTCGCATCTGAGCATGCGTTCCCTCTGCCCATCCTGATCCTACGTCACCCATTAGACCCTCCCACTGCTTCCCTCAAAGAGATATAAGCCTTGGCACTTCCTCAATAAACTCTCTCTCTCGCCCTCGCCTTCAAACTGAGTATGTGTTTTTCTTCATCCCCATACTGTCTCTCAGGCTACGCGTTCCTGCCCCTGGGAGCTCTGCTGGTCGGAGCCTCTGCGGGTCACGACATTTTGGCGCCCAACGTGGGGCTCGAGAATGACAGGTTCTATGAGGGATCACCCTACAAAGGTTTAAAAGAGTGCCCGGCCGGCCTTTGACCCATCCATGAGGACTCCCCCTCAGTGATCCGCACGAGGACTTCTCTCTCTCGTCTCTCCTCTGAATCACGGTAAGCATTTTCATACTGTAGGGTGTAACATGGGACAGAATCTCAGTGAACATGAGCTCTTTGTCTCAGGGCTCTCCCAGGCCCTCAAAGCCCGGGGAGTCAAAATCAAACAATCCCACCTAACTGCCTACTTTGAGTTTATAAATAAAATCTGCCCTTGGTTTCCACTGGAGGGTACTATCAATGTGAAGGTTTGGAGCCGTGTGGGTTATGCACTCCAAGATTACTACCGGGTCTTCGGACCTGAAAAAGTCCCCGTGACTGCCTTCGCATATTGGACATTAATTTCTGAATTGTTACAGGCTCGCCCTTCCGATCCCCACATAGCACAAACTATAGCTCAAGCTGAGGCTTCCCTTTGTTCTCATTCCCCCCATCATAGCCCCCCCGCCTCCGTGATTCTTGACATACCTGAGGACCAACATGGCTGCCCGTCCCCTACCCCATCTCTTACTGCTTCCGCCCTTCCGCATGGAGACGATCCTCCATCTTGTAGGAGTGATCCCCAATCATGCGGACACCCTGAGCGACCGCCATCTTGTGGCGCACCGCCATTTTCCTACCCTAACCTCCCGCCACCGCCCACTTCTGCCCTCTACAACTCCCCTCCGCCATCTTGCACCAAACTGCCACCGCCATTTTCTGCTCCCGATTCCACTCACTCCGGCCCTTTGCCCTCCGCCCCCTCTTTCACAGCCCCTGCATTCCTTGTTAACTTCCCTCCCTTCTACCCCACATCTCCTGCTTCCCCTGACTCTGATGCCTTCATGGCCTGACTTATGACTCGCATTGCTGACCTTGAACAAACTGCCAATAAGTTACATCAAACATTTAAACTTCAGCTATCCCAATCCCCTACTCTTCCTCCCACACATCACCTTTCACCCAGCAAACTATCCCCTCACCCTCGATCCTGACCCCAGAGATCCACCCCTAACTTTATCCCACCTTCACAAAAAACGTGAGGTCTTCACCACCACCACTCTTCTCATCCTCGGAACCGCATCAGGAATCGCCCTTGGGTCCACGGCTTTGGCCCTTGGACAAACCCAATATAATAGCATCTTACAGGCTGTTGACCAAGACCTAAAAAATGTTGAAACCTCTATTCGTGCCCTACAAACATCACTAACCTCCCTGTCTGAAGTTGTTCTCCAAAACAGGCGTGGCTTGGATCTTCTTTTCCTCAAGGAAGGTGGCCTTTGTGCGGCCCTCAAAGAAGAATGCTGTTTCTATACTGACTCCTCCAGCGTGGTCTTACATGCTATGGATAAATTAAATGATGCCCTAAAAAAGAGAAAAATAGCCAGAAGACAAGCCTTATTCCCCAACACTTGGTTCTCAACTGTTCTCCCCTACCTTGCCCCCTTCTTAGGCCCCCTTATAGTTTTGGTCCTCGTTTTGGCTCTTGGTCCTCTCCTATTTAGGAGACTTATCGCCTCCGTCAAAATGGCCCTTGCTCCTGTGTGGGAAAGACCTCTCCAAGTTCATTATCAGCGTCTAGCTATGGCAGACGCTGATAAATACAAACAAGCCAAACCCTATGATGATATTGAGGCCCCAGCATATAAGAATGTCGGCCAATGATGGGTAAGATGGAGTTACAAGTCACTAGCACTCTCAGGACCACCTAAGACAGAGCCCCACTCTTCGCCGGGACGCTGGCGATGCTAGTGGTCAGCTCAATGACGGGTAAGGCCTGAAAAATCAAATGCATAAAAACTAAAAAAGACTTGCAGTAACCTCCACAACCTAAGACAGGCCACATTCAGGGTCATACAAACACTCATGGTCAGCAATATTTTCTTTTGGAGAAAAAGGAGCATATGTAGAGAGCCATAAATGACCCAGCTTCGCGTCTGAGCATGCGCTCCCTCCACCCATCCTGATCCTACGTCACCCATTAGACCCTCCCACTGCTTCCCTCAAAGAGATATAAGCCTTGGCACTTCCTCAATAAACTCTCTCTCTCGCCCTCGCCTTCAAACTGCGTATGTGTTTTTCTTCATCCCCATACTGTCTCTCGGGCTACGCGTTCCTGCCCCTGGGAGCTCTGCTGGTCGGAGCCTCCGCGGGTCACGACAGTTCATTTATCTTCTAAAAACGTTTTCGTTTGACCAATCCTGTTTGGGTCAGCTAATATCATTCTCATCTAAGTCACTATCATTTCATACCGGTGTGGTGGTAATATTTTCCAAGCTGGTTTTCCCACATCAGATTCTCTTGCCTTTTATTCTTCTCCACACATATATAAGAATGATATTTCATAAATGCAAAGTGGCTGTGCCATTGCCCACTTAAAATCCTCCACGCAGTCTTCCAATAGTGCTTTGTATAATATACAACATTTCTATGCCAATCTGCAAGACCTTCATATGTGACCTTCACTTCTCTCAAATTCCATCTCTGTCAACCCTGACCATGTTATTCATTTCCATCCTTTCTTTCTTTTTTTTTTTTTTTTTTTGGCAAAGGTGTTCTGGAGTTTACTATTTGTGTTCCAAAGCCTGGACAATTATAGAGAATTCAGAATTGTGATGCCAGAAAGACAGAAGGTCTTTCGCCTATTGTGTTCTGGACGATTGTAGAAAGCTTTATTTTATGTGCATCCCAAGGGAATACTGGTGAGGAAGGAGAACATCTAGCAAACATGGACAAATGAGATTTTTCAAGGGCTTCCTTTCATTTTTGATAGAGAGCTGAGAGTTTATATAATTCAACTTCTTGTTTGGAAGACGAGGAGAAGGTGATTCAGGGAAGGGCAGTGATTTCACAGAGCTTGCTAGTTTTATTAAGTATAACTGTGGGTGGACCAAGTTCACCTTTATTATGTGAAAGTGATCTTTTGCTCTGCAAATACTTCTCTGTTCTTATAATGTAAAAATAACCCCAAGCCCTCTATGTATTCCTCCTAGTTTAAAGAATATTATAAATGTCCACTTACAGTTTGAATCTCATTTTTCAATGAGAATGTAGAACCTTTGTGAGAAACGTTAGAGATGGTAGAAGACATACATTTTCCAGTCAGGGGTTCCCAGAAATTTTACCTCTTGCACCTAAAATCCAATTACTCAGAAAATATCGATGCATCTAGCTGGTTGAATGCAAAGAATCAGCCTAGATTTTCTCTGGGCCTCAGTTTTCGCACACGTGGAACACAGATAATGTCCGTCTCTTTCTCTTTGGTACTGGTGACAGAAATCAGACCCTTTGTGCTGAGAGACATCCTCTGCCCTTTTTGTTTTTTGTTTTGAGACAGGGCCTCACTAAGTTGGTAAGTTGCCCAGGCTGGGCTCGATCCTCCTGCCTCAGTCACACAGAGTGCTGGATTTACTTGTACGCACCGCCGTGTCCAGCTGATAATGTTCATCTTACAAGTATGTCGATGTCCCCAAATTGTGGTGAGATATAAGAAAATAAATTGGAAGCAGTCTGCAGATGTTCATTTGCATTTCTGCCTATTTTGCTTTCTTTCCTCCTCAATAAGCTCAAATTATAGAGCTTATTTCATTTCTTCCCTGTGACTGGGGAGTGGAGCTGAGGGATGCGGATGTGTGCCTGTGCTCATGCACCCACATACAAAAATGGAAACATACATATGCTCTTAGGCGTTCTCTTTGTAGCCCTAATCACATTGCCCTCAGGCAACAATTTCTTTAAACATTTGTCTAATGCTTGGCTCTCTGAAGTCTAAGCTTTTGTAAACAAGAACCGTCCTTTCTATCCTTTTTCTTTTATGTGAACACCTACAGGTATTTTTCTATTTATTCATACATCTATTTTTGGCATGTTAAACTAAATTCCACTTTTTTAGGATATGGTATCTGACAGTTATCTCTGACTTACAGTGCTTTGTTCTAGAGGGAAAGATGGATGATCACACATCCTTTCTCCTTTGTTTCTTAACTGGGAGATTTCAGACAAGTTGCTCAACCCATTTGTGCCTCAGTTTCCTCATCTGCGAAATGGCAGATGATTCTCCACAGGCTTTATGCTTTCGTACCTCTTGTGAGCAGCTTTCCTTCTGGATTACTTGTTCAAGTATATTTGTATAGCAATCAAACTTGGAAAGTATAACATCTCTCTCCAGTGGACAGGGTAGATTTGTTTCTGGACCAATGTGTTAAAACTCCCTTCAAAGCAACAGTTAGGCAGATTTGCAAGCCATCTCAGGATAAAATTGGGGGTTTCCTAGCTTGGGTTTCTCAGCTGTGGCACAGATCACAGTCTGCACAGCACCCCTGTGACCCCACAGTATTGTCTCTGTGGGGATGAGGAGAGCAAAGGGAACTGATGTGAACATGGAGCTCATGCTGCTTACTGGGCCATGAGTAGTCATCCTTTCCTCCTGATCAAGGGGTCTTGTATCTTCTACCAGCATCTATGTATAGTAGGTTGACTTGTTAGCTGGCAAGCAGGGGAAGATATCAGACCTCTCACAGTCCCTTACAATGTTGATAGGTTTTTTTTTTTTGTGGGTACCGGGAGTCGAACTCAGGACCTCGTGCTTGCCAGCAGGCACTTATGCCGCTGAGCTATCTCACCAGCCCAATGTTAATAGTTCTTACTGCATAATGTTGATGTAAGGATTGAATGGAAGAATACCATTGTGCTTACAGTTACTTTTTTTGCAGTTCCCCCTACACCCTGATCCACAAGATACTTATTCTTTCACCATTTACCTTTATGTTTCCCCTCAGATATCATTTCCTATGTGAGGTACAGTATGTCTGGACTTCTTTACTTAAAATGATAGTTTCCCTGCATATCATCAGGGCTCCACTAGAGATACAGAAGTAGAAGCATATACACACTAAGAGATTTATTGCAAGGATGACGCAGCTGTAGGGATAGCTAGACATGTTGGAAATCTACCCAACAGGCCTTTGGGGAGGGCAGGCTGGAGCTCACAGACAGAAAGCTGATGACCCACAGGTGGAATTTATTCTTCCTCAGGAAAGCCTCAGCTCTGCTCTTGAGGCCTTTCCACAGATTGAATAAGGCCCACCAAGAACATCTAGGATAATCTTTATTTAGCATTGACTGATAGTCGATTTTAATCACATTTAAAATATTTTCTCAGGCACATCTAGATTAATAATCGATGGAAGAATAGAAAGCTATAGTTTTGAGACTTTGACATATCAAAAGACCAGACACTCCAATATTCTTTATTCTCTTTCTTTTGTTTTCTTTCTTGCTTTCTTTTTTTTTTAATTTTTTTTTGTGGTACTGGGAATCAAACTCAGGACCCTGTGCTTGCCAGGCAGGAGCTGCACCCCTGAGCCACATCTCTGGCCCACCTTATTCTCTTTCTCTGCTTTATTTTTGCCATTGTGCCTATCAGCAGCTAATTCACTACAGTCATATCTTGGCAATCAACTGCTTTGGAACTCGTCTAATTTGGTACTAGGTACATTTTGTGCATTTTGATGTGCAAATTTTGTCCCGGTACTTATCATTTGTTTGCTATTTAACATGCGAGCTAGAACTTGTAGATGTCAATTGCCTCATGACTTGCTACCCCTTTCAGTCAAAATGATGTCTTTGGTATTCATTCTTTTTGGTACCTGTTGTACCTCTTAGAATCAATTAAAGATGAATATCTAGGTACCATTGTATTTTACTTATTCTACCAATTTTCTTCTACTTTATTAACATAGAAACCCCAGGGGATGGAGTCGTTGACAGTTCACTGTTGCATTATGGCTCTCCCAGTACAATGATGCACGACCCACAGCGGTGGGCAGCTGATAAGCACATACTGAGTTGCTGCATGGGAGAGGCAGAAACGCTCAGATGCATGATAAGTGGCACTGTATGCTAGCCATGGATATAGTAAATGTACACAAAATATCAACATAAATACTTAGCATTTATGGATCTCTTCAAATTTTTGTTCACACATTCATCTTTTAATCCCAGACAGCTTTTCAAAGGTACTGTTTCCCCCCAGTAGAAATCCAGTCTCCTTTGCTCAATTCAGGCCCTGAAGAACTACCCTCCCCACCATGGTCTGCAGGCTCTCAAAGGCACCAGATGCTCTCACTGGTCTGAATTTCTTTAAACCCCTCAGTGCTTCAGGCTGTACGTCCTACCCCTCTTTTAGTACAAGTTGTCCCCTCAGCTGTGAATGCTTCCCCTAACCTTGCATTCACTTGGCTTAGTTTTAGTCCTCCTTTAACACTCAGTTCAGATTTTGATTCCTGTTCAAGGTTCTTTCTTTACTCCAAGACTTGTGCATCCTTTCGAGCCTCTACAGGTCTGTACTCCTCTCCGTACTAACAGTTACCTGACCCCAGTGTTCCATGATAACTATTTCATTCATGCCCCAGTAAGATCCTGAGGACAAGGATTTCAATCCTGAGGCCATTCATCTCTGCATCTGCAGAACTTAGTTTAGCTTCTGCCACAGAGCCGTGCTCAGTAAATTTTGGCCGAAGGAGCACTGTTCAAGGTGGGTTCCCAGATGACACAGAAGCAGCTGCTTTGTTCAACATCAGCAAAGGACATTGCCTTTCAACCCTCGTCCTGCATTCAAATCCTAGGGGAGAGTTTCAAACCTATGATGCCTAAATCTCAACTCCAGAAATCCCGATTCATCTTGTCTAGCATGAGGCATGTGTGGTAGTATTTACTTAGAAGCTCTCCCTGTGGTTTTGGTATGAAGCCAAGGCTGAGAAACACTGCCTCCAGGAGAACTCTGAGCTCAGTTCCTCATATTTTATTTGCTCCCTCTCTGGCCAGAGGAGCAGGGCTATATTTTTTTCTACTAGTTTGAGAGCAGCTTGTTCCCTTGGGAGGCTTTGTACCTGGAATCTTTGAACCTGTCAAGGCTCTACTTGGCATTAATGGTGCACCTGTAATTCTGGCCTTGAGGAGCCTGGCCAGGAAGAAATTTATATTTTACTGCATTTTTTTATATTTTACTGCATTTTTAAATCATTTATTGAAAAGAATGTGACCACAGTCAGATGCTTTGAAGGTGATAAAAATGATCCAGAATCTGTCATTCAAGCTCACACTGTTCTTTGGGAATGGGAGGAGGGCCTTTTTGGGTGGTGGGCTGTGGAGAATTTGGGCAAGATCAGCCTGTCAGAATGCCCTCTACCTTTATCTCCACATGGTAGTCGAGAGAAAGTGAGAAAGCTCTCAGGTCAAATGCCTAACTCTAGGTCCCAGCTCAGGCACTTATTAACTTAGACATTTTTTAACCTCTTTCTGTTTCAGCTTCCCAGACTGCCCCTGAGAGCCATAGCCCCACTGCCTAGGGCTTTGAGGACTAAATTATGAGACATGTGTAAATTACCTGGCACACAGTAGGTGCCCAAAGAGAAAGCTATTATTGTTGCCATCTCCCATCTGCCCTCTTCCTCACCCTGGTCCCGGCCTCAGGTGAAGCCTGTGGGATCACTCCCTTACGGTTGCAACCTGCCTGCTAGAGTGATTTCTGCCTCTGCCTGCCACACCTCCGGCTGGTACATGGCCTGCACTGCTGCTGTACTCCAGGGCTGTTGTGTTAAATCATTTGCTTGTTCAGTCTTCCTCAGGGTCTCGCGCTTGCATGTTGCGGTAAGTCCCAACTTCTCCGCTTGCTTTCCCTGCCTCCTAAGATTTAGGGGCTCCCTCTCTGTAGTTGGCTAAGGATTCTTTCCACTATTCACCCCACCCACTCTGCCATCACTGCCTCCCCATTGACTTGCACTGGCTTTCCTATTTCCTTACTATACGCTTTGAACTTCCCAGACCTTCTACCTTGGCTAGTGCTGCCCCCTGAGCACTAGAGCTTGGTCGTCTCTATGTAATTAGGAAAATCTGAACACTACAGACTGGTCTGATCTTCTCCAGTTGATTTCAGCTCACACCATGCTTTTCTACAAAGGCCACACTTGCTTAGGGCCATGCTCATTTATGTGGGCAATCCTCCAACCCCAGCAGTTTAAGCATCAAGTGCTATTTTCTTAGCCCTGTCATAGTGTGGTGTGGGCCTTTACCTATGAAAATGGTCTGCTCGGCTCCAGCAGTTACTGATGAGCCCAGGCTCTTCCATAGACTGGATCCACCATTCCCCAGGGCCCTTTGATCCTCCAGTGGATTCCTCGCCCTGATCAGAGGAGAAAAAACATGGAGGATTACTTAGGGGCTGCACTTGAATGAGACATTCATCTTATCTACCCATGTTTCTTTCTCTCTCTTTTTTAATTGAAAAAAGGTAAGACAGAATTTCATAACAAAATAATAGGAGAATAACAATAGTTAATTCATTGTATATTGTAATCCTCAAAGTAGTTACTCAGAGTACAAGATATGGGCATAAAAATTCTCCAATATTAGCACAAACCTTTCTTTACAATGAACCAAGAGATTCTAATAGTATAGCTAACACATTTTTCTCGCTTTTCCTTTTCTTCCTTTCCCCTTTCTCCCATCCTAGTTCCTTTTTCCTTTTAAACAATTTCTTCCCACTTCACAATATCTATTGTACATTTTAGACCTTATTTACTCTTTCAATTTCTCACACCAGGGAGATAATACGATGTTTACACATGTGAGTCTGATTTATTTCACTTAGGACTATGGTCTCAAGTTGCATCCATTTAGCTATAAAAGTTGGAAGACTATCCTTCTTTATGGCTGAGAAATACTCCATTGTATAAAAATACCACATCTTTTTTATCCATTGCTTGGTTGATGGGCATTTGGGGTGTTTCCAAGATTTAGCTATTACAAATTGTGCTGCTATAAACATGAGTGCACATATATCGCTGTGGTATGATGTTTTTAATTCTTCTGGGAAAATACCCAGAAGGGGAATAGCTGGGTGGAATGGGACCTCTAATCCTAGCTTTTTGAGGAATCTCCATACTGCTTTCCACAGTGGTTGCACCAGTCTGCACTCCCATAGACAGTGGAGAAGGGTTTCTTTTTCCCCACAGCCCCGCCAGCATTTGTTATTGGTTGATTTCTTGATGATAGCCATTCTTTGTGGAGTGAGATGGAATCTCAGTGTTGTTTTAATTTGCATCTCTTGAATGACCAATGATGTTGAACATTTTTTCATATATTTATTTGCCATTTGTATTTCTTCATCTGAGAAGTGTGTATTCAACTTAGATGCCCTTTTTTGGATTGGGTCTTTGAATTTGTGGGGTCTGAGTTTTTTCAATTCTTTATATGTTCTAGATAGAAGTCCTTTGTCTAAGGTACAATTGGCTAAATTTTCCCCATTCTGTGGGCTGTCTTTTCACTCTGTTGGTGATTTCTTTTGCTGTGCAAAATCTTCTTTTCAATAAGATGAGATCCCAGTTATTGATTCTTTGAAGTATTTCCCATGCAGTTTGGTTTTTGTTTATGAACTTTACGCCTATACCTATGTCTTCAAGATTTCTACCTACTTTCTCTTCCAGTAGATTAAGTGTTTCTGTTTTAATATTTAGCTCTTTGATCCATTTTGCCCTTACTTTAGTGCATCTACCTACATTTCTTCATCCACAGTCAGTATCACAGTCTCACCTAATAGTGAGGAAGGCAGACAGGAGATGGGCGGCAATAACAGATGTGTCTTTGGATGCCTACTATGTGCTGGTTAATTTATACACATGGCACAATTTAATCCTCGGTAGTAATATTTATGTGGTACAGGCAAAGGTATCAGAGATGGCAAACATGCCACGTTCCCTTTGCTATCGTCACCACAGAACACTTTAATAGTTGACTTTTCTAGTGGCTTTGCAAATGGACTTTTGGTTCTCCTAGATTGCGCTACTCTGAGCTGCTTTTTCAGAACAGAATTCAGGGTTTTTTTTCAGCATGACATTGGCAAGAAGTGAGACATGATCAGCTTTTCTTTGCCTTGATTTTCAGGACCTCATTTGGCATTCTCCAAGGACACAGGGGTGTCATTGCTAGTGATGGCTGAAAGTACTTCTGATGTAAGACAGGTGTGGAGAGGGAAGTAAGAAGACAAAACAAACAAATAACCTTATTATTTATCAAGCTGTGTTTACCAAAATCTTTTGCAAATATTATTCTTTTTTTTTTTTTTTCTTTGTGGTACTGGGAATTGAATCCAGTGGTTCTCTACAGCCTCCCCTTTAAATTTTTGAGTCAGGGTCTTGTTACCTTGCTCAGGTAGGACTTGAATTTGCAGCTTCCTGCTTCTGTCTCCTTCAGTGCTAAGATTACGCGAGTGTACCACTATGTCTAATGCAAACATTATTTTTTTAAAACATCACAAATTCTGGTATGGTGGTGCATACCTCTAACCCCAGCACTCTGGAGGGTTGAAGCAGGAGGATCCCTAGTTCGAGCCCCCAGGCAATTTAGCAACTTAATAAGACCCTGTCTTAAAAAAGAATGAAAAAAGGGCTGGGGATGTAGCTCAGTGGGAAGGTCCTGGGTTCAATCCTCAGCACCAAAAACAAAAACAAAAACAAAAAAAGCCAAAAACCCCACAAAAATACAAAAACTTGGGTTATTTGTGGATGTGTCTTTCTTCATCCTGGGCGAACAGTGTGGGTTGGTTTGCGTCCCTCACAAAGGCTTGTTGAAGTCGTAATCCCCAGTCCCTGCCGGGAAGATCTCCTTTGGAAGTAGCGCTGTTACAGGTGTAATTACAGCCACGTGATGTTGTGCTGGACATAGTGGGCTGAGATCCAATGACTCCTGTGCTTTATCAGAAGAGAACTGGGACACAGACACACAGAGAGAATGGCACACGAGGGCGCAGAGGCTGAGACTGGAGTGATGGAGTTGGAAGCTAAGTAGTGACAAAGCGACAAGGATTGCCCAGGCACTGCTGGAGCCTCAGAAGACACAAGAAGAGTCCCTTCCTGGAGACATCAGAGGGAACGGAGCCCAGGCCACACAGTGATTCTGGCTTTCAGTTCTGTGACGGAATACATCTCTGCTGTGCAAAGCTGCCCATTTTTGGTGCTTGGTTACAGTGGCCCTAGGAAGCCAATCCAAAGAGGCTGTGTGGGCTTTGCTGTTCTTTGTCTTCCTCCAGCCCTGCAAGTGCCTGGCTTAAGGGCCTCAGAAGATGACTGAGAACAGTGAAGATGGCTCTTGCTTCACATCCTCCTTGCCTAGCCCAGCACAGAGCTTATTCAGAGGACTTGGTTCCATGGTGAGACATTTTCTTTGATTGCTGAGTACTTGGATTAGAGACCTGGTGAGTAGGGAAGCAGGAGTGAGGGTTGCACAGTAGTAACGTATAAGATACCTCCTGAGTTCCCAATGGCACAAACCACAGTAGTAGTTACCATAGCTGTTCCTGTTTACTTGTGACTTGCTACAAGTAATAATACAAGCATTATTTCATTTACTTCTCATGATAACACTCCATAGTTGATTTTCTCACTCCAAGCTGTAGATGAGAATCAAGCACAGAGAAAATAAGTCACGTAACCAACTTTCTGCAGCTGTCAGAAGGCAGGTGCCTTTCAGCCTGTATTAGTCAGATTTCTTGTTGCTGAGACACAGCACCTGACACCACAACTGAAAGGAGGAGAGGTTTAAGTTAGCTAATGTTTTCAAGGGATTCAGGCCACAGTGGCTGGGTTTATGGCAAGAACACCACGACTGAAGCACGTGGCAGGGCAAAGCTGCTTAGTTCGTGGTGGCCAGGAAGCAGGGCAGGGGAATAGCGTCAGAGAGGAGGGGGTGGGGGACCAGATATTGACTCCAAGGTTACTCCTCCATGACCGCCAGACCACTCAGGAGCATGCTCCACCGATCCCCAGGGTGGAGGTCAAGCCAGTCACGTGGACATGGTCACATTACCCAAATCCTCTGGCAGCTCTACAAGCAGAGAGAAGCATAACTGTACCGTTTCAGTGTTTATTTATTTATTTTTTTCTATTTGAAGAAGGTGCATCTAAATTCTTTTTTTTTTTTTTTTTTTGTGGGTACCAGGGGGTCGACCTCAGGACCTCGTACGCCAACAGGCACCCGTGCCACTGAGTGATATCACCGGCCCCTTTTTCGTATGTGGGTTCTGGGAGTCGAACTCGGGCCCTCACGCTTGCAAGGCAGGCGCTTATGCCGCTGAGCCATCTCACCGGCCCGGTGCATCTAAATTCTTACAGAGATTCTGTATGGACTGAGGAGTGGCCTTCAACATTCAGCCTCAAGGACATCTTGTGACTTGCCACTTTGTGGTAAGAAGGACATTTGTGGGACGGGGAGCAAGAGATGGAGGGATGGGCAGGGAGGAGTGAGAAAGGGGTGAGAGGGGAATTAAGCTGTGTTGTGTACATGTACCACCACCCCACAAGGAATGTAAACATTATGTACTGCAAACATGGTGTAATAAAAATAAAAACTAAAACAAGAAGAGCTCTAACTTATTTTCCTAAAGCACATAATTATGACAAATCCTCGCTGTTCTGTTTTGGAGCGGCAGACAAGTCACAGGCTGTGAAACCACGCCTGCTCAGGGCCAGAGAGATCGCTGGGTGGGCGGAGAGGAGCACCCTGCTCAGTCCTGGTGGAGTGGGAAGGGCTGGCCAAGGTGAGTCCTGTGCAAAGAGTAAACAGATCGCAGCCCTCTGCGCGCCCACATGTCTAAGCCCAGACCTTCTAGGGTGCTTGAGAGAGTGCTGGGTTGGGGGGTTGTTCATCATGTCTTTTTATTCTGAAGTTTAGCTATTTTGATACCTGGGGGCCTGGCTGCCTGGAGGGACCCCCATACCAAAGCTAGCAGATCACAGACCTCTGGCTGTGAGCATGGCTTTCATCTGCAGACCAGCTGCTCCCCTAAACACCGCCTTAGAGTGCTTCCTCATCTCAGTCCACAGTCTCCTTTCTGGATCACCTCCAGGCCAGGTACCCTACAAGTAGGGACAGGCTCTGTGTCCGAGTCTGCTGTAGACTCTCACACAGCTAACCAAAGGCTGCCCACCCTATCCCAACTATTGTGGATGCCACACAGAACTGGCTCTCTCCCCCGCCCCGTACCTGTCTTCCCCCTGCTGCTGCTGACCTTGTGCTGCTCTGTTGGCCCCATGTGCATGGAGTGGGGTGAGAGCTGTGAGCCAATATCCTTCATGGCAGCTATTTCTGTGCCTGCATATCTTACTGTATCTGATTGAAACACATCCTGGGGCCCATCAGAAAGATCTGGTCTGATGATGGAAGGGTTTGGAGAGCTGGTAGGAATTCAGAAAGGATGGAGCTGCAGGGGTGAGGAGGTGAGGCAGGAGAGGAGGCTGCAGAGGCAATACCCTAGAGATGTGGCTGGGGTGCGAGAAGAAGCCAGAAGCCACCTGACCCCGGGTAGCATCAGTGACAGAGGCCATGGGTGATGGTACAGGGCCCAGTCAGCCCTCTGCAGTCAGGACTGCTGCAAGTGCCTCACTTTCCCCCTAGGAGGCATCAGGAGGGCCTTGTGCAGGCCTCCCATGGCAGTGATAACTGGTGGGGGCCTGAGAAGCCAGACCCCTCTCTAAGCTGGTTCTCAAGGAGATGACGCAGAGAGAAGGCTGAAGCAGGCAGGGTGCTTTAGGTGAAGAAAACAGACCAGTCCTTGGAGGAATAACAGGAAGCTAGTTTAGGCCTTGAAAGTAGCCCTGGTGGCCTTGTCTTTCAAAGGCTCCAGAAGAAATTATTCCCTGTGGCTTGTGCTGCTACAAGGGCCACCGCCCTCCGTTGGCTCTGTGCTGCCCATGCACAATGAAAGGATGGACCGCAAGCACCTGCAATCAATTCTCCTTTATCTCTTCTCTATACCCAGGGAGGATAATCCTGTTTAGCAATCTCTCGCTACCCAGTATGTAGCATCTCTATTGATTCTCATAGTTGTTTGCCAGCAGATATAGGCATGGAAGGAGAAAGACCTGGAAGTCTGAAGTCACTGAACTTGACAGAGAAGTTCAGACTCCTAAAATCACCACTTCTTTTTTTAAAGGGCTGGATCCCGTAGGATTCAGTGCACAAGTGCTCTTTGACAGATGCATGATCATTCTGCTTTCATTCTTTTATGCTTTTCATGTCTTTCCTTTAACAAAACTCTTCCTGATTTCTGTCAAACCACACGGTAGCACAAAGTTCCATCAGACACTACCACTTACAGGTTTTTAGGAGAGGAAAGGCACAGACATTACATCACCAAAGGTCAAATTGTAGCATTTCAGTCGTTAGGCTTGGTGGCCCATATAATAAATGACTTTCTCCTTTGTTATATAGTTCAATCTTTACATGATGTTTTATGGCTTGGGAATTTGAAACTTGGAGGGGTGATCATTCATTCATTCAGTAAATGTCCACTAAGCACCCCCTGTGGAGTCCAGAACCATTCTTGGGTACTGAGGGAAACAGAGGAACTCCTCTCTGCCTTCCTGGCACTGAGGCACAGCTAAGGAGATCTGGAACCGGACTTGATCTGAAGCCACCTTCTGTCAGTGCAACGAGGGATTTTCACAGATGTTTGGAGGGAAGTTTCTCCACTTCAGAGCTGAGTAATCATGAGTGAATCTCTAAGCTTCCTCGGGGCTTCATTTGTAAAAGTGAGATAACTATTGTACTTGCCTCAAGGGGCTGCTGAGAAGTGTAGCAGTCATGGAGGTTTAATCCCAGGCCCACAGGTAAGGCTCCACAGAGGATGCTCACCATCTCTATGCATTAACAACTATGAAGGTTTGGAGTTAGGAGCAGGGAGTGGTTTCTTCCAACATGGGGACAGGCAGAGAAAACTCCTCAGAGGACATTTCCTCGACATTGTCATTGAAGGGCATTCTGCATTCTTTTCCTACTTGTGACCATTGGACAAGCCTTTAATATAATCATGTTTATTTCCCACAAGAATTTATCCCAAAACTTGTAAGTCCAAATCAACATATTAAAAGTCACAGCAAGAGTCATAAGAAAGAAAGGAAGCTAAGTAACATGATGCAGAAATGCAAATTTAATGTGAAATTGGGTTCAGTCCTTTTACAAACCTGCTTTTTTAGTAACAGGCTCTGAAGTTGGGCAGAGAGCCTGAGTTTCAACCCTGGTCCCACCATCTACCACTTGTGTGCCTTAAATAAGTGCGGTAAGTCCTGTGGGTCTCAGTCCCTTGTCTACGAGTGAGGGAGATTGACTCCTGTGTTACAGGGGCATCATGCTTATAGAGCACCACACTCGCTTTTTCCTGGCTGAAAGCGTGAGCTGAAGAAACAAAGTCAGCCCACTGAAGACCATATTCTTTTTGAACACTCACTGTCTTAGTCTGTTTTGTGCCACTGCAACAGAAGACCAAGACTGGTGATTTGTAAGGAAGAGAAATGTATTTGGATCACGGTTTAAGAGGCTGGGAAGTGTGAGGTTGAAGGGCCTCATGTCCAGGAAGAGTGTTCTTGGTGTGTTATAACGTGGCAGGAGGCATAGCATGGGAGGGAGGGATAGAGAGAGAGAGAGAACAGAAAGGGACCAACCCCACACCCATCCTTTCCTCAGGAACCCACTCTGACCATAACTAACCCACCTCACAGTGTCTGCTCCAATCCATCTTCCCCTGGACACTCTCATCAGCTGCTACACATCCCACTTGACATCCTGTTGCATTGAGGGTGAAATTCCCCTCATGTGGGTGAACATGTAAAAACCACAGTGTTCTCTTTGGCTGATGTCACAATGGAGGGGGGAGGAGCCCTGTGTCCAGCCATGGGCTTATCCTAACTCAGGGGATGGCCCTGGCCTTATCCCTTGCCTGTTCTTCGTTTTTATTTTTTCCCTTGTGAAATGAAGGCTGGCATCTGTGGTCTGGGACCTTTGTAGTAGCCTAGAGGTGGACCTGGAAGTTGCTTCAGGTATTTCTGATAGTCTAAAAAGCTAGATGGACCTTAGAAGTAGGCTGTACTGAAGTATACAGGCTATGAAAATGATGCATTTCTTAGGCTGTTCTTTGGTGTCTTTCCATCATTCCTCTCATACTTCACAACCTTTCCCTTAGCTCATCATCTTTCTAGGTCACCTACAACTCTCTGCCTTGGTTCTGTCCAGACACACTGAGTAGCTTTTCCCAAGATGCTCTGGGCATGCTTTGGTATTTCAGCCTTTGCTTACAGTGCTGACCTTCAAATGATGTCTGTACAGGATGCTCTTACTTCCTTTAACTAGCTTCTCTTTGAATTCTCTGCTGATTATTCTATTTTAAATCACAACCTGCTCTGCCCTCCCCATATCTCCATGGCTACCTTTCTTACCTTGCTTTATTTTTGCTGATAACTCTTATCATTATGTATGTTATAATTACTTACTATTTTTTTTTTGAGGTACTGGGTATTGAACCCAGGGTCTTCACAATTAACTACATCCCTGTCTTTTTTTGTAATTTTTAAGAATTTTGAGACAGGTCCTGCTAAGTTACTAAATTCCCTGGGCTGGGCTCAAATTTTTGATCCTCCTGCCTTATCTTCCAAGAATGCTGGGAATATGGGTACGTACCACCATGCCTAGCTGTAAATTTGGTTTTGGCTTTACTTATGTGCTGGAATTTATGCTTCATGAGGTACCTGGAATTTTTCTTCAATATTTTCTTCACTGGTATGTTCCAAGTATGCCAAAGTCTGGTGCATACATTTAAAATGTATCTCATGGATCAGAGATCTAAATATTAAAACAGAAACATTAAATCTGCTGGAAGGTAGGATAGGTAAAACCCTTGGAGACATTGGTGTAGGCAAAGACTTTATGAATAAAAACTCAACTGCACGGGAACTATCCCAAAGAATCAATAACTGGGATCTCATCTTATTAAAAAGCTTTTGCACAGCAAGAGAAACCACCAAAAGAGTGAAGAGACAACCCACAATGTGGGAAAAAATGTTTGCCAGCTGTTCCTCAGACAAAGGATTACTATCGAGAACATATAAAGAACTCAAAAAAATCAGACCTCCCAAATTTAAAGACCCACTCCAAAAATGGGCATCTGAGATGAATACACATTTCTCAGATGAAGGAATACTAATGGCAAATAAATATACAAAAAATGTGCAACATCACTAGTCATTCGAGAGATGCAAATTAAAACAACACTGAGATACCATCTCACCCCAGAAAGAATGGCTACTATTAAGAAATCAACTAATAACAAATGCTGGAGGGGCGGTGGGGAAAAAGGAACCCTTCTTCACTGTTGGTGGGAGTGTCGACTGGTACAGCCACTGTGGAAGTCAGTGTGGAGATTCCTCAGAAAACTAGGGTTGGAGGTCCCATTTGACCCAGCTATTCCCCTTCTGGGCATCTTCCCAGAAGAATTAAAAACATCGTACCACAGCGATATATGTGCACCCATGTTTATAGCAGCACAATTTGTAATAGCCAGATCTTGGAAACAACCCAAATGCCCATCAACTGAGGAATGGATAAGAAAGATGTGGTATTTTTATACAATGGAGTACTATTCAGCCATAAAGAAGGATAAACTGGAGACTTTTATAGGTAAATGGATGCAACTCGAGAAAATACTCATAAGTGAAATAAACCAGAAGCACATGTGTAAGCATCGTATTGTCTGTCTAGTATGAGAAACTGAAAGAGTAAATAAGATCCAAAATGTACAATAGATATGGTGAATCAAAAAGAAACTGGTCAAAAGGAAAGAGAGACTGGAATAGGGAAAAGAAAGAAGGGAAAGGGAAAAAAAATTGTATATATATATATATAAGATGGTTAAGATAGATACACTACCATGTTTACTTAGTTCATTGAAGAGTAAGGTTTGTGCCAATAATGTTTGGACAATTGAATGCTAATGTCTGGTGTCCTGAATAACTAACTTAAAGATAGTAATACGTAATGTATTAACCATTGTTACCCTCCTATTATGTTGCTTTGAAAATTTGTTCTTCTTTTGATTTGTTTTGTTTTTTCTTCTCTTTAAAATAAAAAAAAATAAAATGTATCTCATATTGAATTAATTCATATACTGTGGCTGAAATTGTGTTAACACAGGTTATTCCTTGAAAGGAGCTCTTATTGGATAATTTAAATGCAAAAGGGGGAAACTAATGATTTTTAATAAATATATTTCACTTAGTGCAAACACAGAAGGTTGCCAGGGGCAATCTTTCAAAGGAACATAGGTGAAAATTAGTGAAATCATAGATGGTCAGTGGTGAATATCATTCGTGAAGGCATCTTCTATGAATCCATCTGAGATCTAAAATTTCCTAAGAGTGTGTGTTATATTTTACCAGAACTGGGCACTTAAGAGGAAATATTTTTATTATTTTATTAAATAAAAGAAGCCAAGGAAGAGACATTGTATTTTATGCTGTGATTATATCTCTCCACGAACTTGCTCTTTATCTCCATGGGTAACTGGAGGCAATAATTAAAGAATTAAACCTCCTTTACTCACCCATGCAAGGCACACTATCACTTGACATTTAGTGTTTATTTTCCAGATAAAGGAGTTTAATTTATTTTTCTTTCTTCTCTTGGGAATCAATTGCTTGACCCACAGCTGGCTCTTTGTGGCTGAAATGGGCCTCCATTCTTTTTCTTTTGTGGGACTCACTCACCTTTGGGCAGGTAAAGAATATGTCAGGCCCTTTAAAGAGATCTAATCCTCGTCTGCCTTGGATGAGCAGTGGGTGGAGAAACTACTGTGGTGTAAGGAGGGATCCTTCTTATTTTCTCTTCTGTTGCCCACATTATAACAAATGTGACCTCAGACACTGTGAATCTTACTTGCACACGGGAGTCCATGGTGGACCCAAATCCTCACCTTCATTCCCCATGGTCTGACTGAGGCAGGAAAAACTTGATCAGCTGGGAATTGACCCCAGAATGCACCATGTAATATTTTGTTTATAGGACACCTGCTACCTAAGAATAACCTCAGGTTCCTTACAGACTTCTCCCTGCCTTGTCTAGGCCCAATCCACATCCTTTTTATGAAGCAAGAGCCAGTTTTCACCCACTTTATTTCAAGAACGCATCAAAATCTTAATTAAAGAGAATGAACACAGAGAACAGCAAACATTCCTTTTTCTGTCCACCCAGACTTTGCTTTACAAAACTCGGTTATCTACACCAGAGTCCACTTCCTCCTTGATGTCTAAAATTAGACTAGATTGGACCTGTCAGGGCTGGTGATGCTTTTCTTTTCTCAAGAACATGAACTGATTTGATATCTAACACTCCTGACCCAGTGTGGCATGCCCAGATTTCATACTAAGGATATCTTTCTGTGCCTTGATTTCTTACAAACAAGATGGAAATACATTGGTATGTGTCTTAGGTACATTTCCTCTCACAGTCTGTAGAGATTTTAGTCCACAATCGGCTGACTCCAAGACAGGGCATCATGGCAGAGGAGAAACAGCTCAAGGCAAGGCAGCAGGAAGTAGTGAACCATCAAGAGAAGAGGAGGGATATACACACCCTTCCAGGCCACACCAGCTATGACCCATCTCTTCCCACCAGACTTCATCTCGCAACATCACACCCAGTTATAAACGCATTAGTGGACTAATCCAGCACCACACAACCCTGATCCAGTCACCTCCCAAAAGCCCCACCTATGAGCCCATGGGGGTTTGGGGGACGTCTTGATATAAGCCATAATAGTATGTCATAAGTTGTTTTGAACACTATATATAAAACATTTTAAAAAGTGCCAAGAATATAGTAAATGCTATTTAAATTCTGGACCTACTATTTATCTTCAGGATCAAGCCTAAGTAACCCAAATATATACTGGGGCTTTAGAACTACTAGCTCTAGATTTTGTTGGGAGTCGCATTCAAAGAAGGATGGATTGACAACATGAAATAATTTAAGATAACTCAAATATTTATTCTTGATCTTGAGAAATATGCAGAAATAGGAAATAAGTTATCACCACACAGTTGCTAAACGCATTTTTGAACTGCCCACAGAGTATTAGGTACACAGACAGCATATCTAGGGTCAAGGCGAAGTGTGTGTTGACACTGGAAGCAGAAGCCAGGTGCAGAGGCAAGACAAACACATATACATGGCTAAAGTGAAAGTGATAGTAATAGCCCATGTTTATTCCATGATTACTAAGTACCAGAAACCGTGATCAAATCTTTCATGTACCTGCTCATGTAATGCTCACTACATCACCGTGAGGTAGGTATGATGCTTGTCTCTACCCTACTATGGGAGTGCCTGTTTCACAAAGAAGGAAATTGAAGCTCAGAGAAGTTAACTTACTAAACTGAGGCTACACAGACTGGGCTCGAAACTTACACTACAAATGCAGCATATCTGTCTGATTCAAAACCTACTCAGTTGGTTAGGAGCCAGATGACTCTAATAGCAACTGGACCACACTCAAGGGACTGAAGTCAACAGGTGGTCAGACGTGGAGAGAATCAGTCCAGGGGGCAGCAAGGATCAGAATCGCTGCTGAAGACACTGAGCAGTCTTTGGTGCCATTGCTCCCTCTCTGCACACTTTGCCATTCTCTTCGGTCATGAAAATTCATCCTTAATGCAGCAACACTCTTTTCAATGTCAGCAAAAAGACTGTGTAAGTCATGGCATTTGTTTTGCTGGTTTGACTGGTTTGCTCCATCAACTCATTATCCAGGTGCAAGGACTCAGTCATATACTGTTACTACAAGTCTAGAGTTCCTGTCACCCACCAGGAGCTCAAAGTCCAGTGTGGGAGACCAATGTTTACAACATAATAGGAGCTAACATTGCTGGACCCAGTGATGAAAGCCTGTAATCCCGGCTACTAGGGAAGCTGAGGCAGAAATACCACAAGTTCAAAGCCAGCCTTGGCAATTTAGTGAGACTCTGCAAAAAAAAAAAAAACAAAATAAAACAAAACAAAAAAAAAACCAAGAAAAACAACTGGGGCTTTAGAACTACTAGCTCTAGATTTTGTTGGGAGTTGCATTCAAAGAAGGATGGATTGACAACATGAAAATAATTTAAGATAATCAAATATTTACTCGGTCTTGAGAAATATGCTGAAGATGTAGCTCAGTGGTAGAGTGCTTACCTACTGGGTTCAATCCTCAGTACTCAAAAGAAGGAGAAGGAGAAGGAGAGGGAGAAGGAGGAGTAGGAGGAGGAGAAGGAGTAGGTGGAGGAAGAAGAGGAGAAGAAAGAAGAGGGGGAGGAGAAAGGAGGGGGAGGAGTGAGCTAACATGTAGCATGTAGTTACTAGAGGGAAACCTACTCTGCTTGAGGAAGGGAGGAATGGAGGCTTCTTGGAGGAAAAAGGCCTCAGGATGGCCGTGGGAAAGGAGCAGGGATTTGTGAAGTGGGAGGAAGGCATTTCAGGCATAGAAAATTGCATCTCCTGTTATTTTTTCCCCAATCACATTGGTTTTGGCAGTGTTAAAATGCTTCGGTGTTTGCTAAATATGTTTCTTGCTGGAAGCAATGTTGCTTTTCAAAGGATGTGATTGATTAGCTATCAGGATGTTGGTAAGCAGGAAGTGCATGGCACTGATAAGGCTTTCTCGGATTCTCAACACACATGCTGTCTGTCAGCTCACCATCTTTGGCTCCAGCCCGACCCTTACATTTCCTGTTGTGCTTTTGGCCTTGGGAATTCAGGGCTCACTGGGTACCTTTGCTCACAGTCCACCTTCCACACACAGATGCACATCTCCCGGTTCCGGCTGCTGCCTTCCTGGCCTTGGCGGGTGTCTGCGCCCTGTTCTCCCTGCATGGGGAGGCAGCACAGTCTCTGCAAGTGATGCGCGGTCCCCGGATGTATGGGGACCTGTGGACCCTTTTTGTCTACACAGAGCTAAATGATTTAGCAAAGGTGGTGTAAATGATTTGGAGGTGAGATCATGAACCTGCTCTGGAATTGCTCATCTTGGGAAGTATAAGTGACCCTGGTGGGCAGAGGATCCACTCCCAGGCAGCGCCAGGTACATTTTATCTGCTCCTCAGATGTGGTGCTTCCATGCCCTGCCTGTCCCCCGGATGCTGTGCCACCATAATGATCATAGTAGTCTGAAAACCATTGATCTCTTTTGGAGCTCACCTCTGCAGTGGGGAGGTTTACAGTGTGTTAATGAAGAGGGGGGGATCTGCTGTTTAACCCCCTGGCTGCAGTTTTCTCCTCTGCACATTGGAGATAATAAAAGCAACTCTGACTGGCTGACATCTCCATCTGACTATCCAACAGGGCGGACTCCTTAGCATCCTTCCCATTCTGCCCGAAAACCTGTCCAGGGAGTAGCGTCCCATCCGAGGAAGACTCAGAGACTCAGGACTCAGCCCGACATGTCACCTGTGCTTCTGGTCTTGCCTGCTACGTCCAAACCTCATCTGCTTCCAGTCTCGTCTGCTCTGCCTCAAAACCCACGCCAGGTGGGGTCACCCTTCCACACACCCTGCAGCGAGGCCTCCACCAGGCCCTGTGCTCCAGGAAAGCCTCCTACCTTCCTCCTCCTGCGTCTGCCTCCCCTGCTCCAGCCCTCTGTGGTCTGCACAGAGCAGGCCGGAAGTGTTTCAAATACTAAATTAACAGAACCAGATGTGGTGGTGCACGCCTGCAATCCCAGCACTCTGGGGGGCTGAGGCAGGAAGATTGTCAGTTCCAGCCCAGGCTGGGCAACTTAGAGAGACCTTGTCTCAAAATAAAAAGCAATGAAAAAGGCTGGTGGTGTAGCTCAGTGCAAAGGCCTTGGGTTCAATATCCAGTACTGCAAAAAAGAAAGAAAGAAAGAAAGAAAGAAAGAAAGAAAGAAAGAAAGAAAGAAAGAAAGAAAGAAAGAAGAATAAATAGACAAGTACGCAAACACAATCATGTCCCTCCTCTGTTAACGATTTGTGGCAGTTGCTCATTCCTGGTGACATAAAACAATTGTTTTCTGCCACCCTCCCCTACAAGGCTGACCACACTCACCCATGGGTTCCAGAATATTCCAAATATGCTCCCTCCCGAGGGCCTCTGCTCAGGCTGGACTGGTTCTCCCCCGGCTGGTGGCTCCATTTCACTCCAGATCTGGGAGACCCAAGTGCCTCAGGGGACTTCACTGGCCGCACGAAGAGCCGGCTTCTCCTCACCCAGCCCTACTTTGGGGGCTGACACTGAGCTGCAGGCTGGGAGGGGCCCCATTATCCCCAGGCGGGGTCATCAGATAAAATACAGCGCACTCAGATTGGAATTATGCAGTGCGCGCTTTCGCTAAGAACATTCTCTGTGGTCTCTGTGGTTTTAATTTGCTCAGTGCGGCGACCCCAGCCCTCGCTCTGTTGGTGCTTTTGCGTAGTTGTTGGAAGAGAGGAAGACCCAGCGAACAGTGCAAGGCGATCATCAAACAGAGCCCTCAGGCTGCATTCCTTTGATCTTGCCTTCATATTCCTAGCAGCTCGTCAGTGCTGGGGGCTTGACAGTGTGCAGTGTGCAGAAGAGCAGCTTCGCATATCACATTGCCAGTCTCATTTTGTTGTTAAGGATACAGGGTTAGAGAACAGGAGGCTTTTTCAAAATTAGGCAGCTAAGGGTTCCATCACTGAATACAGCAGAAAGCAACTCCTGACAAATGACTTACACGAATACAAGTTTATTTCTCTTCTCTCATAAAAAACACTTTGTGAAATCAGTGTAGGCCTCATATGGTGGTAGCAAGACAATGCTTCCATTATTCTCTTCCACAGTCCTCATGGTCAGTTTCTAATCTCAAGCTTACTGCATGGTCCTAAGAAGGCTGCTGGAAAGCCAGTCATCACATTCATGTTCCAGCAGACAGTGGATAGAAGTGAGAGAGGACACAGATCATTTATTCTTTCCCATCACAAACACCTTCCTTAAAATCACTCACATGTGACTTTTTTTGCATTTCATTAGTCAGAATTTTGTCGTACAACCACTTGTAGCTCTGTGGGAGCTGGAAATGCCATTGTTTCAAGCAGTCCTATGTGCTCCGCTAAAAATTGAGGTTTGTTCTTAAGAGGCACATGGGTGCTGGAGAGCCATGGCCACCTGTGCCACAGGTAGAGTGAGGCAGAAAGATTCCTGGTGTGTCCTCAGTCTCTGCACCATATTCCTGAACGCGCAGACACACAGGTGCCTGCACCCTCTAAAATTCTGGGTTGCTTAAAAAGTCATAGTGCCAGATTTCCCTCATCCTTTTCTCAAACAATGGATTGTTTGACCAAACTTAGTACTTTACCTTAGTCCATTTTCTCTCTTTTTTTTTTTAATTGACAAGAAAGTGTGTATTTATCATATACAACATGTTGTTTTGAAATGAGCATACGTTACGGAATGGCTACATTGAGCAAATTAACTATGCACTACCCAACATATTTATCATTTCCTGTGATGAGGTAATTTAATCATTTTCAATTTCATACGCTGACATTGGCTCATTGTTCTTCTTGACTGATTCCACCAGTCACTGCATTTGCCACCTCTGTCAGACTGAGCAATGCACAAATCTGATAAGCAGATGTGACCCAAGTGACTGATAAAAATGCTAAATAGATGGCTTGAGTCCTTCAAGGTTATCCTGGCTGTTCTCCTGTTCACACTTGGTCTGTTCTTCTGCTTTTATAGAGCCCAGGACTGTGAGCATGGTGACAGAAGTGGTCCAGCCTGTGTAGGCTGTGGGCTGACAAGGGGCTCCAGGCCGACTCACGTTCCTTACAATCCCCAAGCCAGGGGTGTGACCTTGGCATTGTGAGTTCAGGTCTACTGGACTTGAGGAGACTGACTCATGCTAACAAAGCTTAGAGAAGATAGAAGATGAATAATAACAGATGCAAAATTACTGATTTGCAGCATGAAATGGAAGTGTTATGTATGCCATACCTTGTCTGCATATATTTATACATTTTTTCCCTTGAGGGAAAACAACATGGGAAACTGAGTAATTCTTCTAAGGAGCTTTGGGGACAATGGACTTGCAAAAAGGATGCGAGTGGTGTGACACAGTGCTTGACTGCATTGAGCTAGAAGAACCTGATTGAGCCTCTTTCTCAGGTGAATGCTCCACGCTGGCACACCTCACACTGGCAGTATCTAGATAATCCTAGCCACAGTAGGCTACAGGTGATGCTATAGGCCTGGATACCATTTTCTGTTTTTATGTAACTTGGCAGAGTGCTGTCTATTGGTCATCGTATACTGCAACTCTCAGGAAACAGCCTGATTTCCCTTCTCTAGCAGTTGTGACACTCAACCTGCTCTTTCCTTCGCTTTGAAGGGGAGACTGGCCTTGAAATGGGAGACTCACTTAACCTTCATTGCTGTCTACAACAAGAAAACTCAGAGTCACTGTTCCCTGGGCATCTCTTGTTGGACAGGATCATTTCATCCAACTGTCCTTCAGAGGTGGATTCCCAGGAACCCTCCATCAACCTCCTTAATCCCAAGGCATTTGGCTCTGACTCTTTCCCATGTCCTCTGTTTCCAGTAGTGGCCATGTTGGTCACTCACTTGTCCAAAGGGATTCCTCCTTCCATCCTCTGTTTATCAATGCTCTTGTCACAGTTTCCCTAGGAGTCCATTGTATCAGCCAAGATCCTGGTAAGAAACAAATGGCACACACACATTTGGTACTTTGAGAATTTAATAAAAGACTGTTTACAACACTGGAAGCAAGGCTTAGAGATGCTACAGAGAATAGTTCAATACTAGAGGGCTAACAAATCTGATTGAGTTATAGGTCTGAAAGAACAGAGAGGATAGAGAGAACCAGGAGACATTGGGGCTGTGTGGAACTGACTTCTTAGCAGGACTCCTGATCTTTGACAAAGCTGATGCAGAGGAACCCACAGCAAAGATGATGAACATCCCTCCATCGCTCCTTTCCTTCCAACACTGGCCAAACGCAGTTGGAAGTCAGTGAGCAAGGAACCCCAGTGGTGTGTTCCAAGGAGTTCAGCTCCCCAGAATACAGCAGGGTGGATGGGGATGAAGAGTGGATTTGGCGGAGCAAAGAGAAGAATCCAGTGAAGCCCTTGAAAATGGGATGTTGTCAACACCTTTACTTTTTAGTATCCTACCTTGCACATAGTAGGTTTAAACAGTTTACTTCCCCATGAATTTCTCTAGGGTAGGTATCTGAGCTCTGACTTCTATATTCCCTGTACCTAAAAGATGCTCCATAAATGTGTATGGTATAACTAGTGAATGAATGAATGAATGAATGAATGAATGAAGTGAACTTAGTGAAGCTTTCCCTTTATCCTTAGCTCACAGTGGCACACCCTGGAGACAGCAATTTCCCTGTCTCACCAGGTGGCCTCTAGACCATTTTCAGTTATCAGATTTTTGTATTATGCTTCTGTACCTGGCACTGCACTTTAATTAGGTCTTGGGAGTCTTTGCTTCTATCCCAGGAGCTCTGACATAGAGGTTTTGCCTCAGGCGCAGCCTCACTCTTTGGGAGGTCTCACTCTGCAGCAGGCAGATGTTCTGTGCCAGATGCTTAACGTGTGTCCTACCAGGAAGGTTTTGTGGGAAAAGCTGTTTGCTTCAGGCAGACGGGCTTGCTTTTTCCCTGCTGTACACCTATCTAGACAAATTTAATCAAACACCTTCTTGCTTACCTGCCATGTTCTGGGAACTGTGCTAGAACCTGGGAATGTCCAAGTGGATAAGATATAGTTGGACATAAAGGGCAAAGAGTTGTGGCCCAGAGGGACAGGGAGAGAAGATAAGTAATAAATAATTATTTTGCAGTGTAGGAAGTGCTACACTGCAGGTTAGCAAGGCATGCTGGGAACACAGATGAAGAGAACCTAACTGGGCAGGCTTTCTGGAGGACTTGATACTTGATCTTTAGGAGGGGAAAGAGCAAGGCAATGAGAGAAATATAGTTCAAGTCAAGTCATATGATCAAAATGACAGACACATGACACAGCACAGTGTGTGCAGGGAAACATGAACAAACTTGTGTGGTTGGCATGGTGGTTTGAAATGCAAGATGGAGGGGACAGGAAGGATAAAGACATAGAGGGCTTTGCATGCTCAACCAAAAGTTAGCAGGACTATGACCTGGCTGAGGCATTTAGCTTAGATGCAAAATTTAAAAGGGTTGTAAACTCTCAGTAGTCAGGATAAATAATGTTTTAATGCAACATTTTAAATAATTAAAATTAATGCAAAAACTACGGTAAAAAATCAAAATGTTAAGTAGAGATGAATCAGTTTGCAGTGAATTCTTCTAATTTCATGTTGTCTTTGCATTCATGTATTAGTGCACCTGTCTTACACCAGAAGCAAGCTCAAACACCCCAGACAGTTTCCAGTTTCCAGTCCTACATCCCCTCCCACTTCCTCAGTCTGCTCAGTGCAGGTACAACTGCCTTCTGGTGGCCACTTCCCCATGGACAGGTAAATATAACCTGCTTGCCTTGCCTCTCCAACCTCACACCCGCATGGGCTGTGCAGATATGCCACAGTGATCACTTGTCTGTCACAGCGCGACCCCAAGGACTTGCACCTGCTTGCTTTAAACCCAGCAATTGGAATTCCTTGCAGGAAACCTACTTGAGTAACTCCCTGGACTCCAATCTGGGCTCTAGCCAACAGGAACCCCCTCCACCCACTTGTAGAGTGCATATATCCCTGCTGGCTTTCCCTCACATTGACTCTGTGCCCCCTTCTCTCCGGGGTCTGTAAGTAATAGAAGACTTCTGCTATTTCACGTGTTTTGTTGTGGTGCCTCTGTGTCTCACTTGATTTCTTCCCGGTCTGGGGTCTTCTAGAGCAGGGATTCCCAATCCCCAGACCAAGGGTGCATCTGTTAGGAACTGGGCTGCACAGCAGAAGGAGGGTGCTGGGCAAGTGAGCAAAGCTCCATCTGTATTTAGAGCTGCTCCCCATCATTTCCATCATCTCCTGAGCTCCGCCCCCTTCAGATCAGTGGTGACATGAGATTCTCACAGGAGCCAAACCTCCTGTGAACTGTGCCGGGAAGGGATCTAGGTTGCATGCTCTTTTGAATCATCCTGAAACCATCTCCCCCGTATCCCCCGTCTGGGGAAAAATTGTCTTCCATGGAACCACTCCATAGGGCCAAAAAGGTTGGGGACTTCTATTCTAGAACAAATCTTGGATCAGACACAGAGCTGCAAAAGTAACCACCAGTATAAACATGCTTCCTGCATGAGGGGGACTTGGCTATGTTTTAGAAACTTAAGCATTAGGCTGTCTACCAGGATAAGGAAGACTCCTATGAAAGGTATTCTGTAAATATTCACTAACACCTGCCCCATAGCCCTTCCAGCAAGGCTAGAATTTATAAGCAAGCTCCAGAGAGAAACTTCGAGGCCAAATTAGGAAGAATTTATATTTACAAAACACAGTATTACTGTTTTTTCTTTCTTGTGTTTCGGGTTTTGTTATGGCTCAGCAGGTCACTGTTATTGATCCTGCCCTTACTTCATTAAACAGTTATTTATCTCTTCCACAAATGTTGCTGGGAAAACCAAATCTACACATATAAAAGAAAAGAATGAAGTTGGTAATTCTACCTCACACTATACACACCAATTAACTCAATTCATGGACCTAAATGTAAGGACTAAAACTAATTTCAAGAATAAAACATGAGTAAATTTGCACAATCTTGGGTTAGGCAATGATTTTGTAGATATGACACTAAAAATGCAAGTGATAAAGGAGAAGATTGATAAATTGGACCTCATCAAAATTAAAAGCTCTGTGTTTCTAAGGATAAAAAAATGAAAAGCCAGGGAGAAAGTATGTGCAAATCATGTATTTAATAAAGAACTGATATCCAGCATATACAAAGAATGCTGTCGTAACATTCACTCTATATTTTTATATATAATACATCATCATTAACTGCAGTCATTTTGCTGTACAAAAGATCTCTTGAAATTTATTTCTTTTACAAAGTCCCTAAACATTCTCAGTTTCTGTACTATCCTCATCACAAGTAGGTGACAAACAGTTCCTATAGCAATTCTAGTCTTGTCTTTCTGACTCAGTTTCTAGGTTTCTCATCTAAAAAATGGAGATAATTTTACATATGTAGAATTTCAGAGAGGATACAGTTTAATAATGTAAAACTCATCATTTAGCTTTGTAAATGGTAGTTGTTAATGTCCATAGCTATTAGGCTTTAATATTTCTTAATAACACTGTCATACACAATTTTTTGGAATCAGAGAAATCATTTAGCAGACAGAGCCCTCCAATTCTTTGGCAGAAATAGCCACCCTCTTTTGGGTATCTGTGCATGGGATTTGTTTTTGCCATAAACGACCACACAGGGTTCACCTGCCTTTGTGTCTTGTGGATGGATAGTAGTCAGTGAGAAACCCCATTCACTTCGTGAGCACCAGCAGATGTTCCCCTTCTCCACTGCACACAGGCTCCACTCTTAGGCACATTAGACAAAATGCTGGCTGTCACCAACTGACAAGGGCAGGGATTGGCTCCTTCTAAATAGGTACAAGGTCAGGGGATTAAACATTCTCCAGGGAGTCACGAGAAAAGTGGATGTCAGCATTGCCTTTTCTTCATGAAGATGGCTCAGTGACGTTTTCAGAAAGGAAGGGCTACTGCTCCCTGTCAGCACTGAATGGAGAACACAAGGCTTCATGCGAGGAGGGAAGGTCACTGGCCACCTGGAGACGGGCAGCACAGCTGCAATTTCAGTCTTAGATGCAGTGCTAACGTGAGAGCGCTGGGGACACTTTCCAGACCTCGGACAAAGACACTGAGAGTGAAAATGAGAGGCAGCTAGACAGGAGCAAGGCAGAGAGAGAGAGAGAGAGAGAGAGAGAGAGAGAATGAGAGGGAGAGGCAGAGACAGAAAGACCGAGAGACAGGGAGAGGGAGGGAGAGGGAGAGCTTTGGTGGTAGCTGGTCCTGGGTTTGCATTTCAGTCCTGGTGTTTGCCGACCTCTTGGCTGTAGACGCACCGTGTAAACCTTAGGCAGTGCAACCTCTCCTGAGGGACTGTCGTGGGTGTTAGCGATTGGTGTCTAAGTGCCAGGCGCAGGATGAATGATCTGTGAGGTCTGTCCACTGCCAGTCCTGCTTCAAGAAAGGCAGGGTCCGGGGAAGACTACTTTGTCTCTTTGTTATATCTTTTAAACCATTGTACAGGAATGACTCTGGTTGTGCTCATGCATTACAGACGCCATCTGAATCTATACAAACAAGTCAAGCACTTTGTGTGTGTATATTTGGGAGGTTTTATTAAAGATCTGTAGCACTTTTGAGGAAGGGTCTCATTGCACCATGCTCATTATTCTTCTAAAAGTCTTGTATTGGAATATTTGTCCCCAGAGATTTTACTATGGTAAAAAGGAATTACAAAACTCAAGGCTCTTCTTTGAGAAGAAAAATGTGGACTGAAATTCATGTAATTTTCCTTGTTCTCAGACTTAACTGAATGAGTGGGATGGATGAAGAAGTTGGAAAGATAGGAAATAATCTAAAGGGACTTAATTTTGTATTTAGAAGTATTTTATACAGCTGCAAACCTCTGCATTGCCTTCTTGATGGAGGCACGAGAGTGAAAGAGTCAAAATACTTATGACCTGGTGAGTGAGTGAAAGCATGTTGCTAGGTGGTTAATCAGCTTGTGGCAAAAGTGTCAGTAAAAATAATTTGCTTCTTCTCTGTGTTCTACCACATGCTAGCAACCAGAGGAGAACTTTCTCACTCTGAGAGATGTCAATTTAAAAAGATTAGCTGGTCTTGCATCTAAAACTTCAACCCTAGGGACTGTGATAATGAGAGTTGAAAGTATGGGCATTTTACTGAAGCATCTAGCATTTACATAGAATCGAAGATGCCTCTGGTGGTAGATACACCACTCTTCTCTGGCTGCAAGAAAGAGAGAAGAAAAAGTAAAGCATTTCCAATGAATATGGACACACTGTTAGTTTTAAAAAGAATTCTCAACGCAAGATACTAAAATGTACAGTTGAACAATGGTAATGTTAGTTCATCAGTTGTTGATCACTTACACTGTGGAAAGGTCTCATTAAACTTATTTTAATTTAATCTCACTGTATACTTTGCAGATTTCATCTTAGTCCCTCGTGTCTATGTTTCTTATACTACAAAGAGAAAGCTACAGGCAGACAGAAGCAGTGGCTCTATCAGTTTGTATATAAATACAATAAAACCTTGGTTTGTGTGCAGTTTGTTCTGGAAACATGCTTGTATCCAAAGCACTTGTGTATCAAACTGAATTTCCCCATGAGAAATAATGGAAACCCTGACATTCAACATCGCTGAACAGAGGAGGGGCCACATTGGAATTACTCAGAGAAAATCAACTAAAAAGCAGGTTAATTGGAAGAAAGGGAGGGATATGCTTCCTGATGCCAAAACCAATCTGAAACGAAACTTGTAGATCAAACAAAACATAGACATAGAACTTTATAAAATGGTGAACCAGCGCACAGGGCTGCTGGTGGCATTACCACCTGCGTTTTGAGCAAGAATCTCTGTACTGGGAAGTCTCCAAGAAACTGATGGACTGCAAAAGTGCAGTTAACTCAAGCCACACAGGATACATTTGGGATATAAGGCCCCTTGCCTCTTTCGCCTTCCTCCACACAGAGGACACTGAAGCCTGGCAGCAAATTTTACTGGCACACACAGGAGCAAGTGACCAGGAAATTGCTCCCTCATCTTCCAGCCGCCACTTTTGTTTTGTTTTTGTTTTTGTGTGCACTAATGGCTAACTGGAACTCCTAGTAACAAGGAGGTTAGGAATCAGAGCTGAGGTGGTGCACAAGCCTTCCTGCCCTGTGACCAGTGGCTTGAGAGAGGGATGCAGACATGCAGGATTTGAACAGCCTTGGGAGGTCAGCACTCCACCTGCTGGAGAGGAGATTGAAGGGACACTGAGCCGCCTTGGGCTGTCTCCACCATGGTAACAGCATCCTACCCCCACCACTCTGCAACAAGCTGCATGACAGGACAGAGATGTGCCAGTGGGGGCAAACAGAAGACTGTGCAAGGACTGGGAAGAGCCAGCTGTACAAAAGACTGGGAGGAGCCCCAACAGTCTCTGCCTGAGGGCACCACAGCAGCTGGGAGAGTGAGGTAGACACAATCAGGTAAGCAGACATGGGCTGGCCCCAAGGAACACAGAAAGCTTGTGGCTGAAGACCGGCCCCACCCCAACATCCAGAGCCCAAGTTCAGCCCCTCACTCAACACTAATCCTACTGCAGACTTGGCGGTGTTTCCCAGCTGTTTTGGGCTCTGACTTGGCACTACCACGTAACCGTGGACACCAGAGGAATTTTGTTTTATTTTTCTTTGTTCGTTTCTCTTTCCTTTTTCTTTCTGGTTGCTGTTGATGGTGTTTTTAGGTTGTTCAAGTTTTTACCTTTATTTTTGTTCTGTTCTATTCATCTTCTTACTCTCTTTCCTCAACTATCTCTCTTGATTTTATGATATTTTCACGTGAGTGAACACTGTCTCTAGTCTTTCTGGTTCACTTTGACAATCTTTTGCTTTCTCTTTCATTCTTTCTCTCCTGCCCTCTTCTCTGGTTTCCCAAAGCTTGGGTGATCATCCTTTGTTCTTCGGCCTTGCTTGTAGTATATTTCTCTTCATTTATCTTTCTATGTTGTTCCCTATCCTTCTTAAATTTCCCTACCACAGGATAAAATCACTCTACTAAGGGGAAACTCTTTGCATACAAGCTCCTGATTTATGTTGGATTTTATTCTATAACTGTAGATCGTGCTCCTATGGTTAAAGGTACCAAATTAATATTTACCACAGTTTGTCAGTTTCTAGGCTGTGCTTGATGCTATTGTTAATTGCTAATTGTACTACTTTAGTCAGGATGTCATATCTGTTGTAATCAGTTGTTCTCCCTTCTATGACAATACTGTGATTGTCTGGGGTCATAACCATCACCATAATCCAGTACCAAAGGACTGGGTGCTGAGCCAAATAGATAGTAACATCTCATCATTATTAAATTGGAAAGGTAGGATCTTGGGACAGACACAAAGACCAAGAAGCACCTGCACCTGAAGACATCTCTGAAGAATAGACCTTTCCCAAGGAAGCCTTGATACTAGTCATAAAGCTATTTACCAGAAGAAATTTACAAGCATCAACCCAGAAAGCAAGACAAAATTTAAAAAAATAGAAAAAGACGAGACACAGAAGCAAAATGCAACCCCAGACCTCCAGCCCACCCAGGACAAGCTCAGTGGACAATGAGATAGAGGAAATTGGAAGCAACCTACCTGAACTATCTGAAATGATAGCAGCAGAAGTTAAAAAAATAGATGAATGAGGCTATAGAGAAAATAATATCTCAGGTAAACGAACAGATGATGATAAAAATAAAGGACATGCTTAATGAATCTAGAGTTGACACAGATTAAAAAAAAAAAACAGAACAAAACAGAGGCTTTTAGGAAAATGATGGAAATCATGAATGCCCAGCATAGAAAAGAAATGGAATTCATGAAACAGATATGCAGGAGATTAAAAATTTCATTGAAGTATACTCAATTGATTAAACAAAGACATGAAAAGAGTGAAATCACAAGAGATCTTGCAAACATAGGTATAGGCAACAGCTTCATGAACAAAAGCCTGATTATATGGGAAATACTACAAAGAATCAACAACTGGGATCTCATCTTATTAAAAAGCTTTTGCACAGCAAAAGAAATCACCAACAGAGTAAAAAGCAACCCAAAGAGTAGGAAAAAAATCTTAGCCAGTTGTTTGTCAGACAAAGGACTAATATAGAACATATAAAGAATTGAAAAAAATTAGAAACCCCAAATTTAAAGACCCAATCAAAAAGTGTGCATCTGAAGTGAATACACACTTCTTAGATGAAGAGGTACAAGCAGCAAACAAATATATGAAAAAATGTTCAACATACTGTGGTCATTCAAGGGATGCAAATTAAAACCATGCTGAGATTCCATCTCACTCCAGAAAGAGTGGCTATTATCAAGAAATCAAACAATAACAAATGATGGTGAGCATGTGGGGAAAAAGGAACCGTTCTCTACTGTTGATGGGAATGTAGACTGGTGCAAACACTGTGGAGATTCCTCAAAAAAACTAGGACTAGAGGCTCCATTTTACCCAGCTATTCCCCTTCTTGGTATCTTCCTGAAAGAGTTAAAGGCATCATACCACAGTGATATATGCACTCTCATGTTTATAGTAGTGCAGTTTTTAATAGCTAAATCTTGGAAACAACCCAAATGCCCATCAACTGATGCATGGATAAAAAGGATGTGTTTTTTAATACAATGGAGTACTACTCAGACATTTAAAGGAATAAATGAGACATTTCTAGATGAATGGATGTACCTTGCAACCATACTCTTAAGTGAAATAAATCAGACACAAATATGTAAATATCATATTGTATCTCTGGTGTGAGAAACTGAAGGTATAAATAAGGACCAAATATATAATAGATATTGTGAAATAGAAAGCAATTTTTCAAAAGGAAAGGGGAACTAGGAAAGGGAAGGGGGAAAGGAAGGAAGGGAGAAAAAAAATGAGAAAAGGATAAAATGGAAACAAAGCTTTGTAAATAAGGAGGGGAAGAGGGGTTTAAGGGAGGGTAGGGGAATGGGAAAAAAAGAGGAATCAAGATATGTACAGGTCCAAATTCCCTATGAAGAAAGTGATCATTTTGTATTTATAAATTGTATCAAAACTTAATAAAAATAATGGGAACTCATGATTCATTGCACAGCCCCAAAATATTCACATAAAAATGATTGCAGTACATTTTGTAATACAATACAAAATGTAAAGAAAAAATAAACAAGTTAACCCACACTTACATTTGAAAAACGTCGTGACTGGAGACGAGAGAGAGGAGGGTTATTGTGTAGGATGATTTTAACTATCGCTAATGGGAATCACTAGTATCTATTTTCTCAATGGAATCTTTTTCTTTTCATGCAACTTTAATAAGGAACCTATCCAATGACACCTGCTTTTGCCTCTTTTTGAGGATTTTACAGAAATGTGACATTGCGTTGTCGTTTAAAAGATTTAACACTTGCACTGCTATAGCCTTATTTGGGTGATTATTTTCTACAAATTTTTGCACTGTTTTCCACATTTTATCCATTTACTTAATCTCATTTGAAGTGAGGGATTCCTCCACCTTTTTCTTCACCTCCTCTGCAGACAAGAGATCTCCTCCATAACCTCTTGCTTTTGGGAGATTATGGCCCACAGTCCCACAGTGAGAGAGAGAAGAACCATTGGCTCAGTTGTGAGCGACATCGGGTACTACTCCTATTGCAAGACATTGCTCCTTTATTAAGTTAAAACTTATCAGAAATGTTTGCTTGTCTTGCAGAACACTAGCAGAACAAGTTACTCCCAATCCAAGGTTTTACTCTACTAGAAAAATGTGCTTCATTGCTGATGGACTTCTCTCTCCTCCCTCATCCAGGGAGAAGCCTCAGTCCTTCTTCTTGGGCTTCCTTCGAGGGAGTGTCCAATGTGCTGTCTCTTTATTAACCAGAAGAGACTTTTCCTTTTCAGATTGTGTCCCTAGATTTGCAGAGTGAAGAACAACCAGGAATTCAACAAAGCAAAGTCTACCCAGCAAGAAAAATCAGCTTTTCTTTGCTTTTTCTTTTCCTTTCTTTTCTTACCTTTATCTCTCCCCCTTTCTTTCCTTTTCCTTCCTTCTTTCTATCTTTAGAAGGTGACATAGAAAACAGATATTTTAGTTGTACCTGACACTGAGTCTTTGCATTTTAGCTGAAATACCTAATCTGCTATCTTCTTGTGAAACAAAAATGCAGGGCTTTTAGCAAGGGATATTTCTATAGTAGCTAAGATGACCTCTGGAGAGTGTTACCATCTGTGTGGAAGGGCTCTGTGTACCCTTGCATAACATGGTGATTGGAGAGGCAGCTTATGAGGGGCCTGTAAGGCAAGGCTACTCCTTTGTACACAGTGGGATGGTTTCATCTGAGGAATAAAGGCTGGGTTGTTTCAGTCTCCTGTCCTAACCGAATAGATGAGTCTTGCCAGGAAGTTAGAAATTGGAGCACAGCAGAGGTGCCTTGGTGGGGTACAAGATCTGACTGAGTAATCTTTGGCTTGACATTCTCGGATGATTAGTGCCTCTGGCAGCTCATAGGAATTGAACACTTTCGGTGGGCAAGGCTTTGTGTTATGGAGGTAGGAGCTATTCTAACTCACATGTCAGAAGCCAGAAATGGAACCTCCATGTTGTAAGCCACTTTCTCACGGTCACACATGAGCTTGGAAAAATATAAATAATGGTGGTGATGATAGTGATGATAACCTTCGAGTACATGTCCCTTGTAGCAGGGTGTAGGTTGATAAGAATATCTCAGAGCCCCAGCTGTTGGTTGTGAAATAAATTTTGGACCAACCTGGAGTCAAAACTGCAGGATACGCAATCCTGGGCAGCTTGTTGCAGCTTGGTGGAAAGAGAAGCTGCAGAATGCGATGTCTTTCCTGGCTTTCTCCTTGTCCGGGTCTTTTATGCAAGGAACTAAGGAAGAAGAGTGAGGGAGAATAAGAATGGCTTTCTCATGAATGCTTTAACACGTTAGATTTCACTTTCCATGGCACAGCCTATCATCAAAATGCATGAATCCTTCTTTTTCACTCACAACCATAGCATATCTTACAATTTAGCAACTACAAAGATGAGTAAGTACAATTAGCAATGCAGAACAAAAGACAGTGGGCTTATAACTAGTTATAAGTCAATTGAATCTTATTATTAAGGAATATAATGATCTTAATTAATACTGCAGTTTTCTGGTCTCTCCATAAATCAGGTCCTAGCTTAGCTGCTTCATATTGCCAGTGTCAGTATCATGTCCTGATTCAGGGTTAGTCAGAACCTTCTTTGTTCCTTCTTGACGTTTATCTTCATGCAGAGGTTAGTCAAGGGATTCTGTGATGTGGCAGAAGGGGATAATGGGACATGTTTCAGCATGCCTCAGTCTTGGGTAACTCTTTCTCCTATCATTCTGGAGGCCCTGGAGGTCAGGCTAAGGAAGGGAGAGGACCCAATGCCTCAGTGCCCTTTGGGAAATAGAATGAAGACAAGCAGAAGTAGATTCTGATCTTAGAGAGCAGCAGGGCATCGATGGGCTTGTCAGAGAGCAAATAGGGATCAGAGGCAGGTTTTGGGGCCAAAAATAATAGTTTGAGTGTTTTGGAACCTGAAGCTTCTGCATAACACTCATGTGCAAATTAATCAGGACTGGGCCTTGGGAGAGGGGCGTACAGGGACACTGGGGCAGATGAAGGAGAAATGATTAATTGATATCAAGTGGGGAGCTCTAGGAGGCCCCTTTGGGTCTCAACCAGATACACCACTAAAGTGCTGAAGAGTGTCCCCTTATGCAGCCACCTTTGCCTGACAAAAGAATGAAATACGCCTTCAGCATAATGGCCCAAGTCCTGTCCCTAAGGATCTACATTTTGTATTAGCTCTTTTTCTCCTGTCAGGACAGATGACCCATTTGCTTAATAAGGAGATCTGTATTCACTCATTTGCCTGCAGATACTAAGCTTCAGGTATGATGTAGATTTTTCTGTTATTTTCTAAATATACCCAGCTGCTGGAGTGTGTGCCTTGTGGGAAAACATATGAGTTAAGATGTATTAGAGTCATGAAAGGCTAGCTTAAAGTACAAAATGGCTACGACAATTTGTCTTTTTAAGACAAAAATGGGCAACTGACTCAGGCTTCTCTGAATTGTGTGTTAAGAGATTTAGTAAGCCAGGCACTGTGGCATGTGCCTGTGATCTCAGCTACTGGGGAGACTGACACTAAAGGATCACGAGTTTGAAGCCAGCCTGGGCAACTTAGCAAGAGACTCTGTTTCAACATAAAGGAAGTTGAGGATATAGCTTAGTGGTAAAGGGCTTACCTAGCATGAGTGAAGCCCTGGGTTCAATCCCCACCAGGGAGGGAAGGAAGAAGGGAGGGAGGGAGGGAGAGAGAGAGAGAGAGGGAGTGAGGGAGAGAAGGAAAGAGAGAGAGATTGATTTAGTAAGAGCTTTGAGCAGCTTAGCGTTCAAAGGGCTTCAGAAATGTGTGAGGGCACCCTTCCCTCCTCCAGCATCCCCGGGCTCTAAACTTCTCTGCTTTCCTTCCCTTCCTTTGGAAGAGTCTTTGTCATTGATCATTAATTTCAATAATTCCTTATGCTTTGGAGCACTTTGTATGATTCCACATTCTACAACAATCCTGGGAAAGAGACATGGAAGGAAAGTTAATTCCATTTAGCAGAGGAGGAAATTGAGACTCAGAGCAATTACCTGCTTTACCCAAGGACACCTCCAGCTGGTGGCAACCCCAAGAGGAGACATCATTGTCACACAACTTCCTGTCCACCCTCATAGCAGCCGTACCTAGTTCAGCCCTACTCCTTCTCACTGGGCCAGTACAATAGCCAGCTAAATGGTGTCTCCACACCTAGTCTTTTGCCTTTTTAAGTTTGTAATTTACACTGCAGTAGAGTCATCTTCCCATAACAAGGCTTAAATCATGTCCACTTTCACCTTTAGAATCTTTAATGTTTCACCATAACCTTCCAACCTGGCATCCTCGAGACCTTTGCTGATCTGTCCCAGATGGGGTACCGTATGTATGCCAGCAACCCAGGACTCCTCGTCATTAGCCACATATGTCTTCTACCTTCACCCCTCTCCATACGCTTTCTGCTCCTTTGGCAGGGAACACTTTTCCTTCTTTCACATGTTATTTAAATCCTGCACATCCTTTAGGTCTCAGTTCCAATGCTATCTATTCCATGAAGTCTTTTTCCATTACAGAGGTCAAACTCAGCATCCTCTTCCTTTTCTGTGGCTGTACATCCTTATAGGGCTTGTTATACGCTACTCATAGTGTCTGGGCTCAAACCTCCCTATACTTTCAGTTCTTCGAGAGATGTTAGGAATTCTGCCTCAGTCTTCATTTAAACACACTGCACATACTCAGTAAATAATTAATTAATGAACTTGCTGGTAAAAATGCCAATATTTCAGGAAAGTTAAACAAGGACAAGTATTCAGTGTTGGACTTGTAGAGAAATAGACCATTTTGGTCTTTATAGAACAATGTTCTCCGAATTGCTTGTGTCCTACAGGCATCTTCCTACCTGGCTTGCATGGGAATTATGTGGACCAATTGTTAAAAATACCAATTGCTGCCTCTCATGCCAGAGCTACTCCTCTGGGCAAATGTATTTAGCAGGTTGTCCAGTGATTTCTTCGCTAAACTATGCTTAGGAGCCACTTGGAGCAGAATGCCTTGGTTCTTTGAAAATGTTTTGACTCATAAAATGAGTCAAGTTGGTTGAAGATGGACTAGATTCATTCATAAGACCAAGGTTACCATTTTTAGATGATTTCTCTTAGTTACAAATTCCTGACACTTACAAATGGATTCAGGTGCGTTTTGTGTCCCAGCAGGAAATCATATTAGTGGCTTCCAGACAGGGGCTCCTTGATGCTTTGATTTCAGTCTGCTTCCTGTTTTGACTTTTATCTATGTGTGATAAGCTATCTCTCTGATTTCCTGTTTCTTGCTGGTTTTTCTTGTTGGCCTATCATGTTTGCACATCCCATTTTAGCCTCAAACTGCCTCCTAACTGCTTATTTGGTGAACATATCTTTTTCTTCCTGTGTAAGGAATCTTTTTTTTTTTCACCCTGGTTTCTTATTTGTGCCTTCTCTGTTTGACACATCACTGTTCAGGTCCTGGCATCCAAACATGGTATAGTTTTTTGTTTAAAACCTCAGCCTAGTGTGTTTTGAGCAAGATCTGCTGGGCACATTGCTTAATAAATTAAATATTCTATTTGGGAAGGTAGAGAGATGGCAGACATCTATGGGTGCTTTGTTACTCATCAGGAAACCAGAATTATAAATTAAGTTTTCCTACAACTGAAGAATGAATCTATATCTATATCTATGTCTATATCTATGTCTGTGTCTATGTCTATATCTATATATTTTGCTTTTATGAACTTTGTATGAATGACCATGAAGGATCCTTTGCACTATGAAAGGCACAAAATAACATCAAGAGCCACAACTCCTCTTAATATTAGTATTGCCATGAGTGTAGTACTAGTACTGCATTTCTACTGTTCTAAATTCCTCTGTCCCACTCTCTGACTTCAGCTACCCCCCACCATATACCCTGCTGATGATATTCTAGTGCCTACAGTGGTTTGCCCCAAGCATCTTCTCTTCTGATTGCTACCTCTTGTATCTCCTTTCCACCTCCAAGGACCTGGTGACCTCCTGTTCCTTGGATTCTCATAGTTCTTGTGCTAGTTTGAGAGATCCATCAAGCTTCTTTTTCTTATTTTGAGGATTTCCAATGTTGAGCTATTTGGAGGGAGTCAGCAATCTCTGCTACTCTCTGCTAATCTTGTCAAGATTTAAAGTCATGATTTACCCAATAGTTTTTAAAATGAAGAAGCAGAACATCTACATGGGAGGGCAACTGATGCTTACTGCATCCCTCTTTGGGGTGAGCTGTGAGTTCTGACACCATGGTAACAATGGCAATGGTCTGCTCCTCCCTGTTATGAAACAATGAGCATACGTGATGCCAAATCCTAACTACAATTCATGTGAACAAAGTGGCATCCTTTCCTTACCCATGAGGAACCTGGACCTCTGAGGGGTTAGGTAACTGGCTCAAACACACAGAGCAGAGGGGCAGAGAGTGGGATGTGATCCTACATGGTGCACACCAGGCCTGTCCCTTTCTCCTTTTGCTTGGCGTGCAACGGGTGTGGCACACTATGCCTGTGGTACCCAGGGAGTTGGTGACACCGATGCCACTAGAATCCAGCCTAACTCTTGCAAATCCTCTGCTCTTTTATAAGAAGCTCCCCTCACCTCCCCTGTTCTTACCTTAGCTGTGTCCAGGGATATCAACCAGTCCTCGCAATATGGCCTGAAAGCTACTGAGTGGAAAAATACAAACAAAGAACTTAAGAAGAGAAAAGAGCAGAGAGAGAAGACAAGCACTCTATTTATTACTCTTGACTTCTTTACAAAAGATCTGCAAAGCTCACAAAAAATCAACATGCAAATCATGCTATGGTTAATAAAATAGTAAATTAAGCCTCCCCGGCTCTACCTGCAGTGTCCTAGAGGGACTCACAGTGCCTTTTCTGTGTTTTATTTTAGGCCCCAGTACAAAAGGTTTTCACCTTAGCATAATTAACTTTTTATCATTAAGATTCTGAAAAATTGAATTGTGTTGGACACTGGTCACCATAATGGGAATTTAAATGGCGACGTATTACAATGCAAGCTAAGCTTTGAATGTGTGTGGAAGGCAGCACATTGCTACTGACCTATGCAAATTTCCATCTCAGTGGCCCTTCTTCTTCCCCACTGTGGCATCCAGGCCCCCTCCCCTCTCGGCCCTCATCTCCTTAAACAATGATTCCCTCATTTTCATATTAATTGCATCACTTAACTGAGATAATGCTCCCTCTGAAATGAGCAAAGGGATGAATCACTGAAACGGGCCATTATTCTTTTTGCTTAACCAATTTCACAGGCCCCGCACAAAGCACTGCCTTCATTTGGCTTCCTATAATTGCTTATCATTAGGCCCAGCCGCCCCACGAAGTACCTTTTTATTTATTTAAGTCTCATCTCTGATGGATGGAAAATGAGTTACTTGCGTATCTGAGGAGCCCAGACTGTTCTGTGACCAGGCAAGGGGGTGCTGGAATCCCTGGAGGGCTTTGAAGGCAGACTATCAAGGAGAGGCTAGAAGGGGGGCTTGGCTCACACTTTCCCCTTTCCCACGGAGATTCCCAGGACAGCCACCACCACCAGGTCGCCTAAGGCATCCAGTTGCAGCCCCACAGGCTTCCCATACAACCTACACGGTGATGGCAGTTCCATGCTCACTGCAGAGTGGATGAGGGTATCGCAGGTTCCCTCTTCACCTGTACCACAGGCGATCCTACCTGTAGGCCGGTGAGAGGTTGAACCTGGAGCTGGACTTAATATTCACGAGACAGCTCGAGAAACATTGTGGGAAATTGTTCTCTCTCTCTCTCCCTCTCTCTCTGCCCTATAGGGACCACGCATAGCGAACAAGAGTGAGAGACACAAAGGACATTTTCCGAGGAAAATTATGTTGTTATCAGCCACAGCCACACTGACAGGCATCAGGGAGAAGGGCTCCTGCACTGCGGGAAGGAGAAGCTCCTATTAGCCCATCGGGAGATCCGGGCTGATGGTTTCCCAGGATTAACAGAGAACACCGTGTGCCTTTGTCCCTGCAGATAAGTGGGCCTGTCACCGAGCTAGCTATCCACGGCCTCACAATCCCCTCTGTCATAATATTGTTCCGCAGATACTCTGCTGTGACTCACACTCTTTTCCTTGTTGGTGGCTTGGAGTTTTATCCACCTGATTCTTGGTCCTCACAGGACTCCTCCGCTCTGCAGTGCTCCCCAATTCCAGTCAAGAGCCTAATGGATACGAACGCCTCTGAGAAGAAAGGAGTTTCCTTTTGCATGTTTGTGATGTTCCTGGGATGGGATAGGAAATCCAGGACGCACTGTCATCCTCTTTAACACAGAAGGGAGACAACTTTGGTAGTACATACAAGATACTTCACACAGGGCAAGGGTTAGTGTATGGTGGCAGCTATCAAAATGTGAATGGTTTCTCTTATATGAGGAACCCAAAGTATAAATTACATAAAGAGCAAAATAAAAGAAAGGTGATAGGAGGAGGGGATTGGCTTTGTGGAGATGGGAAAAAATAGGGGGGAAGAGGAAGTAAAAAAGATCAAGATGCAATATGTATGTGTACCAATGCCCCAAGATGATTGTATTCATTATGTATCATAACAAATACTAATAAAACAAGTTTAAAAGAAGTAGCCCTGGAACCAGCAGCAGCAGCATCTGGGAACTAAAAACATCAATTCTCAAACCAGCCCAGACCTCAGTCAGAGAATCTGAGGGTGGACTCCAGATGTCTGGACTTTCCCAACCCCTGTGGGTGATTCTAATGCTCAGCAGAGACAGGACTACCGGCCTAGGGCATCATCTGTTGGTTTGGCTGCTTTATTTCTTCTCTGAGCTCTCATATACAAGATGTGGCTGGGTCCTCACAGTGCTTTGGGACAATTAGCTGGAGAAGGCAAAGCTGGTGGAGTTACACCCATTTTGCAGAAGAGAAGGGAAAATCATTAGAGTTGCATGACTTGCTAAAGTTCCTCAACTGCTGGAGCTGGAAACTGAGCTCTTACCTCACAGCCTCTCTAGTGCTGTGTGTGAAGACAGAGATAAGGAGGAGGAGGAGGAGGAGGAGGAGGAGGAGGGCTTCATAGTCCTCTACCCATGATGTAAACCACATTTGAAAGCCATATCATCATCTTAGCAAAGTGGAGAACCATAGTTTTTATTAACCATGAAGAATGCAGGCTTAGGATCTAAAGTCAGAAAGAGACAAGGGTAAATTTGGGCTCTGCTACCTCTCATTTATTGTGGGACTATCGTCATGATTTCAGCTTCTCAGAACTGTGGTTTCTTGATTATAAAATGGGCTGATAGTTGTGCACAGTAGCACAGCCACTTGGGAGGCTGAGGTAGGAGGATCTCATGTTCCATGCCAGCCTGGGCAACTTAATGAGACAGTATCTCAAAATAAAATAATAACAAGTGCTGGGGATGTAGGTCAGCAGTCCCTGGTTTCAATCCCCAGTAACACACACGCACACACACACACACACACACACACACACAGACATACACACACAAACAGATACACACCTACACACATGCACACAAAGGACTGATAACAGAAGTAGATACCTTACAGCTTGCATTGAAGGTTAAAAGACATAATGCTTGTGAATTCATTAGCATATACTTCCATCATAGCAATCAGTTAATAAATGTTGATGTTTTTGTTATTATTAGAAATTTAAATTAAAGCCAGGTAAAGTCTAGCTCATCTCTCAGCTTTTAACTGTTCAAAATGAGTTATGTGTTAAAATGAGTAGACATTTACTGAATTTCCCATGCCTGGGTTTGCATGGTAGGGTCCTCTCCTAAGAACAAGGCAGGATGATGGGTGAGATTTGTCTCTCTGATAGGTCTGGAACAGGGAAAGGAGCATTTTCCAGGCTGGTTTGGGCAGCAGAGGTAGAGAGAGACTCTGAACTGTATTCAGAGAGAGGCACTAGGCATGGGGTGAAGAATATAACCCAGCAGCAGAAACAGGAGACGGCATGTTGCATGAATTACATGATGGAATGGGTAATAATTTGCAGTGGAAGTTTCTGTAAGTCTTTCTCTATCAATTCAGTGGATCGTGGATGGAAATGGAGGCCTATTTTTATGTGGGGCTGGCATTCTGGCATGCAAGTGACGTAGTGATTAGCCCTCTACTGGACTAGATGCTACAGCAGATTAATTCTTTTTTTTTTTTTGTGGGTCCCGGGGGGTCAACCTCAGGACCTCGCGCGCCAGCAGGCGCCCGTGCCGCTGAGCGATATCACCGGCCCCTTTTTCGTGTGTGGGATCCGGGAGTCGAACTCGGGCCCTCGCGCTTGCTGGGCAGGCGCTTAAGCCGCTGAGCCATCTCACCGGCCCCAGATTAATTCTTAATGTCCTATTTTTTGAGGAATGTTGAAAACTATTGGAAGTGAGTGCTCTTTCTGTGCCATGACCCATGTGGCCAGTGCGATCTTGAGAGGGCGCAAGGAGAGAGTAAGAAAAGACAAAACACACAGGAAAAGGAAGGCGGGGACCCAGTGGGTTGTGGACCTCTGACGGAGAAGCAGCAGCAACTTGCCGGCCCCAGCATCTTTATTTATACACAGTAAGAAAGCGGGTGTTGGTGCATGATGGGGTTGGAAATGCAAGGTCTCAGTGTTTTGCTGAGAGCATGGAAAGCAGAACATTCTCAGAATTATTTGTGCTGTGGTTAACAGGGAGGAACACTGAGGGGCTGGGAGCCTGCTGATATGCAGCTGATCTAGAGGTCAACCTGTTTACATGATCTGCCTCTGGCATGTTCCTGGGACTAGCTTTTCTCTAGTCCCAAGGAGTCTGCCCACCTCTGGCTCACCCCACATTTCTGCTTCCTGCAATGATAGGGTTGAAGGAACCCAAAGAACATTTGTGATGTCCCCTCCCCCTCCCCCAGGAAGATTTGGGCAATGCTTCTCTAGTCATGCTTGGAGAATGGAAGGGTCCCACACCACAGAAAAGTCATGCAGGTCTCTGTCTCTGTGCTTTTCCCCTAAATAGGTGACTGTGGTGGCCCTGCCCTATTCATGCAGCTGGCAGGAAGGCTACTCAGGTTCTGTTCCCCAGCTCCCTTCCCCCTCTCTGCACCACTCCACATCCTCCCTCAAGGGGTGTTTGTGGGAAGGGGTGTGATCTCAGAGGCACGGCTAATATTTTTTTCATTTGTATTTACCTGCTATGGATATAATTATAATAAATACATAAGTATAAATGTAATTAATTAATTAATTAATACATGTTATAGACTGAATATTGTGTCTCCTAAAATCCACATGTTGAAACTCTAAACTGCAATGTGAAGGTATTTAGAGGTGTTTGTTTTGCATACAGCGCAGCTCTTGAAGTTCCCGGGGGCGGGGAGAATGGTGGGAGGATGGAGAAATAAACATAAGAGTCTACATACAGAAAGCTGCAGTCAGGTGGAGCCCTCTCTCCTGATGGGAGGAAAAGGAGCTGCTCAGCCACTGCAGCGCGTTTGTTTATACATTAGGCAGGTTGATATCACGTGACAACCTCTGCCTAGCAACCCGCCTGCATGGTAGCTATAAGGGCTTGGTATTCTCTGGACTGGAGCATCTTGTTCACATGGCTCGCCTCGGAGGCTCTTTGTTCTCGACCAGCCTTGCTCTAGCCCTGCATCTGTGATCGATTTCCAGCTTCAGCTGCTCCCTACATATTTGGGTTCAGATGAGGTCATAAAAGTGTGGTCTCTGCGATGGGATTTGAGCCCTCATCCAAAGAGGAAGAGAGGCAGGAGCTTCCTTTCTCTTCCATGTGTGAGGACAGAAGGAGAAGTTGGCTGTCTCCAAGCCGAGAAGAAGTTCCCTAGTAGGAACTGAACACATCAGCACCTTGATCTTGGACTTCCAATTTCCAAAACTGTGAAAAGTAAACGTCTGTTGGTTAACCCCTGGCCAGCTGTACTTTGTTACAGTACCCTGAGCTAACACAATGCATGAGTCAATAGTTTGCCTCCTGTCTGACAACTGAGCTTTGTGATTGTGTTTCACTGGCCGGGACTCCAGAGGATAGAAAGTATGAGTGGCGTCGTTCCTCCTAACCAGAGTCTACTAAAGCCTCTGTTGTCTTTAGGAGTCTTTGCTACCATACTTCTGATACTTTTGACAAACATCTCTTTCGCTTCTGATGAAATGACATCAATAATGGAAAACTTACTACTTTCCAAAGCAAACTTCTTCATCCAGGTAGTGAAACCTTTTAGGGAAGAAGATAAAGCACCCATGAACTCTCAGTAGCTTGAATCACATGCAGTATTTAGCAGAGGCCCAACAAATCTCTGCAGACTACATGACTGTAAAGCATATTTACGCCAGTGCCTGAATTGGATAGTTTATTAGAACTCATTTCTAATGATGTAGAAATGGAGGAGCAGGAATTTCAAGTAACTATACCAAGTATAGGCAACAAGAATATCTTGGGCCAGAATCCTACTCCTTTGATACCTCAATTCTCCACTGTGGTATTTCTTAGTGTGAAAATTTTTCTCCCTGTAGCATGTAAAATATAACAGACAACGAAAGAAAATAAATGAAGCCAAGTAGAGAAAAATAAGGTTCCATCAGGTAGTACTGATCTGACCAGCCATTGAGTTCAGAAATCAGAAGACAAAGTGGATTGTAGTCTTATCACAAGGTTCCAACAAACTGTGGATTGAATAGGCCTGAGCAAGGCTAAGAGGGGCGAGGAGCTGAGATGAATGAATTCGAGACATTAGCCAGGGCACTAAGAACACAGTGAGATCAGTGAGTGTGGGGAACAAGAAGAGTTAATGGGCAAAGATAGGAAATAAAGTTGAGGGCAGGTAGGGTTCCATCATGGAAGGGAATTTTGAAATACAAGATAAAATACCATAGGGAGCTATTATAAGATCTTGAGTTTGGGAACAATGAAATAAAGTATTGCTTTACAAAAGACAATTAAGTGATACTCAGGATGGACTAAAGCAGAGTAAGCTAGAAACTCTTAATGTACCTATTGTTATTGCAAATTAGCCTGTTTTAAAATTTTCAGTAGTTCTCCTTTCTCTAGCCATGCGGTGTAAAAGGCAGACAGGCTAATAGGACGGGCTTCCCTGGTGCTCCTAACCCACACCACATTACTTACCTCTCTGGATCTCAGTTTACTTGGATTTATATAGGAATTAACTTATTCCATGAACTACCTCTTTGCACAGGGTGCAACTGATTTTTTTTTTTTTTACATCATATCATGCCAAACTTGGTATGGGTGGAGTTATGAACCAGTGAGGTTTTTAAATTTAGAATTGACATCATGAAAGCTATAGTTTAAGAGAAATTGTAGAGTAGTGGAACAAAGATATTTTCGTTGCTGTGAATAACCTGTTATTAAAATAAACAGGCTGACTTTAAAGCTGACATACGTCATAAAAATTAAACTGGTAGAGGACAAAGATACTGAAGAAAAACTGTTCTTTACAATTCCAGAGCACCTTATTAGCTTGTGTGGGCTAAACTGCAAGAATGGAGCTAAAAACATAGTAGCTCGGGCACAATAGAACTTTGTTTCTTTCTCACCTAAGAATCTACCAGGGATGTGCCAGCTCAGAGGAGGCAGCTGGTGATTGGTAGGAAGGACAAGATTTCTGCTCTCTGCAGTCTTTTAGGAAGTCAGGGTGACAGTGACTCTGCTATCTTCAAAGCATAATTTCCAAGGCTATCTTAATTATCATTATTGGCTTCTGGCTACATGAAAGAGAATATGGAAGAATCTAGGCATTTTTATGGGCTAGGTCTTGATGTGGTACACATCTATCCACTCATAATCCATTGCTTCAAGCCTAGGGACATGGCCATGCTGAATTGCAACAGAGATGGAGAAAATCCGATTAACTCTGAACCCAGAAAGAAAAAAGAAAGAAAAAAGAAAGAAAGAAAGAGAGAAATAAAGAGAGAAAGAAAGGATCTTAGTAGACAGCTGGAGCACTTTACACAGAAAATCTAAAGATTTTAATCTCTGTTTTACTGATGAAGGCAGTGATACTATGGTTAGGTGGATTTAGAAAACATTGGGTACCAATGTATGGGTCTTAGAAAAAGTCAAGGTCATTTAATTATTTTCCTATTTATATTCCAGCCAAAAAGTTAATTATTCCTAAAGCCAAGGATTTAGAGAACATCTACAATGTGTTCAGTTCTTTACCTGTGTTATATATTTAGAATTCAATAGTTGTCATAGTTTTGCTGGCTTCCTAATTAAAGAGTGATTTCTGTACATGTCCAATGGTGAAGATGTTCCTTTTACTTTTGATCCCTAAACATTATTTGAAACCCATATTCATATACCTTATTTCCTAATTTTTTAGATAACACACATCACATGTTACAAAGCCCTTCTATGTTCATAGGACTGTAAATTTCTCCACAGAGGGAAGGAAGTGAAATTTCTTACTATTTTATAAAATTCTCGTAACATCTTGCAAGACGTTTTGACACAATGAATTGTACTCTTAGGTCCTTACCGTTAACCAGTTTATTTAGCCACTTATGTCATGGTGTCCTAGTAAAAACAACAAAAAAAAGATCAATGCGTGTGTGTGTGTGTGTGTGTGTGTGTGTGTGTAACTGAAAGGTGTGGAACTAGAAGTTAACTTCTTGTGGCCTGATTTTAAAACACTATGCTAGGGCCAGTGATATAGCTCAGCGTCATGAGCACCTGCCTGGCAAGTGCGAGGTCCTGAGTTTGACTCCCGGTACCCGCATTAAAAAAACAAAAAACAAAAAAAAACCCTCTATGCTAGATATTATAAGAATTATATAAAACTTCAAGAAATTTCATAATTTCATTCCCTCTCCCCTTGGGAAATATATAGCATTAAGAACATTTAGGGATTTTCAACCTTGCCCTTTTGCAAGATAGTTGGGGTAAATAAAAGGAGATAATGAATGTGAAACAAATACAAAATTTGATGCAGATATATGCAATAATCATTATGATAATTTATCCAGACTCTCAGTTTTGCCAGGACACTAAACACACATTCGCTATCAAGACACATTCACAGTGCTGCGGGTGAGGTAGGTGTTGTAGACCGAATGTGTCTTGTAAATCCGTATGTTGAAATCCTAATCCTCAACATTATGGCATTTAGAGATGGAGACTTCAGCAGGTGATTAGGTCATAAAGGTAGAGCCCTCATGAATGCAGGCCCCTCATAAAAGGCCCTGGGAAGCTTCTTCACCCCTCAGCCATGGGAAGACACCTCAAGAGAAGGGCCTTCTGCGAAACAGGAATCACCCTTACTAGACACCAAATCTCCAGGGCACTGATGTAAGGGCATTCCAGCTTCCAATTCATGAGAAAGAAGTTACTTTTTGTTTGTCTGTTTGTTTTAAGCTACTCTGTCTTATTAGTTTGTTATAGCAGCCCAAAATGACTAAGCTAAAAAATTTATACAAGGAGTAGGGGACTACGGTATCAAATACTGTGGAGGCTGCCTGGGAACTGAGTGATGATAGAGGCTAGCAAAGTTTTGAAGTGCATGCTGGGCAAAGCTTGTATTACTGTGAAAAGACTTAAGGACAATTCTGGTGAGGGCTCATGCGTGGAGAAAAACTGTAATGAAAACCTCAATTTTCTCAGCAAATACTTATGCACTCCTGAACAAAATGTTGGAGGCAATATGGATGGTTAAGGCCACTGAGTGATGAGCTCTCACTGGAAATGGAAAACTTGTTACTGGACAAGGCCATTCTTATTAAAATTTGACTGAACTGTGTTTATGTCTTAGTGTTTTGTGGAAGTAGAATTGTGAGCAATGAAATTGGATATTTAGCTTCAGCAGTTCAGCTAAGCAAAGTTTTGAGGAATGGTCTCATTCCTATTGACTGCTTTTAATAAAATGTGAGAAGAGAGAAATAATTTAAAGTTGGACTTGTTAATTAAAAGGGGAGCAGCCGGTGAGATGGCTCAGCGGCGTAAGCGCCTGCCTTGCAAGCGCGAGGGCCCGAGTTCAACTCCTGGATCCCACATACGAAAAAAGGGGCCGGTGATATCGCTCAGCGGCATGGGTGCCTATTGGCGCGCGAGGTCCTGAGGTCGACCCCCAGGTACCCACAAAAATAAAGGGGAGCAGAATTTAAAGGTTTGAAAAATCCCCAGTCCATTCTTATTGGAAAGAATGAGAAAACCTGTTTCGAGCAAGAATATGAAGAATGTATTCAGATGACATCTGATCAGGCGAGTCATATAAATCAACCATCTTAAAAGCTGGCAGAAGCTTAATATTCTCTAACACACTGGAATAGTGAGCCTGAAGCCAACTCAGAAATCGTGACTGCTGCGCCTCCCATCACAGGTCCATGGTACAGGGTTGCAGGAGCAAGATGTTTTCAAAGGCAGGGTCTTTGGTTCCTGTGGGACCCAGTTCTGCTTCTCACTGCATGCTCTGCTCCTTGAACTCTGGTGCTGTGCTATCCCAGGTGTGGCTCTGGGGACCCAGGTGCAACATGGAAAGGGTGTGTAACATGGAGGAAGGAACTTTGGCTTTGGAGACCAAAGACTTGGATTTGAGACCCATCTCTAGCAAATACTAGCTGTGTGAGCTTGCAAAAAATACTTTACTCTTTCTTGAAATTTCCTAATAGAAAGAATAATATCTTTTCCACCATATAAACTCACAGGATTATTGTTAAGAGTATAAAACCAATATGTCAAAAATTTCTAGTTTTTAAAAAATAGCTTTGATAGAAATCAATCCTCCTTTGCACTTTCTCTCAAGTCACTCGCAGTAACAGGAGCCATGCTAATTGAGCTTCATGTTATTAGTTTTGTTTAGCATTTAACTGAGCTCTGAGGTGAGGCTGGGCTGCATGGGATACAAACTTCCAAAGACTGATTATTGTGTTATGTAATATTAATGTTGGAGGCCTTTAAAGTTTAATGTAGTATAAGCTGCCGTCAACCAGAGAAACCCACCAGATGACATCTTTGAAAAATCATTTTCTGGCTTGAATTATACTCATTTCAGCAAAGGCGCATTCCATCTGAGTATCTGGGTTAACCAATACTTAGTGAGGCAGGTGGTACACCAGTGAGCTAACACAGAAGCCTGAGTTGTTGAGATGGACTTGCGTGAGTCAGAGATCTTGGCCAGCCTCAAGGTGTCTGAATAATTTCATGAATACACACTATGGGGCCGTGCAGGTGAAGCAAGGAGAAATCTAGGATAAGGCTCTGTTGCTCCCAGGTCATCATTCAAGCATCAAATCTGAAATCTGTGGCCCAGCATAAGCGAGGCTATTTCTGAGTGAGATCTGTGAGTCAGTGCGTGGGGTAGAGAGTATTTGATTTAAGAAACGTCTCTATTTTATACCTCACATAGTTGGATAAGTTATATGATGTGCTCTCGGGAGCTGTGCTTCATAAATCCATAGATTCTAGGTTTGTTTACCACAAGTGACTTTAAACCAGGGACATCCTGCTAAGAAGATTCCATACATAATTACCCTCTTGTAGGAAATATCATGACTTTATTTGTTGGGAGGTCCAGTTATCAGGCAATTAGATTGGGTTATCTTCTTCTTTCTTTCCTGAGAATATTCTGATAATTGGAAGAGAACCAGCCAGTTACTCGACTTCCTTCCTGCCCAATAAATACAAACCACATCCCATGGTGTCTCTGCCTTTGACCAATTCACTGAGAGGGAAGGAGAGAAAAGGGAATAATATCACCTTAATAGGATCTAGTCTAATGAACATCGATTGAGAACATCAGCATTTAGTGGTTACAAGTTATACTTGTGAAAAGCAACTCAATTTTAAGCCAACAATTGTAATTTGGAGTGTTGGTAAGTTTTGATTTGGGGTTCATATTTGAAGCCATAGTTGTTTTTCCCTAGCCAGAGAATTTAAATACCCATGACATACTTCACTTAGCAGTTCTAGGTGCCTTTTCTTATACTTTGGCTTTAGCTGCTCTGGAAATTGACTATCTCTATGGGAGAGTCGCCAAGATCAATGTAAGTGAATTTTATGTTTGCTGAGTAGTCTACCTAATATCCTCCCATAATATTCTATATACATCCCTGCCACTGCCCTAATGAACTTATGTAGTACATGCATTAAAAACAATTGGTGTACTGGTGAATGCCTAACAACTGGCTGTCCAAAAATTCCCACCATGGCTTATTTCAAGCTACCAACAGGGGTCACTGAACATAGAGCTGGGTAGAGATGTGCTGGGATGAGCTGGCTCCTGCACCCCACAAAGGAGCTAGCTAAACAAAAGCACTATCCTGCCTAGAGGATGGTGACATCACAAACAGCCACTTTTTCTGTTTGCTATGTTCAAAAAATACTATTTAGTAAAAACTAGACTTTAAAGGAAAATGTTCAATACTTGGAAACTAATGCTCAAGTCATAACCGGGTAGAAGTGCTTAGCCCCAGAGGGCATTTGGAAATTTCTGAGGCTGCTTTTGGCTACAGCAGTTACTGGCATGTTAGAGCCTTTTAGTGGGCAAAGGTCAGGATTTCTCAATATTCTGCTGCGTGAAAGACAACCCTGAACAAAGAATTATCCTGCAGAAGAAGTATATAGCACAATCCTTAGAAAATTCTCTTCTACATCGTGCCTCCCCCAGTTTGGCTTTCAGCCAGATCATAGTCCTTTCTGTTCTGCTTAACTTTTGTGAGGGAAATAATCATACCCCGCCACTTACAGGAAAAGGAAGTCCTATGCTTAGTGGCAGATGCTTATTTTATTCCTAAATGATTGAAATCAAATGCGCTGGAATGCAACTTTTTTTCCCTATTAACCTTTAGTAGCATTTATAATGACCATGTTAAATCAAACCTCATTACAATGTAATGGGGCCTGACTGAATTACTGCAGGTATGATAATGAGTAATTTCATAAATTATTACATGGTAATTGAAAGTAATATGGCAGAATGCATTTTACTCTTGAGGGGGAAAATATAGAAGACTTTGAAAAGAAATAAAGTTGGTTAAAATATAGCATATAGGAAAGAGTTGGAAGCAGGGCATAGAGAAAGGGTGATAGAAGACATGAACATATCCTTAAATTTTTGACATGATGTTTGAATATGTCATGTTGATACTGAGATTTCACTGGCTGGTTGAGCGGTATGGTCCCTTTGAGATACATTGCAGATGTCTTGATTCTTCTCACTTCCTGTACCTACACAATTAGTCATCAAGGCTCAAGGGTCAAATTTGGATTTTTTTTATGCCAAATGTCTCTCCATGCCATATCTTTACTTCAATTACGATTCAGTTCAAATGCTCACACTGCAGAAACTTTTTCCAAAGATTTAGTCTAAAAAATATCCCCATTGACAAGGTAATCAATGCTTGTTGTGAAAACAAAAATAATAAAGAGCATGTATTTACAGGGATGAAAGTTCCTCGTCATCACACACAGCCTTCAGTAGAGGCAGTTTATTCTGCCAGATCCTCAGACGTCACACACTGTAAGTTTGTTTCACCAACATAGATTCATACTCTATTCACCGTGCTACAAGTTCACCTTATGCTTTTCTTATTTTTTATTTTTTTTGTGGGTACCGGGGTCGACCTCAGGACCTCGCGCGCCAGCAGGCGCCCGTGCCGCTGAGCGATATCACTGGCCCTTTTTTCGTATGTGGGTTCCGGGAGTCGAACTCGGGCCCTCGCGCTTGCCAGGCAGGCGTGTACACCGCTGGGCCATCTCACCGGCCCTCACCTTATGCTTTTCATTTAATATTACGGCATGGGCATCTTTCCATGTCTACGCGTGCAAATCTAGACCTTAACATAGTTAAAGTATTCTGTAAAGTATAATATTTTAATATTTTAAAATATGCAGAAAGTATACAGAATTTTAGGGCAGATATAAACAATTTTTTATCCCAAATGTATATACCCATGTGACATTTTTATAATGTAAATGTATCCCATTTGGGATACATTTTTATCCCAAATGTATATACCCATTTCAGTTAAACTATAAATTATCACTACCTTGACTTCTCTCTCACAGTCTTCCTAGTAATTGACCCGTCCTCACTGAGTTCTATCACCATAGATTAGTTTCGCCTTTTATTGAGATTAATATGAATTGAATTACTGAGTATTAATTCTTTGTGTCTGTATTCCTTTGCTTGTTATGGCTATGATATCATTTCACTCTGTGGCATGGAATACTAGTTCATATTTATTGTGATATAGTATCTATTGTGTGATTGGACCATAATTTATATATTCATTCTGCCTTTGATATACTTTCAGATTATTGTTTTGGCATACTAGGAGTAATCACACATATGTGTCTTTGGTGAACATATACACACATATATTGCATATATTTAGTCATATTTTAATATATATTTTTCTTGGACACATGTAGGAGTGGAATTGCTGTGACATAAATGCTTGCATATTCAGTGTCAATTGCTGCTACCAAGAGTTTTCCAAAGAAATTTTAAGTAACTTATATTTCTTCAAGCTTTGTATAAGAATTCCAGCTGCTCTGTGTCTTTTATAATATGTGGTATAACATATAGTTTTAAAATACAAACTTTAGTCTATTTTGTGGTGATCTAGCTGTAATTTATTGTAGCTTTAGTTAGCATTTCCCGTATGACTAAGGGTGCTGAATACCTTTTTATACACTCGTTATCTATATGTGTGACTTATTTGAGAAGTGCCTGGACCAGTCTTTTGCCTGTATTTTTATTGTGTTCTCCTTGTCCTTCGTATCCATTTGTAATTATTAATATATTCTGAATATAAATATATTGTTAGATATATGCATTTTAAATATCTTCTCCAATTCTGCAATTGACCTTTTCCATTTTTTAAAGTATCTTAAAATCCAGATTATCTTTTAGGGTTAATATTTTCATTGTTCTTTTGAAATATGTTTGTCTTCCTCAAAGAAGCCATTGTCTTACCATCTGTAAGTATTGTTATTTTACGTGTCATAATTTGATCTATGGGGCATCTGAAATTGATTTTTGTATATGGTGTGAGAGGGGGTAAAGATTAATTGATTTAGCTCATTTATTGAGGAAAACGCTTCTTCTACTACATTTCATGGACATGATTTATGATAAATCAGAAGTCTGTGTATGAGAAATTCTGTTTCTGGGTGTCTGTTTTGTTTCTTTAGTCTGTTTATCCTATTACCAATACCAGTTAATATGGCACCTTTATAAAACTGCTATCTGGCAGTATAAGTAATTTAGCTTTGGTCTTCTTCAGGATCGTATTCACTATTCTTAACCTCTTTCATTTTTATGTTTATTTTCTTAAGTATACTTTCATTAGTTCCTATGAATTTGTTTTGAAATTGATTCCATAATTCAATTTGGGATGTGCTGATATCTTTAGAACGCTGAGTCTTATGATCCATGAATACAGTATAGCTCTTTACTTATTTGGTTTTTCTTTAATAATTTTATTTTATTAATATTAGTAATTTTCTCTGTAGAGATCTTGCATTTAAAAAAATAGACTTATTCCTAGGTATTCATGTATTCTAACAGTATACATTTTTAACTGTGTTTCTGTAAATTTGTTTTCAATTATTGCTGGGATGTATAAATGCAAAACGAATTTTGTATATTGACTTTGTAACCAGAAAGTTTTCTAAATGCACTTATTTATTTTATATTTATTTCTATATTATCCTGGATTTTCTGCTGAAGCTGTCATACTTTTGTGAGTAGTAACAATTTTAATTCTTCCTTTTATTTAATTAAAATGCTTTTGAATCTTATCGCACTGGTTAAAACGTCTGCCTTAATGGAGAACAGAGGAGATGATAGAAGGAGAGAGCAGTGTTAAGGAAAACTATTTTGGTGACACTTGTTAAAACCATAAGGCAGACTTTATTCATGACTACTGTGATAACAGTTAGGTTTTTCAGAAGAGGAGAGATTGAACTCTATTCTAGATATAACAAGCAAAAGAAGGGATTTAAAGCCAAAGAAGGGTGAGGAGGGAGTGATGGATGAAAAATCACTAAAAGGGTGGAGTAATTCTTTGCTAAATTTTTGTAAGAGGATTCTTATTGAAGGCAGGCCAGGGTGATCAGACAGCACATCGGAGACAGTGGAGGATGAGGAATTTGTTATCACGTAGGTCCACATACTTTCTCATTTCTATGATGGTTTAAAAAATGTAAAGAATTTTATGTTGTGTATGGGTGTATTACTGTTTAATTTCCAAGCATTTGGGGGTTTTTGTACTTTTTGTTTTTGTTCTTGACATCTAGATTAATATCATTGTTTCATAGAACATATTGTATTATGATTATTTTTTGAATTTTTTGATGGTGTATTGGCTAGTGCATGATCAGTTTGATAAATATTCTATATGTATTTGAAAAAAGTCATCTATTGTAATTGTGGGGTGCCATGCCCTAAATAAGCATCCAGTTAAGTTGGTTAGTCATGATATGCAAAACTTTGATATTTTGTTGTTTCTTAAAAATCTGTTTATTCTCTCAGTCACAGAGAAAGCTTTATTAAAAAAACTACCTGCATTTATAGATTCTTTCTTTCTTTTAAATCTGTCAGTTTGGGGTACAAGTAGAGTGAGAATGTTTAGAAATTTAGGATTATTTTTATATCTTCATTTTTTTATCCCTAGAGGTTATAACATGCATTCTTGACTTATTAAAGTCTAATATAAATTAGTATTTTACCAATGAAGATAATATGAGGACCTGAGAATATTTTAATTCATTTTACTTCTATTAATACATGTTATTATCATGGTGTATTTTAATTATAAACACCAAAATATTTCACTACTTTATTTTATGTAGTCAGTATTCACTTAGCTTTCCATACATTTGTCTTTCCTATTGTTTTTCTTTTTTCTTTTCTTCTCCTCCTCTTTTTTCTTCTTTTAGATTACTGTGCTTTCCTCTAGAATCATTTTCCTCATGCCTGAAGACTTCCTTTTAATCTTTCCTCTTAATAGGTCTGCTAGTGACAAATTCTCTTCTATTTTCCTTTTCTGAAGAAGGTTTTGGCTTTCATCTTTTTCTTTTTTTTTGTAGGTACCGGGTGTCAACCTCAGGACCCCACTTACACCGCTGAGCTATCTCACCAGCCCTTGGCCTTCATTTTGAAATATATTTTTATATTAAAGAAAAAAGCATTATATACTGGTAAGATATTTTTGTTCAGTATTTTAAAAAAAAATCCATTATATTGGCATTGATATTTCCTGCTAAGAAGGTAGAAGACATGTTCTCCCTTTCTTTCTTTTTTTGTGTGGGTACCGGGGGGTCGACCTCAGGACCTCACGCGCCAGCAGGCGCCCGTGCCACTGAGCGATATCACCGGCCCTTTTTTCATATGTAGGTTCCGGGAGTTGAACTCGGGCCCTCGCGCTTGCCAGGCAGGCGCTTATGCCACTGAGCCATCTCACCGGCCCCTTCCCTTTCTTTTAAAGATTTTCACTCTTGTTTTCCAGCAAAAGGTCTATAATTCTCCTTTTGGGATTTTTAAAAATTTATTGTGTTGTTTGGCTTGACATAGTCTCACAACTGTGGCTTGTTGTCTTTCATCAGCTTAGGAATATTTTGAGCCAGTATGTCTTTGAATTTTTTTTTAATCAATTCTCTGTCTCTTTTTCTCCAAGACTCTAATTACACATACATCAAGTATTTCCTCCATGCTCGAAATATCTCTCTCACATTTTTCCCCTCTACATTCATTTTCCACTCAGTGCACCAGTATAGATTTGTTAAAAAAGTAATCTATGTTCTAGTTCACTAGTTCTCTTTTTGTTTTCTTTGCCTTTGAATTCCAATTTCAGTTATTATATTTTTTTTTAATTTTAGAATTTCTGTTTTTTATGCCCTGAAAAAATACTTATCTAGAATTTGCCAGTTAGCCTTGGTTTAGATGATCCCGATCTTGTGGGCAACATCTAAGGCATCATATTCAGGAGCCAGCTGAGAACATGCCTGCTTCTCTCCATCAGGCCTGATCAGTAAAGCTCATCAAGGCTCTTCACGGCCTGTTTCACCTGGTGCTTGCCAACCTTGATGCCCACAGTCAGCACAAGTGTACCGTTGCCTTGTGTCTTCCACATGGCGGACTCAGCTTTCGGGGCAGATTTGATGATGGTGTAGGAACCAAGGGCTCTTGATTACTCCCTGGGAGGGGGGTGCTTTTCTAAGGGTAGCCAGGGTGCTTCCAGAGGCACAGTACCTTGCACTACTGGAACGTGAATAACGTGTGGATCTTGTTTCCTTTGAGGGTATTACAGCTTTCAGCACTGCCTCCTCAGCCTTCAAAGCTTTTGCTTTAGCTTGGAAGTGGGAGGAACTTCCTTGTTTTCTTTTGGTGCCATCTTGGTGAAAAGGCTGTTTGGTTGTTTTATAATGTTTTAGATGGTAGCATTCTCCATGCTGTCATATATTTTATGAATAAATCAAATTCTATGAATACTTTTGGCTGAGTTTCTATTGTCTATTTTTTCTTTTGGTTTTTGATTATTTGTTATTTTTTCTTGGTATAACCTTTACTTATTGTTTTGTCCAATGCCTAACATTGTGCATAGAAAATCAGAGGTGCTTTGGAAGATATTATTGATCAGTGGAGGATTTACTATTTTGTTTTGTCTTTTCTGCAGTTATATAAAATATAGCACAAACCCCTTGATTCAGTTAGGTGCAGGTTTCTGACTTTATTACAGCTGGTGTGTACCCTTACTTCTTAGAAATAGCCCTTACAAGTTTTCAGCTGAAGGTCTGGTTTTCCACGGGGACGCTTCTTCTTGAAGGACTCTGAACTCCAGTTTTTCTCTTCACTGACTTTTAGGACTGTCTGCTTAGCCTTTTAGCCTCTTAGCAGTTGCTGTCTGTTTGACTTTTCACTATTCAGCTCCGTGACTACATAGATTTGGGATCAGGAAGTAATTTGGGGAAAAAAAGTATGTGTAATTTCCAGACTTATTTGTCTGGGCACCCTTTCCTTGGTGTCCTGGGGCCTTCCGCTTCTGGCTGTCTTAAAAGCCCTTTTCTCTAGTTTTTACGTCCCTAGGTCAGTGAGCCTGCTGCAGACTGTGCCGTGCTTTCTGTTGTCCTCTGTGCTTCTTGCTACAGATCGGCAAGGCTCCCTTTGGAGGAGAGCACGGCATTGGAAGTAGAGCTCATCCTGGATGTTTCTTTTCTCTTTAGAATTCTGAGCTCTCAATTCTTATCTGCTTTTGTTGTTCTAAGATAATTTTAAGAAATATTGCTCCCCCCACTGTCCCTTCCTGAACTTTTCAGAAAAGTATACTTTATGTTTTGGAGCATTTGTGTGTTCACAGCAAACTGAGTAGAAGATACAGAGATTTTCCATATACCATTGGCTGCCACATCTGCACAACTACTCCCACCAGCAACCTCCCACATGAGTATACATTTGTTACAATTAATGAACCTGCATAGACACATCATTGTCACCGGAGTCTGTAGTTTATAGTAGGGTTCCTTCTGCTATTGTACACTCTATGGGAAGATTGGTTTCTTTTCATTAGTAGCATGCATTCATCTTTTCTCCAAGCCCTTTCACAGCTTGAAATCTCATTTCTTTTTTAGCACTGAGTGCTATTCCATTGTCCTGATGTACCACAGTTTATTTGTCCATCCACCTACTGAAGGATATTTTAGTTACATCCCAAGTTTGGACAATTAGGGATAAAGTTGCTGTACGCATTCGTGTGCAGGTATTTATATGGACAGTTTTCAATTCCTTGTCTACTATCTTCAGGAAATGCCAAAAATCATAAAAAAGTGTCTTTTAAGAAATATTTTGTCCAATTTTTAGGTTGTTCTCAGTAAGAGAGGTAGTATGATACAAGGTATACTGAATAACTGCTACTATTTTTTTTTTAATATTTTGTAGCATTGCAATTTTGAATCTATCAGTTATTTAATCTCTTTTGGACCTCTGGTGCTTTCATTATTATGAGCAATGTTATATGAACATTATTATAGTTTCGTGCAACTGTACAAGTATTTCTTTAGAATAAATTGCTGATGGTGTCTGGAAATGTCATGCAACTTCTTCCCATGCTCTGTGAACCAGAACTCAGATTCATGGCTTCAACTTAATTTCAGGGTAGAGCTGGAAACACAGACTTTTGTTTGTATGGGAAGAGGAAAGCATGTGTTGAACAAAGCATTATCATTGCTACTGCCTCCTTATGTCTATTATCATTACAGTACCCATACCTATAACGTGTCTTTACTATATTGCCACTTCATTTACTGAAAAATAACCACTTGGAAAGAGTCACTAATAGATCAAGTCTTTTAGCGCCTTCCCTTTGAATAAACTTTGACTTCTCACAAATGTATACATAGAACCTCAGAGGAAAACACTTTCGTCTTGCATTTTTGAACCTGTTTTCTTGTCCTCTTAGCCCGATACCTACTTTTTCCTTTCACAGAGATGATGAGAAGTGTTCAGAGGGAGCTTTGGCTCACAAATGGTTACAGCCAGTTACATGTATTGAGGCAAGCTCTTGTCCAAATACTATTGTAGCTGAAAAAGCAGGGGAAAGAGAGAAAAATGGTTGGTCCTACTCCACCTTAGTAAGAGCATCTTTGGCCAACTTTTGTGGTCCTCTGTGTTCTCAGCAATATTATATGGTTCTAATTATGAGATGAAACTGAATCCCTGCTGTTGATTCACCAGTCTCTATTTAAAAATCACCAGAAAGGACAGGTCTTGACTTTGGGAAAAGATGAAAATCTGAGCAGTAAAGCTGTTGTAGGTCTTGTGCGTGTGTGTGTGTGCGTTTGTGCTGCTCGCATTCAAAGTCTCAGGCTGGCCACTTGATGACACCTTCATCTCCAGGTCATTCTTAAAAATTTATTTAGAACCACTGAAATCAATCTTTGGAGGAGCAGCAACCCTTGAGGGATGTGACTTAGTGTGAAGTGGCTCCTCCACTCCCTGGCAGAAGATCCAGTTCGAGGACTCACAAGTGGGCTTCCAGAGAGCTGTTTGTTTTTAATATGCAGTAAGAGGAAAAGCTCAAGTGAGAGCCCTACAGCCCAGTGTTCAGGTTTCCCTCTCAGGAAGTGGGACTCCTCAGGCTCTCATCTAGTTTTGTTTGGGTCATTAGGTTGCTGTTAATAGCCAGGGGTTAGTGAGGTCAGCAGTAGAACCCTCAGGTGGGCATAACTGCTGAGTGTCTTCTCTGAAGTAACAAGACATCAACCACAGCAACCATCTTGGCAGTTATTGTTAATCAGACTCTTCTTTATTTGAAAGTAGGTATCAAAAAATAAATTGCTCTGGTTGAACCTTACTTCTGCCACTTATTAGCTCTGTGAGCTGACACCAGTTGGTAAAGCTATTGATGTCTCTTTCTTCCTGTGCATAAACTTGGAAGAATAATGTAATACCCCTATAGGTTTCCTAAGCATTAAATGAAATTATCTATGAAAAGTAATTTGAATAGTGCCTGGCACATTATAAATCCCATATAAATGCTGTATAGATTTGTTACATGTAATTATTGATTATTCCATTCTTAACATATGTAACACCCCAGGTAGGTATTTTATATTTGTATTAAGTTTAGATATTTAAATATTTAGATATACATAATGATCCCATTCATTATAGAGAATTTGGACCTATACATGATATATCCTGATTCCTTTTTTTTTTAGTTACTTCCACTCCCTTCAACCCCTCTTCCCCTCTTTATTTACAAAAGTTTGTTTGCATTTTATACTTCTTTTATTATTTTTCTTCTTTTCCCTCCCCCCCCCAGTTCCCCTTTCTTTTGAACAATTTCTTCCTATTTCACAATACCTATTAGACACTTTGGTCCTTATTTATCCTTTCAGTTTCTCACACCAAAGAAACAATGTGACATTTACACATGTGTCTCCAATTTATTTCACTTTAAGAGTATGGTCTCAAGGTGCATCCATTTGCTTAGGAATGTCTCAAGTATAACTTTCTTTATGACTGAGTAGTATTCCATCCTATAAAAAAACATATTTTTTATCCATTCTTAAGTTGATGGGCATTTGGGTTGTTTTAAAGGTTTAGCTATTAAAAACTGTTCTACTATAAACATGAGTATGCATATATTGCTGTGGTACGGTGTTTTTAGTTCTTCTGGGAAGATACCCACCAGGGGAATTGCTGGGTCAACTGGGACCTCTAGACCTAGTTTTCTGAGGAATCTCCACACTGATTTCTGCAGTGGTTGCACCAGTTTACACTCCTACCAACAGTGGAGAAGGGTTCCTTTTCCCCCACAGCCCAACCAGCAATTGTTATTAGTTGATTTCTCAATAATTGGCATTCTTTCTGGAGTGAGATGGAATCTTAGCATGGTTTTAATTTGCATCTCTTGAATGACCAGTGATGTTGAACATTTTTCCATATATTTACTTGCCCTTTGTATTTCTTCCTTTATTCATTTCAGATGCCCATTTTTGGATTGGGTCTTTAAATCTGGTAGTCTAATTTTTTCAATTCTCTTTTTTTTTTTTTTTGTAGGTACTGGGGGGTCGACCTCAGGACCTCGCGCGCCAGCAGGCGCCCATGCCGCTGAGCGATATCACCGGCCCCTTTTTCGTATGTGGGTTCCGGGAGTCGAACTCGGGCCCTCGTGCTTGCCGGGCAGGCGCTTAAGCCGCTGAACCATCTCACCGGCCCTTCAATTCTTTATATATTCTAAATATTAGTCCTTTGTCTGAGGAACAGCTGGCAAATTTTTTTCCCACACTGTTGGTTGTCTCTTCAGTCTGTTGGTGGGTTCTCTTGCTGTGCAAAAGGCCTTTAATAAGATGAAATTAAAGTTGTTGATTCTTTGTGATACTTCCTGTGCAATCGGGGTTTTGTTCATGAAATATTTACCTACACTTATGTCTTCAAGTGCTCTATCCTATCTTTCAGCAGATTTAGTGTTCCTATTTTAATATTCAGATCTTTGATCCATTTCAATTTTAGTTTAGGGCATGGTGAGATACATGGGTCTTGTTTTAGTCTTTGGCATATGTAAAGCCAGTTTTTCAGCAACATTTATTATTATTATTATCTTTCTTCACTGAATGTGCTTGACCCCTTAGTCAAAGACAAGGTGGCTGAGTGTGTTTGCAGTTGTTTCGCATCTTCTAATCTGTTCCACTGATCCTCAATTCTGTTTTTCTTTCCAGTGCCATGATGTTTTTCTCACAGTGACTTTATAGCATGATTTCAGTTCACGGATTGTGATGCCTCCTGCCTTGCCTTTGTTGCTCAAGATCGTTTTTTGTGTTCTAGGTCTCTTCTGGTTCCAAATGAATTTTACAAATGTTTTCTTTAGTTCTGTGAGGTATGCTAATAGTATTTTGATTGTGGTTGCATTAAATCTGTATAGCAATTTTGGGAGTATGCCCATTTTTACTATGTTGGTTCTTCCACATATGAGCAAGGGATATCTTTCCATTTTCTGAGATCCTCTTTGATCTTCCTTTTCAGAGTACTATAATTTTCAATATAGAGATCTTTTACTTCCTTTGTTAGATTGATTCCTAAGTATTTCATTTTTTTTTTTTGATGCTGTTGTGAAGGGTATTGTTTCCCTAATTTCTCTCTCAGTGAGTTTGTTGTTTGTGTACAGGAATGCTATTGATTTTTGATTGTTGACTTTTTATCCAGCTATGCAACTGAATTTGGTTATTAAATCTAGAAGTCTTTTGGTAGAGTTTTTGGGGTCTTCTGTGTAGAGTATCACCTCATGTGCACATAATGATAATTTAAATTCTCCCTTTGCTATCCTTATTCTTTTCATTTCTTTTTCTTGTCTAATTCTTCTGGATAATATTTCTAGAACTATATTAAAAAGGAGTGCTGATAGTGGACATCCTTGCCTTGTTCCTGATTTTAGAGTGAAAGCTTTCAGTTTTTGACCATTTAGTATGATGTTGGCTGTCAGTTTGTCATAGATGGCTTTTATCAGATTGAGATAAAAGACCATCTATTCCAATTTTCTGCAGGGTTTTATCATGAATGGGTATTGGACATTGTCAAATGCTTTTTTTGGATCTATTGAGATGATCATGTTATTTTGGTCTTTGGCTCTGTTGATATGGCATATTACATTTATTGATTTGCATATGTTGAACAATCCCTGCATCCCTGGGATGAATCCTACTTGGTAGGATCATAATCTTGATGATTTGCTGCACTGTGTTTGTCATTATCTTATTGAGGATTTTTGCATCTATGTTCATGAGGGAGATTGGCCTGTAGTTCTCTTTTCTGGCTTGATCCTTCTCTGGTTTTGGTATCAGGGAAATACTTGCTTCCAGGAGTGACTGAGAGTATTGATTTCCTTTCAAATTCATTAAAGAGTTTGAAGAGTAATGGCATTAGATCTTCTCTAAATTTCTTGTACAATTCAGTAGTGAATCCATCAGGGCCTGGACTTTTCTTTGTTGGTAAGTTTTAATTACATTTTCAATTTCATTGATTGATATTGGGTTATATAGAATTTTTATATCTTCTTGATTCAGTTTCAGCAATTCATATGTCTCTAGGAATATGTCCATTACTTCTGAGTTTTCCGTCTTATTAGAATACAGATTCACAAAGTAGGTATTGATGATTTTCTGAATTTCCACAGAATCCGTTGTGATTTCACCCTTCTCATTCATAATTGCATTGATTTGAGTCTTTTCTTTTTTTCTTTTAATAAGGTTGGGTAAGGGTTTGTCAATTTTATTTGATCTTTCAAAGAACCAACTATTTGATTCATTGATTCTTTGTATTATTTTATTAGCCTCAATGGCATTAATTTCTGCTCTGATCTTTATAATTTCCTCCCTTGTATAAGCTTTGGGTTTGATTTGTTCTACTTTTTCTAGAAGTTTGAGGTTCAACATTAGGTTGTTTATTTGAGCTTGTTCTGTTTTCCTGATGTGAGAATTCACCACTATAGATTTCCCTTTTAGGACTGCTTTCACTGTGTTTCAAAAATTTTGGTATGTTTTATCGGCATTATCATTTAATTGTAGATACTGCATACATTTTGATTTCATCTGTGACCCATTGTTTGTTTAGGCAGGTGTTATTTAATTTCCAGATGTTAATGTATTTTTTGTGGTTTCTTTTCCCATTGATTTCTAATTTCATTGCACTATGGTCAGATAATATGCATGGGATAATTTCAATTCCTTTGCATTTGCTTAAGCATGTTCTGAGCTAGTATGTGGTCTATTTTGGAGAACATCCTGCTTGCAGCTGAGAAGAAATGTATTCTGATGTTGTGGGGTGGAACACTCTTTGGACATCTACTAAGTCCATTTGGTTTAGTTTTGATATTTCTTTGTTGATTTTTTGTCTAGTTGATCTGTCTATTTGTGACAGTGGGGTATTGAGGTCCCTTATTACAATTGTGTTAGGGCTTATTTGATTTTCCATGTCCATTAATATTTGTTGTATGTGCACAGGTATTTGGTGCATATATATATATTTATGGTTGTTATCTCTTCTTGGAGTTAACAAGTGTGTAGTGACCTTCTTTATCTTTTTTGGTAAGTCTTGGCTTGAAGTTCACATTGTCTGCAAATATAATAGCTACTCCTTTTTTTTCAGTTCCTGTTGCATGGAGTATTCTTCATTCATTGACTTTCAGTCTGTGAATTTCTTTTGGAGTTAAATGTGTTTCTTGTATGTGGTATTTTGTTGGATCTTGCTTCTTGATTCATTTTGCCAGTCTGTTTCTTTTGATTGGTGAATTGAGACCATTTACATTGGTGGCTATAACTGATATGTATTGGCTTATCCTTCTCATGTTATTTACCTATTGTTCATACCTTGTCTTTCCCCTCTGTTTAATTGCTTGCCCCGCTTGGTGGCTTCTTTCCCTTAGTGTTCTTGGAATTGTGGTTTTCTGTATCTCTTTCTAGAATATCCTTCAGAGCATTTTGGAGAGCTCCTTTGGTGGTCACAAATTTCTTCAGTTGTTCTTTGTCGTGGAAGTATCTTATTTCTCCATTAATTCTGAAAGACAGTTTTGTGGGATACATCAATCTGGGTTGGAGGTTGTTTTCTTTTAGGGCTTGAAATACTTCACTGCAAGCTATCCTTGAGGGTTCATGCTGAGAAGTCTGCTGTGATTCTGATGTGCTTTCCTCTATAGGTGATTTCTTTTCTCTTACTACTTCTAATATTCTGTTCTTGTGCTGAATTTCTGGAATGTTGATTAGTATATACCTTGGTGTAGATTTATTTCGATCATGGCTATTTGGTGTTCTATATGCCTCACTTATCACTTATTTGTATGTCAAATTCTTTATCTATATTTGGGAAGTTTTCTGCCATTACTTTTGTGAACAGTTTTTTTGTTTTTTTTATGGTGTTTCTGCTATCTCCAGCTTTCTTTTGACTCCAATCAATCTTATGTTGTTTTTCTTTGCTTCATCTTGCAGCTGTTGGATTGACTTTTAGTGGTCCCTTCTTATTTTTAAGGTATCTTTCTTTTTGTGGTCACTAACTGCAGTCCTATATTCTAAATCTGATATTCTATCTTCATCTTCATTCAATCTGTTGTATATACTTTCAATAAAATTTTTAATCTCCTAGATATGTGTTTAGATCTGTTTCATGGCTTCCATTTCTTCCTTATGTTGGGCATTTATGGTTTTCATCATCTTCCTAAGCTCTTCTATTTTTTAAATCTGTGTCTACTCTGGATTTGTTGGGCATGTCTTTCACTTAGATTGTCATTTCTTTTTTTCCCTGAGAGATTATTTTTTCTATAGCCACCTCCATTTTTTTTTTAACTTGTGTTTATATCATTTCAGAAAGTTCTAGTGTTTGGCTTCGGATTTCTTCTATCTCACTGTGCTCTGGACTTGTCCTGGATGGGCTAGAGGTCTGGAGTTGTATTTTGCTTCAGTGTCATGTCATTTTCTATTTTCTATTTTTAACATTGCTGTGACATAATATCCAACACCTACAACTTAAAGGAGGAGAGGTGCATTTTGACTCACATTTTGGAAGTTTCAGTTCTTGCATGGTCTGCGGCATGGTGGGTGGGCCTGAATGGAGCAAAGCTGCTCATTTTACCATAGCTGGGAAGCAGAAAGAATGGAGAGACAGGAAGGGAGAGACACCATTCCTGGTCATGCCTCCAGTGACCCACCTCTTCCAGCCAGGTCCCACCTTCCACAAGTGCTGCCTATAAGTGCATGAGGCTCTTAGGGGACACCACAGACCTGAACCATAACATACATGTAAACTACTTAGCAAAGCCTAAGTTCTCAAAAATGTTGGTTATTGTAGTAGAACTAAAACTTGTCCCAATTCTTTTCCCTCTCTGTACTGACACTCTTTACTATGTAACTTTGTAGTGCCTTTTGCTTCAGATTCAGCCTTTGCTTTGGTCAATGGCATGGGGTGGAAATGACACTGTGCCAATTGCAAGTCTCTTGTATCCTGCTCCTCACCATAAGCACATGCAACAGGCTCACCTGCTGGGGATATGAAACTTGCAGAGCTGAGCTGAGTCCTAAAATGTGATGCTAAGCTGGTGTTTGAGCCCAAACCTATATGACTGGAGAACCTGAGGTTGTTTACTCTGCTAATCTTCACAGTGTTAGTATTGCTGCAGGGTGGGGCATATATAAGGGCAGCAATTTTTCTTTTTATTACAATTTCAAAAACATTGCAGAATCAATTTGTATTTAATCAAGATGTAATTACAACAAAGATAATAATGAGATAGACATAGGTAGAAAATTTTCACCAAGGAGAGCAAAATACGTTTTCCAAAATGTGCCCATGTAGGATAGGAGAGTCTTTCCGCAGTCATGTTTAACATGTAGCCTCCTGTTGTAACACAAAAGCCCATATTTTATAGGGTATATTTTCTTCATAGAATCGACACCTTATTGACCCACTAGGTTGAAACGAGTTAGGTATAGTTCTGGTAGCCATCAGAGGGTTGATGTTGCATAATAAAAATGTGATTGCCTTTTGTCCTTAATTTTTGGTAGGGGGGCTCTAAATCCTTGGAATTTGCATGGTAATAGGAGTGTCTGTGTCGTTTTTAAGCCCAACCGATCGTATCTGATTTTATGCAAATGGGATGATTCAGGAACAGGTATTTATGTTGGAAAGACAAACTGTGATGAAAGAGTTGGCACTTTGAGCCATGTGATATTAGCCTGACCTTTCCACCTTTGGGGAGGGAAGGGAACTGGAGATTGTTTGGTCACAAGGCCAGTATTTCATTCAATCACTCCTGTGACATAAATTCCTAATAAAATCTCTGAACATGGAGGCTTGGTGGACATATTGCTGTGTCTTGGTTATTGAGCACATTTATGTGCCAGAAAGGTGACATATTCTGATTCCACAGGAGAAGGTAGGGAAGCTGTATTCAGGACATTTTTGAAACTTTGCTCTGGGGCAGCTTCTAATTTGTATTTATTATAATACAGTTTTACTCATAAGGGAACAGTTTCCTGAGTTCCATGAGTTGTATCACGAGAACCCCCTTGATTTGTAGCCAACTGATCAGAAGTACAGGTGCCCTCAGGATTTCTGCACCTTGGTGGGAACTGTGAGAGGGACAGCCTTAGCGGGGACTCTGTCTTTATCTTGCGAAATCTGTTGCTATTTCTGTGTAGTAAGCATTAGAATTGCATCGCAGCATTGTTATTGATCTAGATGGCCTAATATGATTTTTATTTAAAATAAGAATTTAATTGCATATTGTTTATATGTCTTAAATAAAATTGGAATTTTATAGATGTCAAAATCTCCTTTGTTCACTCTCTCCTTAATCTAATTTCCTTTCCTTTGAAAATAAACCATTTTGGTTACTTTGACACTTCTCACTTTTTAAAAAATGTATTTATGTATGTATTTGTCTCCATAGAAAATGTAATCAATTACTTTATGTTTGGCTTTTATTTGACATGAAAAGCATTATATTTAACATTTATAATTAGTGCTCTAAAAATAAAACAAAGCAGAATTTTTACCTATCCACTCCCTGTTGATGGACATGTAAGCTGCTTTCTAATTTCAGCTCTTACTTCAAATGATGCCATAATAAGCATTTTTGTACATGGGTCCTTGGGCCCACATGGGATTATTGCTCTATATCCTTGAATAGTTCTGCTGTGTGCCTTTAAAATCCAACTGACATTTCAATTATCTTTTGGCCCTATTGAAAATAGTTTTATTTGACAACAATTTGCTATTTAGAATCAGTGCTCAGAAGTTCTTGCAGTTGTGTTCTAGGTGACAATGAGGAGCAATTTGGAAGTAGGTGAATGGCTATCAGTTGACAAACAGGGATACAGTTTAATTTTGGCTGGAAGAAACTATTTGTATTTGTTTATTTTAAGTTGTGAGCATTAGGAAATTCTGACTGTTAGGGAGAATGAATAATCCCTTGTTTAATATTTGTGAGTTTGTAACTTAGAGTTAAATTTGTTTGCATTTTTTAGTGCATGTGTGATGTGTGTCTAAATGAAGGAACAATTGCACACTCAAGAGAAGAATTTTAACTTAAAGATGAGTTGCCATGTACTTGAATTTCTTCTCCAACACTGGCAAATGCTTAGTTGGTATTAGTTGGTTCAGGGTGCTATAGCAAAATAAAATTAATAATGTGGCTTAAACAACAGATATTTAGTTCTTACAGTAAGGAGGCTGGGAAGTCTCAAGCTGTGAGCTGATCTGGTCACGGTGAGGGTTCTCTCTGGCTTGTAGACATCTGCCTTTTCACTCTGTGTCCTCACATGTAGAGAAAGAGCTCTGGTAGGTACTCCTCTGAATTGTAAAAGCGAATTTATAATCTCCTCCATTAATCTCACCATGGGGCCCCACCCTCATGACCTCAACTCAGCTTCATTCTCTCCTAAAGGCTCCATCTCCAAACACCATCACACTGAAGGCTAAAGACTCAGTATGGGAATTTTGGGGGAGGTCAGAACATTAAGTTCATACTAGAGTACTTATCTTCATCCCAAACTCTTGATAGAGTGGCCTAAGTACCTCCCTCCATAACATCTGCACCAATACTTTCTTCTGGCCATACACTTGCAGTTAATGATGATTTTTTCAATCAGATTTTATTGGTACATTTTAGATATATGTGATGATCCTATTCATCATAAAGAATTTTTACCTGTACATGATATAACTTGATTCTTTTTTTCTCATTCCCCTACCCTCCCTTCCACTCCTCCTCCCTTCCCCATTTACAAAAGCTTTGCTTGTCACAGTTTATGTTTTATCCATTCTCTTCTCCCCTTCATGATTGTTAGAGAGCAATGTTCTACAATTACCTTAGGATGTCATTCTTAAGCCTCCAAAATAATGTCATCAGCTCATGGTTCAAAAATTCTGATTGGATCCCAAGGCATAAGCAACTGTATTTCTGAACAGTTACAGGTTACAAATCACAGCCTCATGCACCAGGGCAGATTTTCCCAATATTTAGATCACAAAGTTCTTTATTTGTTTTTTCAGGCCCATTCTCAGAAGAAGCTTCTTATTTCCTGGCTCCTGATTTTTTTTTTTTTTTTTTTTCTTGCAAAGCAAGGCTCAGTTTCTTGCCTTTGGGTAATGCTCTGTACAGGCAGTTCCCTAACCTTGTGCATAAGAAAACAAGTCAAGACTAAGTCTGGGGTTAGCAGGAGAGATGCTGTGTGTGATTATACTACCTTCCTTGCATGAGGGAGAGGAAATGGAACTGGGTTGCCATAGATTTGACAGCTCAGTTATTCTCTTTCTCCTTTTGTTGAATATGTAGTTCCATATACTCCCCTCCATTTGTACACTCTTCATAGTCCCTACATCTTCTATTTTGTTTTTTAAGTCAGTATCACAAATGTCACCACTGGCAATCATGATAACATCAATGATAATCATTTTTCCTAATAGCTAACATTTGCCAAATATGTCCTAAGTTAAAGGAACTGGATGTTTACATTTAATTATCACACAAATCCTAGGAAATTAGCTCTATTAGTCTCATTCTATAACTGAAAAAGTTGATGCTCAGGCTGTTATTTGCATAGTCTCATAGTTAACAAATAGCAACGCCAGGATTTGTACTCAGGCATAGTGACTCTATTCTCCATTATCTTCACCCTGTTCTTCATTTATGAGCTGCAATTTTCACTTTAAGCATCCAATATCATTGAGTTCTCATAAAAATACTTCAAGGTTAAGATAGTAAAGCCTATTTTTCCAGTGAAATTGCCAGCCTCAGCAAAGTTATTTTACCCAAGATCCCCAACAAGTGGAATAACCAACTGAATCCTCTTCATCCTTACTTTAGTGCCTGCTTATTGCATTGAATTCAGTTTAAGCTTCCAGGTCCTCTGTCTGAGAAATTAATTGTAAAATACAGGATATGCTTGTTTCATTGGCTTTATCTTATTCCTTTCTTATTTTTATGACCTCGCTGGTCCTTTTATCATCACCCCTTCTAAAATGTGGCTTGACACTGTCCTCAGGTCTTCCTGCCCTCTTCTTCTGTACCCAAAACACAGCCAGGCCCATCTACATTTTAAAGTTGTCTCAAAGTTATAGTCAAACCTCCAGAGTCCTTGCAGATTTAAGGTGCACTGGATCTAATTTTTGAGATGATTTATCATTGCAATTTGTGCTAATATCATTATAAGTCATCAATATACATAGACTAAGGATCTGATTAATTCAAATGTATTCATTTACTTTAGATTAGCATGTGCTCACTGACTAACCTCCATATTCATTTATGCACAAGATTAAAAACAGATCATTATATCCACACACTACCTACACCAAGTAGCTTGAGTGCATTGCCCATTTCCAGTACTGGAAGGATAGCTTGAAAATTGTTTCCAATTGTTTTTCCAATCATACATATATATGTATAAGTATATATATATTATAACAAAATTGTATGTATAATTTTATTACTACATGTTTGTAATACATAATAACTACTTTCATTCCCCAGATATACAGATTTAATGCAATCCTGGTCAAAATAACCACAGAATTCCTCATAGAACTAGAAAAAAATACTAAAATTTATACAGAACAAGAAGAAAGCCAGAATAGTAAAAGCAATCTTGGGTACTAAGAGCAAAGCAAGAAAAACTAATTAACTTGCTCAGGTTATATTACAAAGCTATGGTGATTAAAAACAGCATGGTATTGGTACAAAAACCAGACATATAGATCAATGGGACATAATAAAGGACGCAGAAACAACTCCAGACACATTCAGCCACCCAGTCTTTGAGAAAGGGGCCACAAACTTACGCTAGGGCAGTGGTGGTGAACCTATGGCACATGTGCCACAGCCAGCTGTTTGTTTGAAAGCTCTAAAAGATTTGCCATCACTGTGCTAGAGGAAAAGAGAGCCTCTTTAGCACACGGTGCTGAGAAAATTGGCTATACACATGCAGAAGATTGAAGTTAGACCCATATATCTCACCATGCACCCAACTAAAATCAAAATGGTTCAAAGTTCTAAATATTAAAACAGAAACCTTTAACCTGCTGGAGGATCAAATAGGTAAAACTCTTGAAATCACAGGCATAGGCAGGGACTTCCTGAACAGAACCCCAATTACACAAGGAATAACATAAAGAATCAACAAATGCTTTTGCAATCTTAATGAGTCAAAGGAAGATATATTGTGTTTGTTACATCATTTTAGCAACAGGCCTTTGGTTTGACTCTTACACTATTTTTGCTGTCTGCACTTCCTTTGGGCACATTGGCACTTTGTTAACTTTAGATTTCCAATCTATAGAGAGAGTGTGAGTTCTCTCAGAATACTTACTACATGGCTGACCCTGGCCTCAGCACTGTACATGTGTCAACTCATTTCATCTTTATAACAGCTCTGCCAATAACAACCCGTTTTTTCAGTGGCAGAGAAATAAAGCTCAGAGAAACGAATTAACTTGCTCAAGCTCAGCTAGTAAATGTTACAGCTTGTAAGTATGAGGGACAAGATTTGAGCCCAAAATGTCTGGCTTCTGCATCCATGTTCTTAGATACTCTGTAATATAGCTTTAGGGTCTATCAAAATCATGCAAGAACTGAAAGGATCCTTCAAGATTTGTTCTTAACAATTCTTATGATAATAAGTGGTAGAGACATCCTTAGTGATGAAATCATGTCAAAGACTTCCCATGAAATTTCAAGACACACAGTCCTATCCTGAACAGGAGCCATAGATGTGAGATAAAATTTCCTTGGGATTATTTTTCTTCCATAATAGAATTGTCATAACTTTAGGGTGAAGATATTTGATTAGTGCTCTAAAATTTTGGCATCGTTAAGATGTAAGTTCGGACTCCACTTTCTTCAATTCCTAGTCCAGTCACTGTGCACACAGTCCCCAGGGAGCCTCAGTTTCCTCCTCTAAAAAGTGGTACTGAGGTCTTATTTTCCTGGCTGGCTTCTTTAGTCTGAGTCCTGAGTCCCCAAAGGAAACACCTGATTCAGTGGTTCCGTTCATATGCGGTCCAGGCCCTCACTAGTATGGGCCGAGCAGCTAATCCACCGCAGTTCCTCCTAGCTGCTCTGCTACTGAACGAGAAACCAGGAAGCAGGTCACCTGTTTCCAATCCATTAAAAGTTTACAGGCAATGGCATTGGGTTGACTTTATGCACAAAATATGATTAATGATTGGAAGTACTAATGGAATGTTGACCCTACAAATATGCCTTTCATATATATTTCCAAAAAGCCTTTCTTACCTAAGACCTTGGATTTTAAATTATATTCCTAGGTCCACTTTTTATAGTGCAAACATGTCTGTCAGCCACCTATTGTGTGAAAAACATTTTGCCCAGTGGGATAGGAATGATATTCATAATAATAAATATATCATGAGCTTGTAGAGCAGATCTTTTCCAAAGTATTTTTATGTACTTCATCATGTCTTTTTTTTTTTTTTTTTTTGGTGGGTACCGGGGGTCGACCTCAGGACTTTGTGCACTAGCAGGCGCCCGTGCTGCTGAGTGATATCACCGGCCCTTTTATCGTATGTGGGTTCTGGGAGTCGAACTCGGGCTCTCGCGCTTGCCAGGCAGGCGTGTACGCCGCTGAGCCATCTCACCGGCCCATCATCATGTCTTTGAAGGAACAGGGAAATAAGAGGTTCAGGCTTTGTCATGACTGAGTGTCCTTAGGTAGATCGCCAGCCATCTTTGGGTGTCAGTTTTCCTATATGATTTGGGAGCTCATTTAGTTTATCTAAATTCTAATTTTTCATGATGCCTTGTTACTTTGCTTTAAAGTAGAAGTCGTAAACACACTCAGGTAAAAAAGGCACACATTAGGGACTTCATAAAGACCTATTAAACTAAAAATACACTAACTGCTTTAGATTATAGGCTTTGGCATGAGATTGCTGGCATCCAAATGTTGGTTGACCTCTTTACTACTTGGCAGGTTACTTGATCTCTGTTTCTCCATCTATGAAATGGGGATTACAATAGCACTCACCTCATAGGGCCAGGCAGAGTAAGTTAGCTAACAAACGTAAAGTACTCCGGGATTGTCTGGATTTTTGTTGGTACTCAGTAAATGCTAGCTGCTCCTCGTTGGTTAAACAATTTGGAGCACCCTTGTACACAGAATGCAGAACACCAGCGTGTACCTGTGGTTTCCATAAGTCCACCTCTAATGCTGGGTCCTGAAGTACAACTGAGCAGAAGACAGGATCTCTGCTCATATTTAGGGACTGGAAAAGGAGTCTCTGGATTACTAGAACAGGTTACAGCTTTATCTGGCAGATTAGTGTGTTCGAAGGGCAGAGGGAGAGTAGTCAGGTAGAAAAAGCTACAGATGTTGGCCAGGGAGCCAGGTCTTGGGGAAGGATCTTCACATACAGTCCTCATTTTGATGACCAGCAGTCAAATTTATTTTTATGACATGGACTTGTCTTTTTTTTTAAAAAAAAAGCATTTGCATTTTCTCCAGCATTTTGCAAAATTTCAGGGACATTATTGTCATTCCTGATAGATACTGATCTTGCTATCTTTTCCCCCATTCCCTTCCCCAGGGAAAAGTTCTACCATCTAAGCACTAAGGCCTATGAATCCTATCTTTTAAAAAATATTCCCATCCATCTTCTCTCTTTGTTCACTTTCAGGAGAAAGTCACTTTGCTCTCACCGAACTCTTTCTCCTGCCAGCGTCTCTACCTTTGGGATGGGAGCCCTCTTGGCTGTCTTTAGAGCTTGTCCTCTGAACACCTTGTCCATGCACTGGAAAACTCCAGCAGCTTTGCCCCCATTATTTTCAGCTCACCCTTGTGTTCTTGGGGAAGTTACTTAGCTTGTTCTGCTCAGTTTTCTTGTTTGTCAAATGTGGATAATAATGATGGAAACTACTTCACAGAATTGCTGTGAATATTAAATGCAATCATCTATGCTAAGTTCTGAACACAGAGTCCAACTCATGATCATCCTTAAAAGTCAGTGCTATGTCTGTTACTTGTGATATCAACACCCCTGTCATCAACATCGTCAACATAATTTTGGAAAGTGGGGCTGGAGTAATGCATAAGGCCTAGTTATCATTCACATTGTTGTTCCCAGGGTTGGCTACTCTGAGAACATCAAACCATTTCTGTTGAATTATGAAACCCACAAGGCACGTGAAATCCTAATAAATGGGCTGTTCCTAAGAAAATAATATTGCTGAGCCTGGTGAAATGACTTGGCACATGCTTTATAAGTTGGTGGAAGAGGAGTTAGGAATACTAACACTAGCTGAAAACATCATAACTGTAGAAAATGTAAATACTTGTACTGCTACAACTACTGCCGTGACCACTGTAGGGACAGGTGCTATGAGAAGTGGTCAATCCCCAGTTTACCCCTGGAGTTAAGAAAGCCAAACCAGCAAGAGGGAATGGAATGGAAAATAGCACATTGGCCTCTATATCCATCTTAGTCTTCCCAGTGACTCTACACTGGAGTTTTATTACCCTTATTTTATGTCTTACAAAATTGAAAGTGGCAGATCCCTTCTAAGATATGTTGTTCCACCCCAGATATTTGCTCAACATAGGAAGCTCTTTCTGAAAATATCATGTTTCCAACATGAGATGGGATAAGCTGCCTTCTTAGGGGAGAAAGATTGTTATGGTTTGTGTCCAGATGTCCCCCCAATGCCTCATGTGGTCATAGGGATTTTTTGGAGGTGGCTGAATCTCAAATGTGTGATTGATTCATAGTGCAGTGCTGGGATTAAGGCTGGGTAATTGCTGGATCAGTCCACTGATTGTATTGGCACCACCCTAATCCTGGTAGACTGGATACAATATAATGGACAGAAAGCGGCTTGTCCTGCTCTCTCTAGTTGCTTTTACTGTCTTCCGCTGCCATGAACAGTTGCCCCTCTTCCATGTGCCACCCTGCCTTGGAGCCAGCCGATTATGGACTGAAACCTCTACACACTGTGAGCTAAGTATACCTTTCCTCCTTTAATGTTGGCTGTCAGGTATTTTGTCTCAGCAATGAGAAAAGTAACTAAGACAGGGAGTGAGTGGAAGAGGGAGGGAGGGAGGGAGTAAGGGAAAGAGAAAGAGAGGGAGAGAGAAAGGGATCCCCATCCCAGTAGTTGTTCAAGTCAACATCAAAATATGGGGAGGAATTTTGAGCACTAAAGGGGCCTGGGGCAAGATGGCCATCATCGTTCTTATGAGCTGAGAGTCTTAGACTTTGTGATTTACTGCCTGTGGCTGGTCACTTTGGAGCACCATGGTTCTGTTTTTATACAATTCTATATTAAAAAACCTCTCCTTCACCCTTTGAAGCCTTGAATAAAAACTCCAGTTTGTGAGAGCATGTTTAATAATATGGTTTTGCAGTTAGTAACCTTTATCTGTAAATCCCCTCAATGAAATTCCAGGACATTAATCAAGCATAAAACTCCACATAGGGGCATTTTCCTTAGCCAAACTAAACTCAGCATTTTCTAACATCTTGGAAATATTCACTCACATGAGGCAGTTAATAGGTTTCTTCATGCAGAACATTCTAGGGCTCTACTGGAAAACTCTGAGAGATAGATCACCTTCCCAAGGTCTGAGGGTGAGAGGTGATCAGATACCACCTGATAGCTCCAGTTATTGTCAGGCCTCAAGAACCTTGGCTTTTGATTCTAGAGCCAAGAGGGTGGATTCATGAACTGTCCTGTTTTGCTGTCTGTAGATTCTGACTCTGGGCCGGGCTCAGGCTAGAGACACAGACAATACATTATAACGCTTCTATGCTTTCTGACTTGTACCCCTTAAATCAGCCTGACTTGGAATGCGTTCTGTAGATTCCACTTATAGCACCATTTTACAGTTGAAATAGCCAAGGCTCAAAGTGGTTGGATCTGAGTTGGCAATAAGATAGCCATGAGCTATTTTTTTTTTTTTTTGTGGGTACCGGGGGTTCGACCTCAGGACCTCATGCGCCAGCAGGCGCCCGTGCCGCTGAGCGATATCACCGGCCCTTTTTCGTATGTGGGTTCCGGGAGTCGAACTCGGGCCCTCGCGCTTGCCGGGCAGGCGCTTAAGCCGCTGAGCCATCTCACCGGCCCATGAGCTATTTACAATTATACTTGTGTTAATAAAATCATGCAAAATTAAAAGTTCCACTCCCCACTCTTGCTCTGGCCACATTTTAAGTGCTCTATACCCACACGTGTGTGGTGTCTACTCTAGTGGACAGTGCAGATTAGAATATTACCATTGGGCTGGTGAGATGGCTCAGTGGCATAAGCACCTGCCTGGCAAGCACGAGGGCCTGAGTTTGACTCCTGGTACCCACATATGAAAAAAGTGCCGGTGATATCGCTCAGTGGCATGGGCGCCTGCTGGCGCGCAAGGTCCTGAGATCGACCCCCGGTACCCACAAAAAAAAAAAAAAAATGAAAATTACCATTGTCCCAGGAAGTTTTTTTGGGTAGCACTGGCTGAGAGAGTCACTTAAATGTCAGATTTAAGTGATTAGAAAACCAGACTTTGTATGATCTTAGGCAGCTTGGTGTTCCAGAAAGTGCAATGTGTAATTCATAACAGATGCTGTCTACTCCTTAAGTAGCTGATGAATGAAATTAGCAAGAGGATCGGGGTGGATATGTGAGTGTCGTGGGATGGTGGGCCGTGAGCACTTAACAGGCCCTCTGCAGGTCCCCACGTTAATCAAGTTCACATAATTAACAAGTGTCAGGGCTCAGATCTCCCCTTTGCAGATCTGCTGCTTCACATGACTTAAAAGTACAGTGATTCCCAGTGTATTTCAAAGGTTTTTCAGCCAGATCATTACAGGTAACTGCCAACTACTAATGGATTTTTTAAAAAGTTGCACCCTCAGTTTTGTAAACTGATCAGTGATCCTGCTGAGCCGTAGCAGGGATAAATCCTGGGAGTGTTTCTCAGAACCTCTCTCTTCCAGTGTCTCTTCCTGAGATAGCAGCGCATGAGTGGGCTGGAGCTTTCTTGTAACAAATTCAGAGCAGTCTCCAAACTGCATAAGAAAAGCAGAAGGAATATTTAGTGCAGTTGCTGGAGCCATAAAAGAAAAAAATTAACCAAGCTTATTAGACTCCCTGTTTCTTTTCTCCCATAAAGTGAGCAATTGGCAATAAATGCCATTCTGCTTTTTAACAAATGAATGCCCCAGTTGTGATAAATCCACCACCATTTTCTGGGGGAAATATATTTCACTCCAGACAGTTTTAGTAGTGGGACCATATTTTTCAAAGGAGTGGTGAGGACACTTTCGTGAGAGTTAAACTCTTCAAACTGCTGTGAGGTCTGGGCCAGCGGAGACCTGGCACCCTTGGGGTTGGATGCCAAAGCGAGAGGAGTGGCTCGCTTGTCTGTGGCTGTTTCCTGCTCTTGTCGCCTTGCTGACAGAAGCTCCATCTTTTACAGCCCCCGTGGTCTTATGTGATCCTGCGTTTCATCCGGGGATTATTATTTCTGCTTTTTTCAGGCAGGAAAAGTAAGGCTCAGAGAGAGTAACTAGTTTGCCCTAGGTCATCCAAATAGTGGATAAATAATCTAGGATTTAGACCCCAATACTTTACTTTTCTATTCATTTCATGCAGTTTCGCTCTTTTCTGGCAGAGGATGAAGAAAGTGCGGTGGCCTAGGAGATAGGAGGCCTGGGTTCCAGACGTGGTTTTGCAACCATGCTGGCTGTCAGGGACAAAGCCTCTCCCTTGCATGCTGTGTTTACTCCCTTATGTGGTGGGTTCTGACTCATCTGAGACAGAGAGGTTATCTGTGACATAGGACTTTTAGTTCCAGAACCAGAAAAATCCCACAAAAACAGAGAGGAGTCAGTCGTCCCAGTTCTGGCTTTGACCCACTTTTGTTCCCTACAATCCCTTCTTGGGCAGTCTCATGTGTTTCACTGACTTTGAACACCAGCACGCTCTTAGATATCCATTCTGTGCGTCCTTCCCGACATCTCCCTTAGCCTCATTCCATCTGCTGATGGGTACCTCGCAGCGAGATCTGCGCCTCAGCGTGTCTCAGCCTGAGCCCACCTATCCATCATCCACTCCATGACCAGCCTCTCTAATTGTATTCCCTAATCCGTGGACCACCGCACATCTCGTTACCCACAAGGCCACTAAGGAATGGCCTTAGAAAGCTGCTGCTTTTTACCTTATCTAATTAACCTGCAGGTGTTGTCAATCTTCCCTTCCATTTGTTTCCTGAATCTGTCCACATCTCTTCATCTCAACTATACCTGAAGACACCCATCATTAGTTCAGACACTCATCATCATTTGCTTGGATTGTCACATACAGTCCTTAGGCCTTGGGATTTTTCCCTTCCCCATTTGTTTCACCCTTTACCCTATCTGATCAAGCAACTCCAGATTTTTTCTTTTTTGCATCTTCTCCTTTGAGGTGTTGTTCTTGGTTGCGTACCTCCAAGCCTGGTTCTCCAGCACACCCTCAAAGTCTGTTAGCAGTCAGTATCCTCTAATGCATCCTTTTTCTGCCTAAAGTGGCCAGTGAGCAGCAAGATCACTTCCCTGAAGGTTCACAGAAGGATAAAGCCAGAGGTGGGAGGGTGGTAGAATAAGTAGGCATTTGTCATCTCTGTGAGGACCAACAGGAGACACTTCTCTAGCATTGCAGTTTCCCTAAAGAGCTGATAGCAGTTTGCTGAGTCCAGCAGTGTCCAGCAGACATTTCCAGGCATACCCAGCTGGAATGGTGCTAGATCATCAGGCCTTACTTCGGATCTGTGTGAGGCACTTACCTGAGCTTTGCTCTGAATGGATAGATTCATAATATTTGTTCAGCTGAACAGCTCCTTGGCAAGTCAGCTAACCTCTCTGGCCCTAATTTCCCAATCTGCACATGAGAAACTGATTGGTATTAAAGACTTACTCTGTGTAATGTGAAGGAAAAATCCCTCTATAAAATTTGGCTGCAGTCATTTCTGTATTCTGAGGTTCTTAGGGGACAGTGGCAAAATTCATTCATTTTTGTTATTCAGTGGGCCTTTGACTATAAAATATGAGGCTCCGAGCCTAGTGTGGAATAGAGAGATTAATAAAAGGGATCTAAAATAGATTTATATAGCTGAGCGTGATGGTGCACCCCTGTAATCCCAGCACTTGGGAGGCTGAGGCAGGAGGATTTCTGCAAGTCTGAGGCCAACCTGGGCTATATAGAGAGTTTAAAGCCAGCCTGGACTACATAGCAAGACTCTGTCTCAAAAAACAAAACAAAACAAAACAAAAATCCATAATAAAATTGGCTTATATAATAAAATAATAGGACTTTTCAGGTTATTCCTGAGGATCTTAGAAACTTAAGAGGGTGGGAGCCAGTGAGCTAGGAAAGGATGGTAGTTGGAACCTGTTATTGGGGTTTGAGGCAGGTAATAGGAGAGAGGGTCAGTTGGGAGATTCCAGGTCTAGGTTAATATGGCAGCTTGCACGTACCCAGAAGAGAGATGGCTTGGGAGGACACGGCTGATAAACTGTAGAAGGAGTCATGTCTCAGACCGCCATGCCCTGCTCTACAGTCTGTCTCTTATGGAAGCATTATATTGGGAGAGTTGAAGACTGATGATGGAGAGGCTTCCCCATGTTTGGGGCAAAGAGATGCAGAGATAGAACAGGAATCTGGCAGCTGGATCATTTAAAATCCCCAGCCCTGAGGTTGCGAATGCCAGCAATTCCTTCTTATGCAGCAGAGTCCACGGACATGTTTAGGAGGGTTTTATCTTTACTGCAAAAACATGGAGGATGGGGACTTGAGTTATTTCCTCTAAAATTAGAAGAAACTGAGTTCAGAAGGAGAAATTTAAGTTACACTCATGCCAGACAGTTTACTGAAGTTTACTAATTTATTTACACAAGATTTGTTGAATACTTACTATGTGTCTGATGTTTCATACATTGTTTTATGGGATTTTGGCCTAGCAGATAAGGATTAGGATTGCAATTAGCAATCCTAAGAGAGACAGATGAAGCTGCACCTTTGGGAGAGGGGATGACAGTCCTAGGCCTGCCTGCTCACAGGTTAATGGGTGGCTCATGCTTGAGGATGTATGAGAAGGCGCTCAGTCACTGCAAGTCCCTGGGGAAATGCAAAGGTCTGTTGCCATCTTCTGTTGTCTAAGTAACAAACTAGAGCAGAAGGAAGAATGACAGGGGAACCGTGGCCACTACCAGGCATGATCATGTCCACTGCCTGGACCAGTTTGTGGCAGTGTTATACGCAGAGCCATCCTGGCAGCTGGCCCTGAGTTTATTAGATGCTACACAGCCACTTTTGTCCATGAGAGCTTGGCTAGTGTGGTTCTTATTTGCAGCTGATCTGTTTATTTTAGGTGTAGAAGTCAGTATTCTTTGTACCTGGAATAAGTTGAACTGTGTCCTTAAAAAGATATACTGAAGTTCTAACCCCTGGCATCTGTGTGAAGTAGGGCCTCTGCAGATGTAATCAGGTTAAGATAAAGTCATTAGGGTGGGCCTCAATCCAATATGACTTATATGCATATAAGAGGAGACTGAGTCTCTCTCTCTCTCTCACACACACACACCCACCCACAAACACACACAGAATGCTATGTGATAATGGAGGCAGAGATTGGAGTGATGCAGCTGCAGGCCAAAGGACACCAAGGACGCCAGCTACACCTACAATTTGGGAGAGGCAAGGAAGGATTCTATCCGTTCTCTGAAGGAGTGTGGCTTTGCCAACACCTTGATTTTGGATTTCTGCCCTCCAGAATAGCAAGAGAATACCTTTGATTGTTTTGAGCCACTCTGTTTGTTGTATTTTGTTGTAGTAGTTGCAGGAAACTGATACACCACTCTAAATCACCTTCGACTGGCAAAGCTCAGATCCTGATTTCCTTAGCCATGTTCTGCTAAGATCATTCATTCATTCATGCACATGGCCGTGACAGACATTCTATAGAGAATGCAAACCCAAGCCATGGTCTCAAGTAAGCTTCAATCTGGGGAAACAAGACAGGGTAAATAAGACTGTGACAGGGATGTGTCTCTGGGCTGGTCCTGTACTCGGTGTCAGAAGAAGTTATTGTAGATGACACCGAGGGAGGCAGCAGACGTGGCACAGTCTCTAGAGCCAGACTTGCTAAATTAGAGGTTCAGTTTCTCCGTTTTCTGATCCCAGTCTCTCTGAAGAGGCCTCTTCCTCTCTTGTTCCACAGCTTTTCACATTTATTTCTTACACAGCTCTCAAACCCTGAAATGATCTTATTTACCTATTTGTTTATATATTAGGTGTTCTCAACCTCAGAACGGTTGACATTTTGGGCTGGAACTTCACTGTGGAAGGGGCTGTCCTGGGAGATGTGGGACACGTAGTGGTACTTCTGGCCTCCACATACTAGTCACTGGCAGCACGTTTCCCAGGTGTAGCAAGACGGATATGTGGCCAGACACTGCTGAATGTTCGCTAGGTGCGAAGATATCCCTGTCCACCTGAGAAGCCCTGATTTCAGGCTTGTCTCCAGGAGCAGGAGCTGCCTGTCTTCCCTGTGGTCTCCCCAGCACCTGGTACTGTACAATATGCTCACAAATGTCACTGAGTTAACTTGGGTTGTCAAGTCACTAAGGCACTGCCATGGGGTTACATTTGGTGTTTTGTGGGTACTCGGAAGATCAACACCCTGTTGCTGGTTGGAAGACACCCCAGAAAAGGGCACTCCAAGGAGCTGGCATGTGAATGGAGACCTACAGCATGAGCAGGCTTTACCCTGGACAGGGCTGGCAGTGGGCAGAGAGTTGAATCCGGCAAGAGGGAGGAGGTGGGCTGGGGCATTGATGTTGGGAAATACTGACACCGTCTGGGGGGGTCGGAGAAGCTCCTCGAGTGGCTGCAGGGCAGTAAGATGGAATCCTATGGGCGTGGACTGAGACGGAGGCCAAGGGACCACATTCCACTCTAGGGTATCTGATTAGTAGGAGAAAGTTACTCTGAAGTCATTAATAAGCCTGATTATTTCTTTGATTTGTGCTCTTCTCTGACAGATTAGTGCTTCATGAAATGCCATTACACTCCTATAGCTCATATTTCTCCATTTTACTTTTACTCAGCAACTATCACATCTGATCATTTTTACATTAATTGCATGTAACACTGCTTTGCTTTAAATATATTATTTTAAAACATTTTGTTTTACAGTTCAGTTTGCAGCTAGAATTCTGTAGACAGCGGCCATAAATCTCTCCTAAAAGAAAACGGAAGTTGTCTGTTTTAATTTCATATCAATTCCCTACTGCTTGGGAAAAGAGATAGGGGATAGAAAGAATTTTTTTCAAGTGCTTGAAATTGCCCATATTTTAGTGTACTAGTGTGCTGCTGCTTTTAAGCTGAAGAGATTACTTCCTAAATGCATTTTTTTTTTTTTTTGGTGGGTACCGGGGGGTTGACCTCAGGACCTCGCGCGCCAACAGGCACCCGTGCCGCTGAGCGATATCACCGGCCCCTTTTTCATATGTGGGATCCGGGAGTCGAACTCGGGCCCTCGCGCTTGCAAGGCAGGCGCTTACGCCGCTGAGCCATCTCACCGGCCCCTAAATGCATTTTTGAGGTTAGGGTTTAAAGATGTGTTTTGGAACAAGGTGCAAGATTTTGGATAGAAATAGCAATTTAATTTGGGAATGTGACCAAAAAAGGTGGCAACAATGAGATTTACAAAACAGCTCAGGTTCTGCACTAGATGAATTTAGTTAGAATTCTGACTTCAGTCTTCATGCGCTCTGTGATCCTGAGCAAGTAATATTAATCTCTCTCAGCCTTAATTTTTTTCCATGTATGTAATGGCCAAGGATTATAACTAATTACTCCCAAACTTAGTAACATAAAAAACCATCAACAATCACTTATTGTACTCCCAAATTTATTTTCTTTTGGGTAGGGATCAACGTGGATGACTTATTTCTGTTTCCCATGGCAACAGTGGGGGATGAGATTGGAGTTGGAGGATGTATTTCCAACATGACACACTTACCTGACTGGTGAGTTAGTGCTGACTAATGGCAGAGAGCTCAGCTGTGTGTGACAACCTGAATATCTTTGTGTGAGCTCCCTATAGCGTGATGGTCTCAGGGCTGTTGGAACACTTACATGATCTGGTTTTCCCTAGAATAAGTGTCCCTAGAGAACTGGTAAGAAGCTCTATGGCTTTTTATGATGTAACTTGAGAAGTCAAATAGCATCACTTTTGACATTTCTATTGATAGAAGCAGTTAAAATCCTGTCCAGACTGAGGGTGGTAACACAAATACTATATCTTGATGGAAGCAGGGCAAGATCACATCAAGGAAGAGGAATTGGCGATATTACGTGGTCTGAAGGCAGTGCAGTATGAAGTGCAGCACATTATATAGATTCTGTCCACTAATAAATGCTTGGTAAATGGTAACTATTACTGTTCTATTATAATAATAGTGCTACTCAAATCCAGTTTTAGTTCTATCCTTGCTTATAGTATAAGATCTCTCTCCTGAAAATCTGAGAATTGTTTCCTCCTATCTTAGAAGCTCTCCGGTCTCCCTGTTACTTTTAGAAACCCAGAACATTCCTGTGACTCATGCTTTTGTTCTACAACATATATTTGATCTACAGCTAAATTCCATTGACACTGCCTTTCAAAAATTGCACAAATTCCTTCTATGTTGTTCCATCTTCCCAAGAAACACCCGAGACTACGCTGCCATCACCTTTTGCCTGAAATGCTTGATTCTCTGCTTCCAGCCCGGCCATGCTCCAATCCATCCTCCACATTGAATCACTCTCCTGGAAGCGAATCTGAGCTTGTGTTTGCTTGGCATCTGACTCCTGCTAAGATTAAGATCAAATCCCCACTAGGCCTGCATGTGGGGACCAGATTTCTCTGTCTCTCCACCTCATTTTTTATCAGAGGTCACCCCCTAACCTCCCTCTGTGCTGTAGTCAGGCTAGATTTCTTTCACTTCTTGGAATTCCTGGACAAAATTCTGTTCCCTTTTGCCACAGGACATTAGGTACTATTGCCTCAGCCTGGATGCTACTTGTCCTGACTTCTACAATTAGGCTAGTTGCTCCTAGTCATTACTTTTTTGGCTTTATTATTTGAGATACAATGGCATGGGATATACTATCAGAGAACCCAACTTCAACTGGCTTGTATAATAGTGTGCACTGTCTGACATAGCAGTAAGACCAAAGGTAGGAAAAACTATGGATTTTGTGGCTTAGCAATGTCACCAAATTCTTTATGTAGCAATGTTAAGTTTTTCCATGATTCTTTCCCTACATTACATTCAGCCTAGAAAGACTCCTGTTTATAGTATGGCTGCCAGCAGGAATAGGGCCGTCATGCTCCCTTGTGTCCACCTCCTCCATCCCTGGAATATAAAGGCTTTACTTCATTATGGTTGGACAAATGTAGTTCATAAACCGAACCACTCCTCAGGCCGATACTAGCGGTCAGGAAAGTGTCATGCTGTGATTGGCTTGGAATAATTGGGATCCACTACTACAGGTAGAAGAAGAATTAGTCTCTCTTAAATCACATGCCCATGTCTACAAAATCGAGATTTATTAGAAGGGGACAATGGAAAATGGACGTCAGGAAGCGGCCAGTAGTGTCCACTTGAACAGCTATCTGCCTCTCTTTGGTGGCATTAAACTAAGCAGTAATTTTAAAAATTTAATTGTGATAACATGCAAATAAAATGAAATTTACATTTAAATGTCATGCTTCCATTACTATCATCTACCTGCAGAACTCTTGGGATCTTACACAGTGCAAACTCTATAGAACAATGTTCCCATTCCCTTCTCTCTGCAGCCCCTGGTAGCTACCATCTGCTCTCCGTCTCGCTGAGATGGACTGTGTTCAATACCTGGTGGAGGTGGGTTCGCACATTGTTTGTCCTTCTATGGCTGTGCTTGTCACTGAGCGTAATGTCGTCGAGGTTCATCTGTTCATCCGCCTAGCATGTGTTACAGTCTTTCCTTTTTAAAGCTGAATGACATTCCATTGCATGTTCTAAGTATTTACCATAAAATCTGAAGAGATTTTTTAGACCCAGAACTTTGTGAAGATGATATAGAGACTGGAATGGAAACAATAACTTTGTTATACTGTAGCTGGTGGCATGAGGGTCCTCAGGTTCTGATAGAGACCTGAGCCCTCCTCACCGGGACGCTGGGGAGAATCTCAGCCAGTCTGATGAAGAAAGTCACTGGCTCAGGATGATTATTTTCCCTTCATTCTGGGCCAAATTCGGTGATACTTTTGTCTAATGCTATTCATTCTGAGGTTATTTAATATTTTAAAAATTCGTACAGAAAATTTCAAAAGTCCAAACATGTTGAAAAAACAGTAGAGTAATGGGCCCATAATGTACTCATGATCCAATTTCAGCAATTATCAACTCAGGGCTAATATTTTTTCATCCACGACTCCATCTACTTCCCTCTTCCTCTAGATTATTTTGGAGCAGATCCCAGACATCGTATAATTTAATCCATATGAGTTTCACCACATATATAACAGGAAAGTACCCTTTAAGGACACATAATGACCATACTAATTTTAATCTACATAATTATTACTTTACAATAATGAGACATTAAGCCAGTGTTCAATTTATGAAATTTATTCCATATTTTTAAGACCGTTTCTATCAGTCAAGTGAGCCTTATGCACCGCAGTTGTTGGATGTGCCTCTAGTCTTAGAAATCTCACCTCCCTCTTCTAGTCGTCTTTTCTCCCCCTTGCAATTTATTTGTTGAAAAAACTACTTATTTGCCCTGTAACCTTTCCCACATCCTGCATTTTGCTGCCTGAATCCCTGTGGCATCATTTAACATATTCCTCTACACCTCCATTTCCTGTACCTGGGTAGTTGGATCTTGAAACTTGATAGTGTCAGGTTGGAGTTTTTTGGCAAGAATATCACAGTCTTCAAATCGTGATGTATCCATCATAGCTAATGGACTCTGGTTCTGTAATGTTAGCAACCATTCATGGTCATTACCAGGTCCATTATTTAATTAATGTTCAAAAAATGTGGGTTTCTAATTTTATCACTCTTTATTTCCTAAAAGCCAGAACACTTCTGTAAAGAGAACTCCTCTCGTTAACCCTTTGAATACCCTCTCACACACTTTGTATAGAAAAGACAAAGCAAGTACTTGGTTATATTTATTTTTATTTATCAATTTCAAGAACTTAAGAAGTTTCTTTTTCATTCCTTCCTTTCTGCCTCCTTCCCTTTGCCTTTTTCTGCTTTCATGTTCATTAACTCCTTTAAAAATATTACTGTGTCTCTAACAAAAACATTTTTTTTATACTAAAGAGAAGAAAAAACAAAACAAATCAAAAGAAGAACAAATTTTCAAAACAACATAATAGGAGGGTAACAATGGTTAATACATTACGTATTACTATCTTTAAGTTAGTTATTCAGGACACCAGACATTAGCATTCAATTGTCCAAACATTATTGGCACAAACCTTACTCTTCAATGAACTAAGTAAAAATGGTAGTGTATCTATCTTAACCATCTTATATATATATATATACAATTTTTTTCCCTTTCCCTTCTTTCTTTTCCCTATTCCAGTATCTCTTTCCTTTTGACCAGTTTCTTTTTGATTCACCATATCTATTGTACATTTTGGATCTTATTTACTCTTTCAGTTTCTCATACTAGAGAGATAATACGATGCTTACACATGTGCTTCTGGTTTATTTCACTTATGAGTATTTTCTCGAGTTGCATCCATTTACCTATAAAAGTCTCCAGTTTATCCTTCTTTATGGCTGAATAGTACTCCATTGTATAAAAATGCCACATCTTTCTTATCCATTCCTCAGTTGATGGGCATTTGGGTTGTTTCCAGGATCTGGCTATTACAAATTGTGCTGCTATAAACATGGGTGCACATATATCGCTGTGGTACGATGTTTTTAATTCTTCTGGGAAGATGCCCAGAAGGGGAATAGCTGGGTCAAATGGGACCTCCAACCCTAGTTTTCTGAGGAATCTCCACACTGACTTCCACAGTGGCTGTACCAGTCGACACTCCCACCAACAGTGAAGAAGGGTTCCTTTTTCCCCACAGCCCCTCCAGCATTTGTTATTAGTTGATTTCTTTATAGTAGCCATTCTTTCTGGGGTGAGATGGTATCTCAGTGTTGTTTTAATTTGCATCTCTCGAATGACTAGTGATGTTGCACATTTTTTTGTATATTTGTTTGCCATTAGTATTTCTTCATCTGAGAAATGTGTATTCATCTCAGATGCCCATTTTTGGAGTGGGTCTTTAAATTTGGGAGGTCTGATTTTTTTGAGTTCTTTATATGTTCTCGATAGTAATCCTTTGTCTGAGGAACAGCTGGCAAACATTTTTTCCCACATTGTGGGTTGTCTCTTCACTCTGTTGGTGGTTTCTCTTGCTGTGCAAAAGCTTTTTAATAAGATGAGATCCCAGTTATTGATTCTTTGGGATAGTTCCCGTGCGGTTGAGTTTTTATTCATAAAGTCTTTGCCTACACCAATGTCTCCAAGGGTTTTACCTATCCTACCTCCCAGCAGATTTAATGTTTCTGTTTTAATATTTAGATCTCTGATCCATTTTGAATTTAGTTTAGTGCATGGTGAAAGATATGGATCTAGTTTTAATCTTCAGCATGTGTAGAGCCAGTTTTTCCAGCACCATTTATTAAAGAGGCTATCTTTCTTCCAGCGAATGTGTTTGGCACCTTTGTCAAAGATAAGGTGGCTTAGTATGTCTGGGGTTGTTTCAGCATCTTCTATTCTGTTCCATTGATCTTCAGGTCTGTTTTTTTGCCAGTACCACACTGTTTTTATCACAGTAGCTTTATAGTATAATTTCAAGTCGGGGATTGTGATGCCCCCTGCCTTGCCTTTGTTGCCCAGAATTGCCTTTGCTATTCTAGGTCTCTTCTGATTCCAAATGAATTTTAGGATTGTTTTCTCTAATTCTGTGAGATATGCTGTTGGAATTTTGATTGGAATTGCATTAAATCTGTATAACAATTTTGGAAGTATGGCCATTTTCACTATATTGGTTCTTCCTATCCAGGAGCAAGGGATATCTTTCCATTTTCTGATATCCTCTTCAATCTCCTTTTTCAGAGTACTGTAGTTTTCAGTATAGAGGTCTTTTACATCCTTCGTGAGGTTGATTCCTAGGTATTTCATTTTTTTGGATGTTATTGTGAAAGGTATTGTTTCCCTAATTTCTCTTTCAGTAAGTTTGTTATTTGTGTACAGGAAGGCTATTGACTTTTGAGTATTGACTTTGTATCCAGCTACACTACTGAATTTGCTTATCAAATCTAGCAGTTTTTTAGTGGAGTTTTTGGGGTCTTCTGTGTAGAGTATCATGTCATCTGCAAATAATGATAATTTAACTTCTTCCTTTCCAATCATTATTCCTTTTATTTCTTTCTCTTGTCTAATCGCTCTGGCTAAAGTTTCCAGAACTATGTTGAATAAGAGTGGGGACAGTGGACATCCTTGTCTTGTTCCTGATTTTAGAGGGAAGGCTTTCAGTTTTTGGCCATTTAGTATAATATTGGCTGTTGGTTTGTCATAGATAGCTTTTACCAGATTGAGATAAAGACCCTCTATTCCAATTTTCTGTAGGGTTTTTATCATGAAAAGGTGCTGGACTTTGTCAAAAGCTTTTTCTGCATCTATTGAGATGATCATGTGATTTTTGTCTTTGGTTCTGTTAATATGCTGTATTACATTTATTGATTTACGTATGTTGAACCATCCCTGCATCCCTGGGATGAATCCAACTTGGTCATGGTGTATAATCTTCTTGATGATTTGTTGGATTCTGTTTGCCAGTATCTTATTAAGGATTTTTGCATCTATGTTCATTAGGGAGATTGGCCTGTAGTTCTCTTTCTTAGTTGGGTCCTTCTCTGGTATCAGGGTAATGCTTGCTTCCAGGAATGAATTTGGGAGTATTGCTTCCCTTTCAATTTCATTGAAAAGTTTGAGAAGTAGGGGCGTTAGGTCTTCTCTAAATTTCTTGTAGAATTCGGCAGTGAATCCATCAGGGCCTGGGCTTTTCTTTGTTGGGAGGTTTTTAATTACATCTTCAATTTCATTGGCTGATATTGGTTTATTTAGGATTTTTAAATCTTCTTGATTCAGCTTTGGTAATTCATATGAATCTAGGAATCTGTCCATTTCTTCTGCATTTTCCATCTTAGTAGAATATAAATTTTGAAAATAGGTATAGATGATCTTCTGGATTTCTGCAGGGTCCGTCGTGATATCACCCTTTTCATTTTCAATTGCATGGATTTGAGTCTTTTCTTTTCTTTTTTTTAATAAGGTTGGATAAGGGTTTGTCAATCTTATTTATTCTTTCAAAGAACCAACTTTTTGCTTCATTGATTCTTTGTATTGTTTTTTATTCTCCAATACGTTAATTTCTGCTCTGATCTTTATAATTTCCTCCCTTGTACGGGCTTTTGGCTTAACCTGCTCTTCTTTTTCTAGAAGCTCGAGGTTCACCCTTAAGTTGTTTATTTGCACTTGCTCTATTTTCCTGATATAAGTGTTTAATGCTATAAATTTCCCTCTTAGGACTGCTTTCATTGTATCCCATAAGTTCCGGTATGTTGTACTGTCATTATCATTCAGTTGTAGAAAGTGACTAATTTCTTCTTTAATTTCATCTGTGACCCATTGGTTGTTCAGGAGGATGCTGTTTAATTTCCATGTGTTTAGGGAGTTTTTGTGGGATCTTTTGCCATTGATTTCCAATTTCATTGCACTATGGTCTGATAATATGCATGGGATAATTTCAATTCCTTTGCATTTACTTAAGCAGGTTTTATGAGCTAGTATGTGGTCTATTTTGGAGAACGTCCCATGTGCAGCTGAGAAAAATGTGTATTCTGATGTTGTGGGATGGAACACTCTGTAGACATCTACTAAGTCCATTTGTTCAAAAGTTTGGTTCAGTTCTACTATTTCATTATTGATTTTCTGTCCAGTTGATCTATCTTTTTGTGACAGTGGAGTATTGAGCTCTCCCAATATAATTGTATTAGTGCTTATTTGATTTTTCATGTCCTTTAGTACTTGTTTTATATAGCTGGGTGCATTGGTATTTGACGCATATATATTTATGATCGTTATCTCTTCCTCTTGGATTGTTCCCTTTACAAGGATGTAATGACCGTCTTTATCTCTCTGAATCCTTCTTGGCTTGAAGTTCACTTTGTCTGCAAAAAGAATAGCTACCCCTGCTTTTTTCTGGGTTCCTGTGGCATGGAGTATTGTTTTCCATCCTTTGACTTTCAGTCTATGAATTTCTTTCTGAATTAAATGTGTTTCTTGTATACAGCATATTGTTGGATCTTGCTTCTTGATCCATTTCACCAGTCTGTGCCTTTTGATTGGTGAATTGAGACCGTTAACATTGATGGTTAAAACTGATATGTATTGACTTGTCATGATATTTTCCTGTTGTTGGTTCCCACTCTTTGTTTTTCCACTTTCCGGCTATTTAATTATTTGCCCTGCCTGGTGGATTCCTTCTGTTGGGGTTCCTATCTCTTTCTAGAATGTCCTTCAGAACATTTTGGAGTGCTGATTTGGTGGTCATAAATTTTCTCAGATGTTCTTTGTCATGAAAGTATTTTATTTCTCCATCAATTTTGAAAGATAGTTTTGCAGGGTACATCAATCTGGGCTGAAAATTATTTTCCTTTAGAGCTTGCAATACATCATTCCAAGCTCTTCTTGAATTGAGGGTTTGTGCTGAAAAGTCAGCTGTGATTCTGATGGGTTTTCCTTCATAGATGATTTGTCTCTTCTCCCTAACAGCTTTTAAGATTCTGCCCTTCTGTTGAATTTCTGGGATCTTGACTATAATATGTCTGGCTGAAGTTTTTTTTTGATCATGTCTAGTTGGTGTTCTGAAAGCTTCACTTATAGGGGTGTCAAATTCCTTTTCTCTTCCAGGAAAGTTCTCCCTGATTATGTCTTTGAACAAGGTTTTAATGTCGTTGATGCTATCTCCTGCTTTTTCATTTATTCCAATTATTCTTAAGTTGTTTATCTTTGAGTCATCTAGCAGCTGCTGAATTGATTTTTCATGGTCCCTTGCTATTTTTAAGAATTTTTCCATTTCATGATCACTAATTGCAAGCCTGTCTTCTATATCTGAGATCCTGTCCTCGCATTGGCTTATTCTGCTACAAATACTTTCAATGGAATTTTTTATCTCTTGGATATCTGCTTGAATCTGCCTTATGGATTCCATTTCTTTCCTATGCTGAGCATTCATGGTTTCTATAGTTTTCTTAAGTTCATCTATTTTTTTGTCTGTATCAGCTATAGTGTCCTTAAGCATGGTCTTCATTGTAGACATTATCTCTGCAGTTATCTGTGAGATTATTTCTGTTTTAATTTTTTCCAGAACCTCATTCAGTTGCTTTGTTGTTACCACTTCAGATAGGCCAGGTGGGTGGCTTTCGGATTGTCCCACCTCGTTGCTCCCTAGGTTTGCCTTTGGTGAATTGGATGTGTGGGGTTGCATCTTGTTTAAGTGTCGTCTCATTTTTTCTTTCTTTAATTCCTGGGGTGATGTTTGCAAATTACCTATAGTAGGTTACTTTATTGCTAGTGTTTAAGATCTTTAGAAGATGACTACTTCTCTGCAGTATCTTCCAAGTGGAGCTTGCTTTTAGGTTTTGAGCTTTCTGCCAGATCCTACCTCTTCAATTCGTTGGGTATGCGAAGTTGCTACCTGTTTGGCCCAGTCCTTGATTCTTTGGTACTGTGCCACTGTATTTTCTGTGTCCCTTAGTCAATCTCAATCATGAAATATCAGGAAGGAAAGATGTTTAGAACAATTATTTCACATTTGGCTATAATGTTAACTAAAGCATCAAACACAGCCTAGAAAATGACAGACTGAGCTAACCAGTTATTTACCACTTTTAGCTGTATAGAGTTGCGGTTATATAACAAAATCTAAAACACACCAGAAAAATTATATGCAGTATACAAGTCCTATGTATGTCAATTTTTCCCTGAGGAGTTTAAATTTAAAATGAGTTAGGGAGGAAATAGAGTATTGGGAGAAGAGGAAGGAATTAGATGTAAGGTTAGAGGACCAAGAGTGATCCCACTAAAATTGGGACACTAGTGCAGAGGACAGGTGGTAAAAAGAGAAGGAAGGGATAAAAGGAAGAACAGATCACGACCACAATCACAAAGAAGTTAGAGGCGCTGTTTACACTCATATAAAAAACCAGAGAGAATAATGAAGGAAAGAGCAAATACACATACAGAAACAAAAATGAAGATAAAAACAATAAAACAGACAGATCAAAAATAAAACCCCACCAAAAAACAAAACAAAACAAAACAAAAACAAAAAAACCCTTTGCCAGAACAAAAAACAAATCAGTGAGAAAAAAAATAAAAAAAAAAAAATAAAATAAAAAAATAAAAAGAATCAGTTCCAGGTGTTGACTCTGTTGTAGGCAGGTACCTTGTGGTGACAGAGTCCTGTTCTGTGCAGGTCCGTCCCAGTAAGCCAGGAGCGCCCTCTGGCGGGCGGTGAGCAGAGGCGCGTACTTTCAGGCAGAGACCAGTCTAGCTCGCCTCCGCTCTCGGTGCCCTTTCACGATCCCTGGGCCTGAGAGGCTCAGCGTGCTGTCCGGAGCGCGGGTTCCCTGCACTGGTTCCCACCGCTCTGGTTTTTTGCCACGCCCCCCACAATGGCGCCGGGCCAGTCGCTCTCTGGTGCGGGACAGGTGTGGCTGAGAGTCCAGTCTCGTTCGCCTGCTGACCTCAGCACACTTTCGTGGGCCTGAGAGGCCCTGTGCTGTCCTGTCCGGAGCACAAGTTCCCAGAGCAGTTTCCGAGCCGCTCTGAGTTTCGCCACACCCCCCACAATGGCGCCCGGCCGGTCGCTCTCTGGCGCGGGGCAGCTGTGGCTGAGAGACACTCACCGCCGGTCAGCGCCGTTCTCCGCCGCTCCCCTGCCCCGCCGCTGTCTCAGGATCCTCTGTGGGGGCTCCCTGGGCGCCAGCTGCCACCGTGTGTCCGTAGAATTGAGCCTCCGTGGCGCTGCAACTCCCGGGATAGTAGAAGGTGCGCGCGTGCGGTCTGCTCCTTCTTTCCTTCTTCTTTGTTGGAAGTCACCCGTCACTGGTGCCGGGGGTCCCAGATTGCGCCTCAGAACTTTTCTGGGTTTCGGGGAGGCATCTCCCCCCCTCCTGCGCTTTCTGGGTCGCTATATTCCCGTGTTCCAATGGTAACTTTTAGAAAGAGTTTCGCTGCCTGCTTCTTACTCATCCGCCATCTTGAGGTCCCCCTCTAACAAAAACATTTTAAAAGATTTCAAAATGTTGAGTTTTAACAGAATACGTTGCTTTTCAATTTTAGAGTGCTTGTGTAAATTTGAAGATATTTTTGTCTGTGAACTTGATTAAAGTTTCCTTTCAATGTCAGTTTTCTGTCAATTGATTTTTATCTAGATTGTGCCCATAATTCACTGATGAAAATGTATAAGCAGAAACTCAGTAAATAAGACTTTCAGTTAAGCACCTGTTGAAGTCATAAAAAGAGACAGGCACAGTTGGCACATGCTTTTCCTTTCTTCTTCTTACCTGGAATGCAGATGCAATGGCTGGAGGGGTAAAAATGGTCATGTTGTGAAGAGGAAGGAGTTTATACACACACTCAGATGGTAGAGTAGAAACTGAACTGGAACCAAGTTCCTTGATGAAGCTCTTGTGGATTTATCCCATCTCAAGATTGCTATAGCTGATCTTGTATTGTATGAGGAAAAACCCTGTTTTTTTTTTTTTTTTTTTTTTTTCTTTTTATGTGGTACCAGGAGTTGAACTCAGGACCTCGCGCTTGCCAGGCAGGCGCTTATGCCGCTGAGCCATCTCACCGGCTCCAAACCCTAGTTTTAAAGCCACTATTACCAGCATTTTTGATGCTTGTAGCTACATGTCCTCACTGATTAATGTGCCTAAAGTCTTGCACATACTAAGTGGGAGAGTTGGGTTTCAAATCCAGGCTTATTAATATCTACGGCTTACATGCTTTTATTAGAAAACAGAATCATGGCAGTGCATACAGCTGAATCCTACCATTAACTCTTTAATTACTCTCAAGTATGCTTCCTACAGAAAAGGAGGGATAAATGCTTGGTTTGTAATCCAGCTTCTTTTGCCCAAGGCTATGTGGTTCCCTAAGTAAGAGCCCAGGACCAACACACATTATCAGCATCTCCTCTGTAGGGAATGCTATGCCTCTGGACCCGTGTAATGAGGGGATGAAACATGAGAGCTTTTTCTTGCTTCTTATCAAATGATTTCTTACCTCCTATACCAACGACACCTTTTTATTCACTCCTTGCAAGGTACAATACATTTTGAAAGATTTCACTAAGCAAACTACACTTGATAATATATGTTTGATCCATTTCCCCATTTAAGTGTAATCAAATGCACATACAACCTCTGATCATACTTTTTAATCCACATGAACAGTGTTAGCATGCTGAGTTGGTTCTGATTTCTGTAAAAAATGAGGAAATTTGAGGTTTCCTGTATATCCTTAAATTCTGTTAAGACTTTAAGGCTAATAGAAATGTCCCTTGAACTCTTGCTTTCTTTGCAGACTCCTGTGGGCCCCAGGGGCTCTCTGGGGCTCCCAGGCTAGGCGGCCCTGCTGTAGAGTATGGTGGTTCATACACTAGGAAGCTGGTTGGCTCCTACCACAAACAACAAAGTGCAGAAATATCAAGGCATACAATGGATTTGATTCTGCTGCAAGCTCCTCTTGGTGCCACCACTGCTTCTGAGCTTGGCTGATCCCATGTTAGCCTGGGCATCCCAGGTCCACCCAGCTCTGAGTGCTCCTCACCTCCTGCCTGGATTCTCAGCTACCCCTGGTCTCTGAAAAGCAGCTGTGGAGTATTTTAGGAGCCCCATCCACAAACAAAAGTGGAATCCAAAAGGGGTCTTGCTCAGATATTCAGCCTGCCTGCTTTGTGCCCTGTGGATTGCTCTGTAGCTTTTCCCTGCACCCCTTCTCATGCTTATCATGCTCCTGATGGTTGAGTTCTGTTTTCAAAACACTTACGGATCTCCTGCTACCAAGCCTCAAGAGGAGAAGGATTGACACAAGAACACAGGCCCCTGGGGTGGCACTGGGGAGCCAGCACGCTCATCACATCTTCATGGAACCTGCAGGGACTTGTTGAGAATGGGCAGCTTCCATCTGAGATGGCTGCAGAGGAGTCTGTTCCTAGGGACAAGCCATGCTCAGGTGAGGAAAGGAAGTGGCTGATGCAGAGTCTCAGGGAGGAAAGGGTGAGTGCAGAGCTGATCAACTCCATTGCAAAAATGGGTACCTTAGGTAGCCTCCACCCCAGGGTCTCTGCCAGCCATCTCATGCATCCTCTCGCTGCACCCCAGGGAACCCTGCCTTTGTCTTTGCCCCACCTTCCGCATCCTCTCCACTGTCTGCCAGCCTCCCATGTGAGCTTTGCTTTTGATGACTGCCTCCTCTCCCTGGGCCTTGCCCAGCTTGTCCTCCTTCCCATGGAAAACCAGACCTGGAAAAACAGCTCCTGCACCTCCCTACCTCGACTTATCTCCCCAGCCAGAAATTTTACTTCATTTGCGTATTGACATTTCACACTGATGTGAGGGCAATGATCAGTCGAATTCCAAGTGTAGGCATGACTCACATGTTTTTGAAGAATATACGGAGGAGGGAGGAAAATGAAAAATAACCAAGAAAAAATGAGAAAGAGAAGATTTTAGTTATGTAAGTCATGAAAGTGCCTACCAGGCTTGCTTCGGTTTTGTTTGTTTTAGAAAATGACTGGAGGCCATAATGTTTGAACTTGTCATTGTCAAGTCTGCTGAGAATTCAAGCAGGGCTGACCCCTGGAGACTTCTCTTTCTTCACTTTCTGAGATGGAAAAAAATGAAAGTCTGAATCTTATTAAGCAGATCCACAGGACTTGGACAGAAAGAAATAAGAAAACACAATTTCGCGTTCAAGCCTGGGAAGGAAAAATAACTTCAGAGTGAGCCACACATACTTTGGAATTCCTTCAGCAGCTACACAGCACGAGCTCCCCAGCATATGCGTATATGAGGGTGGGGCATTATGAGTGTGTGTGTGTGTGTGTGTGTTGCTGTATATACGTTTAAGTGTTTGTTTGATCGTTTCCTGGCTAATAAACTGATGCCAAAAGTTGCCCAAGATTTTTTGCTACCAAACTGACCCCACCCAAAGTATCAAATGACCTTTAAAAGTGGAGCTCATTTTTTATGAAAGGGGTTACTCTGAGACGTATTCGAACACCCCAGGCACCTGCCGGGAATCCCAATCCTATGTGTTTTCTAGGTGTAGCCAGGGAGGCATCTGGCACCCTCCGGCTTTCCCTTCCTGTTTTGCGCCTCCACAAACCTTAATGTCTGTGTACCTGTGCCACTTGACCACACACTGCTGTCCTGTGTTAGTTTCGGTAGTGGTGACAAAATATCATGGCCTGTGTGGCTTATAAGGAACAGAAATTTATTCCTCATCATTCTGGAGGGTGGTAGTCTGGGATGAGGGTGCCAGTATGGGTGGATTGTGGCGAGGGCCCTCCTTACAAATGCAGACAGCCGACTCCTCCCTGTGTCTTCACTGGGCTGAAAGAAGGTGAAGGAGCTCTCTGGATTCCCTATTAGAGGGGCACTAATCCTAATCATCAGGGCTCCATGCTCATGACCTAATTACCTCCTAAAGCCACACCTCCTCCTATCATCACGCTGGAGGCCAGGGTTTCTAGATATGAATGCAGAGTCACATAAATATTCAGTGTAGCTCACAGGTTGCCCTGTCTTTCTGGGTTTTGCTCATTTTTGGGTTGCCTCTGGCTTTCTTAAGTCTGACTTCCTTCATAGATATGATTCTCTCTTCCTTGCTGTTCCTTAAATACAAGCTAGGTCTGTCCTTTTGTTTTCTTTTGTGAAGTTTGTAAAACAGTGTTGAAGGCTTGTGCAATGAAAAAGAACAGCAACGCAGAGACTCTTGCTAGGTATGGTCGGTCCTAGGGTCCTCAGCCCAAGCCCTTCCACAGTGGTGCCATAGACTGCTGCGTTTCCTTAGCGCTCACCTCTCTCCTAGTGTGAGGCCCAGCTACTTCATCGCTCTTCAAGGGATTGGCTGGACTATGTGAGTTTCTTTTAACGTACATCCAGGCTCTTAGCTATCTGGAGGCTTTGAGAGACAGTACCCAAGGCTCCTTCCAAACACTGGGTCCTGTGTGGCCATCCAGAAGCGTATCTCCCACGCAACCCATTTCTTGTTGCTTTGTATCTCTGCATTTTGAAAGAGAACTTTAACTTTCCTTAATTAAGATGCCTTGTAGGTGTTTTCCCCTAAACTCTGTTTTCCTTCATAGAGGAACCCAAGCGTCCTCCTTGGAAGAAACAGAAGAGTTACTGGCAGCTTTCAAATATCAGGAGCACGTTTCTGCTCAGATTTCCAAACATGCATGCTGCTGTATAGCTGAAGCAGCCCAGTGCACATCAACCATCTCCCTCTCCTGTCCCTGCACAGATACAACAGTTTGCATGTGTTGCTGTATACAGTTTGCTGTATTTCTTAGAACAGATGAACCAATATTGATACGACTATTAACTGAAGTCTGTTTACACAAGTTTGCTCCTTGCGCTGTACAGTTCAATGGGTTTGACAGATAAAATGCATATCTTGGCATCCATCATTGTAATATCATAATGATTTCACTGCCCTAAAACTCCCCCGTGTGCCTCTTCTTCCCTGCTTTGAAACCCCTGGACTCCATTAATCTTTGTACTGTTTATATAGTTTTACCTTCTCCAGAATGTCATAGAATTGGAATTATAAACTATTTTCCAACTGGATCCTTTTACTTAACTATATGCATTTGAAGTTCCTCCATGTCTCCTCATGGCTGGACAGTGCATTTTAAAAAAAAATCACTGAATGTATTGTATAGATGTATGGCAGTTTATCACTTTGCCTATTGGAGACAACTCAATTGCTTCCCATTTCTAGTGATTGTGAATAAAGCTGTTATGAACTTGTGCATACAGGTTTTTGTGTGGACATAGTTTTCAGATCATTTGGGTAAATATCTATAAGCCTGATGCAGGATGATATGGTAAGAGTATCTTTAGTTTTGTAAGAAACTGACAAATTGTCTTCCAAAGTGGCTGTACTTTTGTGCGAAGCAGCAGCAATAAGTGAGAGCTCCCGCCACTCCACATCCTGGAGAGTGTCATCAATGCTTTAGATGTTAGTCTCATAGGTGTACAGTAATGTCTTATGTAATTATTTTCCCAACGTTTGGATTTGTAATTCCTTAACATGACAGTTAAAATATGCATACTTTCCTTCTACACAACATCTTTGATGAGGTGTTAGTCCAAATCTGTGACCCATTTCAAATTGGGTAGTTTGTTTTCACATTCTTTAGGTTTAAGTGTTCATTGTACAGTTGCCAGCTCTTTTATCAGGCATATGTCTCTAAACATTTTCTCTCAGTCTGTGGCTTGTGTTTCTTATCCTGTTAATGGAATCTTTGCAAATCAAAGTTTTTTGATTTTAATGAGGTCCAACTTGTCAACTTATTTTTTCTCCAATTGTGCTGTTAGTGTTGTATTTTTATTTTATTTCATTTTTTTCAAAGAAAATGATTTTTACTGGTATATTTTAGGTATAAATAATGATCATATTCATCATAGGGAATTTGTACCTGTACATGATATAACTTGATTCTTTTTTTTCCCATTCCCCTACCCTCCCTTCAACCCCTCTTCTCCTTATATACAAAAGCTTTGTTTCCATTTTTTCCTTCTTTTCTCATTTTCTTTACTTTTCCCTTCATTTCCCCTCCCCCTTCCCTTGTTCCCCTTCCATTTAAACATTTTCTTCCTATTTCAAAATATCTATTCTACATTTTGGTCCTTATTTACACTTTCAGAATCTCATACCAGAGAAACAATGCAGTATTTACACGTGTGTGTCTGATTTATTTCACTTAAAAATATGGTAGCAAGGTGCATCCATTTACCTAGAAATGTCTCAAGCTTATGCTTCTTTATGGCTGAGTAGCACTCCATTGTATAAAAAAAAATTACGTCTCCTTTATCCACTCACCAATTGATGGACATCTGGGCTGTTTCCAAGATTTGGATATTGCAAATTATGCAGCTATAAACATGGTGTGTACATATCACTGTGGTATGGTGCTTTTAATTCTTTTGGGAAGATACCAAGAAAGGGAATAGCTGAGTCAAATGGAACCTCAAGTCCTAGTTTTTGAGGAATCTCCACACTGATTTCCACAGTGGTTGCACCAATGTACACTTCCACCAAGAATGGAGAAGGGTTCGTTTTTCCCCACAGCCCCGCCAGCATTTGTTAGTGGTTGATGTCTTGATGATAGCAATTCTTTCTGGGAAGAGATGGAATCTCAGTGTTGTTTTAATTTGCATCTCTCAGATGACCAATGATGAACATTTTTTAATATATTTATTTGCCATTTCTATTTCTTCATCTGAGAAGTGTTCATTCATTTCAGATGTCCATTTTTGGATTGGGTCTTTAAATTTGGGGGGTCTGAGTTTTTGGATTTCTTTATATATTCTAGATAATAATCCTTTGTCTGAGAAACAGCTGGCAAAATTTTTTCCAACTGTTGGTTGTCTTTTCAGTCTGTTGGTGGTTTCTCTTGCTGTGCAAAAAGCCTTTAATAAGATGAGATTCCAGTTGTTGATTCTTTGTGATACTTTCTGTGCAATCAGGATGTTGTTCATGAAATCTTTACCTACACCTATGTCTTCAAGTGTTCTACTTATTCTATCTTCCAGCAGATTTAGTGTTTCTATTTTAATATTCAGATCTTTGATCCAATTTTAGTTTATGGCATGCTGAGATACATGGGTCTAGTTTTAGTCTTTGGCAAATGTAAAGCCAGTTTTTCAGCACCATTTATTAAAGAGGCTATTTTTTTTTTTCAGTGAACGTGCTTGACCCCTTAGTCAAAGACAAGGTGGCTGAATGTGTTTGTAGTTGTTTCTGCATCTTCTAATCTGTTCCACTGATCCTGATCCTTTTTACTGTGTTGGTTCTTCCACCCATGAGCAAGGGATATCTTTCCATTTTCTGAGATCCTCATTGATCTTCCTTTTCAGAGTACTATAATTTTCAATTTAGAGATCTTTTACTTCCTTTGTTAGATTGACTCCTAAATATTTCATTTTTTTTTGATGCTGTTGTGAAGGGTATTGTTTCTCTAATTTCTCTCTCAGTGAGTTTGTTGTTTGCGTACAGGAATGCTATTGATTTTTGATTGTTGACTTTTTATCCAGCTATGCTACTGAATTTGATTATTAAATCTAGAAGTCTTTTGGTAGAGTTTTTGGGGTCTTCTGTGTAGAGTATCACATCTTGTGCAAATAATGATAATTTAAATTCTCCTTTTGCTATCGTTATTCTTTTTATTTTTTTCTTGTCTAATTCTTCTGGATAATATTTCTAGAACTATATTGAAAAGGAGTGCTGATAGTGGACATCCTTGCCTTGTTCCTGATAGAGTGAAAGCTTTCAGTTTTTGACCATTTAGTATGATGTTGGCTGTCAGTTTGTCATAGATGGCTTTTATCAGATTGAGATAAAAGACCATCTATTCCAATTTTCTGCAGGGTTTTATCATGAATGGGTATTGGACATTGTCAAATGCTTTTTTTTGGATCTATTGAGATGATCATGTGATTTTGGTCTTTGGTTCTGTTCATATGGTGTATTACATTTATTGATTTGCATATGTTGAACAATCCCTGCAATTGGGGTTTTGTTCATGAAATCTTTACCTACACCAATGTCTTCAAGAGTTCTACCTATTCTGTCTTCCAGCAGATTTAGTGTTTCTATTTTAATATTTAGATCATCGATCCATTTTGATTTTAGTTTAGTGAATGGTGAAATGTATGGGTCTAATTTTAATCTTCAGCATGTGGAAAGCCAGTTTTTCCAGCACCATATATTAAAGAGGCTATCTTTCTTCCAGTGAATGTGCTTGGCACCTTTGTCAGATAAGGTGGCTAAGTGTGTCTGGAGTTGTTTCTGCATCTTCCAATTTGTTCCATTGATCCTTGGGTCTGTTCTTTTGCCAGTATCATGTTTTTTTTTTTTTTTTTTTTTTTTATAACAGTAGCTTTGAAGTACAATTTCAAGTCAGGGATTGTGATGCCCCCCTGGCTTGCATTTGTTGTCCCAAATCATTTTTGCTATTCTAGGTCTCTTCTGGTTCCAAATGAATTTTACAATTGTTTTCTCTAATTCTGTGAGATATGCTGTTGGAATTTTGCTTGGGATTGCATTAAATCTGTATAACAATTTTGGAAGTATGGCCTTTTTCACTATATTGGTTCTTCCTACCCCAAAGCAAGGGATATATTTCCATTTTCTGCTATTCTCTTCAATCTCCTTTTTCATAGTACTGCAGTTTTCAACATAGAGGTTTTTTACTTCCTTCCTTAGATTGATTCTTTGGTATTTGATTTTTTTGGATGCTCTTGTGAAGGGTGTGGCTTGTCTAATTTCTCTCTCAGTGAGTTTGTTATTTGTGTACAGGAATGCTAGTGATTTTGAGTGTTGACCTTGTATCCAGCCACAGGACTGAATTTGGTTATTAAATCTAGAATTCTTTTGGTGGAATTTTTGAGGTCTTCTATGTAGAGTATCATGTCATTGGCGAATAATGACAATTTAACTTCTTTCTTTCCTATCCTTATTCCTTGTATTTTTTTCTTTTGTCTAATTTCTCCAGCTAATGTTTTCAGAACTATATTGAATGAGAGTGTTGCCAGTGGACATCCTTGTCTAGTTCCTGATTTTAGAATGACAATTTCAATTTTTGTCTATTGAGTATGATGTTGGCTGGTCATTTGTCATAGATAATTTTTATCAGATTGAGATAAAGACCACCTATTACAATTTTCTGTAAGTTTTTTTTTTTTTTTATCATGAATGGGTGTTGGACTTTGTCAAATGCTTTTTCTGCATCTATCAAGATAATTGTATGGTTTTTGTCCTTGGCTCTGTTAATATGGTGTATTACATTTATTGATTTGTATGTGTTGAACCATCCCTGCATCCCTAGGATGAATCATACTTGGTCATAGTATATAATCTTCCCTATGATTTGCTGGATTCTGTTTGCCAGTATCTTATTGAGGATTTTTGCATCTATGTTCATTGGGGAGATTGGTCTATACCTTTTTTCTTAGTTGGGTCTTTCTCTGGTTTTGTATCAGGGTAATGCTTGCTTCCAGGAATGAATTTCCCTTTCAATTTCTTTGAAGAGTTTGAGAAGTAGTGGTATTAGGTCTTCTCTAAATTTCTTGTAGATTTTAGCTGTGAATTCGTCAGGACCTGGGCATTTATTTGCTGGTAGGTTTTTTTTTTTTGTGGGTACCAGGGGGTCAATCTCAGGACCTCGTGCGCCAGCAGGCGCCTGTGCTGCTGAGCGATATCACCGGCCCCTTTTTCTTATGTGGGTTCCGGGAGTTCAACTTGGGCCCTCGCGCTTGCTGGGCAGGCGCTTAAGCCGCTGAGCCATATCACCGGCTCGAGGTTTTTTATTATATCTGCAATTTAATTGACTGATATTGGTTTATTTAGAATTTTTATATCTTCTTGATTCAGCTTCAGTAGCTCATCTGTATCTAGGAATCTGTCTTTTCTTCTGTATTTTCTATCTTATTAGAATACAGGTTCTCAAAGTAAGTATAGATGATCTTTTGGATTTTTGCAAGATCCGTTGTGATTTCACCCTTTTCATTCCCAATTGCATGGATTTGAGACTTTTCTTTCCTTTTTATTGATAAGGTTAGCTAAGGGTTTGTTGATTTTATTTAATCTTTGAGGGAACCAACTCTTTGATTCATTGTTTGTTTGTATGGTTTTCTTAGTCTCCACTGCATTAATTTCTGCTCTGATCTTTATAATTTCCTCCTTCACGTGAGCTTTGGGCTTGACTTGCTCTTCCTTTTCTAGAAGATTGAGGTTCAACATTAAGTTGTTTATTTGACCTCACTCTGGTTTGCTGATATGGGTATTTACCGCTATAAATATTCCTCATAGGATGGCTTTCATTGTGTCCCATAAATTCTGGTACATTATATTGGCATTATAGTTTAATTGTAGATACTAATTTCTTCTTTAATTTCATCTGTAACCCATTGATTGCTCAGGAGTATGTCATTTAATTTCCATGTGTTTATGAAGTTCTTGTGGTTTCTTTTGCCATTGATTTCCAATTTCATTGCAATATGGTCTGATAATATGCATGGGATAATTTCAATTCCTTTGCATTTACTTAAGCATGTTCTATAAGCTAGTATGTGGTCTATTTTGGAGAACATTCTGTGTGCAGCTGAGAAGAATGTGTATTATGATGTTGTGGATGGAACACTCTGTAGATATCTAAGTACATTTCTTCAAAAGTTTGGTTCAGTACTAATATTTCATTATTGAATTTTTTGTCTAGTTGATTTGTCTATTGTGACAGTGGGGGTATTGAGATCCCCCAATACAAATGTATTAGTGCTTATTTGATTTTTCATGTCTATTAATATTTGTTTTATATCATTGGGTGCACTGGTATTTTTTTGCATATATATTTCTGATTGTTATGCCTTCCACTTGAATTATTCCCTTTACAAGGATATAGAGCCATTCTATGTTTCTCTTAATCTTTGCTAGAAATCCACTTTGTCTGCAAACAGAATAGCTACTCCTGCTTTTTTGGGGGTTCCTGTCACATGGAGTATTGTTTTCTGTTCTTTAACTTTCAGTCTATGAATTTCTTTTTGAGTTAAATGTGTTTCTTGTATGTAGCATATTGTTGGATCTTGCTTTTGATCCATTCTGGCAGTGTGTTTCTTTGGTGAATTCAGACCATTACCATTGATGGTTATAACTAATATGCTTTGATTTATCCTTGTCATGTTACTTCCCTGTTGTTGGGTCCCTTTTTTCCCCCTCTGTTTACTGTTTGCCTTCCTTATGGGTTTATTCTCTAGGAGTTGATGGAGTTTAGTCTTTGTTATCTCTTTCTAGAACGTCCTTCAGAACATTTTGGAGTGCTGGTGTGGTGTTCATGAATTTCTTCAGGTCTTCTTTGTCATGGAAGTATCTTATTTCTCCATCAACTTTGAAAGATAGCTTTGTAGGGTACATCAATTTGGGTTGGAAGTTGTTTTCTTTTAGGACTTGAAATATATCACTCCAAACTCTCATTGACTTGAGGGTTTGTGCTGAGAAGTCAGCTGTGATTCTGATGGGTTTTCCTTTATAGGTGATTTGCTTCTTTTCTCTATTGGCTTTTAATATTCTGTTCCCTCGCTGAATTTCTGGAATCTTGACTATTATACACTTGCTGTAGATTTTTTTGAACATGCCTATTTAGAGTTCTATATGCCTCACTTTTCTCTATGTCAAATTCTTTTTCCCTGCCAGGGAAGTTTTCTGCCATGATGTTTGTGAACAGATTTTTTATGTCATTTGTGCTATCTTCTGCTGTTTCATTGACTCTGATTAAACTTATGCTATTCTTCTTGCATCATCTAGCAGCTGCTGGATTGATTTCTTGTGGTGCCTTGCTAAATCTAAGAAATCTTTCTTTTCATGATCACTAAGCGTAATCCTGTCTTCTATATCTGAGATTCTGGCCTCACATTGGCTCATCCTGCTCCATATACTTTCAGTGGAATTTTTAATCTCCTGGATGTCTGTTTAAATCTGTGTTATGGATTTCATTTATTTCCTATGTTAGGCATTCATGTTTTCCTTCATTTTCCTAAGCTCTTCTATTTTTTTTTTTGTCTGTACCTGCTCTAGAGTCACTAAGCATATCTTTCATTGTGGTCACCATCTCTGTAGTTATCTGGGAAATTATTTCTGATTTGATTTTTCCTAGAGCCTCATTAATTTGCCTTATTACTTCTGGTGTTCTCTGTCATGGAATTATCTTATTTCTCCATCAATTTTGAAAGATAGTTTTGTAGTTACATCACTCTGGGTTACCACTTCAGAGAGGCCAGGTGGGTGGCTTTTGGATTTTCCCACCTCACTGCCCCCTGAGTTTCCCTTTGTTGAGCTGGACGTCTGGGGTTTCATCTTGTTTAAGTGTCTTCTCATTTTCTTTCTCTTTCTTTCTTTCTTTCTTTCTTTCTTTCTTTCTTCTTTCTATTTCTCTCTTTTTTAGTTTAATTCCTGTGTTGATGCTTGTAAATCACCTATGGTGAGTAGCATTATTGGTAGTATTTAGAACTTTTATGAAATGACTACTTCTCAGTGGTGTCTGCCAGCTGTAGCTAGCTTTTGGGTTTTGAGTCTGTTGCAAGATCCTACCTCTTCAATTTATTGGGGATGAGAAGTTGCTGCCTACCTGGCTTAGCCTATGGTTCTTTGGCACTGGCCTATAATATTTTTTATTATCCATAGGCAAGCTCAGTCTTGGTATACCAGGAAGAAAAACTGATTGGAACAATTATGTCTCTTTTGGCTAAAGTTGTACAGTCAGCCTAGAAAATAACAAACTGAGGTACCTATTAATTTGCCACCTTTAACTGTATGAACTAGATTTTTGGTTATATAATGCAGTATAAAAACCCTCAATATGACAGTTTTACCCTCAGGGAAGAAAATTTAAAAGGGGTTAGGGGGAAAATTGAGAAATAGAAGAAAAAGAAGAGATTAGAAGCCAGGCTGGAGGACCTGGAAGACCACACAAACTTTGGGAAACTGGTGCAGAAGACAGGAGGGAAAGAGAGAAGGAAGAAATAAAAAGAACAGAACAGAGCAACAAACTCAAAAAAAAAAAAAACTAGAAACCATGTTCAGAGCAACAAACAATGAAGGAAAAACAAAGAAAAAAATCAAACAAAACCAAAAACCCCATAAAAACAGGAAAAGAGAGAAAAAAATTTAAAAAGGTCCACTTCAAAGTGTGTCTCTGCTGTCACTGATGGACAATGTGGACAGAGTCCAGATCCTTGTTGATTAATCCCAGCAAGCCAGCAGTAGCTTTATGGTGGGTTAGTGGATAATTTCAGAGAGCCTGCACCTTTATTTCCCCAGAAGTTCAGACTGGTTTCTGGCTGTGCAGCTGGAACCAGACCTGTTCAGCCTGCAGCAATCGGTGCACCTTCTGTGGGCTTGAACTTGGCTGGGGGTGCCACTAGATGGAACCAGCAATTGTTCTGAGTTCCAAGCTCAGTTGGCCCCTCTCAGATGGCTCCTAGCCAATCGCCCTCTCCCACAGGACATTTGAATCTGCACCACTCACCAGCCACTGCAGTCCTCCATGTCCGCTGCCCCGTTCTACTGGAGTGTCTCTCCGTGGAGGCCTCTGGGATGGCCAGCAGTCACCGTGGGTCTGCAGCTTTGAGCTGCCCCTCCCACACTGTGAGTCTGGGCTCAGGGAGAAGGTGCTACCTGCCACCTCCTTCTTTGTTGAAGTTTCTCATTTTGCTTTTCCGTGGGCTTCAATTCTTCCTTCAGATCCTTCCTGGGTCCAGGGTACCCATTTCCCTCCTTGTCTTCCTCACATTGCTATATTCCAGTGTCTGGACACCAAATCTCAGAAAGGCTCTTTCTCTGCTGCTCACCACTCCACCATCTTCCTGGAAATCCCTAATGTTGTATTTTTTAAAAGTCATCACCAAAGTCAAGGACACCTAGATCTACTTCTGTTATCATCTATGGTTTTTTATTTTGCATTGAGATCTATGTTCCATTTTACATTGATTTCTATAAAAGAAATAACACCTGTGATTTAAATATTCACTGTTGTATGTAGATTCCCAGTTATTCTGGAAATATTTATTGAAAAGATTGTTTTTCTTCTTGACTTGCCTTTGTTCCTTTGTCAAAGATCAGTTGCTTATATCAGTTTGGGTCTATTTCTGTGGTATTCTGTTCCATTAACCTTCTTGTCAGTTCTTTTGCCAAACTAATCCTGTTCTTGTTAGTGTAGCTTCACAGTAAGTCTTGAAGTCAGTCTTGCTCTTTTCCCTTTTTTCAGTATTGTGTGGACTATTCTGATTCTTTTGCTTTTCCATATTAACTTTAGTGTTACTTTTTCAATATGAAAAATTTAGCTGAGATTTTGATTAGAATCATGCTGAATCTATAGAATAACTCATGAAGAAATTAGCCATGAACATGGAATAGCTCTCCATTTATTTAGTTCTTTGATTTCTTTTGTCAGACATTGTAGTTTTTCTCATATAGATCTTATACATATTTTGTTAGATTTACGAAAACTTTTATTTTTAGAGGGTGCTAATGCAAGTGGTATTGCATCTTTAATTTCAAATTCCAATTGTTCATGATGGTACATAAAGTTGTCAGAAATGAAAAACCTACCACATAAACTCAAACCACCTTAGTATGAATAACATCTCTTTAGAGATTGAAGGGTAATTCTTATCAGAAGCCTGTGGTTTCCTCAGGGGGTTATTTATTATAAGTTGGAATATAGTCTATGATCTTTCAAAACAATTCTTTTTCTTTTGCACATCTCTGCTTTAGATAGTTTTCCTTGTACTAGATTCCTTGTGGATCAATTATACCTCAACTCTAAAATAATAAAGGTGTTTGTGACCCAAGTTAATGATTTTATCCATCCTCTTTCTTCCTCTTTGGATAAACATTAAGTCAGGACTCTCCCAGCTTTGGTGGAATAGGGGTGTCACTTGTGTTGTGCAGTCAGAACCTAGGGTACCATGGCAATTACAGTGGACTTTCAGCTTGATTGGCTTTGAGGTCCCCCCCAGGGGGTTGGTGGCACACACTCCTGGGTGTGTCTGTGTGGGTCCTGGAGGTGTGGCCTTGAGGTCTACCTTTGGTCCTTTTCCTCTTCTGCTTTGCTTCTCTTTTTTCTTCCCCTGCTCTGCTTCTAAGCCACCATGAGTGAGGAAGTTTTGCTCCACCCTGCCTTTCTACCATGATGTCTTTGCCTTTGAACCAGCTGATCAGGGACTCAAACTGTGAGCAAATGAAACCTCTCCTACTTTAAGCTGTGGGTTTTCGTATCACATCACAACAATGAGAAAGCTGACTCATATAGGTACTGAGAGTTAAACATCTGGCCTAAAATTTGGATTTGTTACTTAGCTGAGTAGGAAAGCCATTGTTTTATGTTTAATTTCTTTATGTTTAATACTGGGAACATTAGTATTCTTGAGCTTTCCTATAAGAATAAACATAAAAGATGTTTTAAACGAACCTGTTCAGTAGAAGCATAATTTTAACTCATTATCTTCTACTATGCTACCATCACCCAGATCCATACATTATCAAATGTACATAGGGAAAGAGGCAGAGAAAGAAGTAGAGTTGGCATGCTCACATATACCTTAGGGTCTTGATTTACAAGTGTTAAAAGTCATAGCTAAAAATAAATATAACCTAGTTTACTTCTTTGTTTCATTGATGAGGAAACTGAAGCCCAATTTAATAAGTCAGGCTATCTACTTGCAAAATAAGAAACAATCTTGTTTGGCTTTTAAGACCAGTGATGTTTTTCCTAACTCACTTGACAAAAGAGACACCTGGATATTTTCTTTCAGATTCTGCCCCTTACCAGGCCCATCTGCCTCATCTTTGATCATGGAACATGGAGCTTCTGAATTGGACCTCTCATAAGGAATTGGTGGGATGGGTTACATGGTTGGCATTTATCTTAGTCAGTTTTCTGTTGCTATAACAGAATATTGCAGACTGTTATATAGAATATGAAACTTATTTTCTTATAGTTCTAGAGATTAAAATGTCCAATATCAAGGTGCTGGCTTCTGGTGAGAACCCTCTTGCTGTGTTATCCTATATGCAGAGGCAGAAGAGCAAGTGTATTGGCCACTTTCCCATTATTGGGAGAAAAGAATAACACCTGCAAATTAGAGGAGGAGGTTTGGCTTATAGTTTCAGTGAATTCAGTCCATGGTTGGTTGGCTCCAAGGTAGAAATGGTATAGTGTAAGGGCATGATGTAGGAAAACTACTCAATGTACTATAGCCAGGAAGCAGAGCAAGAAGAGAGGAGCCGGGCCGGTGAGATGGCTCAGTGGCATAAGCGCCTGCCTTGCAAGCGCAAGGGCCCGAGTTCGACTCCCGGATCCCACATATGAAAAAAAAGGGGCCGGTGATATCGCTCAGCGGCACGGGCGCCTGTTGGTGCGTGAGGTCCTGAGGTCGATCCCCCGGTACCCACAAAAAAAAAAAAAAAAAAAAAAAAAAGAAGAGAGGAGCCATGGACAAGAATATATCCTTCAGGTTCATGCCCCCAATGACCCACCTCTTCTTATCAGGCTGTACTTCTGAACAGCACATTCAGCTACGAATTCATTAATAGATAAATCCACTGATAAGTGGATTTCCCCCATGATCCAGTCACCTTCTAAAAGCCCAACCTCTGAACACATGAGATTTTGAAGGACATTTTAGATCTAAACCATAATAGCAAGACAGCATGAGACAGAAAGATATAAGAGGGGTCTAAACTTACTTTTATAACAAGTCCACTCTCTCCATAATTAATCTACTCTCATTGATCCATCCACCTCTTATTGGGCCTTACCTTCTGTCTTAGTTATTTTTCTCATTGCTAAAACAAAATACCCAACACACAAATTTAAGAAGGAAAGATTTATTTTGACTCAGAGTTTTAGAGGTTTTAGCCCATAGTCGGCTGGCTCTAAGGCAGGGTGGCATGGCAGAGGGGCATGCAGAGGGGAAACAGTCCATAATGTGGCAGACAGGAGGCTGCAAAGCAGTAGCAGTGAGCCTCCCTTACCCTTGTATTCCATTCAGGCTACAAGCCTATTGGTTGTTGCCATCCACACCTATGGTGGGCCTTCCCACTATCCACATGCAGAACTGTGCTAAACAAATCACTGGACTAATTTAGTTATCTCACATCAGTAATCCATATTCTGACACGCTAGGTCTAGCCACTTCTGAAAAGCCCCACCTATGAGCACATGAGACTTTGTGGAAACATCTAGGTATAAGCCCTAACACCTCCCAACACAGTTGCATTAGTTTCCAACACAGGATTTTGAAGACCTCTTAAACCATATCAGTTTTCCTTTACAAAGTTATCAATATAAAAAGATGCATATAGACAAATGAAACTAAAGAGAGATCCCAGAAATACCCCTGTGCATCTACAGACAACTAATTCTCAACAAAGTTGCTGAAAATATGCATTGGAGAAGGCACAGCCTTTTCAACAAACAGTTCTGAGAAAAACTAGATATCAACATGCAGATGAATAAAACTAGATACCTATCATTTACCAGTTATAAAAATTGACTCAAAATACACTAAACACTTCAATGTGAGACCAGAAACTATGAAACTATTAGAAGAAAACATAGAGGAAACACTTCAGTACATTGGAATGGACAAGGATATTTTAGGCAGGGCTCCAAAAGCACCAGCAAAAATAGACAAGTGGAATTACATCACACTAAAAGTGTTCTGCTTAACAAAGTAATCATCAAAGTGAAAAAACAACCTACTTAATGGGAAAAAGTATTTGCACACTGTACATCTGACAGAGGATTGATATCCAAAGTACAGGAGATGCTAATAACTCAATAGCAAAAAACCCACACAACTCAATTAAAAATGGGAAAAAGACTAAATATATGTCTCAAAAGAAGACATTAACAACGGGTAAATGAAGAAGTATACAACATCACAAACCACCAGGAAAATACAAAAAAAATTAAAACCACAATAATATATTACCTAATTCCAGTGCAAACGGCCGTTATAAAAAAGACTACAGATAACAAATGTGAGCAAGGATGTAGAGAAAAGGGAACACTTACACACTGTGGATGGGAATGTAATTTAACCATTATGGAAAACAGTACGGAGTTTCCTCAAAAAAATTGAAAATATAATTACTGTATGATCTAGGAGTTGTACTGCTAGATAGATATCTAAAGAAAATGAAATATATCTATTGAAGAGATGTCTATGCCCCCATGTTTATTGCAACACTCTTCACAGTAGCCAACAAATGGAAATAGCCTAAGTGTCCACCAGTGATGAATTGATAATGAAAATATGGTACATATACACAGTGGAATACTATTCAGCCGTAAAGAAGAATAAAATCCCGTTACTTGTGACAACATAGATGGAAGTAGAGAACATTACATTAAAGTGAAATGAGCCAGTCACAGAAAGACAAATACTGCATGATGTCCCTCATATGTGGAATCTAAAAAAGTTGATCTCATAACAGTTGAGAGGGGAAAGATGGTTACCAGAGTCTGGGTTAAGTAGTAGGATGAGAGAAATGGGGAAAGTTTAATCAGTGGGTACTAAATTATATTTAGATAGGATTAAGAAGATCTTACGTGTTATTGCACAGAAGGGAGACCATAGATAACAATAATGTACCATATATTTCAAAAAGCTGAGGAAAGGATTTTGGAAGTTTTACCACAAGGAAATAATAAATGTTTGAGGAGAAGCATATGTTTAACCTGATTTAAATATTACACAATATCTACATGTATTGAAACATCACATGGTATCCCATTAATAGGTACAATATCCTATCTCTATGTATCAGTTAAAAATAAATTTAATTCAAAAAATGTTTTTTTCCCATACTCAGCATGGTTCTTGTTGCTAGATTCACAAAAATGAGTATGTTATAGTCTCTGGCTTTTAGTTGCTCCTGTGCTGGTATTGTAGACTGCTGCATTTCCTAATGATGTACCTCTGAGAACTGCGGACCTTCAGGCTTGATGCTTCAGTTTTTAATCATCTCTGACATAAGCATGATGATGCATGCGCCTCTTTGGTCTGTGGCATGGGAGAAATGAGAAGACAGCTGTAAACGCCTCACAGTGGTGCCCTAGAGGATGCGCAGATGGAGGCTGCAGACCTCAGGCTCTAGCGGCAGACCCCCGTGTGGACTGTGGGGATGTGTAGCAGACGCTACAGATTGCTTTTCCTGGAGACATCCGTTTCTGTCTACCCTCTTCCTCCTCAGTGATGCTCAGGTAGCTACTTTCCTCTCCTGTCCCTGTGCTGCTTTGGGAGAGATTGGCCCCTCCTCCAGGCCCTGGTGTGGGTCCTGATTGGTCTAAACTAATCGTCGTTCTCCTTCCCTTGGGCAGTGATTGGCTTAGGTTGGGTGTGTGATGCAATTCTGATCACTGAGATAGTAGTTGGCAAGGGAGCTTTAAGGAAAGGTTTTCTATATCTTAAAAAGACTGCTATGGTGAAACTTTGCCCCCCCAAAAGTTATGCTCAACCCTAACCCTTGGTACTTATGAATGTGATTTTATCCGGAAGTAGTATGTTTGTAGATGTACTTGAACTTGTACAAAGATGAAGTCATGTAGTCATATCAGAGTAACTGGACACTAAACTAAAGCCAGTATTATTGGTTCTTATAAAGACAGGAAAAGAGACAGAAGTTGAACTCCCCCCCACCCCCCACGGAAAGCATTTGGACAGAGACGGAAGTGATATGCCTGAAGGCTACAAGGCAAGAGAGTCTAAGGCATGCCAGCAATTACCAGAAGCTAAAATGCAAGGAAGTTTTCTTTTCTAGATTCATTAGGGTCTTGATTTCAGACTTGTAGCTTCCAAAACTGTGAGAGAATAAATTTCAATCACCTGATTTATGGTACATTGTTATGGCTGCCATAGGAAACTAATACAGGCACAAAGAAAAAGGTGTGCTTTTGGTCTCTTTCTTTGGAATATTATGTCTGGGAGAATCTCTTGAAACTTTTGTAGCTTTGTTGCAGTCTCAAGGACCCAGCTTGAGGTGGTCATAGGCGATGACTGGCAGCATGAATGGCTAGAAATAATCTTGGTGTGCAGCCACTGAATTACCAGTCCTGGAGCTGCCTCTCTCTGTCTTCATGCTGTGTTAGATAATACATCTCCCTCTTTGTTTAAGCCAGGCCAGCTTGATTTCACTTTTACCTGTAGACAAAATTATCTGAGTCATTCAGAAAGTCATTGACTGTGCTCCTTGTTTCCTCATCTGTAAAGTGACAATGATACCTGCCCTACAGGATTTTTGTGAGACAAAGAACAATCCAGATTTTTTTTTTGTCAGTACAGTAAATGTACTGAGATTGAAATCACACTGAGCTGTATCTCCCACCCTTTTTTAATTTTTAATTTTGAGATACAGACTCACTAAATTCCCCATGGGGGACTCCAGATCCTCCTACCCAAAGTACTGGGATTGCAGGCATGTACCACCACACCTGGCTTATTTTTCACTTTATCTAATTTATCATCTTGCAGAATAAATTCAATATGTATCGGCTACTGTTATCATTATCATTCTATATATCTTTAGCCTTAACACAAGTGAATATTCAATAAATGCCTACATTTGAGGAGATGCATAACTGAATGAATGAGGTTATTCTTATGCAAAAAGGAAAAGAAAAACAATAATAAGAACAAAGCAAATTGCAATGAGTGGTAGAGATTCATTCAGGACCCTGGCTGAAATGGAGACCTTGGATTCACCTATGACTCAGGTCTCCCTGGAATCAGAGCTGGGAAGTCTGATGTTTTCTGTAGAGAGCTTTGCACTCAAGAATCCCTGGAGGGGTTTGTATATAACCTGGTGTGCGGGATGCACAGGAGGCTGGAGACTGCCTTCCCAAGGCTCCTGGGGTGAGGCCTCAGCCCAATTGCACAGGATTAAGGCAGAAATAGGTGCTTTGTTAGGTGTCAGAGTTAAGGAAAAAGGCTTTCATTTTGCCTGAGGGAGAGCAACTGACTGTTTCTCCCGAAGACCTTGTTTGAAATTAAGGTCTTGGAACACTGGATTCAATTAACTACCAGCTCAGGAACCTTGGGGAATCTGACTTGCTGTGTGCTTCATTTTCCCTTACAAATCACCTCCTGTTTTCTTGCCTTCATATTTCTTCCACCTACAGAGAGTTCTGTACTCGGGAATGGGTCAAGATGGGCTTCCTTTTCCTGAGAGAAAAGTGGGGATTACAGGGCAGGTTTTGCCTTTGAAATCAATTTTGCTGTCAATTTAGCCTAGAATCAGGATCTTGAAAAAGTATAAACAAGAATATATATACTAGAATTGATATATGTATACATAGTACATGTATTTATGTATTTCTATATTTGTATATGTATAGGCATACATACTTTTGTATGTATATGTTTATTTAAGGGCAGTTGAAAGAGACATAGTGTAATTGTTCAATTAATACAACAAACACTTTTAAAGATCAGACTGTATTTTTGTCTCCATTCCACTACTACGCAGCCAGAGATGGATTAGGCAACATCTTTGTCCTTAGGAGCTTGCAATCTATTGAGAGGAGAGAAACCAATAAATTGATAAGTGCCTCAATATTGGCAGGTGCCATAAAATAATCCTGGCGCTGAAGTCCCTGTGAGAACTGCTGAACATGGAGGGGTCAGGGGGTTGGGTGGAGATGGTGACCTTCCCAGAGAGGCAGCACTTTGTCAGCTTCATCTTGCAGTGTGATCAGGAGTTTATCAGGTGCAGATCTGGACACGGACTCTTGATAACTGGGCTGTTAAAGGAGGCTTGAATCTATGAGGGACACAAAAACAGCTCTAGAAAAAAATTGGAATAAGATACTGGTTGACCTATGTGTCAGCATGTGTTTTCTATTGCCTTTGGAGGCCCATGTAACTTGGTCTTTTTCTTATTTGATGTATATAATAAAACACTTCTTTTGGATTCATAAACACAATTTTTATCCTTAACTCAGTAGCTTTTGGCCCTCGAAAAGCAATTTAACCCTTGGGAGGTCAAGGCTGTTCTGAGAGATACAAACAAACTCTTTTCCTAAATATTGTTACATATATCAGGTGCCTATGGTCAAAGTCATGAGTAGTTGTGCACTCATACCTGACCAATGTTAAGCCATAATGTGTAAACCATCAGTTTGATTATAACATGCATTTTGTAAGGGTGTGTGATTTTCCATAGTGTATTGCCTATGAGTACTGCCATGACCTCTGGTAAATATTATTATAATTCTTTAGTAATTTCTAGCTTCCAAATGAACATAAGTAAACAAATCATGTAGTTTATTATGTAAATATAAGTGCAAATGTGTAGTGTTTGGAAAATATTTTTTTTGCATTTCAGCATATCTTAGTAATGAATATATATCTCTCAGATACACCTGACCTTCTCTGTAATTCTTTGGACTACAAACTTCAGAGGTAAGCGCATTTGGGGTAGCAGGTGGACCGAGGCTGTTGCTCTGCCCTAGAGAAGGAGAAAGCGAGTGGAGGGGGGGTGGTGTTGCCTGAAAATGGGGAACAGGAGAAGAGCTGAGAGAACGCCCCACTCTGCTATGGCTGGGAAGAGAGGCTTGTGGGGGAAGACTCGTAGTTATGCAGCTGTTTCCTATGACACATTATATTCTAGGCGATATCAATGCCATTCCCCAGCTTCTCTATGAGGCGTTAAGTGGATTGTGCCTGGTCACTGACTTGCTTATAGGAGTGGCACTTTGCTTTAGAGGAAATTAAAGAAAATGAGGTGATACTTATAATAATCTTCAAGGACCCGAAATAAAATGAATGTACACAACATTTTATTTTTTTATTTTTTATTTTTTGTGGGTACCAGGGGTTGACCTCAGGACCTCATGCGCCAGCAGGCGCCTGTGCTGCTGAGCGATATCAACGGCCCTTTTTTCTTATGTGGGTTCCGGGAGTTGAACTCAGGACCTCGCTCTTGCCAGGCAGGTGCTTATGCCGCTGAGCTATCTCACCGGCCCCACAACATTTTAATAAATAGAAAAATATTGTTTCTCTGTCAATGCCAAATACATGTTGACACATATTTAAGAATATCAGCATGTAAGGAGGTGAAGCACCCATGTTTACACTAGCGTTATTCCGAGAACTTGTGTGCAGCCCCCAAGGTGTCCTTCTGTTTGGATTCTAGGAGGGGACTGGGTGGGGCTGGAAGAGGTTTGAGTTCAGGTGGATGGAAGGGAGGAGGAGTGAGGAGCAGGAGCTGGATCACAGGGTACGTGAATGCCTATTTATCCTAATAAAGTCTTACAGATTCCGGAGAGCTGCTGCTAGGCACAGGGTATGGAATCAGTTGCATCACTCCAGTTTTTTTTGGGGGGGGTGAGCTATAGAGAGTGGGCATAATGTGGCCCAAAGATATCCAGTTAAGTTTAACAGTTACTTATTCTGAGCTAAAAGGTGCTTTCCTGTAATTCCTATCCACCGATGGAAATGAACAGAAAATTGTCCCAAGGCCTATTACACCGAGTGTTCAGGTTGGGGAGCTAGACGGTAGAGGTATCCTCATACATGTTTGACTTTTTACTCCTTCACTCAAATTCCATCATTCTAAAGCTCCCAAATGTCCCTGATTCTTTCTTCTGAACATTGAACATGTCCCAGCTCTCCTATAAGCAAATCTCCCTGAGGTCAGGAATTGATGTCTTGCTTCTTTGAAGGACAACATAGCATGAGGTCAAGGTCAAGGTCAAAGTCATGACTCCTGGAATCAGGCTCTGCATACAACCAGGGCTCTCCTCCTCGTCAGCGAAGTGATTTAGGCACTTCTGGGCACATTGAAATCACTCACCAGAAGTAAGCACTACTGTTTATATTCTTCATGATACACAGCACAGTACATGGTATCCATCCTGTGTTCAGTAAATGTTTAATGCATGAATAAATGAAAAGGCAAATGGAAAGTAGTTCATCATCATGTGTTTGTTGAATGAATGGATGAATAATTTAATAGATTTGGAATACAACTTGTAAAGCACACTTCTTTTCACAAAAGATTTCTACACATATTATACTCAAGCTGCTACTGAATCTGTACTCACCATCTCCTTCAACACTCCTTTCTAAGATCTGTCTACCAACAAAATGGAACAACTTGTACAATATTTTATTTGTATTTGATTTAAGAGTGACTACTTTTATGCTTAGGAATTGTTTCAAGCTTTTGAAGACTGAAGGAAGAGGATTATTTTGCTTGCCTATGGATGAAATAGTTTCTTTAAATAGGAGAGCTGAGTTGATGGATGTTTATCACCCTCATAATGAGAGCAGCTCAGTGGACAAGAGGAAATTCAGTCAGGTCCCCAAGCCTCGTGGCTCTCTCCTTTCAAAAAGAACTTTTAGGCCTCTAACCCTGCATGACGCAGACTAAAGGACACTCTACTCCCTCCCCTGTTCTCACCAAACAAGAGAAGTTACACAAGCTGTAGGGGCAGCTGGATTGCAGTTTATGCTGCCCCCAGGATACATCTTTCATCTTAATTGTGCTTATTCAGCTGTGGGGATGCATTGGTATCTAGTTGACCTTTGAAAAAGTGTAAAAGCCCATTTAAAAACACAGCCAAATCCTCCTTTGAAATAGGGGCCTGGTGTGGGAGTGGGGAGGAAAGGATAAGAAAACTTTATATCTTCTTTCCAATACTTTTTGCTTCGTGTGTGAATACTTACAGAGATGCCCGCAGGCGATTTTCCAAAGCCTTTTTGATCAAAGTTGATAAAGCTCCCCCTGTGTGTAGGAGGGAAGTTCCCTTTCAACCATCTTCTTCCTCTGTGCCTTCTTGTGGAGAAAAGTCATCTGAAATCACACAGCCACAGGTCCTTATCTGACTGGCCCTGGATCCTCACCAGTGATGAGTAATCCAATAATTACAAATTCATTGTTTTCCAAGCGCTGGATGCTGAGCTGGCTGCAGGTCAGGAACAGATGGAATAAGAGGAAAAACAAACAAAAATAACAGCTATTTTTAATATTTTGTGTGTGTGCCTACTATGTGCCAAGCAATTACTGAAATAGTTTTGTGTAACCATCATGAGAATAAGCAAGATGCAAGTCGTTATTTCCACTTTATGGAAATGTGGAAACCAAAACTCTTAGAAGTGAAATATTGCCTAACACCATGCAGAAGAGATGAGGTGTTTGCACTGAGCCTTTTGATACTGGCTACCAAAGAAGGGTGGTGTAGAGAAGGAGAGAAAAGGTGCTTTAACAGAAGCAGAGATCAGGAAGGCCTGTCAGGTTCTCTAAAGAGTTGTGTAGTGTTGCCTTCTGGACCACAGTGAGAGAGAAGTTTGGGCTACAAGGCAAGCTGGTAAGCTGAGGCAAGGTTTGCAAGATGGAGCTATGCCGATGCAGTTAGTTCTTATACACCTGAGTTTACTGCAGTCAGCAACTGTAATATGGATTAATTATAAGTAGGATCGAGTTAATAAAGACAATCAATCAAAACCTCCACCAGTGATTTTATTGTGCTTCTCTATTATAAAGGCAATATATACTCATTATAAACATTTTGGAAAATGTCAAAAAAGAGAAAGAAAAAGAATTGACTTGTGAATCACTTCCTAAAGCAACTAATGTGTGTAGTTGAGTCTCATTCCTTCTTGTCTTATTTCCTTTCCTTTTAAATAGTTGGACGTTTTACTTATATAATTATGATTATTTGTGCATAAATTTTAGTACCTTGGGCCAGTGAGATAGCTCAGCGACATAAGCGCCTGCCTGGCAAGTGCGAGGTCCTGAGTTTGACTCCCAGTACTCACATATGAAAAAAGGGCCGGTGATATTGCTCAGTGGCATGGGCGCCTGCTGGCACACGAGGTCCTGAGTTCAACCCCCGGTACCCACCAAGAAAAAAAAAAAAAATTAGTGCCCTTTCATTCTCCAGAATACTGTAAGGTATCTTTTCTGTGGGTTACAAGGTCTTTAGAAATATATATTTTGTAGTGAGAATATAGCTCAGTGGTAGACTACTTGTTTAGCATGTGGAAGGCCTTGGGTTTGATCCCAGCACTTAAAAAAATGATTGTGAAACCCTTAATTGATTATATCACACTTTACATAAACAGGGTCTTAGAATTGGATAGCTACATATTTTATGGCATTCATGTAGATAAATAAGATTTTGATGAGACTTTTGGTACTGAAAGATTTTATGGAAGTTTAAGTGATTTTTATGGTGATTTTCCAGGACTCATGGTATATCATTGAGACTAACAGGGTTAGTAAGTAATTTGGGGGGACCCTTAGGAAATTTTCTGGTCTGATTCCAAAGCTGCAGATCGGCAAACCGTTTCACAGAGTAGTACACAAGGTCCCAGGCAGTGAATGTACACGGTCAGGGGAAGAGCAGTGTCCAGAACTCTGAAGTTATCCCTTCTAGTTCATTTCTAGCATAATTATTCTGTGGTGTCCAAATCAGTCCTCTAGCTTGATCTCCTTAGGGCTGGAGTTCTTAGCATTTTTGATGCAGCCCCAATCATAGAAGAATGATATGGTCCCCAAAGTAATAGTCACTCAGTTCAGAGGGAGAGGTGCATTGGAACTTCCAGTGAGAAGAATTTGGCTTGCAAAAAATTTGCTAGGCTTCTTCTGCATCCCTCCCACCCAGCCACAATGTACCAAAAAGATGAGTTACCTCTGTGACAAATGTGTTTCCAGCTTTCCATACCTTCCACTGCAGGGAGGGGGTGTCCCACCTTCCACTCTTCAGGTTTGAATGATCCAATCATATTGTCCCACTTTTGTCCAATGAGACATAACGGGAAACCTTTGTTTATAAGACGACGTCTGTGGGAAGAGATGCCTTCTTTTGATGGATATCGTCGTGTCTGTCCATGTTGTCTGGAAATGCAGTAGCAGTTGTGACCTTGAAGGGAGCTGTGACAATTCACTGAGGACTACAGAGTAGAATGATGGAAAATAACTGGGTTTTGGGACATACCTATGGGTTGATAACTTAACTCCGAAGCCTCCTTGTACTCTTTGTGCTGTAAGATAATTTTAGCTAATTGTTTAAATGAGTTGGTACTGAGTTTTTTATTGTTTAAAGCTTAATGCATCTTTACTAATACAACATACATGAATCAAAGCCTCGGACTTGAAGTGAGCTGATCTGGAATGTCTGAGTGTCAGTCAGCAGCTGGTTCTTTAGGCAGGTGTATGAATTGAAAAATACTCAGTTTTGCCACCGCCACCTTCACAAAGAAGTCTTCCTGCCCTGTGCCTGCCCCTCTGCCTTGTTTGGGTGAGGTGTCTCTGCTGAGCTTTCACAGACAGCCTCTTGATCTTATTGCATAAATATTGTTTCTGTCTCCTCACCAAGCTATGAGTTCCTTGAATAGCAAATATGTCTCACTCATCCTGGTGGTTCCATGCTTAGAACTCAAAATGGAAAGCGAATTGAATTGTTCGCTAGCTTGCTGTAGCTTCCATTTTCCATGGCAGTACTTAAGTAATGTATGTGTGTGTTCATATTATTTTATTAGCATTTGGTATCTTTCTCCATTTACATGTGTGTTATATTTTCTTCTCCCTCTTTCATATGGAGAGTGTCTGTCATAAAAATCCACCAAACACAGTTGACGTGAGACTGAGGTATCCTGCCATGCTGGAAAGGCAAAATGAAGAGCAGGCTGGGGAAGGATACCTGTGCATTCTGCTGAGTGACTTCTCATAATGTCACTGGCCACAAGGTGTCTATCTCATAAGAAGCAGGATATGTAGATTCCGGAATGTGTCTGCAGCCACCTCCAGCCCCAGGGAACCAGAAAAGTTGTTTAAAAATTCTGTAGGTGGCTTGAGGCTCTATCTCGAGGCTTAGGAGTGCATGGCCTATAATACTTATCTAATGACTAAGCTACCACATCACAAGGCTCACAGATGACTAATAATTATTCTCATTCCACAGTGCACAGTTTGGTTTGCAAAACAAAGCAAGTGAGGCCTCTGCCCTTTTGTCCTGTGACTCACTCCTGTAAAATACTCAGTGGCGAGGTGGAGAGAGCACAAGATATACCCCTTGGCACTCCTGCATCTTCTGCACTTCTCTCTCCCACAGTCCCAGGCTTCCTGGGGCTGCGAGTCTGTTTTAGATGCTTGAGGAGACATTGTGCTGTGTAGTGATTAAGACTCAGACTTTGGATTTTAGCATGGAGGTTCTCACCCTGGTGCCATCATCCCCAGATGTGTGGCCTTGGGCAAAGGACTTAACTTTTCTGAGCTCCGGTGGTTCTCATCTTCTAGGTGGAGACAGTGAAAAATTTAGAGTTGCTATGGAAACCAACTGATATGAAGTGCTTAGTATACTGTGTTGGTACAGATGAAGTTCAAGAAATGGTATTTATATTAAGATTAGCTACAAATTTTCCTCAGGCTGTCTCCAAAATGTAAAATAGCTATGTGATTTGGGAACTTTTTAAAAAAACTTCTCTGATCTTTTGTTTATTCATTTAAAAAAACTAACTATAATAATTTTTCCTTTGCAGTTTTGCAAGGGAAGCAGAGCAGGACGTGGCCAAGTGTCCAACGCAGTGCAGTTGCTCAGCACATGTACATTCATATCTCGGTACTGGACGGCTTTGAAAGCCCTTGAATTTGGTACTCGATGCATTGGATGTGAACATTTTGTCCTGGTACTCACTGTTTATTTGGTACTCCACATGCAGGCTGAAACTTGTCGGTGTCAGTTGTCTCTTGACTTGCCACCCCTTCAAGTCAAAACAATTTGATACTCATCATTTTTGGTACCTTTTGCACCTTCCGGAATCAATTAATGACACTCTATTGTTCTTTTCTCTCTACAGAGTGAATTGAAATTCTCTTGGTGTGTTCATCCCCATGAAACAGCTTTTCTATATCTTCATGGAAGGAGATGTTTGTTCTTAAGCACCAATCCCAGAAGAATAACCCCCAGACTTTGAGTGATAAATGATCACTGAGCATGTCTGACTTGATAGAGAGAAGGAGCTGGGGTCCTTGAAAATGCCAGATGCCTGAGCAGTGCTTGCCTGTACTGTCTTGGCTAGTGTGTGACCAGATAGCTACCTAAGGGGTGAATGCCACTGAGCATAATGTGGGTAGAACTGATGGCTTCATGTGCTGACCTCAGGACACTGATCTTTAGGAGCTGCGATGAAGGAAGCCTTAAACCCTGGGTGGGACAGTTTAGGAGCAACAAACACAGTGACAGTCAGAGAACCCATCTCCAAATATTGGAGACTAGAAAGTGCGATGGGTCATTTGTCAACATGAGAGACGAGGGAGCCCCACAGTAATAACTGCTGTTGGGCTTCCTGCCACTCTGTCACTGGGAATCACAGGTAGTTTTTACTTGATTTAGACAAATGAGATGATACAGCATTTCTTGCGAGCTAGTGTGGAATAAATTCTCGCTGAGTATATTTATGAGCAGCATGCATGGTCAGGCTTAATCGGTAGTGTGTAATGACTGAGAGTCAATGTTCTTACTCCCTCCGTGCGAGAGGTAGGTCTGAGACACACAGTTTATTAATTATAGAGTGTGAATCCTGGAGTCAGGGCAAGAGCAGAGTTATTGGTTCCTTCACTCACCATCTTGGGACTCTGAGGCAAGTTACTAAAACCCTCCTGATCCGTTTCTTTACCTGTAAGGTACAGATACTAAGAGAATCTCTCAGAGTGCTGTTGGTCATAAGAGTTGAATGATAGAATCATACCCGGCTTGCATAATTGATCAATTGGTAGCCGTTATTATTAACAGTATTGTGATTGCTTAGCAGCTGTTGAAGGAAGCTTTGGCTTCCCACCATAGTTCCTGAAGGTCAGTGTGGAGAGCTCGGTATGTGAGGCCATCAGCTCTACCACATTATTCTCAGTCATGTTCGCCACAGAGGAATCTGGGATGCTTAAGGGCCTGTTATAGGTGGGCTTAAAAAATCTTTTGACAATGGCTATGCATTTTCATGGAGATGCTCTGAACACGAGGACCTCTGCCATGTTAGGAAATGGCCAAGAAAACGTTAGGGAGACAGGGCATTTGGGGGAAATTTGAAGACATTTGCTTTTCTTTGGAGGTAGTAGTAGAATAGAAATGGGGATGAAAACTTTGGAAGAATGAAAATATCAAAACTTCATTTATAATCACCCTTAGGGATCTAAATATACTTTATTCTTTTAGAAAAAAAGATAATTTGTCATAAATTGTTTTATTTATTTTTTCCCTTAAGAGATCTAAAGTCCTGGCAGTGGATAAGGACAGAAACCACTAAACATTTGGAGGAGTGTTTTCTTTACTGTTTTGTGGAGAGGTAAAAACAAAGCAAAACAAAAACCTTGTTGAGAAACATCTCCTACCACATTTGGTTTTTGGAGGGCCTTAATCCTGGAGGCTACATAGGATTATTTTATACCTCCTTTTTGTTTTCTGTATAGTTCAATTCAAAATATTTTATTTCAATAACATTTAATAGAACCTAGTTTAATTCATTTCTTATGAATTGAGAGGATGTGACTAAATAGGCTTAGTCATCGTGGGACTCAAAATGAGCAAGTGCACATCTTTAACCCTTGCTAGATTTGTGGCCTACTTGGGTAGCAGTCAGGCTCAGTGAGTGACCGGACCAGCCACACAGATGCAGTGGGAGGAATCCCAAATGTGGCGCTGTACTATTTGTCCTTTCTAACTGATGTTCTTATATACTTTCTGATTTTTTTTCTAAGTGATGATACAAACATCAAAGAAAATTGAATGGCATAGAAAAATGTTAAAACCTACTTTTAGGTGAAAGGAGGCAGGTTGCAAATCTACATGCATATTATGATCCTCATTTTGTATACGTGAGTGTGCAGTAAGATAGGAAACATGACTTGTTGTATCGTCTCTGATTTGACTTCAGTCCTCAAACTAAACAATAAATGCTCAGATATTCTCAATTTCTGAAATGATGTGCTAAGCCGCCAATTGAGTCCTTACAAAGGAAACATCACAGAGCTGTTTCTCTCAGCATTAGCTTATTCCCCACTTCTACAAAAGGGATTTTAATAATTGTTAGGAGCTTGGAATACACAGGAAAGTGCTTTGGAGAGAACTATTGGAGTCAAATGCTTCTTTTTTACTGTAAGGCATGTGCACTAGTCAATCACTACCATAATGCTCTATAACAAACACAGCGTCTTATTAGGTTATAAAATTAAGCATTTATTTTTATGGATTTGTACGTTGACTACAGTTCAGATAATACACTTCTGGGCAGTTCTACTTCAAACTCTGGTTTGATCAGGCTTGTTCTAAATGCAGGTTAACTTCAGGTCTATTCCATGTGTCTCATCATTCTAGAACAAGTAATTGCCCAGGACATGGTTTTACAGTGATTGCAGAAATACAAAAATTAGCCAAAATATGTTATGCCTCTTAAGATCTTGGCATAGAATTGGCATAATTTTGCTTCTTCTGTAATTGATAGCCCGAACAAGTCTTTGGGCCAAGTCCAATATCACCTGTCGTGGAGAAATAAACCTATTTTGGGTGAAGGGTGTGTTTGTTAAAGCAATTTGAAAGAGAAAAGTAGCAGTAGCTTGATCTGGGTCTCTTGTAATTTGGGTGTATAAGCACTAGTACCTGATCTGGGGTTAAAAATGTTTATAATAGCGGACGATGTCGGGAAGACACAGAGTAGTTGCAGCACTGGCATCTAAGATTTGTATGTGTTTCTGGTTAGCTAGAAATGGAGTCCATGGAAGGAGCTAATCATGGGCTACCTTGTGAAAAGTTTGAGAGAAGAGGACTTCCTGGAGAGTCGAAGTGACAAAGGAGATAAAGCCTAAGGGGAGAGAAAGTCAGGGGCTAACAGTAGTCACTCATGGCCAGCTTTGGGGGAGGCTCTAAAGTACTAGTTATTGTTTCTTCTTTCTCTATATCAAGTAGGGTTCAATCAGAGAAACAGAACTATTAATGTAGAACCAGGGATCAGATCTTGTACCACCCTGGGAACTGGTGGAAAGGCGATACAAGGCTGGTCTGGCTTCGAGGTCACCATAGATCAGGTGGGTCAGCAGTTGGGAGGACAGATGAACAGGAAGTAAGGAGAGCAGGGCCAAAGTGGAATCCACAGCTTTTGGCCTGTGGGATGTACCAGATTCCCCAAACTTTGTCTGTCTCCTACCACTGTTGATGGTACGAGGACCTGGTGTCCATCACCACAGAGCTGCACACGCACCTGGCGCGGGAGGGGAATAAGCTGAGGGAAACCTCCCAGAGAGGGCTGGAGGAGCACATGCCTGAGTGCTGCTCTGAGCCAACAAAGCAGCTGGAAGATCAGTGACTGTGTGCAGGAGCTGTCATGGTGCCTGGTACCCTACAGCAAATGTGAATGTGCAAAGGATGGCTACAATTTCACTGTGGCTTCTTACGTGTTACATGGCTTTTCCTTATAGTCTCTCCACCCTGGACCTCAGAAGATGAAACTCCTGCAGTTAAATTCCCACTTAGCTATGTTGATGCATTACAAAGCCATCACACACACTGATCTCTTCAGGATTCTTAGCGACAGTGAGAAAGTGAGTCACAGTGCGGGTCAAGAAGCAGGCCAGAGTGAAGAAACCATCTTCAAATTGCTGCATCCTTCCTCACTGAGTTCCCCAGCCTGTGGCAGGTGAAAGCTGCTGGGGGGAGGAGCTTCAAACTGGATGAGACAATGCCACACTCAGCTAGATGTGACAGTGACTCGAGAGAGGTTGCAAGTTGGATGAAATTTCTTGCTGTTGCTTTTGCTTGTTGTTGTAGGGTCATGAGATCAGGAGAAAAGGCAGGGAAGCAAAAAAACACAGTTGCTTTTGGCTACTTTTTATTTTGTCCAGATTAGAAAATTAGCTCTGTGTGTGTGTATGTATTTTTAGGTTTATCGAAGCATGCAGCTTGTTGGGTTATTAACATCAAATAATTTCTCCCTAGGCCTTGTTCCTAATAATGCTGCATTAAATTTTTCTTGTCTGTGGTGTAGTAGGTTACATAACTTCCTATTCCCTTTGGTTATAACAAACCCCTCCAGTTTAAAAGACTAATCTCACCCCCTCTTCCTCCAGTGCTACTCACTCTTGAGGCCTGGGGGATGTGGGTAGGGGGACCGCACCTGTGCTTCACCTGTCTTCCCTCATCTTTTGTCTGGGACCTGTCCCCAGGCCCTCACGGGGGTGGGGAGTGGAGAAGGGAGGCAGGTGCAAGCACCACTCACCTGGGTGCTGTTGCAGAGCACTCTCTCAGTCCTCGTTGTTCCTTTGGTTCACACTGAGGGGTCCTCATGGTTCTCTCCGTGGCGGACACCATCTCCATGCTCTGTCATGGCTCTCATATGGTAGATGTGTTGTCGGTTTCCCAAGGTTCTTCTTCGGGGGTCTCCCAACTGTAGAAGATCCAACCCCAGTTAACAATTTCCAGGGTTCTCACAGACGCTCCTTGATGATTCACTCATGGCCTTCTGCTGCTCAGGTCCTTGCTTGGCGCCTGCTCTTTCGAGTGGAGTCAGGACTGGCTCTAGTCTGCTGTGTCCCCTGGCCCTCTGGAGGTTTGATGCATCTCTGCCATGACACCTGAAACAGCAGGCTGCTCTGTGCCTTCCCTCTCTGCCCTATTCTCTCTATGGCTCTATTTTCTACTTAGGGAGGAACAGAACAAATCAATGAGGCTATTGCTGAGAAAAATGCACAGCCAAGGAATGAAGTGACAGTTCCTTCCCGAAAGTGTTCCCAAAAGTTATGTACCTGTTATCTTTTGAAAAGCCCTTTCCATATCTCACAGACCCCTGGTTTAGCTGTTGGGTATTCTGTAGCCCAGCATTTCCACTCGACAACCATAGATTTTCCTTTCTCCTCTCTTTGGCCTTCTTTTAGAAAGGAGACTGTATTGGTGGAAGTTTTGCTGGATTCTGATCGGTGGTATTGTTTTATTTTTTTTAAATTATTTTATTGAGGTATGACCGACATGTAAAAATCTGTACTAAGTGCATACAATTTGATAAATTTGGGGATAAGTATATAGTCATGAAAACATCACCATCACCAAAGCCATGGACGTATCCATCACTTCCCAGTTTCTTCTTGCTCCCTTTATTATTATTTTGCATATGAGGTAGAATGCTTGACATAAGATATGTCCTCTTGGGCCAGTGATATAGCTCAGTGGCATAAGCGCCTTCCTGGCAAGTGCAAGGTCCTGAGTTCGACTCCTGGTACCTGCATTAAAAAAAAAAGATTTGTCGTCTTAACAAATTTTATATATATAATACTCTAATGCTGTATATACTTAGTTATTGTATTTGTCTAAGTCTGGCTTATTGGACTTGGCATAATGTTCGTTACAAGTGTCAGAAAGTGTCCCAATTTCCTTTTTTAGGGTCAAATAGTATTCTATTGTCCATATGAACCACACTGTCTTTGTGCATCCATCAATGGGTATTTGGATTGTTTCTAAATCTAGGCCTTTGTAATACTGCAATGGACATGGAAGTACAGATATCTTTTTGAGACACTGATTCTAATTCCTTTGATAAATATCCAGAAATTGGATTGCTGGATCATGTAGCTGTTTTTCAAGATTTGAGAAAGGTATTTGATTTGATTTAGAATGTGGTATGACACTTAATGCCTCCTTAACTATAGTTTTATTTGTCAATTCTGGAATAGTAGGAAAAGTTCCACTTCCTTTTAATATATTTAGAGCGAACACACACACACACACACACACACACACACACACACACACACCCCATGGTTGGAAAGAAGCAGAGAAACAGGCTCTTCCCTGAAGTGCTAATGCTGTCTGCCATTAGGTGGTGAGATTAGGAATTATTTGTACTTTCTTCTCTGTTCTTCTCTGCATGCTCCAGCTTTTCTCCCATGAAAGCGTATCCCTCTTAAAAGAAGAAAATGGAGTACAATAAACATGATTTTGAAAATACTTCTGAGCGGTGGCACCATCCCACTGATGGACCAGATGTGAGGGGCAGGGCCTTGGGTTTTCTGACCTCCCAGGGCTCTCTGCAGGCTCATGATTTTATGAAACATCAGCTGTTCTGAATTCCTGCAGCACCTGCCACAACAAAAGGAAGCATTTGCTGAGCATACTAATGCAGTTGTACGTGCCTTCATAGAACAAAGAAACCAAAACGAGGAGGTCATTCAGCCTCCCTTGGACACTGTCCACCCTCTTTTTGCCTGAGCCCTCTGGGGGAGGTGGAAACCCACCTGTAAGAGAAGATGACCTGCTTTGAGTGCTCACCATCTCCCTTTTGTCTTTGCAGGTGGTCTCCTCCCTCCCTTTTGCAGTCCCCTGCCTCTCATTTGGCTCACACTTTGGCCACTGCCTCATTCTGAGAATACATTTAGCATCTGCTTCTTGGCTCTGCCTTTGAATCTCTCATGGACCCGACTCTGGCCCTGCACATCACAGCTGTGCCTAAGAGACAGGTTGACTTCCTGGGAGGCCAGGGCTACAATAAATGGGCTACCACTCAAAACTATTAGCTTCTTCCTGCCTACTCTCTCAGACTCCCTGATGGTGTTTTGAAAAAGGTATCAGCTCTCTGCTTGGCTTCTGTGAGACAGGGCGTGCTGATGTTCATTTCCTATATTATAGTATCCGTTTACACTTAGCTGACTTGTGCCCATCCTCTCCAGGTGGGGATGTTAAGGAGGGAGGGTACACTCTTCCTACCCCCACCTGCTCTGCATCAAGAGGGGAGGGGTGGCCAGTCTGAGGTCACAGTTTAACACACACTGAGGCAAGTTTGTCAGTGGGTGAGTTCACTTAACTCCAGCCTTGCTGTGCTTGAATGTAGTAGCTCTCTTCTGCCTCTTTCTTCAGTTAGGAGTCTTCCTTGCCAAAATGTACATGGACGCACACTGCACACTATTTCTCCTTTGGCCAGTAGGGTGAGGCAGGCTTCTCACTCTTGCCTCTACAATTGCTCTGCTAAAAGCACTAAGAGTTGTTTTGTCACCCGGTTGTGTATCTCTCCTTCTTCTCCCTCAAACCTCCATCATGCCTCCAATCCAGCTTGAATTAGGGTTCTGCCCTGGAACTGCTGCGTATGCACCAAGTAGTAAGCTTCCATTTGGCCATTGTTCTTTGGGTACAGATGTCAATAGGGGTGAAAAGCAAGGCTGGATGCTACCTTGTAGAGGCTGGGGATTGGGCAGACAAGCCACATTTGGGGAACTCCCTGCCTTCGCACACCGTGACTTTGGAATCAGGTACAATTTATTCCCCTGCTTACATTCTCCTACTAGTCCACATCGAGGTGCTGCTGTAGGAACTTGGTGCTTTTGTAATAATGTGGAAAGAACTCTCATACTTTGTGATCCAGAACCAGCCTCTTTCCGGACCAACAATAGGAATTACACAAAGACTTATTAGTGCTTGTGTGAGGAAACCAATCACACCACGCACTATGTTGAATCCAACTGACCAGAAAACAAGTGGGATTTTGACGTCCTTTGCACTCACTCTAACAAAGCCTGGGATAGTCTTGTGGGAGCTGATGAAGGTTATACAAGACTGCAAGCTCAGTATCCTGGTTCTCCCATTACCCCATTCCTTGTCACTAGGGAATTAGTCTAAGATGCTGTGTAAATTTCAATCTTTCTTTTCCAGTGTCTGATGAAAGGAAGTAAGGAAAACATTACAATATTTTGTTTAAGAAAGTGGTAACATGACTTCATCTTATTCCTCACCTTGCATTCACTCACTCGTCCAGCATATATAAACCGTGTGCCACACGTCAGCCCTGTGCTGCACATCTTCGGGAAGCCAAAAATGGTGGTAGCATCATTTTCACCAGGAGCATGTTGTAGGAACAAGAATGCATTCTGAAAGCTGGGACTCTGTCTACCTTATTCAACAGTGTATCTCCGTGACCAACAAGAGAAAGCTAGCACTTCACAGAAGTTTGATAAGCATTTATTGTCTGGTGCAGACATCTGATACAATAAACAAACACGCGCTGTGCGTGTGTGTGACTGCATTCCACAAAAAAGTAATTAAAAATTGTATTAAAGCATGGAGCCCAACTTCTCTTGTTCTTTGATGGACTGACAGAAATGACTATTCCTATTCTTTCATCCACCGTCTTTTTCTTTTCTCCTCCGATGTCACAGCAGAAACCGCAGTGTGCTATAAACTTACCTCAGTAATAGAATGTAGATGCATAAATCAAAACAGCTCCTAACGGGCTGTCTGCAGTCATAAATGCTACGGAGGCAGCCTGACTGGCAGTGTAAGAGAGATTATACAAACTGCTGTCTGGAGAAAACACAGCGTCGTGAATAAACTCAGCCTTGAATTATTTATATATTTTAGGCGTTATTTTCTCTCCTCAATCCTGCAAGGCCTGAGAATGATTTTCACTGAGAGTTGAGAGTGCCTGGATTTGACTATAAAATAAAAAGCCTTCCAGTTGGCCTTTGGCCAAGTTTGAGGGTGAAGAGGGGTGTGTTTTATGGGCGGTAGAAGGGCGGGCAGTGAAGTGCAGGGAGGAGGCACTGCTAAGTCAGGAGAGGGTGGTTCTCAGTGCCCAGCATCAGGAGCTCTGTGAGCCACCTCAGGCCCAAACAGCTAGAAAGACAGCCTCACAGCCTGTCTCTCCCATTGCAACCAAGGGGATCTGGCTTCATTTACTTTTGTACAGTCAGTTTCAATGTAAGATTTGGATGTGGGAATGAATGAGTCTATTGTAGAAGACAAAGGTTGGAAATCGCTGGCCAGGCTGATCTTTGAGCCACTATTAAATCAGGTTTCAACTCCTGTGGGCCACCTTAGTCTCTGCATCCACTGTTAATGAATGCCAAGGCCATCTTTGGAAACTATTAATGCCAGGGTCATCTTTGTTTTACAGAGGAAGAGAGTGAGGCCCAGAGAGGAAAAGTAACTTGCTCAAGATGACACAGCCCTTAAGAGGTGGAATGCGGGAGAAGGTGTTTCCTATTTAGCCTTGAAGAATCAGGATGGTGTCTCCAGGCTTCACGCTGCTTTGAGTGCTCCTAGGAGCTGCACGGACTGACTGGGGGATGTCAGAGCATATGCTGGGGATAAGAAGTTAAAGTTGCCCAAGGCACTGGGCAGCGCAAGGCGGGGCCTAGTGGACACACACACACACACACACACACACATGTGCGTGCAGAGTACTGCAGGTAGACAAGACTGAACAGGTGCAGAGACTGATGATGGAGGTGGACGTGCCTCTCCTGCCAGGGGACATTGGCAACCTGCTGTGAGTCTCCATCCTTCTAACTCCCCTTCAGGGCTCTGTACCTCACCCACTTGCTTGCAAACCCAAGACTGAAGGGAAATAGCACCCAATTTTGCCAAATAAAACCTCTCCTGGATCAAGGTCACCTGCCTTGAGGTTATTTACTCTAAAAGTACCTTGGTTTAGCCAGCTCACACTTCATACTTTGGAGCCCCATCTCCTCCCATAAGCAGGCTTTGTACTTTCAGTAGGTGAGGGGAGATTTGTCATGAAAATATGACAGTCCTTTCCACTTCCTTGCAATTGGTACTTTTCTAAGTTCCTTAGCAACTGTTCCCTTGTAGTCGTGCTAAGAGTCCTCTCAGTAGATAGGGAAGTTGCCATTATCAATCTATTTTGAAGGTAAACTGACTTCGGTTCAGAAATGGTCAGCACCATTAAGGCCTCCTGAGGCCTCAAGGTCATGTCCGTGGTAACAGAATGCTGTTCAGTGTTGGTGAACTGTACTGACTCGTTTGTGCTAGCACAATGTCTTCCTCAGCTGCATCTGTGTTTCCTCCAGGTGTGTGCCCACCACCAACCCCTGGGCCCATCCTTCCTTGCCAGGTCTTTAGAGCAAATAACCTTATTCAGGTCACCTGGATGCTGAGTTAGGAAAAGCTCTGTGTCTGTTTGTCTCTCTGTATCTTTGTTTTCTCATCAGGATAGGATATTTGGACTGGCCATTGCCTGCCCCCATTAGTGGTATCTAAGTTTCCTTTCCTCTGACCACAGATAGACATGTAGTACATTGCACCTTCCCAAGGCTTATTTGCAAAACCACTGCTCCTATATTCCCACCTAGTTTTCTTTTCATTCTCTTATTCCCTCTTCTAACCCCTCAACAGTTTAGATAAGATACGATTTCTCTAGAGTTGGGTCAAGTCAGTTCTTTCAAAGTCTCACATTCTCTAGAAAACCTAAATAATGCAATGGGAGGGATGTCACTTCAGGAAAGTTCCTTGAGCCTTCCTACATGCCTGGCTTGTTGAAGACTTCCTCTGAGGTGGACTTCTGGAGAATTCCAGCTGCTCCTTGAGCCCCAGTAAAAGCAGAGGCTCTAGTCACCAGGCGGGATGGGTGGGGCTGCCATCCCAGTCAGCACATATCATACTCAGCAGGATGAGTCTGCAGAAAGCTAATCAGAGAGAATTTGGAGACTTGGGCCAAAGGGAGCTTTCCAGGAGGCCTGTTGAGAAGCAAACATACCAGGCTGTCTCCAGAGTCAGCAAATAGCTCATCAGAGACCCAAAGCTGATGTTAGATCAAAAGAAATTGCAGGAGTCTGGCTGCTTGGCAGCAACTGTCTTAGAACTAGGCAAGTTTGACCAGTGCACTGTGCTCACCTGACTTTGTCCTCTTAACAGAGAATTTTTAAACCCGTGCATTTGAGTGGTGCAGTGGCTTGGTTAAAGCCCAGTCGTGCATGAGTGGGGTTATATCATTACATTTAACCTTCAATTGATGTTAACTGGAAAATAAAACTCAGAGGAAGTATATCTTCAATTCTTTATAGATTTTATTGGGCAGAGGATATGATATGCAGCTTTGAGATTTTAGATTTTGCTAACTGGGAAGACTCTTCTCTTCTCCTATTCCCCCATCCCCAGATGTTGGCAGAGCACCTTCAAGATGCCAGACCTGGAATTGGGTATTACAGACCTAAAGATAAAAGAGGGCTGATACCAAAGCTCCCAGACTAGTGAGACAGGGTCCTTGGAAAACAGAAGCCCAAGAATAATCCCTTTCCTGGGGGAGAGGAGTGTGGTGTTCCTCTGTGACTTGCATGTGACGATTTCCCACTAGGGAGCAGATGAGATTAACAGACTATGGCAATTGTTTATCGTCCTTAAGCTGAAGATTAGCTATTGTTGCAACCAGAATGTGTGATATTTGAAATGCCTTGTGTTGTGCAAAGTGTGTATGCTTTAAAAATATATTTCTCAACTAAAAGATTAGGCAGAAATCTGCTGATCAGTGCCCCATGTCAGAGAATTGAGGTTTGCCCATGATTTCAGCCCTCTCTCTTCTCTCACCTATTGGTTGGAATGGAAGCTCTGTGGGGCCTGCAGATATTTGGCTGAGTACCTCGTGGTGCGCTTTGAAGTTCTGAGCCCTGAACTGTTTGCTGGGTTGAAAGAGCTCATCTTCAGGCAGATAATTAGGAGCAGTGCAAATAACACGTGGGCATTGTTGGGATCTTTTGAAAGGGACTTAAGGATGTGAGACTTGCATTGTTGGTGTCCTCTAATTTTCTATTCCAAGACAGGAGTGAATGATGCATTAGTTTGCTAGGGGTACCATGACAGATTATCATAATCTAAGTGGTTTTACAAAAATACAGCTCTCTCATGGTTATGGAAGCCAGAAGCCCAAGACCAGGGTATCAGTAGAGCCATGCTCCCTTTGAAAACACTGAAGAGGGATCCTTCCATGCCTCTCTCCTGATGTTTGTCGGTGGTTGCCAGGAACTCGTGGCATCCCTTGCATCCCCTGGCTCCTAGATGAATCACTGTGATCTCTGCCTTCAGTGTCACATGGTGCTCTCTGTGTGCGTCTCTGTGCATTTGTGTTCAAATTTTCCTCTTATAAGAACTCCTGTCATTGGATTAATACCCATCTAATTCTGGTATAACCTCCTCTTAACTTGATTACATTTTTAATGATCCTATTTCCAAATAAGGTCGTGCTCACTAGTACAAAGGTTAAGAATTGAACATATCTCTTTGGAGGACAGAATTCTAATCATAACAAGTGCACTCTTTGCTACACTAGGGACATAGCCCTTAGTTGGTCAACCCTAGGTAGATGTATACTCATTCAACATTACTCCAAAGTTGTACTTATTAAGTCCCAATTATTTCCCATGAACAAGCTGGGTATGGAAGCAGGAAAAGCAGCCCGTGGCTCTCCAGACACCCTGCTGCCTCTCACTATGGCTTGCATTTTTTTTTTCCATCTGGGGCTGGTGGCCTCTGTCTTCCTGCAGATCTCTGCAGTGAGCAGGTTGCTACCGTGGGTGCCCTTTATGGCACAGTGCTCCATTCCTGACTCTGGTGGCTGTGAAGAGCCTTGTGTTCCCAGCCTGGGAATTGGCTAGTGGCTAGCTGGTTACTTTCGCTCTATCTGCTGGGGCTCACAGGGCTCCAGGGGTCAAAATCACCATTTTCTTGTTGAAGAGAGTAGATGTCTATCTGTGCACTTGTGCTGGGTGTAGGGATTTTCACTTTGTCCCTGTTCACTTTTCCTAGGGGAAGAATGTTGGCTTGAATCCATTCCTTTAGGGCTTTTGACACATAAGATAGGCATCACCTCTGGCTTCTTCCACTGCTGCTTGGTATGTATCAGCAAGGCAGTGTTGCTAATTATTGGTCACATCATTACAACCTCTAGAGGGAGCTCGAGACCTTTTTCCTTCTCTTACAACTACTATGGAAGGAGGAACACTCTTTGAGAGGTTAAGAATTCAATGGCAAACACACACACACACACACACACACACACACACTGCAAGATAGATGGGAATATTTTGCTGGGAAGAAAAAGAAAGGCTTAGATATTTTTGGTAGGTAAAGAGCTAATGGTTCACCTTTAAAGGGCCTGGGGGGGGTCTTTCTTGAATGGCAGCTACTCTTGTCCTTGGAAATTTATTGGCAGGGTGCTGTCCATGGGACTGGGAATCCAGCAAAGGTCGGCTCTCTCCTAAATTGGTGGTGATGGTGGGGGAGGGTTTTCTGGCCTTGAAGGTCCACGTGCGGCTAAAACCTAAACTAGCAGTATTAAGGAGAATCTATTTGGTCAGCCTGCTCCTCTGTCAAAAGTACTTGTGGAAGTTGTGGGAATTGGATGGGATCCATGGCCCTGATCACCTATCACCCCCCTGGGGTAGACATTAGAGGCATAAGAACGTGCAAAAGGAGTCCACTCTTTCTGCTGGGAAGATTATCTCTATAGCTGTGAAGTACTGGATAGTTACTTCACTTCCCAGAAATCTAGCTTCTCCAGATGCAACAGAATAATACCTAAGGATAAAGAGCTATTACGAGATTTATAAGGAAAAACACTGATGTAGAAACAACTGGCATGGTATGTAATGCAGCCTAATTGTTCAACCACAGGTATCTGTTTTTATAGGTGTGGTTCTGGCTATTTAATAACAGCTACCATTAATGAGCACGAAGTGCAGGGATGCCAAGAGGTTTGCCCTATCTTATTCCAACATATCAGCAATTGCATTAGGTGTGTCCTTATCATCCTCTTTCTTCAAATGACAGCATAAAAGCTTAGAGAGACTAATGAATCTGGCCAAGGTCACATGGCTAGTAATTGCTGGGACTGGGATTTGAAGGTAAACGGGTTTCACTATACTATGCCAGTTTCTTAATTTTCTTTCCAGAAATGGTCCTGAGTCAATTAATGGCAAATTTGATTTTACTCGGTGTCAATGTGCTGTGGGTCCCAAGTGTGCACATCTGGATGGGGTTGACCATCCTCGGCTATCCAGGGACCATGCCTCTACAGCAGTCCCAGTTGTGGAACACCCACTCCTCCATGAGCTTGGAGGAAGATGATGTATCTGAGTGCCACTTTTTAATCAAGGAGCTCATCCATCTCCTGTTGTCATTTGATCTTTCTTTAAACAACAGCCACAAATCTCCAGGCAACGCAGACATCATGCAGACAAACGGAAAACAGAGGAAGTGTCATCTTTCTCTCATTAATGGGAGAAGAGAAAGTGCTCGGCCCTGCCTTGTGTGTTTTGGGAATGTATTATTTTTAGAAAAGAACATTTTGTTATTTTAGTTGTTTGATTCCTGAGAAGGGCTTCTTTTTACATTTTTTTTCAGTAAGTTGCAAAATCAAAAAGGAATAATAGAGTAAAACAATCAATCAGCAGAAGTATATTGAGCCCCATCTTTGTGAAGAATGCAAATGGAGAGACAAAGAAACTGTTAAGCTTTGTCCTTGCTCTTTAGATGCTTAACACCTACTAAGAAAGATTGTACAGCTGTGTACGTATAGAGCTTAGGAAATAAAGCCTGTGATTTACTGTAGTTCAAGGAGGGAGAATAAGCAGAGAGGTGAAAATTGTAAAGCCTTGAAGAATGGATGGAGTTGTTTACCCGTTTGTTCACTCAATGAATATGTATTGAACACTTTCTCTGTATGAAGCAGGCACTAGAAAAAGAAAGCCGAATAAGACCTCATTCATACCCTTGAAGAGTTTGTAGATCAGTGGCACAGACTCATAAACCAAGAAATGCCACCAAGTAAATAACTGAAATTTGTACAGCTAACACGGGACCACAGTGGAAGTGCAGGTCAGTTCTACTTAGAGGAGAGAGGGATAGGAAAGATTTCATAGAAGAAAGTCCTTAGATGGGTATTGAAGGACCAAGAGCAACTGACCAGAGGAGAAAGAAGAAAGGTAGTCCAGGCAGAAGGGGCAATACCTGCAAGGACTTGTGAACTAGTGCCCTGTGGGTGAAGGCCTGTGTATAGCTGAGAATGGCCAAAGCTCAGGGAGGTGTGGAGAGATTAGGTTAGAGAAAGAGTTGAACACTGGTGTTTGGAGGCAATGGGGGAATTCTTAAAGGACTGTATGCCTTAGAGTAATGTGATCGAAACTTTGTTTTATAAAAAATGTCACACAGGGGGCAGATAACTAAACAGGTCAATATGACAAGAAGCTTGATGGGGAGAGTCTAGCTTTCTATAGGAATTCAGGGGAAAACTATTTTATACAGACTGGACCAGTCTGTAGAAGAATCCTTGGAAAAAGTGATATCAGCAGGAATTAGCATGGTGGAGCTAGGGTGAATCAGGGGAATGCATTTCTCCAAGAAAAAGGGAGATAGATTTGGTGCCCAGCAAACTGGTGTGTATGGCTGGAAGATGGGGTGATGGTGTGTACAGTGAGGGTAGACACAGGCAGGGCCCCAGAAAGTTCTGCTCATTGGCCTATGTAGAATTGATTGGCCTTAGGTAGAGTGGAACATGATTGGTTTGTTTTTAGAAAAGATCTCTGGCTGCTGGGTGAGAATGCAGGGAGGAAGGCAAACATGGAGGAATAAGAACCTATTGAGGAGATGTTTCACATCGCTCAAAAGGACAGATGATGGTGGTGTAGACCAGAAGAGGGTAGTAGACATGGAGAAATGGAGAAAGGTGCAGTCAATGAGCAGATATTTAGGTGGTAAGAAGAAAGGGCATGGCGACTGTTTGGATAGACTGGAATGTTGGGGGAATTTAGAAGGCTAGTGATGGAGGAGAATTTATGGAAAACTGGGAGAATATTGGGGTCGCTTACAGAGATATGGGACACAGAGGGTAAAGCAGACTACATTACAGAGTGCGGATCAGGATGTGACTTTGTTGTGCTTGATCTGTGAATGGGAGAGGAAGGAGGATGGCATCTCACTTCGACAAACACAAATGGAGCTATTAAGATGCCCATGCTCTGGCCTGTATGCTGGCACCAAACTCCATACACAGAACACTTTCAGAAACCCTTCATTCAAGGAGAGATGAAGATACATGGATATTTCTCTATGTTGTGTCCCTGTAGTAATAGATCTGTAATAGGGTGGCCAGGAGAGGTTTACTCTAGTGTGCAAATGTTGACCAACACCTGCTGTGATCCGGGATGATTCCAGGTGCTGTGGACATGGCAGTGAGTGAGTCTAATTTAAAGGAGATAATATTTTATTGAAGAAACTAAAGAAATAAATTCATATAGACAAAGATTCAGACAAATACTCCTGTGCTGATTTGGGTTCTGGAAGAATCAGAAGTGAGACAGATCTTCAAGGGAACACGGGGATAGCACTGTGCGGGAGCTGCCATCCTTCAGTGCTGATCTGACTCCCTTGAGGAGAGAAGGAAAGAAGATAGGTTGGATAGGCAAAGTCTCCAGCTTTTGTGTCTTCTGGGAAGGCTTTACCACAGCTAGCTGATGGTCCCCAAGCCAGTTTTGCCAGTCAAAGTTGTCCCGGGTCTCCCAGGAATGGCTGCCTTAGTGTCCTGCTCTACTTAGTCACTGGGCATGAGTGTAGCCCCTGGGAAGTGTGGCATCAGAGCACGAGTCAGGCTGGATCACACAGCAGTAGGGAGGACAATGGACAATTGCACTCTAGCCTTTGGAGGTCTGCAAGGTAATTCTGAAAGCCAGCCACAACTAGGAAACAAGACCACTTGCTGAAAGAGAATAAGCTGAGAGGGTGAGCATGGCAGGAGTGAAAGGCTGCTCTGGAGAGATGGCATTTAACATAAGAAGGGTGAGAAAGATCTAGCTGTGTGAAAAGTATGGGGACAACATCATAACTCAAGGTAACGGTGAGTGTGAGGGCCCTTTGGTGATATCTGAGGCTTGCAAAGAGAGCCACATAGTTTGAAAGTCATCAGAAAAAAAGATAAGTCGTCCTCATGGTTGAAGAGAGAATCAGATAATCCAAGGTTTTATGAATCGTTTAAAGAAGTTTAAGTTCTATTCTAACTGCAAAGGAAAGCTAGTGAAGAAGTTAAACTGGCAGTGCTGGAGATATGACCCGACCTGTTAGAAGACACTATAGCTGCTGTGTAGAGCATGGCTTAGAGGTTTTCAGGAGTGGAAATGCGTTACACGATGACAAATGATGATGATTTACACAGTCAAAGCACACTGGCCCAATCTGGGGTTGCAGGGGTGCTGGCACGGTGAGAATAAGCTGTATGGGGGAGAGGCCATCTGGGCTGAGTCTTAACGGTGTGGATTTTTAGGGCAAATTTCAGAATGGAAGGACATTTGTGCTGAACCTCACGGGCTCTGTGAAGGGAAGAGCAATCTCCCAGCACTCTTCAAAATCACTTCACTAAAACACAGAGACAATGCGGCCTTTAATTTAGTGCCTTTTATGGGACAGAATGAGGTTCAGGAGTAACCAAGGACATTCACAGGTGAAAAGTACTTAAATCAGAAAGACAGCATAGTTCGGGAAAGGAGATCAACCATTTCCAGTTTTATGGTAGAGAACGTTAACTGAATACTTCAGAGACTGAAGGAGAGAAACAAAAAGAACACCAGACTTGTTTCTGAATCTGGCTTCGGATCCAAGCTGGAGCTGTTTGGCTGTGCACCATTCTGGACTTGGAGGGCTCAGAGAACGTGGGATTGGGTGGTATTAAAAGCTTGTTTTTCAGACTTGCTTTTTGCTACTCCTTTCTAAATTGAAAATAAAAATGTAAAGCCAACCTCCACAGTCACAACAATGACATGCAGGACTACATCGCAGCCTGGAGTCCCAACACTTGGTAAGCTTGCCACCTGACCCTGGTGGTTCCCCTCTCGATTCTCTCTCCTGAAAACCAGCTTTCTCCTTCTTTTATTCCTCACTAGTTCTGCCTCAGCGCTATACTTTTGAAATAGATTCCTAATAGTCTCTCTGCCTCTAGATTCTTGTATACAAGTCGAATGACCAAAAGAGGGTTTTTTGGGTATTTGTGGCACATAAATATTTTTTATTTTTTTTATTATCTAACACAGTCTTTGGAGTAAAATGTCAAAATTGAAAAATCAGATGAGTTTTACATGAAATGCATGTTTCCTCTTTCCTTTGCAAACTTAAATGGGCTGAGCATCCTGGTCCACAGCAAACACCCATGAGATGAGGTAGAATGAGGCCACCCCTTTTCAGCACAGGCACCTGATTTTCTCAAGTTGTCATAATTTCCTTTACTATTGTTTTGTATCTTTCTTTTTTTGTTATCTGCCTGAGCCTGGGTGGGGTATTTGAATTAGAAGGTATTACTTTAAAGATTTATTTTCTGAAACATGGATCCAATTAAATAACATTTTTTAGTTTAAAAACCATCAGCAGCCTGGTTGCCTGGTGGATGAAATTCAAATTCATTGCCCTAGCCTCCATCTTCTGACATCAGTGTCTCTGTAGATCTTCTAATCCATGCCCTTCCCAGAAGCCATGCTGAAACGCTGTGGTATATGACGTTCTCTGTCTCCTTTCAGCCGGAATGCCATTTCTCCTACCATCCACCTGGCAGACAGATGCTCTTTAGCTTCAGCTCAAACATAACTCCTCCTCTAACTTCTGCTCTCTCTTTACCTACTTGTTCTCCACTTCCTCAGCACCTGGTGCTCGCCTCTATCTTGACCCCTACCATATTGTCCAGTCAGTGTTGTCACCTTCCTCACACAGCACAAACCTCAGGGTTCTGAATCTTCTTTGTCTTTGAAGATCTCGTGCAAAATAGGTGAGCTAAACGCATTGTTAAAGTGGAAATTTTGATGTCCTATTTCTTTACACTGGAATGCAATAGTGATACCTCCTGTCTTCTCATCCAAGGATTATTGCGAGAATCCAAATGTGTGTTTTGTAAAAATGTTGGCAAAGTATTTAGAAACTGCAATGTAATATATGAATGAATGCAGTTAATATAGAAGAGGATATAGTCTCAACTTGCTTGAAATATTTTAGCTGCATTATTTTCAGAGAGAACAGCAATTTAAATGGCAAAGTATCCAGGGTACAGTTCCAATTTTATTGCCAAATATCTGAATGACTTAGGATGAATCACTTTTCCTCTCTAGACCTCAATTTCCACAGTTAAACTTTAGAAATTTTAAGGTATTTGTCCTTTCTGTTACTTTTTCCCTCCAATTTTCTTACAAGTAAGGAATTTTTCTTGTTCTTAAAAATATTCCTTCTTCTGTATTTGGGGTGGTATATTAATAATAATACAATAATGAATATGATATAATTAGTTTTTTCATGAAGTATACAAATCAGTGACAATAGCTGTTGTGTAGTGCTGATTACTAACATTTTCCTAACCTGGAATTGTCTTCATTATTTAATCAGCATTAACAAATGAAAGCTTCAGAACTCAGAATTAAAAGATCCCAGCAGCTGTATTGTGACGTCTCACTCAGTTTCATCCGGCTTCCTGTTCTGTATTCGCAGGGCAATTTCATCTTACTTCCCATATCATTCTAAAGTCACGGTCTTAGTTACTTTTCTCCTTGCTGAGACAAAATATCCGACACCCAAATTTAAGGGAAGAAAGGTTTAGTTGGCTCATGGTTTGTAGAGTTTTCAGTCCATAATTGGCTGGCTCTGAGGCAGCGTGGCATGGCAGAGGGCATCACAGAGGAGAAACATTCATGGCAGGCAGAAGGTAGCAAAGCAACAAGACAGGGACCTTAACAGTGTCTTTCTGCCCTTCTTATATTGTATCTAGGCTACTGGGATTAGGGCAGTGCCAAATCAATCAGTGGACTGATTTAGTAATCACACACCCTTAATCCCAGCATTGCACTGTGAATCACACACTCTAGATCCAGCCACCTCTGAAAAAGCTTCACCTATGACCACATGAGGCTTCGGAGGGACAACTAGACATGAGCCATAACAGTCACCCATATGATTGGTGGTTTTGGGGACAGTAGATGGGAACAGGGAGAGTGTGGAGTGAATGAGGAATTGATTTGAAGGGGGAAAAAGCTTCATCCTTTCCTTGTTTTCTATATTGAAGCTGACAATGTTGATTCATAGACTGGTGGTTTAAAACGGTGTCTGTTAACAGCCCCTTGTATAGCTTCTCAGTAATGCACAGTAAAATGCTTACAAAGGCTTAAGAGAAGAAGTAAGCTCAAAAGACAGCCATAAACTTGGACTGACAATTCCCTGAAGGCTGGGTCTAGGTAAACATTTTGCCAACATTAATGTAGCTGCAACTGGAGAGCAAAGAACACATCGTGGGTGTGGTATGTTGCTGAGACGTTTTATGGAAAAGAGGTAGATTTATCCATTTTTCACTGTGCCTCCTTGTATTGGGATCTCCTAAATGGGAATCCCATGGATTGTGTATCCTTGAATGGGTTCCTTGGTGAAATTCGTGTCCACACAGAACCTCAGCATGTGACCTTACTTGGAAATAGATTCTCTGCAAATATAATTAAGAAGTGATCAAGATGAGTCATACTGGCTCAGGGTGGGTGCTAAATCCAGTGAGAGTGCTTTTATAAGATACAGTAAATCACATGCATAGGCACAGAGAGAGAAGAAGGCCATAGGATGACAAAGGCAGAGACTGGAGTAGTGAAGCCATAAGCCAAAAAACACCAGGGGCCACCACAGGCTTCAACAGCCAGGGAAGACCTCTTCCTTAGGGTCTTCAGAGGGAATGTGACCTTGCCAACACCTTGATTTTGGAGTTCTGACCTCCAGAATTGTGAGGTCAACATTGCTGTTGCTTTAAGATACCAACTTTGTAGGTAATTTGTTATGGCAGCCTTAGGAAACTCAAGCTTATACTGGGTTGAAAATTCCAACACCTGAGGTAGCAAAGATATGGACTGATGAAAGTGACAGAGACAAACTGGAGAGAATGTACCTTAAAGAGGATCCATTGACTGTGAAAAGGCAGATGCAGACTTTCCAAATCTTTCTATGCTTCCAAAGAAGCTGAATATCTGGATCTTATTTGTATACTGTTACTGATTTTTTAGTATTGCCCCAATTTTATTTATGAAATGGAGTTAACCTTTTCAAACATATCTGAATCAGATTCCTCCTGTGGAATTTACTGCCTCCTTGTGGTATTCTTTACAGCCATATTTATTCTGTGTGGCTCTGATTTTATGAGGCAGAGTCATGTTCCGCTCCCCTCCCATTATTTACTTTACTACTTCAGAGATGGTCATTCTTCAGTGACTATTGAGCAAGAATTGGAGGGTAAGGGCATGGGGTGGATCTTAATGGCAGTGACGTGTAGAACTCTGAGATGGAAAATGTAGTTCCCATGCCTTTGGTGGGGAGAGAAATAGGAAGACACTGGTAGTGGTACATGTGGGGAACTCAAGGCTATTTCCGTATTTACCAACTGTTGATTTCATCAGAAACCCAGTCAACTAGAACCACAGTTATTAAAGCCTGTTGGGATGTGGAGCTTACCAAGGAGGTATGGACATTTAGCTGGGGGTGGGGTGGGGAAGTGGTGGATACCTCCGAACAGAAAATTTGAATGGAAGTTGGGTCAAGAAACATTTATCCTTGAAGTCTTCTGGCAACCACTGGGTTTTTTTTTTTTTTTTTTTTTTGGTGGGTACCGGGGGGTCGACCTCAGGACCTCGCGCGCCAACAGGCACCCGTGCCGCTGAGCGATATCACCGGCCCCTTTTTCGTATGTGGGATCCGGGAGTCGAACTCGGGCCCTCGCGCTTGCAAGGCAGGCGCTTATGCCTCTGAGCCATCTCACCGGCCCCAACCACTGGGTTTTAAGACATATTTTCTTTTTTTAAATTTGGGGATGAGATAACTATAAAAGCTGAAGAAAGGCCCAACAATGACAACCATTACAATAGGAAATTTGAGCAATGACTGTCAAAGACTATCATAAAAATTCAAAAGAAGTAAAGGAACAGCAAACCCTTGGCAATTATTTGGTGCAAGGAATGAATATTTTAAAAAGAAATTATTTGGCATCTTGACATGAGATGCCAGAAATGATAAGCCTTTTGGATATAGGACAAATGTCACCAAAGAAAGAACAATGAAATGGCATGTAAAAGGAACTGGGTGAGATAAGGAAGAATGTTTAGGAAACTGAGAGTCCAACAGCAGAATTATGTGAGGATGAAGAAGTGGTAAGAATACAGTTGAATATATGGGAAATCGTGTTGTAAGAGGCAAGTTTGAAACTGCTGGAAAGTGAACACAGATGACAAAGTTGAGAGATACATGTTTGCTAAAAAAGGCTGAGACAGGAGATTTAAATACTATAGATTGATTCTACCTGTAGGAAAAAGAGAAACAAAAGACATATTTAAAGAAAAGTTGCCACTTAAAAAAGACCCGTATAAATAAGGTAGAATTGGTTCTTTAATTTATAAATGATGTCAGTGAAACAAGCCACAAACAAAAACAAATAAAAAATCACAGAGATACAGTTGCATGTAATTTTTCATCTAATTATAAAAATTATAACACATTCAAATATCTCATAAGAGTATAATGTAAATGATAAAAGCTGCTCCTTGCATCTATCCTGTTCTCCAAAGGTAAAGGTGTTAATGGTTGGTTGAACACTTTAAAGATTTTTCACCCTGCATCTACCAGCATGTACAAACATTTCTTGGAGTTTTAGACAAAAGAAGATCACAGTAAACATAGTTCTGCCTTGTGAGTTTTTTCACTTAGCAATATGTAGTGGGTGGTTATTGTTAGGACACAGGATTCTAGTCAGTATTTGAAACCACTGAAGAGACTGTCTTTATACAGATGCACTGCAATTATCCCACTATTTTTTTCTTTCTTTTTTTTAATTGGTACCTTTGAGATATACCTAATGATAACACTCATCAGAGGGAATTTGTAACTGTACATGATATATCTTGCTTCTTCTTTTTTTCCCTTCCCCTCCTGTCCCTCCAACCCTTCTTCCCCTCCTTATTTACAAAAGGTTTGTTTCCATTTTTTCCTTATCCCACTTAATTAATAAGTATTTAATTTTTTTACTATACAAATAACAATGCTGTGGATATTATTATCTTTGTACCTTATTTGCAAATAGGCTTTGCTAGACTATTTGGAGAATAAATTTCTCGATGGAGAATTACTCTAGTGCAAAGTTTGACCTAAAGATAAAAACAAACAAATCCTACAAGGATATAAGCAAACAGGAAATGGAAACAGAAATGAAATTCTCAAACTGGTTTCTTATGAAAAAACAGAATCAAGAAATCTTCTGGAACATTGAATGCCAAAGTATCTTTCAATAGAATGACATCTGAAAAATTTTTAAGTGGAAAAACAATATTGTGCACCAAGAATATTGTTTACATCCAAGTAGTCTTTTGTATGAAAAAGTCATTTTCTGAAAAACTGAGCCTCAGTTTACCTCCTGTCTTCCAGCTGGTGGGGGAAGGGAGGAAAGGACTAACGGAATGTTGCATTTACGAGGAACTGAGGACAGAGGGGAGCCCGGACCGGGAAAGGCCAGGCTATGGGCCCCGTGGCTCTCTGTTTACTCTGTACTGCATGCTCGGGAGCCCCTGTGCTGCAGAGCTGTGTGCACACGGGCACGGCTTGGCCCAGGGTGGAGCCCTCATCAATTATTCTCTTATTCCAGCCTTCCAGGGTCTGTGTTTCCAGAATTCTTTATTGCATCAATTCAGGTGGAATCTCTGTCCATTATTGATGCTCATTTTAAACAACAATTCGTACTATTCTGTTCAAGCTCTTGGAAATGATTGCAAAAATGCTGAAATGTTTAAAACACCACTGAGAAAATTAATAAACAACAAAAATAATCCATTTCTTTTCTATAAAAGGAGCACTGCAGAGAGTGACATATAACCATTTTCAACGGAACTGACCTTGAATAAAAATTTTCTGCATCTTTAAAATTTATACTAAAATCAGGAAGAGCCTGGGTTTTTGGAAAGAAATAAAGCACCCCCTGGCAGATATTATCTGTCATTAAACTGCTTTACATTTTATCTTCCATCTAGGAACTATGAACATGTCTGAATTTTTTATGCTTAAAAGCAGTATTATGCCATTAATTCAAACACATTAAAATACACAGAAAAAGTGAAGGGCAAATAAAAGTAGCTACTTCTGGTTATCATTTGTTATATATTTGACTATCTTTTTTTTTTTTTTTTGGGTACCAGGAATCGAACTCATGACCTTGAACTTGCCAGGCAGGCGCTGTGCAGCTGAGCTAAATCCCTGGCCCGACTATCATTGTTTTAAAAAAATCAGATTGGGTATCTTGTCTTTCCTTTGTATTTTTAATTTATAAATTTTTCACGCAAAGAAATTTGCTCTGTTGTAGTAAAAAGTAAAAGGACGGTATTAAAAAGAACAGTGTTTAATTTGAATATATCGTGATATCACAACAACATGCACATTATTCAGACTAGAATAAAATGCTTCAAAGAATTAACAATAGTTATCTAGATGGTGAAATTAGGGCTTTTTCTTTCTTCATAAACTACAGATATATGCTATTTTTAGATATGAAGAAAAATTTAAAATTTGAGATATAAAGGGTACATTCACCAATAATTTTATGATAACCTATTGTGAGACTGGATTCTGTGGTAGTTGAATGAAGCGTCAGAATTATTCTGGGATTCCATCCACATAGGATATTGTTTTCTTAATTGTCCACATTAAAAGATAAGATAAAGAAGAATCACTTTCGTGATGGAGAACATTCATACAATGGGCTTTTTGATCAATCAGAGCTGGCTTGAAATAATATTCAGACTGTTAAACGTATCTTGGTGGAAAACAGGATGTTTAGGAACCATGATCTACAGTGTCAGACCCACTCAGATTAGGATTCTCTCTCCTTGCAGGCTTGCTATGTGATCCCAGGCACTAAATTATCCGAGCCTCAGTTTTCTCATTTTTAAAATGTAGAAACTAATACTATTGAATTGATGAGGTCATTGGGAATGACACAAATTATAAAGTCCATGTCACAATGATTAGTTATGGGCCCTTGATGTATGGGAAATTCTCCCTTTGTTTTTATCTGCAGGTTTTAAAACGTACATTAAAAGTTACTGTCCCTCATATTTAAAGCAGTACTTTAAAGCTTGCAACCCAGTCTCACATCGCCTCTCCTTACTTCTCACAGCAGTCCCAGGTATCAAGAACGCATCAGGAGGTCTGATTGCATCAGATAGGAGCCCAGCAGACTGCAGAGTGGGCTTCCAAGATGATGACCATAGGCTCAATTTCAGGGGTCAAAGGGGACATGTTAAACTTGAGACAGAGCCAGTTTAGATTGATGGCTGACAGTCGATGAGGGGCAAGTTTGAGTGGCATGCATTTTCCAAAATTCAGAAGAGACCTCACATTTGCTAAATGCTTCCTCTTTGCTGGCACTGTCTTGGAAGGTTTTCTTGTCTTACTTTTGATTGTCCACACAATCACCCTGGGTTCTAGACAATATTTCCATTCGTAACTGAGAAAATAAAGACCTAGAGGTGGTGCCTTGCTCAGGAGGACTTTGATGGGAGAGAAGCTGCTGAGATTTGGACTGATGAGCACCTGAATCTATACCACATCCCAGTGCTCTAAGGTATATAGAAGCTTCTGGCTTCCTTTAGGATCAAAGTCAGCAAATAATTGGATTTATGAGAGCAGCTTTTAGTCTCTAGAAAGAGTAACTCCACACAGTTAAGAGGGTTTTCAAGACTCAAGCTGCAATAGGCCTGAGATCTATTCACTGTGATAGATGCTAAATGCTATAGGTTGAGCACGTGCACAAGGCCTGCAGAGAAAGTCTTTGGCTCAGTAGTACCCAGGAACTCAGTGCTGCCAGTGAATCACTGTGGGAGTAGCTGCCAACCAAGGGTAGACTTTACCTGTTGGGAAGATCCCACTTGAAGCTGCTGAAAATTCATACATACATCTTTGAAGGTGTGGGACAAACACAGCTGTCATTAAAGTGGCCAGAGTAGGGAGTGCTCCCATTTCATTGAGAAAGAAGTCGAGACTTACTCTGGAGAGCCCAAGTGAGACAGTAAAAGTCAAGCAGGTCTGGCCTTTCTTTAGACTTTGATATCTGCCTTTCTTGTGGACTTTTCCATGCATTTACTGATGATCGTTCAGATCAATGAATGCATGTGACTTTTGTTCTACAGATGTTCATGGTTGAACTTATTGCCCACTCTTCCACACTCTGAGGATTCATCGGTAAACACAGCTGATAAAAATCCCACCCTCACGGAACTTGTATTCTAAAGGAAGAAGACGTACACAAGATACGTTATAGTGTGACACAATATTATAGAATGTGATAACTGTTATGGAGAGGGATAAAGAAAGAGGACGTTAGAGAGGGCATCACTGTGAAGACAACATGGTAAGAGACATGGCGAGTTAAGGGAAACAACCACGGGGATTTCTTAGGAGTGAATGTTCCAGACACGGAGAGCAGGCAGTTTGAGATTCCTGAGACTGGAGTGTGCTGGGAAGTTTCCAGGATAGCCAGAGGCCAGCAAGTCTGAAACAGTGTGAGAGAGTGTTTAGGGGAGGCGGCAGGTGTCAGATCCTGTATGTCCTTATTATTTATTTCAAGGACTTTGGTTTTTACTCTGGGTGAGATGGAGACCAAGGAAGGATGTGGAGGGAAAGAGTCTTATTGCTTTATCAGACTGAGTTAACAGGATCACTCTGATAGGTGTGTTTAGAATTGTGTGGTTTCAACTTCACCAGAAATGTACATATAGGAAATTCCCCTACCCCTGGGTTTTAGGCTGCCCAAGGCAAAGGTCATTGGATTTGGGACTCGAGATGGACCACAAACTTTATTTGGTAAAGTGTGCATGGGGGAGAAAAGTCCACCAGGAGAGGCGTTTGCCTGTGGAGGAAGTTGTCAGGGAAAAACGAAATTGCATTTTCATATGACAGTCCCCATGTTACTATGGCCACTTTCTGTGAAGAATGCCTGGATGCCATTGACACAAACACATCAGCCAAAAGTTCTGTCTGGTTACCTTGGTTACCTAGAATGGGTCCTCTTAAGATGATCTGTGAAAGTAGCTCCAGTCTGGACAGGGTAGTTGACATGAATCTCTGAAGGCACATGATTTCCCACGAGACTGGACCAAGAGACATGAGCCATGCTTCATTATGAGTCTGAAGGAGCTTTCTAAACATAGTCTCTCGATTGTCCTCTGTTCTTTAAAAAATAGCCTGACATTTTCTGAAACTGTTTAAAACATTCACAAACTTTATTAGTTATTTTAGCATGTTTTTCATTTAACTAAACATTTACTGAATACCTCCAAAGTTCTATGAATCATGGTAAACGATGAACTCGGTCTAGTAGGAAACCAAGATGACCAGATGATAGCAGAACTATAATGCGTGCTTTTACAGGCGTATTTCTGTGACTATAGAAGTGCAGAAGAAGAAATTCTTTTTTTTTTTTTTTTTTTTTGTGGGTACTGGGGGTCGACCTCAGGACCTCACGTGCCAGCAGGCATCCGTGCCGCTGAGTGATATCACAGGCCCTTTTCTCGTACATGGGTACAGGGAGTCAAACTCGGGCCCTTGCGCTTGCAAGGCAGGCACTTACGACGCTGAGCCATCTCACCGGCCCAAGAAGAAATTCTTAACTCCTTAAAAAGGAGTTTGAAAAGGGTTTCCAAAAAATTAAGGAGTAAGACTTTTACTTTAGGTGTGTGTCATATTTAAAGGCATTTTTCTTCTCCTCCACCCCACCTCTTCTCTTTCCCTTTCTCCAACCCTCCTCTCTTCCTTCTCTTTCTTCCTTCAACCAGTGCTTATTGAGTGTTTATATTAACAACATGCAAAGCGTTAGAGATTGGGCCTTGTTCCTGAAAAACTTCTAAATGGGCAAGATAGAAGAGCATTTTCCAGAAACTGCAAGTATTTCTCTTTGGTTGGGTTATAATACTGATGTAATTAGGATTGCCAAATTCTAAGTACACGTGGTTAAATTTGAGTTTTAGATAAAGAACAATTTTTAGTATAATATATAAAAATATTGCATGGGACATAGGTATACAAAATATTATTAACTAGTTTAATTTTTTTCTTCCTTTTTTGCTAAGTTGGGCAACCTTACCTATAAGTGAATCTTAGGAAATCAGGTTAGAAATTTAAGCATGGATAGTGAAATTTAATAAATCATCCTAAGGAGATTGAATGTCTTGCTTCCAATTATAGGGAGCCATTGAAGTGTGTTAGTCAAGAAAGAACAAATTAATAATGATTGTTTTGCCCACAGTGAAGATATCTGAGAGAGGCTCAGAGGCTCATCCCCAGGCACCATCATTATTTCCAAGAATTCGATGGTCTCTTGGCCCATGCCTCAGATATTTCTAAGCACCTGAGTGAGTCTCCAAATATCCAAGTCTGAATGTTCAGTCAACTAATGTGAACATTCAGGGATTCCTTTCCATATGTACATCAGACAGTTAGGCCAATAGGTTCAAACTTGTGCTTTGTCTCAATCCATTTTCTGTTGCTGTAATATAACACCATTAACTGAGTAATTTATAAGAAAAAGGAATTAATTTCTTACAATTCTGGAGGTTGGGAATTCAAGATCAAAAGTCTCCATCTGGTGAGCACCAGGCAGAAGGATTGCTTGGCAAGAGAGAGCATGCCAGAGAGAGACTGAGAGGGGTCAGAACTGGCTTTTGTAACAGTCAGTTTCCTGATAATGAGTCTACTATTGGAATAATGACATTAATCCATTCACGACCATCAAATGCTTGTGTGTGCTATCAGTTTTAAAGGTGAAATTCTCAGACGTTCAACTGTGCATGCATGTGTGCGGGTGTGTGTGCGTGCACACACATGTGGATGTGTAGTACTGGGGCATGAAACCTGTATCTTTCTGCTACATCACCATTCCTTTTTGTCTCGTTAAACTGCTAAGTTTCCCAGGCTGAGGTTGAACTTGCAATCCTCCTACCTCAGCCTCCCAGAATGCTGGGATTGTAGGCACACACCAGCACACCTAGCTAGGCAATGAACTTCTACTGTATGCAGCAAATAAAGTAGGAAAGTCAGACTAGCTATAAACAAGTCTTTTTTGATTTGCTTTCATGAGTAAGATAAGAAGCAATTGGAATTTAATATACCAAAAGGATGTAGAAAGATGTTGCTAAAGCATGTATTTCACTATGCCTGAAAAATTTGTTACTGATGAATTCCTCTCAAATCTTGTTTGCTAATAATTTATTTGTTTAACCAAGTAATTACATATTAAACCAAAGTCTCGGAAAATTAGAAAAAGAGTATGTGTATGTATAAAGATTTACACACATACGTGAACATACAGATAACACATGAAGCACTGAGACTTTTAGATCGATGGCTGCAACTGGATAAAGAAAAAAACAACTGTAAATGGGCAGCGGGATGACTTAAAAACAGCACCATATGACAAGCGAGGACCATTGGTGTGTTTTCTGAAAGACTGCTGCAATCAGAGCAATAATGCTTGCAAAGAACTGACTCGTGACTTTGCAGTTGGTGGGGGGAGAGTAGGAAGGCAGAACCTATGCAGCAATTCATGGTAAAATGGTGCATTAGCAAAGGGTTTAGCATACAGTAGGCATGATACCAGCAGTGTAATTCCACATCTGAGAAGGAGCGATAAAACTCTCATTTATTAGCAGGGGAAATGGATGGTTTGGCGGAGAGCAGTGGAAAGGTTTTATTTTATGTGCTGTTGGTGAATGGAGATGGGAAAGCAGAGAAATGAATATCTGTGGGGCACACACGGCACCATCGCTGATGTTAAGAACTTGCATTAGCTCATAGGTCCAGCTCATTGAAGCCTCTCCACCAACTTCACTCTTTGAGGATAAATTTTGTCATTTTACTTTATACACGAAGAAATCAATGCTGAGAAGGACTAAAGAACTTTGTCCTTTGTCACAAATTGGGTGACAAACCTGAGATTGGAATTTGGATCTTTATGCTTTTTCTATCCCACCAACTGGCTCTCCATAGTTTCTACTGGACACTATCTCACTATAGGGAAATTAAGACCATTGCTTTATCTCTTGACGCAGGATTTTCTACCTTGGCTCTCTACAGGCCCAAGAAAAACATTTTCTTATTCTAGTTCTATTACTCTCTTATATTTGAGACAATTGGTTAGTGACTTCACCCACTAACCAAGCCTTGGTGAGCCAAGCCTTGGTCTGGCCTCACTGCTGCTTCTGGCATCAGGGCACAGTCCACACTGGGAAGCCGGCGATATGCTGGGCTTCACATCTGAGCAGTGACAGCCCCGCATCCTCATGCTCAGCACTGCTGAAGTCAAGGCAAAAAGTATGAGGATCAAGTTCGTTTGAGTGAGGAGGATGAACATTATGTTTTATACATAAAAAATATTTTGTGTTTTGTCATCAATATCTAGAGTGCATCCAACCTGCTTAGGATTGTGCTTCATGCTTTACATTTTTTAAAGCTTAAGTTAATTTTATCTGTTATCCTAATCTTAAAATTTAGAAACAAGTATTTAAATATGTCTAGTATAATTTCAAGGTTATAACATATGGATTATACATGGTCTGTATATAGAAGGGCCTGGGGTCAAATCCAGCCTGCTTGCTTTTTTTTTTTTGGTACCGGGAATTGAACTCAGGACCTCGCGCTTGCCAGGCAGGCGCCATGCCACTGAGCTATATCCCGGCCCAGTCTGCTTACTTTTGTAATTCACGTTTTATTGAAGCACAACCACCTACACCTTCTCCTTTAACAGTGTCTGTTGCTGTGGGCCGTGCCGAAGTTGTGTAGTCACAGTAAAGATAGTGTGGCCCAGCAAAACGAAAATATTTATTTCTGACCTTTTCAATAAGTATTTGCTGACTTCTGGCCTATGACAATAGGAGATACTTCAATCTTATATTTCAAATTGGATTGTACACATGATTCTTCATTCCATCTGTCCCAGAGAAACCATTAATCTTTTATTTGATAGCACATAAATTTGCTTAGGCATTTTTTCATCTGAAAATACTCATTGGGAAATTATTTTTTTTAAACAAAGGGAGATATTTCTATGAAGTCCTCACCAAGGCATTGGGATTTAGTTGCTATTCCCATTTCAGAAAGAAAAGGTATTTAGGCATACAGAGTTTACTTTTCAAAATCCAAATGAGACAAAAATCTGGGCACTGACTACCTGTCCAGTCCTCAGCTCCGTGATGGCTGGAAGGAAGCAGGGAGGACAGAATCCTTAACCTTTAGGAGGTCAGTCTGTTTGGCCCAAGTTAGACTCAGTAAGTAACAATGTCAGGTTTGAGCTTAGGTTTACATGGTTCCAAAGTGCACTTATACTTCTCAAGTTCAATTTTATGAGGCCCTTCGCTAATACTCTTCATGTATCATGAGCCAAGGACAGACGGATAGACACACAATAATCAATAACATGGCTTCAATTTTCCTATATGGCATGTGACTTAGAAACTTTTTATATATTAAAATTTGACTGTCTATTTTGAAGAAGGGAATGCAAATTTCAAATGAATATTTAAGATAAAACAAAAGACTTCAAATAAATTAAAGCTTGAAGAGCCCCTGGGAGTGCAATATTCTCCATGCAATACTTTTACTTACAGTAAGAAGAAAAGAGAAAAAAGAACCAACTCTTTTGGAAAAAAAAATGCACAAAGGAAAGCCCCCTCATAGCTAGGATTTAAACAGAAGGAAGCAAAAGAGAAAAAGTTTGAAGAACAGAGGCTTCAGATGCAAACTTGAAAATGACTTTCACAGAGTGTCGTTGGTCAATCTGCCACTGAGAAGCCTAATTAAGACATCTGCTAAGAGTTACCAATTGATGGTGGTCTCACTGTCACACCATTTTAATTGACATGCTGTGATTTTGTTCCAGATTAACTTCATAAGTGGTCCTCCTAATAGAAAGCTCACCTAAATTGAAAGTGGGCTGTAAATGGGGATTTGTGATGTTAATAGGCCAGTGTAACCTCTATGTCATTTACATACATTTCCATTTTTCCCAGTGCATATTTGCATATATTGGAGGATGTCACTGAAGGTTCTGCATGGGCAATAATAGCATGGTAATGAGCATCCCACTGGTGCAGTGTCCAAAGTGTCACTTCTTTGACCTCCCCTCAGTGCTAATTTTGGAGATGCCTTTGAGTGTCCATCATTAATAACATAAACCCATAATCCAGAAAAACAAGAACTCAGCCTCTTTACGCAGGTAAAGAAATGTTTGGAAGATGGAAACTGATTGAAGTATGGAGTCTTTGTAACATATGAAGGCTTATTTAGTGCTTTAAAAGCTCAGTACATTGAACTAAAATACTCAATAATCTTAGCCGATCTGGTGGCCCATTAAAATTCCTCATTGTGATAGACTCATACAAGGAGGACTCAGGAAACAGGACTCAGAAAAGCAGTTTTAAGGAAAGGGCAATGAAGTTAAAGTCTATCAGACCAGATTTGAGCTGTGGATCTGCCCCTGTCTGCTCTGTGTCTCTCTGAATCTCAGTTCTGCAACTATAAGTTCTGTTTATTAATAGCATTTAATATTATGTCTATGGCAAAGATGGAGATAATGCACGTAAAAGCATTTGTATGTAAACTTTAGTGAATGAGGGCAAATAAAGCAAAGAAACAAAGCAAAAAGAGGACAATACAATGTTCGATTTTCCTTGACCCATTATGAGATTCTCTCCAGTTACTGGGGTTATATAGAGAAAGAAATGGCACTTTCAAAGGGACTTCCAACAGGTATTTTGAAAAACTAAGCTGAACAGATCAAGTGTAACAGTGCAGTTAAACCCCCTCTTCCTGTAAACTTTCCTGTCACTCGTGGTCGTATTTTATAATGGTAGCACTGAGGGACTGGAGAAGATTGAGATGAAATACTGCTCTCTCTGAGTACATAGACATCAGCTAGATAGTTCTTTTGTACAATTTCATTTACATTGACCATCATTTCTTTTTCTTTAGTTTCTTTGGCCGTTTGTTGGTTTTTCTTTTTCTTTTTTTGGCACTGAGGATTGAACCCAGGACATTTGCCCTGATCCACATGAGCAGTAGTTTTTATTTTTTTATTTTGAGACAGGGTCCCATTAAGTCACTAATTTGCCCAGGCTGGGCTTAAACTTGTGATCCTCTTGCCTCAGCTTCCCAGAGTGCTGGAATGACAGGGGTACACCACCATGCTTGGTTCATCACTTTTTTCTTGAGTACTCTGCATAATCACTGGGCTTGCTTTGGAGCTCATGCTCTGCTCATCACTATACATATTAAAACAGTATTCACTGGTATCTCTCCATCTCTAAAGGAATAGGATTCCTCTAAAGGAATCCATTCCCAATTTTTGTAGCTTATCATTAAGAATCAACTCAACTAGTTTTGGTTGCAGATTCACCTTTTGTGCTTATTTTAATCCAGAAAATGAAACAGGGACAACAGCAAATATTTTGCTGTGTGTCTTCATGAAGAAAGATCCCATATGAACAGGCAGGATCCCCTCAAATCCACATCCCATAGACTGATATAGGGCACAAGATAGGCAGACACAATAAGGGATAATAAGTACCTGACATAAGGGATGGGAGTGTGCTCAGGGAGGACTGTAGTGTTCAGGAGGACTGCTAGAGACAGACAGGCACCAGAATATCATGTAGACAAGTTAGTATGATATAGAAAATATTTCTGTGTCTCACCAATGTTAACAGACATGAGAGTTTTAGGGTGCTTAGGCAAGTTGTAAAGATCTTGATATTGTCCCACTTTACTACTGTAGCAGACAATGTTAGTTGCATTTGTGTGTGTGTCAGTCAGCTTTCCCACAGTTACAACAAAATTTCAAACACCCACAATTCAAAGGGGAAAACTTTAATGTGGCTCATGGTTTCAGAGGACATAGTCCATGGTGAGCTGGCTCCAAAGCCAAAACATCAAAGTAGAAATGCACGGCAGAGCAAAGATGGCAGATTCATGACTGCTGGAAAGGAGAACAGGGAAACAGTTCCAGAGAGGAAGGGGACAGGGGCCAGACATAATACCCAAGGTCACACATCCATGACCCACCCAGACACACCAAGAAATGTGCTTTACCAATCCCCTGGGCCTTTCTGAATCCAATCAAGTTGAAATATCACAATTAATGGTCACTGTGTATGTGTGTGCATGCATCTGTGTGTGTGTGTGTCATCATTTCGAATCATTTTTTCTTCTGATTCCTATGGGGAATGCCTCTCTGAACCTATGTCATCTTGATGAGGTATGGTCATTATTCAGTCCTTAGCTCCTGCTAGAGAAAGGACATGTGCCCTGAAGGGCCAAGCCCCTAACTTTGGGCAGTGTGGTCAGCTGCAGTTGTGTATAACGGCCAGACAGGCTCAGCTAAGGTCTTTCCTGGAATTAATATGTGGATTTGAGGAATACAATAGTTTTTCCATTGTTACTGTGAAACTGGAAAGCTGCAGGTTTAGAGATGAAGGTAGTCTCGTGAAGAGAAGCTTTTAGAAGATGAAGCCAAGTATGGTTGAGATACAGAGAGAAAAACAGATCCCAGGACATCTCCGAGCCACAAGGTCCTAGCTGTGTAAGCCGAGGAATTCCCTTACACTTCAGCTCATCTGATCTGGGTATCTGACACTTGTAATTTAAAGCCAATTAAGACTTGGAAAGGGAGGGTAAGAGAGATGCACAACCGAAGGAATGAAGTAGGAGATCAAGAGTTGGCAGAAGATATGAGGCCAATGGGTTGGGAAGAGGTTAGGCTGTTATTTTGGCAAGGAAATAGAACTCATCTGGCTTTTAATTAACCTTTTATCTAGCTTTTCTTCTGTGAATATTATGCCTGTAATATCTTTATAAAGCCCTAATTATTTTGGGGCAGGTGTCATAATTTTTAACATCAAATTCTCTCTCTATGTCACATGTGACAAAATCTATCCCATTGTGCCACACAAGACTCTCCACTTGTGAGCCCTGTTAAAACAATGTGAAAGAAACTTGAGAGAAACACGATTGAGAAGCAATGTGGTATCACAGAAAGAATATTGGTTTTTAAATTAGAAACTGAGATTGGAATAAACATTTTGACACCTCCTTGCGGGGGCATTTACTTTGTGACTCTGAGCCTTCATTTCTTTAATGTGGAAATTGGGATAAGAATAATAATTGTCCTTACCTCACATAGTTTTCATATAGGCAGGATGATATACTATAAATGTTGTAGATGGTCTGGCACTAAGAATAACAGGTTCTCAATTCATATTTTTTCTTCTTGCTTCCAGACTTAGCCTGTTAGCGATATTCAGAAGAGATGAAATATCCCCACCCTCAGCCCCAAAGCACAGGTGGAATCCTTTCAGGGGCAGAAATGAGTGGAGTTATTCATTTTTAAATTTATTATTATTTTGGTGACAATGGCAATTTCTAGGTCTTTGTGATGTTTTAGGTTGAATCTTCTGGATGAATTTTTTTTTGTGGCGGTACTGGTATTGAATGCAGAATCTTTACACTGGGACTCATCCCCTGCCCTTTTTACTTTATTATTTTGGGACAGGGTCTCCATAATTTGTTAAGTTACACAGACTGGGCTGGAGTTTGGAATCTTCCTGCCCTAGCATCTCAGATTTCTGGGGTTACAGTTGTGTTTCTGCACCCAACTTCTGGGTGATGTTTGAAATAATTTCTTCTTGAGAACTTTCTGTCATTTTGTAGGATTTTTCCAGAAAAGAGAGAATAGAGAGCCAGGTGACTCAAAAGGAAAACTCTAATCCCAAACAGTAGATTTCCTTTTATGCTGGGCTAGTTCCTTAGGATCAGAAAGATTCAGGGATTTGGGGTTGAATTTCTGTCTAAAAAGGAAAAGAACTCATGTGCATCATTATTTTTATTCTATATTACCTCTGGCCAATACTCTCAGTCCATTCCCAGCAATCAGTCAATGAGATGCTTCTAGACATTTTGCAGGAGTTAACCTATTCGATACTTCTAAAACACATGCAACACCCTCTCCCAGATAGTATTAACATTTCAATATATAGAAGCTAATAAAATCTTGAGAAGTTGACATTTTCTCATGACAAACAGCAAAAGTAAAACCGAGGCCTGTGAGATCACAAAGTGCTACTGCCTTTCCACTACCATACTTGGTTATGTATGATGTGTGTGTGCCAAGTGAAAAGTGAGGAAGCGGATAATTAAATACAAGACAAGAGTCTTTGTCACTGTCCCACCTGAAGAGAACCAACGGCTGCAATATTATTATCCTTCCTTGTCCGCTGGATGAAGGAATTGGTGTAGGAAGAAGGGGGTGTGGCTTTGGTAGAAGCTTGATCACTAAAGGGGAGATGGCTCCCAGTCCTGGGACCACAGTCCTGGGCCCTTCATTTTCAGGCTCTGTTGGAGCTGGGCTGCAGGGTCTGCTTGCCTGGGAGAGGTGTCAATGAGCCATTTGCTTTACCCTTTACAAAGTTAAGTGTATTATTTTGTTCTTCATGCTGTTTTTTAAAAAAGCTCTGACAGACTCAAAAGGAATAAAATAATAAGTGTCAGCATGCTGGGTGCCTTCTCAAAAAATGAGAAGTTGAAGGCTGAGAAACTTCGCTGTCAAGAAGTAGTGAGTTTGGCTGAGGAATACTAACGATTAAAGTGGCCCATATTTCATCCCATACACTCCAAAGCTTTTCTAGGAGTGGGGCCTGCTAGAGCTCCTACCTTCCCAGAACCAGATAGGAGGCAGCAGTTAAAATGGAAGACAGGCCTGGGCAAGGAGTCACCATCCCCTTGGCTGAGCATGGCTTGTATCTTGGATGTGAAGAGCCAGTCTCCTGAGAAGGATCCTAAGATGGACACACAGAAGGCAGCAGGGGGATGCTGAGGCAGAAGCACTGAGACATGAGCCTGAAATCTAGATTGGTCAGGAAGTGAGGGAAAATGCCACCCAAGGGAGGCACTAGGGCAGTGATCCTCTGCCTGGCATGACTTGCTTGTCCAAGGGGACTTTTGGAAATCACTGGAGAGATTTCTGGTAGTTATGAAAGGTGGATGGGGTGAGCATGTGTTAAGGTTTGGATATGATTTGTTCCCCAAAGTTTCATATGCTGGAGATTTTGTTCCCAAAACAATAGTATTGAGATGACAGAAGTTTTAAGAGCAGCAGCTAGAAAGAGATAATTAGGTGATGAGAACTCAACCCTTGGAAGGAATTAAGCCCATCTTGCAGGAATGGGTTAGATCTTGAGGAACTGGGCTGATTACTGCAAGGTTGGATTGTTATAAAGTGAGTGCAGCTCCCTCTGCTAGCACTCTTGCTTCCTCTTGCCATGTGATCTCTTTCTCTCTCTCTTCCTTGTTGCACACATCCCTGGCACGTGATTCATCTACTCCGTTAAGATGTAGCATAAACGCTTTGCCAGATGCAGCTGCCTGATCCTTGACTTCTCTGCCTCCAGGACTGTGAGCTAAATAAACTTCTTTCCTTCACACATTACTCAGCATCAGGTATTCTGTTTTAGCAACACAAAATGGACAAGGCAGTGTGCTCCTGGCATTCACCTGGCAGTTGGAAATCAGAGATGCTAATATCCATGATGTTGAGATCAAGAAACCATGGTTCTAGGGGTACCAGGTGGCTACATCAGAAGTTCAGACTCGGTGTGGAATGACTTAAGAGAAAGGCAGGAGACATGGCCAGTGTCTTCATGCTCTGACAGCTTGCCTAAAACAGCTGCACCGTTGTCCCCTGTGGGCTGGGATCACTGCTGTGGATTGGCTCTCTTCTACTTCTCCATTCTCATATTATGCCTGCTTCTCTGTGTGATTGAGAGACTTTCTCTGATTTTGCTTATAAAATGAGAACAGCAGCAGAAGGATAGGAGGAAGACAAAGTCATTTGATGGTGTAACATTTCCTTAGAGTGAGCTTCTGTTCTGAGGACTGGTGTTCAGGTTCTAGCTCTGTCACTTACTAAGTGTGGCTTGAAGCAAGTTAATTACTTTCTCTTTTTAAAAACTGTATCCTGGGGAATTTAATGATACTTACATTATAGCAGAAAATGCCCCCCCCCGCCAGTATACTTCAGTTTCTGTTAGTTACTGTTACCCAAGTAACCTCCAGTTTACTTCAGTTCCTGTTACTAGTTTCTGTTACTTATGTTTCCCAGAAATGGCTGGTCACTATGATGCATGGCTGGTCACTATGATGCATATCATAAGAACCAATCCCCAAATGACAAGCACTCTGCCTCTGTACTTCGGTTTTGCTACCCCATAAATATCTCCCTCCCTGAGCCTTTGGGGTCCAACTTCTTTGGGAGTGATCCCAGTTGGGTCCACTGGCATAAATAAAGCTGATTCTCACCTCCACCTCAGTGCTGCTTGGTTTTTGGTCATGGCTTTGCTGTTACAATATCATGAGATTATTTGTAGGCTTCAATAAGACATATATAGAATGTAGAATACCTGGTAAATATTTTGAAAATAATAGCTATCATTGTTATGGTTGTCATTACTATGTAGAAAAGATAAGAAATATTTGGGGTGAGGGATGGGGAGGTGCACTGACCCCAACAAGAGACCCTGGGAAGGCTCAAGTGTGACTTGACAGAGTGGGCTCGCGAAGGAGGTGCGCCCTCCAGTGAATTATGATATTAAACAAGAAACAATGGTCACTAAACAGCAATCTGAACAAAGTTGCATTTATTTTATTTTCTTGGTAAAGCACTTTGGAGGGGATAGAGCAGATCTCTCCGAGCAGAGGTGGAAACAGATAGAGGCAAGAAAATGGCAGATGTACACTGAATCAGGTCCTTCTCTGAGTTCAGGTCTCCAGTTGCTTCAGGCTGGTGAGTCCTGCTCCTGCGCTTCCTGTCTAGTTTCCCAGCATGCTTTGTGCCTGGAAGCCTGCTGTCAAGCAACTCTGGAGCACACTGAATTTCCAGCTGCAAACTTCGTGGACAACTTCATGTGCGATTGTTGAAAGCTTCAACAGGCTCCTTGGCAATGCCAGCCACAGAACTGCCTTGCCTTTGTATTATGCCTTGTGTTCGTTTAGTTCCCTGGAAAGCACGGAATCCCGAGTGGAACTATGTGTGTAAGACATTTATGCAGACACGTCCTTAGGGTCCACCTCTGTGGAGCAGTGAAGAATGATGCAGCACTGAGCAGAAAGAGAAGTTGAGTTGTGGTACAGGCCCCATGACAACTTTGGCCAGATGGAAGAGACACTGTGGAAATGTTGGGGTGGCATTTTGAGGCAGTCCCTTTTTAGGGTGAGATGTAAAGGTCTTATGCTTCTTCGCTGATTGTTAGATCTGAGCAACATGGAAAGGGCATGATTTTGGGTGTGATGACTCTAAGTGGGGAAAGCCATTCATTCTCCAAGGCATGGACAGCTAAAATCTGTCCACTCCAGTAACAAGGGCTTCCCTGGAGGATGACCTGGAGGTGCATCACAGTGTTCACTCACCCTTGCTGCCCACCCCAACCTTAGCTTTGCTTCAAAATCAAAGGTGAAACTGGTGCAGGAGGTTAGGAGGCTTGCAGGAACTGTGCACCTGTTCACTGCTCCCCTAGGCACTCAACCCACACTACCATTGTCCTGCCTCACTCAGTCTCTTCCTTGGAAGGGGGTGGGTTATTAAAAGGCGAGATGGGCTTCATGAGAAGACAAGTGGAAAGAAGACTTGAGGAAGTTCTGTAGACTAGTCAAGGGATCTCAATGCCTTTATGGAAAGAGTGCATCTTCAATGGGGGCAATATTGCAAAAGCTGATTGTGATGGCTTATGTCTAGATGTCCCCCCAAAGCCTCATGTGGTCATAGGTGGGGCTTTGTCAGAGGTGGCTGGATCTAGAGTGTGTGACACTGGAATTGACTCATGGTGCAGTGCTAGACTTGGGGCACTAGGATTAAGGGTGTGAGTGCTGCCTGCCCTGAGTCGCCTGGATAAGATATAAGGGACAGAAAGATGCTGTTAGTGTCCCTTGTTTGCTTGCTTTTGCTGTCTCCTCCTTGCCATGAGCTGGTTCTACTTTGTGATGCTCCTCTTCCCTGTGTCACCCTTCCTTGGAGCCAGGTCATTATAGATAAAAACTTTCACAAACTGTGAGCTACATAAACCTTTCCCCTTTAACTTTGGATGTCAGATATTCTGTCTCAGCAACAAAAGAAAAGTAACCAAGACTTTGATCTTTTGGTAGAAGGAGTGATGAATAAATTAGACTCTTTTTTTATACATAAAGCATACAGAGTATATAAACAGACAATAGCATAGCTTGAGGTTAAAATTTGATGGGGTTTAATTAGAGGGAAAACATCTAAAATGGCTCCTAAAGGGGGAGAATTAACAAAAAAGAAAGTATGAGAACATAGAAGAAAGAAAAGGAAGCTCTGAGCCTCGCATTTTCACATTTGCCTTCACGTTCCAGGATTTGAGTCTGTCCAAATTCTCAAGGGATGGAAGCCATCAACTATAACCCTTAGTATTAGCATGATACATGGTGGGTTTTGGTGTTGTTTGTTTGCTTAAACAACATTAAAGTGAAACTGAAAAAAATCCCACTTGGACCACCATTTTAAAGTTTGGAAGTCTGTATGTGCACTTGGACATACAACACAGCCAGCATGTCCAACTTCTCTTTTATAATGGAATGTTTGGTATCATGGACTGCAGACCACTTCCAAATGGGTTACCAGACATCATCTTCTGCCCCTTCCCACAGGGCCCCCACCTGTTTGCCTGGTCACACCACTTCATCTCTGGGAGATGCATCTGGCTGGCTTCACACACTTAGGTAATCTGCTTGGCCTCTGTGGGCATTTGCACTGCAAGCTCTAATAGGATATTAGAATCTTAGGATATTACAGCTGAGTTGGTGGGAGCTCAGTCCTGACTTCATGTCAGAGGAACTTTCACAAAATCCCTCTGGCATTCTGATTTAATTTGGGGGGCATTCATATGTTCTAATAGCTCTCCAGGGGGCTCTGAAGCACCCCCTGGACAGAGAGCATCCACCTAATACAGCCTTTCACTTCTCAGCTCAGGAAATTGAGATTCAGGAAAGAGAATTGTCTAAAGACACATAGCTATTGCTCAAGGAGCTAGAATTAAAATCAGGTCTTCTGACCATGGCTTGGAGTATATGCCTCTTCCTTACTTTTAAAAGTTTATGTGGGGAACTATGATGTAGTGGGTAGGTTTGTCCAAACACCAGAATTAGATTGTATTTTTTAGTTTGCCTAGTGACAGCATTTATTGCCTCTAATTCTTCTACTGCCTAATGAAGGCTTCTTTTCCCTTGGTTCTGTACCTGAGATTGCATGAGGTCCTTGAAATCAATGGGAGAAAGAAAAGGGGACTTAATATACATCTAGAAGCTTCTTTCTACAAGCCAAAATTGTGCCAGATGCTTTACTATAGTTGCTTAGTTAATTTTCACAATAATTCTAGGAGGTTGGTATTACTAGCTCCATTTTGAAATGGTGAAAGAGGCTCAGAAGGGTTTGTTCATGTGCTCAGGGTCTTATAGTTTATGAGTAATTTATACTCAAGTCATAACTTTCCAAAGCTGATTTGCTGGGTGAATCCACTGGAAAGTAAATTTCTTCAAGTCAGGAATTTTTAAACATGAGTTTGTTCATTCATTGTTTTCTTTACTGCCTACAACTCTAACAGCACATAGTATCTGCTCGATAAGAATTTGTTGACTCAATGAACGAGTACTACTGAACTCTACAGGACTTAATACTTGGGAAAAAAAGATTTTTGAGTTCAGTGAAATATGCAACACTGAAGAAAAATTCTCCACCTTTAATTTTGGGATGCAGCAGCTTTCAAAACATCTGCAAAGGAGCATATTGCATTTAAAACACCTCCTTCAAGTGTTCCATTGCCAAGCATAGAAATATGCCAAGTAAGGGAAATATCTTAAGCATGTCGGGGAGAGAGGGAGAAAGGAGAGAGCGATTGTGTCTGTGTGTGTGTGTGCAATTGTACATTGTGCAGAGTTTTCTTAAAAAGCTGTTGTTAAGGAGAGAGAGAAGATCAGTATCTCCTAGGCTGTCCCAGGGTGTCTGGAGCCATGAAGCTGCCTGGGGAGAGGTGCGGCAGGGGGGCGTTTGGGAAATGGGGTCGGCACGTTGCTCTTTATCTCCTTGGGTGTGAGCTAACTTGCGTGCTAGTAACACCCTTCCCTCCACTGCTTCCCAATCCACAAAGCCTTGCTTATAAAAGTACATTTATCATTCCTGCCTCTCCAGAACTTGGATTTATAAAGGCACCTAATACGTGCCTGCTGAGTGCAATGACAGTTGTGTTTCTATAGAAACAGTATTTCTGTAGGTTAAGGCAAATTCTCCAGGTATTGCAATTATTATGATCTTTCCCCGGAGGAACGTACATTTCATTTTGGGTGAAGACAGAGTGTAAATATTGTTTATCACTTTCATAGTGTGTAACATCCTGGTGACACTTGACTTGTGTGAGTCAGCTGAGATGTTACTGCTGTGCTCTGAATGAAGCAAAGAAGGTTTAGAGAGCTTGAAGAATCTTCTCAAAGCCACTCAGCCGGGAAGTACTAGCTGCAGGGTGTCAGCCCTGTTCTGAGCTCCCGCACGGAACCAGTTCCATGTGGTATAGGATTAGCCTTGGGCAAAGAAAAGTTTGGCTCTCGACCAGTTCCTGATGGAACCAGTTCCATGTGGTATAGGATTAGCCTTGGGCAAAGAAAAGTTTGGCTCTCGACCAGTTCCTGATGGAACCAGTTCCATGTGGTATAGGATTAGCCTTGGGCAAAGAAAAGTTTGGCTCTCGACCAGTTCCTGGGGGTGGCCTCTAAGCCCTTGGCCTCTCCTCTCTGTGCTAACGGTGTGATTTATCATAAGGACCACCTGGCACACAGTAGCAACTTGACCTCCAGAGGGGCTGAAGGCCAAGATCAGCACATGACAGCAAGCGAGATCTATGGAACCAACCCTGGGGAAAAGTCCCGGACACCAAAGCTCACGCAAGCTTTCTTGATTGTCAGGACTCCAAGTGTTCTGCCACAAATGATTGCTGGGATAGCTATGTGATGTCTGCATGTCCTCTGGCAGAGGACAACTGGATCCTGTCCCTGGGACCCTCCTGGATGCCGCTTTATGCACCTTTGCCTGTTGCTGATCTTACACTGTAATCTTTCTGCTGCAGTAAACCACAGCTGTGAATATAAGTTTTTTTTTTTTTTTAATTTTATTTTAAAGAGAAGAAAAAACAAAACAAATCAAAAGAAGAACAAATTTTCAAAACAACATAATAGGAGGGTAACAATGGTTAATACATTGCGTATTACTCTCTTTAAGTTAGTTATTCAGGACACCAGACATTAGCATTCAATTGTCCAAACATTATTGGCACAAACCTTACTCTTCAATGAACTAAGTAAAAATCGTAGTGTATCTATCTTAACCATCTTATATATATATATACAATTTTTTTCCCTTTCCCTTCTTTCTTTTCCCTATTCCAGTCTCTCTTTCCTTTTGACCAGTTTCTTTTTGATTCACCATGTCTATTGTACATTTTGGATATTATTTACTCTTTCAGTTTCTCATACTAGAGAGACAATACGATGCTTACACATGTGCTTCTGGTTTATTTCACTTATGAGTATTTTCTCGAGTTGCATCCATTTACCTATAAAAGTCTCCAGTTTATCCTTCTTAATGGCTGAATAGTACTCCATTGTATAAAAATACCACATCTTTCTTATCCATTCCTCAGTTGATGGGCATTTGGGTTGTTTCCAAGATCTGGCTATTACAAATTGTGCTGCTATAAACATGGGTGCACATATATCGCTGTGGTACGATGTTTTTAATTCTTCTGGGAAGATGCCCAGAAGGGGAATAGCTGGGTCAAATGGGACCTCCAACCCTAGTTTTCTGAGGAATCTGCACACTGACTTCCACAGTGGCTGTACCAGTCGACACTCCCACCAACAGTGGAGAAGGGTTCCTTTTTCCCCACAGCCCCTCCAGCATTTGTTATTAGTTGATTTCTTTATAGTAGCCATTCTTTCTGGGGTGAGATGGTATCTCAGTGTTGTTTTAATTTGCATCTCTCGAATGACTAGTGATGTTGCACATTTTTTTGTATATTTATTTGCCATTAGTATTTCTTCATCTGAGAAATGTGTATTCATCTCAGATGCCCATTTTTGGAGTGGGTCTTTAAATTTGGGAGGTCTGATTTTTTTGAGTTCTTTATATGTTCTCGATAGTAATCCTTTGTCTGAGGAACAGCTGGCAAACATTTTTTCCCACATTGTGGGTTGTCTCTTCACTCTGTTGGTGATTTCTCTTGCTGTGCAAAAGCTTTTTAATAAGATGAGATCCCAGTTATTGATTCTTTGGGATAGTTCCCGTGCGTTTGAGTTTTTATTCATAAAGTCTTTGCCTACACCAATGTCTCCAAGGGTTTTACCTATCCTACCTTCCAGCAGATTTAATGTTTCTGTTTTAATATTTAGATCTCTGATCCATTTTGAATTTAGTTTAGTGCATGGTGAAAGATATGGATCTAGTTTTAATCTTCGGCATGTGTAGAGCCAGTTTTTCCAGCACCATTTATTAAAGAGGCTATCTTTCTTCCAGCGAATGTGTTTGGCACCTTTGTCAAAGATAAGGTGGCTTAGTATGTCTGGGGTTGTTTCAGCATCTTCTAATCTGTTCCATTGATCTTCAGGTCTGTTTTTTTGCCAGTACCACACTGTTTTTATCACAGTAGCTTTATAGTATAATTTCAAGTCGGGGATTGTGATGCCCCCTGCCTTGCCTTTGTTGCCCAGAATTGCCTTTGCTATTCTAGGTCTCTTCTGATTCCAAATGAATTTTAGGATTGTTTTCTCTAATTCTGTGAGATATGCTGTTGGAATTTTGATTGGAATTGCATTAAATCTGTATAACAATTTTGGAAGTATGGCCATTTTCACTATATTGGTTCTTCCTATCCAGGAGCAAGGGATATCTTTCCATTTTCTGATATCCTCTTCAATCTCCTTTTTCAGAGTACTGTAGTTTTCAGTATAGAGGTCTTTTACATCCTTCGTGAGGTTGATTCCTAGGTATTTCATTTTTTTGGATGTTATTGTGAAAGGTATTGTTTCCCTAATTTCTCTTTCAGTAAGTTTGTTATTTGTGTACAGGAAGGCTATTGACTTTTGAGTATTGACTTTGTATCCAGCTACACTACTGAATTTGCTTATCAAATCTAGCAGTTTTTTAGTGGAGTTTTTGGGGTCTTCTGTGTAGAGTATCATGTCATCTGCAAATAATGATAATTTAACTTCTTCCTTTCCAATCATTATTCCTTTTATTTCTTTCTCTTGTCTAATCGCTCTGGCTAAAGTTTCCAGAACTATGTTGAATAAGAGTGGGGACAGTGGACATCCTTGTCTTGTTCCTGATTTTAGAGGGAAGGCTTTCAGTTTTTGGCCATTTAGTATGATATTGGCTGTTGGTTTGTCATAGATAGCTTTTACCAGATTGAGATAAAGACCCTCTATTCCAATTTTCTGTAGGGTTTTTATCATGAAAAGGTGCTGGACTTTGTCAAAAGCTGTTTCTGCATCTATTGAGATGATCATGTGATTTTTGTCTTTGGTTCTGTTAATATGCTGTATTACATTTATTGATTTATGTATGTTGAACCATCCCTGCATCCCTGGGATGAATCCAACTTGGTCATGGTGTATAATCTTCTTGATGATTTGTTGGATTCTGTTTGCCAGTATCTTATTAAGGATTTTTGCATCTATGTTCATTAGGGAGATTGGCCTGTAGTTCTCTTTCTTAGTTGGGTCCTTCTCTGGTTTTGGTATCAGGGTAATGCTTGCTTCCAGGAATGAATTTGGGAGTATTGCTTCCCTTTCAATTTCATTAAAAAGTTTGAGAAGTAGGGGCGTTAGGTCTTCTCTAAATTTCTTGTAGAATTTGGCAGTGAATCCATCAGGGCCTGGACTTTTCTTTGTTGGGAGGTTTTTAATTACATCTTCAATTTCATTGGTTGATATTGGTTTATTTAGGATTTTTAAATCTTCTTGATTTAGCTTTGGTAATTCATACGAATCTAGGAATCTGTCCATTTCTTCTGCATTTTCCATCTTAGTAGAATATAAATTTTCAAAATAGGTATAGATGATCTTCTGGATTTCTGCAGGGTCCGTCGTGATATCACCCTTTTCATTTTCAATTGCATGGATTTGAGTCTTTTCTTTTCTTTTTTAAATAAGGTTGGATAAGGGTTTGTCAATCTTATTTATTCTTTCAAAGAACCAACTTTTTGCTTCATTGATTCTTTGTATTGTTTTTTTATTCTCCAATACGTTAATTTCTGCTCTGATCTTTATAATTTCCTCCCTTGTACGGGCTTTTGGCTTAACCTGCTCTTCTTTTTCTAGAAGCTCGAGGTTCACCCTTAAGTTGTTTATTTGCGCTTGCTCTATTTTCCTGATATAAGTATTTAATGCTATAAATTTCCCTCTTAGGACTGCTTTCATTGTATCCCATAAGTTCCGGTATGTTGTACTGTCATTATCATTCAGTTGTAGAAAGTGACTAATTTCTTCTTTAATTTCATCTGTGACCCATTGGTTGTTCAGGAGGATGCTGTTTAATTTCCATGTGTTTAGGGAGTTTTTGTGGGATCTTTTGCCATTGATTTCCAATTTCATTGCACTATGGTCTGATAATATGCATGGGATAATTTCAATTCCTTTGCATTTATTTAAGCAGGTTTTATGAGCTAGTATGTGGTCTATTTTGGAGAACGTCCCATGTGCAGCTGAGAAGAATGTGTATTCTGATGTTGTGGGGTGGAACACTCTGTAGACATCTACTAAGTACATTTGTTCAAAAGTTTGGTTCAGTTCTACTATTTCATTATTGATTTTCTGTCCAGTTGATCTATCTTTTTGTGACAGTGGAGTATTGAGATCTCCCAATATAATTGTATTAGTGCTTATTTGATTTTTCATGTCCTTTAGTACTTGTTTTTTATAGCTGGGTGCATTGGTATTTGATGCATATATATTTATGATCGTTATCTCTTCCTCTTGGATTGTTCCCTTTACCAGGATGTAATGACCGTCTTTATCTCTCTGAATCCTTCTTGGCTTGAAGTTCACTTTGTCTGCAAAAAGAATAGCTACCCCTGCTTTTTTCTGGGTTCCTGTGGCATGGAGTATTGTTTTCCATCCTTTGACTTTCAGTCTATGAATTTCTTTCTGAATTAAATGTGTTTCTTTTATACAGCATATTGTTGGATCTTGCTTCTTGATCCATTTCGCCAGTCTGTGCCTTTTGATTGGTGAATTGAGACCGTTAACATTGATGGTTAAAACTGATATGTATTGACTTGTCATGATATTTTCCTGTTGTTGGTTCCCACTCTTTGTTTTTCCGCTTTCCGGCTATTTAATTATTTGCCCTGCCTGGTGGATTCCTTCTGTTGGGGTTCCTATCTCTGTCTAGAATGTCCTTCAGAACGTTTTGGAGTGCTGATTTGGTGGTCATAAATTTTCTCAGATGTTCTTTGTCATGAAAGTATTTTATTTCTCCATCAATTTTGAAAGATAGTTTTGCAGGGTACATCAATCTGGGCTGAAAATTATTTTCCTTTAGAGCTTGCAATACATCATTCCAAGCTCTTCTTGAATTGAGGGTTTGTGCTGAAAAGTCAGCTGTGATTCTGATGGGTTTTCCTTCATAGGTGATTTGTCTCTTCTCCCTAACAGCTTTTAAGATTTTGCCCTTCTGTTGAATTTCTGGGATCTTGACTATAATATGTCTGGCTGAAGTTTTTTTTTGATCATGTCTAGTTGGTGTTCTGAAAGCTTCACTTATAGAGGTGTCAAATTCCTTTTCTCTTCCAGGAAAGTTCTCCCTGATTATGTCTTTGAACAAGGTTTTAATGTCGTTGATGTTATCTCCTGCTTTTTCATTTATTCCAATTATTCTTAAGTTGTTTATCTTTGAGTCATCTAGCAGGTGTTGAATTGATTTTTCATGGTCCCTTGCTATTTTTAAGAATTTTTCCATTTCATGATCACTAATTGCAAGCCTATCTTCTATATCTGAGATCCTGTCCTCGCATTGGCTTATTCTGCTACAAATACTTTCAATGGAATTTTTTATCTCTTGGATATCTGCTTGAATCTGCCTTATGGATTCCATTTCTTTCCTATGCTGAGCATTCATGGTTTCTATAGTTTTCTTAAGTTCATCTATTTTTTTGTCTGTATCAGCTATAGTGTCCTTAAGCATGGTCTTCGTTGTAGACATTATCTCTGCAGTTATCTGTGAGATTATTTCTGTTTTAATTTTTTCCAGAACCTCATTCAGTTGCTTTGCTGTTACCACTTCAGATAGGCCAGGTGGGTGGCTTTTGGATTGTCCCACCTCGTTGCTCCCTAGGTTTGCCTTTGGTGAATTTGATGTGTGGGGTTGCATCTTGTTTAAGTGTCGTCTCATTTTTTCTTTCTTTAATTCCTGGGGTGATGTTTGCAAATTACCTATAGTAGGTTACTTTATTGCTAGTGTTTAAGATCTTTACAAGATGACTACTTCTCTGCAGTATCTTCCAAGTGGAGCTTGCTTTTATGTTTTAAGCTTTCTGCCAGATCCTACCTCTTCAATTCGTTGGGTATGCGAAGTTGCTACCTGTTTGGCCCAGTCCTTGATTCTTTGGTACTGTGCCACTGTATTTTCTGTGTCCCTTAGTCAATCTCAATCATGAAATATCAGGAAGGAAAGATGTTTAGAACAATTATTTCACATTTGGCTATAATGTTAACTAAAGCATCAAACACAGCCTAGAAAATGACAGACTGAGCTAACCAGTTATTTACCACTTTTAGCTGTATAGAGTTGCAGTTATATAACAAAATCTAAAACACACCAGAAAAATTATATGCAGTATACAAGTCCTATGTATGTCAATTTTTCCCTGAGGAGTTTAAATTTAAAATGAGTTAAGGAGGAAATAGAGTATTGGGAGAAGAGGAAGGAATTAGATGTAAGGTTAGAGGACCAAGAGGGATCCCACTAAAATTGGGACACTAGTGCAGAGGACAGGTGGTAAAAAGAGAAGGAAGGGATAAAAGGAAGAACAGATCACGACCACAATCACAAAGAAGTTAGAGGCGCTGTTTACACTCATATAAAATACCAGAGAGAATAATGAAGGAAAGAGCAAATACACATACAGAAACAATAACGAAGATAAAAGCAATAAAACAGACAGATCAAAAATAAAACCCCACCAAAAAACAAAACTAAACAAAACAAAAACAAAAAAACCCTTCGCCAGAACAAAAAACAAATCAGTGAGAAGAAAAAAAAATAATAAAAAAAATAAAAATAAGAAAAAAAAAAAAAAATAAAAAGAATCAGTTCCAGGTGTTGACTCTGCTGTAGGCAGTTACCCTGTGGTGAGAGAGTCCTGTTCTGTGCAGGTCGGTCCCAGTAAGCCAGGAGCGCCGTCTGGCGGGTGGTGAGCAGAGGTGCGTACTTTCAGGCAGAGACCAGTCTAGCTCGCCTCCGCTCTCAGCGCCCTTTCACGATCCCTGGGCCTGAGAGGCTCAGCGCGCTGTCTGAGCGCGGATTCCTTGCACTGGTTCCTGCCGCTCTGGTTTTTCACCACGCCCCCCACAATGGCGCCGGGCCAGTCGCTCTCTGGCGCGGGACAGGTGTGGCTGAGAGTCCAGTCTCGTTCGCCTGCTGACCTCAGCACACGTTCGTGGGCTCAATTGAGAGGCCCTGTGCTGCCCTGTCCGGAGCACAAGTTCCCAGAGCAGTTTCCGAGCCGCTCTGAGTTTCGCCACACCCCCCACAATGGCGCCCGGCCGGTCGCTCTCTGGCGCGGGGCAGCTGTGGCTGAGAGACACTCACCGCCGGTCTGCGCCGTTCTCCGCCGCTCCCCTGCCCCGCCGCTGTCTCAGGATCCTCCGTGGGGGCTCCCTGGGTGCCCGCTGCCACCGTGTGTCCGTAGAATTGAGCCTCCGCCGGCGCTCCAACTCCCGGGATATTAGAAGGTGCACGCGCGCGGTCTGCTCCTTCTTTCCCTCTTCTTTGTTGGAAGTCACCCGTCACTGGTGCCGGGGGTCCCAGATTGCGCTTCAGAACTTCTCTGGGTTTCAGGGAGGCATCTCCCCCCCCCTGCGCTTTCCGGGTCGCTATATTCTCGTGTTCCAATGGTAACTTTTAGAGAGAGTTTCGCTGCCTGCTTCTTACTCATCCGCCATCTTGAGAAGCCTGGTCTGTGAATATAAGTTTTGCTGAGTTTTGTGAGGCCAGTGAATTATTAAATGTAAAGGTGATCTCGGGGGCCTCCTACATCTCCAGTTCCTACAGCTCCTTTCTGCAACACTGGGGTGAGGGTCGACAAAGACTAAGAGGGGCGGTACTGTCCAAAGACTAAAGTAGGTGAGACCAAGGGCAAGCAGGTGGCAACCGCGGTATGGGGTGAGGGGAAATGGCTTTCTGAGTGGGAACGGAGCTCAGGCCCAGAGGCCAGCAGATAAAGTTCATTTCCTATGCCTGCTAGCAGCAGGTGCAACCCAAGAGAGCTCCCTGGGGACCAATCCTGATACATCAGCCCCCAGACACCGGCTGCGCCGGCACGTGTTGTCAAAACCAACAGGTTTTCTTTCCAGTTGCCCATCTTCACAGTGTCTTCTTTTTTCTCCTCTTCTTCTCCTCCTTTTCTCTTCTCCCTCCCTGTCCTGGGTTGCTCTGCCCTCTCTCCCTAGGAAGGAAACACAGCAGCAGTATGGCCATTGAGAGCAGAGCTCCTGGTTCTGCCCTGTGCTTTAACTCTTTCCTGGGCTCCTCTCTAGGTGGGACCAGGGCCAGATAAGTCAAGCGGGACATTGTAGACCCAGCCTGTTGCTGCGTTTCACAGTTCTTGTCTGGTGTATGGAGCTGATTCCAGCGTCTCGTGTCTCTGGAAGTTATGGGGATTAGAGTTACTCCGGCTCCCACGCTCGCCTACTTCCCACTCAGTCATCACTATTCATTTCAGTGGTTCATACTCACAAAGCATCCTCCACCTTCTTAGGAGAAGCTAAGTAATTGACTAAGATACAGGAGAAAAAGTGTATTTTAGTCCAGTCTAAGTGTTCGGATTATGTTAGAATGAGGGCAGTTTTACAGGACTAGAGTGAGGCAAATTGGCTCCATTTATCCAGATTGTCTGCGAGAACTGAATTCTTACCGGGCATAGTGGTACATGTCTGCAATCCCAGAACTCTGCAAGGCTGAGGCAGGCAATTGCAAGTTCCAGCCCAGCCTGGGAAACTCAATGACTCAGTGATATCCTGCCTCAAAATAAAAAAAAAGCTAGGGATATAACTCAGTGTGAAGGGTTCAAAATACAATACTGTATTGCAAAAACAAAACAAAACAAAACAAAAGCAGAAAATAAAAACCACTTCTCCAGTAGCATGACACTTGCTGCCCCATGAGATTATAAACCACACACAGATGTTTCTCCTCTGACATCGGCAGATGATAAAGACAGGACTGCAACATCAATTCTTGAAGATAACATTCAGAGCCCTTCTTAACTTTGGTTTTCAGTTTTTCTAGTTTTGTTTTTTCTAGTTTTCTAGTTTTCTAGTTTTGTTCAGTTTTTCTAGTTTCTAGTTTTGTTTTCTAGTTTTGTTCTTCTAGTTTTGTTAATATATATATATTTAAGATGTGCAATGTGATGTTTTGACACAGGTGTACACTGTGAAATCATTACAGCAGTCAACCCAGTCAACATCTCTCTCACCTCGCCTCGCTTCCCTATGTGACACTATTCATGAAGCTAGAGGATGCTACACTGAGGGAAATAAGCCAGGTGCAGAAATCCAAACCTTGCATGATATCATCTATCTCTCTCCACTCTTTAGCTGGATAGTCCTGTGTCTAGTTAAATATTTGAAACAGAGAACACATATTGGGAAAATAACCAGCCATCCTTATCTCATAGATGTCTTGCTGGCCACTGCCCAAATTTGGCAAAAATACAATGCTGTTCCAGAAGTACTTACAGGGTGAATTGATAACAAGACACATCTCAAGTTAAAAAGTCAAATTCATAAAAGCAGAGAGGAGATGGTGGTTATCAAGTGCTTGGGGTGGGGAAAATGGGAAGATATTAGTCAAAAGTGTACATGCTTTCATTGATAAAATGAATATGTTTTGGAGACCTAATGTATAGCATGACTATCATTTATAATAATATATTGTGTCCTTGAAATTTGCTAAGAGAGTAGATTTTAAGCAAGCATTTTTGACACCCAAGTGTGCAAGGACACACCTTTTAGTTTTTAACCATGGCTGCTCATTAGCTCCCCCTGGGGAGTTGACGAAGTCCTGATGCCCGGCTCTACCCACAAAAATTTGGATTAATACTCTTGGTACCTACCAGAATGTTGATTCTCATAAGCCCATCAGGGGTATTCATAAGCACTGGAGCTGGAGAACCATTCCCTGCCCCTTCTTCTCCAGCTGCTACCCTCCCTCAGACCCTTGCCTCTTCCTGTCTGTGTAGTCTTTGTCTCTGGGTCTCATCAGCCTTCTCATTGGCCTGCTGAGCACAAATCCATCCTCTGCCATCTGACTCAAGGGTTATCTCTTTGTACCTCCCTAGAAGGCCTGATGCTTGGCAGACGGAATCACTCTTCCATCCTGTCCCCCTAGCACTTTCTACACATCCCAATTATGGCGGTTCCACAGAATTACAGATCTTTTTGTCAATCTGCTCATTGGAGAGTCGAGCCCTTATGTTAATCACCTTTGTCTCCCTGACACCTGCAGTCAGGGCCTGGTGTGAGATACTCAGTGGGGATATATGGAGGAACTCAAAACTGCTATTGTGTTGTTGAGGCTGAAATAGTCCCTCCTTCTGATGCTGGTCTCTTTGCTTTGCTGTTACAGTTCCTGCCTGGCATACCAATGTGTCTCACTGGTACAAACACGACAGCTCCACTTGAGTATTGAAATGTTTTGTTAACTGCAAGAATGCTCATGGCCACAGTGTGCAGTTTCTGTTCAAAGTGTGCCAAAGTCAGAATTTAAACCATGGTTGCAAGGGCTCTAGGCGGCGGTCTGTAACATGTCTGAATATCTATCCGTGCTACATGCATCAGTGAACTCTGTAGGTATAAAGGAAAACCCACAAGAGACACTCTGTCTGGGTTTAGTGTGGTGGGGAGTGGGTGCTGGAGAGCTGAGCAGGGACCGCAGGTGCTCGCTGCAAGGCCGGGCTCCGGGGAGCAGTGTGTGGTGCCGTCCTTATTCTATCATTGCATCAAGCATCCCCGGTTGTAAATATTTCACTATTGTTCCTGTCAATAGGTCCTTGGAGGATCCATTAAGGACCTGAGAAGACTAGAAGCAAAGAGTTAATCAATGGAAAGATTTTTAAAATTTCCTTCCCGGACAAGTTTGGTGGCAGAAGGGAATCAAGTGGAGGATAAACCATACAATCAACTTGGAATGGTGACCTTTGATTTCCTGGAGGGCACGAGGATAATAGGGCAGAGTTTAAGGAGCAGAGCGGGGCCAGTGCTGGGCATCCCAGAGAGATGGTCGTGGGCCTGGCTCTGAGCGGGGGTAGCAGTTAACACCCCCTTTGGTTGCTTTAAGGCTGTCAAGTCAGACAAAAGCTCTTTCTCTCTTAGGTAACTATCTCTGTAGATAAGCACTCAAGCTTATCAGGTCAAGTGGATATGGATTTTCTTATTGCTCTGTGCTACGGTTTAGTTACGGTTCGAATTGTGTCCTTGAGTTTTTATGTGTTGGAAGCTTGGTCATCAGTGTGGTGACATTGGGAGTTGGTGGCAACTAAGAGGTAGGGCATAAAAGTGGGTGATGCATTGCCCTTGGAAGAGGATTCAAGTAGCTCTCATGGGACCTTTGTTAGTTTCCATACAAAGATTATTATAAAGAGCAAGATTGGCCCCTCTTCATGCTCTGGCTTCCCATCTTGCCATGTGATCTCTCCCTTTCACACACATTGCCACCTTAATGCCATGTGTTATGAGGTGACACAGCCAAGGGGACCCTTACCAAAACCAAACATAAGTCAGCACCATGCTCTTGGACCTCGAAAACTAGGAGCTAAATAAACTCATTTCATTTACACATTATCCAGTGGCAGGTATTTTGTTACAGCAATGAAAGACAGACTCATACATTCTGCCATCCTTAATGTGCAGCTTTCAACTTTTGGTCTAATACGACAGCTATACCTCCCACCACTGCATCCATATTCCAGCCAATAGGAAGTAGAGAGAAGAAAAAGTGGTATGCGCATTGAAACTTCTGCCTCAGAAATTATAATTTGGCAGTTACCCTCATATGCTGTTGAGCAAGACTATAGTCAGACAATTACACTTAACTTCAAGAGAATTTGTGAAACAGACTTTTTAGCTGGATAGTCCTGTGTCTAGTTAAATATTTGAAACAGAGAACACATATTGGGAAAATAACCAGCCATCCTTATCTCATAGATGTCTTGCTGGCCACTGCCCAAATTTGGCAAAAATACAATGCTGTTCCAGAAGTACTTACAGGGTGAATTGATAAAAAGACATCTCAAAGTCTTAAATACCATCTGAGAACAAGTAATCGATGACTGAAGTTAAATGTATTAGTATTCTGTAAACAACATTTCCTGTTTGATGTATGTGTCATACAATATTTAATGTTAATTTAACTTCTTCATATAATTTTGTGGTGAGAGTGTTGGCCCAATGTTCCCAAGAGCACCAGGAATGTAGTCCACGAGGAGGAAGGGGGAAAGCAGGAGGAGAAAGATTGTAAATGTCTGTAAAATTAATTATCTGGAAGAAGTCATAAAAATTGTATGAGTGGAGGTGCTTTATGTAAAATTAACAGTTCCTCTTCTGAAAAAGCCCTCCTGTGTTTATAAATTGTGCACAAATGTAAACTTAACATGATCCTTAGCCTAGATGATATAGTTGGAGAAAGTGTCATTTCTGTTTTAGAGAAATTTGGTGATTAGATCCTAAGTCTGGAACTTAAGCCTGTTGTAATAATAAACTGCCTGGCATTGGAGAGTGTCTTAGGGGAAGATGAAAGTAATTTTTCTGTGCAGCTATAGGATAAAGTGGGGAGGTTTTCAAACAGGTCTGCAAGTTCTTTGACATTTCTCTCATGAACAGGCGGAGTCTGGTGCCCTTCCCTTGAACAGGCACTGGACTCAGTGACTGTGTACTAATGAACAGAATGTGCTTGCAGTGACCCCTGTAGCACTTCCGGTGTGAGGTCATGAAGGGCTGTAATCTCCTCCTGGCTGTCTCTTGGAACCTTGGCTCTGGGAATGCAGCTGCCATGCTGTGAGGAAGCACAGTCCACATGGAGAGGCTCCAGAATGTTTTGGCCACAATTCTAGGTGACAGCTGATAGCTTGAAGGAACCGCCAGCCATATGACCAGCCTTTCCAGTACTCTAGGCCTAGACACAGTTTGATAGCCACTGCCTGAAAAACTCTGACTGAGATCACATGGCTGAGAGCATTAACCCTCCCAACTCAAAGGCGGTAAGAAGTGCTCACTGTTCTCTAGCACTGAGGCAGGCATGATTTGTTTCACAGCAATGAAAACAAATTGACTCTGAAGCTCAGGTATAGCCGAAGATGTGAATCCCCGTGCAGATATTGACTGGCTGTGATGCTGGCCAAGTCACCAGTCTCCTCCAGAATGTTAGTAGTGGCTGTGTGATGTGAGCAACTGGCCGTCAAGTGTCTGAACTAGGATTTGAAACTTCATGTTGTGGTATTTAGTTTGGACTCCATCACCCTTTCTCACTTCTCAAAGGTCTCCTTACAGCACTCAGGGTAACTAAAAGAAACAGCAAATCTTACAGTTTTGACAAGTACTGGAGATATTTTTTCACAGACATATCCGTGTGCCATGCACCTGCGTGTGCACGTATGCACATCTATCCTTGGACTTCTTTCGCTGTGGCTTAGAAGACAACTCATGACAAAGCCACGGAGATATGAGGCAAGAGTTTTCATCTTCCCATCCTAAAGATAAGATACACTGATGTCTTTTGTGAGACACACAGCACAGTTGATATTCTAGCTGGTAGCAAAATTTGCTATATACACAAGTCACTCTCCTACCTTGGCCTTCTAAAAGCCTCAAGATACAGTCCTGAAACTTTCTCTCTTCGCCAGGAGAGGCCTCTGCTCCAACTGGAGTTGCATACAATCAAATGTGCATATTACTGTGACCTCAGGCAAAATGACTTCATTACATTTCAACAATTTTGCAAAGGTTGTGATTTTCAGACCAGGTATCCTAGTGTTTCTACTCTAGGATCTTCTTTTCTGAGATCTCTTAAAAAATCTGTGTACACTACTCCAAAAATACAGCATGTGCTTAATTAAATGTTCAACCAAATTGAAGTCTGACCAGCACCAGAAAAAACAGAACAAACGTTTTCCTCATTTTAGACAACTATCTTGTGCACAACTGAAAATGCAACAATCCCTGCACAAAGACACAAAAGTTCCAGCACTGTTAAAATGTCCAAGTCCAACTATCCTCTGGGACTCAAGGCAAGCTCTTAGCTGTGAACCCCCCTAAAAATTAAAAACAAGTTAAGTAATTCCAAGGTTCAGTGATACAGGACACACATTCTTATTTCAAAAGGGAGGAATCGGGAGCTAGAAAAGAATTAGACCAAAGCAAGTCCGAAACCAAGCAGAGCAAACATTAAGTTCTTTAGTTCCCTATTTGGCCTCCACAGCACAGTGAGGTGAGGTGTGTATTCTAGAAGAATCGGGTGACCCCATCTTTATGGCCTTTTTCACTGTAGCCCACATGGCTTTTCTCCTGGGCTGGCCCTGCTTTCCTTGGCAGAGTCTGTTGCATATTTCTGGACTCTCCAATTTCCTGGGTTTTCCACTGCATGTTTGGCTTTATTCATATAGTTTCAAGCACTTTTCTCTTAGGGGTGTCTTGCCTGGCCTTCTAGGCCTTCCTTTGAAATCTGAATGGAAGCCTCCCTGACTACAAAACTCTTGCACTGTGCATGCCAGAGAAACTACCATCATACAGATAATGCCAAGATCTGCTTTCAGTGTAAGCAGTAGTCAGGTCCCAAACTCATCAAATCAACAGCCCACCTTAACCATCACAGGAGGCCAGGCACATAGAACAGGGCAGTAGACAAAGGACTTGTGTTCACATAGATGTGGTACGAGCTCATGCTAAGTCACTGTCTTAGCTGTGGACACCTTACTTAACCTTCCAAGTCTCAGTTATTTCTGCCCTACAATGGGAGTGGTGGTGGAGAAGATAATGCTTCACAGGGTAAGTATAAGAGAGAAGGTAAGTCCAGGAGCTGGGATATTGACAATCAAGCTCTTTTGTATCAGTATCACAGTTCATTGTAATTTTGTCCCTGCAGATCCCTTGAATGGCATCATATTAGTTATGCTCCTAGGCATCCGACCTATGCAAAATGAACCTGTTTCTTGCATTTCTATTCTCTAGTAAAATCATTGCTGTACCTATATTGATGTATGTCTCAATTTTTCAAATCCCTGAGAGGTAGATACTGAGCTTTAAGTAGGCACCCAATGAGTGAATGCCAATGAAAAGAAAAAATATTAAGAATATTTAAAAATGATTTTTAGTTTTACATGATTTATGGTTTTTTGTTTGTTTTAGCAGGTAAACAAGAGCCTGTTTTTATAATTTAAAAATTTGCTTGTATAGTGCTTATCAAATCAGTTCCTTTCTATGATGATTTTTAAGGTGTACATAATCATTACTTAATTTGATCTGCTTCATTCCTACGAGAGGCAAATATTAGTGACATTAGTTAGCAACTCCAAGAGCTCCGGTGATCAGACATACATTGATGGGTGGTGGAATAGGAGCTGGTTCTGTCTAACTAGCCCTGTGCGCTCTGCTCTCTCCTCTGTGCCATGCTGACTCCCAGGAGAAAGTCTGGAGAGATAATGGATATGAAAACCCTTCACAGATTCCAGAGTGGAATATGAATGTAGGGGATTATTGCTATTATTTCTAGGGCAGGTGAGTTATAACCTCTTGTGAAATAATCTATCAACCAGGAAATCCTGTTGCTCTTCACTGAATTGTACCCCTGTGACCCACAAGATAATGTATTTCCCAATGTACTTAACTTAATACTATGGGCTGACCTGGACCTTGAACCGAGCTAGCTGAGTAATATTTAAATGCAAGGCCTGACAGCTTATAACCTGCATGGCTTACTTCTGCCTATGGTGAGCTGCCAAGCCAGGGAAGGAAGGACACTGGAACGTGGGGATGGGTAAGATGAGGGTTAGAAAGTGTCCCTCCTAAAACAAAAAACCCATGGCTTAGATTTATTTTTGATAGCTTGATGAAAGGCACATCTTTGTTCATTTGGATTATTCAGAGCTCTCCTTGGGCCACCTCCCACAGATACCCTCGGGTTATCAATTTCAACGGCCCTCACACTGGGTCAGAACATTCCATGTTGATTTAAAAGCTCAGCAGAGGATCATTTGAGCAGAGTTTGATACCATGGTTCAACAGCCTGCTGCATCCTCCGTACGCCTGCAGAAAGGAAAATGCTTGCTGGACGCTTCTGCAGGCCAGAGCCAGTGGGTGGGAAGGGGTAGAGTGTTTTCTTCTTTAATCTCTTAAATACTGGGCTGAAAATACAATTGAATCTTAAAAATAAGAGTGTTTTTATACAATTTTATGAGGAAATGGAAACTTACAAGGGTGAGTGATTTGTCACAAGATCTGGTGGCTATAGTCATCAAATTTAGATGACTTTCTCACCTTAATCAGCTAATATGGGACATTTCTTACCCCATATTCTTTTTTCCCTGTCATGCTTTCGACTACTGAGTGTAGTATCAGCTTGTGTCATGAACAACCAAAGAGTTGGTGTTCAGAAAAATCATTTCTCTTCTGTTCTAATGATCATCGGTCAATCAATAAGCAGGCATGAGGTCCATTCTGTACTTGACATGTACTTGTGGCTATAAGGAATCCCTCGAATGCTGTCAGTGAGGTGCGAGCTCGCTGATCATGCTCACTGGAGACAATGACCTGCGTATTTTGTGAGTAACAATTGGAACACACTCTATTCTTCATCAATGAATTTGAACCACTGTTTTCATGTTATTCAAGGTTAACACAAAACAAATAACTACTCCATCTCTGGACCTTTGGGTTTGGTTTGAGGGAACTAATTAATTCCACAACCCTTTCTCTGTGGGTTCTGAACCAACTGAAAGCAACCTCAGGAGCCAGATCATTACTGTAAGGAAGTCATCATTATTACTGGTAAACCTTGAGTTGGACAGCAGAGCACGATGCCATGGTCAGAATGAACTAAACTGCCCAACTCAGGGCCTGGAAGATCATATCCTCTGGGAAAGGAGGTCAGGGATAGTTCATGTGAGACGTCATGTGAGATGAAGACAGAGAGAAAGAGGATGCACTAAGACAGAGGGGGAAAAAGAGAGGGCACAAAGCATTGTTCTATCCCTCCAGTAAGGTGAGCCACACTTCCTGCTGGGAAGTGGGAAGCAGGAAATGCAGAGGATGAACCATTGAGGATAAGCCTTGTCAAGGGTAAGGAAGGATTATGCAGAGAGGAAGAAAAGATTTGCCTACAACTTTAAGAAATATGAGTAAATCATTCCACAGTATATAGTGGAATCAGAACATCACATTTACCCCACAAATCTAAGTAATTATTATGTGCCAAGTAAGACTAAAATAACCCAAAAGCACTGGGATCAGGTACAAGGGAAGAGCAGAACAAAGAAGCATTTCAGAGCTGGAGAAATCCACGCTGTGGAGACAGAGAGAGGACACAGACCCTCTCTCTGTTTTTTGCTTTAGTTTTATTATTAATTGTACTAAAATACACATAATATAAAATGTGTCAACTAAACCATTTTTAAGTGTAAAGTTCATTTGATCCTGCTAGGAGGATTCAATCCGGAAGAAAGGTTGTCATCAAAAACTCGAAAAATGACAAATGTTGGCAAAGTTGTGGGGGAAAACTTTCTACATTGTTGGTAGGAATGTAAACTAGTGCGACCACTATTGACATCAGTGTGAAGCTTCTTTAAATAACTAAAAATAGAAATCCCATTTGACCCAGCTATACTTCCTTTGTTTATCTTCCCAAAAGAGTTAAAGACATCATGTTATAGTGATACACACATACCCATGTTTATGGCAGCAAAACTTGTAACAGCTAAATCTTAGAAGGAGCCTATATGTCCATCAATAGATGAATGGATAAGGAAGATGTGTATATACACAGTGGAGTATTACTCAGCTATAAAGAATGATAAACTTATGTTATTTGAAGTAAAATGAATGCACCTTAAGATCATAGTATTATGTGAAATACATCAGACACAAAAGGTTAAATATTGCATGTTTTTATCTCATATGAGAAACCTGAAGTATAAACGAAAAATAGATGATAGGAAATAGGAAGGTAGACTTTGTGGAGATAAAAAGGAGTCTTGGGCCAGTGAGATGGCTCAGCAGCATAAGCGCCTACCTGGCAAGCGCAAAGGCCCGAGTTCGACTCCCGGAAGCCACATACCAAAAAAGGGTCAGTGATATTGCTCAGTGGCACAGGTACCTGCTGGCACATGAGGTCCTGAGGGCAACCCCTGGTACCCACAAAAAAAAAAGGAAGGGGGTCTAGTGGTGGGGAAGCCCAGAGGACAAGGAGCAGAAAGGGAAGTAAAAAAGTTTAAGATGCAATACACATATGTACCAATTCCCCACTATGTATCACATGCACCAATAAAAAAAGAAAATTGAAGCACGGAATAAACTATGTCTGGATATCTGTAAACATTAGAGAACAGAAATCTCCAGGGCTGCAGAGGACGATGGTACCCATGTCTGCTCCCCGAGGTTGAATGTTCTCTAGTAAAAGCACAGGACAGTGAAAAAGCAAACCCTGTTTTTTTCTCTATACTCTAACACTTTCCTCCCATTCACTAAGAATGTGGGTATTTTCCCCACACAAAAGAAATTCTCCATTTCTTGGTGGACACAAAATGGATGTCCTACAAGTTAGTGTATTTCTGTCACCATCTACCTAGAAATGGAGTCAGATCCTGTAGACTGAGGACTCGGCCCAGGAGACTGAGTCAGATGACAATAGCCGCGGTCTCCTGGTCACCACAGCGCCTCTCTACCTTGCCTATCAACTGGATGCTTCCACGATGCCGTCCTCCACCCTGTCTTTTGCTGGAGGAGTTTATAGCACTCATGAACACCACTTACTACACTACTATAGTTATAAAGGGATAAATTCAGGAGCTGCCCAATAAAAGAGGGGCATAGAGCACCCTGGGCACACCACCCTCCTAGCACCTCCACATGGTCATCCTTTTGGAAGCTCTCTCACCTCCTTAACTCTGTATTTTCTTTTGTGGTATGGGGGATTGGGCCAGATACTCTTTACTGATCCACGTTGCCAGCCCCACCTTCTTCTGTTTAAATTTGAGACACATCTCACTAAGTCGCTAAATCGCCCAGACTGGGCTTGAACTCATCTGGCTCCTGAACATCTCCTTTCTGGGGGTTTATTACGGAGGCACGGTTAATTAAATCATTACTCATTATTGCTGAATTCAACCTCCAGCCCCTTGCCTCTCCCTTGAAGTCAGTGGTGGTCCTGGAAGTGCCAATCTTCTAATGATAAGGTTGGTTTTCTGGCAAGCAGCCCCCATCCTAAGGCTCCCTAGGGGATCCCCCAACATCACCCCCTGAACATAAACTCAGGTGTGGTTGAACGGGATTGGTAATGAATGGCAGAAGACCATTCTCCCGCCTTCAATGCTCTTTAGCACCCAGGAAATTGCAAGGGTTTCAGGAATTCTGAGCCAGGAACAGGGATAAAGGCCAAATACATATTTCTTATCCTCAACCACAATATCACAGGGAGTATAGTGGTTATCACAGCAGAGTATTTGTACTCTGGTTTCAGATATTCCTGGGTTTAAACCCACCTGCTACCAGTTACTAATAATGGAAATTCGAACAAATGACTTAGCTTCATTGAGTGTTTGCTTCCTTATCTGGAAAACAGGGGTGTTTAGAGTAGGACCTCATCAGAAAGCACATGGGAGGACTAAGTGAAGTGATAGAAGAAGCAGTAGGAGTCTCTCCACTCCTGAGTAACTTCCATCAACACTGGAGGGCCAGCACCTGGCAGGGAGTAGGGGTGGCCATGCCCTCAGCAGGAGTCGGGAAAATGGAAGCAGCTTTTGGCCATGGGAATTAATAATGAAGCATTCAAAGAAGCTCCAAGGACAGCAGAAGGCTGAAGAAATCTATAGCATCCTCTGTCCCGGGACTGCTGGGAGAGTAGGGGTCACTCAGGCACAGCGTGCTCAGGGAGCCTGAAAACGGCCATGACTTTTCCTACCTTCAGGTGGGGAACTGCAGGAGCATGGGCAACCTACATTATGGCTGAATAAAAGCCAACAGTGGCAATGTGGGATAGACTCTGTGCATCAGTGGATCCCAGATAATTCCAAAAGCCCTGGGATAACAGAGGCTGGCAGTAGACCCAAAGGCAGATAGGCAACAGCTGCAAATCTTAGCTCCATCACTTGTAAGGGGCATATTTGGAAAATCACAAGATTTACCTGAACCTCAGTTTCCTCATCTATATATTAGAAAAAATATTCCACACAGCAACTGTGGGGTTTAAATTAAAGGACAGTACAAAAGTACTTTGCGAGGAGTTAATCTCTGCACGCATTTGAGAGGCTGTTATTTCTAACCAGCATTACTGTGGATTTTAGTTTAGTGGAGAGAAATTCTTCTACTTCATGTTCTCTGTGGTAGCATCTTTGAATCTTATGTTCTCACTCATCAAACACCTTACAATGTGGAGGCCCTAGAATGACAGAAAAACCCATCATGTAATTCAAAGCATCTCCTTCTCTGAAGCTCCTTGAAAGGAGGTAGAGAGCCATTTCCTTTGTTGAACTTGTTTAATTCAAGAGGAAATAGAGAGCTGCAAATGAGAAATGCAAATCTGAAAAGAAATCCAGCAACGTGCCTGGCTTTGGTAATTGCTGAATTGAGAACATCTAGTCTCTAGCTAAACCTCTCCACACCTTCACTCAGATTTTTTATGCTTTGGGTTTCCATTAAATGTCACTGTGCTAAGGACTCATCACAGACTTATCCTATCACATCCCTGTGCTTATTTTTTTCATCACTACTTGCTGTAATTTGTTCCAGCTGCTATAACAAATTACTATAGACAAGGTGGCTTATAAACAAGCGATGTTTATTGCAAACCGTTCTGGGGGCTGGGAAGTTTAAGGCTAAGGAACTGGCAAATTCAGTGTCTGGTGAGGCCTGTTTTCCAGTTCCTAGATGACTGTCTTTTTGCTGTAACCTCACATTGTGGAAGGGGAAGGGACTACGCTAGAGCCTCTTTTACAAGGGCACTGATCCCATTCACAAGGGTGGTCTTCTTTACCCCCATGCCCCATCTCCTTATATTGGAGATTATGCTTTAGCATGTGAATTTGGGTGACATAAACATTCAGTCTATGGCACTATTGGAAATAAGCGTGTTCTTGTTATTTATGTGTTTTGTTGATTACTGTATTTTACCCTGTGCGATAAACCCCACAAGGGCAAGTCTTATTAATCTCATTGTCACCAATGCCATTTTCAGTGACTAGCTCATAATGGCAATACAATCAATAGTTTCTGAATAAATGCATGAATCTGGAAACCCTAGATATGTGAGAGGCAGAGGCAAGAAATTGCAACTGGGGCAGGAATGAAAGCAGCAGAGCACGAAGTAGCAGAGCAGCAAGGACAGAGGGATCTGACAGTCTGGTTCCCCAGGACCAGGCATCTGGTCTGGACCTTGGCAACATGCTCCTGCAAGGTGGGCAGCAGACACTGCTGCCTGGAGCCCCTGGTGCTACTGCTATGGGTCCTTATGTCGGCATGCTCAGAGACCAAAGGCACCTTAAGCTCTGTGTTGGTTACTTTTTCTTGTTGCTGAGACAAAATACCTGATGCCCAAAATTAAGGAAGGAAAAGTTTATTTAGCTCACAGTTTGTGGAGGTTTCAGTCCATACTCAGCTGGCTCCAAGGCAGGGTGGCATGGCAGAGGGCAACAGTTCATGGCAGTGGAAGACAGCAAAAGCAGCAAGAGCAAAAAGGGAGGAGCATGACAGAAGACTCTTTCTGTCCCTTATATTATATGTAGGCTACCCACCCTAGGGTAGGGGTAGCACTCACACCCATAATCGAAGCACTAGACAATGAATCAATCACGAACTGTAGAAGCCTGCCCCCATGGCTGCATGAGGCTTTGGGGGGACACCCACACACAAACCATAACAAGCTCTAACGAGGAGAATGGAGGATGGTGCCTGAGACAGAGTGCTGGACTGCCAAGAGATGGGAAAATGGACAAGAGTTGCTGGAGCCTACTCATTGCATTTTGGGAAGAAATGACAAGGATCCTTCCTATGGTCTTTTCCTCCACTGGTGCCTGGGAAAAAACTCATTCAGAAATAGAAGAAATCTTGAAAGATAATTAAAGGAAATTCTTCCTCTACAAAGTTTCTTAGGACATCTAACACTTGTAAAGTACTGATATGTGGAATAGGCACTGGGCCAAGCACTCGACCCCCATTCTCTCATTCAGTTCTCACAACAGGTGCTGCTTACCACATTCCCTCTGTGCAGATGGAAAGATCGAGGCTCTGAGAGCTGACCTGACTTGTCCAGGTTGGTAAGTGGTAGAGGTAGAACTGACTTGAGATTCAGTGCTCTTAAATTGTCATTAACAATTGCAAATGAATTGTCCACCTTTGCGTGACCACAACCTTTTAAAAGTACATAGTGAAAATACTAGAGCTCTTTACCATTCTGTCTTGATCCCACTTTTATTATTTCACTTTACCAGGGTATTTCTCAGTCATTTCCTGTGCACTGGCTCTCAAGTCACTGTTTCTAAACTTTGTGCTTCTGTATTCAGCTACCTGGTGACATCTTTACCTGGCTGCCCTAGAGAAATGTCAACTCGACATGTCTGCATCTGAATTCACCTCTTTCTCCATGATCCTCTTTCCCTTGATTATTCCCTGACTAACTTAAAAGATGCTCTTGCCAGCCTGTTGGAAATATGAAAATGATTTCTATAACCTCCCTTTCTCTTCATATCTTGAAATATCTTCCTCCTCAGTCTTGCTTCAGTATGTATTTTTATCTCAACAGACCCTCATTGCTTATTTATTTCTGACTATTGCAACTGTTTTCTGTTTTTTAACAGACTTCTTTATCTCTACTAGAAACTCTTAAAAACCTACCTGAACTATTGACTATATTTAAACAAATTAATAATAAAATGAAAATCTGAATCTGTTACTCTTCTTTCCTAATATCCAACTGGGAAGTCATACACCCCAGCAGTCCTTAATAGATATTTTCCTGTTTTTAAAAATAATATCAGATCAGTGGATAAAGCAAATGTGGTATTTATGCACAATGGAATACTACTCTACCATAAAGAAGGGTAAACTTGAATCATTTGTAGGAAAATGGATGCACCTTAAGACCATAATGTTAAGTGAAATAAATCAGAGACATAAGCTTGAATATTACATGGTTTCTCTTACATGAGAAACCCAAAATAAAAAGAAAGAACAAAATAAAAGGTAAGTAGGGAAATATATTTTTCTAAAAGAGGAAAGTGGTCAAGAAGTGGAGGGGAAAAAAAAAAGAAGTGGAGGGAGGGAAAAGAAGGGGAGGGGTAGGTGACGCAAAGGGAACTGGGATGTGTTGTGTACATGTATCAACTCCACACAAGGAATATAAACATTATGTACTACACACACATACTAATAAATAAGATTTAAAAACTAAAAATAACATCAGTGTATCTTTCCTCCCTTACTTTTTCTCTTCCTACCTTCCATGGATTTTTATAATGAAATTTTCCTTTAACCTTCCTCTTGTGGTGGGCTCTGAAACTACATTATAAGGAGGTTTATAACCTGAAATAATATGTTCACATGCATTGTCTCATTTCTTACAAGACTGTTGACAAGCAAACAAAATTATCCCTGCCTTTGCCAGTAGAGATATAAGCTCAAATAGGGCAAGTGCATTGTCCCAATGCGTTGAATCAAGGAATGCTATGATGTGCACTGCACCCTGGGCTTTCAGGTCCTGTCATTGCTCTGCTCTGCAGCACTGCTCTTTGGAGGCAGGCACCACTGCTACTTACATTGAAATGGTCAAACATTTCAATGTGTGACAATACATCATCAATACTTAGAAATCTCTGACTCAACCCAATTGGAACACATGGTGTTCAGTCAAAGTCTGGCAGAGGCAGAGGCATAGGGTAGAATGACGAGGGGTCTCTGCTGGCTGCAAACATGCTCCGTTTCTGGGAATGAGCCAGGGTACTTCACCTAATAAGGAAGCCCTTCCATTATGTTGCTATTGGCCAAGTGGGGGTCATAAGTGGCGCTTCTCTTGCAGTTGTTTGTGGGTCCGTCTGACACACTAGATATGCACAGCACTGAAGCAAGCGTTGCTCCTCTTCCTTCTTTGTGCCTTTACTGCCCAACACAGATATAGTCCCTCAAGAAATAGTTACCTTATTATTGCTGTCAGTACTCAGGGATTTAGTGATGGAAGGGAACTTAGAAAGTATCTTTACAGACCGGTTCCCAAATATCAGTCCCCTCTGTAATAGATGCATACGGTAGATCTGTGTGATACATTGCTCGTGTTTTGTGACATATGAGTCTTTCTTATACTCTCATTGATCATTTATTTCCTCTTTATTTTTCATTGACTGTTATTACAATTTCTGGTTTTGTAGGTAAAAAAAATGGAAGCTTAAAGAGATCAGGGGACTTGTCCTGACCCTTTGGCCTGGAATTAGTTAGGAATTAGTGTCAGAGCCGGATTTGAACATAAGCAGTCAGATTCCAGATTCTAGGATACATAGCCTACCCTTTCTGCCTCCATATTTAAAGCTCTTTCTGCTTTCTGGAGGAAGGAGTCATGCTGTGAGGAGACTGTGGACAGGGAGATAACCAGGTGCCTGCAGCCATCCGTGAGGTGAATGCAAGAAGCTCTGTGGGGGAAGCTTCCACAGAGCTTCCTGGGCAGAAGGAAGGAGCTTAGGAGACAGCAAAATCAGAGAAGCCACTTGGGATGTGACCTGGGGGAGATGGTGGTGCCCAGGACAGGAGGGGAAGCCAAGCTCATTTTTCTCTGCACTGAGCTGCGAACACTGGCCGTGCATGTCAAGTCTACAGTTTGGAAGGAAAAGATGTAATAGCTTCTTAAAACTGGTCTTCCTTCCTTTCTAAAATGAAGGTCAGCAGGAGAGAAGTAGCATCTGAGATGCTAATGAAAGAAAACCCTGATGACTGCAGAAGTAATTTGAAGATTTGTCCGGATTTGCTGAGGCCCCTGTGGCTGCACCTTCTACTTGCAATTCTTCCTCAGCAGTCTGGAGGGGGAGATAAATACATTTTTTAAAAAAGTCCAACATTCAGGCACTTTTGAAACTCAGGAAAGCAGAATCTGGGAGGCTTAAAATATTAATCATGTATCCAGGCTTGGCAGAGAAAAGAGGATGGTGTTCTGCGGGTGTAACACAGAGAGAAAATCCCCTCCAGGAGCAAGTGATATGGAGGTGGATTTCACGCATGTGTGCATCAAACACAGAAAGCTTGTTTTATCCTCAACGCAGACCTGGGTCCCAAGGCCCCATCCTTAAGAGGAAGGGACACACAAGCAGCTGCCTTTAGGAGACACCCAGACCTCATTTGGTTGTCATAACACAGCCAAAGAGGCTCTGCTCTGGCTACAGGCTGAGTGCAGGCCAAGTGCAGGTTGGGTTAAAAAACAAAGCATGGGCATTTTGAGATAGGAGTGTAATGGCAAGATTCTCACATTCCCACCCAGAGCCTAGATAAGATGGTCATCAGAGCACACAGATTGGGATTCCATATGCATTATCTCCTTCCGGCTCTGCAGTGGCTGTAGTAAGTAACATGACAAGAGTTACTTTATGATCTAGGAGCCCAAGGCGCATGTACTGAAAGACTGCAGAGCTCCCTCCATGCTGGATTTGCTTCCGTTTCTGCAGTCCCAGAGTCTCCTCTTTCTCATCATCTGCAAAATGGCCTCACACGCCCAACTACTTTCCAAATCAGAGTCTATCCTGCACCATTTATTTATTTATTTATTTATTTATTTATTTTTACTGTTAATGATAAGTCTATGGGATCTTTATTGATTAAAGATTTTAAAGTGAAGGAAATAAAGAGAATCCCAACAGAAAGGAAGAAACCAAAGCTCTCAAATTTTAGCATTCTCTGAGTTTGGTTCTTGGTCTTAGGTCTTGTCATCTTTCTGGGATGTTCCTAGAAGTTTTAAGGACTTGACATTCTACTTATTCTTGAGGTTATACATAATCTTTGTGTACCTCCCATCTCCTGAAATGTGTACCATCTTCTTGAAATAGTATGAAAAAAAGTTGACAACAGTGAATCCATTTTGTCATTCAGACTCCATTTTGAGTTGTGTGATTACACTACAAACTTGCCAACACGCTAAAAGAAAGTTTTGTTCAGGGAGCGTTCTTCTGAGGATTATATAAGCTAAACTCTTTCCTAGAATAATTGTATGGTTTCAGCTAGTCTGTGCCAGACTAACATGATGTAGAAGTAAATTTATCCTCTAATCATAATTCTTGTCAGATAACCTTGCAAAGATCCTCTAAACCCTTCCCCAATGGGAAATATTCTGGTTTTTACTGGAAAGTGTGTTCCCCAAATTGCAATTCTAAGACTTCAAATGAATGTGTTTGGCTTAACAGATCATCTGAACCTCTTTGGACAATAGAAAAATAAATATTTGTTATTTCTTCCCATGTCCACAGTCTTTTTCAAATCTCTATATTCTCATTTTTTTTCTTCCTCTGCTTTTAATATCTTTGCTTGAAATGTTGCTTCTCTCACTATCTTCTCCTGTCATATTCCATTCTTCTGGAAGAACCCTTAAGCATCTATGATGAAAAAGCCCTGGAGAGCTGCTCAGCTCCACCTCAGAGCAGTCACATTTTTCTGGAGTGGGACTTTAGTCACCAGGACCCAACACAATGCCTGGCACACAGTAGGTGTCCATGTTTAGAATTAGTAAATGGATCATGCTTTGGTATAATAGCCAAGTTCTTGCATGACTGTCCAATGACTTGATTTTGTCAAAACAGCTGCAGGCTTGGGTACCCATGTTTGAGTTTCTGACCTCAGTCTTGGTGGATTCTTAAATTTTCTAAGCCTCAGTTTGGCCACTTAAAAAGTCCATTAGGGCCAGTGAGATAGCTCAGTGGCATAAGCACCTGCCTGGCAAGTGTGAGGTCCTGAGTTCGATCCCTGGTACCCACACACACACAAAAGAAAACCCAAAAACAAGCAAACAAACATAAACGTCCATTAGGTAGGTGTTTCTGACTTCATTTTTTTTTTTTTATGGGTACTGGGGGGTCGACCTCAGGACCTTGCGCCAGCAGGCGCCCGTGCCACTGAACGATATCACCGGCCCCTTTTTCTTATGTGGGTTCCGGGAGTCGAACTCGGGCCCTTGCGCTTGCCGGGCAGGCACGTAAGCCGCTGAGCCATCTCACCGGCCCTCTGACTTCATTTTGTGTTTATGTGTATGTCTGTATTTGCACTGGATATTCTTTCTCCCTAACAGAAGCATTTCCAGAGAGAATAGTGAGTAAATTTTGGGAGCTGTTCCAGAAGCTATATTTATTTGCATTAGTTCTAAGACTGGCCCCAGTCCACAGCTTGATGGTTCAAAGAAGAGACCAAGAATGGTTGAGATTGTCCCCAGAGGCTGGACAGCAGTTCACAAAATGGCCTCCCATTGGTGGGTCACCATGCAGAACCAGATCCTGGTGTGTGTGTACGCTGAGTGGGAGCAGAAAAGGAGATGTGAGACATTAATTTATATTTAACAATATAAAATTCTTTAAATTCTCAAGTTGCTTGCATCATTCTGATCTTCTGATCTTCAAAATTTCAGCATCGGCCCAAGCTTCACTCACTGTATTGTGTCACTTGTCCATTTCCTTTGTTTTCTTTTTTTTTTTTGTGGGTACCAGGGGTTGACCTCAGGACCTCGTGCGCCAGCAGGCGCCTGTGCCACTGAGCGATATCACCGGCCCTTTTTTCGTATGTGGGTCTGGAGTCAAACTCGGGCCCTCACACTTGCCAGGCAGGCGCTTATGCCACTGAGCCATCTCACCGGCCCACTTGTCCATTTTCTTGCATGGGGTTTTATGTCCTTTTAAAGGAGGATTGCTGTGTTCCCTTGTGCCAAGTTTGACCATAGGTGCCCTGGACTTTGGTCTCCAAGACTCCAACTGCCATGGCCATTCTTCCCCCAAACCCAATTCCTTCAGAGGCACTGTGGTGGAATGTGGACTGCCCCTTCCTTTCTCCAAGTCCTAAGGGATTCACCAGAAGTCCAACCACATTTTTTCCCACTTCTGGCTCTCCAAGGAAAATTCTAGAACACCATGACACACATGCATGTACACACATACACCATGTTCTTCACATTTCTTCCATGTTAAGACCAAATGGTCATCAGGAACATCTTAGAACCTGGTTACAAAAAAACCTTTATCTTCCTCTTACCTTCTGTTCTTCTCTGAGTAAAGACCCATGGACTTGTTCTTCCCAGGCTTGTCAGGGAACACAAGGAAGCTTCTTGCTACAGTATTAAAGATACAACAAGGACACAAAACACACTAGTGGGTCATTTGTGCTATATCCTGATTAACAGTGACAAATACAATTGACACAGGGAGTCAGAAAGCTCGGCTACACTCTTGTAGTTCCATTGTTCCCTAGCAGACCTAAGTGAAGAGTTAAGTTTTAACCAGGACATTACTTGGTAAGAGTGACACAGAGTGAAGGAAGCGTATTGGGTTCAGGAGGGCAGTGGCATCGTGGGATAGCCTGATATCTCTGCCTTTCATTGGGATGCTTTTGCCAAATGGGAATGAAAGAGAGTTATTGCTTTTCTTTCTCAAAGTTCTATAATTTCATAAACCTCAGTTGGTAAAATAAAGGTCTCAGAAAATGAAGGGTTGGGTAAAAACAATTTAAAAATTTCACTAAATATTTTTGAAGATAGAGTGAATAAGTGTTCTAAAAACTTAAGGAGAGAAGTGAGAGGGGATTAAGAAAGAATCAAACTGTATTATGTGCGTGGACCCACTTTCCAAGAGGATTGTAAACTGTATGTACTACAAACATGTACTAATTTTTAAAAAAAGAAACAAAGAGAAAAATAAAAGCTATTCTCTTGCTTTAGCAAATCAGACTTATGGCTATGAGGCCCTGTTCACATAAATACACTTCTTTTGGATGGATGACTTTCTTCCTTGTTTGGGAAATATTGCCACAGGACTGCAATCTGCTGAGACAGAATATGTTACCAGCTTTATATTGTGCAGAATGAACAACTTTATTTATTCATTTTTGTGCTTGGGCTTGAACCCAAGGCCTTGTGAATTGTAAGTACACACTCTTAGTACCACTGAGCTACATTCCTAACCCACATCCAGCTTTTTGAAACAGCCCTTTTTTCCTGGCATGGTATTAGTTGGCCTTTCCGTACATATACGCAACATCTTTATCATAGGTTTTAGGAAAATGTCCAGCCATTTCATGAATTACAAATAGGTTATCTGCCTCTGGCTCTGTGTTTGATGGATTTGAGATGTGGTAGTCAGAGAAGGTGGAGTTAAATTTGAACAATAAAGTGAGGGAGGGAGCCAGGCAAAGTTTGAGAAAAGAGAATATCATTCCAAGAGAATGATCATTTGTAAAAACATTAAGAAGGCTAATGTGGAATGAGCGAGGTGGAGAGAGGTGGGGTGAGAAGATGCGGAGCTGTATTGTGTAGGGCTGCATGGACCATGCAAGGAGTTTGAGGGCTGGGGATCAGTAGCCACCACAATTTCCAGTGTGTTGGGTAATCTGCATGACCTTGGGCAGGGCTTGTTTCGTGCTCATTTCTTCTGAGGTTCTTACTTTCTTTGTTTCCCTCCTGGTCAACCTGCTTCTACCCAAACCATTTTTGTCTAGATACCTTTAAATCTGCACTGAGGCTAGATGGGGCCCTCTCTGTCTCTGGGAGGCGACTTTGCATAACTCCTAACTGTACTGATTTTCCGGCTTAACTCTTGGGAGCACAGTCTCTTTGCTATGTTCCCTAGTTCTTGGGGAGCTTATCACTATCACCTTCTTACCCACACAGCAAGAATATAATCATGTACACAATTGCTTTCAGGATCCAGGCCAGTGGCAACAACAAAGGTTTAAAAAGAATTGTCTTCGGAGTCCAGGTGTGTTGGGAGCTCTAAAAGCAGAAGCCGGACTGAAAACACTCAGCGTTCTCAGAAAGGGAGAGTTAGAAATAAACACTGACGTCATCTCTTCTTTCCCCTGCATTGATGCAGTGCAGACGGATGATGGCCCAGCATTTTGGATTTGTCTGGTTTCCTCATTAATTCGTCTCTCAATTCTGCTTTTATTAGCTCCAATGACAGCAACACATTTTCCCTAGGCATCTTCTAAAGTCATCTAATTGTCATTAAAGCAAAAAAGACTCGTATCTTTTTGCACAGTAAACAAATTAAACTGCTCCTTGGTATTTGGACCTTGTGACTAAAGCATGATTATCACTGTTATGATTTCTGCTGTGCTTTGCAAACCTACTGTGTGCCATCAATAGTTAGTTGCTTTACATACAACATTTCATTTAATCTTGCATCAATATTTTCAAGCTAAGGATTATTAGCTCAATATGCAGTAGGAGAAAACCAAAAACAAACCAAAATTCCAGAGTAGTAAGATGCTTGTCCCTAATCAAAGTCTATGAGTGGCCAATCTCCGTGTTGTAGTCAGGGTTTGCAAGGGAAACAATACAATACAGGACACATAATTTATAGGATTATTTTGTAATAGTCACCCAAAGAGTTGTATACAAAAAGTGCAGGAAATCTGTCAACACACTAAAGATCCAAAGAATCCAGCTGAGGGCCTGGATTCCACAGCAATGTCCTGCATGAATCCAGCTGAAGACCTAGAGCCCATGGCAATGGCCCACGAGTCCAACTGGAGGCCCAGAGCCCATGACAATGTCTCACGCAAGTCTGTTTCATGGATCTGTGCTGGGAAGGCCCAAAGGTCAGTGGTGGAAGCTAGGAAGTCTGCACCAGCAGGGTGAAGGCTGAGGGATCTGCACCAGAGCCAGGAAGCAATGCTCAAAGTAAGGATCAGAGCTCCCCCAAAAAGTACCATAGCCATCCTCAGCAACAATGAGGTCCCGAGCTCCTCTGATGATGAGAACAGCCAATTTCCTATCAGGAAAGCCAGTGCAACAAGCTCCTCGAGGAGAGCCAACAGCACTACTTCTTCCTCTCCAGTTCTCCTTTTTATGTTGTTGGCAACACTCCTCAGGGAGGCCCTCCACACCCAGCACCACACTGATTCAGTTCAGCTGGGTGTTACAAGCTGACCACCAGTTGTCAATCCACCACACTCTGATTCTAAGGCTGACTTGCACATTTACCTGTCTCTGCTCCACCTACCAGTATTTCATGCTTCACTGCTACTCTAGACTGTCCTCTCCAGCTTCCCTTCAGGCTTCTCCCTTTCCCCTGAGATGCATGTTCACTTTTCCTTCTTTCATCAGAGTATCTTCAAAGTCTTGTGAGGATCCAAATCCTCCCTCTTTATGTCATTTTATTCCCTGGGGTTACAGACTGTCATTGCTACAGGAAACCTTGGAAGTTGTTTTCTCTAGACCTTTCCAGTCTTGAATCTCAGATGGTAGACTTCAAGCTGCTTTCTCTTCAGAAAAATTTAGTTAAGTCAAAGTATTGTCACTTGGTTTGAATAACTCAACTACAAACAATTATTATTTGATAAGTATGATTTGTCTAATAGATAGAAAAATTTTAAAAGACTTGGTCCATGATGGAGGACGTGGGGAAGACAGAATGTATAAAAAAATTGTTGGTGAGAAATGTGAGAAATAACACCAAGTGGGTCACATTAACTTTTCCTCCCTCCTTCCTTCCCTCTTTCCCTCCCTCATTTTTCTTTCTTTCTTTCTTTCTTTCTTTCTTTCTTTCTTTCTTTCTTTCTTTCTTGTTTTTTGAGATGCCTTCTCACTATGTAGTCCAGGCTGGCCATGAACTCACCATGTAGCCCAAGATGGACTCCAACTCACAGTTCTCTAGAATACTGGCACAGGCATATGCCACGATGCCCAGCCCTTCCTTTCTTCCTTCCTTCCATCCTTCTGTTCTTCCTTTCTTCTGTCCTTCCTTCCTTCCATTCTGTGCTTCCTTCCTTTCTGTGCTTCCTTCCTTCCTCCTGTCTTTCCTTCCTTCCTTCCTCCTGTCCTTCCTTCCTTTCTTCCTCCCTCCTTCCCTCCCTCTCTTCTTCCCTTCCTTCCTCTCTCTCTCTCTCTCTCTCTCTCTTTTTCTTTCTTTCTTGACTCAGTGAGTGTCCACCAGGAGTGAAGTTGAATACAAATTAAGCCTCTCCGGTTTGGAAGAGACTTTAAAGCTTATGTTGTGCAACTGAAAAAGGAACACCTCTGGGGACATAGGGGAGGTACACTCCTCTTCTTCAGAGGCAGTCTGAGATTTAAAAGCTATTTTAGTTAAAAAACATCTGTGACTTTTCTCATGGGCCTATAGACACCCAATGAAAAACTAAAAGCAGAACAAGTTTGACCTTCATTTTGTATCTGTCTCCTTTATTACCTTAAAACTTTTGATCAAATCCTTGCTCAGCTTTGCATATAGGTGTATTAATTATTTAGGGAGTGTCTGTCTAAAAGCTAGCAAGACAAATTTGACCAGCCCTAACCTTATATGACACATGTCCTCCTCCTCCAAGACTAAGGACATCAAGAGAAGAGATTGCAGGGACATTCAACTACCAGTGTGCACCTGGATGTCTCCAGTCATTGTCCTAAACTAATGGTCACCTTTGATTTCAGGAACGTCTCGGCAAAACTGAAACTCATGGAGACCAGATTGGCCCCTCAAGCAATATGGAATTTTCCAGAGTCACTTTGTAAACAAGAACTGAAATAATAATCAATCAAACTACAGCCCAACTCAGCAACTCCTTAAAAGCAGTTCTCTTCCTTTAGTTAATGGGCCAGTCTTGATTCTTTCCATCAGAACTGCATCCCTTCAGCTCCTCAAGCTCAAGTCTCTTGCTCTTTTCTCTTACTTTCTAGTTATGCCTCCCACTGATGTATCTTGAAATGCTTTTCTGTGACAATCAGTGTGTCAATAATCTTCCTGGACAGAGTTGAGGTTCTCACCTCCATGGACTCCATCTGATGATACCTTTATTTTACTTTTTAATAAGTGATAGACCAATAATGTATAGAGTATTTACTGTTATCCCATGTATCCTCTTCCAATTTACTATTAGCAGTTCCTGCTTTTTGGTGGTTTCTACCCTTTGGTTCAAGTTCTTTGGAGCTTCACACAATGTCATCACTCTTTGAAGCAATGATATAAATGCAGGGGATGTGATAATTACTGCTAGATATGCTAGCACCAGCAAAGAGATCATGGTCCCTCTCAGCTCAGCATGCAAACCATGATGATAAGACAGTTACTTTCTCTAACAAGGCCTTTAGTGCCCTCTGATATTTGACCTTTTGCTTGCTGCTTAGTCATAAGCCCTAGACCTCTGAACTTCAAGTAACTACCTGAACTGCTGAAACACTGGGCTTCTTCTTTCTAGAATATTCATTTTCTCACTTCCTCTCCCAGATTTACCTTCTCTGTAAAGCTTTCCGGGACCTCCAAGGAATGGAAAAAGCTCTCTGATACCTGCTTCCATTGCATTTTGAAGGTTTCCTTGTGTTTAACATTGTTATAATCAATCATTTACTTATCTCTCTCCTTACCAGGATAATGGGTTCCTAGGAGCCAGGAATGATATTTTATTCTCCTACTTCCAACATCTAACACTTCATTGAGACACATAGTGGGTGCTTAGTGAAATGAATGAATGAATTAATTCTGTAATAACCAAATCTTAGCCCTTCTTGCTTCCCCAGTTACTCACATTCAGTTCTGCATAGCATTGTGTAGGTCCTTCCTGAGGCTCGTCCAAGCCCATTCACTAACCCTTCCGATTGCATTCCTTGTTCACCCTGGCTGTGGAAAACCCTGATTTCAGAAGGCAGGGAAATGAGACGAAAGAAGGAATGACAGAGTAATCACATGAAAATAAAAAATTCATCTCAAAAATAATGAAACTGGGACTGGAGAGGAAGATGATTTACCCACAGCACGTGATGGAGGTGGGAACCCATTTTCCTGGCTGCTGGCCCTGGGCCAGGGTGCAACAAGTGCACTTTTGCCACGTGGACAAAACATATTGGCTTGTTTCCGGAGAAGACAACGTTGTCAGGGCAAAGGGATCATTGGTTGAAATTTGAAAAATGATTCCTAACTTGAACGTAGCCACTCGCTTGGAGAAATGACTCAGGCTAATTTTGCAGGCAACGTGTTTTTCTTTGAGATTCCTTACCCGATCTGTTCCCTGTTGTCCTCGATTGCGTAAGAGCAGTGATGAATCCTGTGACTGAAGCCCAGCTCCCCGAGGCCCAAAATAATCACTGTCTGTTTTCTAGGGGAGCTGAAGATACATATTAGGATTTTAACATTCTCTGAACATCCACTTTAAAAACAGGAGACATCCGTGGCAGGTGGGGCTTGCAAATGATATTTCTAATCAGATGTTCATCCAGAAAGTAATTAACTTTAGGAAAGTGTCTCCCTTGTAAGGCCCCAAGGGCTTCTGAAAAGGCTTCTTCACTCTGAACTCTCTGTGAGCTTCTTTGTCTTTGCCTCCTCCTGGGCTGCAGAACCCAACAGGGAAGATGAGAAGCAAGACCTGCTGATAAGAATGCAGATCACATTTTGGTGAATCAGAGCTGTGGAGCACACTGCTTTTCTTCCTTCTGCCTGTCCTTTCCCCACTCCTACCCCAGAACCCTCACGGTTGTGTTTTCTCATGTTTGCACATTGCTTACAGCTTTGCCAGCTTTTCCAGTTTGATCTGGCCTTCTGCTTTGCCTTGTCTGCCATTCCTTTCAGGAAATCTAAGCGAGAAGAAACTAAGAATCTGTTTGTGAAGTCAAAGAGATGCGAGTTGAAGCCCTGGGCCTGCTACTTTCTAGCTGCTTACCTGTGGGCAAGTTGCAACCTCTTCCCCAGTCTCATTTTCTCACCTATCACCCTGATTTCTAGAGGTCTGTTGTGACGATTCACTGAGTCTCAACTGGGTGCTTGCTTCCTAGAATTTCTCTGCAGATTGCAGTATTTCCATTATGTCTTATCTCAATCCAATCTCTTTCTGGAAAAACAAATTTCACATGTAGTTTTGCTTGTGTATTAACGTCCTAGGGCTGCTGTAACACAGCACCACAACATGGGCATTTCCAGACAACAGAAATTAATCATCTAACAGGTTTTGAGGCTGGCAGCCCTCCTCCCAGGTGCGGACAGAATTATGCTTCCTTCAAAACCTGTAAAAAGTCCGTCCTTGCCTCTTTCTAGCTTCTAGTGGTTTGCTAGCATTCTTTGGAATTAGTTAGCTTGCAGCTGTATAATCCCAATCTCAGCGCCTTGGTCACGTGGAATCCTCGCCGCATGTCTCTGTCTGCATGGTTATACTTTTTAGAAGCACACTGCTTGTATTGCATAGGGGTGTCCATCTCATGCTGCTTTGACCTCATCTTAAATAACTGCATTTGCAATGATTCTATTTACAAATAAATTTAGGACTTCAACATATATTTTTGTTGAGATAGTGAAATCCAACCTACAGCAGGTAGATACTGAATCATATGTAAAATAGTCTGGTCTGTAACATAGACTTCTCACTGATTAAATTTCAATGTTAGAATCACTGTCCAGGAACTAAAAGGAAACATAATGTATTTTACTTTCTTTTTGATGTCCCTTTCCCCAGTATTGCATCATTTTGAGCCCCCTGAGTATGAGTCTCATGATCTCCAATCCACTGTTCAAGCAGCAGCCAGATTTCTTCTCCTGCCATCCACCCTTTTAGGATAATCATCTGTCCAGATCTGTCACCTTGCTCTTTGTAGGGCAAAGGTCAAACTCCTCACCTTCATGTAATTATCCTGCAGTACCTGACTCCTACTTGCTTCTGAGGTGATTGTCCTAGTTTGTTCCAAACTGCTCTGGTTTTAGTATTACATTTTTTGAATCCTGAGAAACCCTTAATCATGAATAAACCAGGCTAGTTGGTTGCCCTTTACTTCCTTAATTCATTGGGATACATATAATCTGTATATTAAAGATTTAATTCTATCTTGCTAAATGTCTGTTGTTCTTTGCTTCTTAGTTGTTCTCCTCTGCCAAATTACAAGCTTCTTAAGGATTTTAAAACTTGATTAATAAGGATTTGAATTCCAACTCTGGTGATCTTAGACAATGGATATCTTATTAAGTATCAATTTCCTCAAAAGCCAAAGGTACATAAGCCTATGTATCCTTTGGTTGTTGAAAGGTTAAATGAGATATGATGACTAAATTCCATGGCAGAGTGCCTGGCAGATACGAGGCATTGATAAATGGCAGCTGATCTTTCACCAGTAGATATGTGTGCATACTTCAGCACACTGTGCTCAGTAAGAGCTTTTGAAAGAAAGCTCCAAGCTTCAGAGCTCAAATCTCTTGAGCTGTGATAGTTCTGTCTTTCCATTTTCCCTCTGTGACTTAAAAATAAATCCATTCTTCCAGACGTTAGTCTTACTCAGAATTTTGTTCAAAGCCTTTCCAAGTTACGTGGTCTCTGACAATGTATTTCCTAAGGACCTTTTACTACTGGAATTTTCCATGTGTCAATAATTTGTTACACTCCAGTGGATTTTGATCTTGCCAGCTTCAGTGCCTGGTCCTTCAAGGAAAAACAGGAAATGGAAAGACCTTGAACTCTTTCTTGAGCTTCAGTTCTTATGAACTAAAAATACAAACTGATTTAAAGTATATTAATCATTGTTGACTGAAGCTTAGGGGTCGTTTAATGCCTTATATTTCATATTAATCCCCCCGAAGAGCGGAAGTGTTTTAACCTGGTGTCTCTGTAGAAGTTCATGTATGAAGGAGCTGAGAATGAGTGAGATTGTTCCCCCCATCCCGGAGAGGAGCAGAGAAAATCCTGATTATGGTCAGAGGGATATTGCTGGCTCTTGGTTTTCCCTTAGATCATTACTGTGGGGCCCACTTGTTCTTTTTATCTAGTGGGTATTTGATGTCCTGATGAGATAAATAATTCAGAGTCTGGGTAGTATTTTTCCACTGAGGGCTGTATGCAGAGGCAGGCAGAAGGGCTGCAAAAGCCCGAAGGCTCCTGACAAGGTCAGATGCCTTATGCTTCAATAAGTGCTCCAAATCCCCCAGTAACACCTTCCTTGCCGGGACCAGCATACAGAAAGGCAGGAACTTGGGAAGGACTTTTGGATTTTTGGCTGAGGTTACAGTGACTTCCATCAAACAGACCTCTAGGGACAGCATGTCAATGACAACAGCTAAAAAATGTAAATGAAATGTTAATTATCAGTTCCAAGCAGTAATTCAAGAGGCATTATGAAATCAGACATGATGAATTGCTGTAGGTGATGAGAAATTTAGTATGGTTTGGTAAGCCACAGCAATGAGGACATTTACTTTACAGTTATTATTACTTTAATGATTGATATATTACTATTATTGCTTTTTTGATTATTTCTGTCTACCCTTCTTTAGTTGTAGGCACTCTGCATTACATATGCTAGTTCTTCTGATATTTACACTGATTTTTCAAGATAGATAACCCTACCCTTCTTTTACAAAGGAGGAAACTGATGCTCAGAGTTTAATTGAGGTATTTCCAAGAGTACCAAGGTGGTAGGAAAGGATGCCAGTGTTTGACTCTGGGGTGAGATGTCTCTGGAGACTGCTTTTTTATAAGTACTACATATTCTTCCAGTAATAATTAAGCAATAGTAGTATTAATTAGCATTTTGTAGTTATAAAAGAGTCAGTGAGGCCATTTATATATCCTTTTCTACTTGCTTGTAACAATAGTCTTGTTCAGGTGCAGGTTGGGGTACTAACTCCACCTGGCTAACGCAGAACTTGTTCTGGGGGGTGAGTTATTTGGAGCTAGCTGGTTAGTGACTGAGGACTGGACTCGGACTTCAGATTCCACGTCTGGTCCTTTGTAACTGGAGCTTTAGAAGATAAAAGGGCTTACACCACTGAGTGTTGCCATTTTTTATTCCAATTTAGACCAAAGGAGATAAAGCTGGAGACTGGTCTGAGCTAGATTTTACCTTCACTGATCTCTAGATCTCCTTGGCTTGGCCTTCACGGCTCTAGGCATCTTTCTGTCTTGTTTACTTTTTTCATTGCTGAGACAAAATACCTGACACCAAAAGTTAAAGGAAGAAGGGTTTATTTAACTCAGAGTTTGTAGATGTTTCAGTCCATAATCGGCTGGCTCCAAGGCAGGGTGGCCTGGGAGAGGGGCATCACAGAAGACAAATAAACAGTTCATAGCAGGCAGAAGGCAGGAAAAGCAGCAGGCAGCAACCAAGTATAGCAGCCCTCTTTCTGTCCCTTATATTATATCCTGGCTACATGCCCTTAGGACAGGTAGCACTCATACCCAGTGTGGGGCTTCCCATTATTCACACCCAGAACTATGCCAAACCAGTCAGTGAACTAATTTCAAATTACACACTTTTAATCCCAGCATCACACGCTCTACATCCACCCACCTCTGAAAAAGCCCCACCTATGACCCCATGAGGCTTTGGGGGGACATCTAGACACAAGCCATGACACTCACTAAACTTATTAACATATTTGAGAAGATCTCACTCTGATTTCCAGGCTGGCCTTAAACTTGTAAGCTCAGGGGATCTTCCAGCCTCACACTCTCGAGTAGCTGGGACTGCGGATATGTACCACTGGTGCTAGCTCTCAGCAGCCTTCTCATAGCAGCAGCAAGGTCTGCCATTCTTTGTGCCTGTTTTCAAAATTTGTTTGTCCAACGTCCTGAAAACTCTATGGTATTTTCAATAACCATTTAATAAACTTATTTTCTCTGTTACTTCCCTAAAGTGTAGTTCTTCTCTCCATAGCCAAGAACTCTGGTGAATGCAGCATTGCATGGGTGTTCTGTGCAAAGTGGCTGCAAAGTGCTGCTGTGTGGTCTGTCTTCCAGTGACCCCGGTTCTTGTCCAGTCTCCTCTTTTAAAACTGTGGATGGTTAATCTATGACCTGTATGTTTCCTGCTTATGCTAAACCATCATCTCAGCCATGCTTTATTGAGCTGTGTTGTGCAATTATCTAGTAATATAGTTCTTAGGATTCCCCAGGGGACTGAGTTTAGATTCACTGTGGGGAGGAGAGGTGAACATAATGAATAAGAAGGGGAATGAGTGGGGTTGGGAGACTTTAGCTGGTCAGGATTTCCTGAACTGGTGCACTTCATTTTTCTTCTTCCTTTTTTCTGTTATTTTTCCTACTTTTTTTCTTCTTCTTCCTTTTTATCTTTTTATTCTCATTCTTTTTCCCCTTCCTCCAAGTAGAATACAAATGAGCTATATTTGGACTTATTGGGATCAAAATATCAATGTGAGCCCCCTTTTCTGTGAACTTGTTCTGTGCTGTTACCATGTTAACATATACCTCACCTCATTTCATCTTCCCAGAGCTTTTGTAGGAGAAATTACAGGGCATTCGCTGGAGTAGTAATTGAAGCTCAAGGCATGATAGAACGTTCATGTGCCAGGATGGCTCCTAAGCGACACTTCATCATTCCCATGAGGGGTTACAGCGTCAACTGGAGGCCAGCACAGCTCAGGCATTAGAGTAATACAGAAATAGGGGACATCATGGAGCAGTTGCTGTGATCAGCTATGTACTCTGAGCAAGTTACTCAAGCTCCTAAAGTCTCAGCACCACGGGAGTGCAAGTATATGAAGTTTGGCACTCGGTGGAAGAGAAATAGAATTAGCTTGAATGACTTGAAATGTTTCTCTTGACCTACGTTAGGTTTGTTCCCCACAGTGCGCCTCCTCAGATCTCTTGGGGAGGCATGGGATCGAGCTTTCTTTTCCGGTATGCAGAGATGCTTGGGTCCAGGAGGGGCGCCATCCCACAGACTGTCATGGCCTCGTCACACTGCTAAGCTATGCTTCCAGAGGACCACGTTCTCTCCCTGTTTTTAAAAAGCTCAAGTGACACTTGGCTGTTCCTAACTGATGGCATTTAGTCCTCATAACAACATCACATTTATTCTAGTGATCCTCTATTTTGCCTATAATTAATGAGGTCTGAGATGGTGAGGCTCACATCTCCGCCCTAGGATAATCACTAGGTGCATTAAAGAGGTTTCAAAGAGATCCCACAAAGCTCCTTACAGCTGGGATTTTTGGTTCTACTCCTTCCTCACCTGTGGTCTTGGTCAAGGTATTTAACCATTGTAGGCTTCATCTTCTTCCAAATTGAGCATAATAGTACTAGAAACTTCTTGCTGTGGAGACTGAAGGAGTATTGGAAATCAGTAAGCTCTGTGTCTGACACAGAGAGAGCATTCAGTCAGTGTTCATCATTACTGAGACAGGCAGTGCAAAGCCACAGCAGCTGAGGATCACTAACACCCCATTCCCAATTGCATCATGTTGACCCGCCATTGTTGAAGGTGGCACAACACATAGGTAAGGGTGCCTGTAGCTTTTCTTCAGTGTAAGACTGGCAAATTTGCTCACCTGAATCTTGCTTCTTTATTAAGGGATTTGATTTGCAAGAATGAGTTTTATATGCTACCTTCACTAAAAATTATAAAGTCTACCATTGAATTTTCAATTCAATAAGTATAGAGAAGTAGGAAACTGCCTTAGTTACTTTCTTCTGGCTGGGACAAAATACTCAACACCCAAAAGATAAAGGAGGAAAGGTTTATTTTGGCTCACAGTTTGTAGAGGTTTCAGTCCATAGTCGGCTGACTCTATATCAGTGTGGCATGGCAGAGGGACATGGAAGAGGAGTCTTGCTTATGTCATGGCAGACAGGAAGCAGAGAGCAATCAAGGGAGGAGGGAGAGAGATATACTCTTGTAGGCCACGCCCCCAGTGACCCACTCCTCTGACCCGGCTTCACCTCCCAGTATCACATTTAGCTATGAACTCATGTGTGGACTAATCCACTCATGCGTATCACACCCCATGATCCAATCACTTCCCCAAAGTCCTATCTATGAGCACATGAGCCTTTGGAGGGAATCCAGATATAAACTGCAACACAGCTTTTATTTTTCTTCTTATTTTTTGAAGTGAGTTGCCTAAGTGCTGTAGCAGTAGAGAACAGAGAGGAAAGGTATTTTATAACTCATCCGTTTTTTTTTTTTTTTTTTGTGGGTACCGGGGGGACGACCTCAGGACCTCGCGCGCCAACAGGCACCCGTGCCGCTGAGTGATATCACCGGCCCCTTTTTCGTATGTGGGATCCGGGAGTCGAACTCGGGCCTTCGCGCTTGCAAGGCAGGCGCTTAAGCCGCTGAGCCGTCTCACCGGCCCAACTCATCCGTTTTGGGTGTGGAAGTGTCCCTGGCTGGACTGCAAGCTCTCTAAGGTGCAAATTGTAGTTAGACACCCTCTGTGTTTCTCATGGGCAAGCTGTCAGTTGTCAGCACGTGCAGTGTCTCTTTGCTCCTCATACAGTTCTGTGTGCAGGTTTCCCAGTACATGCCTCTGTGCCCTTGGAGATATTGTTTACTTTGCCAGGAAAATACTGGTCTGGCTGTTTAGCTCATCTCAGAAACCTCTGCTGAAATGATGTCTCTTCTAATAGGGAGCTGCTCTGTGACATGGAAGGCTGGCTAGGTGTGCCTTCTTGGTCCTGCAGGATTTATCAGAAAGTGGAACTGCTCACGTACACACAAGCGAGAGCTCAGCAAGTGCTCAGGTAATTCTGACACAGCGAGGAAGACACCACCATCAGCACCCTCAGATTCAAGGTCTCTGGATATTTTTAAATATCTCTAGCTATTTGCATGGCCAAGCCATCTCAATCTTGTCTGTAACTGAGGTTACGCTCTAGAAGTCTTGGACTTCCTATTATGGGGAAAAGATTTGTGTGGTTCTGGAGACAGAATACCGTGGTTTGGTTCTCAGGCCCAGTTATCTGCTATCTGAGAACTGAATTTCAATTTTTCATTTTAAAAACTAAGCTAACTTAAGGAACAATGATAATGATAATAGCTAACTTGAAGGAACAATGATAATGACTGCTGTAATGAGGTAAAGTGTCAAGCATATTTCTGGTAGTACACAAGAGATAGTAGTTATAAGACTGCTTCTCCTAATGGGATATTCTGAGGACCCTTTCCATGGAATGGTAGATCTGTTCCCATTATGTACACATAAAACCTATTTATGCAAAATGGTCCTAAATGTAGCTTATTATGGCAAAAGGCCATTTTCACATGCTACTCTGTCTGTATGGAAACAATAACTCTTGCCAAACACAAGGATTATACTCCTGGAAAATATCATTAGTAAAAATTTTGGTTAAAGGGATTTAAAGAAACTGTTTATATTATGTTTGCAATTTTTCTCTAAGTCTAAAACTAGTTTGGAATAGTGGGATTCTGCTATTTGACCTTGCTTGTGTCTTCCAGAGGATGACAGTATCTGATTATGAGATTAAAAAAAGTAAAAAACTCAATATTAAGTTTATAAAAATATGGTTATTATTAAAAATAGAGGTTCAGAAGATGAACAAGTAAAATGGCATTGTAGTTATTTTAAAGGGCAAATAAATACTATTGATGCAAAAAATATTCTAAACACAACCAATTTGTCAAGATTAAACCTATGTCCTAGAATAGACATTTGCTGCTATCACGGTTATACTGATGAGGAAACAGACTAATAGAGGCAAAGAATCAACTTTGTTTTTTGCTTATTTTCCTTCCTAGAACCTATTAATAATTGTTGGTTGAATAATTCAAATGACCTTTTGATATTCTTCAGTGTTATTTTTTGTTGTTGTTTCTTTGAAATTTCTGAGGAATCAAGGTTGAGTTTTGAGTTTTTTTTTTTTTTTTAATGTCATGGGCAGGGATTGGCATCCTCTGGAAAACACAGGTAAGGTACAGCAGCAGAATACAAACCAAAGTAGCATTTTTAAATTAATGTCTAATTTAAAACTAATTTTAGAGTTAGAGAAAAATTGCAAACAGAATATAAGCAGTTCCTTTAAATCCCCGGTCCCACTCCCCTAACGTTAACAGCATTACCATTTTACGGGACCATAGCACATTTAACAAAACCAGGAAGCTGCATTGGTATATTATTAACTAAATTATAGGCTTTTACTAAATTCACTGATTTTTCTAATTATGTTATTCTATTTTAAGATACAATTTAATATTTTACAATGCTTTTAGCTGTTATTCTCCTTAGTCATCTCCAGGCTATAATAGTCTTCAGTCTTTCCTTGTCTTTCATAGTTTTGACACTTGATCAGTTTATGTTGTAGAATGCCACTAAATTTGATTTTTTTTTGCCCTGTTTTCTTATTAACGGAGTGAAATATTTGTTTTTTCAAGAGTGCCACAGAAATAATGCAGCGTCTTTCTCAGTGTCCTGTATGAAAGTGTTTGTGGTGCTTGTATGTCTTCTTGGTAAGGCTACCCTTGCCCACTTGTTTAGCTGGTGCCTGCCAAGTTTCTCCTTTGGAAAGTCATTCTCTTTTCCCTTGTTAAGAAACATATTGGGTGAGATACTTTGAGATTATTCAAATCCTATTCCTCTTCAAACTGTCATACTCTAATTTGTGAATCACGTTTACATCATTGGTCTTCTGATGTTTGCCTACTGGTGAATCTAGATTTTCTTCTTTCTTCCTACACGATTGATTGCAACACTACTGTCTCTTTCCACCCCTTTATATATTTATTGGATTTATTTTATCACATCAATAAATCCCACGAGTATTTGTACAACTGAAAGGGTTAAAATCCAACACTACTATTATTTATCTTGTAAAAGCAGGGATCTCTTCGCAGTTGCCCTAACTGCATAAGCACCAGGAAAGCTGATTGGACACACAGTTTAAAAGTTCAAGGTCTATACCAAACCTTCTCCACTATAAATTGAAATATTTATAATAGCACTTTGAGGTCTGTTTATAGATATGAAAAGAAATATAGGGTATGAGAGAAGTTGAGGGAGAGGGGAGAGAGAGAGGGAGGGAGAGAGAGAGAGAGAGAGAGAGAGAGAGAGAGAAGGAGAGAGACTAAAAGGTCACATGGGAACATGGAGGAGGAAACACAGTCAGTTCTTTCTAGAACTTCTTACTGAGCAGAAGGAGGTATCAGGGACCCCATTATACTGTCCTGGTATAGATAGGACAAGGAGTTGCCTGTTCATCTTGAGAAAGAGTACTTAGAACTTCAGGAAAATTAATAACATAAAACTGAGTGATAATTGATGTTTGTGATGAAATTTATCTTTGACAAAAAAGGACTTCATGTACATGTGGCATTATTTCAAAATAGATAGGCATAAGGCTGTTCAGCAATATTTACTAAATCTTTTGTGACTGTCTAGGGAGGGAAAGATGAAAGGAAATCAGAGATAAGCAATGTTCTGGAGAGAGAGATGAATGTAGAGTAGTAAGAAGAGGAAAGAATACACTCAACCCAAATGCTGAGAGAAAATTTAAGTTCTGTTTTTGGTTGTGGTTGTTTAGAGTTTAATGTCTTACCTGACATATGAAACTATTTGATGGTCTCTGAAGTCCCTCACTTTCAACGCTCATCCCTGTTCTGTTCTCTCCAGTGTGTTTCTTTAATGTCCGTAAAGGGGTTGCATTATCTGAATTCATAAGGAATTCCTGGAGAGGTTAAAGCATTTGAGCCCCAGAATCTATAAACTGAGCAGTGGCCCTAAGAGGACCAACACAACCTGGCAGGACATACAAGGCTCAGAAAGGCTCTGGAGATTTCTGAAGACGAATGCACCGAGCTGTTCTATTCTTGATGTTTCAATGTAATAGTTCGAATTCAGTTGCTGTTGGGCACATATGCTAGAGAGTTTAGCTTCAAGCTTAGCATATGGTGGTTTTGGAATAAGGTTTGAATTCTTTTTAAGATCCTTGGCTCATGTATCTTCCCAGTTCTGGCAAATGACTGAAAAGAGAACAGAATAAGGGGACTATTCTAGTTAGTGCTATTACATAAGTGAAATCTAATTTTCTCCACCCACTGAAGGGGCTGACATTTAGCATTCAGAAGCATGTGTCATGTTATTCTCTTGTCTTTCTCTGTGTTTGTCTTTCTGTGTGTCTATCTCTGTTTGTGTCCTTTCTTCCTTCTTTCCCTCCCTCAAACCCTTCCTTCCTTCTTTTCTTTCCTCCTTTCTTCCTCCTTCCCTCCCTCCTTTCCTTCCTTCCTTCCACCTTTCTTTCCTTCTTTTCTTCTTTCTTTCCTCCCTTTTCCTTTTGTTGCTAGTGAGTTCTTTGGAGGATAACTTGTGATCCATAAATGAAGAGATATTTTCCTCTGAGATAAATTTCTATTTATTGAAAGGTCACAAGAAGGGATACCACAGGCAGTGCGGGTCTCTGTAACCAGGCCAGTGTCTCCTCTTTCCTTAGGGACTGGTCTTCCTGGAGCACTGTCCAGGTAAAGAGGAAGACAAATTTGTTTTGCTCAGCAGAGCCCAAGTCTTCTCACTTTTGTGTCTGTGAATTTCTCCCAATTAGAATCACAAGGAAATTTACAGTCCTTTTATTTCCATGGTTTTCCAAATTGTGTTCCATGGTGAGCTGGATATTTAAAGGCTCCTAAATATTGTAGGGAGGGTGCTAATGCCAGAGGTAGTCAAGGCTAAACAAGTGAGTCTCAGAATCCTCATCCCAAGTTAGCGAGTGTAGCGTGGCAGTTCAAAGTGTGGAAAGCAGATGTAGGACTGCAGGATCTGATCCTGGATATTAGCTACAAAAGCCGGGTCAAGTTAATTAACTTCTCTATACTTCAGTTTCTCAATGGTTAAGTGGGAATAATAGTACTAATTATACAGTTGTTTGAGGATTAAGTGAATCAGTGCAGTTATCACTCAGGATTTATAGGGGCTTGGTTCCAGGACCCCCTTTCAGGCACCAAAATCTGCAGATGCTCAAGTCTCATAGTGTTTTCATATAACCTATGAAACATGTCTTCTTGTAGAATTTTAAATTTTCTCTAGATTTACTTATAATACCTAACAATGTAAACGCTAAGTAAATAGCTATTATACTTCATTGTTTATGAAATGATAAGGAAAAAATCTGTAGATGTTCTGAAATTTAGTTTTTGAATTTTTTTGATTCATAGTTTGTTGAATCTGTGCAAAATCCACGAATACGGAGGGCGGATTGTACATTTAATATGCTTCGAGCGATGCATGGCGCACCTCGTGTGTTATGTGAGTCTTTTACGTTGTTAACGACATCTACATCACCACTGAACTTCTGTGTTGCTTTATCTAATGAGAGGGTTTAGCTGTTAAGAAAATTCTTAAGCACATACGCACACATACGTGCACACAATGTTATTTTTCTAATTTTATCCACAGCAAAGCCACTCTGGGATATAGTCAGCTAAACTGCTTGAACATGGTGATAAAGTGCTTTTTCACCAACTCACGTGGTTGCCTGCTTTGTTGGTAATAAGCTCTTTCTAACAAGCAAAAATCTATTTCTTTGTGGCTTCAACGAATTTGTGTCATTTCTCCTCTCTGGGATCACGCTGACTTAGCCCCTTGTACTTCCACACAACACCTTGGCTCAGGGGACAGTAGTTCAGCCTCAGTGAGGGGACAGAGTCCTTCACGTACATACTTCCAATGGGAATGTGCTCACTGCTGCCTGGGGTAGCTATTCTGCTTGGCAGTCCTCTCTGATGATTAGAAATTCATCCTGCAGCCTCATTAACTGTAATTTTCCAATGACTTTCACCCACCGTCTTCCCCAGACTTGCTTAAAATTTCAACTTCCCTCTCCAGTTGGGCTTTAAAATAATGAAAGATAGTCTCCTTTTGTTTTCTCCAGGATCATGATTCCATCATCTGTTCCTTATGTGAAAAATTCCCCTAGGATCTATCACCTGTCAGCATACATAAAGCTGAAGTTATAGTAATGACCTTTTCTCTGCCTCATTTCTACCCTGCCCTGAATTCTTGGAGCCCCAGAGTTTTGTGTTCTATGAGCTTTCAAGTTCTTCTTCTCTCTCACTCATTTGTCCTGGTTCCTTTTCATTGGTACTTACTGTGAAAAAGGCCACAGAGTCGCCCTTTTTCCTGACCCACCTGGACACAGAGCGGTCATGTCTCCAGGGAAGCTGTCACCTCTACAGGAACTGAGAGCACTGCATGGGGCACCCTGAGGTCCATGAGGAGTTGTCATTCCCAAGATCATCTCCTGTAAGCACCTCAGAGTGATGCTGTATCCCATGCCTCTGAGTAAAATAAGGCTATGTTTCTCTTTAGGACTGACACAGTCCTTGTCTTGACCCTGTTCCATAACAAAATGCAGAAATACTTTCCTTGGTCTGTGCATAAAGATCACTTTCTGTTGTCCCACCCATCAGTTCAAACACATCTGACCAAACCTGAACTCAAGTTAGGAGTTTCAATACACACGGTAAACTTTCCAGTCCTGTTTGCTATGCATTGCCTCACTTACTTGAACCAAGTATTAATTCACTTGAAACAAATGATGGTGCAAAAGCAGATTTTGGGTCCAACCTGTGCTAGTAACAGGAAGTGCTCCATAAGGAAACCTGGTGGCAGTGGCCATGGGTGCTTCCATGGAAGATGGAGTTTGACCAAATATTCACAAGTGAAAAGTAGTGAGCTGCAAACTGTCTCTTTGAGATTCTGGTGTATTGTGTACATACATAGGCTCAGTGTACTTTGTTGGAATATATGAATAGAATATAATGTGATTGTTTTGGGGAGTAATTAAAATAATTAGGCTTTAAATTAGAACCATTGACTTTGAAGGCTATTTTCTAATGGCTATTTACTCTAATACAAACAAAAAAATCAATGCTATTTACATAGTCCAATTCCATTCAAATTGCTATATTTAGTTAGCATTTACACCTTACAATGGCTGATAGTAATTGTTTATTTGTTTATAATGGTCAAGTTTGGACCAGACAATTTAAAAACAGAATTAAAGTCCTCTATGTTTTTTTAAGTCATTTTTCAATTGCATTCATTTTTCTTTGATTTGATTAGGCATAGATTCTTGATTTTACCTTTTTTTGAAAAACAAGTTTTAAAATTGTTTAATGTATGCCTTTAAAATTTTTAATCTCCCTTAACACTATTTCTTGAGTGTGAGATCTTTCTTCAAGCCCATTCATTTATCAGTTCCTAGAGGAAATATTTATTAAAATATAATGTGCACAAGGAAATATGGTAATTACAATTGGGTGTATAAGAAATGAATATGACATCATCTTTGCTGTCAATAATAAAATAGGTATGAAGGAAGCTTCCCTTGTATTTCAATCTTAGGTAAAGTGTGATTCCTATTAGGTAGAGTAGGAAGGAGTTATAATTTTTTAACTGGGGTATTGGGAAGACTTCAAATAAAAGGCTTTGTCCAGTAAAAAATCTCTGGGAAGAACCTTCAAGAAGGAAAGCAAGGAATGAGGAGAGACATGAAATCTTGGAGACCAGCACACATTTGGAGAATAGCAGGTGTTTTTGACGCTGATAAAGGAAGTAGTATTTGGAAAAAACTAAAGCTGAGAGTGTAGCTTCTTTACACTACAGAAGGGTCTAGAAGACAAGTTTTTTAAGATCCCTGGCTTCCCTTAGTGGAGAAACTCTGAAAATTTCTCAGAAGAGGAGGAACATGATGAAAATTTGGCTTCCTCATTCTCCTTTTGCATCTCTTCCTTTGTGATGTTTTTCAGTTATGTTCACCCAGAACCAATCTATGTAATTAGTCTCATTAGAAATCCCACTGTCTTAGTCACTTTTCCATCACTGGGACAAAATACCCAACACCCATAATTTAAAGGAGGAGAGGTTTATCAGGGTTACGGTTTTTGAGGATTCAGACCATGGTTGGTTGGCTCCAAGGTAGAAACAGCCTGTTAGAAGAGCCTGGCAGAGGAAGCTGCTAATCTCATGGCTGCCTGGAGGCAGAAAGATAAGGGAGGAGCCGGGAAAGAGAATATACTTTTCCAAGTCACAACTGTGAGCTCGATGCATGTAACGACCCACTTCCTCCAACCAGGCCCTATCTCCTACCATCACATTCAGCTGTGCAGTCATCAGTGGATTAATACACAGCTGAATGTAGTGCCCTCCCATGGTCCAATCAACTTCTCTAAACCCCAAATCTGACCATGTGTGACTTTGCAGTGACATTTTAAATGTAAACCATAACAACCACTTTGCAAAAAAATAAATGTTAGACACAGAGACCAGGTAATTAAGCCAAGGCTTTGCTCTAAAGATGGATTAGGAAGAGACCTTAAGAGAGAGGCTCATTTTCTCTTTAGATGCATCAAACAAAGTTTTCATTTTGTTTAGGTCCCAACCTTCCTGAAAAAAGGAAAAGAAAAGAAGAAAAAATAAATTTGCAGGCCTTTTTCATGGTGAGAGCATTTTACGCACACATATATACTCATTTGATCCTCATACACCCTTAATGTGAATGGGCTTCCCTTGACTATAATTCCAAGAAGCTCTCAGGCTTGTGCTGACAGGAGGAAGAAGCAGAGAAGAGAGGAAAGAAGAGAAAAAATGATTAAAGTCTCCTGTGAGCTAGACCTTGTGCTAAGATCTTTTGCACATATTTTCTCTGCGATTTTCACAGTGCTAGGAGATGAGTGTAATGATTGCCATTTTTATAGATGAAGAAATTTAGGCTGAGGATTGTTATAAAATTTAAAATATACAGTTACTGAACACGTACCACATGCCAGGCACTATTCTAAGGACTTTCTGGATCTAAACCAGTCAATCCTCACAATAGCTTTAGAGATGGGTAAATTATTGCCCTAATTTTGTAGGTGAAGAAATGGGGTAAAAGAAGCTGAAAACTTGTCCAGTGTGAAATAACCAGTAAATGATGGGACTGGGGATTAAACCTAAATAAGTGGCTGTACAGTACACTTGTTTAATCACAGCAGTATATATTCTATTAATTTGATAGTGGGCACAGTTACATTGTGGAATACCTTAAATCTCAAACTCATGAATCTTGTACTCTCCCATGGGGATCACAATGGTTTTAAGCAATCAATTCAATTCAGTCTGTTCAAAACACTTATTGACCTGATGTATGCTGGAGTTTTTGATAAGAATTGGAGGTATATGGCACGTGCGTGCACGTGCACACGTACACACACACACACAAATACTCACAAGAATGCTCACTACAGCCCATGACTGAGATGGTGAAATAAAAGATCATTGGAGGTTTATATTGTCTATTAAAAAGTCTAGATACTTATGCCCCTAACTTGGTAGCACCATCTTTAAAACATACATTTAAATATTGTTCTTATCTATTTTCTGATGTCTACTACTATTAATACCAAGCATACTGAGTATCCATTGCTACATAACAAACTACTTCAAAATTTGTGGTTTCAACATAAAATCAAAGATTATTTTTACATGTCCATAATCTAATGGGTCTGAAATTTTGTCTGCATTTATAAGTTTTCTTTTTTTGTTTGTTTGTTTTTGCTGGTTTCACTTGAGCTATTCACGAAGTAGCAGTAGGGGGTTACTTATTCTGTGCCGGAATGTTTAAGGTGACCTCAAATATCTGTCAGTTTGTGCATTTGGACAAACAGACTATATCTTTGTCACTGAATCTGGCTACAAAGACTTTAGAAAATAATGGCCTCTGAATTTCTTACAGTCTCCTCTTTTGGCCAGTTCCAGCCTAGTAATACACAAAGAAGGTGATTTGAGAAAATGTAGTTCCCAGGTTGATTGATATAGCAAAGATCTGCACAATCCTCCCCTTGTCCACTTGTTAGTCATATAGCCTTGTGTGTTTTTTAATAATATTCACTTTTGAAATTAAGTACTGTACCTGCAAAATCAGATTTAAATCTACTTAATGTAGCTATTTCTTTTACCACTAAAAAACAAGTTAAGGTCTCCCCAAAGTAGGATGCACAAAGCCTCATATGCCTCTTTATCCCTTTGGTGGTGGTCATCCTAGATGAATTATATTCTCCCTTTAGTACCTGATAACTTAAATTCTCACAGGTATAGTTAACTACTATTAATTTCATGTATCAAATAGAATGATAATGGGATAGGGAAAGAGAAAAAAATTACTTATTTTACATGCAAATAAATAAACAAAGCAAAGAAATGCCAAAGCAAAAACGAAACTGCACAGTCTGCAGATTGGCCAATGGTCACGTGATCATTTGCTGCTTCCACTATTGCATCTCATATTCCTTTTGCTGTCAGTAAGTACCTCAAATGAGCATGTTCTCTGCCTTCTTTCTTCCAATTCTTATTCCTGCAGGTCTAAACTACATGTTATCCCTTCTATATTAGGTTGTTAGTGGTCCATCAAGATTTATCATGGGACATGGAATTACAAAAAGCACCCAGGGAAATTTCTAAGTTCCAGATACACTCCTCTCTGACCTCTGGGGTAGATACTGTCACCCAGTACTACTCTTTAGTTAGGATCAGTCACTCCAGGCTGTTTAGCAGCCCCATTTTTTTTTTTTTTTTTTTTTTTTGCCTATAGTTTCAGTGGCATGAGGAACCCAGTGTGGCCAAGTGCCAGTTTCTGTTTCCACTCTAATGCTGTTGTAGTTGTAATCCCTGGTGGAACATTATGCACTGCAAAATGACAAGCTGAGCTCCAAGTTGTAGCACAGGAAGACACACCTTTTACTGGTTCATTAGAACTTAGAGTGAGAAAAGCCACTTTCTTTTCACTAGTTGAACAGGCAGAACCAAAGATTGAAGAAAGAATAGTGCACAAGGAGTAACTCCCAGGTTACAAAACATGGCAAGTCAAGGAAAATTCACTGATCCTAGAATAGGGTACCTGATGTGCCTGGCTGAATTTCAGAATTTTTTGGAACCAGTGATTTTTGTGTATCTTCTGACTCTTTTATTTTTTTTTTAAATTTAATTAAGTTTATTGGTACAGTTTAGGTATATAAAATGATCACATTCATTACATGGAATTTATACCTGTACATGATATATCTTGATTCCTCTTTTTTTCCCATTCCTCTCCCCACCCTTCAACTCCTCTTCCCCTCATTATTCACAAAGCTTTGTTTCTATTTTATCCTTCTTTCCTCATTTTTTCTTTCTCTATTCTTTCTCTCTCTCCCCTCCCTAGCTCCCTTTTCCTTTTGAACAATTTCTTCCTATTTCACAATATCTACTACACATTTTGGTTCTTATTTGCATTTTCAGTTTCTCAGGCCAGAGAGATATTGCAATATTTACATGTGTGTCTGATTTATTTCACTTAAGAGTATGGTCTTAAAGTGCATCCATTTAGCTCTAAATGTCTCCTTCTTTATGGATGAGTAGAACACCATTGTATTTAAGAAAACACATCTTGTTATCCATTCATCAGTGGATAAGCATTTGGGTTGTTTCCAAGATTTAGCTATTACAAACTGTGCTGCTACAAACATGGGTACACATATATCATTGTGGTATGATGCTTTTAATTCTTTCGGGAAGACATCAAGAAGGGGGATAGTTGGGTCAAATGGAACCTCTAGTCCTAATTTTTGGAGGACTCTCCACACTGATTTCCACAGTGGTTGCACCAGTCTATACTCCCACTAACAGTGGAGAAGCAATCTAACAAAGGAAACAACATGGAAAACTATAGTACTCTGAAAAAGGAGATTGAAGAGGATGTCAGAAAATGCAATGATATCCCTTGCTCTTGGGTAGTAAGAACCAACATAGTGAAATTGGCCATACCCCCAAAATTGTTACACAGATTTAATTCAATCCCAATCAAAGTTCCATTAGCAAACCTCACAAAACTAGAGACAACATTTCTAAAATTCATTTGAAACCAGAAGAGACCTAGAATAGCAAAAGTAATTCTGGGCAACAAAAGCAAGGCAGGGGGTATCACAATCCCTGACTTGAAATTATACTACAACGCTACTGTGATAAAAACAGCATGGTACTGGCAAAAAAAATAAACCTGAGGATCAATGGAATGGATTAGAAAGTGCAGACACAACTGCAAACACACTCAGCCACCTTATCTTTGACTAAGGGGCCAAACACATTCACTGGAAGATAGCCTTTTTAATGAATGGTGCTGGAAAAACTGGCTTTCCACATGCTGAATACTAAAACTAGATCCATGTCTACCACCATGCACTAAACTAAAATCAAAATAGATCAAATATCTAAATATTAAAACAGAAACACTAAACCTGCTGGAAAATAGAATAGGTAGAACTCTTGAAGACATAGGTGTAGGCAAAGACTTCATGAACAAGACCCCGATTGCACAAGAAATACTACAAAGAATTAATAACTGGGATCTCATCTTATTAGAAAACTTTTGCACAGTGAAAGAAATCACCAACAGAGTGAAAAGACAACCCACAGAGTGGGAAAAAATTTTAACCAACTGCTCCTCAGACAAAGGTCTAATATCTAGAACATATAAAGAATTAAAAAAAATCAGACCTTCCATATTTAAAGACCCAATGCAAAAATGAGCATCTGAGATGAATACACACGCCTCAGTTGAAGAAGTACAAATGGCAAATAAATATATGAAAAAATGTTCAACGTCACTGGTCATTGGAGAAATGCAAATTAAAACAATGCTGAGATTCCATCTTATTCCAGAAAGAATGGTTATTATCAAGAAGACAACCAGTAACAAATGCTGGCCTGGCTGTGAGGAAAAAGGAAGTCTTCTTTCTCTTTTAAATGTATCTATTGTAATTATTTTTAAATGTATCTACTTATTACTGTCTCCCTGTTGAAAGTTGTATAACTTGCCCTTATTATCTAAAGTTCTATTTTTCAAGGAGATCCTCAGCAAAGGACTGCATGTAAAAGATCTTATCTACCTCTGTACTTTGTACTAATGTGGGTCATAGATTTCATGGTAAGTGGCATTGCTGATTAGCTTCTATGGGTCTTGAAAGAAGAAAGGTAAATGTGGCTTGTAGAAGGGATGCAAGTTACTGGAGAACAAAGGGAGATTCTACTTTCCTTCATATTTTCTGTGCTTTAAGAGACTGGTTCCATAGACTGCAAGATTAAGACTGCCTTGACTGGTTCTTTAAGTTTGACCAATGGGAGTTGCCAGCAAGAGATTAAGAAGTAGAAGAAAAGCAAGTCTAGGGCTTCATTCTTTCTGCTCTCCTCCTTCAGAGTGATCTTGGCAAGTGTTGTGCTTCTTCAGGACTAGAGCTTTTGTTAAGTAAATCTTGCCCTCTTTATCATTATAGCTAGGGGTTATTAATTACCTCTGGCCATTTTTAGTCCCAAGGTACCTCAACATTTATTTTGGGCTGCCTTAACCTGACCGATACTTCTGTAAATAGTTTCATCCTTACAAAATCTCTTCCAAAAGCTAAGCTGATGCATTGTTGTTTTGTGTTTTTGCTGGCACATGGCTGACATGTACAGTTTTAAGTACTATTTTTTTTTATCACATACTGGGTATGGGATCAAGGACAAATTATATAATTATTTTGAATTATAAAGAGTTATTCTTCATTTATAAGAGTTGTAGAGGGTCATCACATTTATTGAAAAACTGTCACATGCTAGGCACTTCATGTAGGGTAGTGTACTTAGTCTTTATATTAGTTTTTTTTGAAATATCATCATATATTACCTGTATTCTCAAACCTCTAAAGGTACCTGGAGTATGACAGACATTCAGTAAGTGTTTATTTAGTGAATGATGCAGGCATGATATTGGTATCTTGGTTATGAAGAAATTGATGCTGGAATATGTCAAGCCACTAGATAAAGATCGCAGAACTAATAAATGACGCCATTAGAATTGGAAGGTAGATGGTCTAATTTTAAAACCTTTGCTTTTTACAATAAGTAATTTTTGTTTGCTTACTTACACAGCCAACCCTTACAAGGCTGTTGTGAGAGTCAAAGGAAAAGAAAACATGAAAACTTGTTATTAATTCTGAAACCTACTTAAATATACTGCATCATCATTATTTTTAGGAGTATATTTTTGAACTTCTTTCCCACTCTCCTGCCCCAGAGTACCATGCAGTCATTAAATGCAAACTTATTTTTCATGTAAGTATTAATGAAACGTAACTAGGAAGGAAGGTTTCTTGCCGGGGGAAAAAGAGAAAATTATTTTGAAGTTTTCTGCTCTTTTGTAATATTTTCTCAGCTGTACACTTCTAATGACATGGTTAATTAAAATATAAATTTCCAAGTCCTAAAATTAAACATCAAAAGGAAAAACCCAGTTTAAAAAACAATGGCTATGGATCCGGATCTGTCTGGCAACTATTTTGAGAGTATAAGTTTAGAAAGAGCTTGAATTTGGTCCTCTGATTATCAAGTCACAAATAAATGGAAGCCATGGGAGTCACAAGGAATTGTTCCTGGGAACTTGGGTATAGATTGAGGTTCTGAACTTGGGCACATTATTGACTGTTTCCATGATGAAACTTAGGTCTCCCAGGGCATCTGCAAGATTGGCTGGACCTGAAAGTCAGTGGACTCTTGATGAAAGAGGGGTGGAAGAGCCTTACAAAAGTTATATATGGCTTGGTATCCTCAACTCTTTCTCTCTACATTGCTTATACATAAGTGTAGAAAGTTTAAAGTCCATAATGGCACAAAAACAGTGACAAGATAAATTTATACATTTAGGCAGTATCCTTGGCTGTGAAATCCCTTTCCTTACTTGCTGGGATCCAGCTTTATTGACCTGCTTGTAGTTCTACAACTTTGGAAACACAGAATTCCATTTATTATTTGTGGAATTGTTGAGGCAAAACAAACTCACAGGGAGGAAATCATGACTAAAAAAAAACAAACTCGTTTTAGTAAACACCTGCATCTGAATCTGTGTAGTTCGTCTATGTGTTTGCTCTGAGAAACTGAGGCCTCAGGTCAATGACGATGATTTTACAAACTGCATTCAAGTCTGAAATATATGAAGTAATCATCAAACCAATCCTGACAGCTACTGGAATCTTTTCTTATGGCTATAAGTTGGATTTCAGATACTCGGCCTCAAAAATTTTTAATTAATTCTTTCTCATACGTGATAAATATTTATTCAGTGCTCAGTGGTGTGTCAGGAGTTACTCCTGTCATTGTGTCTTGAAACAATATTACAGTCTAGGCCCTTGAGGAGCTCACAGTTTAGTAGAAATGATGAGTAAACATCAATAATCAAAGATGGAAAATGTTTGCGGAGAGGTTAAGTCCAAGGTGCTCTGAAAGGAACACTTCAGCATCCTGGAGAATCAAGGAACAATAGAAAACTCTCAAACTGAGTTTTGAGGGACCCTCAGGAGTAATGCGGGTAATATGATTTGAAATTCAAAAGCAGCATAATAAGCAAGGAACTTGGGTGAGAGAAGGTAGTCTATTCATCAAGCAATAGTTCTTTATGTTTGGAGCTTAAATTAGGTGCTTTAATGTCAAGAAAGCAGGCAGGAATTACATGTCAAGGACCTCACCATAGGAGGGACAACTGTGGTCCAACATTTCTTTGATTTGGTCTCCTTAGATAAGAATCAGAGACTGCAAGAGACGGGTGCTGTTTTTCTACTGTCTACTGAAGGTCTGATACTGTCCTTCCTTTTAATCATATAAAGCCAATGGTGAGAGTTCAAGAAAATTTTGTTTGTTTTTCTAAGCTCTGTGCTTCTTGAAATCTATTTGTGTTTTCCACCTGTATCACCCCTTATGGTAATGAGGTTGAATAATGAGTACTTGCGGGCGAGTATGAGTGATGACTTAGTGACAACTCCGTGTTACCTGATCGTCTGCTGTCATCAGCACGTTGAGATCCACCGTTGGTAAAAGCATCTCCCTCACATCATCTTCATGTAATTACCCTAATGACATTTGAGGTTGTTTTATCTCTTCAAAACTTGGTAGTTTCAATGACTAATTTTTCTATGATTCGGGTTCTATCATGGTGGATTTCAGTTCCTTCACTTCTCCTACAGAGCCTCAGCAAAAAAAAAAAAAAAAAAAAAAGAAGAGGGTCTTCTAAGCTTATTTAAGAGCTTCATAAGCATAAGTTCCTTGGCAGAACTCAGTTCCCTGAGGTTGTATGTCTCTTGTTAGCTATTTGCTTTCTTTCCAGCCAATAAAAGAGTGTCTTTTGATACTTCCTCTTCTTTTAAAGGACTTAACCTGATTAGATCAGGCCCACCCAGGGCAATCTCCTTTTTTATCAATTTAAAGTTGACTGACTAGTAAGCTAATCATAGAAGTGATAGTCCACTCACATTCCTGAGGAGCCATCTCTGTCAACAGCACAGTCAGCCATGGTGGGAGAGGAGATGGAGAGCTTTGTACTGACAATTAATTATGCTGGCTGGAAGTGACATAAGCACATTTGCTCACAGCTCCTTAGCCAGAAGTAGACTCATGGCCTAGCCAAACACATGGTTACCAGCAAGTGCCTAGAAAGCAGGCAACTGGAAATATTTGACAGTTGTCTCTAAAGAGTATCACAGAGGGTAAGGGTTTTGTCTGTGATTTCTGCATCCCTGGGGTAATTGAAGTGCTGAATATGGGCATAAGAAAGAACATTTCCAATGACATTCCTTTCCTCTTCTGCCATCTTGAAACTCAGAAAAAAATGACAATTTGTTCATTTATGTTTCCACGGCTATTTTGTATTTATTGTAGGCTTGACAAAAGCATTGCTATCAAGATGAAGAAAAACAAAACCCATATTTTAGAAATCAATGAACATAAAATTATTTCAGTGCTGTTATGCAGATGTCTGACCATGGAGATCTAGTATGCATACGATCCTTATCAATATGTTTTAGTTCCTAGAGGTATCGAGGAGGCTTCTCTTTGCCCCTGTACTGAGGGTAGCTACTTTTTCTGCAGACTCCCCCCAGATAGATGCTAAAATATGGTTAGGCATTAGGCATTTTGTGAGTTAAATATGCATAGCAACAATTTTCGTTATCCTTGTAAAAATGTTCTTGAAGAAGCAAATTCTGAACATCCCCCAAGTTGCTTACAGTATTTTAAAATCTTACTGTCAGTGTGACACAGATAAATTCCAAAGCAGCACTGCACAAGCAGTTCATTTAAGCAGCGAGCATTAGAATGATGCATATGGGAGAGACAATAGGCACAAAATATCGGCCTTTCCCCAACTCCTGATTTAAAATGGGACATTGTGGTTAGTCCACTAATTTTTTTCTGCCTAAAATAAGTCTAAAGAATAGTTACCAGTAACTTCATTTTGATTCTTCTTGTACACTGGAAAGTTTATATGTAATTATCAGATTAATGTGTTTCAGCATGTTGTAGATGGGCAAAATGGCAGTAGATGAAAACGGCGGTCCCTTCAAGCCTTTGGCACACCATAGCAACTGAGATTCCGATGGAAGGAAATCCAGATGAATATCTTGCAATAACATACTTTCCTTTAGGTGCTCCATTTGACGAGTCCGGTATTCTTTGCTGTTTTTCTTTTTTTTTTTCCCTAAAACTGAAAAGGAGTTGCTAAAATGATTTATCCACTAGCATAAAAGCATTTCTTCTAGGATGGTGAAATCAGTGAATATCAGCTTAATATTTGCCCCATGTGGAGATAAGACCTGAGGAACCAGCAAGGACCCGATCGGGAAGGGCTCATGTGATCTGAGGCTCCACTTCTCCTCTGTTATCTGTACTGAGTCAGAACCACCCCTACACACTCTTTCCACCACTAATAGAGTTGCTGCCGAGTAAGAAGCTTACGCTGCCCTATGCCTAATCGCATTCTCCAACCGCACATATTCACACCCGTCTGTGTTGGGCACCAAGACACTAAGGCTGGGGACCATGGCCACCTAGAATTATTTAATGTAAAATGGATGTCTGTGAGCAGTTCTTCTGAGTTAATAGTTAACTTTTTTCTTTGTAAAATTACATCTTCATCTATAACTGTAACTGTGTTTTCCTTTAAGCCTGCCAATCTAGTGGTTATACCAGGCTATAGCTCGAAGTGTCCCTTAGGTCTACAACATCAAAGACACTCTATCCCTTTCATGATCTCATTTATAAAGCTCATCCCAAGGCTGATCCACTTTCTGTGACGTGATTTGTGTTTAATAGATTCATATTGCTCTTTGCTCCTGGGTCTATCATCTGAGAGCTATTGAAGTGCCCTTAGGCTCCTCTAGTTGCTGAATCGGAACTTTCCCATCACTCACTGTTGGCACCATTCATCTGGTGTGCTCAGGAAGTGTTTGGGGTCTTCATCTCTGCTCTTCCCAGGGGAGTGAGTGCATTCAACAGTGCTGGGAAATCCCGTATCTCCCCTGGAGTCAGATAGAAAACAAAGGGAAGGTAGCACTGGGGAGATGATCAGGGCATCGCCAGGCACTGTGGTGGAATGTACTAAAATTACTTTGTAGAGAGAAAGATATATATGAGATCATTTGGCCCAAACCTGTTATTTTATACATGAAGATGAGAGGTCTAAAAAGGCTCATGGATTGACCTAGATCACTGCATGGACTAGATTGGCTTCCCCCATTCGTATGCTGAAGTCCTCACCTCAAGGATATTTTGAGATAAGGTCTATAAAGAGTTAATAAAGATTAAACAAGGCCTTAATCTGATAGGATTGGTGTCCATTTGATAAGAGACTGTGACTTGAGAGTCTCTTTCTTTTTGTCTTTCTCTGTCTCTGTCTTCTCTTTCTCTCAGCACAGAGGAAAGGCCATGTAAGGGGCACAGCAAGACTGCAGGTGTCAAGAAGCCAGGAAAAGGGTCCTCACCGGGAACAAATAATGGCAGCATCTTGATCCTGGACTTTCAGTCTCCAGAACTGTGAGAAAACTGATTTCTATGATCCAGCCATCCGCTATATAATATTTTATCATGACAGCCCAAGCTACCAATTCCAGTGACAGATGGTGGGGGGGAGAGAGAAAAGCATAGCAGAAAGAATAAAGGAAAAAATAACACATAAAGAAAGAATGAGAGAACACTGAGACAGAAAAACTGAAGAAATCAGGAGGAATAAGCTTTGTTTTAGGTTTATGATAACTATAAATATGAATTTTATATCCCTACCATGAAGGTTGTACACGTAAAGAAAGTTGAACGATTTTACTGAATCAGAATTTCAAAGCTGGCGGGAAACTAAGGGCAAAGACTAAGGGCAATCTAGATACAGACATTGCCCAGGGTCCACAGTGAGCTTAGCAGTGTATCAGCAGTGCTCACTAGAGGGACAGACTTAATACATACAAGGATTCGCAAGGTGGCTTACACTGGCTGGCTACAGTGCCAGGTGTGAAAGCGTGCGAACGAGCTGTGTGCACACCGGAGAGCTGAAGGATCCAGTTGAAAGTCAAAGGCTTGGAGCTCACTGCAGAGTCCCATGCAAGTTCACATCAGGAAGCTGGGGAGTAGTGCACCGGCAGCGAGGAGACTGACATCCAAAGATGACAGCAAAGTCCGAAGCTCCTCCAAAGAAACAAAAGCGAGACTTCCTTCTTCTTTTCCCTTTTTATTCCGTCCAGGCTACCAGCCTACTGGTTGGTGCCACTCACACCCAGGATGGGCTTCCCTCTTCAGTAAGTCCGTCATCCACACCCAGAACTGAGCTGAACCAAGCAGCTGTGTATTTCTTACGCAAACGGACACGAGTTTACTACCACAGCACACCAGCCTGAGCGTGAACGGAGGAGGCCTTGTCTCAGGTTCTAGCTTCCTGGAAACATCTGCCATGCTTACCCCTCCTGTCTTAGTTACTTATGATGCCCAATGTCTGCAACTGAAAGGAGGAGAAGTTTATTTTAGTTCATGCTTTAGAAGTTTCAGTACTTGCATGGTTGGCGGCATGGGGAGAGGGCCTGGGTAGAGGAAAACTGCTCACCTCATGGAAGCCAGGAAGCAAAAACCAGAAAGGAGGAGCCAGGGAGGGAGATAGACCCTTCCAGGCCACACCCCCAGTGACTGAGCAGATCCCGCCTCCCAACAGCAAGCCAGCCTTACCACCCCAAAATACAATCTCCTTCCATGAGGCTTTGGGGGCCAGCAACTCATGCATACAAGTTTTATATATATGGAGAGAGGGAGTCAGAGAGAGAGAGAGAGAGAGAGAGAGAGAGAGAGAGAGAGAGAGAGAGGCATCATCTTGGCCACTACTTGAAAGCACCCTTTAAACTGGAAACCTGAAAAACTAATTTAGTGCACAAAGTATACAGAAAAAAGAAAAGAAAAAAAATATATATAATGTCTTGATGGGAATTTCATTTTAACTGAGTAAAGAAAGGACTCTTCTGTAATAGGTGAAATCTTGGGGAAGCTGGGACCCAGGCACAGACTAAAGGATGGTTCTTGTTTCCCCCTTCTCCTTCACTCCCCTCCCCACCTCCCCATTATGGGAGTGCTGGGTCTTGGTCCTTGACTGTGGAAGGGACTGCCTCTAATGCTAACTTGCTTCCAACTGTGTCTAGCCTAAGAGGAGAGGGTAGAGTGGGGCTCACAAGATATCTAGCTCACAAGATAAGTTCATATTTTAAAAGTATCTTATTTGCTAAATGTCAACCTAATGATAAATGAGAATAGCCTGGTCTTTGCCACCTGGCTGGTTCTGGGCAGGGTATTCCCTCCCTCTGCTGCCTACAGCAATTCTCTAACGACTAGTCTATAAAACAGGCATAGCTGGTGTTTTACCTGAAAGCAAACACAAAGATTGAAAAATCTCTCGGAATTCCTTCTAGCTCTGAAGTTTTAGAGTCAGAGGAAAAGTTAGCACATTATAGAGCAGTAATTTTCCAAGTGGCGCCCTCTGACCTGCAGTATCAGCGCTACCTAGGAACTCATTAAAAATACACTTCTAGTCTCCACCCCAAGAATCATGGAATAGTTCATTCTGGGTTAGGGCTCAGCAGTCTGTGCTTTAACAAGTCCTCTGGAAATTCTGGTACATTCCCTGGTTTGAGAAGCTCTAGTATGGAACAATGACCACACTCCTTCCATACATATGGCTGAATCATCTAAACTCTCAGAGCCTCAGTTTCTTCATCTCCAAAAACTGGATAATTTCACTTCTTTCACATGATTGTCATGAGATTTAAAACCTATAGGAGAACCTGATATGCAGTAGGTGCTCATACATGCTAGCTGAAAGTAATGATTAGAACTATTGTAAAGAAGAATGAAAAAGAATAAAACGGCAAGATTTGGGTGTTCATTTTTTCCTTATATAACATCTTCAGCATTATATAAGTGCAATTTGCATGCAAAACACCACACCCCAGGACATCATAGAAGCCTTGAAAAATCCAATATTATGCAGACAGTCAGAGATTCTGGCTGCTAAACCAGGCTTAAAAACTAATTTTCCCTTTTTAAGGAAGTGACATTTGCACATTCAACACAGCAGCAATAAATTTAGGCTTTCTTACCACCCCCCTGCTGTACATGAGGTTATTATTTTTATCAATAGCAAAGCTATTTCCTTTTGACTATTTTGGACCTGTTTTTGAATCTCTTCCTTTGTCTACACTGTAGTTATCAACAGAGTAAACAGCTCATTAGAAAAGAAAAAACAACAAAAATCTAAAACCATTTTTAATGACAGAAATGTGATTTTAGCATTTAATTAAGCTCTAAAATTACACTTCCATTAATAATTGGGAATACAATCCATGTCAATTAAGAAAGGATTAACAGCAAAGGTTTGAAAATTTAAACTTAATTGTAGCTTGAATTTTGAAGCTGTTTTTATTCTCAGGGAATACAAGTGAAAGTAGTCAACGCAAACAAAGCAATGTTGCTTCTCTGGATATTTAGAAGGCTTTTCCTCCCTGGCAGGCAGATCTTTTGGTAGTGTAAAGGACAGAACCCTGAGCCCCATGTTTGAAACCAAAAGCCCTGCAAGGGACACCACGGAGGTGGGATGAAGACTGACCAAGTGGCTTCACCCGTATCTCTTCTTTTTGGGGTCACCCCTCTAAGTCTTTCTCCTGACACACATCTAAGTCCTCAGAGCAGAGTGTTTCCCTTTAAATCTTAGCTACCAGTGTAGGTTAGAAATTTCTTGCTCTCTCATGACCTATGTACAGGTATTTTTCTCCATTGATTTGATATGAAAATGTGAGTTTGAAGGAAGGAAGATAATGTGGTCAAAATCCCCAAAGAACTTGAGTCCTAAAGACCGTGATGTTGATGAGAGCAAAGGTGTCCAGTGGTGTAATGGAAGTCGTGAGACAGATGATTTTTTTCAGCTGTAGGTCAGGGATATAAAGGTTTGTCTTGAAAAAGACAAAAATGAACAGCAAGATACCAAGCAGATATTTGAATGGAAAGAGGAAAAGTGACAGTCAAGTCCATTGCCCCATTCAGTAAATACTGATGAAGTGCTTACTATGTAGTTGGCTTCTGTTCTCCATAGAGCTTACAATCAACTCATTTTTATTTCCCTCCCAGTTAATGACAGTATAGAAAAACTAAAATAAGTGTAGAGGATTTATTTCGTACCTTTACTAAAATCTTCCCAAATGTTAGCTTATTTGGCCCTATTGACAGGAAAGCAAGATAAGTTTTCTTGCTCTTATTTTAGAAATAGTAAAATTGAGATTCCTCAAGTTACAAATATGTAGATCCAAAGATTCTAACCCCAATATTCTGATTCCAATTTCAATGTCAGTGATCTTGCTGCTTTACTCCGGGAATTCCCAGGTTAAGTGAAATCTTTCTTGGTGTTGTGGATTGTATCTAGATGTGTTCTCAAAGCCTCATGTGTTCCTAGGTGGAGCCTTTCAGAGCTGGTTGGATCTAAGTTGTGTGATACTGGGATTAAGGATGTGTGTTACTAAAGTAGTCCACTGATTGGAATTAGCACAGTTTTGGGTGTGGATAATGGAAAGGCCCACCCTGGGTGTGGGTAGCACCACCAAAAAGGGTTGTAGCCTGGATGGGATAAAAGGGAAAGGGAGGCTTGTTTCACTGCTACTCCTTACTGCTTTGCTGCCTTCTGCTTTCTGCTTCATGGGCTGTTTCTCCTCTGTGATTCCTTTCTGCCCTGTCACAATGCCTTGAAGCCAGCCAACTATAGACTGAAACCTTTACAAACCATGAGCTGAAACAAATCTTTCCCCCTTTAACTTGTGTGTATTGGGTATTTTGTCTCATTAACAAGAAAGTAACTAAGACACTTGGGCACACTCAGAATGTCAGAGAAGTTTAAACCTTCTCACTTGTTATAGGAGGCACTGAAGCTCTGTGTGTGAACCTCACTCATTGGTCATATGTTGCTGTAAGAAAAGTAGTGAAATAGAAATCAGCACATAAACTTCACAAAAAATTTATGAAGGATCATCTAAATGGCAGGCACTAAGTATGCTAGATACTTTTATTCCGGAGATGCAATTAGTACAAGACAGAATGGAATCTATATCACAGTTTCACTTAGGTAAGACTGTGACAGCACATACCATGTTCATGGATGCACAGGTATGAAATTCAATTTTTATATGAGAATGGATGCTTGGATACTGAAAGGGCAGGAAAGGTTGGGCAAGATCATGGGGTTAAACAAACAACTATAAATAAAGCGATGCTGATGCTAAATCATGACTTGAGATAATGGGACAAAGTGCCATCCAAGTGGTGAACCCCTGAAGTCCAGAAAAGCCAAGATGAATTACAAAATCCTCCTGCCTTTGAGCAATTCATAGGCATCTGGGTGGGAATCGACAAATCCACAAATACTTGCAGTATGTGGAATCATCATCAGGCTCTTGGTCCCATATTTTAAGCAAGTGCTTTCTTAGGAGTGCAGCCTGGTGGGGGGGCATGAATTTGTTTGCTGTTGGCACTGTTGGGGTTATTAAACGGAAGCTGCAAACTCATGAAGCTGAAGCGTGGATGTGCTCCCACTCTTGGCTGTGCTGTGGCTTCAGGAGGGTGACTGGCAGCCCCTGCTATTCTTGGCTTCGGGGACTCTCTCCTACGCAAAACCTCCAGAGGAACATCATGTTCTAGCACATTGTAAATGAAGGCAAGAGAGCATTTAACAGCACCCAGTACTCAAATAACTTTCTTTTGTGCATAAGCAGATAATCAGAGGAAGACCAAGACAAAAGGAAGCCAAGCCTCCTTCCCATCCAATATGGGAAAGTCTTGGTAAGTCTTGGTAAGAGAGATCATTTGAAAAAATTATAAAAAATTATTATTTTTGTATTTTTTTCTCCCAGAGATCCCAATGGCTATATGTTATCAACAATTCTCGAGCTCGTCTCTTGTTTTGTTTGTCTCTATCTTCGAATCTCTTTTTCTCTGATTCTGTTACTCTGTTTTGTTTCTGTCTCTTTCTAGCTCTGCAGTTCTGCCTCTCACTCATCTGTCTGTTGCTTCTGCTTCTGTGTGTGTGTGTGTGTGTGTGTGTGTGTGTGTGCGTCTCTCTCTCTGTCTGTCTTTTTCTGTCTTAAGTTTTCTCTTTTCTCTGGTTTTACTATGGGGCCCTCTCTGTCTGTATTCTATCTACATCTCTCTGAGTCCCTGAATCTCTCCAGCCTCTCTCTCTGACCATTTCATCATTTTCTGCCTTGCTCCTTCTCCATCCCACACCTGTTCTCCTCTCTTAGTTGCTTCAAGATTCTTTAGAAAGTTTGGACAGTGTTTATCCAGGTCCCAAAACATTGGGAAGTAGTGATATCATTTAATGAAAAATTATGGTTCAGAACCACCAGCATTTCATGGGATTTCCTTTCATGCCTGCCACCCCATTCCTTGCAACAGTTTGATCATGTTACACCTTTGCATCTGTGTCCCATAATTTGAAAATGGCAGAGCCAAAATAATCTTTAAAGTGTATAGGGGCTTTCTTCATCTCTAAAATGGAGAAACTGAGGACCAGACATAACTCATCTCAGAGTCAAGATTGGAATAGAAATTTTTTTATGATAGTTCAAAGTTCAAAGCAATATTTGACTCATCAAACTGGGCATCAATCACCCAGCAAGTGTTTAATGAGCTCTAGGAGGAGGACGATGGATGAGATCCATGATGTCTACTTGTGCAGGCCCACAGCCCATATGATGAGACTATGCGATTTAGTGTTAGGGGACCACTGGTGTTTGGATCAGGGATGCTCCGTGAAGGCCCCTGTGTTAACGTGTTGGTCTCCAGTTTGGCTTGATCTGGAGGTGGTAGAAACTTGAAGAGGCAGAGCTTAGTGGGTAGAGCTAGCTATTTAGGAGTGTGGGCTTGAAAATGGTATTAGGACCCTGATTCTTCCCCTTCCATTCTCTTTTACCTTCTGGACTCTGAGGCGAGCATTTGCCCCACCACATACTCCCAGCCATGATGTGCTGCCCAAACACTGGCATAAAGCCTCAGGATCAAATAACCAGAGCAAACCCTCCAAAACTCTAAGGCAAAATAAGACATTCCTGTTTTTAAATTGATTCCCTCAGATATTTTGTTGAAGAAATGAAAAACTGATTAGTATAAAAACTTATAAGTGACAAGCCCTTGTTTTTTCTTCCTGGATTTAGAACCAAATAAGAAAGTAACACATGGGATGAGATGCAGATCATATTGTCAGGTTTACTACCAGTACATGATTGGCTAATGTGGTTTTAGAACTAAGGCCAAAAGAACTTGCGAATGTTCTCAGCCTCAAGTCTCAATTATAGGATTTTCCACTTGAAAGGAAGTTTGGGTCAATGTGATAGACAAAATTGGCACACGGGATCATCACCTCATGCCAGATCTTCACAGGAGTGAAGTGGTGGAATGAATCCCCAAGGTTTGTAGGTTTCTAGTAGATGAGGAATAGCAACAGGGCACTTTGGACCAGTGGCAATTAAATCTTCCCTTTGAACTGTAGGGAGATAAGCAAGGGAAGCTCTCACAGGGAACAAGGAGGTTAGGGTAAAGTGGCAGATGTGAAGTCACCTGCCCCCATCCTTCCAGAAGCCTCTCTGATATTTTAGTTTTCTTAATCTATTGAACTTGACCCTATTCCTGTGGGAAATCAACAGCATATAAGGAGAGTGTATTTACCATTTTCCTGAATCACTTCTGTAACGCAGACATTCTCCATGGGGACAATTCCAACCTCAAGAATGATTTTCAGGTTGTTGAGGATTTAAAAAATCTAAGTATTATAAGAAATACAATTCAAGGATTGGAACTTCTAATGCCTAGAGAAGGAGCAGGTCTGGGACTAGAGTCAGGTGAATGAGGTACTCAGGGCACACAGTGTAAGGACCTAGCCCTGGCGTGAGACAGTGGGCACCACCTTAGTGTTGCTTTCACAGCGCTCACTCAACACACCTAAGTCCTGACCTCTAAATTGCCCATGGTAGAGCTCTTGGTCTTCATAAACCTTTTGAGGCTCAGGATCTGACAACTTTACCACATCTTTTGGTTCAAGAACATTCTAAGGCTGATTTTCCAACTAAGCAAATGTACAGACCAGAACATCTTCCCGTGAGTTTAGCATAGACAATTCCACAGCAAGGAGACAAGGTCTCTTCATTTACAATGGCTGGTAGGGTCTTCACTGGGAAAGACTGGGAGTAACTGCAGGGCTTAAACTAAAGTGCTGCCCTTCCATATTATCGTTCACACTGCATGGGGAGAGAACAGAGAGGATCAGATGAGCTAAGCTTCTTTTGATGTAGCCAGGACTGGAATCCATATCTAAATCACCTGCCATAAAATAACAATGCATTAGGTTTTCAAAAAAGAAACCAGCTAAGACCACAAAATAGTGGTGAATGTGGAAGGAAAAACAGTGTGCGCTTTCCGTGTAGAATGGAATATCATTTGTGTCAGGGCTCTCCTGCTCTCAGTGGCTTTGAATACAGACACAGGAAGAGGCTTGGCGATGTGTGTGTGTACAAGCACGTGCTCCGATGTATGTGAGTGGGTGAAGGTGATTTGACTTAATCATATACCCCATTCATCCAGACAGAGGAAAACAGAAATTAACTTCTATTGTTTCACTAATTCTACCCCTTCATCTGAATTTTCATGATGACGTCTTTGAATATGTATCCTTTATCTACAGCAACTGTATTTGCAAAGGCTGCTCCCTTGAGAGCCCTGTTTGGAGCAGCCTTCACAGCATGTTCCTTTGCCAATTACCACGTTTTAGAAAACAGCAACGATTCTCAGGACTACTGCTGCTGAATTTCCTTTCCTCAAACATGGCTCAGTCCCTTAGAGTTGAATGGGGTGAGTAGGAAATTATTTTGGGCACATGGCAATGCAGACCTTCTGAGGGAGCCTGACTGGAAAGTATGATCTTGTGGCTGATGACCCAGTCATGTAATGCCCATCTTTAGCCCCACTGTATGCTTTGTGCCTCCCTATGTATAGTACTACCCGTCACCCTGCTCCATCTTCACCTCCCAGCATGCCTGAAGCATTCAGTCAGGGTCTCTCAAACTCAGCTATCCTCAAACTTCAGAATTCCTTCCCAGACAAGATTGTTTGGTTGATCTTTGTGTCTTTGCTTTCTGATCTGTAAAAGTCAGAGAATAATGAACCTTAACTGCTTGGGTTGTGAAAGGATTAAAAAAGTTGTCTGTTCCCTTGGGTGTGCAGAAGCTTTTATATTTGATATAATATCACTGCCTGTGTTTTGGAGGTCATATTCAAAAAAATTATTACCCAGGAAAAAGTCATGGAGGTCCCTGTGTTTTCTCTTCTGATATTCTGATAAGTTTCAGGTTTAGGTTTAAGCCTTTAATCCTTTTTGAGTTGATTTTTGTCTATAATATGTGATAAGAATTTAAATTCATTCCTCTGCATGTGGATATCCAGTTGTCTCGACACCACTTATTGGAGACTGTCCATTCCCTATTATGTGATTTTGGCATCTTGTGTCTTTTTCAAAAGTCAACTAACTCTTAGAGCCTAGGATTATTTCTTGACTCTATGTTTTGTTCCATTGGTCTATGTTTTTATGACAGTATCATGATGTTTTGATTATCATAATTTGTAGCATATTTTGAAATCAGAAAATCAAGAGAGTAAAAATGCAACCTTTGAGATGGAAGAAAATATTCATAAACCATAAATTTTATAAGGGGTTAATATTCAAAATATATAAGTACTCAACTGAAAATGATAAAACAAATAACCTGATTAGAAAATGGGCAATAGATTTAAATAAATATATCTCAGTGATATAAAGATGGCCAATATGTTTGTGAAAAATGCTAAACATCATTAGTTATTGGGGAAATGAATATTCAAACCATGATGAGCTATTACATCATACCTATAAAGGCTGCTATAAAAAGACAAAGTTAACAAGGGCTGATGACTGTGTGGAGAAAAGGGAGTGCTCACATATTGTTGGTGGGAATGTAAACTAGTACAGCCATCATGGAAAACAGTATGCGAGTTCCTCAAAAGAACTGAAAATAAAGCTAACGTATGACCCCATTACTGGATATATATCTAAAGAAAATGAAATCTATAAGTAGAAGAAATGTCTGTTCCCTTGTGTTTATTGAAGCCCTCTTCAGAAATTCCAAGACACAGAATCAACCTATCAGTAGATGAACTAATAAAGAAAATGGGATATTTAAACATGATTAAATACTGTTCAGCTTTGAAAAAGAAGGAAATCGTGCCATTTATGAAAACATGGTTGTACCTGAAGATCATTGTTGTAGTTTGTGCGTGAATGTCCCCACAAAGCCTCATGCAGTCATGGGAGGTGGGCTTTTCAAAGGCAGCAGAATCTAGAGTGTATGATTGATTAATGGTCCAATGCCAGGATTATGGGTGTGAGCGCTTCACCCTAGGGCAGGTAGCCTGAATATAATATAAGGGTCAGAGAGAATCTTGTCTCTCTCTCCCTTCTTGAGCTCTCTTGTTGTTTTGTTGTCTTCTGCTGCCATGAACTGTTGCCTCTCTGGCATGTGCCACTCTGCCTTGGAGCCAGCCAATTATGGACAGAAATCTTTGTAAACTGTGAGCTAAATACACCCTTCCTCCCTGAACTTTAGGTGTCTGGTATTTTGTCTCAGCAATGAGAGAAAAGTAACTAAGACAGACATTGTAGGCAGTGAAATAAGCCGGGCATAGAAAGACAACCATTGCATCATCTTACTACATGCAGAATCTAAAAAATGTAAACTCACAGAAGCAGAGAGTAGAGTCTCGATTACCACGACTAGGGGTAGGGGATTGAGAAATGTTTTAAAGCTACAAAAACATTCAAGAGATCTGTTGTACAAACAGTGACTATAACTAACAATGGCTGTATAATTTTAAATTTTTTTATTTTTATTAATACGAGTTTGCAGTACATAATAATTACATTCATTTTGGGGAGTTGGTACATGATTCTTGCAAATTGCCAAGAAAGCAGGTTTTAACTGTTCTCACCACAAAACAATGATAAGTATGCAAGGTCATAAATATGTTAACTAGCTTGATTTAGCCATTTCAGAATGTATACATATTTTGAAACATCATGTGTTGTATGATAAATATATAATTCTTGTTTGTCAATTGTTATGGTTTGGGTCTGCATGTCCCCGCAAAGCCTCATGCAGTCGTGGGGGGCAGGCTTTTCAGAGGTGGATAAATCTAGAGTTTGTGATTGATTCAAGGTCCAATGCTGGTATTAAGTGTGTGAGTGCTACACCCGTCCTAGGGCAGGCAGCCTGCATATAATAGAAGGGCCAGAAAGAGTCTTGTCCCTCCCTTGTTGCTTTTGATGCTTCTGCCTACCATGAATTGCTCTCTTCTGTGAAGCCACCCTGCCTTGGAGCCAGCCGATCATGGACTGAAACCTCTACAAACTGTAAGCTAAATAAGCCTTTCCCCCTTTAACTTTGAGTGTTGGGCATTTTGTCTCAGCACCAAGAAAAGTAACTAAGGCAGTTCTTTTCTTCCTTTCTCTTAGTACTGGAGATTGATTTTAGAGCCTTCACACTGAGCTACATCCCCAGTCCTTTTTATTTATTTTGAAACAGGGTTTTTCTAAGTTGCCCAGGCTAAGGTCAAACTTGCAATCCTTCTGCCTTAGTCTCCCAGAGTGCTGGAATTATAGCTGTGCACCACTGTGCCTGGTTTATCGACCCCTGTGTGGATGCAGCACTCCTGCTAAGATCCTCGAATTCCTGTCTCTTTCATCAGGGGGCTACATGCTTCTTGGCCTGTGTAGGCAGAGCTATGGATGAGGCCATGAGAAGCTAGTGACTAGAGTTAACCCTCTACTGGTTCCTGAACAAGACACACCCTTTCTTGTTTCTGTGGTTGGACAATTTGTCTTACTGCTCCTCTACCTGACTCTTGGTCATCCTTCAGCTCAGATGCTCCTTCTCTGAAAATTTCCCCTAGTTCCGCAAGTCCTGGTTTTGTAACTCCAACTCCTCTTCCATGTCTCCCCCTGTTTCCCCAGTAGAACCACCCATAATCCAGGGAAGTTTACTTCACAACTTCTCTAGTATATCCTGGTCTTCTTGAGTCCTGGGACTGACCACTACAAGCCTTGGTATATCTGAAGATTTCAACAGTTCAATGATTATTTTTTAGGTTAATATCTCTTAATTCACCCATCTGCTCTTTCTGGACACTGAAACGTGAGACGGACCCAATTCTGAGACAAAATTAGGAGGAAAAGAGGGGAAGGCAATGGAGGAGGAAGTGCCAAAGTCCTGGAATGGAAGAAAGAAGTGTGTTTGAGAAAGAAGCAGGAGAACACAGCAAACCCAAAGAGTGATGGGAAGAGAGGTAGATAGAGAAGGAGGGGAGGACAGACAGGCAGGGCCTGTGGAGCACAGTTAGGGGGCCTGTGTTCTGTTATGAGTGTGGTTGGACACCTTATGGGAGTGCTTGTCACAAGAGTGTCCTAATCTGATTTGTTTTAAAAAAGGTCAATGGCTGCTGAGTAGAATCAACCAGAAGAGGACAATAACGGAAGCTAGGACACTATTGTAATTCTAAGTTTCTATTTGGAGTCTCAGAATTGGTGTGAGTCTATTAATTTGAAAAACAACAGGAACGTTTAATATAAAATGGTTTATTTTCAACATTTTTGGAAACTAGAAAGCTCTTTGGTTGTACTTTTTCAGGCTGGAAATTATAGTGTTTTATTACAAATTTCTTCTCAGAGTAGGTATAATTTTCTTTTATTACAAAAGCAATATCAAAGAAAAAAGTCGAAGAATGAAAGAAAACAATTTACCTCTCTATCTCAGAAAATAAGTATTTTTTAAAAAGTTCTCTTATAGTCCATGCCCATGAACATAATGAGTTGGGTTAAAATTATAATGGCAATGGGTATAGAGTGTATTGAATCTCCCTTTCACATAGTTGATGTCACAAGTGTTTTCCATGTTTCATGTAAGTGCTCAACTCACTATTTGTTATATAGTAAGCAATAAATGTTAAGACTTTAGCCTTCTTTGCACTATGCCTCCTCTTCCATCTATTTCTATTATTACTAGGGATTTTGGCAAGTGAACAATCAATTTTTTTCAAAAAAATTCTTTACACTCCATTAGATATTCACACAATTTATATATTTTTCAGTCTTATATAATCTATTGTTTAATTAAAATTTATTGTATTTATAACTTTTTTCCTTTTAGATTCTTACCCTTTAATATCAGTCTCTAAATTGTTATTCTATTATTTTGTTATGCAATGTTTTTTTATTTTTTCCATAAAAAAGAACAATTTTTTGAAATGGAAGTCCTCTTATCCCCAGAAAATTATTAAATTATTGCAAAGAATCTATCTATCTATCTATCTATCTATCTATCTATCTATCTATGTCAATCATCTATCTGCCTGTCCATCTATCTCACACAGTGAAGGACTTATGTATATACTTAAGTATGTAAATGTCATACGTATGACCAAAATGAATTTTACTTACTCCTCACCACTGAGACAACCCTAAAACTCTAGAATTCCTTCGAAAAGCTGACATTTCTGCCTTAGGATAAATAACTATGTAAAGAATTTTGGGTAAAATATTATATAGAATTCTCTATATATTTCTCAATGCTGTATATATATATTTTTAATGTGGGTACCAGGGGTTGAACTCAGGACCTCGTGCTTGCCAGCAGGTGCTTGTGCCACTGAGCAATATCACCGGCCCTTTTTTCCTTTTTATGTGGGTACCAGGAGTTGAACTCAGGACCTTGCGCTTGCCAGGCAGGTGCTTATGCTGCTGAGCTATCTCACTGGCCCAAAGCTGTATTTTTTTAAAGGTTGAAACAATCTGCCCTGCTTTTAGAAAAGTATAAGCTGACTGGTTTCCCATCTAAATTACCAACAATGGGTATTATCACTTTACTACATTTTGTTAGTGTAGTATGTAGATATGACATTTCATTTTATTTTATTTTATTTTATTTTTTACCTATCTGTATTAGACTGTCTCAGCAAAACAGAACCAATAGGAGATGATAGATGATAGATAGATAGATAGATAGATAGATAGATAGATGATAGATAGATAGATAGATAGATAATTATGAGAACTAGCTTGAGATCATGAAAGCTGAAAAGTCCCTTCTATGAGATGAAGAACAAGAACATCCTAGTGAAATTCAGTCCAAGTGTGAAGTTCTGAGAACTAGAGACTCTGATGTCCAAGGGCAGGAGATGGGAGATGGATGTCCCACCTCAACAAGAAAGAGAGGGATATTACACTTCTACTTTTTTGTTCCATTAGAACCCACTAAAAATTGGATGATGCATACCTACATTGGAGAAAGGAATCTGTTTTACTTAGTTTGCTGATTTAAATGCTAAATTCTTCTGAAAACCCTGTCATAGACACACCCAAAAATAATATTTTAAAAGCCATCTGGGCATCCAGTGATCCATTAAATAAACACATAAAACTAGCCACCATATTATCTTTGAATATGAGGGAACTTTATCATTTTTATGAAATAAAAAGCTATAATTTAGTGATTGTTTATGACCACATGTCCAGATTATAGTAAAACTGAAATAAATTGAAGTTATTTGGAGACAGTTAGTCATGGATTTGGTATGAATTCTCACTTAATTCTCATTCCAGCTCTCTGATGAAATTGTTATTCCTGAACTTATTTTATGGATGGGGAAAGTGAGGCTCGGGGAAAGTGAGGCTCAGGGAATGTGAACACCTTCCTCAAGGTCATAGAGTGAGGAAAGGTGGAGCCACACTTGGAACAAGGATCAGTCAGACCTTACTGCCAGTTGCCTTTCTCTCTGCAAAAACTGAATATGCATTGCCTACTTATTTATTATGAACTTGATATTTTTCTCACTAATTTGAATTTACTCTTCTTGCAGGTATGTACTTATTTTCTTGGCATATTTAATACAGCTATTTTTCCCAAGGACTTTTGAAAGATCCATTTAGCAGGAAATATTAAAACCGAGGGAGTCATAAGTTGAACAAAGTGCAGGTTTAATTTTATTAGTGTACTAGGCACATGATTGCAAGAAACTGCAGACATTTTTACAATGTTTACTTATAAAACTTCCTTGAGTTTTCCAAAAGTGAATGAAATTGAAAAAAACCCTACAATAACTCCAAGAGTTGAGAGGTCCCCGTTGATTGCTTGAGGCCTTAAAGTAGTCCTTTTACTAGACCTTCAAGGTGAGGATAATAAATACCATTTTTACAGATGAGGAAAATTAGTCAAAAATGTAAAATAACTTTACTAACATCAGAGAGATTTCACATAGCAGAAGGGAATTAAACATATGTCTGCAAGAGTCTAAAACACATGCTCTATCTGCAATACCCTACCAAAGAAGTCTGGGGAGGTGATTGTTTAGAGCAAATTGTAGGTCTGTGGAGCTCCAGTGGAGTTACACCAATAAGCAAGATGGAAATCACTTCAAGAGAAAGAGACAGGCTGGCAGGTTACATCTGTCTATGATGCTGGTACATAGTGAGTGGAAGAGGAGTTTTGGGAAACAGATTTATCACCCTTTCATTCTTCTACCCACTTTCTTCTTTTGTTCCTCCCTACTTCTCCCAACCTGCTTTCCTTTCTTCTTTCCTTCCTTCCTTCCTTCCTTCCTTCCTTCCTTCCTTCCTTCCTTCCTTCTTTTCTTCCTTCCTTCCTCCATTCAGCAAAAATAAAGTAAATGCATTCTACTAGGAACTGAGGAACCTGGGATGAAGGGCCCTTGGTCCTGGTCATTAGGGAACATACATTCAAGTGAGAAAGGCAGATTGCTAGTGATTATACAACGGTGTGGTATTATCTGATAGTTCACATGCATGGAAATACAAATTGCTAATGGATGTGTAGTCTCCAAATATTTGGTGAAAGAATATGCAGCTCAGAGTTGGGGCCTGTGAGTTTGAGTGGGAAGGGGGTGACTAAGAAATCTTCCTGGAATAGAGATTAAGTTTGAGCTGTTTTTTGAAAGTGCACAGAGGAATTACTTAGATGAAGGATTGAGCAGAGGAAGGTGTTCCATGCCAAGAGGATCTTGAGTGAAAACATTTGAAGTTGTAAATGCATGGGGATGTGAAAGTGGTTTGGAAGAGATGGCATGAAAATGAAGGATAGGAGATGGGACCAGGAAGATTGCAAGTTCCAGAGAAGACTACACTAGGGTTGCAAAATTTCCATCCTGAAAGAGAAATCTGGGTCTGTGGTAATCTTGTAATAACTATGTTTTGCTCACTTCCTGCATCATGCCCGAGAACTTCTTTTATGTATGAACACTCCCCCTGCAAGCCCGTGATCTCTGCTGTGTGACTGGTAATGTGAACCAGCCCCATCCCAACTGCAATCACTAACTTATTGTCATTTCCAGTGGATAAGTTGGCTTGGGGAAAGAAAAACATTCTCCAACTTCTTAACCAAAATCATCTTCAAGGCTGCAATGGAAGGAGTTCATTTTGGCTCTTGTTCCCAAGGAATCTGCCGGGGAAGTGAAAGTCCCTCAGATAACACCTTGCTGACCTTTTGTAGTCTTCATTCGCTTTTCACCTGCAAAGGGGTCAGCTTATTTGGCAGCGATTTGAACATTTTCCATGCCAGTTGTGCTCCTGATGTTCATGGACATTATAAGGCTCAGCCAGAATGCGTGTTTGGTGTATATTCTTTGAGGAATAAGCAGTCATACTAGCTATAAGTTGGTGGGCATTTCCTATGTGTACATTTAACTTTCACAATAATCTTATAGAGTAGATTATTATGCCATGTTACCAATGGGGAGGGTAATTTAGGAAAGGTTAAGCTACTCATCTTAGTGTACCCAGTCCATGCTGAAGGTGAGGTTACATGGATTTGGGCCACACTTTCCTCTCTACACGGTGCACAGCTAGAACTGCCCTTTGATGTTTCAGTATCCAGTGCTCTCTGCCTCTCTGTTCTCACCTCCTGGAGTGAACACCTATTCCTCTTCTTAAAATCCTAGGCTTGCTTTATAGCTTCCACTGATGTCACAGTCTTTCACACGACATCCGGCTTCATGTCCAAACCATAACTGTTCTTCCTGTTCTATCTGTGCTCTGATTTCCACATCCCACCAGGATCGCTGGGTTTGCCCACTGGTTTGAGAATCCTCCAAGTTCTCTCTTGTGTCTGTCTCCTGTGCTCTCCTGAGCCTTAACAAATATTTCATGAACAGCTGAATAAAAAATTGTTTTGCTTGTTTCAACTGGAAAAGTTACTTCACCTACTTATGACAGCTCTGAGGTCTGAAAACTGTAGCCTTTTATTATTTATCCTTTTTGTAGGTCTCTGACATTTGACAAATGTTTACACTTGACATGAGGAGAGGAATATGAGGACCAGAGAGGAAAGTAGACCTTTCCCTTTGCACCTGTCCTGAAGGAAGAGTCACAATTGGATCTAAGGTCTCTCCTTTTAGTCTTCTCTCTTTTCTTCATCACTTCTTTCTTTTCCTTTTCTCCTAACTCAAGAGTTGTTTTTGTCCATTCCACAGGTGGGGTAAGGCTTATGAACACTGAGAAAGAAAGATGGAGGCAGTTTTAAATTTACTATGGGTATACCTATATTTTACCATTTTTGGTTTGATGCATTTTATTGAGAAGCTACCTATCACAGAGGCTGAGGAATAATACTCATCTTAGAAAGCTGCTGCTATTTGTTAGTTGTGCATTTGTGGGCAACTTACATAACTTCAGATAATAATTTGGAAGTCAGAGGATGGTCTCATGGAAAAGTTACATTCAAGTGTATAAAACATGCTTGTCACAAAATTACCATTCAATATTATACGTCATTCAATACAATAAATTAAATGTTCCCTCTGAATAATTTCCAAATAAGGGAATAGCTTACAACCTTTGCTGGGCATTATGTTCATACACAAAGTTTTTAGAAACACAAATGATCAACTCCTTGCCCTAATATTTCAATAAACACACCTTGGAATTATATTTTCCCTTGGATTTATGGAGTTGGTATTAAATTGGAAAGATTAGAGAACACATAGTTCAGAGTGAAACCTGATCTTTTTTTTTCTGGATGAAACATGTTATTTAGTAATAATAAATGTATAATTATGTCATTTTTATTGCTACAGTGTATTTCATGCCAAGCTTATCTTGATGTTGGCTATGTGCTTTTACATATAGGATTTCTGTTTATCTTTACAACAACTCTATTAACTATATTTATTATTGCCACTGGGATGACTTCTCTACTTTCACACAATTAGTATGTGTAAGAATTGAAATCCTAACTGAAATTTTTCAAAATCCAGATCCTGATAGGCCATTTTAGCATGGTGCCTTATTATTCTCAAATCTTTCATAAATAATTCTTTTGTTTTAAATTTATCCTAACCAACCATTTTTTAGTGTAAGTTAGCTTCCCACTCAGCAAGTCTGCAGGAAGAGAAAGTGGCGACAGCATTTGTGAGTTTGCTCTACTTGATGGTTGCACTTCTGTTGTAAGTAACCAGGTGGGCATCAGCTTGTTACAGTACTTCATAAGCTCGGGTAATGTGATCCTAGTCCTGGGAGCTGACACTTCAATGGGTTTGAAGGCACAATTGTGGACTATGAATGCAGCAGGGTAATGCCCCTGGATGGACTGCTCTGGGAAACTGTCATGTGCATATGTTACTTCTTAGCTCTTTGCAAATTTTTTGCATCCCAATCTCAAACACAATTGCCTAGGCTTCAGGTGATGGTGTATCCAGATGAACCCATTACAATTGAAATTAGCATCAAACACACATCAAATATCATAATTTAAAGATTTATTTAATACATTCAACTCACAAAACATCCTAGCTCAGCAACACAGTGCATTGTGGAATGGCATCTGTTTATCATAGTGATCATGCAGTTGACTGGCAGATGCAGCTTGCTGCTGCTGCCCAAAATCACAAGACAGGATCATAATGTATATTGATAACCTGTTATAAGAATAAGATTCTAAGTATAGTTTCTACTGCACGTGTATTGCTTTCATACCATTTTAAGGCAAAAAGGTCTTCTGTATAGACCAAAATAATGCTACTGCATAGTATTTACCTACCAGGAGGATCAGACGTATTTACCACCTTTTGGTAACATCCTTAGACTATGTTCCTTCTAAACCTAAGTATGCCTTGCTGATACTTTTTACTAGTTATGTTAGCACTTGTTGAAGTGAAAAACAAACACCAGATTTCATTGGAGACTTTCATATCTTCTATAAAGTCCTAAATCAGGCATCCATAACTGAGGATGACTCTCTTCCTTATGGCAATTCAAGGACTGAGATTTTCCAACTTCCCCTATGTGGTGCTTCCAGGATCACCACCTTCAACATGGAGCCCCTAAGGACATCTCCAAAGGGTATGAAAGATTGCATGAAGATGGTTTTCTATGGCTAAGCTCTGGAGTGTTATCTACCACTTCTACTCATATTCCGTTGTCTATAATTTAGTCATCTTGCCACATATGGATGAAAAGTAGACTTTGAAGTACAGTATAGAGTGTGTGCCTGTGAGAGAGAATAGAGGTGGTTAGAAGCTAGTGAGTTTTTGTGATACTCATTAATTATTATTCCCAGCTGGGGTCCCTCTCTATCTCTTAGAGGTGTTCCTAGAGAGTATTTAGTGTTCAAAACTAAACTCATTTCCTTCTATCCTAGCAATGTTTTTGCTTTCCTTATATTATCTATTTCAGGTAATGACACTACAATATTCCAAGACTTATAAACTAGAAAGTTAGAACTCAACCAAGATCTTTTCTTCCCTCACTATCTTTATCCATTAAGTCTTTCTCATTTTATCATCAGTATTATAAAGTAACATGGCTTAATGGTTATATTGTCATTTCTGGAGTCAGGCTACCTGGGTTGAAATTCAGGTCCATCATTTTTTGCCTTGCTATTTGAATAAGCTCCTTAATTGTATAGTGTTTTGCTTTCTTATCCATAAAATTGAGAAGATAATACTAATAGAACTTAGTAGTTGCACGTTAAATGAATCAACATGTGCTGGGCACATAGTTTGTGTTCTTCTGTCTTTTGGCCCTAATCAAAAGCAAAGTTTTCTGGCTGGGCTCTCTGTGGTCATCTCCCTCATCTCCCTCCCATTCCTTTCACTACTTTCAAAAGACTCAAATTCTTCAGTGATAATTTATTATCACCCAAAAAACATTCAAATATATTTACAGGGCAGTTGGCAACTTTCAAGTCTGTGGCTCACGTTTCACAGTAACAATTTTGTTTTATGTTGTATCAAATCCAAAGAGTGATTTGAGGTCATATTTGTTGTTGAATTATGCTTTCTTGAGAATTTTTATATGTTCAACTCTCCAACTATTAGAAAGCTTAGATGCAAGAAAAATCACTTTTAAAACCCCATGCATTACCAACTGTTACTATTGTTACTAATTCTTCATTACCACCACATCACCACCGCCATCATTTATCCATATCATCTATATCTACATCCCTATATTTGTCTTATATACCTTCTTTATTTGTGTGGTTGGACATAACGACTTTAGAATATTTCTTGCACTTATTTTAGTACCCAAAATCTCTCAATTCCATGAAATTTACAGAAAAAAATAATCTAGGAAAAACCCATAACTTGTGGTCAAACCACCACACAATATGTCTATGACGCCTATCTGTAAGATATAATCCACTGAGGTTATATGCATTTCTGATTAGAGATGACAAATATTTATACCTTCTTTCTCCCAGGCTCTTTACTAACACCACTCAAAGAGAACAGAGTGAGTGAGAGCAAGACTATGAGAGGGAGAGAGAGAATGTGGAGTTACTGTAGATCTCAGTGGCTTACACAATTAAGCACTCTTCTGCCGGCGAGGAAGTTCTGAGAGCCTCCTTTCCTGGCATCTCCCAAATCGACTGAGGTAAGCAGACGTGTAGGATGGCCCAGGATTACCCCTGCTCAGAACACTCGGGCCGCTGAGTAGTCACCTCCACCTAACTGTAGGTTGGACCCAGGAACTCATTTATAAGAAAAGACGCATGGCAAAAGCTGTGACTTCCATCTTGCAGAAACTCTCCTGCTTTCTTTTCTAGAAAACCAGCTCCCAGGTTGTGAATTATCTGGCAAGAAACTGAGGGTGGCCTTTGAACAACTGCCACTAAGAGATTGAGATCCCTAATATCACAGGAGACCAACTCTCATGAACATCCACGTGAGCGAGCTTGGAAGCAGACCCCTCATTGATCATTGAGAGGAATGCTGGCTCAGCCATCACCTGGAGTGAAGCCTGTGAGGGACACAGCTAAGCCACACCTGAGGACCTGACCCACAGAACTATAGACAGTAAATATTGTTTACGTCCCTCCGTTTTCAGATAATTTGTTAAATTTATGTTCCAGTATACTGACTACCAGAAATATGCACTCATGTATAACAAACATGTAAAATTCTCCCTTCATGCTTAAAAGTTTCTAAACTGACTATAAAGCAAACATTCATTCATTCTTTTTGAATACTTCTGTTACCTGGGAGAGTTTGCTGTATCACGTGTTAGGTAAAGAGAAAGCTTTTCCTGTTTATAACACATCACTCTTAACTATTCACTCTGTCATTACTCACTAGGATTTTAGAAATTCAATGTCCCATAATAAAGTCCCTCTGAACCTCTTCAACTTTGTACAGTACTTGGCATATTTTTAGCACTGAATAAATATTTATGAAGAGGAAAAAAAGAAGAAGGGAAATAGAAAAGCATACATTTTAATGATATCAAAGAAATCTAATAAAGAGGACGTGATATAAACATTCGATCCCAATTATACGGCAGTTGGTGACATTTGTCTCTATGAAAGATCCAGACAGTGATGAAGCTGGACTGCATCGGCACTGTTCACTGCTGGTGGTGTCTGTGATTTCTCTCCCCCTTGTCTTCTCTTAACAATGTTTGAACTTTCTTCATTCTGGGTGATATTCTGTGTATGTTAGATTTGACTTGCCTTTACTCAAAAATTCTTACAATATCCTCCTTGGATAGGCTCTCATAATACCTGAAAACTATTCATAATTAATTTAAAGTCTTGTCAAAAGAGAATCCCAATTGCCACAAACTAGGCATCTTTGCTCTGCCAGGCCTTTTCACCATGATATTTCTGCCTTGGAGCCAGCAAACCATGGATTGAATCCCCATGAACTGTAAGCCAATTTAAAACTCTCCTTTAAGTTATGAGTGCCTGGTATTGAGTGTCATCAGTAGTTAAGTTGGATAACACACTACCCCAATTCTCTGTGTAATTATTATCCTTCCTCTTTTGTTTCTTGAAATGAGCAAGAAGCAAGAGTGGAGATGGATCTTGAAAATGGAAGCTTAGGGGAATGCAATATTTAATGAAGTGAGTGAAAATAATAATAGTTCTTGATGATAAGGAGGTCAAAGGAAGTTGGACAAGGAGACTAAGACACAAAGACTGAGACACATTAAGTAAATAAATGTTTCTATTGCAGCTTTATGGTTCCAGAAACAGATAAAAAAATAAATTACAGAAAGCTAAATTTGCATTCAAAACAAAGGTTTTCGATAAATAGTGCTACATAAAAAGGGCCTTATATGGTTCTTGAGCAGGGTGATCATTACAAGTATTCATTACAATATTCAGCAGTAGCTAAGTGATGCTGTATGAGACAGGTAGATAGGGTTTCTGGGTGTAGTGTCAGGCTGAGGTCTGGGAAGCTAGGGGTCTTCCCACAAAAAGACCCTCTACCTTTCTGGGTCCATGCCCTCACTCTGGAGAGGAATATAGAAGAGGGGTGAGGCTGACTTAAAGCCAAAGACCTCCCAAGTGGAGAATGAGGAAGTCAGGTGGTGTGGTGCAGAATGAAGTTAGAAATGATGGTAGTGCAAAGCAGAGGTTTATTTATAAGAAGAGGAAAGTGGGGGAAAGGCTACCAAGCAGCAAGCTGCAGGGCAGGGAGAGCTCGGGTAAGATTCTAAACGGGGGTCTTCACTCTGCCCATACTTATGGAGTAAGCTAGTCTGTGCTGAGTTAAGGGTTATGGGGTCTTCACTGATTGGTGTACTCTAGGCCAATCAGGGTCCTAGCCTTCGTTGCTGGGGTGAGCTGTTACTGGGGTGAGCCATTGCTAGAATGAGCTAAGTGTCATGGGGTCTAGGGCCTTCTAGCAAATGTATGCAAGTAGGTCCCTAAAAATAACTATTTTATTCCTCAAAGGTTTCACAAAAGTCAATGTCCTGTAAGCAGATGGTCATTTCTATAACTGTCTGCCATGTCATCCATGGCACATTAGCCACTTCATGCTCTGCAACCTTGCCTGTTTCTTCCTCTAACTGTCCCTACATAGTATTGGTGCAAGATACGTCTAGATGTCTTCTGAGGCTCATTTGTAATTGCATTTCTCTGGAGGTCTTTGCCTCTGTTGAGACTGCATCATCCTCTTCACATAAATAATGCTTTTAGAGGAGCACCTACTAGCAGTGGGCTTGTTCCACCTGACCTGTGCTTTTGAAGCCTTCACAGTCATGTGGAGAAGATGAAATTTATCTTCTTACATGCTGAGCACACACACAATTATGCATACCATTTCTTGTGTCTTGTATTTACTTTCCATGTATTCTTGTGATCTTCCCTGTCTCCCAACCTGTGGAATCTGCCACTTGACTGATTTTTATTGTAAGCCTCCATGGTGGTTAATTTTATATGTCAACTTGACTGCACCACAGGGTGTGGAGATAGTTGGTCAAACATCATTCTGGGTGATTTTGAGAAGAGAATAACGTTACATTTATAACAATACGTTTATATTAATAGATTTGAATAAACCAGATGCCTTGCAAAATGTGCCTGAACTCATCCTGTATGTTTAAAGCCTGAAAGAAAAAAAAAATCTGGTGTCATTCTTCTGTGAATGGCCTTTAGACTCCATCTCTACCATCAGCTTGCCTAGGTATTCACCCGCTAACCATCATAGCTCCACTAAGTTTTGAGCCCACATTGTAGACTTGAACTTGTCAGTCTTTATTCATAATCCTGTGACCCAATTTATAATAATCTCTCTCTTTCTATGCAGATACACATATCGTATTGGTTCTGTTTCCCTGGAAACAGAATATACTCTCGATAATTTTTTTTTTTTGTAGATAAATGGTTAGCTCTCAAACTTGAGGTAAGCTTACCTCCTCTACTGAAGATAATTGCATTTCAATACTCTCTAAAGCCTTTAATACCGGAGTCTGTAGCTCATTCTTCTCTTCTTTTGAGTCAGCAGGAGTAGATCTTTAGATTTTGAGAAATTTAGGCCTGAATCTTGCCTACCTCTCTGAGAAGTGTATGACTTTTCCAGCCTTTTAGATCTCCTCTAACTCTCTCTAAAACTTGTTTCAAAAAGAACCGTGCTCATGTTTAAATGAATTAATGTGTATAAAAGGATATTGTGAACTGTATTAGTTTTCTGGGTTTTTCTGTTAGAATATTGTAATGTTTGTTTTCTTTTCTCCCTGTCATCTTCTTGAAGAGCCGTGAATGCTTAGAAATATGTGAAAAGCTGCCGATTCTTTGGAAAAATGAAGTCTCTTAAGATGAATTCCAATGACACCCTCACGGACACATCATAGCACATGCTTTCTTGGTGTTACTTCATGCTTTCACTCTGACTGACCCAATTTCTTGAGATTATTTTGAATAAGAAGTAAAGGTCAGATCCCACATTCTAAACTAACTTTTGCTCAATGGTAAATACATTCAGTTTTGGGGACAGTAATTTTTGAAAGGGAAAATCTCATTCACTGAAGATTCGGTTTAGACACCTAATGAAATAAAACTGAAGTAAGTAAAGGGCAGGCAGTAGAATTGATATTTGGAGACCAAAAGCCAGGTATAATATTCTTCTAAGGATATTTGCTTTTATTGGCCATGAATAAGTCTGCTTCTGGTAATAGATGTATCACCTCTTTTTATAAAATTTCTCTTACATAAAAAGAAAGTTTATGTTTTCCATCAATGAGTTTGGTCTTTGAACCACTGTCTTTCAAATTCATGCAACCATTTTAACTAGATTAGTTAGTTAAACTTAAGTGAGATAACAATACCAGTCCATGTTCCTTGGACCAATTTTTTTAAAATCACAAAAATAGTCTGAGGGAATGGTAAATGCAAGAGGGGAGAGAACAAAAAGTAGAATTACTAGGTGAAATGTTTTAGATGAACAATTCCATACAGAGGATTATAGAAGAAAAAGACAAGTATGATGATGATTTAGAATCTGTGGGGATTTTTTTTCCCTTTCACTATGTCATTTCCATATCCAAATCTATGGATGGTCAAGTCCCTTTCACAAGATGGTGCAGAATTTCATGTAATCTAACGAGTCATCTCTAGGTACTGTATAATTACTAGTACAATGTAGTGGCATGTAAATATTTGTTATACTGTATTGTTTAGGGAGTAATGATATGAGGAAAAAGTTTAAATAGTACAGACATGAATTAAAAAAGTATTTTCCATCCTCAGTTGGTTCAGTATGAGGATGTGAAATCCTCAGGTGTGGAGAGCTGACTGTTCTTCCTGTTCTCGTGGTTCCTTGCCAAAACCTGACAAGAAATGCCAAGCTTCTAGATCTTAATAGAATATGAAGTAGGAAGGTATATTTATGGTCAATGTATAATTCCTTTTACTCCCAGATACTTTTATTTCAGCAAATGACATTTTTATGTCCACATAGAAGCTCAAACCCAAAACCTGGGAAGCTGCCTCAATTTTACTTTTTACTTTATTATCCACAGGAATGTTCCAAGCCAACACTTGTCAGGCAGCAAGATTCAGATTCCTCTTACTGGGAAACATTCAAATAGACTTGGTGGACCTCCAGCTGTGAACAGATGTAGCCCAGAGAAGACTTAGTGTACATGACTTACTTAGCCTCCATAGTGAAAAGACACTATTTGCCATGATCATAAGTTTATCAACTTGTTACACTTTTTAATGAAATCTTTTTCTTTTTTGTGGGTACCGGGGGTCGACCTCAGGACCTCGTGCGCCAACAGGCACCCGTGCCGCTGAGCGATATCACCGGCCCCTTTTTCGTATGTGGGATCCTGGAGTCAAACTCGGGCCCTCGCGCTTGCAAGGCAGGCGCTTATGCTGCTGAGCCATCTCACCGGCCCATGAAATCTTGATTAACACTGGCAATAATCAATATTGCAAGACATATTCGGATTTGTGGGTGGAATCATTGTTAGAGACATTTTAATTCCCTTGACTTCAAGCCAGTCTTAGCATTTAAAATAAAAAAAAATAGCTGTGATGATGAGAATGAGCCTATTTACCTTTACATTGAAACAAAGTAATCTTAATTTTGTCACCAGGATTGTGCAGTGATGAATCACATGTTTGGACCTTGACACAAATCTCCTAAAGCTCATGCAAAGATAACATTAAACTTCATGCATTGAAATCTGTTTGATTTCTTTCAATTATGTCATCATCATGTTCTTTGTAATGGTTGACACTCATTTGTCCCCTTCCGCAAAACATAAAAACTCATTTCAAGCAATGAAATTCAATTTGTCTTGAAAGCAATTTTGTAAAAAAATAATAATCTGTGCAGCATTCTAATCTTTTACAATGTTTTGTTGAAACCAGGGAGCTTTATCTGTCATTGTCCTAGTGATGTAAGAGGATAAATGGGAAATGGATGCTTCTGGTAAGGCAACTATTAATGATAATGGAAAGTAATTAAAAGCCCAAAGTAAAACCTGGAGGAAATTTGCTCCAATCTAGAGCAAATCAAAGTGAACTTTTTGGTTTAACTTGCTGTGATAGATGGTGTTATCACTTCACAATTACTCATTTCATTTCTGCTCTTGCTCTGAATCTTTATACCTGGTTATTCTATTGGCCATTTACTACAAAACTGGGCATGGAGATAGCAGTGGATTCCATAAGACTTGTGTTTTTCATTTATTTTCTAATAGCAATTCTATCTCATTAAGATCAACTGGAAATTTCTTTCTTTGCTTATTGTATATAGGTATTTGGAACACAAGGTTGATGAGAACCTTTAAGGTAATTGTAAAGCTCCCTTTTGTCTCCAAGAAAATGTTTCCCCATGGGAACCAGAAACTGCCTTGTAGAGCCAAGAGTGATGAGGAAGACAGGATAAATCCCTAACCTAATTACTGAGAATGCTGATAAGGCCACTTTTTAATGCTCAGGTTACTGGACTTGGGTATTCTACCTCTTGGAGAAATGACACTATGTGCTGTCGATTTAAGGCACACATGGAGTCTTTTCGGGGCAGCATCTCTAACTTTGTACATTAGCTCATCTTTAGGAGACTGTCCCACCCTTCCATTGGGTTAGTACCTTCTTTGAAAGGAGGGTGGATCATGTGTCCACTCCTGCACTCTACCTGAGTGGTTCAAAGAGAAATCACGCTTCAGTTCATCAGGTGATGTACTTTGTGAGGTTCCAACTAATCATGCTGATTTTATGTGAGATGTTTCATTTTCTTCCATGATATCTGATCTCTCCTTAGCATATGATTCAGGTTGAATGACAGCCAGTAGTCACCCATCTTTTTTCCAGACCCTTTCCAATCATAAATAGCACCTCTCCTCTAAGGAGAGCATGCAGGGTACGAAACAAAGTGTTTGGATATGAATATTGGCAAGGACATGTAATTTGCTCTGCTCTTTGGTGGAAATGGGAGAAGTATTTGCTGTCGTTTCTCCTACAGCCTTTAGGGTCACCAGTCAGGGTCGCCAGGGATGAGAGGTGAGGTGTTCTTGAGACACGAAGACTGCAGAGCCTGAACGATACTGCCAAAGACCAAACACACTGCTAGGGAGCAGTGCGGGTTCCTTGCTCCAGTGGCCTTGTTTATTTTGTGTTATAAATCCTTAACCTTATATATTTTGTTATCTGATATGTTTTTATTCCTCCTCCTCCATCTATAAACTTTTCTTCCTCCTCTTTTTTATTTATGCTGCAATAAACTTATTTTTGTCAGCAATAAGCTTAAAAAGCAAAAATCCATGTTTGATGAAAACAGGCATTAGATTTTCATTTCTGTATTAATCTGACAATGATTATTGAACTTGCCTAAAATATTTGTTGACATTTAACCACTCACCATGAAGGCAACAGCAGTGTAACTGGCTGCAGCCTGCTCGAACATGACAAATTAATATTTTCAGTTGCAGAGGATATGAAACATGATCTTTTATTTAGATAAACTGAGTCTTGTTCTACATTTATTTTCCCAATTTTTAATTTTAATTTTTGTGCATATACAAAAAAAGGAAAAATGCATAGTGTTAGTGTTTCCATTAGTAGAAAATACGTTTGCAAACAGTTAAGTGGTGTCATCTGATCATTCAACTAAAACAAACAAACCAAAACGAGTTACAATCACTCCAATAATTATTTGGTTGTTTTTAATCATTTGGTAAATTAAATCAAGGTAAAGCTTTGGGAGTTTCATTCCCTCAAAAATGACATATCTGACATTGTTACAAATATGGTATCATTATAAAACAATGAAAATCTAAACATTGAAGAAAAATTATGACAACTTAAATGCAAATATTGGTGAAATATAGCATTGTGCCCCATGTAATGATCCTGGTGAATTAAGAAAACTATGGATCAACTGTAATTAAAATAATCTTTGAGCACATAAACTCATAATTACATCCAGATGAAAAATAAACAGAAGTTAGAATAGAAGTAATAGTTCTTAAAAGTTATGAAAGGATTATATATTACATTTAGAACTGACTCTAGTTTAGATTTTGGGACAAAGTTGAAGATGAATGCAAAAGACTTTAGTATTGCAGTGATTTCTTGCTCCTTGCTGTACATCATCAACTAAATTTTATCAATGTTTGAAATTTTGACGATCTTTCTCTCAAGTCAGACTAAGTGTTTAAGTTAATTTGATCATTCCTCAGCCAGTTCCATTTCAGTTGTTCATCTTACAGGGTCACTACCCATAACAAAGAATTTCTAAGGTTTACTGTTATTATTATTATCATTATTATTTGATAAAAATTGCCCCCTAAGTTAAACAAGATGCTTTATCTTATACTTATTCAGGGCTGTTTGGATCCTGATTTTTATCCTAGCCAGTGATTTTGGTACATCACTTCTCTAAAAATGCGAACATTATATTATACAGTAACAACTTCATAATGGCATCCTGCAGAGTAGATAAATTTGATATTGTGAGTGACGTGAGCGAAAAGTTTACTGAATGTAAACCCAAAGGAAAAAATCTGGCTCATTGGTTTGTTTTGTGAGTGCTTGATTGGGTTTTGAATAATAACCTTGAGAAAATGGGAGAGTGCTGAAGATGTACAAGGCAACAGGGGACCCTTACCTTAAGATGAGAGCCCACAATGTCCCTTGAGTATGACAACACTGTTAGGGTACTGTCATGCTGGCCCAGGGTGTGGGGAAGTCATGAACTGAGCCACAGTAGCACCAAATGGGGCCTTTGTCCAGAAAAGCATGTCTCCAAAGAGGGATGTGCTTTCTTGAGATGAGGACCTGTAGGTTTGCCCGTAAGGTGGCTTTCTTTCTAGAGTAATTAAAAACAGTAACAATCACAAAAAATTGTGCCAGAACCCTGTAAGAAACATGAATACAGCAATGCCTCAGCTCATGAACAGTTCTGTTTGTGAACAGTTTGACTTATAAACAGAAGGATTCAGCAAAATTGTGCTTCCATTTGCAAACTCAACACTAGGTGACGAACAGAAACGTGACCATCTTCCCCAGAATGGTGGAGCGAATTAAGTCAGTGAACCGAGGTACCACTTGTGTTGCAGGAAGCCGTGTGTGGAAGAAGAGAGCGAACGCTGGGTTTGCCATCTGACTAGTGACTAGGTATCATTCACTGAGTGGCTTGGGAGTGAATCCAGACATGGTTACTTTTCCACGTGGCAGAAAGAACGCAGACTTTAGTGTCGAGAGGCTTAAGTGGGCCATTTGAATGTGGTTTGCAATTTACCAGAATCTCTATTTATTGTTTACTGTTAATAGTTTCTCAACGTGCACACATGTGGACATTTTACCATTCACACTTGTGTATGTTGCTTTAGTCATTCCACATTTAGTAAATATCTTTGAAATATTTCTGTATCAGCCAGTATAGATTTATCCTCTCTAAAAGTACTGAACTCCAGTGTTGGAATAATTTAATTGTCCTGGGTGGGTAGGATTTAAAATAGTTTCCAGCTTATTGCTGAAGCATATAGTTTAGTTGGAACAATTAGTTTATATTTATATGTACATGTAAAGTAAGTTGCTAGAAATGAAGTTATTAAGCAAATAGAAAAATGGCTTATCTTGGGAGAACATGGCACGATTACTCTCCAGGTGCTAGAAAGGATATGAGTTACTTAGACATCATACCCTGGTTATCAGTTAGTGTGAAGTTCTAGGGCAGTGGCTTTACATCACTTACAAATCATAATTTACTTCAACAAATTGTCTTATGGGGTTACCTCTTTGCATATGTCTTAAACAGCCTTTGGTATGTCTCTTACCTTTGGTAAATAGAACAGCCCAAATTTAGATATTTATTAGGTACTTTACTAACATGTTTTAAAAATTTTGTTTGCTTTTGTCCTTGGTGGGTATTTATTTAGCCTTTTTTTTTCCAGCAGTGCAAATGGAGTGGGATTCGGGGGCTTTCATCAGCAGGTCATGTGTTCTTAGTGCACAAATTGGAAACAACTGTCTGAGTGAATCTCACCCCAGGCTAGTTTTTCCTCCTCTCACTTCTGCTTGGATATGGCAGGCTAGCATTCAGGCACTTGTTCTAATCTGTTCTCAAGAGAGCTTATTTTCCCAGTCCTGGGCTTGCTAATCTCCCTGGCACACCAGTCTGTACACAACAGAAATCATGGATGTGGCAAACCACAGGGATCTCTCTAGGAGAAACCTCACCACTGATCCCTGTTTTCCTGGGGACCAGCTGAGGGCAGTGGCATTCAGGGGGACACTTGGGATACATCAACCCTGGCCTCTCTTTTGGGCAGCCTTGAATATGTACCTGGATCACACAAGAGTAAGCAGAGAGCTATGTCCAAGACCTTGCATGGAAGGACAGTTTTCAAACAGAATTTCATTGTGTCATAATATCTGGGCAGGCTATTTTCCTGCTGAGAGGAATAGCCTATGGAAACCTTCACAGGTTTTGTTGTAAGGACATGTAAACATCACTGCAGTATACATACAAGTCAGCATATCAAATATTTCCCTCCCTGCCCCCCTCTATCCTTCTCTTTCTTCCCTCCTTTCCCCTATCTACCTTTCTGTTTCTTTCATAACAGCCCCAAAATTCTTCATGGAATCTTAATATCATAAGATGCTATTGTCTTGAGCCATTGGCTTATTTTTATTTCATAGATATTTCAAATCCCATTTTCTATTTATGTGTTGCTTGCTAAAGCTTACATCAAAATTTAGAATTAGTTCATAATAAATTTTACTAAAATGTCAATTCATCCAATCTAAGATGAATCCATCTTTGTTCTGCGCAAAGAACTTTACTCATTATAAAGTGGGTTGTTACGTGTGTGTGTGTTTGAAGAATTGGTTAATTTTCTCAGCTACCCCTGGGAAATTGGAGCCTTACCAAAGAGTTCATGCAGCCATGCTGAATATACACATTATTTTCCAATCACAAACCCTCCTTTTGCAGCCCTTTATTTGACTCCATGCAACATTCTTCAGAGTGCTATAGGCTACTTTCTTAGGACCCACAAAACTGACCATTTCAGCCATTTAAAATATCCATGTCTTTATAAAATGTTAAGTATTTTTGGGCCTTCAGTTAGTCCTCACTCAAACTTGTTATGCTTGTGTGATTAAAGCTGTACAATCAGAAATTAATATTCTTTTATATCTTATATACACCGAGTTTTGTCTTTATTGATTTTTCAGTATCTCTGTCCTTCCTCTATCATAGGAATACCAGGTGATTTTCCACTTACAATGGGGTAATGGCTGGATAAAACTAGCATAAGTTGAAAATATAAAATGCATTTCATATATCCATCCTATCAAACATCATTGCTTAACAACAAAACACACTGTAGAATATGTCTTTTTTCCCATCATGATTGTGTGGTATGGTAAGAATCTCATATCACGTGTTGTAGTTTTGGAAAATATCAATATTTCAAATTCCAAATATTGTTTATACAGAACATGTGTTGCTTTCATATCATCCTAAACACCTATGATCGTAAGTGGAACCATCCTAAATAAGAGAAAGTCTTTAACTTGTCCAAAATAATGTTTTATTGCAAGTTTTTTCCCAGTAGTAGGTTATGATAAAATTTTTTCTTGTATTTTAGCTAGCTGTACTTTGTCCTTGTCCTTCCTTGTGTGTCAAATTTCCTCATTCCTACTTTTATTGTTTATAATCTTATCAACTTTTAGAAATCTTATAAAATGTACAAATAACTTTCTGGAAATTTATGAGGATAAAGATAAACACAAAACTAATGTTTATTTGGGCCCATAGAAAGTCACTTTGTGAAGAAACAATATTTTCCAGAAATAGAGTAAGTCCTAATTGTAATAAATACTAAGTTTAAATTCCTCATATACATTTTGTAGAGATTATGAAGGACTCTAATTTCCTGTGTTTTGAGGGACATGATGAATAATTGCAATACAACTCTATGTCCTTTGAGGATGAGACAATTTTCAAGTCAAAAGATTTATAATGAAAAATAGAGGCCATTTTGGGGAGAGTCATTTAATCTTGTCTGATTCCATTTGGAACAGAATCAATTAATTATGAAAGAAAATGACTGTGATGTTCGTATTAAACATACACGAAGACATTTTATCTTTAGTTATGTGTTACACATTAATGGTAAGAAGCTCTAGATCAAGTTAAGAGCAGTCATATAACTGGCAGAAGTTAGAAAGAATTATTTTAGTTAAGATCATCAAATTGAATTTGACATTGATAACCATGTGAAGCAAAGACAGAAATCCTGGTTTTAGTGAGAATTTAGAAATCTTCATTTGTCATGGTGATATTAAAAGTAGCCCTGTAAGGAGACTTGAATGTTTATTATTACTTTTAACTTGTAATATGAGAAGACTTTTTGGTGACAAGAAAAATCTACCAAGCAAAACAAGGAGAGAAGTAATTAACACCTGCTGGTCACATTGATTGCAGATCCCCTTAATTCCAGAAATTCCTTTGTAGTATAGTTGATTTTGAACTAGAAAAGGTCAATGAACTAGTGAAGTTTCATAGAGCTCAAATGTGAGACTCTAAAATGCAGAAGCTGAGGGAGCCAACCATCACCTCCTCTGTGAAGTCTGTGTTGACACGCTCAGGAGAGCTGGTCACTTTAGCATTTGTATGGTGTAGTAAAACCATGGCAAGTCAGAGTACCTAAAATGTGTGAGTATTCCTCTCTGGTCACAGGTCTGTCTTTCCATTAGATTATCCATTCTTTGATGGCATGGAGGGTCCCCATGCTGTTCTCCCAGACACACTGAGATCCTTCCTATTCTTTCTCTGCACCTGGGTCCCAGCTTCTGTGTGCCTTGTTTCTGAGAACCAACACCTGACACCCCAAGATAGTAGAGATGGTTTGTATGCAGCACAGGCATCCTGATGTAACTGGGGTTGACAAGTCCTTGAGGAGGGATTTCTCAATGGCTGCCTTAGGTGGGAGTTTGAAAGCTCAGCTCTCTGGCTCTGCTGTAGGGTCAGCTCTGAATTTAAGGTAGAATCCAGTGATCTGCAGGACCGGGCTGTGTTTATCTTCTTTGGAACTTTGCACGACTTCATTTCTTCTCTTCTTTTTTTCTCCTCTCCTTCTCCTGGCAAGAGCACTTCCTTAAGATCAATAAAAGCTGGAATCTTGTTGTAGATCCTGCCTTGGAAAAGGTGACATGCTAGATGTCCTTTTATTCATCTTGGTTTTCCCTGGTACATTGAAGACTTAAGAAATTCTTGTGGAACAAATAAATGAGTAACATAGAACACATTTAGATGTAGAAACATGGCAAATATTCAAGTGCCTAACTTTGCCATGGGTAAGCCTGATACGCTTACACAAAATCCTGAAAAGGATCACCAAGAACTGTCTGATGTAGTTTTGTTTCTGTTCTATGTAGGTGGTTTGCTCTGGCTGATGAACTATAGGTGTCATAAGGATGCTCCATATTGTTGTCTGTGTCAGGTGGCACCAATTGCCTGTTTGCTTGTTGCAGAATTCAAGAGGTCAGAGAGGCCAATGGGGAGACAGGAGGAGGATTTATTTGGTTTTAGGTGAGCAGCAGCCCAGCTGATGTGTCCAAAATGGCTGAGCACCAAACAAAGGAGAAGCTCCCAGTTTTATACATTTTGCCAAGGGGGGTGGTCTTAGGTATGGAACTTGTGGGCTGGCAGAAGGAGAACAAAGGCAGTTAGTCAAGCTGTAACAGTTTTTGTATCTTGGTGGCCCTGCTCAGGCATAACAGGATGTTATGTGAACAGGAGATTATAAAACTTTACTTACAAGGACAAAAGTTACTACTTTTATCTGTATTAGAACAAAGAATGACAGCTGGAGGGAGGGGGTAGTCTCTTGAGTTGGTGAAACATTTCTTTTTCTTTTCAAGTCCTGCTTCATTTTTCCCTTTGATGCTTTCTATAAATGAGTTTTAATAGAAAGCATCACTATTATTATTATTTACCCTGTTATGAGCAGTTGGGTCCCTATTGGGAAGAGGGAGAATTATAACAAAAAGGGAAAGAGACTTATGTTGTTGTAATTCTAAGTTGATCCCCAAGCTTTGGCCATGAGTGGACTGGTCAGCTTCTGGAGGGACCAGAGCAGGGCTGTCACTTCCTCAGTCATCAGCCATGTGTAGATTGGTCAGCTTCTGGGGTGACTAGAGCAGGGCTGTTGATTCTGGTGGCCACTGGGTCTCATCATAGAATCAGCCAGCTTGTATGGTCTGGGTCCTGTTGATTGGTCCACCCGTCTTGGGCCACCAGTTTTAGCAGATTGTGATGGATCCAAGGCACAATTCTTGCAACTTTAACAACAGTGGGGTTAGACAAGATTACAGTGTGGGGCCCATCCCATGTAGGCCCCAACATGGTTGGATTTTATTTCTTAACCCAAACAGAGCCGGGCTTGAAGGGGTGTGTTTGGTCTGTTAGACTTATGGGCATCCTCACTTGTGCCCAGCCATGGATATCTTGCATGGCTATACCCAAAGCCTGCATCTGCCTCATTAGGGTCAATTCCTCTAGTTCACAGAGGTCACTTGACTTGGCTTGTAATTGGGGGTGGCCAGTTAAACAAGACTTGTTTGGTGGGGTACAGCTGACCTGGAGGAGAACTATGGGTAGGAGCATGATCCCGTCTTGAATGGGTTTCTTGGCAATACTTTTTAAGCTATAATTTGAGTGTCTGATTCATGTGTTCCATCTTTCCTGAGCTCTGGGATTGGTAGGCAGTGTGTAGTTTCCACGTTATTTTTAACATCCTCATGAACTCCTCAACTGTCTCAGCCACAAATGCTGCCCCACCTGACCCTAAGTTTAGGGGTAGTCTGAATATTGGGATGATGTCTCTAAACAGTACATTTGTCACTTCTAATGTCTTTTCTGTTCAGGTGGGGAAGGCCTCAATCCACCCTGAGAAGGTGCAGACAAGCTCCAACATATACCAATAGACTCCCACTCGAGGCAGCTCTGTGAATTTTCACAGGGGGTAACACCCATATCTTGAGTTCCCAGGGGCCTTGTAGGCCTCATTTTGGGTTGTTTTGAGGACAGGTCAGGCATTGCTCACAAATAACTCAAGTGATGGCAGTGAGCTGTGACATACGTAAGTGATGGTCTGGTAATGTCTCTAGTGTCATTTTTCCCATGTGAGTTCCTTGATGAAATTGCCTTACGAACCTGGGGGCCATTATTTCAGGGATGACTAGTTTCCCTTCAGAGAATTTTCACCATACTCCATATAATTTTCAGATTCTCAAGCAAACCTTGTCTTTTCATTTGGGTAGTAGTTTGGGGTCTCTGGGAGAGGAGGCTCCGGGGTGAGGAGCATGGCCAGGGAACCACTTTTGGGTTGTGGGGCTGACATAGTGGCCTGTTTTGCTTTTCTGTCTGTTTTTTTGGTTTCCTTGGGCTTCTATTGTTCTAGTCTGTCGGTGTCGCCTGAAATGTATAACAGCCACTTTCTTTGGTGCCCATACAGCATCTAGGAGTTGTAAAATTTCTTCTTTGTACTTTATTTCTTTTTCCCAAGCAGTCAGGATCCCTCTCCTCCTGTGTATAACTCCATGAACATGTAGTGTAGCAAAGGCATATTTGTAATCAGTATAGATGTTAGCCATTTTGTCCTTTGTAGTAAAAGAGCTTTTGTCAATGCTATTAACTCAGCCTTTTGTGCTGAGGTTCTGGTAGGCAGAGGTTGAGCCTCCATTAGAGTCTAGTGTCACCACTGCATATCCTGCCCAGCGGACCCCTTCTAGTACAAAACTGCTTCCGTCTGTGAAGTATTCAACATCTAGATCTCCAAGGGGGTGATCTGTGAGTTCCTCTTGGCTTGAGAATATGTTATTCATTGTTTCCACACAGTCATGAAGGGGTGCTCCAGTTCGACTGGGAGCAAGGTAGCGGAGTTGAGTGTTCAATTTCTAGAATTATGTGAGGATTTTTGCATAGGAGCCCCTGATATTGAGTCATTCTTGGATTTGACAATAATGCACCGTTTGGTCCATTAAAGTTATAACTGAGTGTGGTACTCAAATGGTCAGTTGTCCCAGAGTTAGCTTGTCAGCTTCCTATTTCAGCAAGGCAGTGGAAGCAAGTGCCTGGAGGCATGGAGACCATTCTAGGGGCACAGAGTTTAACTATTTTGACAAGTATGCCACTGGGCAATACCAGGATCCCATGACCTGGGTTAAGACTCCTATGGCCTTCCCTTTCATTCATGGACATATAGGAAAAAAGCCTTGGTCCTATGGCTGGGCCCTGAGTCAAGGCCTTTTTGATTTGCTTATATGTTCTTTCCTGGTCGGCTTCCCAGAGGAGGGGCTCCCTCCCCCTGTTTTGTGGCTTTATATAGGGGCTTATCCATAAGTGAGAAGTTTGGGATCCAGATACAACAGAATCCCACTGCCCACCAAAACTCTCTTATCTGACACAAGGTGGTTGGAATTGAGAGGGCACAGACAGCCTGTTTCCCTTCAGTGTCCAGTTGGCAATCTTTTTGTGTTAGAATGAAACCTAAATATCTGACTTTTTGTTTGCACATTTGTGTCTTTTTGTGATCCCTGTCCTTTTGTGACCTCTGTGTTTCTCCCTGTGAGTGCCGCCACCAACATATCTTCTTTCTTTTTGAGCCTTTTATCAGCTTCCCGTTTGGCCTTCTGGTCCCAGTTTACATACACTTGGTGGCCACCTCTATGAACTGGGTCACATTTATGCCCACAAAATCCTCTGGCTTCTGTAGCTTCTGCCTGACGTCTGCCTGAGACTGTCACTCAAAAGCAATGTTAACCATGCATTGATTTTCAGCGGCCTCAGAATTAAATGGAGTATAGAGCTAGAATGCCTCATAGAGCCTCTCATAGAACTGGTTAGGGCTTTCTTTAGTCCCCTAGAGTATCTCTGGGATCTTTCTCATATTTATTGCTCTCTTTCCAATCTCCTTTAAACCTTGTAAGAGGGCCTCCTGGTACTAGTGTAAGCGTTGTAACTGAACCTCATAATTTGGGTCCTAATTAGGGTCTGCCTTTAGGAATTGGCCCTGAGCATACATTTGAACATTTAGCATGCCCTCTGGGGAATTCTTTTCTAATCAGATGAGGGCTACTTGGGTCACTGTATGGCACTCCTCAGTGTTAAACATCATCAGGAGGAGCTGTTTGCAATCTGGCCACTTTGGATCATGCATTTGGAAAATGAATTGGATCAAATCTATAAGGGCCTGGGGCTTCTCTGCATAGAAGCATGTATGTTGTTTCCAGGTAAGGAGGTCAGTGGTTGAGAAAGACTGGTAAGCAAAGCTCCATTGCCCCCCTCGAATTTGGCCTTTCATATCATAATAAATGGGCCCCCTAGTCTCTCGAAGGAGCATCTGCCAAGCCCGTGCACAGCCCGATCAGAGGAGGCTCATTTGATCATTTGGGCCTGTCTCATCTTTCCCCTGGGACAGATGTTTTGACTTTCCCCCCACAGGTGATGCTTGAAATTTGCTATCATCTGATCCTGTCTCCCCACAGGTTGGCTTTGGCAAAGGGGAGTAGATGGGGGCATGAAGGGGAGGGGTTTCTGCCTCATCCTGGCAGCTCTTGTAGAACCAGTTTCCCTTGTTGTTTTTCTTTTGTTTTGGGCTCATATTGGGCCACTAGTATTTTGCAATATGCAGCCTGACAGGGCTATAGCCATGTGGGTAGAGAGTCTGGACTTTTTGTAGCCATGGGTCAGTGTAAGGAAATTGATCTGGGTGTCTTGGCCATCCTCTGTCTCACCACATGTACACATCCAATCACACCCCTATCAATCATCCCCTTTGTCAGACATCCAACATCAAAGGAGGGCCAATCAACTTTATAAAGCATTTTAAATAGTGTTAATGACCACACATAGGCTTATTACCCCATACAAGTGTGTCTCACCTATGTAATACCAAAACATTTATTATATCAAAGCCAATAGATGGTTATACATATATTGTTTGTTGGGGGGAGTGTTAAAGACTAAGCCAAATGGAGAGGGGAGCTGCGACCTGAAAATAAGTGAATGATACAGTCAGGGCCATAGCCCCCTAGTCCTTTTGAGCAACAAGGAGCTTTTACAAGGAACAGCCTGGGCTTCACCAAACTAACAAAAGACATACTATTTTTTTTTTTTTTGATAAAATTATTCCACAAGCTTTTTCCCAACATATGTGAACTTTCTAGTTTTGTCATTAGCTTTATCTTTCAGGCAGGACAAAATTTTTGTCATACAGTTTTCTCATATCAAAAGTATATCTCTTGTACTTTTAGCCTTTTTATATATTTTTCTACAACCCTTTTAGTATAAACTTCTCATAACAAGTGTGGCTGCAGCTGCTTGGATTTTAATGTCCTTCCATCTTTTTTTTTTTTTTTTCTTTTCCTTTGGTCTCAGCTTGTTACACTTTAAATCTGACTGGGTGCCAACAGACTTCAAGTAACTTTGAATCAGTGTTCTTATCTTAAACCAGCAGAGAACAAAGAAAAGAGCAAGTTAACCCTGTAATTGTAGTTTAAGAATTTACAATGCATAAGAAATATTTTAAGCATATTAATTAAGCAACAATATCAACTTAACTTGGAAGCCAAAAGTAAATTTATCAGTTAGCTAAGATTTATAACCTGATATTTCTTTGTCCAGTGGAATGTCCCTGAAGGGAAAGAGGATTGGGCCCCCCTTTAGTACTTTTTATTTGATCTTTGGGGAAACAGAAGATCCTGAACATCTTTTGGGGGACATTTTAATTATTTTTTTTTAATCAAGGATAAGGTTGGTTGTGCTCTTTCTGAAATGGAAAGATGACCCCTGTTTTGTCCCTCTAATGTGGACAGGCACAACTGCACCTAAGTTTCTTGGCCCCATGGCTTTGCCACAGCTCAGCTGCTAAGCAGCTGCCCATGGCTGGCTGCTTAGGAGCTCTTTCAGTTCCAGTTCCTGCCCAGGCAGGTCATCTTCATTGCCCCATTTCACAGTGTGCTCTTTCTATCCCACAACAGCCTGCCTGTGACACCTCATGTACGCATACTGGTGTACTAATGCTGCACAACTTTCCTCATGCCTCCACACCGATCTCCTCCACAGACACCCAGTGCACTGTGGCCCTCCCTATTTTTTTTTTCTTCCCCTACTTGGGTTTAGGTTTCATTCAAACTTGCCTGAGTCATATTACCAGGTACATCTTTTGCAAGCCACTCTCCCTTTCCTGACTTGGGGTTTTAGGTTTTGTCCAACCCCCCCTGAGTCTGACTACTCAGTACACCCTGGGAGATGATCAGGCTCCTGTTCCACTGATGCAGCCTTACCTTGGGCCCCAAAACTTTACCACAGTCCTGTAGTGAGGTGTTCCAGAATCATCCTGAATTCCCTCAGGTTCCATTGTGCTGGTGTTGTAGTCAGGGTTTGCAAGGGAAACAATACAATACAGGACACGTAATTTATAGAGTTATTTTGTAATAGTCACCCGAAGAGTCATATACAAAAAGAGTGCAGTAAATCTGTCCACACACTAAAGACCCAAAGAATCCAGCTGAGGGCCTGGATCCTACAGCAGTGTCCAGCATGAGTCCAGCTGAAGACCTAGAGCCCATGGCAATGCCTCCACGAATCCAACTGAAGGCCTAGGGCCCACAACAATGTCTCATGCAAGTATATTTCACGGATCTGCATCGGGAAGGCCCAAAGGTCAGTGGTGGAAGCTAGAAAGTCTGCACCAGCAGGATGAAGGATCTGTGCCAGCAGGCTGAGGGATCTACCCCGGAGCCAGGAAGCGACGCTCAGAGTAAGAACCGGAGCTCCCCCGAAAGTTGCCACAGCCATCCTCAGCAACAGTGAGGTCCCGAGCTCCTCCGATGATGAGAACAGCCAAGTTCCTATCAGGAAAGCCAGCGTGACAAGCTCCTCAAGGAGAACCGACAGCAGCACCTCTTCCTCTCCAGTTCTCCTTTTTATGTTGTTGGCAACAGTCCTCAGGTGGGCCCTCCACACCAGGCACCACACTGATTCAATTCAGCTGGGTTTTACAAGTTGACCACCAATTGTCAATCCACCACAGCTGGCAGGGGAGGATACCAGGCTGCGGGAAGGCCAATTTCCTCTTTGAGCTTATGTCTCATCTGGTGCTGCCAGAGGTCTCAAGACTCCCACAGCTGAGGGCCCCCAGGCCCACAGACAAAGGATACAGCAAGCCTGTATTCTTCAGTCCCTTTGTGGTCACCAGGAAATGTTGCAGAATTCCAGGGACCAGAGAGACCAACAGGGAGACAGGAGGAGGATTTATTTGGTTTTAGGTGAACACCAACCCAACAGTCTTGCATCCAAAATGGCTGAGCACCAAAGAAAAATCTCCCATTTTTATACAATTTGCCAAGGGGGTTGGTTTTCAGCTCAGAATTTGTAGGCTTGCAGAAGGAGAACAAAGGCAGTTTGTAAAGCTGTGACAGTTTTTTTATCTTGGTGGCCCTGCTCAGAAATAACAGGATGTTATGGAAACAGGAGGTTATAAAACTTTACTTACAGGGACAAAAGTTACTGCTTTTATCTTTGAATATCTTTTATTAGAACAAAGAATAACAGCTGAAGGGAGGGGGAAGTCACTTAGATTGTAGAATCTTATTTCTTTTTCTTTTTTTTTTGTGGGTACCGGGGGTCGACCTCAGGACCTCGCATGCCAGCAGGCGCCCATACTGCTGAGCAATATCACCGGCCTTTTTTTCATATGTGGGTTCTGGGAGTTGAACTCGGGCCCTCGCGCTTGCCAGGCAGGCACTTACACTGCTGAGCCATCTCACCAGCCCCTCTTTTTCTTTCTAAGTCCTGCTTCACACTCAGAATGAAATTCTTCTCTGGTTTGTCCAGTGACCACTTACTATATCTTTTTTTTAAAAATTATACAAATATAATTGCTTATTGTAGCTTCTTTGTCCTTCTTCCATTTACTATGTGTTGAGAGAGTCAATTGTAAATTGATTTATAGTTCAGAGGACCAAATTTAAAGATTATTGAATATCTCCTGGAGACCCTAAAGTTTGAGTTGAATTCTGTGACTGGATGGGGCTTATGAGTATTTTATCTGGCCACAGTGAAAGACTATTCAACATGGTTTATTCTTCCTTATAGTTAGGTTACATTTTCTGTATGTAGAATTGATGTAAGCCAATCTTAGATTTGGTCTGTGACAACAACCATGCAATTTTCCATATTATGTTTTTGTGACATTGCAGTACAAGAGGCTTTATATTGAGAAGAGAATTTCCAAAGATGTTGAGAACCTGAATGGCTGAGTCACTGAATGGGAAAAAGACCAGATAGACCTACAATAAAATCTGTGCAGTGAAAAACAAAGCTCTATTGCATTAAACTATGGATATTCTGGGGTTTGCTAAACCCCATAGCTGGACTATCTGAATACACCCAATCCTAGACATGTTATATAAGATTAAAGAACTTAACAGATAAAGAAAACAACAAAGCTTCCAGAAAGAAGTGACTTCTTGTAAAGGAAAAAAAAATTGACAGCAGATTTATAAATAGCATTATAAACTGGAAAAAGATGATGAATAATATTTCTGAAGTATTGAAAGGAAAGTGTTAAAACCTAGAGATTTGTACCCAAGTCTGCTTCCTCTTAAATTTGTCAGTGCAAGAAATATATACTCAGTCATACAAGCTTTTAAAATTTTGTAACCTGGATATGTATTTTGAAACATTTGTTACAGAAAGCACTGAAATAAGAGAAATATATTGAGGGCAATGCTGTAGAAGTTATAGGAAGTAAGAGTGATGAACAGAACTTAGAAAAGTTCACTATATCTTAAAAGACAAGATCAGAAAAAGTTAAAGAAAAATAGAAAGTAGATATATAGCAATTCAGAATTTAAAAAAAATCTTAGCAATGTCAACACAGTGGGCATAGGGCCAATAAAAAATTCATTATAAAGTATTTACTTATATTTTCTCAAGAAAATAATATGAATTGTATCTTGAGAATACAATTCATATTATTGTATATTAAATAACTAATTAATATAAAATTTTCTTAAGAATTCAATAGGAGTAATTACACATTAATGTGTCATCTGTTAAGGTAATCCATCAAAATGAAAAATAGCATGTAAATATAAACCACTGAATAAAATTTGCTTATCCATAGGAAATAGAAAAAAGGTGAAATAAATGAAAACAAAATAATTGATGTAAGATATAAAATCTGATACATAAGTTTATAAATTTATCATAAATATAAATGGGTTAAACTTTTCAATTAAAATCAAACACTTTAGCTAGATGAAAGAATAAGATCAAGGTTTTTGTTTTTAACAAACAACATTCTTAATACAGAAGGATGAAAAAAATCAGGATTTTGTAAACAATAGCTGCAAAAATACGCTAAAGTGTCAGCTTTAATCCCCAAAAAATAAAATTTAAGAGAAATTCCTAGGAATCATAATAGGTTTCATAAAAATAAAGAAAATGATACCACTGTAAATTATATCCATCATCAGTATGAGCATGCTATTAATAGAGACTTAGTTATATAAATCAATAAAAGCAAAAGGACAAGAGAAATAGATTAACTCAAAATTTATAGTTAAATATATCAATTAACTCTCACTTATCAGAAAATACCTATTATCTTTAAACACATGTGGAACATTTGCAAAAAATAATCAAGATTAAGACCACTAATTATCTCAGTATTATATAGACTATTCTTTCTGGCTACAGTGCAATAACATTAGAAACAAATAATATAAGCATAGTTTTAAAAATGCCATAAGTAACACAAAATAAATAGTATATTACTAAATAATATTGGATTATAAAAACTCATGATAATTATAAAATATTTGGAACAATTGATAATAAGAATAACATATATCAAAGTTGTAGGATACAATTGAAACATCTGTAAGTATTTTATAGTATTGCAATTTTAAACACACTTACCAGAAAGCTAGAAAGATTAGCAAAACACAAGCTATGTTTAAAACAAAGGAAGTTAGAAGTTAAATACATTCCCTCTAACAGTGACAGCAAGTTGTCACAACTACTACTGAAATATATTATGCTCAGTTATAAGACAATAATGATAGAAATCAGAATTGTAAGAGAAAAAAATGAGTGTTGTTTTTTGTAGGTAATTGGATCACTAACCTAGAAAACAGAAAAATGAAGAGAAAAAAACAGACATATATATGTATAGGTATATATGTATATATATATATATGATATATATATATATCATATAATGAGGTTTTCAAATGTATTAGTAAGCATTTTTTAAAAATCAAGATAGTATATATCAGTCTAAGGTTATTAAATTGACAAAAATTAACAGGAATAATGCCAATTATACTGGACAATTAGGCATTCAGAAATCCAGGTACTACAGGTGGTCATGTAGAATTCAGTAAAATTAAGCATGCACATACCCTATGACTCCAAAATTCTACTCTTTGACAAATATCCTAGAGAAATCCCCACTTGGGTTCACACTGGGACCTAAATGAGATTTTTACTTTTTTTTTTTTTTAATGGTAACAGAGCGTTGCATAACATGAGGGAAGGGAAAGGTAGAGCAGTGTGGATGCAAGCCATGGAACACCATGCAGCTGCTGTTTAGAAGGAATCATCCAAATAAACAATTATCAACAAGGACCTATCTAAGAACACAGTACTGAATGAACCAAGTAATAAACAGAAGTACAGACATAATTGTCTGTATGTATCAGTATGATAATTTAGGCATATTTAATAATATATAAGGACACACACAAAAAGATGAACATTGACTAACTACATGAGGGGAAAGGATGTTAAATGGCATGGGGAATGGTAGCAAGATACCAGAAAGGGAGGAATATTTTTCTACCCCTTTTCTTTCAAACCAGCATTCAGGCCAACACTGATTGGCTTTCTCTTTAAATCTGTTTGGGATTGTGCTGCACCTACTCAGAGTTCACTTGCTTTGCCTCTAAAGACTTTATTTATTCATTCAGCAAACATTTATCAAGATTCAATTATGTGCCAGGCATAGGTGATGCATTTTCCACTCTAGAAGATTGCATTATAAGTGTGCTCTTGTGTGGAGCAAGGGTCAGTAAGCGAATAAACAAGAACGTATCAGATAGAATCAAGCCCACTGCCAAGGATTTCTACGAGGCTGTAAGCGATGGGAAGGGATACTTTACATAGTGTGGTCAGGGTAGGTCAATATGAGATGCAGACATTTGAAATGAGCAGTGAATGATGAGAAGTAGTTAGCCACACATAGATTGGGGCGGGGTTGGGGGAAGTTTCCCAGGCTGATGCAATAGACAGCATCAAAATCCCTGTGGTGGGAAAAAGTCTTATGCTGCTTGAGTAGCGTGGGACAGATGGAGGGTGCTGCAGTGAGAAATATGAGGATCGTGAATTTCATAGGCTTTGAAGACCATGGGAAAGAGTAGAGACCATATTGTAGGAAACAAGAGAATAGGATTTTCAGATCTATAATGGTTGGGGTGCCCAAAATGAATGAATGAATAGAAACTGCCACACAGTAGACACGAGCCAGGGAATTGGAGACTCAGTGTGATCCGCTTGCTCGTTTTCTTCAAGTACCGCTGTGCACAAACCCCACCATGCGCTCCCATAAGACCCTTTCAAGGTACCCGGCATAAACTGACTCTAACAGTCTTGAGCAAATCACTTAAATTGTTGATTTTTCAGTGTCTTCACTTGTGACTTGTTTCTAGCTTTGTCTGCCCTGTCTCACAGTATCTGGCTGTATGTCCTTGATTCTTGTCATACTGTCTCCTGTTACTTTGTCAAGTTGACCCTGACTTTATTTCTTACCTGTGGAATTGTAGCCAGCGAAGGGATACTAAAGATTAGCTTTGCTTAGAAACATTTTCATCCCCCTAGTGTATAGCTTTGTAATTCATGTCTGAGTCTGGAATGAGATCTGTGTGTACATTTCCTATTTTAAAGATTTAATCTGTCCTGGTTTTGTCAGACAGCCATAGAAGAATTAGAGGATTTTGCCCCTTGCATTTTCCCAACTGATCGGAAGAAAACTTTCTGTGTTTAGTTGTTTCCCAAATGAAATATTCTCTTCTTTATATGTCTTTGACATTTGTTGCTGTCAGATCCCTCTTTTCTATGTGCATAAACTGTTTATTTGACTTGATCTCATTCTGAATTGAGAAACTGATTCAGAGGGGCCTCTTCTTTTGGAAATGATATCGAATGAAAGCATTATGCTAACATACGCTGAGACTTAAAACTGCACATGCAGAGGAGAAAAGGGGCTCGCAGTTACTTCTCTCAGTTAGAGGGTTGGAGATATGAGACATTTTTCTAATAAAATGTGGCATGTTTGCAGATGGGACTGGAACAAAATCAAGATACATTAGGAGGAACTGACATTAAAAGTACAATATAACAGATGGATGGAAAATGAATTTTTATCAAGATGCTCCATTAGTGTTCTGCAGCCAGTCAGAGGAGGACAATGACCTGGAACAAATCAAGAAGAATGATGCTTAACTTGTGTTTGCTTGTTCTAAAGGGTGACCCATATTTATAATCTTTAATTAGAAATGCATTTGCTTCTGGTTGATTAGATACATCTTTGAGCTATTGTTCTTTTCCTTTTCTGAGGGTTTGCAGAGGTGGGTGATAAAGGTGGTTCAGTGTGAAGGATTTGGTTCATCAAATTAGATTAATGAAAACAGAGAAAACAAGTTTAGTAGAGCGAAGCCTAACTAAATGGTGGAGTTTTTTGCAAAGGAAGATAATCTCCAAGTTGGGGAGAGTTGAGCAGCTCCATTGTAACTATTAACCTCAAATAACTTTGAGTGTCTTTGGTATCAATATTTAATTAGGTCTATTGCGGACCCTATTTTTAACCTCAAATTCTCTCTATTTCCTATCAGCTCTCCTGTCTACTCTTTCATTGATCTCTGAAATTGGAAATACTTAGTTTTTAATGGAAACAGAAAAGGAAAGGTAAAGAAATTGTGGACAGAATGTCCTTAATTTTTCTTTATAAAACGAGGTGGAATATACAAGCCAGTAAGGACACAGTGCCAACCCATTTGGGAAAACTTGAAATGTTGCTGAAGATGAATTGCTAGGTTGCTTGCCTGACTGCCAAGAAATAAGTTGTTTGAGGTAATTCATTTACTGAGTCTGTTGCTTGTACCTATCATTTCCTGGCCTCTGGCTGATGTTAATAATATTAGCTTTCGAGATGGAGGTAGAGGGGAGAAGAAAGCTCCCTCTGATGTCACTGAGACTCATCTAGATTCAGCACAATTATAGCCCATAGATGTATGCTTGGATTAAAACCCCAGCCACCACCAGTCCTGATCAAATTCCCAGTGCAACTCATCTGTGAACAAAACATCATAGTCACATAAGTATCAGAAGGAAGGGAGCAAGAAATGTCTGGGGATGTTTTAGTCATATTTTAAACCTGGAAAATGCCCTTAGGGTAATTCCACAAAGGTTGGTATGGAATTAAGACAGGTGAAAAAGATGGAATAAAATGATCTGTGCTTTAAGAGTTCTTTCCCAAATGAAATAATCTGTTCTCAATTGGGCCAATATCAAGTGTTGGGAAATGTGCTCTTGTTGCCTTCAAACTTATTCTATATACCATCATTTAATGTAGAAGGGGAGAATTATTATTACCCCTTCTCCTTTTTAAGAAAAGAAAAATTGAGCCTCAGATATGATTGCTCACATTTTCCTAGTCAGAGGTAAAGCCCAAATCTGAATCCATGAATGTGAGATTCCAACACCCATGTATCATTCTCTCCTACGTACAGGCCATACAGCTGGCTATGATGGCAAACTGAGACACTCACCCTAAAAATACGTATGTCTCACAAAGCTTGAAACTGAAAGATATTATTTCACTATTGGATCTTAATATTGAGAAAGGGCCGTGAGCTTTGGAGTTGCAAAAACTACATTTATTTCAACTATTCATGAATGTGAATGCATGTCACTTATATTCTCTGAGTCTTAGTTTTTTAATCCATACAATGGAGATTATAGGTTTATATACATGATCTACCCTGCAGAATCAGTGAGAATATCTGCTAAGACGGGGATTAGGTGGGCAGGGTTGGGGCAGTGAGTGGAGGGAAAGACAAAACAAATTTCAAGTTATAAGTTATGGGAAGGAAAGAAGGAGCCAGCTGTCTCTATGTGACGGTGGCCCCAGGGTATTATGAAAGGAGAGAGACCTTGTTATCTACACTGAGCCTCCCTGGTTGGATGAGAACAGCTTAACTTGACAAATCAACATACCTTGTGTAAGTGCTGACTCTTTCTGACCCGTGTTAGTGATATTTTAGGTTAGGGATGATTTGTCTGAGTTGCAGGTGGGTCCAGGACATCAGTTTGAGAAGCAGTGGGTATTTGCTCATTCTTCTCTGATGTAAAATGCTCTAGCTTATGGCTGAATGTCGGGGAGGAGGGGGAAGAAACCCCAACAGGCTGGGATAGGGGGACAAGACTAGGGAGATTCTTACATGCACTTGACTCATTCATAGGGAGTCTTTTCAGAGGAGCTTCTTGAAATCTGTTAGGTTAGATGCAGGTAATTTAGACTATAAATATAGAACATCTCCAGAGTAGATATTCAAACAAGCAACCTGGCTTTGCTCATCATAATGAAAATATTGCTGGTGAAGGAGTGATATTATTATGCAGAAAAGTTAATAATCGAACTCTGAGACCTCTAAAGAATGCTTATAATGTTATTTGAGAAAGCAAGATTCTTGATATTTGTAACTAATCTCAATTCAGAACACAGAGGAGAATATTTGGTTCAGATGTGTGAACAGGTTGCTTGAAAAAGATTTAGGCAAAAACCTCTGGGAGAATTTTGGGCCTGAGGCCGCCTGGACTCAGGTGGGAAATGATTTCACATTTCATGCTTCTGGTTTAACTATGCCCTCTGGAAAGTTGCTTTGGATACACAGGCTTTCAAGCAACTTGAAGCAGGAGGCAGCACTCACTCATCTTTGTGTGCCCCACAGAACCGAGAGGACAATCGGCAAATGTTTGTTTCAGAAAGATGCTTCCAGGGTCTTGGCAATATTTACCTTTTAGATGAACAGAAATACACCCAACCTCCAGACAGGGCTTGTGGGTAGCAAGAAATGATTATTAAAGGGTTTATAGTTGCCTTGCCTCCTAAATTTTCTTCCTTTATAAATTCAATCCCCTCTCAATTCCTGTTACTGAGAGCTAAAAAATAATTTTTCTTATCGTGTGGCATTTCAGACCTTTTGTTCCTCTTTGCATTTTCAGCTCTGTTTGATACAAACGTTCTGCTTCTGAGGAAAGGGAAGATTCACTACCTCAGAGCCCACGGAGCACACTCTGCAATTAAAAGCAAACACATTTCCACTTCAGTCTCAGCCTGTGGGTGTTTTAAGAAGGAAAAAAATCTATTAAAAATATAAATGTCAAACTCCTCAGGGTTTTGATCCATACATTTCATGTAGAGTGAATTCTGGCAGAGCTTGTATCTTGAGGAGCTGATAAGGATGCTTTGCTCCTAAATCATGAAACACAGAGAGAATGGCCAGCTGGGCAGTGCTCAAGAGCATCCAGGCTCTGCCAGTTCGGGCCTGGGAAGCTGAGGAGGAGGCAGAAGGAGAATGCCGGTGCCCTTGTGGCAGGTGGGTGGTACATGGGAACCAAAGGGCTGAGCAGTACTATCTTTGGGAGAAAGATGGCTCCTGTCCTGCTCTCCATGTTAATTTAGTCACTGATCCTAGAAGAGAGAAATTCTACTTTAGTTTCTTTCCCTTTTCACAGCCCACCTTTAGTCTCCAACTCTTTCTTTACAGGGCAGAGTTGCTCAACAGATTGCTCAGAACTGGGGATTTATTGGAATTCCCTTTACTAGGAGGTGGTCTCTTCCTTCCCATTTTGACTTTCTGGCCATATTTGCATTGGGCAAGTCCTTCACTTCTGGTCTCTGTAAGGAACAGTGTGAGGCAGAGATGAACCAAGACCACCAGCTTGTGTAAAGGCAGCATGGCATGGAATTTATTGTGCCTGGGCACAGGCAGACAGAGCATGAAAAGGCCGTCTGTAGGGAGCAAAGAGAAGCGGGCTTGTTCTAATTGGGTTTGGAAGAAGGCAGGGGACACGAGGTGGGAAGATCTTAGTAAACATCAGCGGTCAAAGGTCTCTGGATATTTCGTGCCTCAGTGGGCAAAGTCCTTGGGGCATCTGTTGTGAATGTTCAGGTATCTTTAGATGTTCAAGTGCTTGCAAGAGTCCATATTCCACCTTATCTCCTTTAAGACATCCTGTGTTTGCTGAGGGCAGCCTCTGCTGCTGAGCTGAGAACAGTCCCTTTGCTGGCAGACAGACTGGGTTCTGGGAGAGTCACATCCAAATCGAGCCTTACAGCCTCCAGATATGGCAAGACTTGTCCTGTTAGGCTGAGATAAACTTCAAGGTTTTTGTGTTCCATCTCTTGGTCCACATGGTAGAGCCTGAATAAGAGAACTTGGAGTTGGCCAGGTAGATGCAGGGATGGAGCTTCCTGGGACTCCAGTCTGGTACCCAAGTTTAAGCTTTTTGTTATAAACTGAATTGTGCTCTACCAAAATTCCTTTGTCAGGTCCTGACACCATCTACCCCCACTCCACTATGTCAGGACATGACTAGATTTAGAAATGAAGTCTTTATAAAGATTAAATAAGCTAAAATTACATTGTTAGGGTGGGTCCTAATCCTTCTAACTAGTGTTCTTATAAGAAGAAGAGATTAGGACACTGACAGATAGAAGCAAGACCATGTGAAGATGTAAGAAGACGGCCACCTACAAGCCAAGGAAAGATATCACAGAAGAAGCAAATCCTGCTGACACTGTGAGTTTGGACTTCTAACCTCCAGAGCTGTGAAGAAATGCATTTTCATTGTTAAAGCCAGCCAGTCTAAGGATGTTATAGTAGCCTTGGCAAATCTTGATTTTGCATTTCCACTTGCTGAGAAGTCCTCCAGGAAGTTGTAATTATTAAATACTTACCTGATTCTGAGGAAAAGTTGTATTTTGTTTGCTACTATGGGCTTAAACTCCTATCTCCTGGGTCAGGGAAACCTGGAAATGGAAAAGGATGGGTTGGGGACTCTATCATTCTACTTCAAACTCTGTCTATCATCACCTGTTGCAAATAACACCAGATCATTCAGAAATATCAGCCCATGCCTGAAAACAGATAGCGGCAAAAGAGAATGTTAAGTTTGCAAGAAATAGCTTACACTTGGGAGAAGGTGGTCAGTACTCTGAGGATTGCACAAGGCAAAAGCAGGTGCCTTTCCTCCGTTTTGATGGTCCATTCATAGGGACCGATATTTCCTGAGCTTTGAACTCGTGCTCATCTGTGGTTAATTGATGTCACTCAACTGTGAAGTCTGGCTTATCTCACACACTGCGTGTAGCTGCTCATCATAACACATTTAAATATCTCTTCCACACACTAATATGTGAAATAATCACAGGCTACAACCGTCAAAGGATTCATCTTGACATTCCTCAGCATTCAATGTCCTCAGTTTGTTGTATTAAACTGTTGAAGGGAAGGAGGCAGGGATGGAAGGATAATAGGTACACGTTAAGGCAGAGAGCAGTTCCACATCTTTTAGGCCCCTTTTGGGCCTAAAAGCTTCTTTAAAAGCGGTTAGGGAGTGGTATATAGAGGTTCCAGCTCTGTGAGAACATCTCTTCCATGTTCCTGGTAAGAATGCTTATGTTTCCTGACAGTCCAGGGTTTAACACAGTGGACCAATCCAAAGGGCTCAGATTCCACACAAGGGGTAAAATGACAAAATTGGGTTAAATTTGTGACTCAGGAACTTTCAACTGAGTCACTATAATAAAATCTGGGGTTTTTGAGGTTCAGTTTACTTTTTCATAAAATGGGAAAACAATCCCTCATTGACAGAGTAGAGGTGAGAATAAAATGAGGAAATACATGTTTACTAAATCTACAAATGGATAGTGAGTGGCTGGACCATATTAAAGAGAACGGTGACCCCAGCCTATAGCCATATGTCCACAAAACCAACCTCTTTTCTACAACAACTATTCCAGGGGCCAGCCTGCTGTAAGCCTGTGTAGCTAAATTATATGAAGTCACACTGCTATCCCTGGTAAGAATCCAAGAAGCTAAACAATAACTTCAGCAACAATCTAACCAAGTCTTAATTAATAACTGAGAGCATCCCTTATTTACATCCCTGCTTCCAACTTTGGACCAAACAGAGAGCCCCTAACCAGTCACATGGAATGCCCTGCTTTGAGCTAACCAGACTAAAGGCCTCCAACCAGAGTACCTGATCCTTTTTCTCCAATATGAATATTTCCCATTCCTCTCTCTTGCTTTGAATCTCTGCTAAATGCAAGCGACAGTGGCTGATTCCACCACTATAGCAAACTCTGAATAAAAAGCCATGCTCATTCTCATTTGGGTGGTCCTCCACTGTTTCCACAGTGTAAACAGATCTGTCATGGTGACTTACATGGTAAGTGTTCCAAGCAGGAGAATGTCCATGTTGTTTCTTTGGTCACCCTTTTACCTTCTACATGTAAGAAACTGGACTTCTTTATCTGTTTCATCTCTTCTTATTTCTAACTTTTGGGAAGGTCAGAGGTATTTTCTTTTATCTTTTAAACTCTTCTAAGTCTTACTAGGGAGAGGAGGAGTGGACAAAGTATAAACTTGGAGCGATTCTTGAGGCCTCTGGAACCTAGCAGCAAATAGATTCTGCTGACAGTGTCTGCTTTTAGACCGTTTATCTATTAGAAAATAATTTACTTTTCTCTCCTGTTAGGGAGATAAAAAATGATATTCATAAATCCTGCATTGAGAGTCAGACTGTAACTAAGCTGATCTAGTTATAATCTACTTTGCATTTGACTAATAAGGAAACAGAATAAATTACTATCCGATAACATCCCCCTTTGCAATGTTTGTTGTGCCAAATGCTTTCCTCAGTTCTGCTTCAGCCAAAGCACTGGGAAAGAGAAATGCTTTTATGTTAAAATATTGAAGTATCCTTTTAAAAAACAATTGTGACATTGCCCTCTGTATAATTTTCTCCCCTACATGGTGTAAAATTTCTTTGAAAGTTTAAGAAGTGCTTATGTATTTGTGAAACTGTCCTGGAAATTCCACTGGAATTTATTATTTATTCTCTGAGAATTGAAGAATTGCAAAATTTCTCACTGCACTATTTTGAATATTGTTTTTCAAAGAATCCTCTTTGAAAATGTAGTACAGTCCTAATGGGAATAATAAAACCTACATACCTAATGAGTGGAAAGTCCCCTTCAGTTATAAATGTAGTAACCCCAGTTAGCCCCTTTGCAATCACTCTTTTCAAAGCCACAGCCTATTCCTTTGGCTTGTGGCCGTTAAAGCCTCCAATACAAGACGAATATTCCCTTGGGGCACAGCTAGTGTAATATTATTATACATCTTCCTCTTTTCTTTTTACCTTTCTCTCCTCTCCTTCTTTTCCTCTCCTCTACATTTTTGGAAAGGTTGCGGTGAGCATAGAATGTACAAGTGATGTTATACGCCTGCCCTAGGCAACCGAGCTTCCTTTACAAAGTTGAGAGAGGGAAAAAAAAAACTAGGAAAATATTTATTTGACTCCATCCCTAAAGACCAGTTGTTGCCAAAGGGGCTTCATTTTGCATTTCTTAGAAAAAGTCTAATAACAAACTTGCACCAACTCCTGGATTTCACAGGCGTGTGAGCACTGAAAGCAACAGAGCTGGGGTAGCTCACCACTCAGAGGCGAGTGTGAAATTTGAGGGGCTCGGGCTCAAGCAGAACCCACATATATATTCTGTGATTAAACATATGCTTTAGTCTTTCTGGTTTCCAAAAAGTTAATCAGTATGTTAATTAAGGAATCAGGAACCTGAACCTAGATCCTCTCCACTCTACCTTGCTTTGGTGAGCCACTGGTTTTAATTATTTCAAGGACCGGTAACATATAATTAGAAATGGGTAATACAGATAAATGGGCTTTGTCTTGGGGAGCTCCCTACAGCAATACAAGTTTGAGTGAGTGATAAGTAAAATATTTGACTAATGAGGATAACAAAATATGGGTAACTAAATCAGGCCCAACGTCAAAGTTTCAGATTTTGCCTTCAGATTTGGCTAATTCTTTCATTTGCACAAGCATAATTAGAGTATGAGTCTCCCAAAAAGATGTGGGTGAAAAACATTGAAATAGTCTCGCAGCCCAATACTTTCAGCTTATAACTAAGTTGTTTAGAAAACTGAAGTTATCTATTAGGATTCCTCTCCTTCCCAGCTTATGAACTATTTCAGTCATGGATTCGTCTTATTATTATTATTTGCCCAATGACCAGCCCAGGACCTAACCCAAACCAGGTTTTTAGGAGATATTTGTGTATTTGGAATAAGTCCATCACCCATTTTATTTAGATCATTTTATGATGGCAATGATTCATTAAATATTCTATTTCTATAACACTCCCATATATAAAAGTACAAGTATACACCTCCTGTAGCTCAGATGTATGTATGTTTGTAAGTGTGACTTCTCCAAATCCTCATATTTTGACTTGCTCTGAGTGACACAAGTTATTTCCAACTTTCACAAGAGACTAAAACACATGACAGAAGGTAAGTTAGACTAAGGGGTAAATGGGTATTAAAAAAAAATAAAATTTGTTCATGTAGGGCAGAGGTAGAATTCACATTTGGTGATACATTTGTAAAAACTATTGAAAGGGAAGGCTCAGATCTTTTCATAAGCATTTAAGAATCAGGGATTGCATTCTCAAGCAGGTGCTAAGATGGAGTTAGGAGAACCAAAGGCTTTAGTGAATGGTGTACCTTCTAGGCCCTCTTTTGGAATACAATCCTTTGGTAGGCATTGTGTTCCTCTATCCCAACATGCCCACATCTGTGAGATTTTTTGTCCCTTCCTCTGAAGATGTAGGAGAGCAGTGATCACTTGTGCAGATTCTGAACATTAGAGAGACCCAGAGAATCAAAGTCTTTGGTGACATCTACCCAGAAGTCTCTAACTCGTGTGCCATGTTCTGGTTCTCCCAAGTAAGGCTGTAATGGTTGGGGTAGATTGTCAACTTAATTGGCTTTGGGACCCCTCAGGGAATTGGTGGAGCACACTTCTGGATGGGCCAGGGAGGCATGACCTTGGGGTCTATTATCTGGCCCCTCATTCCTTCCTCTTTTATACTGTTCTCCTGCTCTGGTTCCTGGTCACCATGTACTAACATCTTTGCTCCACCATGTTCTTCTACCATGTTTCTGCTTTGGAGCCAGCTGATCTTGGACTGGATCCCCTGAAACTAAACCTCCACTTCAAACTGTGGGTGTCAGATAGTGTGTCACACAGATGAGAAAGCTAATTCATAAAAAGGCCCTGACTGGTGTGTCAGATTTTCCTGAGTAGAGCATCAGTATTCTTTGACAACAAATCACTGCAACCTCTAAATCCCGAGCTTAATTTTCAACTTCTCCATTTACAAACTCCATGATATGAGAGCATCTCAGTAAGCTACCAGACATGCCTCTGAATTTTCACTATTTGTTTATAGGGCATCAGTACAACACAGCAACATCCATCCAATGTAGTATCTTCAAATTCACTTTTCCTAACTACATGTTATATATCTGGATCCTTGTTTTGGCCAGTATAACCACTTTACCAGCTTATTGTGAGAGTTTTAGCAGCTGGCCCACCACCTTGTGCCCTTGTACCTCCTACCACCAGGGATAGGGGCCATTTACTAGCTGAGCAGTGAGTGGTTCAGGATGAAATCCTAGCTCATCAACATTTCTTCTCAGACCTCTCTTGAAGCTTGCTGCTGCAGGATGCAGTCTTTGAGAAGAAGGCATTGGGAATGGAGCATAGAACATAGAGTTTATTTGGGAATAAAGCCTATTAAGGGAAAAGTGAAAACAGTAGGATCAGACAAGGAAAGTTGGCTGATAAGCGGTCTATGCCAGCCAAATGGGGACCTCCAGAGTAAAGATGGCTTGTCTTAGTCACTCTCCTCATCACCAGGACAAAATACCTGGCTCCCCAATTTAAAGGAGGAGAGATTTATTTTGGATCACATTTCAGTCCATACGAGGCTGGCTTCTAGGCAGGATGGCATGGCAGAGGGGCATGATAGAAGAAAATCTACTCATGTCATGTCACTTCAAAAGCAGAGAGTGGGAGGAGAAGCTGGGAAAGGAGCTACACCCTTCCAGGTCATGCCTCCATGACCTGCTTCTTCTGATCAGACCCCACCTCCCAAGAGCAAGTCACAATCCAATCAGCTTCCAAACACATGAGGCTTAGGGACCATTTTAGATCTAAACCATAACAGCCTATAAAATGAGTTCCACATTTGGGTAGGAAGAAACCTTAAGAAAAGCAAAAAATGACCTTGGTTCAAAAGATGATGCAAACTCTGTAGATGAGAATACCTGGAGACAATGAGTTTCATTTAGAGCACTGAATCTGAGATGTGCATCATGGAATCAGCCTCAGCTGTAATCCTATGAGGAAATGTGATGAACTTTTAATAAATGAGGCATTTTCTGCAGTGTAGAACGTGTAGCATGGGTTTCATAATGTAACTCTATTTTTATCAGGGGATAGTTTGGCCATATATCAAGACTGGTTTCCATAAGACTGAAAAATAAATAACACATTTCATACAATGATCCTGCTTACTCATTTTTATAATTTCAGTGCTAAGTGTAGTTTATTAAAGCATGCCCAAAGCCATGGTCTGGGCCTAGGAAAAACATTCTTATTCTTTTTTTTTTTTTTTTTTTTTTTTTAATTTTATTTTAAAGAGAAGAAAAAACAAAACAAATCAAAAGAAGAACAAATTTTCAAAACAACATAATAGGAGGGTAAGAATGGTTAATACATTGCGTATTACTATCTTTAAGTTAGTTATTCAGGACACCAGACATTAGCATTTAATTATCCAAACATTATTGGCACAAACCTTACTCTTCAATGAACTAAGTAAAAATCGTAGTGTATCTATCTTAACCATCTTATATATATATATACAATTTTTTTTCCCTTTCCCTTCTTTCTTTTCCTTATTCCAGTCTCTCTTTCCTTTTGACCAGTTTCTTTTTGATTCACCATGTCTATTGTACATTTTGGATCTTATTTACTCTTTCAGTTTCTCATACTAGAGAGACAATACGATGCTTACACATGTGCTTCTGGTTTATTTCACTTATGAGTATTTTCTCGAGTTGCATCCATTTACCTATAAAAGTCTCCAGTTTATCCTTCTTAATGGCTGAATAGTACTCCATTGTATAAAAATACCACATCTTTCTTATCCATTCCTCAGTTGATGGGCATTTGGGTTGTTTCCAAGATCTGGCTATTACAAATTGTGCTGCTATAAACATGGGTGCACATATATCGCTGTGGTATGATGTTTTTAATTCTTCTGGGAAGATGCCCAGAAGGGGAATAGCTGGGTCAAATGGGACCTCCAACCCTAGCTTTTTGAGGAATCTCCACACTGACTTCCACAGTGGCTGTACCAGTCGACACTCCCACCAACAGTGGAGAAGGGTTCCTTTTTCCCCACAGCCCCTCCAGCATTTGTTATTAGTTGATTTCTTTATAGTAGCCATTCTTTCTGGGGTGAGATGGTATCTCAGTGTTGTTTTAATTTGCATCTCTCGAATGACTAGTGATGTTGCACATTTTTTTGTATATTTATTTGCCATTAGTATTTCTTCATCTGAGAAATGTGTATTCATCTCAGATGCCCATTTTTGGAGTGGGTCTTTAAATTTGGGAGGTCTGATTTTTTTGAGTTCTTTATATGTTCTCGATAGTAATCCTTTGTCTGAGGAACAGCTGGCAAACATTTTTTCCCACATTGTGGGTTGTCTCTTCACTCTGTTGGTGGTTTCTCTTGCTGTGCAAAAGCTTTTTAATAAGATGAGATCCCAGTTATTGATTCTTTGGGATAGTTCCCGTGCGGTTGAGTTTTTATTCATAAAGTCTTTGCCTACACCAATGTCTCCAAGGGTTTTACCTATCCTACCTTCCAGCAGATTTAATGTTTCTGTTTTAATATTTAGATCTCTGATCCATTTTGAATTTAGTTTAGTGCATGGTGAAAGATATGGGTCTAGTTTTAATCTTCGGCAACATTCTTATTCTTGCAGTGGAAGTATTACAATGGAAAAAATCAAGAAAAACAAAATTAGCATTATAAAGACTTAATGTGGGGTCCTAAATCTTTCCCCCATATATTCCTTTGACTTTGGGCAAGTTACTTAACCACCTCGAACTTCACTTTTGTTATTCTTCATGAAATCTCACCTCTTGTATATCTAGGACTGGGCCTGGCCCACATCTTAGTCTGGGCTGAGAAAGCAGAGACTTGGACCCTACTCCCAGATTTGAAGCCCACCAGCTTTTTGATTTTGAGAAAAAATAAATAAAACATTTAATTTCAGTGCACCAGTGTTGAGCTCATTAATTTCTAAATTCCCTTTTAGCTTTAAGAATTTATGACTTTCTTTTATAGGCAATTTTTTTTTTTTTTGTGGGTACCGGGGGTCGACCTCAGGACCTCATGTGCCAGCAGGCGCCTGTGCCGCTGAGCAATATCACCGGCCCTTTTTTTGTATGTGGGATCCGGGAGTCAAACTCGGGCCCTCGCGCTTGCCAGGCAGGCGCATACACCGCTGAGCCATCTCACCAGCCCCTATAGGCAATTTTTAAAAATCTTTCCCTTAGCAAGAGGTATTCTATCATTAAAATTGTGTGTTTGGTTTGTCAGAATCACCTTCTTCTTTTTCAAATGATAACTAAAATGTGTCCAGAGTACAACCCCGGTCTAAAGGATTTGGAACTACCTTAACTGATAACCAGGAAGCTTGCTTTTCTTTACCAATTATCCATTACTCTTACCTGCCAGGAAACAGATCGTTTAGGAAATATTCTGATTTCAGTAGGACAAGGTCAAATTACGCAGCAACACATGAGGTTGAGGTCATCAGCCTCTACCCTAACATCAGTGAGGCTCTAATTTGGACTAATGGTGTGGCTTATCCATCTTAGTAGGCTTGCTTGGCTCCCTGCAGATGTTTCTTATTTCTGTTTCCAGAAGTATTGCTTTTGATTTATTTGCTGAAATGCTTGACGACTCACTTGTTTTTCTTCTGATGAATGACTTATTCATGATTTATGACCATCCATCATGCCCAGGAGACAGGGTTATTTTACTCTCATATTGTTTTTGTTTTTATGTGCTGTTAGCAGGTACACAGTGCATTGTTAGAAAACAGAGCTCTGTGGCTGTGGGTGTGTGGCTTTACATCCAGGACCATACAATCAAAGGACTCTTTTTTTTACTCAGGGTAGTGGAGCTTGTTGGCTTCTTCCCAGGTTTACTTAAGAACTGTAACACACTGTGCTATAGTTCAGGTATGTTTTGAGTGTTTCCCAAAGGGTTCAGATGATGGACACTTTGTGGGGTAATATGAGAAGTGGGGAAACCTTTAAGAGGTGGGGCTTAGTGTAAAGTCAATAGGTTATTGGGTGCTGTCTTATTTTTGTTTTTCTGTCTTAGTTTCCATAACAGTGAGTGCTATGAAAAGAACAAGACTGGGCTCTCCGCGCTCTCTGGCTTTCTGTTTTACCATGTGATTGTAGGTGCTCTACTGTTGTGAGACCATCTCCATAGGGCACCCACCTGAGGCTGAATTAATGGGGTTGCCCAATCTCAGACATTTATCTTCTAGAACTATGAGTTAAATCAACCTCCTTTAAAAATAAAGTACCCAGCTCAAGAATTTTGTTACAGCAATGGAAGAGGGTCTAATATAAAAGTAAAAAATGGGAATTTCTGGATCCATAACTAGAACTTTCAATTTTTAACTGTGAGTTCACCATAGCAGTATTCATTTACAGTTCACTTTGCCCAAGTCAGCTTCCAAGCACTTAACTTGTATTAGCTCTCATCAATTCTAAGAGATATATACTACTATGATTCTCATTCGATGGATGTGAAAACTGAGGCACAGAGCTTAAGTAATTGTCCTAAAGTCACACAAGAGAAAAGCAATTCCACCCAATTCAACCCAGGACTTAACAAAATTCAGGCTATTAACCATTGCTCTGAGCTGCATGCGGTATCAGGGAGGAAAGCATCTTACATTCATGAATGTCAAATGCTCCCCTGCATTTGCCTTACTCTTTTTTCTTGATGCAATTTCTTATCCTCTCAGCTTCTCTAAACACCAAGTCTTCATTCAATCAATGCTTGGGTGCAAAGCATGTCAACACAGACACACACACACACCCACACCCACACGCACACACATGCACACACACACACGCACACACACACAGAGTATACTTTTGAGTATAGTGAGAGCACATCATTCCTACTCTCTGCTCTAATATGGAGATTTGAAACTCAGTGGATTCATTGCATCAGAAATTACCAAAGCTTATCAGTTTCAAACATGTATTTGTAATTGCAGAGATTCTGCAAGTCAAAAAGCCTAGCTGATGTGGGCGCTCTCCTCCCTGCCCTGCATTCCCCATCCAGGGTCTAGTCAGCCGGCAAGCAAGGTGTCAGCTCAGGCTCCTTCACCTGCAGGCTTGAGTGGGGAAGCATCTGATGCCAAGCTCACTGGGGCACTGTCTTGAGGAAGTCTGACTGGAGGCCTCAAATTCTCACTGAGCACTGAGTGGAGGCTGCCCCAGCTCCCAGCCATGCAGCCCTCTCCACACAAAGTGACTATTTATTTCTTCAAAGCTAACTTTATTCTGCTAAGGTAGAGTCCCACACAACAAAAGTAATCAAAAGCGTGATATCTACCACCTTTTTGTGTTCCAGTGATTATAAGCAAGTCACAGATTCCCCATGCACCCTAGGGGCATGAACAGCGTGACCCACTGGGGCATCTTCAGTGTATCTTCAGCACTTGGCTTCACTGAGCAACCTCTTCTTTCCTACTGGGGATCCACATGGCACTCAGATTCTTACTTGGTGAATTATGGTGGAATTCAAGAAACAGGAGGGATTGTGACAGTGGCTAATGTCTTCCAGGGATGAAGTTTGAAGCCTTCTCCATTTTAGGGATATGCATATCACTGACACCTACTTGTCAAATGTTCTCATCAAGATTTTTCTTTTTGGATAAAACATTTTTCTGGATAAGACATTCCTGCCCAGCTCTTATTTTGTGTCCTTTGGGTTAAAAATTACAGTTCTGCTAATTACTAGATATATGACCTTAGGCCAGTGTTCTACACTAACTGGGCTTCTACTTCCTATGAAACAGGAAACTGAGCCCCACTTCAGTGAATATTGGGTGATTGTGCTAAAGGCCTAGCACACAATAGGTACTTTGCCAAGGTCAGGTCTCCCTCCTACTTCTCTGCTTCTCATACTTTTTCTCTATGGGTTCTTTTGTTATTCAAAAACAGTATTTTTCATTTACTGAGGGTTAAAGTTTTCACAGGATAATCTTATTCCAGGCATGTTTCTCTAAGTTTCTATTTAACACTTTCTAAATCTCTTAGGATCCTGGCTGTTAATAGTCAGTTACTTCTAGAACCGGCTTTATTCATTACAAATTCAAATTTAATATTCAGTGTGTGAACTAAACATTTGGAAGGGTGATGTGACTATTGCCTGTTTGTGCAGAGTAATTTTGTTTTTGTTTTTGGTACATTTCCATGCACAATGCACTTTACAAATATTTTCTGCTATATTCATTCTTCACATGTTCATAAAATGATAGACTTACACACAAACACTTGTTCTATGCACCTCCCAAAGAGATTTAAGTATTCTCCATATTTCGTTTTTTTTTTTTTTTCCCCACAAAATAACTTCCCTTATTTAATATTTAAGTGTAGTCTACCTATCGAATTATTCTGGGAACAGCCCAGAGATTTGGAATATACAAAGATCAGGGGAAATTTCCTATACTTTATACTTTTCAGGTAATGGCTTATGTCAGAGAAGATGTATGATTTCAGAGACACATCATTTCATATGAAGCACTATGAGTTCATTCCTAATTAGGACAGACTTAAGTAGGAAACCTGTTCAGGTCCTGTAAGCAGGCTTGGGTCCTTGCAGAATGCAATGTCAGATTAGTAAGATCCAAAAGGAAGTCTAGAAGAGTGTGTTGATAGGACAGCCACCTGCCTACATTTTTTTTTTTGTTGTTGTTGTTAAGGTCATTTTTTTGCACTGTTCACTTTCCTGATATTTTTTCCTAAGATGTAATAGCTGGAACAAGGGCAGGTACCAAGGACTCTTCTCCAGCATCCCTTCATTTAATGATATGTCAGTCATCTCATTTACTGACTGGAGCCCAGCAGGGGGAAGGAAGATTTCTTCTGACTCTACTTCCCTTGAGTTGAGCATCTGTTCTCCTGGAGGTCAATCTTCAGCAGCTTGCATGGAACAGTCTATTCCCTCCTTGGTTTAGGTATCGTACCTGAATATTAAGCTTAGAGCTTCTTTCTGTATCTTCCTGACTCTAGATTCAATTATTATTCTATTGTTCTAGCCTCCGTCCCTTTAAGTGGATATAGTCCAGTACTGATGCAATTTGCACAAAGCTCGAAAGAACATCCAGGAATGTTCATTTTAATTTATAGCTCTTTCAGGGAGTTAGATGTCCCAGATCATAGTATCCTGTGTGTGTGCGTCTGTGCATCCGTGCGCGTGTGTGTACTCTTGAGTTGCACTTTTTCTATTTAAAACAAAACAAGAAAAAGTTTGTATTTCCTAATCACATATATTCTCCAGTGCTTTTCCAAATACTTTGTTGAATTTTAAAAACCTCTTCTCTTCTAGAACCTTTTTTTTTTGTCTTCCAACACTGTTTAACATAATCCTTTTCTTACAGTACATTTATCAAGTTGTGTTCTTCCAAAAGGTTAAAACTGACCACACAATTTGTTTCTGAGTTCATTTTGGGGCCCGTTGATTGGTCAAATCTGTAATAATGGACTTCTTGTGGATATATACAACCCACACACTCACAGTGCCTCCCCAGCAAGCCAATCCCTTCTTCTCTAAAGCCACATGTTGTCTCCTAACTCTGGCTCTTACACATGCTACTTCCTCCCCTTAACTGACCTCTTTCTCTTGGTTAACTTTCTGCATTGCTGGTCTCAATCTAAATTCTACCTCATCTATCATTTCCCTTCCAGTGCCAGGAGTGAATCCAATACTCTTCCCACCTGTCTCATGCATTCCAAGATTTACTGTACTTATGTAATAGGAGAACCGATAGCTGTGCTCTGTGAATTTCTGGACTCTTGCCTTGTATCCTTAAACTGATTGTAAATTCCCTAAAAGAAAAGACTGAGGCTTATTCACCATGTTACCTCTAAGCTGTCAGTTGATTTTATTGAATAATTGCACACATCCCTACCATATAGATGAAGGCACTGAAATTTACAACATTTAATGAACTTCCACTAGCATATTGTCAGAAGTCAAGACAGTGTATAACTCCATGTTTAAGGGCTGTAGAGTAAACTTTTGTACTGCAGCATGCTATCCACATATTTTAAAAATTTATTCCTGCACAGTAACCAATCACAAAATTTAGTGGCTTAAAGTAACTATTTATTTTGTACATAGTTTTGTGGGTCAAGTTGCTGAGAAGGACAAGATTGGGCAAATCATCTCTGCCTCACCTAACAACAGCAGGGACAGTTAAGGCTGAAGGATCTCCTTCTAAAATAGCACCTCATTCCCATGCCTGGTGCCTTGGCACTCCTGGGCTTCTTTCTGTATGTGTTGCTCATCCTCCAGGGATTCTGGACATAGCATGTACTTGTCAAAGCATGGTAATATCTCCTTGCATTGCAACTGGCTATCACCAGATGACACCAGGTCAGGCAAATGCTGTGTTCATACCTAGTAGTGTCACTTCTGCTGTATTTCATTGGTCAAAGAAGTCCCACAACTCAAGTTGATTCAAGGTGTTGGAGACATAGACTCTGCCTTTAGTGGAATTATGATAAAGGGACATTGCAAAAGAATATGAAGGTGACAAATACTGTTGTAATGAACTTGGAGAATATCTGCTACAAATCATATAGGAATATGTTAATATCTGAGAACAGTTTTGCCATTCATTGAATAAATTTTCTTCACACATCATACTGCTTATGCTACACAAGAGGCCAAAAGACACCTCCTGTTTACAAAGTGCTGACTTTTTAGCAAAAGAGGCAAGGAGAATGATATATTAGTCAGTTTGTGCTGTGTAACAAAACTTGCTAAAAATTCGTGGCTTAAAAACAACAACTATTTCTTTGACTCATGATTCTGTGGGTTGGTGATGGAGGCTAAACTCTTTTGGCTGTGCTAGTCTCGGCTCTGCTCACTCCTGAGTTAGGAGTCAGAGTCAGCTTTGGTTAGGCAGTTTTGCTGATCTTGGCTAAACTCTCTTACTTGCCATGAGGTTAGTTGGCTGTACTTTCGTTGAGAAATGCCTTGGTTGAATGATCTGGGCTCCTCCATGAGATCTCTTATTCAACAGAGGAATAACCTCCACTTGTCTCCATAGCAGAGACGTAAGTCCAGGAGAACAAGCAAAGCCGTGCAAGTCTGCTGAGGCTTAGGCTTGCAGCTGGGACAGTATCAGTTCTGCTGCATTCTACTCGGTAAAACAAGTCACAAGGACAGCCAGATTGAAGAGACTGGGAAACAGTCTTTAAATTTTAATGTGGGAAGTTGCAAAGTCAGACTGCAAAGGACAAGTGATCTAGAAAGACCATTATTTTTGGCTGCTAATGACATCCATCTGTTAAAGATGGTGGGCTCTGTGGTACAAAGGAAATATAGTTTAAAACCTGGAAAACCAGAGGGGATGGGAAGAGGGAAATACCACGTAGAAGGTGAGGGAAATACCACGTACAAGGTAAGGGAAATTGCCCTTATGTGTTAATCCTGAAGAGCTTTGGACTTCTAAACATGCCTGGAAATGAAAGGGAGTGAATGGTTGAATCTTTATTAAAATGGTCTTGATGCAAGGTCTATTAAACATGGATCTTGGTCACTTTCTTGTCTGTGAGACAAAATACATGATGCCTACAATTTAAAGGAGGTGAAATTGTGTTTGTTTTGTTTTGTTTTTGTTTAGGAACATGGTCCAGGACAGAAATGTCTTGGCTGAGGAGCATAACAAAGGAAACCTCCTCACATCACAGCAGCCAGGAAGAAAAAGTGAATGGAGGAGCTAGGAGGTGTACTATTCCAGGTCATACCCCCAGTACCCCACCTCCTCAGGCCAGGTCCCTCCTCCTAACAGCAAGTTAGCTATATTGCTCCCATGATTAAATCACCTTCCAAAAGCCCCATCTATGACTGCATTAAGCCTTTGGGGGACATTCTTGATCTAAACCATAACATTCCATCCCTGGATCCCCAAAACACTCGTGTATCTTTTTATGCAAAATGCATTTAGTTCATCTCTAAGAGTTGCCAAATTCTTATCCAAGTCCAAAGTCTTCTCTGAGACTCAATGCAAACTCTTAGCTGTGAGCCTCTATTAAAAAAAAAAAAAAAAGTTAAACACTGTTGACATACAATGGTACAGGGTAGACATTCCCATTACAAAAGGAAAGAATAGGGGGATAGAAAGCAATGGGGCCAAAGCAAGACAGAAACTCACCAAAATTAAATCCTGTATTCTAAGTGTTCCTTGTCTAGCATCCAGGGCACAGTTGTGAATTCCAAAAGGCTTGTGTGGCTTCATCCCTATGGCACTGTGGTTACAGCGCTCAGGTCTTCTCTCTTGAGGTGGCTTTGATTGCTGCTTGTAGCTTTCCATAGTGCATGTTCCATTTTCCTGAATTCAACTTCCTGATGTCTCCAGTGCACTTTAGGTTTCATTCTCACACCTTTGTGCACAGACCTTTCAGAGTCACACTGCCTGGCCTCTCAGGCCTTCTGAAATCTGGGTGAAATCACTCCTGACCACACACTTGCATTCTGCATCCTTGTAAAACTAGCATCATGAGGATAATGCCAAGGTCTGAGCCAGATCAAGCAGTAGCCAGATCCCCTTGTGTCATAACTAAAGAGGCCTCTGAATGCCTGGTGGTTGACCATGGTGAATTGAATTCCAGGGAACAGATTCCCTAGGTGGCCCATCTTGACCAGGGTGCTTTGTGGCTCTTTTCTCAATGCAAAATCTTTCACTTCTGCAAATCTTACCCTGCAAAGAGTGAGGTCTTCCTGATTCCTCAAATGCACTCAAGGCATCTTTTCTATTGTTCTGATGAAAGTATTTGGATTCTTTTTAATGATAATCTTTTTAGCAACCAAGCTCTCCTCTGATCTAATTTTACAGGCTCCAACTTTACAGGAACTTTCTTTCTGGTGAAACTCAAAATTTTTAAATCACTCATCTATACCTTTTTCTTTGAATTCCCAACATAAATCTGGCTAAAAGCTCCCAACACTACCCATGCCACAGCCTGAATATTAGGATGTTGTGAAATTTCTCCCACCAGATCAATAGTCCACTACACTTAATCTCAGTCCCTGAAAATATCTCGGGACATGAGCAAAACGTACAGAATTTTTCTTTGAGCATAACACACATGGCCTGGAATCCAACTGCCAATGAAGTCCTTGTTTCCAACTGAAACCTCCTGAGCCTGATCTTTACCAGCTGCATTTTTCTCATCTCTGACCAGAATCTTCCATCAAGCTTGGTTTACATCATTCTAAGGCTTCTCTAGTCACCATCTCTAAACATTTCCAAACTCCTCCTGAAAACTATTCCAAAGATTTCTAAGCCACATGGCAGGTATAGTCATAGCAATGGCCCCACTTTTTTGGTACCAAAATATGTCTAAGTTACTTTCCTGTCACAGAGGCACAATACTGATATCTACAACTTAGAGAAGGAAAGGATGTTTACTTCTTTTGGATCAGGTATACAGTTCATTGTCAGTTGGCTCCAGGGCAGAAAAGTCATAGCAAAGAGGTATAGAAAAAGAGAATTCCTCATATCATGGCAACCAGGAAGCAGAGAGTAAAGGGAGGGACCAAGGTAGGAGCTATACTGGCTTTTTCCAACCAGGCCCAATCTAACAGCAAGTTATCTATATTTCTCCCATGATTTAATCATCTCCCCAGAGCTCCACCTATGAGTGTACAAAGACTTTTGGGGCTATTCTTGATCCAAACCATAACAGCATTCAACATCTTTACCTTGGTGTTAGAGAGTAACACCTACTGGCTCCACAGCCACTCTAATAGCACAGCTAAGGAAACCATAATCACACAGGACCATGAAGAACAGTTCTTTTAAGCTTCCTATTTCATATATTTGGACTGGGAATGAATATTAGTTTGCTAGGGCTGTCATGACAAAAAATATCAAACAATAGGTGGTTTAAAAAATAGAGCTTTATTTCCTTGCAGTTCCTGAGTACAAGATCAGGGTGTCACAAGGTTGATGTCTCCCGAGAGCTCTCTGTTTGGCTTATAGATCACTGTCTTCTCCCAGTGTCCTGACAAGGTCATCGCCTATATGCATCTGTGCCCTAATCTCCTCTTCTTCAAAAACACACTAGTCATATTAGATTAGGGCCAAACTTAATGGTCTCATTTTAAATTAATGACTTTATCCAAATACAGTCACATTGTGAGGTACTGGGGGTAGGTTTTCCACATATAAATTTACAGGAGCACATAGGTCAGTACAAAAACTATGGTAACATAAAGTCAAAGCTGAATCTAAAAACTCATTTAAAAAAATGTGACCTGTCAGTTCTTAGCTGAGAAGTGCTTCCTCTCGGCCAGATTCCCTGATGACTGTTCTTCCTAACAAGGATGCTTGTGTCTAGTGGCATCACTTGTTCTGTGTTTTGCATGTCTCCTTCCTTGAGGATGCCTCCAAAGTAAAAATAAAAAGACAGAGGAAATTCAGACAGAGCCCAGAGGCAAAGCACAACCTGACACACAAACGTACTTATGAGCTGTTGGCACATCTTAGGGATATTATCTTTAAATTAGTTGGGGAAAATTAATATTGCTCACTTGCTCTGCTCACCCTTATTGTCAGCTCTGAGAATCTGCAGGGCCAGAGCCATTGTTGATAATATTTTTAATTAAAAGGAAAAATAACTTCTTGTGATTAATCTGCTTCCTTGAGAACTTGATTTAGCATCTCATAAATCTAAAATAGACACATCTGTGTGCTCACCTGCAGGCTTTCTTCCCCTCAGCTAGCTCTGGAGTTGGTAGCGTGGGGACCCTCCTGGAACAAGATAAACCACCCTCAGAAAAGTTTGAAGATCAGAGACGAGGGCCTGACTCAAAGTGGTCATTGGTGTTCCAGCTGGGACACATTCCTGGCCAGGGAACATTTTCCCATGGTGTGCAAGAGAGCAGGTGTCAGTGCCAGAAACCTTGGGTACAAGGTATGGGTCTGCCAATTTTCTGAGGCCTTTGGAGAGTCTCTGAGATTCAGTTTTTTTACTGCTAAGTGGGCTAGATGAATGGTTAATTCAAAGGGGGTATTTGTGCAAAAGGGCATCAGAGGTCTGGAGCTAAGTTCCCTGGTTTTAGATTTGGAAGCGTTCACTTTTGTTACCTAAACTTGGTTATTTAACTTCTCTAGGCTTATGGTCCCTCTAAAGACTAGGAATGGTGAAAGGGCCCATCTCAGAGGGCTGTATGGAGGACTGTATGAGTTTACACGTGTCAAGTGCTCTCAGGGTATATAGTAAGCACCAAATAAATGATTGATCTCCTAGGCCCAGTGTTTACACCCAGTGGCTTCCGTGGTTGTTAGAGCTAAAAGGGAAATTTGTGGAGAAATTACTCAGGCTTCACTGAAAAATGGAGGCTCTGAGATATGCTAAGACTTGCCCAAAGCACAGAACATGTTATCCGAAAGGTGTGCACGGGGATATAGGTTTAATCCAGAGCCAGAATTCAACACAAAATGTGCGATATTGAAATTTTTGTCTGGTTCTAATCTTTTACCCATCTGGAAATAAAGCCATGAGCTGCAGTGTGGTTGCCTCAGAGCTGCAAGAGGGCAGTGAGTGGAGCTACCCAGCGTCTCTCTAGGTCAGGCACTGTGTATCCCTTCACATCCATCAGTGCATTTCATCTTCCCAGCAGCCCCCAAGACAGACGTGTTGCACAGATGAGGACACTGAAGTTCAGGGAAGTTGTGTAAATAAGCTGAGTTCGTACTCTACAATAATAACTCTCAAAGAATGTTTAGTCTAACTCCAAAATGCTATAATTGATTGAAGGCTGTCTCTTAGAGGAAGAGGGTCTATTACCTCACCTTGTCTCCCTTTCTTAGGGCTCTTCACTCAGTGCACGAAGGCCTCCATGGATGATGTGACTTCATCTTTATGCAACTCACTTCCAGGCTTGCACAGGGAAGGACCAGAAACTCATTCCTACTAAGGTGACAAAGGCTGATGAGCATTTCAAAGGCCGATGGTTTCCCCTTCCCATCAGCTTTCCCACACATTCATTTCCTGTTGAACACTGGCCGGAAGGGCCCTGTGTATAGCCTCCTCCTAACGGGCCACTGCACATCCAAGGCAGGTTGGTGGTTGTCTCAGTTGCATTATACATTGCCATGCCCAGTGTCAACCAGGTCATTTATCACACTCCTCCTGGCAGCTGTGTGAGACAGATTAGGCAGGACAATGGTTCCATTTTACTGAAAACAACACTGATGCCCAAAGAAGTAAAATCCATTTCTACTTTGTGAAAGGCCTGATTTAATTAGATTAATGAAACCCTTCTTATTCTGGGGTTTTCCCTATGGAAGTACAGGATAATAGAAAGCTCCTTTACTTATCAATCAAGATTACTTGCAGGAAGAAAGCTGAGATTTGGCTACACCATGCACAAGATTTTTATAAGTTGTTGGTTTTTGATTCATTTCTGACTTTCTTGAAACAAAAATTCTATCAATCGTATCAAAGCTTGAGAGCCACCCTCTTAAGAAATATTTGGACCCATTACCCACTGGCTGATAACAAACTTTATTCTCAGCCTACAGAAGAAGCCACTCGTAATTAGTTACCTTGATTATGTCAAGCACTAGACTAGGGACAGCAATGTCACCCCAAAACAAAACAAAACAAAACAAACAACAACAACAAAAACAACAGACTACCTCCTCTTTTACTCCTTCCAAAGAACTACAGATTTTATAGTTTCTAGGACATTTGGAGAATATCTCAGCAAACGCTCATTGTAGACAAGAAGAAACCTGGTCTCAGAAACACTAAGTGGAACCCCAAATGTGATGTAGCTAATTATGTCTGAACACAAATAAAAAGAATCAGTGGGGTGAGTGTGAAGGTGACAGAGGAAGACGATCAGCTGTGTAGCACAGTGACCTTCCTGATGGAGTTAATCTATTTCTTAGTGAAAGGAGGGATTTTCTGAACAATGGCCTAGAACCATCAGGTATTCCGTAGGACTCATTTATTGAATGGGAAGAGTGTTGTGTGTGTGTGTGTGTGTGTGTGTGTGTGTGTGTGTGTGTGCGTCCGAGAGAGAGAGAGAGAGACAGAGAGAGAGAGAGAGAGAGAGAGAGACAGTGAGAGAGAAAGAGAGAGAGATTCTGTGAAGTATGAAGTCAACTGATGTCTGGGGTAAATTCCAAGCTTCACTCTTCATGTTCTGCACCCTTAAGCAAGTAGACCAATATCTCTGTGTCACTGCCTCCCTGTTTCTACATGAGGCAACCAAAGAAGACATGTAAAGTACTAGCAACAGTTACAGGCCCCCAGACAGTTTTTCATGAAATGTTAATTCACTTCTTTTTTCATAGAAAAAACACTTTTGTTTAATTAAAAAGTAAAATAAGGTGCATAGGAACAATTTTAAAGTCCATAGGGACACCAACTTTGTTTTAAGGCTGTAGAAGCTGATAAAGCATCTACTTCTATCTTTTATTGTTTACAGAAAATGTCATGAGCTTCTCCTAGAATTTCAGAAAGCCTCTGCAAGGTGCCACAATAGTTGGAGGGATACAGCACACGTCAGGAGACAGGAGAGCTAGAGAATGTAGGGAAAAAATTGTTGGAATTTTACCAGGCATTGGTGTTACATGGAGAAATGAAGAGTGGACTAAGATCATTACTTCTAACTTGTTCATTCACTTGGTCATCGCTGAATCTGAGTACCCATTATCTGTGCTATAGCAGGTACATAAAAGGATAAGTCATGGCTTAGTTTCTTAAAAATTGCCTAATTTTGTGCTGATTGACCTTGGGGGAATCATTTTCTGTCTTCATCTATACATTGGTAACACTGTCTTGGCTAAGTCCAAATTTGTTCATTTGTTTTATGGTTCCTCATTTTTATCTACCTGGCAATTGAGTCCAATACTAGAAATCTTATCTAAACATCCCTTCTAAAGACAAATGAAGGCATTGATTAAGGAGGAGATGATGTTGTCACCCACTCTTAATTAAGATTTTCTTAGGCAGACAATCAGAGGGATAGATCTTACCTACCTGCATGTGAACCCAACTTTCATCTATCTGCAAGAAACATTTTCTATATCTGCATTCTTGTGGCTGGAATGCCTTGAAAACATCACTGATCTTTTGAGCTCCAACCTAAGTTGTCCATGTCCTCAAAAAGCATTCAGAAATATACTTAAATTGCCAAAAAAATAAGATTATTTTATGTCTCCAATGAAAATCCTCCCCAAACAATCATTTTAGAATAAAGTCTAAAATTTTAACTTACTTTGGGATATTTTCAAAGCAGGCTCCACAACAAACATTGAGTTCAAAGAGTTTATTGGAATGAAAGTGAGAAAAAGGTACAAACCAAGAAAAGGGGATTCTAATGAATAGATAACCAGTGTACACAGCTAGGATAAAATCATCCTGCAGCACTGAGAAATCACATAGGAGATTACTAAAGTGCACTTGTGGGTATGTCTGAATACGTCATGGGAGCATAACTTTGGGGCATTATATAAGCTCTCTGTCCCCTTTTCTTTCTGGTACTGTTTCTATACTCTGCTTTCCAGTCACCATGAACTATGCCATGAGCAATTTCCTCTGCCACACTCTTCTGCCATGATGTTTTGCCTTGGATGCAGCTGACCATGGGCTGAATTACCTGAAATAATGAGCCAAATTAATCCACTCTGCCTTTAAGTGGTGAGTGTTGTACATTGTGTCTCAGTGAGGGATGCTTCAGAATTGTTGTACTTAGGGATGTGGGCACATATTCAACCGTGTTTATTTTTCATTTGTTAAGCATTGCCCCTGGGCACATTAAAACTCTGGCAGAGGAAACATGCCCTGACTCTGAATTAATTCCACCTCCATTGTGTGGGGAAAATCTTCAAGCTGCTGAGTGGAGAGAAGCAGGCTTATAGGGCAAGGCACGATCAGCATGGATGGCCAGTACCTATACCTGCAGGGAACACAGAGTTAGGCAAAGGGGATGTGAGCAGAGACACTCACGTGTCCTCAGGGCTTCCGATGATGGCTTCCACTCAGACCTCAACTTTTTCTACCCTCCTCTTCCCTCACTCTGCTCTGGCAATTTACTCTCCATGACAAATGCTAACCAAATCCCCGTATCAGGACTTGCGCTCATGTCCTAGGGCAGCCATATCAAAGTACTACAAACTGGGTGCCTCAGACAACAGAAATTAATTCTTTCCCAGAGCTGGAGACTAGAAGTCTGAGACTAAGGTATCAGCAATATTGATTTCTTCTGAAGTCTGTCTGTCTGGTTTGTAGATGCTTGTGTTTACCCTATGACTTTATTGGGTTTTCTCTTTCTCTCTGTCTGCATCCCAGTCTCCTTTTCTCATAAGGGTACCAGCTGTATTGGGTTACAACCTCCCTTAATGACCTCATGTTAACTGAATTGCCTCTTTAAAGGCCCTATTTCCTAGTAGAGTCACATTCTAAGTTACTGGGAGTCAGACACAGAGCCTTCTATATACAATTTTGAAGATACAACTATGATGGTTAAACCTGACTGTCAATTTGTTTGGCTTGGGAGACACCTAGAAGATAAATATAGCACATTTTGGATGTGTCTGGGTGGATCATGGTGGGATGACCTTGGGGACTAATTTGGTTACTGGCCCCTTCCTCGCTAGCTTCTTCCCTTGGTCTCTACTTCCCAGATTCTATGAGTTGCGTACTTTTCCTCCACGAGGCCCTACTACCATGTTTCTGCCTCGACACCAGCTGACAATGAACTGAAACTTCGGAAACAGTAAGCTATAACACACCTCCCTTTCTTTAAGTTTCAGGTATGAGACATTTCATTCTAGAAATAGGAAACCTAACTAATAAACAGAACCATAAATTTAAATTTTTAAATTTTTTGACTTAAAATTTCTGATCCTTTTGTCCAGAAGATGCATTTCTGAGATATTTCCATGTCTTCCCTTCCTTTCACTCTAGGCTCTGCTCAAATATTTTTCCTTGGAGGACATTGGAAGTTCATGAGGGTCAAAATAGTAAGGCTAGTCTCTCATTTTCTCCTTTCTTCCTGCCCTTCTTGCTTGATTATTTTTCTGGATTTTTAATCATTGACTTAAGGACACATTCATATATATATATATTTTTTTTTTAATTATATAAAATTATATAGATATATAAATTATCTATCTATCTATCTATCTATCTATCTATCTATCTATCTATCTATCTATATGTAGTTTTCTGCCTCTGTCACTGTAGGGTAAGCTCCCACAGGGCAAAAAGTTATCTATCTTGTTCACTGTTATGTCCTGAGGGCTTGCACCTGAGCATTAAGCATTGACTTAATTCTAAGTATCATTTAGACCATGTACTCAGAGGCCAACTTATCTGTTCTAATGAGTGAGTGAATGAGTGAATGAATGAATGAAATGCAGCATCCTTTGGGTTATCTTCCTATGTTCTCCCTTCTATACTTCCTACTTCCTTATTTTATTGTTCTGGAATTAAACAGTTTGCAATCAGTGTCCTGCACAAATCCCAAAGAATTCTAGATCCTTTCATCTTCACTTTGGATCCCAGCAACCAAGGCCTTTTAAATCTTTGCTATACATCCAATATATGTGCTTATAACTGTTGGTATTTCAACAATACTGCTTATTATACTATGCTGTTATTTTCACAAGGGCTCAAGAGAAATCTGTTTCAAAATTTAGTAGCAGTTTTTTAAAAAATGTAATTTTGTCCCATGAGGAATTTGACTGTTTCTATTTTGCCTATAGGAAGAAATATGTTAGTTTCTTTCGTGTCCTGGCTGCAAGGAATTGCAAAGCCAAATCTAACACATAATTAAAGCAATGTTATTAGCACTTGTGGTTCAAATGTCTCCCTTCTCCATCTTTCCTTAGTCTAGAGCTTATTTTTCCACAATTAAAGTACCTTTAGTATTTTCTTCATTTTATAAGTCACCTTCAATATGTTTAGAAAGTTTAAATTGCGTGACATGCATAAATTGAAAAGTGATGCTTTGTCTACACAGAGCCATTGAGTAAGAATGATAAGTACAGGGCAAGAAGATAAAGCCAAAACGTGGAAAGCATTGAAAAGAGCGTCAGGCCTGTCCAGACCACTGTGTGTTGTGTATTCGGAGAAAGGAGGAGATGCTGGGTAATTTGTGAAAAGCTACGGGTGAGCTACATGTAGGGAGGAACAGGTGGATATGGGGGAGATTATTGTGGGTCCAACCACTCAGAATTTATATTAGGAAACATACCTGGAAATTGGATGCAAATTAAAGTTAATTACCATATTCAAAAAATCAGAACCATTTGAAAAATAAGATTCTGTGTAGGCTTCCTAGGGCTTTGCCTTCAATTCTATTGTTTAATTTTGCATTCTCCCCTGTAGAGTCATAAATTTTACTTTCAGCTATGAGTTTATTCCAGAGATCGGTATCTGGATTCCAGCAGTAGCTATGGTGTTGATGGATAGGCTTTAAGAAATGTGCTACCCACTGATACTATATGTAAAATATATCATTTTTAGTCTAAAGTTTTCTTCAGATTCTCAAAAAAGTCTGGAATATAGCACCTTTCTTCTACCTCCCCCCAGTACAGGCTGACTAGATTATACTTCCTTACTTAGAGATGTGCAAAGTGAGCTCTCTGAGGAGAAAGCAACTCTTTCAAGTTGACATCACAGCTGGGATCTGAAATCAGACTTCTATCCTGGTTCTAAGACTACAGTTGTTTTAGTGAAGCGCAAGACTGATTGTAGGTCAGAGAGCTGGCACCGTCTGTGAGCAGGGTCCTGTGTGAACTCAGAGTCCTAAGGTGATAAGAACTTTCTCCCGAGCCTCCAGGAAACCTAGAAAACCACTAGTGACCAGAAGCTCCTTTGGGGCTCCCTTTGCTACAAGTGTTTGGGATGTCACTGCCTTCCAAATAGGAAACCTTTATTGTACAGGGAAGCAAGCACTCTACTTTCAAAGCCCTTATTTACTACATAATAAAGGGAAAACTAGAGAATCAGTAGCAGGACAATCAGGTTGCACTACACTAACTGAAAAAGGGGTGCCTCCCTCCTTAACAGTCATAATTTGGATGCTTTTAGATGACACAAATATTAACACATTTCTCCCCAAAGGAGGGACTTCTCTTCTTTCTTCACAAAGAAGAGGAGAGCTAGGTCTCTTTGTGAGTTACACTTAGTTGATCAGTTTCTACTTTGTTTCTTGGAGAAGCCATGACATGGGTCAGAAATAGAGATGATATCCCAGTGAGAAGACTGAGGCGTGAGTCTTCTCTAGAATATTAACTGCCAGTGGAGGCCGAAATCAGGCCAAGAGAGTTTTACATTCTCCTTCATATTTTCAGCATAACTCCACAGTTAGAACAATCTAGAGGTATTATTTGAGTTTAATTTACCTACTTACCTTGAAAAGTGGTGAACTGTCTTGAGTTGTTCTTAAGATTTTATTTGCATTGTGCTTCTGAGCCAATGAACTGGGCAAATGAAGAGGAACTTAGCCAGTTGCTTGTGTATCTTGTTTTGGACACTGCTAAGAACCTAAAATCTCCAGTGTTTATGCTAAGAGAACTTAGGGGTTAGGGCTTAGGAACCATGAGCTCAGCTCCTCACTGACTGAGGTCCTACTTTGTTTAAAGGACTCTGATATGAACTACACTTTAATAATGACCATCCAGCTACTGTTCTGCAGAAGCTCATGGTCTTCTTGGGAAGATGGACACACAGCAGGGAAACATAATATGATTATTAACTGCAATGATAGAGATTAGAATAGGAATCTATGGCCCAGTAAGTACTGGGGGGAAATAGGTGGCCAGAAAGGAGACACAAATCACTGTGGGAGATACTCGAGAAGCTTTTCTTAAAAAATGATGTCACGTTGACTCTAAAGGATGACAAAAAGATAGGTGAAGGCATCATAAGCAGAGAAGGAGGTGAAAACCAGGGAGTGGGGAGTATGACTGTGAGGAGTTCCACTGTGTGAGGGGTGTAAAAGGAAAACGGTGGAAGACTGGAGACCATGGCAAGCTGTCATGCTAAAGAACAGGGGATTTTCATTCAGGATCCTGGGCTCGAAACTGGGCTGTTATGCATATTTTAATTCTAACCTCTCTTTCTTTGTTAGATGTAGCTGTGCTATGGGCTGAATCGTATACTCTTATGTATAATTCTTGACGCCTAGTACCTCAGGATGTGACTGTATTTGGAGGTAAATCATTTAAAGAGATAATTGCATTAAAATCTGACTGGTGTTCTTATAAAAAGAGATTAGAACATAGAATACACAGAGAGAAGACCGTGCAAGGACACGGAGGAAAATGACTATCTCTAAGCCATGGAGAGAGACCCCAGGGGAAACTAATTCTCCTGTTGCCTTGCCCTTGGACTTCTAATCTTCACAGCGGTGAGAAAATAAATTTCTCTCATTGAAGTCTTTAATATCTTATAACAGAAACCCTAAAAAAGTAGTTCAAGATCTGAACACACATCTCACAGTGTGCTTATAGTTACTAAAAACATATATGTACAACGCCAAGCAGTGATGGCTACATGGTCAGCCTTTGATAACTAGCAGTAGTTTGTAGTAGTAGAGTTAGTAATACTGGTAAATACAGTAATATCTTCACTAGGAGGGCACAGAATAACTCGGGTTACTGTGTGATTTAGGGGCTTCTCTTTTTTTGGCCTAGAACTTTTCTGTCATGATTACTCTATTGGTTTCTGGGAAGCTCTTGGAATATTTCTAGATTATTAAATACACCCTATGTTTAGGTCAGTATTAATTCTTTCATCTGAAAACTGTATCTTGAGAACTACTAGGTTGCAGGGTATAAGATAAGAGGTTCTTACAAAAGGCACACACTTTGGCCTTAGGGAGTTCAAATTCTGGCTTAACTTTTAATCTGGATTTAAAATTCCAGTAAAAAGTGTATAAGGTAAGATTAGCTTCTACAATAACAACAACAACATCAAAAACAGAACAGAATTATGGTGGTTTAACACAATCAGTTTATTTTTGACTCATTCATCGATCATTGTGGGTTGTGAAGGTTAATTTTGTGTCAACTTGACTGGGCAACAAGAGGCCCATATATCTAATAAAACGTTACTTCTGGGTATGAGTGGAAGAGTGTTTTTGGATGAAATTAGCATCTGGATTGGTAGACTAAATAAAATAGATGGCCCTTACCAATAAAAGGCCCTTACCCTTACCAGGTAGGCATCATTATAGCTGTTAAGGGCTTGAGAACAAAAAGGCAGACAAAGATTGAATTCACTGAATACATGAGCTGGGACATTGATCTTCTGATCTTAGTACTCCTGGTGCCCAGGCGTTTAGTTTTGGACTGGTAACTACACCGTCAGCTCTGCAGAGCTCACATCCTTGACCTACACCACTGATTTTCTGGGTCAAGAGAACAAAACATGAGACTTCTCAACCTTCACAGTCATGTGCGCTCATACAGTAAAATAAACATGCACCGTATTATTTTATTATGTATAATACCTCTATCTATCTATCAATCTATCAGGTATCTGTCATTATGTCATATTGATTCTGTTTCTTTGGAGAACGCTGACAAATGCATGATGCCCCTGGTCAATAAGTAGCTTCCTCAGTACTGACTGAATCTTATGGTTTTATCCTCCTTTTAGCCTTGGCAACATTCACACTTACTTGGCAGAGGGAGACAGAGAGCCTTGTGGGGGGTGCATTCCCCCCTCTTCGTTTTTGAAACGGCACGTATCACTCCTGTGCCCATTTCATTCGTGAGCACTAGTTGTGTCAGTCAGCTCTCCTGTGTCTGGGACAAAATACCTGATGATCAAAACTTCGAAGAGTGATGTATATCTGTGCAGTTTCATCAGTGAGAACTAGTCAGAGGATCCCAGGTGCAAGGGTGAGGGTTGCTGAGAAGTGGAGCCGTGTTGAGGAGCCCTTTCCTGGCACAGTGTAAAACCATGGAAGGAAAGCATGAGACCTCTGAGTGAAAGCTGCTCATCTCAGCCAGAAACCTGCACCGCACTGGGAGTGAGGGAAACTACTAGAAAGGAGGGGCTCTTTTCAGGTTTCCTTTACTTTGTTTCAAAGGAGTGATGAAGATCTTGTGCTGAAACAAATGAAGTAAGATTACTGAGATGACTTTGCTGAGACGAATGTCATGCTGAAAATAGAGGAAACAATATTAATTGTAATAAGCCCTGCAGGGTGAATTTATCAGGGAAAGACTTCTATAATAGGTAAGATTTGAGACATAACACATCTTGATCTCTTGAGATACTTAATAGAATCCTAGGGTCATGCTGCTCTCTTGATACTTATTGTATTGCTTGTTTACCCTTTATTCCTTCAACAGGCATTTATTGAGCTGCTTCTCATCATCAGGACTAGGATATAAAGGTGATCAGGATGGATGCAGGCCTTGGAGTGCTTACAGTGTTGTGAGGGGGCTGGCAAACTCTATAGCCAGTAGCTACTTCCACATCACAATTGCAGAGCTGAGAAATTGCAACAGAGACCTTGTGACCACAAAGCCTAAAATATTTATGGTCTGACCTTTATATAAAACATTTGCCAACCACTGGTCTAATGGAGGGTAGAGTACCTTGAATCAACTTAGAATTTTTCTTTGCTTTCAGTAGACTAATCTTGATTTCTCATTTCCTGTGAGAAATTTCACTTCCACTTTTTGGTAGCTTTCTTTGATTATGGCTTTTGTATATTAATCCAGAGCTCTTTCTTTGATGACTTTATAGACCCATATACCTTTTTTACATAATGCAGATCATGGTTTTTATAATTATTGAATTTCTTGGTGATTATTTGATGAGTGCCTGTTTTCCTGTTATAGCCTGGATTGTGTGGTGAGAAATATTTTCTTCACATATCTTCACTCATTTAATCCTCTCGCCAACGCTATGAGGTAGGTACGTTATTACCTCCATGTTACTGGTAAAGACCTGAAATATAGGGAGGTTTAAGAACCTACCTAAGATCATTTAGAAATATGTGCTGGGGTCAGGATTTGAAAGAAGATCATGTGGCTCTAGAGCCAGCTACTCGAGTGCAGCATGGCACATGACGGGCTCTAAGGCATAGCTGCTGGGCCAGCAAAGTGTACAGTGTTATAGGTCAATGTTATCACAGAGGAATGGATGAAGCGTGGTGCAGGCACAGACCATAAGGCTCTTTTTTAGTTGCATTTTTGATGGGATCAAGGAAATGGTTCACATGACCTTCATCATTTTTACTTGACTCAAAGCCTTAGAATAAGAAGCAAGAGAGCAGACGCCGGTTCTTTCCCAACTTCATATGCTGCAGTGCAGGACTTGTCCCCTGGAACCCTCTACATTCCATCTCAGAGCTGAGACTCTGCTCTTCTGATCTGTGCATTTGCAATCAACTGCTGGAAACAGTTCTCTTTTCCAACTCCCTTCCTCCTCCTCCAGATTCTATTAAGCTTCAGGAAGCATAAAAGCAGTTGAGCTATTACTCGAACTGAACTTGAACTCTAAACCTCAGGAGATTCACCCATCACTGAGCTGAAAGGCTCCCTGTGCGTCCAGCTACAGTCATTTTGTGAAGTCAGCACAGCATGCCCGTGAGGGTGCACCATATTTTATTTTTCAATCAAGCATGGTACTGTCAAGGATTGCTTAAGTGGCTCCATATCAGCACTTTTTATCAAACAACCTACAAGGCTGATATGCATGAAGTTTGCCTGTGTGAAAATCATGAATTACCAGATTCTCCAGTCTTCAACTACTGTGACCCCACAGGTCTTGTTCCGCTGGCACACTCAGATTACTTCCTTTAGCTGGATAGTCATCCTCTACCATCTGCATTTTTGCTATCCATGGTTTCAGTTAACTACTGTTAATCACATTCCAAAATTTTTAAGTGGAAAATTCCAGAAGCAAATGGTTCATAAATTTTACAGCATGTGCCTTTCTAAATAGCATGATTAAATTTTGTGCCCTCTTGCTCTGTTCCACCCTGTATGGGAATCAGCCCTTTGTCCAGCTTATCCATGCTCTATACGCTACCTACCCATCAGTCACTCAGGAGCCATCTCAGTTATCAGATCCTCTGTTGTGGTATCATAGTGCTTGTGTTCAAGTAACACTTATTTTACTTAATAATGGATGAAAAGCACAAGGGCAGTAACGTCAGCAATTCAGATATGCTAAAAGTAAACCATAAAATGTTTCCTTTAATTGAAAAGGTGAAAGTACAGTAAGATTGTGAGAGAGACATTCACATGAGTTTTATTAGAATACATCATTATAATTGTCCTATTTTATTTTTATTAATCTATTATATTTCCTTTAAAAATTAAACCTTATAGATATGCATGTGTATTAGTTGGATTTGAGTCGGTGTAACAAAGCACCTGAGATAATCAACTTATAAATAAGAAAGGTATTTTGGCTCACAGTTTTGGTGGCTTCAGTCCATGGTTGATTGACTCCATTGTTTTTGATCCTGTAGAAAGGCAGCACATCATGGTAAGAGTGTGTGACAGAAGAAGCTGTTCATCTCATGGTGTCTGGAAAAACAAAAATGAGAAGGGGCTGGGGTCCCAGTATTCCCTTCAAGTGCAAGTGACCTAACTTCTTCCCATATCATAAAGGTTTCACCACCTCCCGGTAAGGCCACAGGCTGGGGACTAACTCTTTAATACATGGAGCTTTGTGCTACATGGCTAAAATGTAGTAACATGTAAAGGAAAAAATCAGTATTTATAGAATTTAGTACTATGTCTGTCTTCAGATATCTGCTTTGGTCCTAGAACATATTCCTGATAGATAAGGGGGGACTACTAGACATGCACTCTTGTTGTAGTCAGGGTTTGCAAGGGAAAAGTTATAATATAGGACACATAATTTATAAGATTATTTTATAGTGGTCACCCAAAGAGTCAAATACAACAGTGTAGGAAATCTGTCTATATACTAAAGACCCAAATAATCTAGCTGAGGGCCTGGATCCTACAGCAATGTCTTGTAAAAGTCTAGCTAAAGACCTAGAGCCCATGACAATGCCCCCAATGAATCTAACTGGAGGCCTATAGCCCACAACAATGTCTCATGCAAGTCTGCTTTACAGATCTGTGCTAGGAAGGCCCAAAGGTCAGTGGTGGAAGCTAGAAAGTCTGTGCCAGTGGGATGAAGGGTCTGTGCCAGCAGGCTGAAGTATCTGCACTGGAGCCAGGAAGGGACACTCAAAGTAATGACCAGAGCTCCCCCATAAAATACCACAGCCATCCTCAGTCACAGTGAGGTCCCTGAACTCCTCTGATGATGAGAACAGCCAAGTTTCTATCAGGAAAGCCAGCACGACAAGCTCCTCGAGAAGAACCAACAGCATCACCCCTTTTTATCTAGTTTTTTTTTTAATGTTGTTGGCAACAATCCTCAGGTGGGTCTTTCATACCCAGCACCACACTGATTTAGTTTAGCTGGGTGTTACAAGTTGACCACCAGTTGTCAGTCTACCAAAATTCTCATGACTCAAGGTTGAAGTAGCCAGGATCAATCTCAGGGATGGTAGGACAGGTTCAGAGGTGGGCTTAGATGTTTGGTTGATCATATTCAGGGCTTCTCACTAGCAGATTGGTGGGGTCATTCTGTGCTGCCTTCAGACTGAGCATAATCTTTGAGGCCAATGAAATAAGGACTGGCTTCTTAGGTTCACGTAACATTTCACTTCTGGCTGCCATCCCACTGGTTTTTGAAACTGTTATTTCAAGCAGAAAGTACCTTATGTTACTCAAGAAAAATCTGATTTTGACAATGTCATCTGTGGTGGATTAACTAATGGGCAACTTGTAACACACAGTTGAACTGAATCAGCATGTTGCTGGGTGTGGAAGGCCCACCTGAGGATAAAAAGAGAACTGGAGGAGAAGAAGGTGTGCTGTTGACTCTCCTGGAGAAGATCATCGTGCTGGTTTTCCTGATATGAGCTCAGCTGTTCCCATCGTCAGAGGACCTCAGGTCCTCACTGTCACTGAGGATGGCTGCGGTTGTTTTCGGAGGAGCTCTGGTTCTTACCTTAAGTGTTACTTCCTGGCTCCAGTGCAGATTCCTCAGCCTGCTCGCACAGATCCTTCACCCCACTGGCACAGGATTTCTAGCTTCCACCACTGACCTTTGGGCCTTCCAGTGCAGATCCATGATAGATTTGCATGAGACATTGTTGTGGGCTCTGGGCCTCCAGTTAGATTCATTGGGGGCATTGTCCTGGGCTCTATGTCTTCAGCTGGACTAGTGCAGGACATTATCATTACACCCAGGCCCTAAGCGGGATTCTTTAGGTCTGTAGTGTGTGGACAGATCTTTGCTCTTCTGCATTTGACTTTTTGGGTGACTATTATAAAATAATTCCATAAATTATGTGTCCTGTATTAAATCTATCCCCCTGTAAACCCTGACCACAATATCAACTCTCATTTTCTGAGACCCTAATAATTGCAACATTGAGACAACAACTACAGATGTGGATTTTGACAGTACACTTCCCTTAACCTAGAGAAAAGCTGGTTACGGACAATGTAATCTGAGCATCTCAGTAAGTATGATTTTTATTTCTATCTAAGATGGAGAGACCCTGATCTGCATAGTACCTCCCGTATGCTTTGTGGACTTAAATTTTTGCAGGTAAAGATGGTAATAAATAAGGAGAAGAAATTATTCAGAGGGTACATGAATAAACATGGGTTTATCCACTCAGACCTGAATACTAAGGTATTATTATTACATCATTGGTACACCTTAGTTCAAGTGCCTATTGGGTGGGGGATGTGGTAGGACATGTGCCTTCAGAAGAAGTAAGAGGATAATGGTTAGAGTCAAACACTAGGTGCTCAGTACAGGGGGTTTTGGCTTGGGACTTCCCTAGGGATTAGTAAAACACATTTCTGGATGTCTGGGTGGGTCATAGAGTTATGATTTCAGGTACCATATTTTACTCACCCTTTTCTTTCTGGCGCTGTTTCCCTGGTCTGCTTTCGGGGCATCATGAACTAAGCAGCTTTTCTCCACCACACATTTCCAACATTATCTTCCTGCTTAGAGCCAGCTGATCATGGACTGAATCCTATGAAACCATAAGCCAAATAAACCTCTTCTCCTTTAAGTTTTGTTTGGTCAGAGAAACAAAAAGCTGGCAAATACACAAGGCAAAAACTAACTACTTTGCTCTACTCTGTCTCTGTCAAAGATATGTGGTTGCCTCCTCTGATACCTCTTCTGTGCCCTCTTGTAAACCCATTTGCCAGCTCCTGTCTTGGGTAATTCCCATTGCTTAGACTACTTCCCCCTTTCTTTGAATAATATCTGCTTATGTAACTGCTCCACCAATGACCATGTATGCACCAGTTTTATTTTTCTCACTGTGCAATACAGTTGGTATTTCTGCCTCAAGCTCACAGATCCTTTATTCCAGTGGGCTATAACCACTAATATTTGACCATGGCTGTGAATTAATAGTGAAGGGTCTTTACTTTGTGTTTCTAGTGATGACAGGTACTTAATAAATAGAAAAGAGTGTTACATTCTATTACCGAGATGAATACCAGTCGGTGGTATAAATGAATATCTTCTATATTGCATTTCTCCAATTTGAGAATAGCAATGCAATGCATTATAAAAAGATCAATCATTTTGTCATTATGGTCTTCTTTGGCTACAAGCCAGTTTATTGGATTGCTTTAGTTTCAAGTAACAATAAAATAAATCGCCTCTTATATTGAAAGGGAAAATGCCATGTTTGAGACAGGATTGAAATTTTATGGCTGAGATAAAAATGAACCAACTGAAAAAACTGGTTTCTAATCAACAGGCCAGTGAATTCTATGTGGATACGGTCTATTCCTGATCCTTATAGTGACGGTGTTATGGGATTTGATCTTTGAAGATGAAGTCTTAACGTTTTGATTCAGATATTTTTTTCATTTTAGAGGGAGACCAAATTGTCCTTGAATAGTAGAGAAACAGGTTCAAGTTCAGCCCTTACGATGACTTCTACAGACAAGACGTCAAGCCCTAGAGTATTTCCAACTTTCTCCCTAGTTGTGATCCCACAGTCACGATTATAGGTTCATGAAGATTTAAATCTGTCTGCAGCTCAGTGATTGTCTGGTCATACTTATTTTATATTTGAAGAAACTGTGATAAACGGCTGTTCAAAGTCACACGGAGATTTGCCTGCACACTGGGGGGCAATAGTTTGCTGCTCTAAGGCTTTTCTAGATGATCTCATTTCCTCACTTGTTTTAGTCAATCGTCAATCAATCAATCAATCAGCAAGCTTTGGGAGCTGCGTGCTAAGAACACAAAAGACCATCTAGGAATGGAGCAGAGAAAGAAAAGGTCCTTCTGAAAAAATTTATAATCTTAGGAAAAAGATGTCTTAGGAGACAACTCAAGGACAAACCAAGAGACAATAAATGTCCTGTTCCCCTCTCCCATTGTCACCCACAAAAATATCCACCCTCATGCCCTTAGAAGTCCCTCCTCTGATCTCAGCCCTTGCCTGTACCTCACAGAATTGTAGCTGTTCACTTAATTTTTCTATCATTTGTTTTTATATCCTTGTCACCTGGCAAGTCTGTGTCTCACAGTTTTCAACCCATAAACTTCAAGATTTGAAGTTACTAAAAACACAAAAGTGTCAGAAATTCAGAACACTTTAGGGTAAGGAAATGAAGAAACAGCTTCCCTAACTCAATTCATTCTAACAGCCTTCTCCCCGTCTGGCCTTTCCTCTGCCCTTTCCTTCTCTCTTAAATTTGTGATGACATTTTAATTAAAAAGCTGATAAAAATTAAACATACATAATAAACCTGGGGACATTTAACATTTGTAGGTGGAGGTTGCTGTATTTTTGCTCGGCTGGAACCTCCCCGCTTGAATGATTCATTTGTAGGAGTCATGTGCTCCAGAAGAGAAACTTATGAGAAAATGATGAGCAAACTCATTTGTTCAGAGACTAAGAAGCTTTGTAGCTGAGGTGGGAAAGAAGCTTCTCTCTTCTCAGCAAGGGTCTACCAGTGGCTACACAAGGGTGAGACCATGGTCACCCTGGGATAATAGGAGCCACCAGGTCAGATTTCTACACCAGCGCAGCCATGTTTGGGTAAAACATCAGGATTGATTTTGAGTGCTTATTAGCCAGAGTTGCCTGGATAGTATTTACCAGGAACCAAGTCAGCAAGAGAAGAGGTACCAGGAGTGAGGTACACAATTGGCCACCATGAAAGGACAGAAGTTGGCATTCAGGGCTGCAGCAGGAAATCTTCAAGACCCATGAAGAATGTTTTCTCTCGTAACCTAGTACACAGGACAGAGGGTCCATGGGAGGTGCAATGGCAGCATCAGTGAACTCACTGTAGGGTTTGGGGAGGGGCAGAGAGCTGGAATGTATATCTGTGACTCTTGTGATTTTTATGCACCCCCTTAGCCGTCTCCCTGAGTTACAGGTCCAGAAGAATCAAAAGCTATAGAAGAAAGAAAAGGGGCAAGGAAAGCAGAAGTTTGGCCATAAAAAAGGAAAGGAGGACCACTGTGGGGACTATTCCACCTGTAGAATGCTGTAATCAGTTAAAACAGACAATAACAACAAAATTATTTCATACCTCTGCATCAAGGCAGTGTGCTGGTGAGAGGGGCAGAGGCATATGGGACAAAGCTGCATGACTGCATACCTTTATCTTATGAAGGTAGTAATATTTGATGTGCCTGTTTTTTCCCAACAGGCTGAGCCTCTCCAAGACAAGAGCTCTACCTTTTGTGTTTCTGTTTGCAGCTTGTGGTTTATCCTCACTGCCCATAGAACATACTTTGCAAACTGGGGCACTGTTGAGAGTCCAAAGAAGACTATTAATAACTGCACATGGACAGTAAGCTTAACCTGGGGTCATCCCAGGCAAACAGAAGAAGCATTGCTCCAGATGTGTGTTTTCAAAGATTAAGTCACTCTGGGCCAATTCTTTGAACTCAAGACAAAACTTGAAACAGTTGCTGAGTTGGCCAGCAGTTGACAGCTGGGGACATTTTCGCTTTTTCATTCTGTGCCAGTTGGATACCTTATCATTGTGCATTATTGGGTTGTGGCTGTATAGAAAAAGAGGCATGTGTGAGATGAGACATTCGCTCTCCATGCAAAGAATGACAAAACCACCGCAGGAGGAGCTTGATTAGAGTCTGTTGGCAGAGATCTTTCTTGGCGTTCTAGAGACTTCTGAGGTTTACACAGTGAGCTCACCTCAGAATATTTGCAAAAATGAAAGCAAAAAGCAGCCAGACAAGAAAAGTGAGAGTAAGTGGGCATCCCTGCTGGAGGGATGACAATTTAAGCAGGGTGGTAAGACAAAAACTTTGTTTTTCTTTGTGCCAGCTCATTTTGTATGGCTTCAGAACATTCTCTGACAGCCCGGCGTGCAACTTGGTGCTGTCAGAGAGACCTGGAAAAGAAAGGGAGGGCAGTAAGAAACAGAGCCAGAATACTATTGCTTAGAGCCTGGAGATGCCTTCCAGACTTTTCTACTCCAGAAGTGAAAAGGGAGATAAAAATATTTAGAGAAGGACAACTCTCTCCCACCCTTTTCACTGGAGGGAAGAAGAAAATGAGTGATCATTTGCATCTGTTTAGGATCCTTCCTATGTCAAAGAAGTTGGTCAGAAAAACTGAGGACATTTTCTAAGACTGGTCACAGTGGAAGTGCCTTTGTGTCAAATAAATCTGCCCACCCAGGCCAGATCTTCTACATCAGGTTGGACCCTACGCCCCTTCTCTAAGCCTCTTTTTTTTATCAACAGACATGCAAGTCTGAAGTCACTAATTGTAATGTGTAATTTTGGCAACTTCTCTATTTCCAGAGCCACTGAGATAGATATATGAGAGTTTCAAAGAGGGCACTCAGTCATGACAAATTTAAAAAGAAGAAGAAAAAGGGCCATTTCTGTCCTGTGAGGGAGCTGTGGCTTGCTCTGTGTGGGCTAAATACACAAGTGGGCTGACAGAGGAGCAGGGGCTCCAAGGCAAGCTCAGAATGGGCCAGATTCTGCCCCTGGGGGAGCTCTATGTCCTGCACTTGCGGGGAGAGAGAATGGCTGCTTTGTTTTCATGCCCTTCTCCCTTGGTTGCCTTCTTTCTCACTTTGTGATTAAATATTTGATGTTGCAACTCTTCAAGGACTAGCTCCCATCTTCCTTTCTTCCTTTCCTGCTTGCTGATATTATGGTGTGCACAGCCTTGGGTTGCTAGGCAACTCCTTTGTGTGTGTATTTGTGTGTCATGTGGGTATTTTATGCATGCCGTATGTGTGTATGTGTTGGGGTTTTACATGTAGTGTGTAAGTATATATATGTAGTGTGCATACACACATGTGTGCTGTGTATCATCTGTAGTGTGTACATGAGTGTTGTGTGTCATGTTTTACAGGTGTTTTGTATGGGATATATGTCTGACATGCCTGTAAAGTACATTTTGCATGTGCCTTGTGTGTTGTGTATGTTTTATGTGCACTGTTTATTATATTGTATGATATACACATGATACATAGTGTGTTTTGTGTTGTATTATATATGTATGTTGTATGATGTTTATGTGATGTGTGCTGACTATGGGTTTGGTGTGTTGCGTTATGTGTTATATGTGTTATGTGTGAAATGTGTCTGATGTGCATGTAAAACATGTTGTATATGTGCCTTGTGTGTGTTTTCATATTTTATGTGTGCTGCTTATGCTGTATGCTATAGATGTGATGTGTATATGGTGCGTGCTGTCTACATGTTTTTGTATAGTGTTATACGTGTGTGGTGTATGCTGTGTCTATGGTGTGTGTGTATGATGCTTATGTGATATATGTTGTCTATATGTTCTGCATGTGTTCATATGTATATGTACCATGGGGAAAATATTAAGCCCCTTTCATACGTTTATTGACCTTGCTAGGTGACTTAGTTACTTTGTCATTGCTGAGCCAAAATACCTGACACCCACAAGTTAAAGGAAGTAGGGTTTATTTTGGCTCATATTAGCGATTTCAGTCCCATAGTTGGCCGGCTCTGAGGCAGAGTGGAATGGCAGAGGGGCATGGCAGAGCAGAAACAGTCTGTGGCAGGGTAGGCAGGGGGCAGCAGCAGCAAGCAGCCTGCCTTCCACCTTTCCTTTTATATCCATCCAGGCTACAAGACTATTGGTTGGTGACACCCACACCCTGGCTGGGCCTTCCCATTACCCACACTCAGGACTATGTTAAATCAATCTCGTTATCACACACCCTAGATCCAGACACCTCTGAAAAGCCCCACTTATGAGTGCATGAGGCTTTGGGGAGACATCTAGACACAAGGCATAACACAGGGTGTGCTCCAGCTTGTCTCTGTTTCCCTGAAGCTTTGGGGGCCTGATGGGATCACGTTCCTCCCAGTATCTCTGAGTTGTGCAGGAGATGCAGGACCATAGACTTTATGCACAGAGCAGTGTTCCTTTCTAACTCATTGAGAGCTTTCTGTTAGTTTACGGCCATTTCACATGTCCAAACGTCTCCCTGGAGCCTCCATCCTCCCCTGGTTATCACTCATCAGTACTCACTTTCCTGCTAAGTTGTCAACTCTTGTTCTCCCCACATGATCCTCACTTCCCAGGCCTTCCATAAACTACAGTGATGCATGCCTCCCGACCAACATGATCCCCTGAAAATGGCTTCCCCATTCTTAACAGAGAACTAAATGACAAATTCATCAGACACTTCAATCTTTGCATTTCAAAAATTAAACAACCGTAAGCCTTTTTGAGTATTTCTGCCTACTTAAAATTCCTCTTCTGAATTCTGAAACAGCATATTATCATGATTTGTTCCTGCTCCCTTAGTTCTCTTTAATCTCCATCTCTTCTTCAGCCCATTCTAAAAATGTCTCAGCATTGCATTATGGGCTCTATTCATTTTTCCTGGCTGATTGCATTCACACATTCAATTTCAGTTTCCTCCTGCAGCAGGATGCACACGTCTCCAAGCACAGCTGAGACCCCTCCTGGGTGCAGCCTTGACTGCTGCTTGCCTCCAGGATGGTGCCACCTGTGCATGTCAATGTGTCCTACCACTGAAATCCTCCCTGGACAGAGTTCTTCTGTCTTTCTCCCATCGGTACCACAATCCCTGCTTCTACCTAAGCCAGAAACCCAAGACCGTGGCCTTCTGCAAGGGGAGAATACCATTTCCCTGAGGAGGCTGCTGTGAGAATAAAATGGGGCAACAATATAAAGAAATTTAATGCACCACCTGGCTTCTAACAGGTGTTCAGAAGGCATTTTCTTCTTTTTTCTGACTTGAAAAACTACCATGAAAGTTCATGAAGTCAGAGATTTCACATGGGAGATTTCAGACAAGACTTTAGTAAAATTTGAATGAAATTACAATATTTAAATAAATTGAGAGCAAGAATTATCTTTCTAGCAACACATAAATAATAAAGCATTTTACAGTTACTCCCTTATTGATGTTCAGAAATTTGTGAGGTTGGAGTGGAGGGAGTTTTCTAAACTTTGTAGAAAAGGAAGCGGTGGTTCTGTTGGATTCAGTCACTTCAGCAAAGTTTCCCAGGAGGCGAGCAGCAGATCTGAGACTTCAGTGTAACCCTTCCAAATCTTTGCTCTTTCTGCCACTTTCGACCTGTCAAGAAGATAGATGGTGTCATATTGCCCAATTGGTCATATAGTGATCAGCCAGCTGAGTTTAAAGCAGGAGCAGTGTCTGAATTTGGAAGGTGTTATCACCATCAGGGTCCTTGGTGAAGCTGAAGTTTATGACAGCTTTTAAGACAGGGCAGTAGATTTGGTAAGGAGGATGACAGGGACATGCTAAGCAGGGGGCTTGACATACAGAGTGAGATAGTGAAGGCAATTCACTGTCTGAGGGATATGAACTGCTTGACAGATGATGTAGGTTAATTTTCCCATCCCTGAGTGAACATACTTGGGAGAGTGAATAGCACACAGGTCTAGGTGACAGAACAGCACCCACAGTTTGTCAGCAAAACTAACAAATCCCACCATTTTAGTCTGTGATGTAAAATCATATACATGATCTTATTTGGGTCTCACAACCACTCTCTAGTATTTAAATTGTCATCATCACTGTATTAATAATTTTCTCCTCACTGGGACAAAATAACCAACACCGATAATTTAACAAATAAGAGGTTTATTTTGGCTCATAGTTTGAGTGGGTTCAGTCAGTGGTCGGCTGACTTCAAGGAAGAAATGGCCTGGTGGAAAGACATGGTAGAGGAAAAGTGCAACACGTGACAGCCAGGAGTCAGAGAGAAAGGGAAGGAGCCAGAGACAAGAATATACACTTCCCAGTTGAACACCGAGTGACCCACCTCCTCCAATCAAACCCACTCTCTTGACAGCACATTCAGCTAAATATGAACTTATCAGTGGATTAATCCACTAGGAAGTTTAGCACCCCTATAATCCAGTCTCCTTCAAAAACTCCACTTCTGAGCACATGAGATATTTGGGGAAATATTTTAGATCTAAACCATAAGATTTATCATCATGAGCATGATCTTTATCCTCATCCACCTTTTACTAAAAGGTCAGGAAAGTGTAAAACTCAGAGTGGAGAATTGTTAATAGTCAAGTTTCAAGGCCAACCATCAAATAAAAAATAAACATAAATTTAGGACTGTAGGACTGAAATGTGTTTAATGTGCTTACCATGCTACATGTAGGTTTTAGTCCTTCTTCTCTCATATTGGCCTGAACTGAAGCCTCTTTCATAAATGTAAATGGTTATCTTAATTACTTTCTCATCACTGGGACACAATACCTGACACCCATGACTTAAAGAAGGAACTGTTTATTTTTGCTCACTGTTTGTAGAGGTTTCAGACCATAGTTGGTTGACTCCAAGGCAGGGTGGCTTGGCAGAGGCTCATGGCATGGTAGAAAGAGCTCACAGCATAGCAGGCAGGAAGGAGTAATACTCAAGGGAGTGGGATATATACACACACTGACACCCACAGGGCCATGCCCACAGTAACCCACATCTTCCTACCAGGCTTCATCTGCCAATATCACATCCAGCTATAAACTCATCAGTGGACTAATCCAGCATCATACATCCATTATCTAGTTTCACACACTCATAATCCAGTCATCTTCCAAAATCCCCACCCATGAGCACCCAAGGCTTTGGGGAGACATTCAGGCATAACAATGGTAATTACCACACTCCCTCCCTCCCCATGGCATTTTCTATGAGACCAGACTGAGAGAGCTTTATAGGGTGCGATGTATATATCTAGGCCTAGAGAGTATTGATGTTAGCATGTTTCCATGTCTTCCTGCTCCATGCCTGTCTGCCTTAGCTCATGGGGGTGCCATTTTCCTCTGAGGCAACAGGAAACTGGTCAAATCAATGAGCCAAGCCTGATGAGTCCATCAGCACAGTGTGGCTTCTGCTCCTGCCTACAAGGCTCTGGCCATTTGCAGTACTGCTCTCAGATCATAAACATCACTGGGCTAAGTCAGATTTCCTGGGCCACACTGCTCCTTCTACAATGGGAGGGCAGGAGAGCTTGCAGTGGTGAAGTGCAATGTCCCCAAGGTACACAGATGGTTAATGGAAAGCCATTTCTAATAAACCATCTGTGAGTTTCTTTTTGAGATTTTTAACCTCTCTCTAGGCCTTGTCTTTCCCCAATATTGCATTCAGACAAAATAAAAGACCTTCCCCAGCCCCTTGTGTTAAACTCTCCACTGTCTGTCTTGTGGCCCAAGTCTAGCCAGGGTGTGGTAGGCACGGGACAGTGATTACTTGTGTCACTCCTGTGAGAGTATGTCAGTTAAGGGTGCTTTTTGTTTTGTTGGTATTAGCACTTTGGCAAATGTAATGGGCTTAGGGCTGCTTCTGGGAAAGAAAAACAATAAAGAGAAGAAATGTGTGGAGAGGCAAGACTCTAATGGCATGAAAGGACAGGAGATAGTCATTGTAATAATAATTAACGATCACTGATGCCTTGCTATGTGATTTGGTGTGTGCTTTACGACATCTTAGTCCTTGAAATATGAGGCAGAGAAAAAGGCTGAATGTAAGTGAGGTTAAATAACTTTGAATTGTGTAATAAAATAGCAAAATGACTAAAAACAAGACCTTTCAGTGCCTTGACTTTTGTGTCAATGTGTTATACTATATCCAGGGCAAGAAAGGGAGAACTCCTTTGAGGTTCCAGAAGATTCAAATGTTCAAGGTATACAAGGTATTAGTACCTGTCAGGGGTAGAGGTAGCATCAAAGAGAGGAGTTCACCCTTTCATTTATTCTTTCATTAATAGAGACTCTAGCATAGGTCAGTGATATGAAGCCAGTGAACTATAACAACCTATAGTTGATGTTTGTTGTCCTTTGGCTATTGGTTAGATGATCCCAGGGAACCTTACCTTTGTCTAATCCCCTTTCTTTTGATGGTGGGTAGAACCTGAAAATGATGAAAGAGAGGATAGATGGTCAAGAAAGTTGACACCGACTTCTCTTAAGATTCTTGGCTGTAAAAAGATGAGAAGGAAGAGGGTGATGGCTGGGTGGGGAGTATCAGACACAGAGCATGTCTGGAGATGGAGAATGGAGAGAGAACGTGATGGATAAAACTTGCATGGAGATTGGAGATGAGAGGGATAACAGGTCTGGGAGTTAGTAAAAGATTGTTCACGAACAGAAGCCCAACTGCTTTGCCTGTGTCCTCTACTAACTAGGACTGAAACTGGGGAGCGTCTCGTTTTCCCTGAGAATGGGACATTGCAAGCCACTTAGTCTTCGTATAAAATCTTCAAGTTTGATTTTTATGGATACATTCATGTACTTCATGCTTCCTCACCTCCAATTTAACTTTCACTTGAGGGTATGTTCCTGGTACACATTAGAAACTCCCAAAATGTAGTTCTGTTCCTTTTGGACATATTGTACGATTGTACTTCTCTCTCCTCTTGCAGTGAGGCATGGAAGTGTGACTTACTTTGGCCAATGAGGTGCCAGAATTTTCCTTCTGGGAAAACACCTTAGAACCCCTTCACAATCGAATAAGGCCTTTCTCTTTGTCACCATAATCTGCAATGATTTAGTCTGGGGAGCTTCAGAGTGAGAACAACCCAGAGCAGTTTCCTGCTGATGCATAATGAGCATTTAATAAGAATAAGAAATACATCTTTCTTATTTTAACCTTTTGGGATTTGGGTATTGTTTGCTATGCAGCACAATTTAGATGACCCTGATATACGCACACACAGGAAGAAACTTTAGGATCCTCTATTCTGAGATACTCCTGAACTAGTTGATTAATACCTAGTCATATATCAAAAGAACAACAGCAAAAACTGCAACATCACAACAAAAACAGCAGCAGTAAACACAATGGTAACTCCAACCCCAGGCCTCTGGGCAACCATGGCAATTATACTCACGGAGAGCGCTGCATGAGCTTTTCCATGAATTCATTGCTCTCTGAAAGCAGGGACTGTCTATCTACATTTACCATATCATTTCTCTACAGCTTGTCCTTAGGGTGAAAGAACAAGGGCTTTTATAACACATTCCATTGGTCAGGTTTATGATGCTCTGCCTGACTCCCTCTGCCTGACTCCCTCTGCCCTGAAGTGAAGTTGAATTATAAAATAGGGGCAGTCTTATCTTGGGCAGCCATGCAACCACGGTGTCTGGAGGTGAGTGTTGAAATATGTCCTGGGGCTTTGGGAAATGTTTTCAATTCAACATCTGTGATCATTGTCCAAAGATTTTTGATAGTGTCCTTTAGGAGTCACTGAACACAAATAGGAAACAAAACAAAATTGTTGGATCCAGACATTTTAAACAAACGAGTAAAAAAGAAAATGTCTAGAAAATATTTCATAGACTCAGTAAGGATACTGAGAATAATCACACACACATAGATAATATGAGTAATTAGTGTAGTCACATATGTTTGTACATAGTCACATGTACTAGGGCCCGGAGTCCTTCAGAATAGCACTGTAGGAACATGTGGGTTTTCATTACAGCTTATTGTTAACCAGCCAGGAAATCTTGGAAAAAGGGTTGGCTTCCTTTACATCCCCTATCTGTACAATAAAAAACATTAAACATATGAACTACTTGGCTACAAAGGGCTCTTATAACTGACATTCTATGATTTTATTTATTATCATACCAGAACCTCATCCAATCACCATAGCAATAGCTACTATTTCAGTTCTTAACATCCATGATATAATAGTGACTGTTCCCTTCCCTTTTCAGTAGGAGGTTATAGTTCTATCAAGTGGTAGAGTCTAGGCTGGGCTTGTGACTTACACTGACCAGTAAAATACGGCAGAGAAGAGTATGGTGGCACCAGTCTCTAATCCCAGCACTCAGGAAGGCCAAGGCAGGGGGATCGTGAGTCCATGTCCAACCTAGGCAACTTAGTGACTTAGCGAGCCCCTGTCTCAAAATAAAAATATGAAAGAAAAGCTGGGGATGTAGCTCAATGTGAAAGCTACGTGTTCTATCCTCATAATACTAAAAAAATGGCAGAAGCGATGTTGAGCTAGTTAGGATTCCACGCCTGAAAAAGACTTGTTGATTCCTCGTATCCTCTTGGAATGCTCAGCTACTTGGTGAGCAAGTTCAGGCGGACTCGCTGGAAGATCAGAGATATGGCCTAGGCAAACCCCGTCATCCCAGCCAGCAGCATGTACCTGCCAGACACGTGCGTGAGACCATGTTGGAGCAGCCAGACCCCAGCTGTCTCACCAGCTGACCTCAGATTCGTAAGCCAACCCATCTGAGAGCTGCTCGGATCAGTACAGCAATCCAGATGGCCTCCTGACTCAAGAGCAATGGTAGTATAAGTGGTTATTGGTTTAAGGTATTAAGATTTAGATTTGCTTCTTTTGTGGATGCAATAAAAATACTCTATACAACATGTTGAAAGAATTAACTAATTTTACCCTCCCAACAGATCAGTGAAGGAGGTACTATTACTATTATACACATTTTACAGAGGAAGACACGGAAGCGTTTGACTTGTTCTATTATTAAGAAAATGAGCCATAATTCTACCCCAGGCTGTCTGACTCCACAATCTGCATTTTCTATAGAATGCATAAAAAATACTAAATAATTTTTATAGTTGTAAGAAATAATTGCTACCTGCATGCACCTCTCAGCCTATTCACACCTCCACATTGAAGTAAAAACAATGCACATACATACAATATTACATAGTTTATAATCACATTGCAAGTCTTTGTCTTCATTGTCTTTGAGTTACAAAGAGGTGTGGATCATTGAGAGCCACTGTAGAAGTCTACCATATTTTGCAAGCCTAATGTACCATTGATGTGCTACACTTCGTCTTTAAAATGTATGAATATTGGCGTTACATAGCAAACTGTGCCCATGCGTATTTTAATAGAAGGGTGGTGTCTTCAATTAATCATATTATCAGAGACAAAAAACGTTTCCCAGGACAACGTATCATGTTTATCCTATAAGTTTTAATATGTCAGGTTGCAGGCATAAGTTCCGGAGGAGCATAACCTGTTTTATATCCTTATATCTTCAATTCAAATTTTATTATTCATATACAGGAGAAAACTCAAGCTAGAAAGGGGCAAAAACTTGACCAATGTCACCATCCTTCAAAGCAATGACAGAGGTGGTTCTAGGTCCAGGTTTCTGGACTTTGGTTCCAAAGTCATTCTTTTTAAGATCCTCTTTCCCTGAGCTTTCTGCCTTTCTTTTCAGCCTTTAGCACTTTTGGCTTACAGCTGGCTCCAGCAGTGCTGGGTACCTGCAGCTTATGCTTGGCATATCCTGTCGTGTGTCCTACAATCAAAAACTCCCCATTGTCCCTGATGCCCTGTGTTATGCTTTGTGTCCAGATATTCCCCCAAAGCCTCATGTACGTTTAGACAGGGCTTTTTTGGAGGTAGCTGAATCTAGATTTTGTGATTGATTCATGGTTCAATGCTAGGAGTAAGGGTGCTGGGATTAAGGGTGAGTGATTGCTGGATCAGTCCACTGATTGGATTGGCACCACCCTAATCCCAGCAATCTGGATAAGATAAAAGGGGCAGAAAGAGTCTTGTCTCTCCCTTTTGATCTTGTTGCTTTTGCTGTTTCCACCACCATGAACGGTTGCCCCTCTGCCATGTGCCACCCTGCCTTGGAGCCAGCTGATTATGGACTGAAACCTCTACAAACTGTGAGCTAAATAAACCTTTCCCCCTTTAACTTGGGGTGTTGGATATTTTGTCTCAGCAAAGAGAAAACCTAACTAAGACACTCTGCTAGTCACTTGCGATATGCTCAGAGTCTCCTCCCTGTATTACATTTTTGTAATGCGGGAAGTCTTGATCATGAGGTTCCTAATGTTTTTTAGAAAATATTCTTTTTTCTTTAAAATCTTGTAAAATAACCTCTCACTCACCCTCAAGGCTTTACCCATGCCTTCACCTTTGTATTCCAGATTTATATAACAAACCCTAGACAAATCCCCTGACAGAGTTTTTTTTCAATTCAGTAGCCCAGGTTGGGATTTTAAAGCAGATATCATTTTCTTGTTGAAAACTCACTGCTACAGTCCACATCTAAAATGTCTCCCCAAATTCTCATGCGTGTAGAAGGGGGTTGGATCATGGAGATGCTGTGCTCATCAGTGGATCTATCCATTTATGAGCTCAGTAGCTGAATGTACGTTAGGAGGTGGGACCTGGTAGGAGGAGAGTTGTGACCTCAAAGGCCTTCTTTGGCTTTTCCCTGCTCTCTTTGCTTCCTGGCTGCAATAGACTGAACACCTTTGCCTCAGCCATGCCACTGCACTGTGCCATGTCTGCCTTGGAGTTAGCCAACCACGGATTGAAACTGTGATCTAAAAGAAACCTCTCCTCTTTTAAACTGTGAATGCCGGGTATTGCGCCTCAATAGGAAAGCAATCAAGATCTACCAGTGTATTTACACTTCCTTCAAATATGTGTCCATATCCCAGTTAGGCCAGGTAGGAGTTTTGCAACAGGCATTGGCTCAGCCTGCAGTTTTGTCTCATCCCTGTCTTACTTATAAACCCTACTCCTCTGCTGCACTGTATTCTTTGTTTACTCCCTAAAAGGCAGATCTCTCTTCAACTGTGATGTCTCTACTTGTGTTGTGCCCTCAGCTCTGAGTGGCCTTTCTTCAAGTACCTTCCTTCTCTTACTCACCAAGATTCAACTCCAGTATCCAGCAGCAGAAATCTCTTCTGTGGCCCTCCTTTCCCAGCTGGATCTCCTACCAATGCTTTAAACCTCAGATGTCCTTCTTTTGGCCTGTCTGGGCTGCACTGAGTGAAGAGAAATTGTCTTGGACCATGCGGTATAAAATATATAGTTGATATATGTAAGTTAAAAAAAAACTTTTACATTTTTAGTAATTTTTTCTATCACAGTTTAAAGAGAGGGCAACATAAATATAATGTTAGTGGGATATGTGACCTTGTTTTGTGACACTAAAGCATTGATATCTGGTTTGATGGAAATGGTTCTAATTCTTAGTGAGTTCTCAAGGTGTTCAAAGCGACAGCATAAATAACGAATGATTGTGAGGCAAGGGATAATTTTCTATGGAAGATGCATTTTATAAAACTCTAATAAAGAAATATCATCAACTATTTCTGAATTGAATGTCTGATTGTAACTCTATGCACTCAAAAATTAATAAATTAACAATTTTATGGTATTAATAATGCTATATATGTAATTATAACACTACCATGAGCAAAAGCTATATTTACGGTTTTGTACTTTTTCTTTTCTGGTACTGGGTATTGAAACCAAAGCTTTGTGCATACTAGACAAATGCTCTACCACTGAGCTATATGCCCCAGTCCAGTTTTGTCCTTATATCACAGGAGCTAAAAAATATTTTAACTTATTATTTTATAAAATAATACATGCCCAATTTAATAATCAAATAAGAAAACGTGGATCTCTGTTTAGTAACAATAAATGCCTGTCTTCACAGATACACACATAGGTTTGCTAAAATACAGTGCTACCTTGGTTCACTAATGCTTCTCTTTGCTTCTATTCCATTTGCAACAGAAGCATTCTGCAAAATTTTGCTTCTGTTTGCAAAATCCACCTCGGGTGACCAACATGACCACAGTCATCTTCCCCAGAATCCTGGAATTAATTAAGTTTGTGAACTGAGGTGCCACTGCACTATTATCTATTATAGATAATGGGTGTGTTTTTCTCCCCAAGTCTCATAAGCACATTGAATGTGTGACACACATGGGTTTGTTTCTATTGGACTGACTGTGTGTGCACCAGAGACAGAGTTAGAGCCACAGTGAACCCTCGCCCACACAGCTGCCCATAAAGTCTGCACTGAGTACAGAGTAACTGGTTATACAAAATATCACTAAAAATCATGTAATGATTTTAAACATTTTCAATATGGTGGGACCAGGTTACTGGCTGTTGAGGGTTGCATGTGGCCCTCCAGTTGCAGGTTGGGCACACCTGCTCTAGAATCTCCCTTCACCAAATATCATTGCTCCTCCTTATGCTTCCAGCTTCTATCTAGAGCAGGTGCCAGTGATCTTAAGAGTCACAACAAAAATCATACAGCATGAGAGTTTATCACACCATTTATTGAGCAGTTTGACACCTCCGGCCCTTAGCGTGCTAAGTGCTACACTATCTATTACCTTTTCCCCACAATAACATTAAGGGATCAAGATGTATGAACTCAAGACATCGGTATGTATGAGAAAAGTGGTGTGCAGAGAAATGGACTGAAGCGCAGTGGGTCACACAGTGGGTCACACAGTGTGTCAAGGCTGAGCCGGAATGCCACTCTGGTCTCTCTCATGTTCTCTTACATAATGGGCCTGAGGTTTATACTAATGAGGCAAATTATCAGGTAAAACTGAATCAGTATTGTCTGCAGTGCTCCTGTGAATAAATAACCTTGTAATGGTCAAATTTGTGCTATGTTTACTTAAAAACAGCAACCTGGACTTTTATTAAATAAACCTTAAAATTAATTTGAAATGTTCTGGGGGTGTAGCTACTAGTAACATTGTGTCGGTATCACACAGGACTGTTTTCTTTGATTCTGTAAAGTCCTGATCATTGCCTTTAAACCCTCAAAAGACCTGGTCAATATACCCAGATTCAGGGCATTAGATGGTTATATCTATATGACCGTAGACACGCAGTATGTGTTAGAATTGGCAATACTGGTCCCCCCTGCAGGTTTCTAACTTAGTAGTCTGAGTGGGGACTGAGCCTGAGCATGCTGGATTCCCTTCAGGCAACACTGATGCTGTTGTCTGTGAGCCCTGATCACCTACTGAAAAGCACTGCTTTATAGACACTGTCAAGAGATGTCGGGGCAGGGAGCCGCACGATGCTGAACTTGGGGTGTTTGGGGATGGTAATAACCACTCTCCATTTCCCCTCACCAATTGGTTTGTGTTCCTAGCAACTCACAATAAGTTGTAAGGGTCATTTTCAGATAATTATATTCATTGCTTCACATTAGTATTAACAACCTTTGGATATGTCTTATTTCCTAAGACAGATAATAAATAAGAGATCATTTAACTCATATCTACTTGAGACTTCATAATTTTAGTGTAAAGCATCCTAAGTGATATAGGCCATTTATATGAGCTTCTGAATATTCTCACCTTTCCATGCAACCCCCATTCCCCATTGCCACGATTCTAATTTGTTTTCTTTTCTCCTTTAACTAGGAGAGGATCTAAGATGGGTGTTTTGGATCCCTTCGTTCCAGCCCTAACATCCTTATTTTGTCAGTGAACCACTTTAACACCCCTTCCATCAGCCGCCCCCTCTTTACCTTGCACTTTTCAGCAGATAAACACACTCAAGTTCCTTTCATTCTTAACATAACATCTTGAAGATGCTCTTCTTTACCAATTCAACCGCAACACTACAGACACATTTCGGCAACAAGTTCCCCGCAGCCCAGAAACTGTTGATATATTTGAGAGATGTGTAGTTATTATGAAGAGCCCTAGTGAAGCTCTGCAGTGGGATTTCAGACACAGCAAGAGTGACCTCTTTCTCCTGGAAAGAAAGAGACCAAAGATTAGCACATGGTGGAGAAATGGGAAGAAGCATTCTATTTTTTATGTGCTCTGTGGCTATTTACAGAATGCACTTAAAGACCTTACCAAGGACATCGAGAGAGGATGTGGTCTACTGTGTTCACCTTCCCATTGTAGAATTTGTTCAAGAATGTCTCACTCTTTACATCTGAAACATTTTGGATTTTAAAAACAAACAAGCAAACGAACAACAATGCTCAGAGCCAGGCACCACTTGCACATTTTCAGGCCTGGAAGGAGAAGGTCCTTCTTGAAGGAGATGCGATGGGATGTGCAGTGAAGCTCTGTGGCCTTGATCCGACGAGCCATGCCAGTTACCAACGCTCATCTGCCCTCTTCTCATCCAGCCTTTCAGAAAGTCTTGACGACACACTGTGTCCACTTCTTGAGGTTCAATTTCAAGTTGGCTGCAGTATAATCTAAGTCCACCAGGACAGCACTACAGTGTTGAAACAATTCGGAGAAGACTATTTTGAAAAATTTTTACACTTTTAAAAACTTTATTAGTGAATGTTTGCAGTACATCATAAAGACATTCATTGTGGGTAGTTGGTATATGCACATGACACATCTTATTTCTTTTCAAAAAGGACTTATTAGTGTCAGTCAACAGATTTGCACCAGCTCCTCATTGTATACAGTTGACCTAGTCCATTTGCTGTTTTGTTGTTGTTGTTTGTTTTTGGAATCAATCTAACAAAGGAAGTAAAAGATGTTTACATTGAATACTACACAACTCTGAAAAAAGAGATCAAAGAGGATATCAGAAAATGGGAAGATATCCTTGTTTTTGGGTCAGAAGAACCAATACAATGAAAATGACCATACTTCCAAAATTACTATACAGATTTAATGCAATCCCACTCAAAATACCAACAACAGACTTCACAGAATTAGAGAAAACAACCCTAAAATTCATTTGGAACCAGAAGAGACCTAGGATAGCAAAAGCAATTCTAGTCAACAAAGGCAAGGCAAGGGGCATCACAATCCCATACTTGAAATTATACTACAAAGCTACTGTGATAAAATCAGCATGGTACGGGCAAAACAAAACAAAACAAACAACAACAACAAAAAAAAAACAGAAAAAACAACAACAAAAACAAACCTGACATCCCTGGAGCAGATTAGAAGATGCTAAAACAACTCCAGACACACTCAGCCACCTTATGTTTGACAAAGAAGCCAAATACCTTCACTGACCTCTTCCCTTTGACACCACTGACTGTTCTTCAGAGACCCATATTTCCTCTTTTCTTTCCCTCTTGTCCTGTGACTTTGGTCCTGGTCCTCCTTCTGTCTATTCCTAGTCATTGTGTGTGGCCTGTTTCTCACCCTGTTCTATTTGCTAGATACTTGTGTTTCACCCCTTTCTTCTGGCCTCTTATTGCCTTGGATGAACTCCCTGGGCAATGTTGCTCACTCGGTGGCTTTGACTTTACCAGTCAGCTGCCTTCCGGTCTTGGCCATTTTCTATGGAAGCAGATTACCTTATAACGAATTTTGGAAACTTGGGGGGGTTGTTTTTGATTGTCACTATGAATGAAGAAAGGAAGATTCTGGTACTTAAAGGACAGGGCCCAGGCAGCCCAGGTATCCTTCAATGCCCTGGATAATCTCTTCCAGATAAGAAAGAATTGTTCTGTGTCCCATATAATTTTAAATGGTTAACCTGATGTTCATGGATGTAAAATAAACTGATTATAATTACATAGGCCTAGAACATGTATCTTACATAATATCTCAATGGATGTGTTGCTCACTTTTACTATACACTGAATTTTCAGAAATTCACTGCATATACAAACCAATAACAATTGTATTTCGTTTTCTTTTTCACAACTGTACTGAATAAATGATTGTCATTTTGGAAAATTATGTTAATAATGACAATAGCGCTCATATAATTTGAGTCAACACTTTAAAATATCTGCATTGGTCTGTATTCAAAGGGATTTTACTTATTTCTACTAATGTGCCACATTCCTTTGAAATGCACAATAACTTTAAAAAGCATGCAGATGCAAATTTAAAAATGCTATCATTTTTTAAAAAAATCCATCCTATTATATTTTCTTTCACACCTATGGCTAGCGCTAGACAAAAAAGGGAGGAAATATATAATGAAATTAATAATTTTAGAAACTATTAAATACACTCATTAAATACCAGTACACTTTTAAGAAGCTGACATATTTAACTCAATTCTTGCACTAACCCTGAAGGAGTTACTATCATTCCCTTACTGTAGTAGCAGATAACACAGAGAGACGGTCTCCCCAGGACCGATAGTTACTAGAAGAACTGAGAGCCCATGATCTTAAATTACCAGGCCGTATTGACTCTTAGGAAGGCAGCGGCATCATTTGAGTGTGGCAGATTAGTGGAGGGCATATATCAGTATTCCAGAAAGTCCTAGAGAGATAACACAGCATATCAAAGTGAGCCCTTCTAAAGCAGTTGATTCCAATTGCCTTATGAGCTAGGGATTAGTAATGATTATTATGAAAAATGTAAGCCCAAGGTGATAGACAGCCAAGGGCATAGTCTTATATGAAATACGCCCTGTACTGCTCTGTAATTGTTCTTCGAGGCTCTCCAGTGTCCTTCGATCTGGTGCATTATCATTCAATCTGCCTGTGGCTTATATTCTCCTTCTTTGCTCCCATGGGCTAATACATTTGCCTGTTTATTTAAAGTTGGATTTACTTTTCCTCTTGAATTCTGCCACTGGAAGGTAGCTGCGTTCCACCTCGGTCTTTGCTTTCCTCCCAGACTTCCAGGACCCTGGAGAAGGTCCAGGCCTCTGGGCTTCCTTTAGCTTCAGTGAGACAAACAATCCCACCAGATTTTCTTCCATTTCGACAGAATGAAAACTGCCGCAGAGCGTCTCTGAAGATTCTTTCTTGCTCTAATGATACACATTTTAAATTTTTTCAGTATGCAAATGATTTCATAATTTAATTTAATAGTGTTTACGACAATATGTAATAAATACTATAAAAACGTATAAGTCGTTCTGGATATGTTAGCTCATTAAAACGAACGCTTGCTAGATTCTATAGCAAGCCTTGGGAACATGGTGCTAACTCATGCAAATTGCCATGACAAATGTTCTTTAAAACCAATAAAGTGTGTCCTGATTCATTAATAATCAGATCCAATATCTCCCCACTGGGTCCCAAGAAAAGTTGAGTGGAGATCAGCAGAAGAGAAATTGCAACTTGAATTCCGCCAACCTTCAGGCTCTCTGATTAGCATGTGTGATTTGGTGGCTGTCTTCTGTGATGCTGCGCACCTGTGATATTAGCCTCTTGTTTTTGATCTCTCGAGCTCTGGGAAGGGCTCAGAGCTCCATACATTCTCCCTGCCAGTGCCTGATGCAGAGTGTTTGGATTGATGCAGAATCCCCAGGCTCTTCCTGGCTCAAGAAAAAACATGTTTTGTCGGGGGTCAGGAGAGGGCTGCCTGATTACGTTCAGCACAGGTGAGTGGCAATGGAGCCTGTCCAGATGGTAAACAAGCCTATCTCCTGCCCCAGAAACACCCAGGAGCTACAGGCATAAATACGCAGTAAAGCTGTACTGAAGGGAGGCAAGCTCATGTTTTATAACGTGTTTATGTCTTACACAGCCTCTCAGATTCCAGACACTAGTCCAGATTGAGACTTCAGGGGTTTTGCTAGAAAGAAAGCATGCCCCTGACTACTTAGCAAAAATACGAGTAGAGGCCATAGGAATGATTTTAGAAGAGCTTAGATACCTTGAAATACACCTTTGTTATTCCTTTTGCCCCCAAGCTTTGCTATTTTTCAGTTTGCTTCATACAAACTGCTTTCAAACAAAGGCTTGAAAGCCATGCTCTACAGAGCCATGTAGTTCTGCAAAGTCTCAAGTCTGTAGACTTCAGCCATCGGCAGAAGTTTTCTCACCTTTTGTACTTTTACAATTTGCAGAACTGGCCTTCCTGATTGTATCCGAAATGGACACTGTTTCATAGCCCTTCAAGGTTTAATGCACAAGTTCAGGAACATTCTTTGAATGAATTCTCATGACAAACCACTGAGAAAGCGTATTTTCAAGATTCCAAGTGAGGAAAATGAGACTTGGTATAGTTAAGGAATCTGTCCAATATTTTAGAGCAAGCAAGTGGCAGACATGGACACTGAACACATACCTTCTAATTTTCATGCTTGTCTTATTTTATTAAAGTGTCTTTGGACAGAAGGGGAGAGTTTCCTTATTCCTCTGGTCGTTTTATCTCCTGCATACTCACCTTTGCAGGAAGTAGTCTTTGAGGAAAACTTGTCTACATTGACACTAGCTCATGCCACTCAGGCTTGCAGAAGACAGTATGATAAACAGCAGATGACACTCACAAAGAGGCCAACATTAATGTCTACTTGGTGCAGAATTTACCTCACATCTGGGAGGATAAAGGCACTTTAAAATCAAATTAATCAGTCAAAATATTTTATCAACTGCCTGTTATGTGCCAAGTATCTGGTATCTGGCTTTTAACATACTTGAAAAAAATCAGACTTTTCTGTATATATAGATCCACATATTTATGCATCTATATCAATTAGCTTTTCATCACCATAATAATATACTAGAAATAGGCTACTTATGAAGTAAAAAGAGAGGTTTCTTTTGGCTCATGGTTCTGGAGGTTTCAGTCCGAGTGTGGTAGTCTCATTGGCTTGCACCTCTGGTGGTGTAGCACATGATTTTGGGAGGGTGCCTTGAATGAGTGCTCACATCTTGAGCCAGGAAGCAGAGAGAGAGAGAGACTGAGTGACCAAGGTACAACCACCCCCTTTGGTGCCATATCCACAATGACCTAAAAATCTCAGTCTAGGCGCCATCTTTTAAAGGTCCACAGGATCTCTCAATATTGCCACTGTGGGACCAAACATTTATAGATGGATCTTTGGGAAATACTACCAGTATCAAACCAGGGCACAAATCATTAACCAGTCTAAATTTCTTAAGTCCTAAATCACAAGGAATATTATCACTTCCAAGGAAAGATGATGAAAGAGAAAAAAAGATAAAGCTCATCAAACAAAATAAAAGCTCTCTGTGCTTAAAGCATTCATATTAGGATGACGGATGGTCTTGCTGAAGAAACACTGGCTCCTTTTATACTTTCTCCAGCCTAGGAGGTGCCAGCTTCCCACTCAGCTACTCAACTGCACGTCCACAGTCTACGTGGTGTTTGTGTAATGACTGAAGGTAGAAATTCCCTGGCAGGTTTGATTGCTTTCCTTGCATGGAGCCTTTAACTGAGCTACATCCCCAACCCTCTTTTAATTTTTATTCTTTATTTTTTTATTTTGAGATAGGTTCTTGCTAAGTCCCTAAGTTGCTCTGGGTGGGGTCAAACTTGTGATTCTTCATGAGACTCTCAGAATACTGTCTTGTGTTCTTATCTTCTGTATTTTGCACAAATAAGTATAGCTCTCCTACACTGGATTTCTTCAAGGTACACTTCCTTTTATGCCTGAGGTGCATGATCTCAGACAAAAAGGAAGAGCTTTGACAGTTGCTTTGGAAGCTTTCTTTGAAATGTGAATTTATTGCTATTTCCAGGTAAGGCATAGCTATCAGGTGGTACTTGTACACCTATTCAATGTAATTGAGTACTTAAAAAATGAAATATACTCCATAAAATACAGTTATAAAAATCTATTGCAGCAAGCCTTGTTTTTGAAAAAACACTTCACTGAGATTTATCGGCATTGATTTTATTTTATTTATTTTCTTTTTCATTAGATTTATACTTCAACTTCACCATTTCAATTTCTTATTAAGAGATTGCATTAAAAAGGTCAATATGCAAAGGTCCTAGTTGAACAAGGAATGAGCACAATTCTATGAATACATTATTGTAGAAATGAAATATTTACCAAAAATCTAGGGGATGAGAAAGAAGAACTAATATTTACTGGGAGGTTACTAAATGCCGGCCATGAAGCACATGTTCATTATTAATTCATTCCCCTTCACAGCCATGACTTAAGATAAGCAGCATCATTATCGTCCAGGCTGACAGTTTGTGCTTGTAGAAATTACACACTCCATGCAAGGGTTCTGAGCTAGACAGTGAAAAAGTAAAGATCAAGACATTAAAGCCAGGTTAGCTGAATTCCACTCTTACCATGCTTGAGGAATTGCAGTCCCACCAAAGTTCACTATTCGCCTAACATGAAAAGATGCTTCCATTTTTCTTTCCCTCAAGGAAAGAAATATCCAGCAGCCATTTCAAATACAGTAGATATCAAACCAAGCTACTAGAGCCTTTGTATCTAGGAAATATTTGAAAAAGGCATTTCAAGGATTAAAATGTGAGAGTTGACAGGACCCTAGACACTTTGAAGGACAAAAGGAAAGAACAAAATTAAATACTGGGTACAGGAACAGCACATCTCTATTGAATTAAATAAGTGACAAAAGATGCTAGAAGGTAGTGAAGTTTAGTAGAGGATACAGGTGGACTGAAAAGTAGTTGCAATGGTAAGCAGATGACTCTAGAAGAAAAAATAAGGAGTAAAGTCAATTGTGCATATTGAAAGGGCGGGGACGGTGGGCTAGTGGGTGTAGAGCTTCTCCTCTGGGAAGATGCAGATTACAGAGGAATGGTATTGATCCAGAATCTGCTACTTTCCACTAGAATCTGGTATTCACTGACCTGTGACTTGGCTTCCCTTATTTGATTTAACAAGCTGCCTGAGAGTAGGTTCTCTTCTCCTGCTTCTGGAATTTTAGATTGCTCAGGAAATTATTTCTTGACTTTGTTACTTGGCAAAAGAATACTGAATGTAAATCAGATATGCAAAAACAATTAGAAACCAGTCTCCTTATTTCTTATGGTTCACATTCTCAGCAACTAGAACTGTCCATCTTTTTCTATTCATTCAGTGTTGGACTATACTCAATAAGTTTGTTAATGGTGATAAATTTTTCAAGTTTCATGTGTCTTCTGAATCTATTTCCTTTCTATGAACTTAATAAACTTAAGTGGAACTGTAAAAAAGAATATTAGTTTCCTAAGGCTGCTATAAGGGAGGACCACTAGGTGGCTTAAAGTAGCAAACATATATTGTCTCCCATGTATTTCTGAAACCTAGAATTCCAAAATCAAGGTATTGGCATAGTTGGTTGGTTTGCGATGCTCTGAGGGAGCATCTGTTCAAGACTCTCTATTGTACCCATTTTGCAGAAGGGAAATTTGACTCAGAAGTTAGGCCCTACTGAGGCATACCTCAGGCACTCATGGTTACAAGTAAGTAGAGGAAAGGAAAGGCAGGTTTGGGTTAGGCATTGTTCAAAAGCCTTGTGCTTTGCCTCTTCATCTTGTTTTATATGTTGTATTATTTACAGCACACAAGGTAGTTTAACTAATCAGATAGAAAAATTTCTGAATCTAATTTCAGAGGGTTTGTTTATATATGACCCCTCGGCCACTAGTAAAATAAAATCTAATGAATATGAAAACACACCTGCCTTTCCTTAGCAAGAAGTTAGCTCAGCTAGCAAGCCACCTACATCAGAATCTCATTTCCTCTCATGCTCTTCACTGTGACACCACCATGACTCTCAGGGATCCTCCTCAGTAAAATGCGATCCTTGTGTGGGTGGTGACCATATATACCTAGAGAAGAAACGTCCCAAATGGGGATACAGTCCAGTTTAAGTCATCTGCAAATTTTAAGAAGTTTATCAAAGAAGAATTCTATCTATCTATCATCTACCTCTAGATACTGTATGTATATTAAGTGACTAAAAGCAAATGGAGAAAGTAGGGTGAGGTATCAGATGATAATAGAGTCACTAAATATGAACACAGGGCACAGATAGCAGTATCCAAGCAAAAGGAGATTGAAAATTTAGGCTCGCAAGTGTTGATGAAGAGGACGAGCCATGAAAGCAAAGAGGAGCCCATGGAGCAAGTAGTGTGAGAATAACCTCTGGCTTGTTCTCTTTTTATTTTTATTTTTCTGTGGGTACCGGGGGTCGACCTCAGGACCTCGCACACCAGCAGGCGCCTGTGCCACTGAGCGATATCACTGGCCCTTTTTTCGTATGTGGGTTCCGGGAGTCGAACTCAGGACCTCGCGCTTGCCAGGCAGGCTCTTATGCCGTTGAGCTATCTCACTGGCCCCCTGGTTTGTTCTCTTGAGGTTCTCCCTACAACTATAAAGTGGCAGGTCTCAAAGTTTCATACGACAAACCGAGGGCCAGAGGCATTGCCATGAACACCATTTCCAAAAGCCAGTTGCTACATTCTGAATATTTTATATGTTGGAAACTTAATACCTAATGCAGCACTGGGTGGCGGGGCCTAATGGAAGGTATTGAGGTCGTGAGGATGAAGCTATCATGGATGGATAATGACATTACAAGAAGGGCTGGGCTGGTGAGATTGCTCAACAGTGTAAGCACCTGCCTGGCATGTGCAAGGTCCTGCGTTTGACTCCCAGTACCCACATAAAGAAAAAAAAAGGGCTGGTGATATTGCTCAGCGGTACAAGCGCCTACTGGCAAGCATGAGGTCCTGAGTTCGACTCCTGGTACCCCCATAAAAAAAAAAAAAAGAAGGGCTTAAATAAAGAGTGGATTTGCTCACTTTTCCTTTTCTGTCATATGAGGACATAACATTCTCCCTGTTTACCCTTCCACCTTCTACCACGTGAAGATGTAACAAGAAAGCCCTAACCAGACAACACATACTTACACCTTGTTCTTGGATTTCCCAGCCCAGAACTGTGAAAAATAAATTTCTAATTTTTTCATAAATTATTTTGTCGCAGGCATTCTGTTATAATAGCCCAAATGGACCAAAATACCTGCTGTTCCTTCCTTACTTGTCTGGCTGCTCTGAAGTGCCAATCACCATGAAGCCAAATGTGTTTACCTTGAAGATGCTGAACAACATACGTGCTACTTACTAAACTCAACAGTGCAAACTTACTTTCCCATAAAGAAGCACAACATTTGGGTCTGAAGTATAAGCTGAGCTCAATTATTGTAGGGGAAACTACAGTGAGGGATGAAAAGATGAATGAGTCACAGGAGCACACAGGTGATCTCAGTTCTTATTATCCCAAGCATCACAAGAGTTAGAGCTCTGGCTTTTGGAAAAGATAGTTCATTGCAGGTGTTAAGAGAGGAAGTGATTAAGGTTGTGAATTTTCTGTGTGTTTGGATTATTTATTTGGAAAAAATTATTGAAACACAATTTTTAAAAATTTAATATATATGGATGACTAAGTCAAGAAGAATATGAGATATTTATTGATCTGCTTTTTCAGATTAAGGAGTTTGATGAATCAGGTGACTGTGAACAACACAGACTTTCAAGCCCTCACTTACACTTCTAGACTGCAGTGGCAGAGATAAGGACTCACCAAACCTGATGCTGTAGGAGAAGAGTATGTCTTTCAACTCTGCAGATTTGATTGAGAATGTGCAGGCAGTCAGAAGGAAACTGGACATGTGCACCTAGCAGATGGTAACTGGAGACTACACCTAATTCCCATTGCTAACCTACCCTGAAGTCAATGAAACCACAGCTGTCAAAGAGTTGAACAGCAATTCGGTGAAAATGAAAACCTAATTTCAGAAACAATTCATAGGTTTGATGGACATGAATCATGCCTTATGTTTTTGTGGCTGCCTTACACTCCAAATGTCTGGATGTGTCTCAGTCATTTAGCATCTGCCTCATATTGGAGGCTGATCATCCTGCAGACACGATTGGCCCAAAAGCAAAATAACAGTAGCCAAGAAGAAAGCAAAGCTCAAGAATCTGGGAGATGGGCAACACTCTCAAGGATTTCCCACAATTTATTACTGTGTGGACAGATTCTGGAATCTACTGGGCTCTCTGAGAATGTATTCCCTTTTAGAAATGACTGAAATGAACACTTGAAGTCACTATTCACAACAAGGTGACTACTGAGGGGTACATTCCCTCTATCAGAATACACAAATTTGACTGCAGTTATTTGTCCAGGAGTAAATGTACAAAGTCAACCAGACCAAGTCAATCAGCGCTCTTACCCAGTGATTTTGCATTATGACTTAAGAAGTTCAGGTCTTTCTTGCAAATGGATGGAACTCAAGAGTTGAGGGCAGCCATGATTCTGCCTGGCAGCAGAAAGGCAAGAGTCCACAAAACACAGATCCCTAACCTGTCCCATCTGTGCCAAATACTGGGCCCGTGCTTGACAGCGGAGCAACTGTGGGAAGCAAATCTTCACTCTTCCAATTCCACACTAAGATTAAAAACAGTCTGGTGGTAGTCACAGAGAGAGAGAACTATTCAGTTTCAAGCTCTGTGCTCTTGATTTCCATGTCACATTTTTACATTTCTACGTGACTCACATGACTCTCCTATTTAAAAACAAAACAAACAAACAAACTAGAACTCTGTATTGAAATCTGTGACAGTTTGGATATTATGTATAGAAAAATATCAAGTAAATACTGCATCCACTTTTAGGTTTGTTTTCAAAATTTCACTAGAATACCACCTTTGCTCTTTTGTTCTTTATTTATGCCACATCTTGTGTTAACTTTAAAAAATCATTTCAATTTATTTTCAAGCATGCAGTCTGGACCCTGTCAAAGAGGCACCCACTGATGCAAGATGATTATTTAACTTTTCAGAACACAGTAAGGGCTTAGAATTTCATCTTTCCACGACTAATTTCTGACTTACTTTTAGAGGTGATTTTGAGTGATCTTTCTTTACCTAAAACAATCTTAAGCATTTGAAGTTATAAGTATTTCTTGTTTGTGTCATATAAACTTCACTGCGGGCTAAATATAAAAAGTTACCACTGATTTACACAAGTCAAAATAAGAAAGATATTTAGATTAGATAAAATACTGTAATTCACCCTATTGGGGGAAGAGTAAGTAGGCTGTCCTTCACTCTGAAATGCCACATTTCCATGGCAACATGGAATTGTATTTCATTGTAGCTAAGATTCTGGCCATGACCTCTTATTGGATTTTTCACTTTTTAGGGTTATTAGGAAATGAAGTACATTTTCTTTTTGGGGGATTTATGTTTAAAACAACTGAAACTACACTAGAAAAGAGAGATATTTCTTTGATTAAAAACAAACTCAAAAGGCAGACAACCTTGTGGCAGAATGTGCGTATCTGAGAAACTCCTAACTGCAGGCAATAAAAAAGCTCTGTAGAGAGAAGTCACAATAGATGTTCTTCAAAAGTGATGGTCAGAAGTCTGACAAAATCATAGGGCTTTTCCAGATATCTATGTTCTTTTCTCAAAGGTAGGTCTTTTGATGTAAAATCTTCATGGAATGTTGATTCCTAACAATACCTTTTGCAACAGTAATACAAAAGGAGATTAAATAAACTTCATCAGTTTTATTCTTAGAAGAGCTTGCTGCTTAAGCCTAATGATAGTTAATGACCAAGTTTGATTAGGTCAATAAAGGTCAATAATTCTTGAAAGTTAGTAAGTTCTGTGAAGATCCAGCCTCATGCTGCCTCAAGCCAGTATCATGGAAATTTAATCTCAGAAATCTGATGTGAGAAACAATCCTCAGGGCAGGCAAAATTTTCTACATATCATATTTTCTTTGACTCCTACTAGGCTCAGTGCATACTCTGCCTCCTATATCTACAGAAAAATGTAAGAACACATGAAATGCATGTCTTCTATAAACACCATGAAGCAAGGATCTTGTCTTACTTGTTCATTATCACATAGTCCTACCTGGAATAACAGCAGGCGCAGGGAGTATTTGTAATGAATAAATATGAATGAGTAAACAGCAGACTTTATTTTTCCACTATTTTATTCTTTTCTTCCATTTTCCTACCTACTACTTATTATTTTATCTCATTATTTTGTACTTAATTTCAAAATCCATATCAAATTAAGAGGATGAGAAAGGGAACTATTGGGATTTTGGGTGAACATAAAACTCCCACTTCCCATCCTGAGGTAAAAACTACTGAGAAAAAGATGCAGTAGAAAGTCTGGAGTAGAATATGACTACATGTTTACTAATGGACTTACACCCTGAGGTCACACAGAGTGTCCCACCTAGCCACCATCACCTCACCATTATTATAGGTGGACCACAATGAGCTGCTCCTGGAGAGGGCTGGTCTGACACTTCCCAGTTTCTTCTCACATGCTCATCATTCAGACTCTCCTTTCCTAATGTGATGGATAACTTTACGTGTCAATATGACTGGGCTAATGGATGCTCAGACAGCTGGGGATCAACAGTTTCCACGTGCCTGTGAGGGTGTTTCTTGAACAGATTAGCATTTAAATCGATAGACTGAGTAAAGTCAATGGCTCTCTCCGGTGCGTGGGCATAGCCCACTTGCTTGCTCAACTGAACAGAATAGGGAAGATGACATTCATTCTGTCTCACTTTATTTATTTATTTATTTATTTATTTTTGTGGGTATTGGGGGTCGACCTCAGGACCTCACGCGCCAGCAAGTGCCCATGCCATTGAGCGATATCACCGGCCCTTTTTTCATATGTGGGTTCCTGGAGTCGAACTCAGGACCTCGTACTTGCCAGGCAGGCTCTTATGCCTTTGAGCTATCTCACCGGCCTGCATCTCACTTTAAACTGGGATATTCATCTCTTCCTGCCTCAGCCATAACCATTCCTACTTCTTGAAACTTCAGACTCAGGCTGAAATACCCCTTGGGCTTCGGCTTGCAGTCCACAGGTCATGGGGACTTGGCGGCCTCCCTAATTCTATGTTCCAACTCCTTTAGTAAATCTCGTCTATCTAATGATCTATCTACCACCCACCTATCTGTAGGTTATGTTTCTTTGCTTTTCTGGAGAACCCTGAAGACGTTTCCGTTTCTCTGGAGAACACTGACTAATATGTTCGAGAAGCAGTGAAGGTTAGAAGAGAGATACACACTCTTTGTCTAGTATAAGCTCCTGCTTTTGGAAATTAAGACATACAGCAAAGTGAAAATTCTTCCATGAGAAGTGTACAAAACAAATGGAGAAGAAGAAGAGGGAAAGACAAAATTTGCTCCACAGTGAACAGACAAAGGAAGACAAAACCAAGCAGTAATTTCACTACTCCTTCAAGGCAGCTAGCATGTGTAGAAAGCCCGTTTTTTACTTCACTCCATTGTATCAACTGCTTTATTGTCCTCCTTGGACACTACTCCTTTGGGTCTCTGCCCTAGTGGGTTAATATAATTTCTCTCTTCCTGTGACAAATGACATTTAAAAATTATAGCAAAACCTGACAAAGATACTGTCCATCTATCATTTATAGTTCAAACATCTACTATTCTCATGTACCTATAATTCCTGAATAGTTTTGAGGTCATTAGGATGAGAGAAAATCTACGACAGTTACTGAGGATCTGTCTTCTCCATATGCAAATTGCTAAAATCTTTTTGTCTTTTCTGACACTTAAGATAGAGAAAGCCACTAGGATACTAGAATTATGTCAACTCAATTACCAGATATTCATTGTCTTTCTACCATGTATAAAACATGTTTGACCTTAAAGACAATAAAATTAGTTTGATTCTTACATATATATTTTTAAAAGATATCCAAGAGAACAAGATTAGGTTATTAAAAGTATGTCCAGAATTAACTGCCAGAAGAATTCTGTGGGGAATGTATGAGGGCAGAGGAGGGAAGAAGAAAGCAAAAACAAACCTACTTTAAAAAAAAAACAAACAAAAAACCTGTTGCAAAATATAGGTGGACAGGAGCACTGGAATTTATGTAATATTAGAAAGATATCATTGTCTTCTCTAAACAGGTAATTGAAGTTTTCTTTTCCCTAAAGATGAAAGAAATTTTGTACATGAGTCAACCACAAACATGAGCAAATATTCAACAAATAGTATTTTTCACAGACTTCAAAGTGCATGAAAATATATTTTCCTGAGTTCTAAGAGGAAAAACTACAGGTCTAAAAGCAGTAAAAGTAGATGCAACTTAGTGATAAAAGTGCCAGAGTAGTACCTTAACTTTTGCTTCAGTATGTTATTGAAAATGGAAATGCAATTCAAGTAAATTAATTAAAATTTTCAAAATAATAATGAAAATAATTTTTCTTTTAAAAAGCTGTCACTGAATGCTAAATTCTCTGAGATTCAGTGTTCCACGTCTGGAGTTGAGTTATTTCTGCAAGGCTAAATGGCTCCTGAGAAGACTCAGGCAATAACATCAACTGACCTTTAGAGGGCTCCCTACAAACCAGCTGTAGTTCATGAACTGTCTCCAGACAACAGGTGGAGAAGGCAAGCACTTTTCTTTAAAGATGGTACACAGGCTTTAAAACACATTTTATTTGGGGATTGCTTTCCCAAACAACAAATAAATCTTCACTGATCTTCAGGCATAGTTTGGAATGTTCCAGATCTTATTTGTAGTTATTTACTACCTTTACTGTGCCAGGGAGCTCTGAGTGTGCTCATTTGTCTTTGTACCCAGAATAAAGCATGCTGCTTGGTGCAGAAGTAGTTAGCCAAAAAATACGCATTGAATTCATCTTCTCTTTTAGTTCACATGGTGTTTAGAAAATGTTATCAGCAAAGGATGAATCTGAAAATAATTTAAAAAGCTGACATTTTTGTAGCTTATAATAATTAACCCATACTTCCATGCATATTACCTCAATGGAGCCTTAAAATATCAGTGAGTCAGATTTTATTATCATTAACATTAATGAGAAGACTGAATCTAAGGGAGTGGAGGTAATAGAGATTCAAATTTAGTTCCTTTGATTTCAATCTCAATGACCTTTTCATCGGATCACTGCTGTTTCTGATTTCCTAGATAATGCAGTGAAAAGTCAGTAACCTTTCAATAAATGTCCCTCAGTGAATAGATTTGTACAACTCGATAGAGGGAGACTCATCAGGTGTGATCTCAGCTAAAAAGTAAGAACCTTGGAAGGGTGGGTGATACATGAAGGGCACTGGGGGTAGGGTGCAGCTTGATGTGTTAGCTTCTACAAAGCTTCTCAAGCCAAAAATACTGAATTACACAGGTGGCAGTATCAGAGAGCAGACCCAGAAAGGAGAGCCATTTTCTTGGTTCGCAAACCAAAGGAGTTTAAAAAACCAGTAGGATGATAGCCAAGCCAACCAATGAATCAGGTAGGGACTGAACCTCAAGTGTGAAGTAAGCCATGATGTAAGAGTGCAAGAGGAAGTGGAAAAAATGAGATTTGGAAAACATGGACTTTGACTCAGCAGACTGGGGCTAACTGAAAAGTTCTAGTTTACTCCACCGTACTATTTCCATCTTAGTGAAGCAGCTCTCAGGACTTAACAGTGCCTCACTTTCAAATGAGATAGAAAGAGGAAGAGGAGAGAGACATTTTTATATAAATAAAAAATGATTCATTTATTCTTACTCATCACTTGATACTTCGTAGTTATACTATGATTCATGAGCTAGAGAAATACATGCTTTGATAAAAGGTACATCTCCCAGTTTGGAAATAAGCATAGGTTGGTGGGACTGCATATTAGTATTTTCCAGAGAAACAGGGTCAATGGTGTGTGTGTGTGTGTGTGTGTGTAAGTGTAAAAGATAGACTCATGAAATCACGAAATTATGTAGGTTAAGATCCAGGAAAACTGTAGATGTGATTCTACTCTGAATCTAAAGACAGAAGAAGACTGATAAACAAGTTCAAAGACAGTAAGACAGAGAGAAAGGATAATTTTATGCTGCCTTTTCTTCTACTCCTGCTTTCCATGGATTAGATGATGTCCACACAGTAAGGAGAGAAATCTCTTCTACTAAATCTGTGGATTCATATGTTAATTTCAACCAAAATGCTTTCACAGACACACCCAGATATAATGTTTAACCAAGTATCTGGGCACCTTGCGGCCTAGTCAAGTTGACACATATAATTAACTACCACTTGCAGTTTCCAGATCAACCCTGAGGATGATAAAGGACATTAAGACTTTAAATGGACAGAAAGCCTCAGAAAAGACAGAATAAGGCCCACTTTTCAATTTTGTGATGTGCTGACCTTTGATAGCATTGAGAGAACAGCAAAACACAGTGGTTATGCCACAGACTGCCTGGATTTGACCCTGAAGGTAATGACCACTAATCCTCCAGTATGTTTTAGTTATTTTTATGGGAGAGCGACTATGAAAGATAAAGCACTCTGAAAAAGTATGATTACCTGTACCAGTGGAAAATTAAATTAAATCTCACACTTTTAGGGCAAGAGAATTTCTTCGGGGTCTACAGGAAAAGTCTGAACTTTTGAGCATCACATTAAGATGATGCAATACGTGAGTGAATTTCCCACCATAACTCTTGTTTACCTCTTCAAATTGCTCTCCCAAAGGAAGGAACAGACTGTTCAAATTTTTCAGTCAATTCAACAAATAGTTACTGGGCATCTACGTCATGCCACAGGCTGTTCTGGGCATTGGGATAGAGCAGATGGAAGGTTTCCTGACCACAGGCAGCTTCCATTCCAGTGAAACACACCTGACTAGGGGGTAAGGGGCATTTCTTGGCTTCCTATCTGCTGTGTTTCTCTCTCAGAGATGATTGGGAGGTAGAAAGCCAAGCTAGGCAGGAATCCAGCAGAAACCATTGCAAAATGAAGAGTAAATTTCACTTGTCTTCTATCTTAGTAGGAAGATCATTTCTAGAAACATTTTCTGTTGCATTTTGCCAGAAAAGATGAACTTCTTCCTGTTCTGCTACCCACCCAGATGCCAGAGAGGACACCTCTCAATGAGAGTCCAGACTCTGGCCTTCAGCCAGTGAGCTGAGCAAAGGACTTCCTCCCAGCAACACACTATCTACAACAGGGCGGGGCTTCGTACGTCATTTCTGGGGCCCTGTTCCGACAGCCTCCAGCCACTTCCCTCTGGTTAAGGAGCCCTGCCTGATCCCCATCTAACCTGTCTGCGCCGTGACTCAGTGGGGCTCTCCCAGAGTGACTGGCTTCCAGGGCTTCTGTGAGATCTTAGGAGAATCTTCTGTCCTCTGACGGTCATGTGTTTCTCCAGACTTTGCTGCTTTCCTGATGTCTTTGCTGTCCGCCATGCCAGGCTCATGTGCACATTTGTCAAATGATTCCAGGTGGTGTTCAAGATGGTCTTAGGAGCGTGTGGGTGGAAAACTCATAGTTTAGTAAATTAATATTTACTTTAATGTTTTAGGAAAGAAGTAACTGGCACAAATAGATGAGTGATGTTTTTAAAGTTTAAAGAGCAGACAACTGAAAATATAAATATTGATATTTTTATGTTAATTTTTAATAGCATTGTAGAATATTCTGCTCTAGCATAGTCAAATTCAATAAATCCTTTATCTTTAAACACTTAAGTTGCTTAAAAATCTTAGCTATCCTATAAAAACTTCAACTGTGGGCCCGTGAGATAGCTCAGCGGCATAAGCGCCTGCCTGGCAAGCCTGAGGTCCCGAGTTCGACTCCTGGATCCCACATACAAAAAAAAGGGCCGGTGATATCGTTCAGCGGTATGGGCGCCTGCTAGCACGCGAGGTCCTGAGGTCGACTTCTGGTACGCACAAAAAAACAAAAACAAAAACAAAAAAACTTCAACTGTTAATGTAGCTAAGTATTTCCAAATATATTAACTAATTTAACAAAAACTGAATTTTATGATAAAAGAAATACAGACTGTCTTAGTTGTCCTCATTGCTGAGATAAAATACCCACCACCCAAAGTTAAAGGAGGAAAGGTTTATTTTGGCTCACAGTGTGTAGAGGTTTCAGTTTATAGTTGGCTGTCTCCAAGGCAGGGTGACATGGCAGAGGGGCATCACGGAGGAGAAACAGTCCATGGCAAAGCAGGGCAAGCAGAAGGCAGCAAGCAGCAAGCAACAACCATGTAACAACCTCTTTCTGTCCTTTATATCTTATCATCTACCCACTCTAAGGGTGGGTAGCACTCACATCCTTAATCCTAGCATCTCATCCTTGATCCCAGCATCACACACCATAGGCCACCTCTGAAAAGCCCCACCTATGACTGCATGTGGGGGGACATCTGGATCCAAGCCATACCACAGACGACCAGCTTTAAACGTGGTACGGAACTGATGAAAGTCTAGGCAACACTGACTCAATGACTCTTCACACAATTTCTGTGGTTTACCAAGCTGAGTTTTAATCCTGGCTCCTACACAACCCTATTGAGTGACCTTGGGAAAGGCTTTGACCTGTCAAGGCCTCTGTTTCCTCACTTCAAGACATAGCTCTGAGGATTGTCGTGCACAGTAAATGACATATGTAATCCACGTGAAATGCAAAACTCTGTTGCAGACACTTGTGTCCATTCAGTAAATGATGATTATTAATCATGCCTGTAATAACAAAACTACCAACTTGTCAGCTCCTACTTACTATTCTGAGCACTACTGAGTGGAAGGATCAGGCTGCTGCCTTATAAACAAGGACTTGCAGGGAATTTCAGGTGAGTGGGATATTCAGGTAGCCCAGGATATGCAGATAGATTCTACCTATACATATGCTAAGAGGAACATAGTGCAAGGATACCGACCGGGTACAGGATCAAGGGGAAACTGCGTTTGGGCAGAGGTCCTGTGATTTAGCTATTGAGCACATTTCCCAGGCATGCTGAAACCTTTTCTGAAATCCCCAGGAATATTTTGGTTTGCCAGTTTATTTCATTGATATACTTATCCCTTAAAAATGACCTGATTTTCCTGAATCTTAGGTAAACGAGAGCTCTGTCCATATTTAATGCTGAGAAATAGAAATTCTGCAGAGTAATAAAGAGAACATGCACATAAATAAGATGAAGTGTTTTTTAACCATAAAACCTGCAGTTGGTTAGTCATTACATTGCAATTGAACCTGATCTAAACAAGGCAGCATGCAATACCACATGAGCTTTTTCTCTTTTAAAAATATCTCATTACCATCCACTGGAACAGCTAAATATAAATATTTTGTTTTTATGGCCTTTATTTCTGAAACATAAAAGGTTTTATGTTTCTAATTCCTAAACAATTTTTTATGGTATTTCTGTTTATCCTGTGCTGTACTTTGAAACACTGTTTAGGGGAAAATGCAATGATTTCAGAAAAATCTAAAGTATTTTTCAATGATTTGTTAGAAAATTCTGAGACACGGGAGTCGTTTAGCCTCTATGGTCTTAGACAATTGCCCTGCTCCACAGGAGTTAGGTTGGTCGAGGTTTTAATCTCCCGGCTTCTTCTAAATTCTCCCTGGTTGCTTTTACTTCCTATTGTTTATTCCAGTGAGTTTCAGTGAAGTTTCCAAGACTGGTTTTGGTAGCAATAAAGGGTTGTTTGGTTGAAGGTTTTCCAACATCAGAAATTAGTTATGCAGGAAAATAACAAGCCTGTAGTCACACTTCTGATGACCTTCACAAGGGGTCGGGCAAAGGACTCAGACAGATGCATACTGCGGTGGTAAACTTCACGCACATCCTTCCCTAGGCAGGGTAATTGCATAGTTGTGCAACCTGTTCAGTAACAAAGGCCTTCCTATGAGAAGGGCTCTTGCTTGATTTGATACTCTGCTACCAGCACCTTGAAATGATGTTTTGAATAATCTTTTATGATGCCGAAGGCTGTCCCAAGTCTAAGCTTTATGCTGTATGAAGTTCCATATGCTTTAGTCATTCAGAGGATAATTAAACAAAAGGGTGAATGGTTAAATTAAAATTAAATTTTACTTATTTCAGTAAATACATTACCTTCCCTCAAAACACTCCCTCTTACTTTGAATATGTTCATTCTATCATTCTTTTCACTTTCTGAAGCAATTCTGGACATCCTCTTTTGCGTGGCCAAATAGTTCTATCCTCCACCTTGACAAATCTCCTTGTCACACATCACTTCTGACATGGCAATTTCTGTCAAGGAAAAATGTTACGGTGTGTCTTCATCCATCTTATTCATGGATCTGGCACCATGTGGCTACCGGCTCTTCCCTAAAGTCAAAACGACCATGACAGATAAATGTTTTGAATGGGTTCAGGACATAGAGGCAGATACTACACTGCAACTAAAGACACTTACAAAAGAGGACTTCCAGAACTGCTTCAGAAAGTGGCAAGAATGATGGGATAAGTGTATTCAAAGCATTTTGGCAATGCAATACTTCTTTTTTAAAAAAAACTAAACATTCATTGTATTTTTAAATGACGCCTCATATATCAATGCCTTCATTTTCTTTTCCTACTCCTCACAGTGTATGGGTCAGTCTTCCTAAAAGTTTTTCTTTCTTGTCCAGGTCAAATTAGTCACTTGGTGTTTTTGTGTTTCCATGGCAACTCATTCTCCTTTCTGGAATTGCACTGTTCATTCTGCATTACGGATGCACATGCGAGTGTCTATCCACCTCAAGTGTGGACTCCAGCTCAGAGACCTGCTCTGGATTCATCTTTGTGTCCTTCTGAAAGAGTGCCAGACACTTGGTGTGGCTCCTTAAATGTCTGACATGAGAAAAATTTCTGCAGGTATTCACACTGCACTTCAGCAACATGAAGCTGTTTCGTGCCCCGAGTACATTGCTCTCTGAGCAAGATAGCAGTATCCTTTCTTTGTACATGCAGGATCTTTATTCATCCTTTAATGCCCCACTAAAATTCTTTCTTCTGGGAAGCCTTTGTTGTACAGGAAAGGCAGAGAGAATCACTTCCCCTTCCTTTCTGTCTCAGCAAATACCCCCACTGCTTTGTAACTATTTGAAAATATCTATTTCCTCACTGTACTGAGAACTCCTCAAGCCTTATGTTTTATTCATCTTTGTATCCCAAGTTTGGCACAGTACCCAGCATTAAAAAATGGAGTAAAGGAAGCAAGCAAGAAGAAAGCAAGCAAGAAAAGGAAAAAGACAAAGAGACAAATCATATAGTTGATTCTCCTAAGATAATGCTGTAATAGATACTCCAAAAGAGCAATTTAGCTTTATTATCTGACATGCCATAGATTGCTTAACTGCCTTTTTCTTTATATCCCAAGGAGTGGGCTGGAAATAGGGGTCCTCTGAGCTAGCTGATTATCAACACAAACATGAAACGTCTGGGCTAATCAGCTACATGGGAACCTATACCATTTCCTGTACAGGAAAGAGAACCCTTAAACTTAAGGCAAACACGTAGTTCCTTTAAAATTATATAGGTATACTGATTGCTGTAATTATAAAGAGAACCAGAAACCAATCCTGCAATTTCCCAGGTATGATTCCCAGGCCTACATATTCATGGAATTTACTGTTTACCACTTCTTTGCTTTTGGTCAATCAAGGTAGGTGGCCTCATGTGCCACTGAGAATTCTCTTTCATTTGACAATAAATACAGCCAAAGGATTCCTTAGGCAACTCATTTTTATATGCTGGAAGCAAGAAAAATTGCTCTCCTTAGTTAGGGGCTTTGTTTTGTAATGTTTTCTTTCTGTTTTATGGTATCATTTCAAGTAGATTTACCTGCTTTAAGCTTCAATGAAACTCAAAGAACTAGAATCTGACCTAAAATGCTCACTACCTTCTCACTGTTATGCTCCCAATGTGTGTGTCATTGTTGCACACGATGTCCCTTCCTTGTACTTGCCTCCTCCTCTGTAAGAGAAGGGAATTTGATTAGGTCTTCCAAACTCTACTTTAAATTTGGAGTTTAAAACCTAGGGCTTAGTATTGGGTAGGACGGGTGATAGGTAGGAATGGAGATTCGATTCATCATTTCAGACCAACTGACAGAGGATCCCTGAGATGGGGCCCTGGAATCTCTTTGCAGATGGATGGATTTGCATGCATCTCTGGGAATCACTGAACAGGGAGATTCCTGCCCCTTCATGTGTCTTCTGTGACTTTCTCTCTGAGGTAGGAACAGAATTCTTGAAGAAAATGATGTCCTGGTCTCTAGTAGGAACCCCACTATTAATATTATTCTTCTGCACTTTACAATTATGTTGGTTTCACTTAGAACGTGTCATTTATGATATATTGATATTTGTGGCAATCCTGAGAATAAGGGAGGCAAATATAGACTCATCAGATACTTATTTGGAGGTGAATTAAAGGCTTTGAGAAATTGAACCATTTGACCAAGTACACACAGAGCCAAGTTTTAACTCTAAATTTGTAATGAAGATGAAAAGAAGGGATTATAAGGGGACCAAGAAGTGGAGGTATGATTTTTTTTGAGTTCTTTATATATTCTAGATGTTAGACCTTTGTGTGAGGAATAGATGGCAAAATTTTTTTCCTACTCTGTGAGTTGTCTCTTCACTCTGTTTTTTTTTTCCTGTGCAAAGCTCTTTAATAAGATAAAATCCCATTTATTGATTCTTTATTATTTCCTGTGTTATTGGGTCTTTTTTCATAAAGTGTTTGCCTACACCAATATATTCAAAAGTTCTACCTATACTATCTTCCAATAGATTTAGGGTTTCTGTTTTAATACTTACGTATTTAATCCATTTCTATTTTAATTTAGTGCATGGTGAGAGATATGGTTCTAAGTTTAATCTTCAGCATGTAGATAACCAGTTTTTCAGCACTATTAAAGAGGCTTTCTTCCAGTAAAGATGTTTAGTACCTTTGTCAAAGATAAGGTGGCTGAGTGTGTTTGGAGTTGTTTCTGTATCTTCTAATATGTTCCATTGACTGTTAGGTCTGTTTTTTTGGCAGTATCATGGTGTTTTTTTATTATGGTAAGCTTTGTAGTATAATTTCAAGTCAAAGATTGTGATACCCACTGCCTTGCCATTGTTGCCCAGAATTGCTTTTGCTATTCTAGGTCTTTTCTGGCTCCAAATAAATTTTAGGGTTGTTTTCTCTAAATCTGTGAGGTATGGTATTGGTGTTCTGATTGGGATTGAATTAAATCTGTATAGTAATTTGGAAGTATGGCCATTTTCACTACATTGATTCTTCAGACCAAGAACAAGGAATGTCTTTCCATTTTCTTTTTGTGGGTACCGGGGGGACGACCTCAGGACCTCGCGCGCCAGCAGGCACCCGTGCCGCTGAGCGATATCACCGGCCCCTTTTTCGTATGTGGGTTCCGGGAGTCGAACTCGGGCCTTTGCACTTGCAAGGCAGGCGCTTAAGCCGCTGAGCCGTCTCACCGGCCCATTTTCTGATATTCTCTTCAATCTCCTTTTTCAGAGGACTGCAGTTTTCAATGCAGAGATCGTTTACTTCCTTCATTACACTGATCCCTAGGCATTCCATCTTTTTTTTTTTTTTTTGATGCTATTGTGAAGGGTGTGCTTTCCTTTATTTCTTTTTCAGTGAGTTTGTTATTTGTGTACAGGAATGCTATTGATTTTTGATTTTTGACTTTCTGTCCAACTACACTGTAAAAACTAGACCTCCCAAATTTAAAGATTCAGTCCAAAAATGGGAATCTGAAATGACTAGATACTTCTCAGATAAAGAAGTACAAATGACAAATAAATATATGACAAAATAGTCAACATCCCTGGTCATTTGAGAGATGCAAATTAAAACAATGATGAGATTTCACTTCACTCCAGAAAGAATGGGTATTATCAAGAAATCAACCAATAACAAATGCCAGTGGGGCTGTGGGGAAAAATGAACTCTTTTCCACTGTTGGTGGGAATGTAGACTGGTGTGACCACTGTGGGAATCAGTGAGGAAATTCCTTAAAAAACAAGAACTAGAGGTTCTCCAGGTATTCCTCTTCTTGATATCTTCTAGAAAGAATTAAAAGCATCATATTATAGTGACATATGCATATCCATGTTTATAGCAGCACAATTTGCAATAGCTAAATCTTGCAAACAGCCCAAATGCCCATCAACCAATGAATGGATAAAGAAGAAGTGGTATTTTTATATAATGGAATACTATTCTGCTATAAAGATGGATAATTTAGGCATTTATAGGTAAAGGGATGTACCTTGGGGACATAATTTTGAGTGAAATAAATCAGACACACATGTTTAAATATCACATTTTTTCTCTGCTATGAGAAACTGAAAGTGTATATAACGACCAAATGTATAATAGATATTGGGAAATTGTAGGGAAATGGTAAGAAAATATCCAAACAGAAAGGGGAACAAGGGAGGTGAGATGGGTAAAGAAGGAAGGGAAAAGAAAAGAAAGAGAATACAAGGAAAAAAAATGGAAACAAAGCTTTTGTAAACAGGGAGGGTAAGAAGGGTTGAAGGCAGGGGAGGGGAATCAGAAAAAAAGGAAGAATCAAAATATATCAGGTACAGGTACAAATTCCCTACGACGAATGTGATCATTCTGCATATTTATAAGATACCAATAAAATGAATTAATAAAGAAGTGCAGGTAATATTGGTAAAGATGTCTGAGTCCAATTTGCTTTTCTTTTTATATTGCTTTCCTGTCCATGGTTATCCAAAGAGAGGAGAAATGTTTGTTTCAAGTTCGGGGTGATGGGAGAACATTTATTGGGAAATAAATGTTTGATTATACACAGATGTGAAATACACATTTGCACACACCTCATGGTTCAGTTGTTTCTGAAAAAGGAACATTAAAAACTGGTCACAGGCTGCCAGTCCCTGCACAGGTTAGGGTGAAGACAGAGAGATAAAGACTCCTGGTCCAGGATATAATGTTTGCAAAAGTGTGGTCTTTACCCATATGCATCAAAAATGCTGATATTTGGGTACTACCCAGAGTATCTGGAAATGCTTCCAAGAAATCACATTTTATACCACGCCAAATACTGCATCTGATGACCGCTGTGACAGTGGGGGAAAGATTAGTGAAATGTTTCAAACATACACGCATTCATCAAACTAACACTTTTAGGCATTCATTAGGGGCCAAACCTCGTGCTGGAGCTTAGCAAGGAATAAAACCAGCAAAAATATCAGCATGTGTGCAGTTTACATTCTTCTTGGGGAACACAGAGTGACAAAATAAAATAATCAATAAAGCATAAACATATATAGTAAATTCAATCCTTCATTGCTTAACAATAGGGATTCATTTTGAGAAATGCATCAGTAGCCAATTTCATCATTCTATGAATTTAACTAGCTTTCAGTTACACCAACCTGAATGGCATTCAGCATCGCTGTTTGATGCAATAAAGAAAAGCAATGTATTTGCCACTGTCTCATTAACAGAATGAAATAAATACCTGATACCTAAAACTTTAAGGAGGAGGAGTTTATTTTTGGCTCACAGTTTCCGGGGGCTTAGTCTGTGTTCAGCTGGCTCCAAGGCAGGAACACATTTTGAAAGTGCCTGGTGGAGGAGAGCTGCTCACAACCTAACAGCCAGGAAGCAGAGAGCAAAGGGAGGAGCTGAGGAGGAGAAAACCCTCTTCAGAGTCACCCCCCTGGGAACCACCCTTCCAATCAGGCCTCACTTCTGAACGTGAGACTTTTAGGTGACATTTTAAAAGCATGAAACTGTGAGATTGCTGCCTGTGCTGCAAGGCACACTGTTTTATAATAAACTTGTTTTCATAAATAGAAGTGTATTGTAACACAGTTAGTATGGTAAATATATAAACTAGTAGTATCACCATTCATTATCAATATCAAGTGTTACATACTGCATATAATTATATGTGCTATCCTTTTATACAACTGGCAGTGCAGTAGGTTTGTTTGCACCATACCATCACAAGACTGTGAGTAATGCATTGCACTGTGACCTCAGCACAGCTAGAATGTCACTAGGTGATAAGAAATTTTTTTTTTTGTGGGTACCGGGGGGTCAACCTCAGGACCTCGCACACCAGCAGGTGCCCATGTCGCTGAGCGATATCACCGGCCCTTTTTTCATATGTGGGTTCCAGGAGTTGAACTCGGGCCCTCACGCGGCCCACGATAAGAATTTTTCAGCTCCGTTATAATCTTAAGGGATCATCATCATATATGTGTTCAATGCCTGAACAAAGTATTTTCATGTGGTGCCTGACTGCCTATAATAATCATAAGTAAAGAAAGTTCTACAGTATGTTTAAAGATGAAAGTGGTAACAAAGAAAACGTTGCAGGGAAAGGAGCGGTAAATATGGAGAGTGGTGGTGCAACATATTTGCAATGTTAGATGGCCTCGTCTGCATGTGACTTTCTGAGAAAGAGTCATTTAAACAAATCCTAGTGGAAAGTGGAGCAAGTTATATCATTGTGGTGCAGCTGGAGCGGGGCCACAGCACCTGTCCTCACTGGTGAGCATGTCCATGCCAGGTGAACTCAGAGCATCATTTAATCATTTTCCTGCAGTCCTGTTTAGTAGGCACCACTCTTGTTTTGTTGCTTTTCAGGTAAAGAATCTGAACGTGAAATATCTGAAGTGCTTACGGAATGCTACTCAGCTGGTAAGCAGCTTTAGATGGTAATAAACCCCATTCTTTCCCCAACACATATTTTTGCAGGTTATTTTTGGCAGGGGCTGGAGACTGGGGTGTTACTTATCCTGAGAGACTGAACTCATTTCCTTTTAAAGATTCAGAAAGCGAAAACCTATTTCCACTTAATGGGTGCCAGCTAATTCCAATAATGACCCTTTACAAGCCTCTGCTTGCTAGAGAGTGTTAACTGTTTAGTAGCAGTCATTTTTAACAAGCCCCCGTAACATTGCCATTACATGAATTATACATGGCTTATAAAATGATTATTTAGTCAGTGGAAAATTAAATCCATCAGTGTTTTCCAAATCTGAGCTAGGACATTCATCAGAAAAACTGTTAAATTTTTAATCAACTGTACTGTGGTTGATGTAGCTATCAGCCTAAATTGCCCTTCCTCTGCCATTCCCCCTGTTGCAGAGTATCGTGTAGAATTACCAGCCTATGATGCTAATTGAATTTTTTCTTGCAAAGATTTAAGACAGAGTGACATGCCATCCAGAATTGAAATAAAAAGCTTGTATGAGCTTCAAAGACACATTTCACACGTAATGAGTGGTAATTGAAAGTTTGAAGTTTTTGATTCTCTTCCTTCTGACCCTACACCTCAGGCTGGAGTACACCTCCATCTGAGATCACACTGACAACGTGCAGACCCTAATATTAGAATTAGAAGATCACACAGTGTGTTAAAAAGATGGTATGCATTATTTAAAAAATGGCGCAAAGGAAGACTCCATGGGAAGAGAGAACGCACTACAGATTTCTCGCAGATACAGAGTGATTTAGAGAGTATATCTTTTTATAAATCTACCCTTTTCTTTCAGTACACTTTAAATCTGATGATAATCCGAAGAAAATCTTATCTTTTTCTTTAGGGAAATTCATTTATGTATTCATACAACACTTTAAATTTGTGTTCGTACCCAAACTAGCATCCTCACAGGTGGATACTGCAAGGATGGAGAGCCAGGGTTGTGAGAACAATTTTCCACCCATGTATCTGGGTCAGACACAGCTGGAATTGGGAATCTAGATATTCAGCATCCATCAGTGCCCTGACGCAGCCCTGTCCACCCCATGCCCCAGCAGCCATTGCAGTGTGCATTTCTGTTTAGTCCCTGATCGATTCTGGATTTCTCAGGCGTGCCTTACTCTTGGCAGGAATGAGTTTATCTACATGATTCTCACATGTACTGAAAACATGCCTGATAATCTTATGAAAATGTGGATGCTCGTGTTTATTGTTCTACAGTGGAGGCTAAGGCTGAATTTCTAACACACTCGCGGGTGAAGTGGATGTTGCAGTTCCTTGATCCACATTTTCAGAAGCAGGATCCAGACCAACGTCTGGAATGAAGACATCTAAGATGCAATTCTTGCCATCTGTCCTGAGTGGAGCCAAGACTGGGTCTGCACCACCATGTTTAAGGGGCACAGATTCCATTATTATGCATTGGCATGGAGCCCAGGGGACCGAGGAAGTGTAGGTACTTTGGTGAAGAGCGTTGTCTACTGGGGAAAGGGGAACTTTTGCCCACTCACATGATTGGGGGAAGCACCATGTATACTTGGGATGCACCTGCTCAGTGGCCTTCATTGTCTTTCCCAGTGTTTTTTGTCCCTCTGCAATCTGCAGATAAATGTTTATTGTTTCCCTAAAATACGCTGTGCTTAGAGAACTCTTTGCATTTGCAATCACTTTTATCTGGAATAGCCTTCATCCTTCTCTGCTTGATTAAATCCTGTTATTTTTCTAGATAGCTCTCGAATAAGATGTCTCCCCTCTGCCTAGGCAGAAGTAATTCTCCCTCCAGTAGTACGCTATTGCCGTGATTAGCCTCTTCATTGTTCTTCCTGTGCCTAAACTCATCCCCACTAGCCCTAGGTTCCAACCTGAATCTCAAACAATGGAAATCAGATTATAAAAATTCTCACTGAAACATCTCCTGTCCTACCAATGGTCACTAGAAAACTTCAATAAGAGTCAAACTTCCTATGTCTGCAGGACATGGCCCCACCTACTCTGGGACTTCTTTTTATCCTGAGGTCCCCTTTACCTGGGCTCTGGTCCCATCAGCCTTGCACCTGTCCCTGGAAGGGAACGAGCTTCTCTTCTCCCAGCCATGGGTGGAGGCATCTGCATAGAATGCTCGTGCTGGGAGGCTGCACTTCCCAATCCTCTTTTCATCCCAGCCTCATTTCACCCTCGCAATCCTGGAGTTGAAGTAGCCACGGGCTTTCTCTATATATCATCCTATATTGCAGCCTTTATTATGACTCTCTGTTACCTCATCTGACTATTGTTTATCTCCTTTTGCAGAATTACTGATTCCACGAGGGAGGGGTCTCCACCTCCTCTGTGATGTGCTGTATCCCCATGGTCTAAAGCAAGAAGGTTAGAAGCTTCCTGTAAATACTGGTTGAATCAATAAATGTTGAAAGTGTTGAACAATTAATAGATCTGAGCTTAAGTGTCAGTACTGGCCTTTGCTAACTGTTTATCTCTCTGAAGCCTCATTTGTCAGATGAGAACCATGAGTCCCTTCTCCGGGATCTCTTTTGAGAAGCAAAGTGATATAATGCACCATAATGCAAGAAACACATTGAGCAGAGCATAAGGTGAGGAAGGCGCTCAGCAAAAGCACTCCTTTGTTTACTCAGGAGTGGCAACAGGAGTTGGCAGGAGGCAGAGAGAGGCCGTGGGACCAACATGGGAAGGTTCAAAGAGCCTTCTCTTTGAACTCTAGGAGATGGCATAAAATGGGGGGGGTTATTTAGAGAATCAGCTTGAAAGTTAGTAATTATTGGATTAATGACCATTCCACCAAGGGCTCCTGTTCGACGATGATGGGTTTATGTATATGTGGACTCAAGGGGAAGATTCTAACCTGCTGCTGTCTGAATGGTGAAATATTCACAACTGGATGTATGGAGTGGAGAGGTAATTATGTGTGCAGCAAACATATGGCACAGGCTATATTTCTCCCGCTGAACGAAACAAGTCCAAATATGTAGCGTACACAAATTCTCCCTCCTATAAATATCCAGATTGGATGATGCTGCAGCAACATTTTGTTAAGTACCAGAATCCCGGAGAAGTCATTGGAAGCATGTTATCAGAGGAACAGATGGTTGGGTCCCTCCTGGTCCGAAGGTATTTCTGGCTGTCATGTGGATATTCTATAAATAAACCCCACTGAAAGGCAAGGGGAGGTAAGCAACCAGTTTCACTTTCCATGTTCACAAAAGAAAGCAATGAAAAAAATAAAAAATAAAAGGTGTCTAGTTTAAAGATGTTCTATCATCAAACCCAAGGGCTAAAATGATCATGAAAACCCAAGATCATCTGCTCCTTCGAGGCGAAACCTCATTTGATTAGGTTCATTTTGACTTTTAGAGACCTTCAGAGTACGGCACCAAAATTCAGTCATGACGTCTGTGGCATTGTTGGAAAACACCGATTACGTTCGTTGCACCGGATCCACTGCATCCTATCTCCTCAGCTTCTTCACATGCTCCCAGTCATGGTCTTGTTCCTGTTCTGGTTCAGAAGACCACCCACAGCTGGCATTTCCAAGTGTCCTACCCTGCCTTCAGGTGAAGACTGTGACAGGAGATATGTTGACCCAGTGCCAACTATCCTGCCATTTGCATGCAATGAACTCTTTCATTTCTCACTACCATACTATGAGGCATGATCATCATTCATATTTTACAAACAAGACTTTGAAGATACTGATGATTCATTTAGGTTCACATAGTCATCAGAAAGAAGATAAGAACTGTGTCCTGGGTCTCTAACTCTTTTCAACTTGACCAGGGCAGGCAGGAATCTTACTCTTTCTTTCTAATTTTCTATACTTTGTACCTCCAAATGAGGCCTCTGCCCAAAGCTGAAGGGACAACCCATTTACTCTCTAAAGAAGAACACAAAACTCACCCATGCATGAGCAAGCAAAAGCTGTAGAATGAAAATGCCCATCCATCCATTCATTCATTCTTTATTGTGATGAGAATGGAGGACACACTTGCTCAAGCCAGAAACTTCCTGCCATTCTTTAGACGTCTCTGTCCTCACCTCCATCTAATAGTTCGCAGTTCTTTGAGCTTTCTGAACCATAGTATCCAGGTCTGTAAAGTAGACAAATGCAGTTTCTTGGGAACGTATCCAGGACCAAGGAGATGTTTACTGAGTGTACATATTAATAAATGAAACCTGAATGTGAGAAAATTTTTATAAAATTCTTTACTCATTTTAAGTTTTATAAATTTTTTCTAGACAAATTGCACATAGTTATTTTTAAGATGCCACTTTTATATCAGATTTTTATCCTGTATTGGTAATAGTCTCCTCAGTGTACAAAGAAAACTAGGGTATTTAAGCTGCAAGGAAATCTTTATGACAAAAGTTCTTTGTTTCTGCATTCAAGAAATAACCCATATTTTAAACTTGAAGAATCTCAATGAAAATATATTAATTTACTTTTGTACTTAATTTTAGAAATTTTTTCTTAAGATTATTTTTTAGTTTGAAGTTTAGGAAATAAAACAGCAATATGTAAATAAGAGTACATAGAGAACTTTCAAAAGTCTTTGAAGATTTTTGGATTGCTGTATTATCACCATAATTATTTGCCTTATAGGACGAGAATGTGAATCAATAGAAAAACAGAAAAATGAATAATTATGTGGAGTTAAATAAGGAGATAGTTGAGTATTTTAAGTTGCCTCATTTGCAACCAAAATTTTAGATTTCCTTTAGAAACATGACCTCTGGGTAGAGAAAAGCATCAGAATCCCACCTGATAAGAGGAGGTCATAGGTCCATGCATGAAGCTCCTGGACCTTTGGCAGTAGTCTTGGTCCTACCAGGGAGTCACTGGAGAACCTGGGCCCCAGATTCCTGGACCTTGATTTACCTATCTATAAGTGCTTTAAGCCGTGTAAGCAGTTTCTAAAATTTTAACATGCTTGTACATCTCACAAAAGCAAGAGGAGTTTTTTACAAATGCTTTGCTGTACACTTAGAATTCCTCATGTTTATCATAATGAACACCTCAATCTAATCCTTACAACCACCTGCTGCCTTTACCATATTATATTCTTTTTTTTTTTTTTTTTTTTTTTTTTTGGGTACCGGGGGGTCGACCTCAGGACCTCGCACGCCAGCAGGCGCCCGTGCCGCTGAGCGATATCACCGGCCCCTTTTCCGTATGTGGGTTCCGGGAGTCGAACTCGGGCCCTCGCGCTTGCCAGGCAGGCGCTTACGCCTCTGAGCCATCTCACCGGCCCCTACCATATTATATTCTTAAAAAAAAAATCAAGGGAAGTTGCATAGAGAGTAGATGCCCTGTACCTTTCATCCAGTTTATAGTTGCAAGAAATCTGGTTCTTACCACATAGAATATATTTACTCATTGCAATATATAATCCTTATATAATCCTACTATACATGTAGAATAATTTCAGAACTATTTTTCCTGTTAACCATGCCCCATAAAAGCAGATTTACTAACCACATTACAGCATTTGTGTAATGCTTACTACCTTTTGCTTTAAATAACATATTTTTTCAGTAAAAATATGTTTTTTCAAGTACCTTCAGTTAGTTATTTGATTCTCCAACACCTTCAGTGTAGTTTTGATATTTGTTGTCATGCAATTAAATTCATTTGGTGCCATTTCTATTCCCTTGGATTTTTGTTGGATCATAACGATTTAATTTGGGACTTTATGAAATACTCCTCTAAGACTTAACATTACACGAAAATGTCTACTCAAAGAAAATCATTCCTCTTCCCTTAGTTCTACTACCTGTTCCTATACTCTGCTTTCTCTGTCCTTTTTCTACCCATCCCCTGTATGTGACCAATATTTTTAGTTTTTGAGTACTTCCTGCATATATTTTTCTCAAATTATATGTTTGTGTATTTTCTTATATCCTCTTCTTATATAAAGAGGAACATTTTTATAGATATAACTTTGTATTTTCTTTTTACCACGTAGCAGTTACCCTGAAAATTATTCCATATTCAAGAGATCTTGTTAAATTTTTTGTAATAACTACATATTATTGTTTTGTATAGGTATACTTTTAAAAAAATCTATGTATGTGTATTTAGGATATTTACAATATTTTGTAATAATGAGCAATGCTTCAATGAATCACCTGTACTTGTGTGTATTTTCATAGTGTCAATTCCCAGGGGTAGAATTATGGGGTCAAAAGACAAGTGAGTATGCAATTTTTGTTGTGTTGTATCCTCCAGAAAGGTTGTAGCCCTTTGTATGCACACCAGGAATATTTGAAGGCAGCCTTGTGCCTTGTAGTTTTGCTAACAGAATATGTTGCCCTAATTTTAAAAAATAAACTGTATTTTTTGAGTAGTTTTAGTTTGATAGCAAAACTGAGTGGAAAGGACACAGCTCCCATGCCCCTTTCTCCCTGTCATCCACAGTCTTCCCCTTTATCGAGCACCCCCATCACAGTAGTGCATTATTTACAGCCAGTGAACTGACGAACCACATCATTATTATCCCAAATTCAGTTTGCATTAGGGCCCACTTTTTTTTCCAATCAGATTTTATTGGTACATTTTAGATATACATAATGATTACACTCATCATAGGGAATTTGTACCTGTACATGATATAACTTGCTTTTTTTTTCCCATTCCCCTCCCCTCCCTTCAAGCACTCCTTCCCCTCCCATTTGCAAAAGCTTAGTTTCCATTTTTTCCTTTTCTCTTTATTTTTTTACTTTTTGCTTCTTTCCTTCCCCCACCCCTCCTTTATTCCCCTCCCCATTTGAACATTTTCTTCCTATTTCACAATACCTATTATACATTTTTGTCCTTATTTATACTTTTGGTTTCTCACACCAGAGAAACAATGTGGTATTTACACATGTGTGTCTGATTTATTTCACTTAAGAATATGGTCTTGGGCCGGTGAGATGGCTCAGCAGCTTAAGCGCCTGCCCGGCAAGCGCAAGGGCCCGAGTTCGACTCCCGGAACCCACATATGATATTGCTCAGCGGCACGGGTGTCTGCTGGCGCGCGAGGTCCTGAGGTCGACCCCCTGGTACCCACAAAAAAAAAAAAAAAGAATATGGTCTCAAGGTGCATGTATATACCTAGAAATGTCTTGAGCTAATCCTTCTTTATGGCAGAGCAGTACCCCATTGTACAGAAAAACCACATCTTCTTTATCCATTCACCAGTTGGTAGACATTTGGGCTGTTTCCAAGATTTGGCTATTACAAACTGTGCCAATAAAAACATAGGTGTGCCTACATCACTGTGGTATGATGCTTTTAATTCTCTATTGACTTTTTATGTGTACTTATTTGTTTATTTATTTTTAATTTTAAAGAGAACAAAAAACAAAACAAAATAAATCAAAAAAGAACAAATTTTCAAAACAACATAATAGGAGGGTAACAATGATTAATGCATTACGTATTGTTATCTTTAAGTTAGTTATTTAGGATACCAGATATTAGCATTCAATTGTCCGAACATTATTGGCACAAACCTTACTCTTCAATGAACTAAGTAAAATTAGTAGTGTATCTATCTTAACCATCTTATATATATGTACATTTTTTTCCTTCCCCTTCTTTCTTTTTCCTATTCCCCCATCCCAGTCTCTCTTTCCTTTTGACCAGTTTCTTTTTGATTCACCATGTCCATTGCACATCTTGGATCTTATTTACTCTTTCAGTTTCTCAGACTAGAGAGACAATACGATGCTTACACATGTGCATCTGGTTTATTTCACTTATGAGTATTTTCTCGAGTTGCATCCATTTACCTATAAAAGTCTCCAGTTTATCCTTCTTTATGGCTGAATAGTACTCCATTGTATAAAAATACCACATCCTTTTTATCCATTCCTCTGTTGATGGGCATTTGGGTTGCTTCCAAGATCTGGCTATTACAAATTGTGCTGCTATAAACATGGGTGTACATATATAGCTGTGGTACGATGTTTTCAACACTTCTGGGAAGATACCCAGAAGGGGAATAGCTGGGTCAAATGGGACCTCCAACCGTAGTTTTTTGAGGAATCTCCACACTGATTTCCACAGTGGCTGTACCAGTCAACACTGCCACCAACAGTGGAGATGGGTTCCTTTTTCCCCACAGCCCCTCCAGCATTTGTTATTAGTTGATTTCTTGATAATAACCATTCTTTCTGGGGTGAGATGGTATCTCAGTGTTGTTTTAATTTGCATCTCTCGAATGACTAGTGATGTTGAACATTTTTTTGTATATTTATTTGCCATTAGTATTTCTTCATCTGAGAAATGTGTATTCATCTCAGATGCCCATTTTTGGAGTGGGTCTTTAAATTTGGGAGGTCTGATTTTTTTGAGTTCTTTATATGTTCTCGATAGTAACCCTTTGTCTGAGGAACAGCTGGCAAACATTTTTTCCCACGTTGTGGGTTGTCTCTTCACTCTGTTGGTGGTTTCTCTTGCTGTGCAAAAGCTTTTTAATAAGATGAGATCCCAGTTATTGATTCTTTGGGATAGTTCCTGTGCGGTTGAGGTTTTATTCATAAAGTCTTTGCCTACACCAATGTCTTCAAGGGTTTTACCTATCCTACCTTCCAGCAGATTTAATGTTTCTGTTTTAATATTTAGATCTCTGTTTCCATTTTGAATTTAGTTTAGTGCATGGTGAAAGATATGGGTCTAGTTTTAATCTTCAGCATGTGTAGAGCCAGTTTTTCCAGCACCATTTATTAAAGAGGCTATCTTTCTTCCAGTGAATGTGTTTGGCACCTTTGTCAAAGATAAGGTGGCTTAGTATGTCTGGGGTTGTTTCAGCATCTTCTAATCTGTTCCATTGATCTTTAGGTCTGTTTTTTTGCCAGTACCACACTGTTTTTATCACAGTGGCATTATAGTATAATTTCAAGTCGGGTATTGTGATGCCCCCTGCCTTGCCTTTGTTGCCCAGAATTGCCTTTGCTATTCTAGGTCTCTTCTGATTCCAAATGAATTTTAGGATTGTTTTCTCTAATTCTGTGAGATATGCTGTTGGAATTTTGATTGGAGTTGCATTAAATCTGTATAACAATTTTGGAAGTATGGCCATTTTCACTATATTGGTTCTTCCTATCTAGGAGCAAGGGATATCTTTCCATTTTCTGATATCCTCTTTAATCTCCTTTTTCAGAGTACTGTAGTTTTCAGTGTATAGGTCTTTTACATCCTTTGTGAGGTTGATTCCTAGGTATTTCATTTTTTTGGATGTTATTGTGAAAGGTATTGTTTCCCTAATTTCTCTTTCAGTAAGTTTGTTATTTGTGTACAGAAAGGCTATTGATTTTTGAGTATTGACTGTGTATCCGCTACACTACTGAATTTGCTTATTAAATCTAGCAGTTTTTTAGTGGAGTTCTTGGGGTCTTCTGTGTAGAGTATCATGTCATCTGCAAACAATGATAATTTAACTTCTTCCTTTCCAATCATTATTCCTTTTATTTCTTTCTCTTGTCTAATTGCTCTGGCTAAAGTTTCCAGAACTATGTTGAATAAGAGTGGGGACAGTGGACATCCTTGTCTTGTTCCTAATTTTAGAGAGAGAGCTTTCAGTTTTTGGCCATTTAGTATAATATTGGCTGTTGGTTTGTCATAGATGGCTTTTACCAGATTGAGATAAAGACCCTCTATTCCAATTTTCTGTAGGGTTTTCATCATGAAAAGGTGCTGGACTTTGTCAAAAGCTTTTTCTGCATCTATTGAGATGATCATGTGATTTTTGTCTTTGGTTCTGTTAATATGGTGTATTACATTTATTGATTTACTTATGTTGAACCATCCCTGCATCCCTGGGATGAATCCAACTTGGTCATGGTGTATAATCTTCTTGATGATTTGCTGGATTCTGTTTGCCAGTATCTTATTGAGGATTTTTGCATCTATGTTCATTAGGGAGATTGACCTGTAGTTCTCTTTCTTAGTTGGGTCCTTCTCTGGTTTTGGTATCAGGGTAATGCTTGCTTCCAGGAATGAATTTGGGAGTATTGCTTCCCTTTCAATTTCATTAAAGAGTTTGAGAAGTAGTGGTGTTAGGTCTTCTCTAAATTTCTTGTAGAATTCTGCAGTGAATCCATCAGAGCCTGGGTTTTTCTTTGTTGGGAGGTTTTTAATTACATCTTCGCTTTCATTGGTTGATATTGGTTTATTTAGGATTTTTAAATCTTCTTGATTCAATGCTTTTAATTCTTTCAGAAAGATACCAAGAAGGGGGATAGCTGGATCGAATGGGACCTCTATTCCTAGTGTTTTGAGGAATCTCCACACTGATTCCCACAGTGGTTGCACCAGTCTACATTCCCACCAACAGTGAAGAAGGGTTCCTTTTTCCCTACAGCCCCACCAGCATTTGTTATTTGTTGATTTTTTGATAATAACCATTTTTTTCTGGATGAGAAGGAATCTCAGCATTGTTTTAATTTACATCTCTTGAATGATCAGTGATACTGAATTTTTTTTCATATATTTATTTGCTGTTTATACTTTTTCATCTGAGAAGCGTGTATTCATCTCAGATGCCCATTTTTGGATTGGGTCTTTAAATTTGGGTGGTCTGATGTTTTGAGTTCATTATATATTCTAGATAGTAATAGTTTTCTGAGGAATAGCTGGCAAAAATTTTTTCCTACACTGTGGATTCTCTCTTCACTCTGTTGGTTTCTCTTGCTGTGCAAAAGCTTTTTTAATAAGATGATATCCCAGTTGTTGATTCTTTGTGATTGTTCCTGTGCGAACGGGGTTTTGTTCATAAAATCTTTGCCTACACTGATGTCTTCAAGAGTTCTACCTATTCTATCTTCCAGCAGATTTAATGTTTATTATTAAATGTTTTATTATTTAGATCTTTCATCCATTTTGATTTTAGTTTAGTGCATGGTGAAAGATGTGTGTCTAACAAGCATGTGGAAATCCAGTTTTTCCAGCACCATTTATTAAAGAGGCTATCTTTCTTCCAGTAAATGTGTTTGGCACCTTTGTCAAAGATAAGGTGGCTAAGTATGTCTGGAGTTGATCCTGCATTTTCTATTCTGTTCCATTGATCCTCGGTTCTGTTTTTTTGCCAGTACCATGTGGTTTTCTATCATAGTAGCTTTGTAGTATAACTTCAAGTCAGGGATTGTGATTCCCCCTGCCTTGCCTTTGTTGCCCACAGTTGTTTTCACTGTTCTAGGTCTCTTCTGGTTCCAAATGAATTTTAGGATTGTTTTCTCTAATTCTGTGAGATATGCTGTTGGAATTTTGATTGGGATTTTATTAAATCTGTATAACAATTTTGGAAGTATGGCGATTTTCACTATATTGGTTCTTCCTACCCAAGAGCAAGGGATATCTTTCCATTTTGTGATATGCTCTTCAACCTCCTTTTTCAGAGTACTGTAGTTTTCAATGTAGAGGGTTTTCTTTTTTTTTACCTCCTTTGTTAGATTGATTCCTAGGTATTTCATTATTTTGGGTGCTATTATGAATGGTGTTGTTTCCTTAATTTCTCTCTCAGTGAGTTTGTTATTTGTTTACAGGAATGCTATTGATTTTTAAGAGTTAATTTTGTATCCAGCTATGCTACTGAATTTTGTTATTAAATCTAGAAGCCTTTTGGTGGAGTTTTTGGGTCTTCTATGTAGAGTATCATGGATCCACTCTTAGTGTGGTGCATTGGATTGGTTTTGATAAATGTATGATGACACATATCCAACATTATACAGAATATAGCATTATACATTATAGCATTATACAGAATAATTTCATTGCCATGGAAGTCTTCTGTGCTATTCTTTTTTTTTTTTGTGGGTACCGGGGGTCGACCTCAGGACCTCGCACACCAGCAGGTGCCCATGCTGCTGAGCGATATCACTGGCCCTTTTTTTGTATGTGGGTTCTGGGAGTTGAACTCGGACCCTCGCTCTTGCCAGGCAGGCGCTTATGCCACTGAGCCATCTCACCGGCCCTGTGCTCTTCTTATTTACCCTCCCATCACCCACACCTGTAACTCCTGGCAATCACCGACCTTTTTAATTTCCCCAGTTTTCATTTTCTATAATGTTATATTCTAGAAAACGGAATCATACAGTAGGTAGCCTTTTAAGATTAGCTTCTTTAGAAAAATGCATTTTAAGTTTCTTCTAAGTCTTTTTATGTCTTAGTAGCTCATTTATTTTTAGTATTGAATGATATTGCATTGTCTGGATGTAACAAATTTACCCATTTGCCTTCTGAAGGGCATCTTGATTACTTCCAAGTTTTGGCAGTCATGAGTAAAGCTGTTATAAATATCTGTGTGCAGGATTTTGTGTGGATATAAGTTCTCAGTTCTTCTGGGTAAATACCAGGGAGCATGATTCTTGGATTGCTTACCATCAGTGTTTCTTTTTATAAGAAACTGCTTATCTATCTTGCAAAATGAAGGGACCATTATGCATTCTCATCAGCAATGAGTGAAAGTTCTTGTTGCTCCACATTTCCATTAGTATTTGTCACGGTCTGTGCTTCAGATTTGGTCAATTGCAGTAGGTGTGTAGTGGTATCTCTCTTTTAATTTGCAATTCTCCCAATGACAAATGATATGGAGCATCTTTTTCATATGCTTATTGGCCATCTGTATATGTTTGGTGAAGTGTCTCTAAAAATCACCAGCTCATTTTTAAATCAGAATGTTTATTTCTAAAGTTGTTGAGTTTAAAGAGTTCCTTGTACTTACTGAAATAATAGTGCTTTATCACATACACTATGTCTTTTGAAAGTACTTCTAGTCTATGGCTTGCCATCTCATTCTCTTGACTATCTTTCCCAGAGTGTAAGTTATAATTTGAAGGAAGTCCAGTTTATCCTTTCATTTTTCACGGAGTGTGTCTTTGGCAGTATATCTAAAAAGATATTTCCATACTCATGGTCATGTAGATTTTGTCCTATGTTTTTTCTAGGAGTTTCATAGCTTTGCATTTAGGTCTGTGATCCATTCTGAGTTAAATTTTGGGAAGGTGGTGTCTAGATTGATTGCCTTGCATGAGAGTGTTCAGTTGTTCCAGCATTATTTGTGGCCCTACTTTTTAATTTACTGTCAATCAGAGAGATGATAAATTGTTTCAAACTGTTGTTAAAACATTCATTTCTTTAGCAATATCTTTTGCAAATAGAAAGGGGACAAAGAGGTGGAGTTGGGAGGGAGGAGGGGGGAAGTAAAAAGAATTAAGATGTGTTATGTCCGTGTACCAACTCTGCATCATGAATATAATCATTACGTACATCAAGCATGTGCTAATAATTATTTTAAAAAGTTAGTTTGGAAGTTCATGTGTATTTGAGGTCCACCTGTATATTTTTTGAATTGTTTTTGGTCCTTTGTCCCTCAATTTTCAAGAAATATATTTCCACATCTTGTTTTATTAGTGCATTTTGGTTATACATATTGATAGGGTTCATTTTGGCAGATTCATATACACACATAAAATATTTTGATCACTTTCACAATTTCTTCACCCACTTGCCCTCACTTTACCCCCTAGTTTCACATTTTGGGGGAGTGCTTCAATGTATATAATATATTTTGATCAAGAATTCTTTATATAGAATCTTAAACTGTTGTATCTGTTGCATGCCACAAATACTTTCTTCTTGTGTTGCAGTTGAGTTTTGAGATTTTTATATAGTATTCTGAGCTATGCATTTTTGAAAATTTTTCTGTAGTCAAACTTATAAAATTTTCTTTATGGTCTCTGGATTTTGAGTCATAGTTAGCAAGTATTTGCCTACTCTGAATTTAAAAAAGAAATTTAACCCATACGACACTTGCATGAATCTACTTTTTATATTTAAATTCTTAGTCCATTTGGTGTTTATTCTTGGGTATGATATGAGATAAGAATTAATTTCATCTTTTTCCAAATGGCTGCTCAATTCTCCTAGTGCCATTTGTTAAAAGTCCATCTTTGCTTGGGGTTTGTCTTAATGGCTGTGTCCTGAGTCATATGCTTTCTGCTGCAGGGTGCTTATTATTAATAGAAGTAGGATCTTAGGCTTTAGTTCTGCTTTTGTTCAGATAATACAGTTTATGTATGGAGCTCTTGTATCTAGAATGCAATGATCTCTTTCTTCTTAGTATGCCAAATAAAACAACAGCTTTCCTACAGGGGTTATGTAAGTCAGCTTTCCTGTTCCTGATACACAATAACTGGTACCCACAATTTAAAGATGGAAAGGTTTAAAAACCTTGTGGTGCAGCAGCAGGGTGGAGCAAAGCTGCTTAGTTTGTGGTTGCCTAGAGAAGCACAGCAGGGGAACAGTGCCAGAGAGAAATGGATGTGGGGCCATACATAGTATCCAAAGCCATGTCTCCATGACCGAGCCAGACATACCCAGGAGCACTCTCTACTAATCTTGTCACATGGCTCATCAAAAGAAATTGCTGTGGGATGCTACAGGTCTGTATATCAACCTAGCATTTTGGGACTGCCAGTGAGAGTGATGGGGAGGGGTGTCTTAAATAAACTTTGGCAGAGAGTCCTTTGCTATTCATAAAGAAGTTTAAAAACAACACTATCCTATAGAAAGTAAGGTTTTTTGTATATAATAACATTTACAGTCTCTAACCCCCAGTAGTTGTATATAAATTATAGGCTATGGGAAATAGGTATATCATCACTATTTAACTACTTTTAACTAGTACCATATCTTTAGGGTCTGGTACAGTGACTTGTAGATAGCAGACAGTAAATAAATCTTTTTTTTTTAATAACTATGAGAATGGAAGAATAAATAAATGCATGGTGCATTACATTAAATCACCTCAAGTTCAATGTTGGAGCAGCTGTAAGAACAGGTTTCAAGACTTAAACACCTATTTCTCAATCACATTTGTATAAAAGTCATGCTTACAAATATATATTCCCAGTAGAGATCAGTTATCTGTGGTGTGTTTCTACTACAGACCAAGTATTGTACTGGAACATTCCACTTCTACTTCTCATTTAATCCTCATCATGTGAGCTTGGCTATGTTTCTGTATTTTGCACAAGGTGAGGCAACTGTAAAGTAAAGATGGGTCTTTTGGGCTCAAGTCCACTAATCTTTTTATCTTAATGGCTTTTTGAAAAGAGTTAAAATTTGTTTTATGCACAATGCAGAACAATACAACAGTTGGATGATGGTCATCCATAACTGTCCATAACCTAACCCTCGTATAATGGCCAACATGTGATAATTACTGATATTTATGAATTATCTCTTGGAAAATTGTCAGAACTTTGCTGCTTATTACAATATGATTAGCATACCCTGATCTGCAGCAGATAATAAATAATTCAGTTTGAATTTGGCAAGAGCAAATGTTTGTCCTTTCCTACTTTCTGTTGTCTTGGGAGGAAATTATTTTCTCCCTTCAATTGTTTACTGAACAAAAAAATATTTACATTATTTTCTAAGCCAGTTGTGTGGTCTGGCCTACTTTTCCCCCATTGCTTTGATGAATAAATTGTGTGAAATCTACTTGCTCTAGTAACGGGAGATCCCGCTAAGAAAACATTCAGTTAGACTCATGCAATAAAGCACACCAATCCAATGTCTGGGTCAGATTTAAGAAATCAATTTCCCACTGCTTCCAAAGAAGTCATTTTATTCTGGAAGACAAGCTATCATGGTGCAACTTGGAAAATGAAAATCTTTATTTAGAACCACTCTGGGTTTTCTGATGGGTCAATAGCTGTGCAGCTGTATTTATTATATGTAAAAATAGATCAAAGGCAGTTTCAAATAATGATGCTATTTTCTTAGTCAGGGATTACTGAGCCCCTCCTGATAATGACATGATAAAAATCCTATGTATTTGTCTACAGCATTTTATTGTCAGCAAAATGTTTAGCAGCATCCATAATACGGAGGAAGGCACACTGAGAATGAGTTGGACTTGAAATCATGCATTTTAGTTTCAATTTGCAGCTGAATGACTTGTTAGTTATTTGACTTTAGCAAGTGTTCAACCCTGTCTGAATCTGTAAAATATGAACCTCGAAATGGAATTTGCATATGAGAATGTTCTATATAATCTAAAATGTTACGTAAATGGAACATTCTTCATTCCTATCATTTTTGTTTCCACAAAAGATAATAAAATCCACATCTGCGCAGTGACTTACTGGAGATGTAGCAGAGTGAACCAACTGGTTGTATCCATTTCTCAAAGTTACTGCTGTTGGACAGTGAGGAAGAACAGGTGTGTCTGACTAACCCTTGGAAATTTTTAACGCACATGATTGTGTGTTACATCCTCTTCTATGTGGTAGGACGAAGCTTGTCTTAATCATTTTCCTGTCTTTGGACAGAAAACCTGGTACCTACAACATAAAGGAGGAGAGGTTTATTTTGGTTCACGGTTTCAGTTCATGGTCAGCTGATACAAGAAAGACATGGCATGCAGCACAGGCCTGGGGGAGGAAAGCTGTTCAACCCATGCCATCCAGGAAGCAGAGAGAGAGAGAGAGAGAGAGAGAGAGAAGAGGAACCAAGGACAAAAATGCACCTTTCCAAGTCATGTCTTCAGTGACCACCTCCAACTAGGCCCCACCTTCTAACAGCACCCTGAGCTACCGAACTCATGAATGGGTGAAGCCACCGATGAGTACAGCACTCCCATGATTCAATCACTTTTCAAATACATAAGGCTTCTGAGAGACATTTTAGACCTACACCATAACAAGGCCGAATTACTCCCCACAGTCAAGGTGCTATGTAAGTTTCAGGGGCTATTAGAAAGAAGAAGTCCTATTTCTTTCCCTCAAAGTGCTCTTGGTACATTAAGAAGGTCAGGCTGATTCACAACCAAATAATTGTGACTGACTTGACCCACTTCACAGGCTTCCAGAACAAAGGATATTATATTTCTTTTGTTTTCCAGACTCTTAGCTGAAGTTTCATTTGCTTCAGTTTGCTGCAAGGTCAGATTTTCTCCTGTGTCCTCCTGCCTGCTCCAACTGTCCAGGAATTCTCAGATTAAGTCTATTTCCATGCAACAGGGAGACAGAAAGAGGAAATGAGCAGTCTTTTTGTGGTCATTGTTGTGTGGCTATGGTTCTCGTTTTGTTCTTCCCTGGTGACATCTTCACCGCCCTTTGTGTCCCTGTTGTATCACCCACAGCGTTTCACCAACTCACAATTACAACTCACTGATTTTTGCTCATCACGTGCTCGCCATGGTTCTGAAGCACAGCAACCTGGGAGAGTAGCTGGAAAGGGGACAGCCCCAGTTTTTCTCCCATGAGCATCTAAACCTGCGCTGTCCCGCAGGGAGTCACTCAAAGGCTGAGGCTTTTGAAATGTTTCTACAAATTAAGACACACCGTGAATATAAATATACACTGGATTTCAAAGATGTGCTATTCAAGAAGAATACAAAATATCTCAGTAAGTGTTTTTAAATATTATTTGCTTAGATGATATTTTATATATTGTAGATAAGTAAAATATATTAAAATCAATTTCATTTTTTCTTTTGACTTTTAAAAATGCAACTACTAAAAAATTCAAAACTGCATAGGTGATTTGCATTATATTTCACTTGGATATTGCTTGCTTCATATTTGATGTTTCCAGATTACCTGTCCATTCTGATTCCTTCCACATGATGGCTTCCCAGCCTGTGGTATTGTTGCTTGCAACCTTCTGTTCTAATAGTCTCAGTTCTGTCAGGGATTTTCTCAAACACTGGCCCCTAACAAGGAAAAGGGAAGAATTCCAATCTTTCCCTTCCAGAAGAGCTCTTGGTTCCCCTTTACATTTACTGACTTCCATCTATGTGACAAGCTATGCATATTTAGGGGAATTTAGAGGGACCCATCTTCTGCTCTTACGAGTGTCCATTTGTCTTTTGGCTAAAGTTTAGAATGCGTTTAGTGATTTCTTGCAGAGAAGAGAAAATATGCTGCCTTCACACAGACTGTGAGGGAAGGTGGTGATGCTAGAAGCAGCGTACTTTATAACGCAACATGGCAACTTAATCTGTTTTGATTTTACTATCAGTAAGATGGCCATAACACTTGTCTTAGCCATTCTGCTATTCAGGGAGCTTATGACTTAATCACCTCTTAATCATTCTACCTAATCCTACCCCTTGGTACTTCACAAGAGGGATTAAAATTCAACCTGTGTTTTTTTTTTTTTTTTTTTTTTTTTTGTGGGTACCAGGGGTCAAACTCAGGACCTCAAGCTTGCCAGGCAGGCGCTTATGCCACTGAGCTATCTCACCAGCCCTCAACATGTGTTTTGAGGGGAATATTCAAACCATAGCAGCACTCCATAACTACTTGCTTAAGAAAGCCTAGCAGGTGGATAAAACTGGAACCAAAATGGTGATAAAATAATACCAGGAGAAAAAAAATACAATCAAGATTGTTAATGGTATACTCTGCACATAGCTCAGCTCAGAAAAAGAAACAACTTTTGGGATTATATGAGTTAGAGACATGGCGTCTCTAGAGGCAAAAGAAGTATTTGAGAGCTTCAGGCATAATTTGGGCCAGCTGGGGTTGAATTGGTCACAACATGCTCATGCCCAGTGGGCCAAAACAAATGCTCTAGTGATCCTCTGGCCACACTGACCACCACCCTACATGACGGCATTCTCCTCTGTAGCAAAGTTCTTACAAATTTAAGAAAACCTAACGATGGATTATAACAAACATCTCGGCATCTCTTTCTCCACAAGAATCTCAAAGCTCCACTCGGTTAAAATTTAAATGTGTCCTTATTAACACATTCCTTCCTATAGTTCACGAAATTCGGGAGGCACATGGAATCCTCAGAGAGGGTAGACTGTTGAAATCTGGATTCTATTTCATGATAACTGGAAGATATGCAAGTTTGTAATCTATGGATTCAGAACCACTGCCTAGGGCCAGGGATATATCTCAGCAGCGCAACACCTGCCTGGCAAGTGCAAGGTCCTGAGTTCGATTCCCAGTACCAACTGTTGGACTTAAGGTTTTTCAACTCTAGGATGATATGGAATTGATATGCATTCAGTTGGAATTGCACTTTGCACTGCTTTGGACTTGGGTGCTACTATGTGTGGTCCAGTGCTCTCTCTCTCATTGCTGGGGGTTACCTGAGTGCTGCTGCTCCTGATCAGCTACACAATCATGGGGGGAAACCACAGACCCCCTACAGTGTACTCTGCGGCCACAGTATTCCACAAATTCCATGAAATATCCAACACTTTATTATACATTAGGCTTTGTATTAGGTGATTTTGCCAAACTTCTCTGGCTAATGAGTGTTGTGAGCACATTTAAGATGGGCTGGACTAAGTGACAATGTTTGGTAGTGTGGGGTCGCTAAGTGCATTTTTGACATGAATTTATCAAATCTAAAAAAGAGCCATTGAATCTGTCATCAAAGCACTAGGGGATGCTGAGGCAGGAAGACTGCAAGTGTGAGCCCAGCCTGGTCAACTTAGTGACTTAAAGAGACCTTCTTTCAAAATGAAAGTAAAAACAGGACTAAGGATATAGCCCATTGTGAAGGCCCCAGGTTTAAGCATCAGTACTGGAAAAAAGGAAGTTATTGTATCAAATCTATGATTAGCCATCTTAAAATTGAAGTGAAAACACATGCCCATGAATAGATATGTAGACCACTCACAACAGTTTTATTCATAGCACCTAAAATGAACTAAATGTTCACCAAGCAGTTGGGGACCAAAACATGTAGCATAATCATTCACTGGAGTATATGTAGTAAATGGAGGAAGAAGCAACACACTGCAGAGAACTAGAACTTGGGAGAAACTCAAAACACCTCTCTCTCTGTCTGTCTGTCTGTCTTTTTTCCTTCCTTCCTTCTTTCCATCCATCCTTCCTTCCTTCTTTCCATCCATCCTTCCTTCCTTCTTTCCTCCATTTCTTAAAATATTCTTGCCTTCCCTGTTTTCTCAAGCTATAAAGAGAAATGAAAAAGTTGCCTGAGCATGAATAGGTTTTTCTAACTAAAGAGGGGGTTTGTCCAAGCATCTGCCTTAAAAAAAAAAAGAGAGAAAACAATTCTCTTCCATCAGAGATCTAATTTCAGAGACAGTTTTAATGATAATTGGCCTATAACGGTTCCTTAGCAACCAGCAACTAACATCTGAAACAGAATTTCAAGTTTAGAAAATGTTCTGATTATTTCAGTTGCTTTTTTAAAGAGGATAGCGTCTGAAAATAGAATTTTCCATATAAAAGATCATTTAAATGAAAGATCAGATAGCTTTAATGGGAGACACAAACTGGTCTCCCCACATACTTTTCCACTTCCTTGCACAGCGTTGGTCAACAAAGTCTGATCTGTGCTTTGGCCTGTGAATCAGCAGACACTGATTCATCCTATTCAAACAAGGGATATGATGACTAAGTAAATCTGAAAGTGTGGTGTTTAAGTACTGGTTCTTTGCCATATAGTTTATGATATTTTGAATCCTATGCAATTAAGCAATATTATCTTGATGTAAAAAGGGATCTCAGATAGACACCAAAAGATCATGGGGATCCTGATAGTAAAAACTGATAATGATTTTGTGCTCTAGATTTCTGATTTGTTGATGTGTCGTTCCCTTTGACCTGTGGTGAGTAGATGGTAGAGATGATGGTGGTAGTGATGATGATGGTGATGTTGGTGGTGGTGATGGCCGTGGTCATGATGGCAACTGTGGTGGATTAACTAATGATCAGATCATAACACCCAGCTGAACTGAATTCGTGTGGTTCTGGGTGTGGAGGGCCCACCTGAGGATTTTTGCTAACAGCATAAAATGAGAACTGGAGGGGAAGATGGTGTGCTGCTGATACTCCTGGAAAACCTTGTCATGCTGGCTTTCCTAATATGAACTCAGCTGTTCTCATCATGAGGGGAGCACAGGGCCTCACTATTGCTGAGGATGGCTCTAGTTGTTTTCAGGGGAGCTCTTTTCCTTACTTTGAGCATCGCTTCCTGGCTCCAGTACAGATCCCTCAGCCTGCTGGCACAGATCCTTCATCCTGCTGGTGCAGACTTTCTAGCTTCCACCACTAACCTTGGGGCCTTCCCAGTGCAGATCCTTGATACAGACTTGCACGAGACATTGTCATGGGTTTTAGGCCTCCAGCTGGACTCATGGAAGACATCGCCATGGGCTCTAGGCCTCTAGCTGGACTCATGGAAGACATTGCCATGGGATCCAGGCCCTCAGTTGGATTCTTTGGGTCTGTAGCGTGTGGACAGATCTCCTGCGCTCTTCTGCATTTGCCTTTTTGGGTGAATATTATAAAATAATTTATAAATTATGTATCTGTATTAAATCTATTCCCTTGTAAACCCTGATTACAACAGTGATAATGGTGATGGTGAGTAGATGGTGATAATGATGGTGGTAATGGTGGTGGTGTTGATGGTGGTGATGGTGATGATGGTGCTGATGATGATGGTGGTGGTGAATAGATGGTGTTGATGATGATGGTGGTAGTGCTCCAGTTTATGAGAATTTTGACTGCCAAGGAGAATGAAATAGCAGATTTATTACCGACACTTTCACCCCCAAAATTTCCCATTATGAGTTGCTTTCTCTCCATTCATTTCATCATAGTATTCTATAATATAAATACTGTATTTCTCTGCCTAACTTACAAACCCATCCAACCTAGTCTCACACAAGTCCTGGACAGATATCTTTCCTTCTAGTGAAAATTTTCTCATTGCCATCACATGGTCAATACATACTTTTCCGATTATCACATGAGCATTCTAGCTCTCATGAAAAGTAAGGTCCAAATTATAAAGAAACCAGCTATTATCATTTTATCTTGTTTTTATTTTTTAATGTTTAGTAAGTGATATGTAACCCAAAGCACAGTATGTGACAGATGTAAAAACACACTACTTACCAATAAGTATATATATATACATTTGCTATACATAGATATAAATATAGAGATAGTTAATAAGGTTACGGAAAGCTATGAAATCCTGAGCAAATTAATTTGCTGAAACGGTGGTATTATTGAATATTTGTTTTCAAAAGTTCAAAAGACTGCAGTGAAAGTTTTTATTTTAAGAGTGATCATTGAAAGAATCAACTGACCTTGCTCTTTTGTGTCTGAAGTCAGAAAGTAAAGAGTGAAAGTGTATCTTAGTGGTTTGCAAGTGATTCAGAGCAGGATGCTCAGCTATTAGAAAGCCATCGATTAGGCTGGAGGAAATGAGTTGGCTGTAGTATGAGATATAAGCCAATGCCCAGGATTGTGAGGTCAGGGCAGTGTGCCAAGGTGGACTGCATTCCCTGGTAGGAGTTAATTCTCATAGCTGACAGCCTGATTTTATTCTAAACCCAGGTTTTCAAAGTTTGTAAAATCTTTACCTTAATATTAAATATTTTCCATTCAGCCTTTCTGTGCCTCAAGATTCATGATATGGTCATAAAACTTTTCATTTCAGTTATAGTCCCCTAACCCACATTTGCAGTTTAAAATTCATTCACTGCTTTTAGACTTGCTATTCTTTTATATTGACGATAAACATTATCTAGAGATTCTATTTGCAGAAGTATTTTCACTCATGAAAATAAGCCAGTTTGCCAAGAGTATTACTCAGAAAATATAGAAACTATTCAAGAATATCAAAGCCATTAGCCAGTGCCGACAAGAGTACTTCAAATAAGGTATATTGGGAAGGGTCACTGCTGAACGGGAAACCAGCAGACATCATTTCTATTCTGGGTTTGACTTTCATGTGACCTTGAGCAATTCACTCAATTTTTCTATGGTTCAATTTCCTCAGTTTTCAAAAATTTGAAATGATAATACCAGGATTCTTTGGGGAATCATCAGATTAGTAAGATGCTTTAGATTCCAGAGACACAGCTAATGTAGAAAGAGCTGATTTTCAAGATTTGCTTCCCAGCAACACCTCTTGTGTTCTCCGACTTCTATTCTCATTTCTCATTTCCTTGTGGCTTTAAGGCCCATGGATTATTATTTTTAAACACTGTATTGTTCTATCAGATTGTTGCTCAGTTTCCAGTGATGAGACAATTGTACATTTTACTTGTCTTTTTCACTTCATCATATTAAACATTAACATAGAATATATAGAAAGTAAGTTATTATCTTGATGATATTTTATAATATCCTAAAAAGAATCTTCTGGCTTCCATCTCTTTTTCTCCAACCATAAAGAATGTAAAGTTGGTTTATTAATCACACTTCAGATCTGACCAGTGGCTACTAGATACCAAGCACTTTTCTAAGCACTTTACTTGCCTAGCTCATTTAGTTTTCAGAAATCCATGAGGTGCGTTTTAATAGTACCTTCATTTTATAAATCAGAAAACTGGGTGAGGCTGAACAAGGATTCGGAGTTACTCAAGCCATCAAGAGCATAACTGTCTCTCAATCTTTGACCTCTTCACTTCTAGTCACTAGTTCATACTCTGCCTGAATTAGTCATTGTTAAATTTGGGTACCTTGGGATATATGTGACACGCTTGTTAAAGGTGCAGTTTCCTGAGACAGATATGGGGACAAGCTTGATGTTGTGGCTTGTTTACTGCACGACAGAGACACTCAAAAACTGAGTGAAGGCCTTTGTTACAAACTTAAGTGAGGACTGAGATTCAGCAACAAGGTCCAGTGGGAAGCCAGTAGGTAACCCTGCTGGCCCCAGGTTCAGAAAGTAAATGGCTACAGTGGACCTTATGACAATGAAACATTGGGTGATTAGACACGTTTGAATAAAAGGCTTGAAAAAAATGCAAATTTTTATGTCTCTGGAGCAAATGCCCCTGTAAGTAGCACTTAGTTACAACCTAACTCCTATTCCTCCTGGCCATTAAACTACTACGGGAGAAGGAAGTAGTCATTCTAAGCCAGGGTTCCTTAACCTCAGCACAGTGACATTTGAAATAGATAATCCATTTTTAGTGGAGGTTATTCTGTACATTGGGGATATTTAGCAGTATTCACAATCTCCAGTGATTACAAACCATTTGCATGGCCTCTCTACTTTTAAAAATAACAAAATACACCTTCAGACTTTGTCAAATGTCCCCTGAAGAACGATTCACCCCCAATAGCTGGAGAAGATTATTAAAGACAGTGGTGAGGCCAGTATGAGAGTCATCGTTCTCCTTTTCACTTGAGCACTTCTCACACGAAAAGGGTCTAAAAAGAATCCATGGTTAAATAAGGCCTGCTCCTTGCTCTCATGCCTATATTCTACTGTAAGAAATACTATCTTTGTAAATAAAATAATTAATTGCTATAAAAGAGCTTTCAAGACTCATGTGGACCCAAGGGCAGGTGCTCATCTCAAACTCCTCGAGAAACAATCCAACCAGGAAAGAGAGAAGTCAATCAGAAACGCAGGCTGAGAATCAGAATAGCCGTGTTGAACAAAATATGGTTTGCTTGCGTGCCATTAAAAGAATACAAAAATAAAAAAAAATAGCTATGGTGGCCTACAGTGGAGTCTTAGGGACGTGACTCCAAAGGAGACAAAGAGAGACAAGGGAGAACAGCTATGTTTCTGGAAAAGCAAATGAGCTTGAACTGAACTGCAGCACTTAGAGCCCACAGCAGGGAGTGGAATACAAGGGAAGCTGAGGTGTGGAGGCAGGAGAGAGGCCTCTTGGAGTAACTTTGCTTGAAATGGGTAGAAGTTAGCTGTGGAGGATAACACAGAAGAAAAGGAAAAGTTAAACTGATATTTTCACAGAATGATTCCAGAACTACCCAGGCCTAGTTATGACACAACAAAGCTTTAAGAAGACATGTGGCTAAAGTAATCAAACCACTTTGAAGATTATGCACTACACAAAGCAAGGGCAGGAAGTAACTGGCCAGAGCTCTGGTTTGTGGTGCTATAATGCACCAAAAGAAAAACCTTCACAGGATGTCTCTCCCTGTCTTGTTGGCACTTCTTTGAGAAATCCCAGAAATAAGAGGCCTTTCTTTTAAGACTTACCAGCCAGATGGCTCTTTAAGAGATTGGCTTTTCTTAGGCCTTCAGGCATGTCGTGCTGATAAAAATTGAACAACAGACTCTCTGGGAAAATACAGAGCACTTTGATTTGTAGTGATAGTTGATTCTCATACTATAAACGCTTTCACACAGCCAATTTCAAGCTGCCATCAAGAAGTCATTGAATAAGGGGTTGGGAAGTGGTGTATTCAGTTGGCCCTTGCTAGCCAGTGTAAGCTGATGTAGGTTGGTTTTGGCACACCGGCCTGGCCTGGTTGGTTCTGAGCCATTGTATCCAGCGTGCCATTTCCCCACTTTAACTAAACAGTTGGACAAAACTAAAGCCTTTGAATTAGGGTTTTTAAATTACCCACTTGTCTCAAGGTAAGAGTTTCTATCTTTGTGACTTTTCATCCATACCTCCCTTTAGAGGGTTCAGGAATGGTATATTCCAGCTGCATGGTCCACCAAAGATTATGAGAACAACAGCCAAATAAACTAGCAGGGAAATAGTGGCCTACATACATGTCATGAGGGTAAACTTTACAATGATATATTTCTCTCTATGGTTATTTGGAGAAGTCTTTATGTTCATGCATTTGGGCAAAGAAGCAGCTATAGTTTTCTGTGCAGCGAGGGCACTCGGAGTGGTGGTGTGGAGACAGAGATTCTTCCAGCTCAGTTAGCAATCTGCAAGTCTGACAAGGCACCAAGAAGGGACAGTGTCTATTCCTTGAGAAAAGAGCAGGAGAGGGAGAAGCACGGGGAGGTAGCTGCATTCACAGTGTCTACGAGTTCTCGTGTTTAATTATACTGAAGTTACAGAGTGAGCCTGAAGCACTGGGAAAGCTTCCCAACTTGAGGGCATCCATTTGATAAAATCTTCATGGGTCCTTGGCTTTTGTCTGTTTATTGCGGAGATGCTGGGAGCAAACTTTCTTGATATATCAGAATTATTAATTTAAGCATCCATTTGGACCCACACATACTCTCTGATTACTCACTTCTGAAGAGTTTTTAAAGGTATTTTAAAAGTAGTATATTTCTATGCTATCAAAATATATTTAAAAATTAACAGTGCCTAATGAAGAGAGAAAACCCTATAATCTGATAGACATCTATGTAATTTTGTCTTTTTCTTCCTAGTCTTTTTTCCTATTTTTTTCTACTATATCATTTTATCCCCAAATATTTAAAACAATGAAACATGTTTCTAGTTCATATCCTTGTATGAAAAACAGCAACAGTGAGTAGATGTTGAGGAGAAAAATAAATCACTAGCATTCCTCACTTCTTACCATTTCTGTCCCTGACATTATCAACTGAAGATTTGAATACAGGCTGGTACAAGAAGTTGGAACACTTAATTTCTCAATTTGAGCCCAGGAGAAGGTGAGTGGGTTGGAGAACTCTGCGGAATCAGAGCAGACCTTTTTGTTTGTTTAATAACTGGATGATGTGGAGTTACCTCATTAGGCCCACGCAGGTTTAATGATGCTTTACTGAGAGTGCATTGGTAGGTCCCGCAGAGGGCAAAAAATGATTTTCCTTGAAGGTTTCTAAGGCATTTGTAACTTCTTCTCCATAATTGCCCCTTTTGGTTTTGATTTGCTTTTAATAGCACAGGCATTTTCCTAAACATTTGCATTTTTAGTGTATCATCACTCCACCAGCACAACTCCTAGTGACCTTTTCCTTTGCTGGAGAGTACATTAGCCAGCTCTGGGCACTCATGGAGAGCTGGGGGTCAGGAGAGTTCATCTTTTTCCTCTTATTGCACCTATTCACAGTCACTAATAACAGCAATGATCTCTGGCATTTTCTAGACTTAGTCTATCTGGTCCCTTCAAAAACAGTAGCTCAGTACACCATTACATCCCTGGGAAGGAAGGAAGAGAGGGTTTTTTAGATGGGATGACAATAAGGGAAAAATTCAAGGACTAAGAACAACACTGAGCAGGCAGAATGGAGGTAAAGTTCAATCTGCAGTTTTTCTTTTTTTTTTGTTTTGTGGGTACCGGGGGGGTCGACCTCAGGACCTCGAGCGCCAACAGGCACCCGTGCCGCTGAGCGATATCACCGGCCCCTTTTTCATATGTGGGATCCGGGAGTTGAACTCGGGCCCTCGTGCTTGCAAGGCAGGCGCTTATGCCGCTGAGCCATCTCACCGGCCCTCATCTGCAGTTTTTCTTAATCCTTTCCTAGCGTCGTGCTTTGCTTGTTACTCCCTCCCCTTTTGTTTATGTAAGAGGGTCCACAACTGTGTAGACGGGGCCATTCATTGAGATGGAGCCCGACACAGGGAGTCCGACAGGCCCACTTCTTACAGAGTGCTTTTAATTACCATGTGGTTGTGATTTAACAGGAAAGACTGGAATAACGTCTTTTGTGTCATCCGTGTAATCTTGTGTAAGCATATCCTTACTTTCTGATGCTGGATAACAAGTTAGGTTTTGTGGCTCAAGATAACATCCCTGGTGCAGAGATGACCTAGGTGGCCTAATCCAGAAAGAAGGAGATTTTCACGGACTATACCATCCCAAAGCTCAAACGACAAAGTGAAATCACCAGACTGGTCCTTTTGGAACAAACATTGAATCTGACGTATAAGTAACATTTCTAGGTTTGCTCTGCTGGTCCACTGTGCTAACAAGCAAGCGTGCTATTAGGGTACTAGGACTGGACTAGGCTAAAATAGAATTAGGTTGTGAAAGGCATCTTCATTGTCAATGGGCCCATACATATGAAGGCATTAAAATAAACAACGTTTTCCTTTGAACTGAGGTGGAGACATTTGATGTTCGCTTTTGTGATCCATCCATGCATAAAGATGTCAGTAATTTTTCAAATATTTTACACGACATTCACTGACTTATCCATGACAAATCCAGGGAGGTTTTATTGCAAATTGTATGTGGGCTATTGAGATGATGAGAATTTTGGTCATAGTGATGATGCTATCGCACCTCCAGTGAGCCTCGAAGGATTTTCATAATGTTCAGAGTTGGTCAAGAGTAAAGACAGAATTTGCATTCAGTTTTCCCTTTCATGAGCTTTTCTTCTCACCCCAAATCCAATTTTTTGTCCTGTGTAGCTCCATCGCTGCCTGTATATAGAGAATTCCTGTTGAACTGCAGTGAATAGCCAAAAAAGAACTTCGGAGCTGCCTTCCCTGTAAAGATAATTGCCTCATGTCCAGATTCTCAGCATTCTGATCTGCCTGGGAGTTCATTTGATAAGAGACTTGATTTGGGCTTGTTTTAGCAGATAAGTTGAGTTAATATTTATTTGAGGAAAGTAGGATTAGTACAGATAGGTGAGGAATGAATTATGCATTCTCTGAGCAGCTGAAGGTCATTAAGAAAACATGCAGCAGCCAGAGATGCTAAGTGAGACCTGCACACTGAGGCCTGGAGGCGATTTCCAAATGTTCTGGTTTCTATTTATTGGAGTCACTTTGGAAATGGTGAGCTGGGACCATTAGGCTGTTAATTCAAATAGAAGAGAACTTTGTAAAAGAGACTGATCCATCTCTATGTAAATATGGAGAAGGCAGTTCTTGAGGTGGAAGAGAGTAAAGGCAGTATGGGGGAAAATTACAGGGTGTGAGTAGTTAAGTCAATATTTATAAGAAGCCAGAGAGGCCTGAGGTGAGGAGAACCAACTCAGACACCCAAACAGAACCTGCATGGGTAGATATTCTAATGCAAAGCACAGAGGTGAATACAACAGAAGCATAATTTAAAACTGGGTAAGCAATGGGAATTTCTTTCCAGAGAAGCAACAACTCTCTTTTGGAAATACCTGAAAGTTGAGATTGGGTCATTATAATAGCTAATATATCACCCTTTGTCCTCACCTCCCATATACCAGGCACTGTGCTAAGTACTTTGCATGAATTAACAGAATAAATTTTCACAGCAGCTCTATATGCTAGATACCATCAAAAGAAATTAATAGGTGGGAATCCCTATAACTTTTGATCATTTTGTTCAAATTCACGAAGTGGAGGGCCATAAAGCAAACTCAGGCCTAGTTGACGTCAGTTGTTACCAGGTGGTCATAAATGCCAGTGCTCACAGTCTGTAGCATGCAAAGGAGAGCTGGAGATGAAGTATGCATATTGTCTGCAGTGTTTAGAGGGAAACAGATTTGCAGCAGTACAATTCTGAGGTTTTATGGATTTCCAGAGTCCTTTTCTATCATAGAGAAAACTTAATCTTTTAGAGAGGAAACATCCCACCTTTGTCAGTGAATAGGCTGAAGGTAAAAATCTTTCTCTGTTGAAGATTGGTGGTTGATTCAGAAGCAAAGTAAAGATGGGTAGAGTTTCCCACATCCTCCAGTGAGAGAGATGCTGAAAACAGAGACAGAAGGAAGATTTTTCTGGGTGTCTAGCATTACTGATTCAATAAGCTATTGTTGAATGCTTGCCATTACCACACAATGTCCTGGGGACTGGATGTGGCACGCGCACCAGGGGCTTAAGCAACACTGTCAAAGAAGCAGAATTTTTGGGAGCAAGTAAATTCTAGCATTGCTGCTAACTAATTAAGTGAAGTTGGATGTGTTCCTTAAGCCCTCTGCATCTCTGCTTCTTCATCTAATGTAGTCATACATAATGAAGTTGAATGCTGAGGGTCATTGTGAGGAGTAAATAAGATAATTCAGGTGAAATGTCTAGCTCACAGTAGCTACACAATTAAAAAGCAATGAGAAGTCAATTCATCATTAAGAATTTATTTACCTCCATTTCCAGTTTTCCTTACAATGTGGCAGAGCCCAGCTTCCTTTGTATCTCCTTCTAAGTATACTGTAGAAATGAGATATTTCACCTAGGTTACTGAAGGATGATAAGAACAGTAGTTTTCCAGGGTATCAAATTCTACATTTCTAGGGTCCACTACTGCCCCCTTCTTTTACTTCACATGATTGATTGAGTGATTAATTTGAGGTGCCCATTTGACTGAGCCAGAGGTGCCCAGATATTTGCTCAAATATTACTCTGTGCGCAAGTCTGTGGGAGTTGTTTCTGACTGAGATTAAAGTTCGAATCAGTCGACTGAGAAAAGCAGATTCTCCTCCCTGATGTTAATGAGGCTTCAGCCAGTCATTTGAAGGTCTGAGGAAGACAAAAACCTTGATCTTCCTGGGAGTAAGAAAGAATTCCTCTTGGCTGACTACCTTGAGCTAGGACACAAGCTTTTTTTCCATTGGATTTGAATAGAAGCATTTGCTCTTTCTAGGTCTTGAAGCTGCAGACTTTCAAGAGAGAACTTACAGGGGCCGGTGAGATGGCTCAGCGGCCTACGCGCCTGCCTGGCAAGCGCGAGGGCCCGAGTTCGACTCCCGGATCCCACATATGAAAAAAGGGGTCGGTGATATCGCTCAGCGGCACTGGCGCCGGCTGGCGCTCCAGGCCCTGAGGTTGACCCCCGGTACCCACAAAAAAAAAAAAAAAAAAGAGAGAGAACTTACACCAGTAGTTTTCCTGGATCTCCAGCTTGCCAACTGCAGATCTTGGGACTTGTCAGCCTGCGTAACTGAGTGAGCCAATTCCTTATTTCACACACACACACACACATACATGCACACACCCTATGAGTTCTGTTTCTCTGATCTATTTGAAGATACTGAAATACAGAGATGGGTTCATGTCAAAGTTATCCTAGTACGCAGTGGAGAAGACAGGGTAGTGTCCTGCATGCTTCGATCCCACTCCAAGTCTTTTTCTGCTTGATTATTTACCTCTTGTTGCCTCCCAGTAATTGTGACTTTATAATTCCAAAGGAAAAAAACCAGATCTGAAGTCTTTTCAGAAAATAAGATGGTACCCAGATTTAGAAGTCATGATTCTGCCTGGACAGGAAAAGAAAGACAGGCCCTGCCAGTATCCAAGACAAAGAGACTGGCCTACTGTTTATTCAACGCATATTGTATACTAAGCAAGCTCATGTGTGTTATCATTTAATCCTCACAAAAATCTACACTGCCTCCATTTTTAGATGAGGACACGGAGGCTCAGGAAGATAACTAAGGTCACAGAGATGAGGTCACATCTTTCTGAATCTGGAACTCACATTCTCTCCAAAATGATAAACACATCGCCTAAAACTCAGCCAAGAATCACATGGGGTAGATGCCCTTTAGAGGACCCTTCCCAAAGCTCCTAGTAGGAGACAGTCCAAGGACCTCTGAAGATGTGCAAGTCATCTGGGTTCTGCTTGTGATGCAGATTCTGGCCTTCCACCTCCCCATCGGGCCGTCTCTCTTTATCTCTATCTGCATATGGCTGCATGGTACACATGCGTCTGGGATGATGCCAAGGCCTGGCAGGCAAGGCTTGTTTTACAGCCAAGCACATCTGCTTTCTGGAGCCTGCCAACCCTGTTAGCTGCTGGCTACTAGCTGGTTGATTACTTCCCTTCAGATCCCAAATACTTCTCAAGGACCTCTTTTTCTGAAGAACCCCTCTCCATCTCTCTCTTCCCTCTGTTCTTCCTGTCCCTCTTTCTTTTATCAGAAATTTTTCTTATTTTACAAAGATTAGCATAATGAAAACATACATTTTAGATGTCTTTTGCTGAAACTTGTAGGCAAAGGTTCTTATATTCAAAAGTCCTGTACTTCTGACTTTACTTATTTACCCTAAACTCAATACCCATTTTTCTCTGCTATTCTTTCCGCTTGCAGAATTTTTACTGTTCTTAATACTCATGTTTGTTCCTGCTGAAGCTGTGCTGTTTCCCATGCAGATAGGATTTCATTTGAACATGATTTTAATTTGATGGATATTCCAGTTGTTTGTCATGCAAGCGAGATCTCTCTGCTACAGCATTATTTTTAGCTATTTCTGGTAACTTCCTACATTCCCATAGTTACTCCAATCACTCTTTGTTGCCCAGGATTGGGGGAAACCCCTTTCTTTGTGTTAATTTGCTTTTATAATATTTTCACATACCACATGAAAACATTTTTACCATGGACTTTTAAGTGACTAAAATAGCATTGATGTTAGATATTTTGTTTATATATGTATATATACTTACATACATATATGTTCATATATATATATATATATATGCATACAATGTATGTGCATTACATATATAAGAGAGAGAGATGTTCAGATTTTTTGGTGTTATTTTGGTTCCCAGTTGCAGATGCTGAAAGTAATTATCAATAGTAAAATTGTGGGTTTGTTAGGAGGTTGCACACCTAGATGGAAAGGTGACTGGGCACAGAGTTAGAATCCAAAAATGGGTGTAAGGCAGCAGCCACGGATGCTGGAGTAATAGGGACACACACAGGGGATCTTGGGTGGACTCAGGAGAAGAGAGCAGGACCTCATTATTTCATGTGAATTTCAGTCTGAGAAAAGAGGCCTGAGAAAAGGCCACTTTTTTAGAGTGAATCTTCAAAAATGAAGGCATAGTTTGGAGAAAGTAAGAAAAGCAAGTTTGAGAAATTATATGCTAAATGAAAGTAAGAATTGTAAAAATAAATTCATGTTATTTCATCTTAAGTATGATTTACAAATGCAATCATGATCTCATTCTTAGAATGGGCAAAAACCGGATCTGTAGGCTTCATTGTTTTGGAGGTAGGTGAATAATCTTTGTTATAAACATAGGAAGCAAAGATAAAATGGTCATCTTTTCCCAACTGCCTTTAATACCATGACTTTAAGGAACATTGCTTTTAAAAATATTTAATACTTTGCTTATTTTTTCCAGGTCTTGAGTAGTCAAATTATTCTCCCTTAAAATTTTTTCGGTTATCTTTGCAGTTTGTCTCTTTTTCAATTATAAAGTGGCTTAACTCTGCCATCTTCTCATCTATTAGTGGTTTATACATTAAACAGGCCCTTTTCCCTCCAAGATCACTGCTATCAATTCTATGAAATCATTTGTAAAATTTTCAGTTCCTTTACAGCTACTTCGTATTATATTCCGCAAGTTGAGCATCTTGGAACAAAAGATGTTTACAACACCTGACTATCATGGGTAGATACAAACAGCAAGAACTTCATACACTCGGACTGGGTGCTAGTATTACAAGGTTGGTAAATGAGTAGGTGATTAGTGACTCATTTTTGCAGGATATTTTGTTACTGAGGCTTTTTTTCTATTGATTTCTGCTTTTTGAGAAATACTGTCTCATGAAAGAAGAATAGGAACAGCTGAATAAAATAAGATGTTTTGATTAAATGCCATCATGAAGTCTATGTGGATTGGAGGGAAGAGACGGGGGAATGTTTGAGACTCAGAGGTAGAGGAAACAGATCACAGAGCAGAAAGTCAAGGTAAATCTTTCATTCTGTAAGCACTAGACAGGGCTCACAGCTCTTGAAGCTGGTTCTTACTGGGGACTGGTGTAGGGATGACGGACACTTTGGAATTGTCATGATATACAGGTTGAGAATTCCTAATCCAAAAATCTAAAATCTAAAGGGTTCCAAAATCTGAAACCTTTTGAGTGTCAAATGATGTCACAAGTGGAAAATTCCACATTTGACCTCATTTCAAAATTGGATTGCATTCAAAATGCAGGTGCACTAGAAACGTTGCGTAAAGTTATCTTCAGGTTATGTGTGTAAGTTGCATATGAAACAAATGAATTTTGTGTTGAAACTTGGGTCACACTCCCAAGATGTCTCAGTATTTATATGCAAACATTTAAAAATTTCCAAATCCAAAATACACCTGTTGTCAAGCGTTTCAGCTAAGGTGTGTACAGCCTGCAGTAGATTAGGTCACAGATACCTCTCGATGGAGTCGGCAGTCTCATCCAAAGCCTCACACTGAGTAGTCAGCAGTCCCAGGAGGAGAGCATGAGTTTAGGCAGGTTCCTCCTCTTCACCTGAGAAATCACAGAAGGGGCTGATACACAAGGCTGTCTGTGGGATACACCTTTATGCTGGGAATGATAATAATAAGAATAAGAGCTCATTTATTGGAAGCTTGCTATGTGTATATAGAGTCACTGTTCAAAGTCTTTCATCTGATTTTCTTTAAAAAATTATCATTGCAAACTCATAAAAAAGTGCAATTATTTCCTCAATTTAAAAGATGGTGTAAATGAATGAACACTAAATCTACTCTTTGTAGTCCGATGCTCTGCTGTGCCACCACCGTGTATCCATCATTTCTCTATCAGGCAGCACATTCTTCATGTAGTGCATGACCATGTCTTCACGTTTTGTTTACATATGCTTTGCACAGCACATTTCACCTCCATTGTTCCCTATGAGAAATAGACACCTACTGATCTAATTACAGAGGGAAAAACGAGATCACATATTTATCATTTACTGTGTAAAAAACTAGCTAATCAGCATTGATATGTTTCAGGAAGAAAATGCAGGGTCTAACAAGAGTCGGTAACAAATAAGCCAAAGTCACTTCCTTAATAAGGCCTAGCCTAATTATTTACAGAGATTGGGTGACTTTTGTAATTGAATAGATGGGTAAAATGTATCATGGGCAAAATTACAGTAACAATGGCACCCACTTATTCTAGGATCACTATGCTTGCCTTTACAATGTTAAAATCATGGGTTTTTATTATAATTTCCTTTCTCCTGGATTCTCATAGAAAGGATTCACCATGGAAATTTGCTTTACAAAGTGAGATCACTGACTCATCAGTTCTTGTGATCTAATGTGCATGGCTTCACAGATTTCCATTTAATGCTTTTCATTTTCAGGCAACTAACACAATGAACAAAACCACAAAGGCCAACTGAAAATAACTGGCATTGTTTATAATCATCCTGGAAATTTGTGGTTTGTATTTTGGGTAGTTAATTTCAGTGCAATACCTGCCCCAGGCAGGAACATTAACCAACATATCTTTAGCAGTTTTATTTATGTCTCTCTTTCCAAAGGAAGAAGTTACACTGAAGTGGGAGACACACCAAAGATGAATGTAGGAGATCTAGGGTTTAGACCTGAGACAAGTTAATACAGAATAGCATTCTGCAGAGTGGATTCACACAGGTGCTTTTTAAAAATGTTTTTATTAGTACATGTTTGTGTACATGATGTTTACATTCACCTCAGGGAATAGGTATATGCATTAGGTATAGGTTGATTCCTTTTATTCCCCTTCCTCTCCCCACCCAGTCTCTAATCCCCTTCCCCATTTTCATTATTATTGTTATTATTGTTGTTAATTTTTGGTTCATATTTAAGACATACAATGATTACAGTCATTGTGGGTAGTTGGTACCTGTACACGACACATCTTAAATCATTTTACATCCTTTCCCCCCACATCCCATGCCCTCAGTCTCTTGGTCTACTTCCTATTTGCAAAAGATATATTTCCTTATTTCCTCTCATCAATCTGGTATTTTTCTCTTAACTGTATTCATACTTAGGATTTTTTGTATGAGAGAAACCATGTGGTATTTAAGCTTGCCTGTCTGATTTAATTCACTTAACATGTTTTCAAAGTGCACCCATTTTCCTACAAATATCTGCAGTTTATCTTTCTCTATAGCCAAGTAGTATTCCATTACGTATAGATACCACATTTTCTTTAACTCTTCATCTGTTGATGGACAGACACATAGGCTACTTCCAAGGTTTAGCTCTTATGAATTGTACTTCAGTAAATAATGGTACGCATGCACTGCCATAATATGATGTCTGTAATTCATTCAGGAAGATGCCTAGAAGTGGAATAGCTGGATTGAATGAAATTTCTACTTTTAGTTTTTTGAGAAATCTCCATCCTGATTTCCATAATGGTTGTACTAGTTTACATTCCCACCTGCAATGTAGAAGCATTCCTTTTTCACTGAAGCCATACCAGCATTTATCATTATTTCATTTCATGATGATTGCCATTCTTTCTGGAGCAAAAACAACTCAGTATTGTTTTGATTTCTTTATTGGCCATGAAGTTGAACATTTTTTTCATGCATTTATTGAACATTTGTATTTCTTCTTCTGAGAAGGATCCATTCATTTGAGTTACCCATGCTTCTGATTCATCCTTTACTTTAGGTAGTCTGATTTTTTTTTTTTGAGCTCTTTATATATTCTGGATATTAGTCCTCTGTCTGGAGTGTAGACAAATGTTTTTCTGTCATGTAGGTTATCTCTTCACTCTGTTGGTTGTTCCTTTGCTGCACAGAAGCTTTTTAATTTGACATAATCCATTCATTGACACTTGATGTTATTTCTTGTGCAATTAAAGTTCTTTTTAGAAAGTCCTTGCCTTCACTTGTGACTTCAAGAGTTTTATCTATTTTATTTTCCAGTCAGTTGTGTTTCTGTTTTAATATTTAGATCTTTGACCCATTTTGATTTTAGTTTACTTCCTGATGAGAGATATGGATCTAGCCTCAGTCTTCTGCATATAGATATTCAATTTATCCAGCATCATTTATAAGGAGGCTATCTTTCCTTCAGTGTATGTTTTTGGCCCCTTTGTCAAAGATGCAATGGCTGAATGTGTCTGAGGTTGTTTATGCATCTTCTACTCTGTTCTTTTGATCCACATATCTGTTTTTGTGCCAATATCATGCTGTATTTTTTTAAATCACCATAGCCTCATAATATAACTTGAAATCAAGTATATAATATAACTTGAAATCAAGTATTGTGATACCTTTTGCTTTGCTTTTGTTGCCCAGGATTGCTTTTGCTTTTGCTACTCTGGGTCTCTTCTGTTCCATATGAACTTTAGGAATGTTTTTATAGTTTTGTGAGGACTGTTATAGGTATTTAGATTCAGATTGCATTAAATCTACATATCAGTTTTGGAAATATGGCCATTTTGAATCAAAGTTCCCCATAAGGTCAACATTGAACATAACGGTTGAACTTGGTTTAGTTCTTGTCCAATCTGATTTACAATCAGAATCATGGACAGAATTAAGTTTGTGAACCCAGGTACCACTATATTGGTTCTGCTTACCCAGGAATAAGGGATATCTTTCCATTTTCTGATGTCCTCTTCAATCTCCTTTGTCAGAGTATTGCCATTTTTGCTGTAAATGTCATTCACTTCCTTGGTTAGGTTAACTCCTATGTATTTGATTTCTCTCGATGCTATTGTAAGTGGTATTATTTTCCTAATTTCTTTCTGTCAGTCATTATAGGTGCACAGGAACTATATTAATGTTTATGTGTTGATATTTTTATTTGCTACATTGCTGAATTTGGTTATTAATTTTAAAAATCTTTTGGTGGAATTCTTTTACTCTTCTATGTAGAGTATCATGTCAGCTGCAAGTAATGATAATTTGACTTCTTCCTTTCCTGTATGTATCCCTTTTATTTATCTTTCTTACCTGATTGCTCTGGCTTCTTATACTAAGTAGATGCCTATATTGGTCAACTTTCTAATTGTGGGACAAAATACTTGACACCCATAACTTAAGGGAGAAGAGGTTTATTGTAGCCCAGGGTTTCAGAAGATTAGGCCATGATCAGCTGACCATAAGGTAGAGAGATCATGGTGGAAGGGTGTGATGGAGGAAAGCTGCTCAATTCATGGTGGCTGGGAAGCAGAGCAGATTGGAAAGGACCCAAGAGGAAGGGGCCAAGGGCTAGATGTCCCAAGGTTGCCTTTATGGCCCACTTCCTCCAAATAGGGCTCACCTCCTAATAGCGTATTCAGTTATGAACTCATTAATGCATTAACTCATTGAAAAGGTTAGTGCCAGCACAATCTAATAACTTCTCTAGAAATCTCTTAATCTATTCAAGTTGAAAATCAAGATTAACTGGCACCATGACCTCAGAGCAAGGCCTTTTCTCCTATTCCATTTGAGGGGATTTTTTTGGGGGGGCAGGGAATGTAAGTCAAGTAGCTCTACAAGTAGCTTCTATAATCTATATTAATATAATTCAGTTGTGACAATTGTATCAATATTTCTCTCAGCTGTCTGAGAAATATATATAAAATATTGATAATGACATAACAAATGCAAGAATATAGATATCCGGAGTCAGGAAGATAGGAAATAATCGCTAATTCCAATATACTGCATAACTGTGATGCTGTCACCTTTAAGGAATGCTTTGTTTTAATGCATTTATTCCTTTCATAAATATTATACAATTATAAAATAAAAGTATGAAGCATGAGTCCCAAGATTACCGAGATCTTACTATGGGCCAGGAGCTGGTTAAAGTATTTTATATACATGATTTTAATTACTAAATCTAAAATCGGGTTCAACTTTTTCAAGAACACTTTAATTTAGAGGTCTTTTAGAACCTCTAAAAGGTTCTAAAGGTATGTGTGTGGCTCAAGACTGCTGTGCTCACTAATCACACTAGCCCACTGTAAATCCTGTAGTTGTGCAATTGTTACACGTATCCTCATTTCACAGATCTTATGAAAGGGGTTGCAGAGCCTAAGAAGTAAGAGTCATTACAGTATTTACATTTCAAACATTATCAGTCATTGGGTTCTACATGCCGTGGAGATAGAAAGGTAAAAGAGAAGTGAATCCTGCCTGCATGGGGGCTACAATTTGTAAGGAAACAGTGCTTTAGCATTTACAAATGGCTTATATCATTGGATGTTGTGATGCCACCCACCTTGTGAGGTAAATAAAAATGAGTATACTGAGTGTATTCAGGAGTTTTAGTTTCTTCACTTGTAAAATGGATTCCTGTTAGATACAGTAACTAATATAAGATTGCCAAGTGCTGTAGTAATAGATGTGATTTTGTGATAATGTAATATCATGTATAAACATGTCAAAATTGTTATCATAAAGTTAAAACATTGTCTTGTGGATCCATGTCTGAAGCATTTTATTTAATTCTTATTTTATACACAGAAAAGTAAGCCACTTTGTTTAACATTCCACAGCTGATAAGTGATACACCCAGGAATAAAAATCAGACCCCTTAACTCATCCTGGGTTATCCCACTACATCGAATGGTCAGCCCCAGAGAAAGACCCTCACTGCAAGAGGAGATTATTTCTGGGACTTAAGAAGGATCTAGTGACAGCTTTTAGGATAAAGACTAAATTTCTTTTTTCTTCCTAACTACATGTCATTGTACAGATTGATGACAGGCAGCAGTGAAAGTCAAGGGATTAGCTTTATATAATTATGAAAGCTTTGGTCTTTTTCTTTTTGGTTCTACTAATATGATTGATAATTGGATCAGACACCAGATAGAATAGAAAATAAAGACAACAGTCCTAGCAGAAATGTCTTGTATTCTGTTGCTAAATATAAATGCTAACAAAGAGAAACCATTTCCTTTCATTTGGGGAATCAGTGTTTGTCATACAAAAGCTTTAATACAAATCAAAAGGGAGCTTTATTTATTGTTAAAATGGAGCATTCACAAAAATGAAGCATGAAGTTGTGTTACTCTTTGGTTCTATTTTCTGGATATTTCTGACCTTCTTCCTTTGGGGAATAAAGTAGAATAGAGCTTCTGGTAGCTTTGAAATAAAAGGGGCTATATGAGTATTTCTGCCCAGAGTCTTAGCTACTTTTCTCTCATTGTTAACTGTCATTGACAGTTAAAGAGGGAAAGGTTTATTTAGCTCACAATTTGTGGAAGTTTCAGCCTATAATCAGCGGGCTCCAAAGCAGGGTGGCATGGCAGAGGGGCCACAGTCCATGGCACCGGAAGACAGCAAAAGCAACAAGAGCAAATGGGAAGCAAGCCTCTTTTCCTCCCTTATATTGTATGCAGGCTACCAGCCCTAGGGCAGGTGTAGCGCTCACACCCCCAATCCCAGCACTAGACAATGAACCAACCACAAACTTTAGATTCAGCCACCTCTGAAAAGAGCATGTCCTCATGAGGCTTTGGGGGGACATCCAGACACAAACCATAACGTGAGCACTTGTGATGAGGGACTAGCAAAATCTTACAGTCCTCGTTCTAGCTGCTACGTTAGCTGAGTGTTTGTGAGACAGTGGCTGCTCCACAGTCCCGGGTTTCTGAGTGAGTCAGTGAGCCAAATGCCACCCACACCTGCTAAACTTCAGTGGATTTGTAGCGTGAGTAAGAAAGACGAGTTCATTGTTTTAAGTATCGAGATTCTGTGTTGACTTTTTCTTGTAACCTATTCTTGTCTCCTGTCATAGAAGTGTTCATAGGACACACTCAGCATAAATGTTGGCATTCTTTTGCAAAATTTTCTTAAATTTCAGTCTGTCTTTTACATTGCAAAATGCTTCTTGAAATCAAAAATATCCTGGCAGCTCAAGAATAGCCCACTGATTTTCCTACTTTGGATCTTAAATATCCCCCAAAGTCCATGTGGTTAATGGTTAGTTGTCAGCTCTGCATTATAGGGAGGTGCTGGAACCTTTAAGAGATGAAGCCTAGTGCAGAGGTCCTTAGGTCATTTTATCCTGATAAGTGAACAAAAAAGTTTTATACCCGTAATAAATGGACCCAGATTGCAGACTACAGGACTATGCTTGCATCAAAAGGATTTCCACTTGAATTGATTATCTGTGCCTATGATTAAAAACTGAAGTCCCTCATTGGTTGTATTCTGAAAAAGAAAACATTTAACATATCTGAAAAAGTTTCACCATAATGTGTAGAATACATTAACTTTATTTTGTTTTCTACTCTGTATTATTACACATTCTCTCTGGCTGTGGTTTTCTAGGGGTTACTGTTAGATATTTCATGTTCCAGTATAAATTCATTATACTATGCTGGGTAGTTCACCCTGATCCAAATGCAAATGCTCTGAAAAGAGAGCCTACTACTTGGTTGCAGCAGAATGTGCTGTAATGAGAAAGTAAAGAATCAGAACGTCAGCACATAGTGTCATAGACCTTAGCCAGTCTGAAAGGGTGAATGTCTAGTATTATGTATGATCATTTCATTGTGTTTTTCTCACATGAAGTTAAAGTCTTTTTGCATATAAAATGCACACAGACACATTTAAAATGGACAGTGCATATATATTCTAAATGTATCCTAAATAATTTGTAGAAGTTTTTTTTTTTCATACCTTGAGTACTTCTTTATATCTTGGCATTATTTTCCTAATCTTAAAATCTTCAGCTAGCATTACCTGCTAATAATTTGGTATAAAGATCTTGGCTACAAATGAGGCATATTTAGGAAACTTGAGATATTACCTCCCTTTTCTGGCAAGTATAGTCATCTTGAGAAAAAAGTAGTCCTTGAAGCAGCCTTATTGTGCTTTTTTTACTCACGTTTAACTTGTCTTTGAAAATTCACTTTGCATTCATTCAACAATGCATATCAGGCTGGGGCATGGTGGCACAGGCCTGTAATCCCAGCAGTTGGGAGGCTGAGGCAGGAGGATTGCTGCAAGTTCGAGGCCAGCCTGGGGTACATAGTGAGTTCAAGGCCAGCCTGAACTACATAGAGAGACCTTGTCTCAGAAAAATGCGTATCATAGGAGTACACAGCTCTTAGAATTGCTTAATATTAATCAACTATCTAGAGAACACAAAGTTTTCAATAAAAATTTGTTGTCATAATGTTTGTTACCCTAATCTTGCTTCTTGTCCTCCTCCAGGTGTTTTTGATTATCTTCCTCCCCTAATCATCTTTTATTTTTATTTTTAGCTTTACCAACACTCTTTTTTTATTAGTACATACTTGTAGTGTATAATGATTACATTCATCACTCCTCACCATAATCTTTATATCATTGTTTCCTTTATATTCTTCAGATTCTTAGACAGACAGACTCAGACAGACAGACAGACACAGACAGAAACAGAGACAGAGAGATAGAAAAATAACAAAAATACTTTTCAAATAAGCCCTGATCACCCTAACAAAGTATTTCTCATGATTGAGAACTCTTTGGCCTATTACTCTGCCTTATTATCTCCATATTTTCACTATCTGAAAATATTTTAATTTATATTTTTAGTTACATGATTATTATCTGGTACTTATGACTAAAATTGGGCTATTTGAAGGCAAAGGAATTTTCTGTTATATTTACTGTCTCAATGCTTATAAATGTGTCTAGATGCAAAAAGATTTGAACAAATTTTTGCTGAAAGAAAAAGGACTTGAAATATAAATCTTTTTCATTCAATGATCAGTGCTTTCTCTTATTTCATAACATTTTATAATTACATGTTGTCATTCTCCAGCCTATCTAATAATCATAGCAATAACATTATCAAACAAAGAAGTGATCTCTTTGGAATATTTTGAGATATTTTGACTAGATTTTTGAAAATGACCAGAGATTTGACAAACAGACAAACAGACTCTTGGGCAGAAAACACAGTATCAGCACAGACCCCAAGATATGAAAACCACAGTTTACTTTTGGATCAATGAGTACAATAGAATACTTAAATCAGAGTAGTGAAATGTAGGAATAAAAGCATAGATCATGGTCAAATTGACATGGTTTTTCCTTTCATTATAAATAATGTAGTTGATATTCAATAGAAAACATACTTCCATAGGTATGGAAAAGTCTATGAGGAAGCTATTTCAACAGAAGTAGGAGTTGAGAATGACTTCTGTCTTTCTTGCTGGTATTTGAAAATATTAAGTGCTAGGAGAATATGAAGAGAAGGGACAATATAAATGCTAGGAAAATATGAAGAGAAGGGACAATTTATTGCTAACAGCTTTTACATAAATGAAACAGACGGCAGAGAAAGAAATAGCAGGATCTATTACTTATTCTCAAATACAAGAAATTATATACTTTAAAAAAGAATACCATTCAAAATTATGATAAAACCATCAAATAGTACAAAATCAGATAAATATTTCAAGATGTGAATCATGATTTAACTCATTCTTCAACAAGATAGAAAAATACAAAGTTTTAAAGATTAGGATAGGAAATTTAAAAAGAAGGTTCCTTTGCTGTTAATGATACAACTTCAGCCTTAGCATCCTGGAAACTTTGTTTATGTCAATAATAGCTTTGCTTTTATTTTTTGGGATCACATATTTGTAATTTTGGAGTTATTTGAAAATTTCAATAGTAGTATATATATTTTATTTTTATTTATTTATTTTTTTTTGTGGGTACCGGGGGTCGACCTCAGGACCTCGCACGCCAGCAGGCGCCCGTGCTGCTGAGCGTTATCACCGGCCCTTTTTTCGTATGTGGGCTCCGGGAGTCGAACTCGGGCCCTCACGCTTCCCAGGCAGGCGCTTATGCAGCTGAGCTGTCTCACCGGCCCCAATAGTAGTATATATTGATTCTTAGAAATTTTTGATTTTTTAGACAGTGTGCTCAAATGATTATTTTTATTTTTTCAAGTGATTATTTTAAAACAAAATTTTACTTACAATTCCCTCGGTATCTTAGAACTATATAAATATTACCAACAGTCCCTATTATAACATTTATATGTTGTTCTTGACTTGTTCACCATGCATGATTACTCCACTTGTCTGGGAGAAAATGGAGAGGAGTTTTCCATAGTTAGGACATTGTCAGAACCATGGACAGCGCCATGGCGCCCATACTTAACATTTAGTTAGATCAGTTCACCTTGCCTATACCATTCTTCCCTTTTCTTGGCCCTATTGCCTTTATGGTCATACACAATTTTAAAGTATGTAATAGCTCCAGCTTGTCTCAGTGAAACCACAAAATATTGTTTAATGCCACTTCATATCAATTTAGCTGCACTTGTTTCATTTTATTTAAGTTTAAAGGCTTTATTAAGTTGGTTTTGAATGTGACTTGTAAAATCAAACATTGCATAAAACTCTTGGCAGGAAAATACTGAACAAATGTGAGTGGTATTTAATTAAAAAATGGGCATCACTGATCCTTAGTGATAAGATATAAGGATAGATGTGAAGGGTTCAGGACTGAGAGAGAGAGAGAGAGAGAGAGAGAGAGAGAGAGAGAGAGAGAGAGAGAGAGAGAGAGAGAGAGAATGTGCAGTAACAGTAGTAGTCAATATAGGAAAAAGATCAACATGTGTATAATAATCTATCATACTGGATAGTGTATGACTGTGATATTACAAAAACAATGAAACCTAAATAGGAAATTTTATAATTGTATATAATTTAAAAACTAATAGATTCTTTCCAAATATATTTAAAACTTATTTTAAATATCCATAACAACTTTACAAAGTAGATATCCTAGGTGACACACCCTGTTTCACAAATAAGGGAAACTGAAACTCAGTAAAATCAAATGACTTTCTTCATGGGTTCCCTCATAGCTAGTAAATAAGAGACTTAGTCCCAGATCAAGGCCTTACTTTAATATTTTCCACCACCAATATATGGCCTCTTCTTAATAAATCTTTATGATATTTACCTCTTATGGCTTGTGTCTAGATGTCCCCTCAAAGCCTCATGTGGTCATAGGTGGGGCTTTTCAGAGGTGGCTGGATCCAGAGTGTGTGATGCTATGATTAAGGGTATGTGATTACTAAATTAATTCACTAATTGGTTTGGTGTAGTTTTGTGTGGATAATGGGAAAGCCCATCCTGGGTGTGAGTGCTATCTGCCCTAAGGGCAGGGAGCCTTTACAGAATATACAGGAGAGAAAGAGGGCTGCTGTCACTTGCTGCTTCTTTACTACTTTGCTGCATTACTGCCTTCTGCCTCCCATGAACTTCTCCTCTGCAATGCCCTTCTGCCAGGCCACCCTGCCTTGGAGCCAGCCAATTGCGAACTGAAACTTCCACAAACTGGGAACCAAAATGAACCTTTCCTTCTTTAACTTTTGGTGTCAGACATTTTGTCTCAGCAAGGACAAAAGTAACTAAGACATTATCTATATTTTAGTTTCAAAGTTTTTATTATATCATTATCAGCAGTGCTCCCCCTATTTTCTGAGAACAGTGGCCTTGGCTTGTGAATAAAACAAGCAGGTTTATTGTTGTCAATAAAACCTGTACAACCAAATGAACAAAAAGCTTTTACCTTTCAAGAGCACACATACTTTCACTGAAAAGACATTTAGTGAGTATCTACCATGGGCCAGGCATTGCGATAAACATTGAGTTGAAGAAGACAGTGCATCTCATCTTTAAGAACTCAAACTAATATGAAGAGACAAAGGATAAAATAAATCTACTGTTACGGAAGTGAAGACACACTTCAGAAAAGACACACCCAGATGGTAGTTTAACACAGATGGCATCCCTCATGTGTACAACTGTAAAGTAAGGGGCTTTTGTTTTTTTTTGGTGGGTACCAGGGGTCGACCTCAGGACCTCGTGCGCCAGGAGGTGTCCGTGCCGCTGAGCGATATCACTGGCTGAGTAAGGGGCTTTTTAAACTTTGCACCCACACACATCGCTTGTCTAACCCAGTCCTAGCTCTGGTAGCAGCAACACCAGTTAAACTTGTCTATTTTTTTTTGTGTGTGGGTACCGGGGGTCGACCTCAGGACCTCGCGCGCCAGCAGGTGCCCGTGCCGCTGAGCGATATCACTAGCCCTTTTTCTCGTATGTGGGTTCCGGGAGTAGAACTCGGGCCCTCGCGCTCACCAGGCAGGTGCTTACACCGCTGAGCCATCTCACCAGCCCAAACTTGTCTATTTTTGCCTGAAATGTGAATACTAGACATCAGAAGTACTTTTCAAAAGATTAGCATGAAAAGAGAGAGCAGGTAGAATAAACAAGCCAATAACTTGAATTACTCACTGGTTAACTTACTGACAGTCACAGATTACTGTCCCTGTCACTTAGTCTAGTTTCATCCTTTTTTCTGCCCATCACCTGAATAAGGTTTCTTCCCTGTGGGTGATCCGAGTATTCATGCCAAAGAATTTACTATTCATTGGGTTGCTACAAATTTCCATTGACCTGAACTATTAGCAAAAGAGTATTAGTTACCCAAGTGACTTCACTTGGTTTCAGACAGTTCTCCTTTTTCTCATTGAGTAGAAGTCTTAGTAAAGAAGTCAAGCATTTCTGTTAAGCATCGTTGATAACTGTCAGCTAAGCAGCAGGAAAAGATTAAATGGCCAGGGTATTTTCTTGGCTTCTAAGTAAATAGAAGCTTGACTATATTCCTATGGAAGAGTTCCTTTCTAAAGAGAAGTGGTCATTGGGATTCAGAAATTCTTTCACTGAATTATGGTGTATAATATTGACAATGGTTCCTGCTACTTTCATTAGTTTATTCCCAGATCCAAGTATTCTAGCCTTAGAAAAAAATGACACTATATAATTGTTATTGGTTTAATTCACATATTGGATCATTTAAGACAATATTTATACTTGAGGGTGTTTTCTTCCAGCTAATGCAATACAATTTATATAGTAGCTACAAAAAATAAGCTATGCATATGTTGTACAAACCAATTAGGCCAAATGCTTATGGATAAAGAATTAAATTGATAAGAAAGGTAATTTGCTTAAACAAAAGCCTCATTTTACTTAATTTGCCATATAATGAGTTCCTTAGTTGGAAAAGAAATTTTATGGGATACTGCTATGGGGGTTTGAGAAGTAATCAGATGTAGATGAGGTCATGTTCTTGTAAGAGATATGATGGAGTTTGCTTCCTTTCTGCTCTCTTCCCTGTAAGACTATTGGAAGAAGACAGGCATGTGCAAACCATGGAGCAGGCCCTCACCAGATACCGGGCCCACCAACACTGTGGTCTTGGAATTCTCAGCCTCTAGATCTGCAACAAATAAATGTGTGCTGTGTGATCCACTCAGTTTATGGTAATCTGATACAGTAGTCCAAAGAGAGGCTTCAAGGTAATGAGAATGGCATGGTATAAATCTACAAACTGGAATGGGAGAGAGTAAATCCTTATGCAGAATAGGTACCTATTCCCAAGAATACAAATTACTAACACCCCCAAAGATGGAAGAGATCCAGTGTAATCCACTGGCCACTAGGTGACTGGCTAGTTTTCTCAAAAACAAATAGCTATAGCTGATCTTGAACACTGGTATCGATTGTTGTCAGGATGGACTTCCAGCCATTGCAGTAGTTGGATGAGCCTTGGAGTTGTGTCTTTTGTGCATGCACAACCTTCATGCTTTATGCTTATGCACAGTCTTACTCCTTCAGCCAAAGCTACTTTGTTCATTGGCCTATATAAAAAGCATCAATACAGTGTGGGAAAGGAGTTGACATCACAGTATGGATTATCTTGCTCTTCTCCATAGTGGATGTTCTCTGGGGACATTATACAGTATACATAAATAGTACAAATTGAAAGAAAAACTACATGTGTTGCTCATAATTTTGCCAACTAAGATGATTTCCATTCATCATTGACTTCATATCCACTTATATTAGATGCTTCTTATTCCCATAGCTTGTGTATTTGCCCTTTTCTTTCTGGAGAACTTATGACAAATGATTCATACAGGTAGTTTCAGAAAGCGCACCACCTCAGCGTGGCATTGAATGCTTGCTCCTAGGACATGAGGTTTCCCCATTTCTCCTAAAGTAAGAGGGATGTCTCAGAGTTCACAAACCTAAAAGCGCAGAGCAGTTTATGTTTTGTGAGTGTAACTTTGACTAATGCAAATCAATGAAGAAGTACAAAGGCTAATATCAGCCAAAGCAATAGGACACTATAAACTTTCAGTTTCAAGATTGAAGTTGGACTGCAAAATTAAATCCAATTAATTGAGAGGGAGTTCCATCACAAATATGTAATATATATCCTCCTGATAATTTTGTGAATGCACCCTTAGCAATCAGCAAAACTGTTCTTGGGAAATATAGAGATTTTTATGGTTGTGGACTGTAGTGGGTAATGATTTGGGTCTAGAATGTCCCTTGAAAATGCTCATGTGTTCTAAGATGGGGCTTTTGGAGGGTGATTGGAACATGAAGGCTCTAACTGATCAGTGAGTGAGTCCATTGATGGACTTATGATTTGCTGACATTAGTAGGAAGTGATTAAAACATAGGAGGTGGAGGTGTGGCCTTGAGAACTATATCTTGTCTCTAGTCCCTTCCTCTCTAGATTTCTTTCTTTCTTCTCTGCTTCCATAGCTGTATGGCTGCCATGAACGGAGCAGCTCTCCTTAGCCACACCTTCCCACCATGATTTCTTTCTGTCTCACCAAAGGCCTAAATGCATGGATCAAGCTAACCAAAACTGAAAATTCAGACTGTGAGCCAAAATAACCCTTTACTCCCTTAAGTTGTTCTCAGGTGTTTTGCTACAATGAAGGAAAGCTGACTGACACACATGGTTTTCATGACAGTGGTGCCCAGAAGACATGGGTGTACCTTCATGGTTCTTTGGTTAGACTGGGAGATTATGGAGACCAGGCAAAAATGGGAATTGGCCTAAGGTTATTTCCTGTTGTGTGTAAAGGATTTATAGATGTAGACTGTGGTTGTATCCCTGGTTTCTGAGTTTATTCATAAGAATTGTATTTAGCAGGTTACAAAGGCCTCATATTTGTTCTTTTTCTTGAGAAATTATGGTATATGTGCTTCTTGATTCCTAATACTGGCACACGACTCGTCTGATGAAACTGGAGTCCAGATGAAACAAAACTGGGAGACTGAAAACAAGTTTTAGGAAAGTAGTATGTCAATACACAAATGAAGATATATCATGTCAATAATTATCAGAAAGAAATTATCATGGAAGAGGTTCTCAACAATAAGATGTAAAGATGATTTGTGTATTTGTAATTTTAAGAAATACTTATCCCAAGTTCTAAATCATAGTCACTGCTACCATAGCTGTAGAATTTTAGAGTAAAGGTGTTTACATGGAGGTTTTTAATCTATTTGGAGTTGATTTTAACATATTGCTTAAGTTAGTATTTTTATGGATATACCTTTTTCCAACTCCACCTACTGAACAGCCCTTTTATCCCCCATTAATGTAGCACAGCACTTCTATCACGTACTAATTTTCCATATAAGGATTTGTTAGTGAATACCGATATCTAATATCATAAGTATTTTCTCTTAGATCACTTTTTCTTTTTTTTTTTTGTGGGTACCGGGGGGTCGACCTCAGGACCTCGCACACCAGCAGGCGCCCGTGCCACTGAGCAATATCACCGGCCCCTTTTTTTTGTATGTGGGATCCAGGAGTCAAACTCGGGCCCTTGCGCTTGCCAGGCAGGCGCTTATGCCGCTGAGCCATCTCACCGGCCCTTAGATCACTTTTTCAATTGTGATTTTTTCGTGTCAATTTTTTGAATCTGTGAATCAATTTGGATTTAACTTATTTGTTTTTGATATTTCACCTTCCTGGATACTGTGGTGCATATGAGTCAGTGTGGGTCCAATCAGGAGAAGGAAGCCATACAGTAAGTTGAACATTATAAAAAATAAAAAAAAAATAGAAAGTAGTAAATTCCCCAGTGTTTATCTTTACCCTCCCCTACACTCCTCCTGCTATTGCTAGCCACTAATAACCCACAATTCTACTCTGAATTTTCATGTAATCGACTTCTCTATGTCCCATGTGCAAGTGAGTTCATGCAGTACTTACTTTCTGTTGCCTGGTTTATTTCACTTAACATAATGATCTCAATTCTATTCAAGTAGGAAAATAGCAGGACTTCATTATTTTTATGGTTGAGTAGTACACCATTGTGTATCTGCACTTATTTTCTTATCCACCCATCATGATATTATTTTGAGAATCGTGCTACAGTAAACCAGGAGCTGTCATTTTGACATATTGATTTCACTTTCTCTGTGTGTTTACTCAGTAATGAGATTGCTGAATCATGTGGTAGACCTCTCTTAGTTTCTTGAGAAAATTTCATGTTGTTTTGGAGATACTCATTTTCATAATAGCTATATTATTTTACATTTCCACCAGTGCTGTACATGAGTTCCCTTTGTCCATATCCTTACCAGCACTTGTTATCTTTAGTCTTTTTTTTTTTTTTGTGGTTACCGGGGGTCGACCTCAGGACCTCGCGCGCCAGCAGGCACCAGTGCCGCTGAGCGATATCACCGGCCCTTTTTTCGTATGTGGGTTCCGGGAGTCGAACTCGGGCCTTCGAGCTTGCCAAGCAGGCGCTTATGCCACTGAGCCATCTCACCGGCCCTATCTTTAGTCTTTTTGATCCTAGTCGTTTTACTGGAATGAGGTGATACAGTACTTCATTGCGGTTTCCATTTGCATTTCTCTGATAACTGATCATCCTGAGCATTTTTCCACATGTATGTTTGCTACTTTTACATCCATTTGAGAAATCCTTTTGTAGGTCTACTGCCTATGTTTTCTTTGAGTTAATTGCATTTTTGCTATTAAGTTTTTAGAATTTCTTATAGCTTCTGGATATTAAACATCTGCCATAAGTGCAGTTTGCACATATTTCATCCCATTTTGCAGGTTCTGTTATGTCCTTTGCTGCTGGGCAGAAACTTTTCAGTCTGATATAATGTCTTTTATCTATTTCTGTTTTGCTTCCTGTGCTGTGGAGGTCTTGCCCATTCCAAAGTACTGAGGCATTTTTCCTGATTCCTTCTGGAAATTTCATGCTTCAGGTCTTAGTTAATTTTCTGTTGACTTTTACATGGTGAAAGAGGTTCTGGTTTCATATCCAATTTCCCCAACATCATATATTGAAAAGACTGCCCTTTCTCCAATGTGTGTTCTTTGTATACCTTTGTCAAATATCAGCTGGCTGTTAGGAGTGAGAAGTTCTACAATACTATTGCATGGTAATAGGACTGAGGATAATGCCAACGTACTATATAGTTCACAAAACCAGAAGAAAGAACTTGAAATGTTTTCATCCTAAATAAACGATGAAAGTTTAAGGGGATAGATATGTTTAACCTCATTTGAAAATTACACAATGTACGTGTGCATTAAAACATCAGATAGTACCCTCTAATTACATAAAATTTTGTTTTATGTATCAGTTAAATTTAAATTTATATTTGAAAGTAATAAAATTAACTTACTAAGAGACTGTAAATGAAAGTAAAAATTCTAATTAAGCAATAAAAAAGCTAGGAATATTTTTCCAGTAGGAAAGTATTAGCACAAGATTATACAATAAAATTAATAGTAACCCAATACAAAAGCATTCAGGAGACACAAAGGTTATTTCCATAAAAGAGGAATACATATATTGTACATATATAAAATATCACAATGATGTATCATTTTGCATCTACAGGACTAGCACAATTAAAATAAAATCACAATACAAAGTATTAGAAAAGATGCACATTCATAGCACCCCTTGTATAATTTTGATGGACATGCAAACTGGTAGCAGATTCACTGGGGGATGTTCTGACATTTCTAAAGTTAAATATTGTTATACATTTTGATTAAGAAAATCCACTCCTAGAATAATACTGGACAAGAAATACTCATGTATAGCATGTATAAAAATGTTTACAGCTATGCTATAAGGAATGTTATGATGTCTGCTACAATGAAAACCAGGAACTTTTAGACTATGATCAAAGAAGAGTAAACTGTGGTATAGTTTCACATAGACTATTCTATAGGGGTCAAACTATAGCAGCAATACAGATGGATCTGTAGTATTATACTATTAATGAAAAAAGTAACTTTCAAAAATTCCATGCTGTTTGTAAATTATCAAAAATGTCTGTGTGTTGCATATAGTATTTATGAATCCAAGTAGGTGACACTATGTAAATAGTAAAGCAAGTACATTTAAATACGGGTTGCCAGTTAATATTGAGCAGAAATCTGGGCTAATGGGGTAATTTTGTAACAGGATGTAAATTATTGTCCAGGTTCTAATGTAGTTTTATATTTTGGGTGACTATGTGTTTATTATATTATTCAAAATAGCTGCATAAATTTTGAACAAATAAAAACAATAAATACAAGATCTAGCTTCAGAATTAGGGAAGGCTTCAAAAGTGCACTAAAAGCTCAAGTTCATAGGATTATGATAACTTGTCTCACATAATGATATGTAGTAGAATTTGCTAATATATATATACTTAAGATTACCACCTACTTACTTGAGTAAATTACCTACTGTCTCTTGGATTCAGAATTTTCAAATAGTAGTTCTTTATCATGCATGAAAAGGATAGTAGTGTCAAAATCATGGGGCTATTGTAAGGATTATATAAGTTAATATTCATAAAGTACTTAATAAGTGCTCATAATAATTACATAGAGCATCTACTCACAGTAAAGCTTAATAGTCATTTTCACTGTCTCCATTTGTGATCTAATTTAAGTCTCACAATAAATCTAGAAGGTAATCCCAGTTTTATTGATGATATTTAGATTAGCTAGGACACTTTCCCAAAGTCTCTTGGTTTAGAATTTAAACCCAGCTCTATAGAACTTCAATTTCTCTCTTGCATTTTCTTCTATATATTCCTAACATGTTAATTTTTAATGATCATCAGTTGACTAAGGATAAGAAAAGTCACCATTACATTCCAATGTTTTTAATTATAGATAATATCAAATATTGCTGTTCAATTTAAATTTTATTATTTAAAATCCCAGGTTCACACTGAGCAGATTTTACTTGGTTTTTCCATTTGATCTAGGAAGAACGAGTTATACTCAGGAAAGTCAAGTTTGGAGGAATAAGTTATTTCATTTATAGTGAGTAGGACAGAAAATATAAAATTTTGCTTAAATTTCCAGTACTTTTGGTTGTAAGCTATATTATCTGAGAATGCTTTCAAGAGTTTGTAATTGGCTAAGACTTTTCTCCATGCCCTGCTGAATTCTGAGAAATGTAAATCAATAGGCAATTGTTCACAGCAATCAAATTCCATCTGAAAATGTAAAATACAACCCAATGTGAAATACCATATCTCAGAGAATGGAACCACTTTCAGATTTAATCTTTTTATTACCTATTGAACTTGGAGCACACACACATTTACACACACCTCCATTCAGAGCACCAGAAGTCAACATTTTCTCAGTCAACATTCATTTTCGACAACCAACGGAAGAAAATGTCAAGTACACTCAGTCCCTGGAGCACCAAGACGAGTTCTTACAAAACTCTGTGATTGATTTTTCTAAAATTAGGTAAGAACTGATCACTACAATGGAACCAACAAATAGTAATTTGTTTCTGTAATAGACTGGGGAGTTCTGGGATTGAGAATTCCTGGTCCTGCACCTGTGCCAAGCCCATGACTGTTATGACGGATGGGCTGATTCTGGATCAGGCATGCCACTCAGATTAAAATGTGTATATGTTATTTGGAGTCTCAAAGGTCATCAAAAAATCGATTGTTTCTAGATGTGAGTTTACATAGAAGGAGAATTACTTCCAAGATGCAAATCCACAAGGAGAAAGAAGGCAATGCATTTTGTTCCCTAAAAATGAATCAGAATCTTTCCAGCCAAATTCCTCATCTTGCAAAGAGATAGAGAAACAGGAAAATCTCCCAATTTCCTAGAGTTAGTGTGTGCCAGAATCAGATCTGGGCTGAAACACAGTGCCTTTTCCATTTCATGAGGGTGGTTGCTGAGCTTATAAACATTTGGTCTCTTGGATTAGAGTCTGTGATCTTACGTCACCTCTCATTCCTGACAAATATGCCACATAGGAGAAATTATCCAGAATCAAGCTTAAACATGTGCTAATAAAAATAAAATTAAAATTAAATCAGGGCAAAAGAAATGATCTAAAAAGCCAATTGGCAGTTTCAAGGTTCTATTTCCTGGCTCCCTCCCCCACTTTGTGCCCATTTGGCACACCCCTCTTTATTAGTCCTAGGCTTTAGCTCATACACATGTTCAGTTTTCACTTTCCTTAAATTAGAGCCTTCTACAGGCTCTATTTGCTGCTTCTTAAGTCAGCATACCTCCCCTTTCTTTCATGCTCAGCTCACAGGATTTCTTCTTTTGTTGCTTCCCAACTACTTGCCACTGCTTTTTCATTTGTTGGAGTTTTTTTGGTTGTTTTTAATTTGTTTGTTTGCTTGCTGGTTCTCTCTGCAGATTTCAAAACTATGCCACAGGTGATATCATTCTTCTGTAGTGCCTTTGGTTCAAGCTTTCTAACCGCACTTCCTTGGAAACTTTCCCTGAGAACATTCCCTCTCCCTACGAGGGCCTCCGAGCTGCCCCATGACCCACCATTGCTTCTAGTGTAGTAAACTTGCTGAAATTATACTGTGTGTATACCCCCATTATACTGTGTGCTCCTTTCTGATAAGAATAAGGATCTGTTTTCTTCACCATTGTATCTATCACAAAGTTTGTGGCACGTATGACTGTGTTCCCTGAATGAACCAGTTTGTATCTTTCCCTGCAGGGGAGCTAGGCAGGATAATAGAGAAGGTATGAGGTCCACATTGCTTTCCTACAGCTCAGGTCTGAGACAAGCACATTCAGCCAAAATAGTCTTGTCTGTCTTTTCTGGACTGCATCTGCCTGAGCTTCCCACCTAGATAGTGTGGGTCAGAGCAAGGATGCCTATGGAGCAAAGTGTCTCGGACCCTGGGTTGAGGGTGGGTGCGGTCCATCGATTTCAGCAGGCTGTAGTGGTATCTCCAGGGGCAGCATCTTAAGCACATGCTGACTCAGAAGACAGGGAGGATCTAAAGGAATCAGCTCAGATGGGATAAAGAGAGGGTGAGACTTAAGGTGATGAGGAGAAAGTTGGGATGCCGTCAATTTGTCCCAAGGGAACAAATTACTGAGAAATTCATGGAATGGAGAAATTACCTGCCTCTATTTATTTTAGATCCTGAAGTCCTAGATGTTTGGGGTGGTGGGGGTTAAGGCTCTGGCAAGGTCAGATGCCTTTTATTCTTCTTAATTCTTCAGTATCAGAATTAACACCTCCCAAGATTCTGCCAACCCCACCTGCTAGCTGATGTTTAAATTTTTTTGTTTGTTCCTTTTTTTCCTCAAGGGTTACTTCTCCAATGGGAGAAGAAATGTAACAATATAGGTATAAAAAGAGCTAAAGCAGATTTCCATAATTTCTTCGCATCCCACGTCCTATGCTTTCTCTCACTTCTGTCGTCTTCTCACAGGCAGGCACAGGGAGCGCCACCTGCCCTTCCTGACCTGGAGCGAAGTCACTTCTGTTCTTGAGGGGTCTTCGTTGTCTCACGGCATGCTTTCTTCATGAAGATAATGAAATCCGGTAACCAACACCAGTCTTCTAAGAGATTACTGTACTTCATGTCCCTGACGTGACAAAACCTGTTTCCTGTTTCCCTGCTCCTTACCTGTTTTTTCTGAAAGAAATCCCTCATGCATCTAATCTTCAAAGTTGATCTTCATCATGCGTTTCGTCTCTTCATGACTTAACATTTCCCGGATCTTGTTGCTGTCTGCCTGTCCCCCACCCCCACTCCCTGCCCTCAGCTAATCTTTACTCCAGACACACTGAACCCTTAGCAGTTCCCTGATCAGAATGCTGTTTAGATTTCATTCACTAATTCACTCACCCATTCATTCAAGAGAAGCAGCCTTCCATTTAAGCTAAGAGCACAGTCTCCAGTCAGAGAACCTGGTTTCCATTCTAGCTCTGTCATTTACCACTATGTGAACTTGGGCAAGTTACTCAAACCTCTCTGTGCTTCAATTCTCTCACCTGTGAAACCACAGTTACATTAGTATCCATCTCATAAGGACACTAAGAGGAATAACTGAGGTGACAATTTATAAAACCCTTAGAACAGTTTCTAGTAGATAATAGCTACTTATTAAATGTCAACTAGCAATGAATTCAATCACTCATATTACATGTTCAAGAAAGGTGATGGTAAAATGATTATTCTACTCATATATTCACTCATTCAAAAGGTTTTTATAGAGCACTAATTACCTGTCAAGTACTATATAAATCACTGGGCGTATATGGTGAACAAGTAAAAGATGGTCCTTGTTCTTGGGAACTTACAGTCCAGTGGGGTTGATGGAAATTAAAACTTTAAACCAAAAGTAAATTCTTTTTTTTTTTTTTTTTTTTTTTTTTGGGTACTGGGGGGTCGACCTCAGGACCTCGTGCGCCAACAGGCACCCGTGCCACTGAGCGATATCACCGGCCCCTTTTCCGTATGTGGGATCCGGGAGTCGAACTCAGGCCCTTGCGCTTGCAAGGCAGGCGCTTACGCCGCTGAGCCATCTCACCGGCCCCAAAAGTAAATTCTTTATTAAAATTGTGTTGAGAGCTTGAATGAAAATGTGCCATTTTATGAGAGAAACAAGAATGGAGGAAGTCCTTTAAATTGGGGACAGATAGATCAGGCCTTCTAGTGGATACTTTGCTTACAGTCAAATGCAAAGAATGAAGGAACAACCACAGAAAGATGCAGGAACATTGTAGAGATGCATGGAGGTGTGATAGAAGTGGTAGGACGCCTGGGTGAAGGGACCAGGGTAAAGTCTACAGGGAAAGTAGGCACATTAAAGAACTAGAAAAACTGGAAAGTAGACTGCATGGTGAGAAATGGAGGGAAAGGGCATCTTTCTACCTGGCCTCCACTTCCCCTAGAATAATTCTGGACCTTGCTTCTGTCCCCTAATTCCATACTCATCCGTCATCCTGACTCAAACTTAAAAACTCAGATAAAGAACCCCCCAAGAATAAATACTCTGATATTGTTTCTTTCTAGGTGAATTTAGAAGATTCTTCATGTTTCCCATAATCCTGGGCACCAAGCGTTCCACAGCATAACATCTTTCTGATTATACATAAAATCGTCGGTTGATTAAATGCTCTGCTCCTCTAGGCAGTGACTGTCTAGAGTCCTAGTCAATCTTCAGTGACTACTAATCCTGCTACATGAGCGTCTAATGAGACGCTGGAAGTCTGGAAAACAAATAGAGACTCATAGAGCTGCTGTAATAAACAGTAACTCCCACTTCTGGCCCTGGTTCTGCCATTGTGTGATTGAAGAGGCTGAGTCCTCTCCGTTTTCAACTTCCTCACTAAGTAGAACAACAAGAAGAAAATGGTTCCTGTGTTTTCTTTTCTTAATCAGGCATCATCTGATTTTATAAAAATCCAGGGGCCTAGAGTCATGTGTAAATTTTCTTATTCTAATCATTAAGAAAAGTGTAGGATATTAAAGTTACATGTTAACTTAATAATGTACTTTAAATTTAGTGTCCTTTAAGTCCTAGATATCAGTGTAGCTGTGGGGAATGAAGTAAAGATTGAGAGGGACAATGTCTTCCCCCCCCCTAAGGTGCTAAGAATCCAGGGATGGTGAAGACTGACAATGAACAAGCGATATTCATAATCTAATACTGTGATGAGTACGAATCTACAGACAGCTGAGGGCAAAGGTTGTGTGGGTAAAGTAGGAGCACATCTTACTATCAGAACAAAGGAAGAGCTCTCTAAAACTTGGGCCACATAAAGCGAGAGAGAGGCTCTGTCTCAGTGATGCAGGATGGCTAGCATGGTAAGACTTGAACTGGATGAATCATTTTTGCCTACAAGGAAATTATAAAGAAATGGATTTTTAATAAAGAGGATTTGATTTAAACTTTTCCTTCTCGGGAGATCAGAACCAATTGAGGCACATACATTAAAGTCAAACAGAAATAAAATGCTGGCTTTATTTTTGATTATGGTGCATTAGAGAATGTGGCGGGGACCTGAATGTTGAATCTGGTTTTCTGGTCCTTTCTCTACGTCTTTTGCATAGAACCTGCATGTAGAGATACCTGAGTTTGTAGATCAGATATTTTCCCAGCCTCCCACATGTAGGTCAGGATGTGCTCACATCCATGAGCCCAGCAAGGCTGAAAGTACACGTCAAGAGGAACCTCCTGATTTGCCTTTGCAGGGTGTCTCTGGCTCCTTAACCAAGCATGTCCCTCAGGTGGATGAAGGGGTAGAGACCAGAAAGCCTCTGTTCTGTGAGTAATGCTAGGAGAACAGAGAGCTCAGAAAGGGCTGCCTTTGGCATTCTTGGTTCTGTCCCAATCCCTGCAGGGGGACAAATCACTTCCTTCTGGAAAGAGTACTGAGTGGTGGAAAGAAGTGAGGATGTTTCTATTTGATATTTATATGAAGGTCCAAAGCAGGAACACAGGAAGAGGGAGTTAATGCATTTCCCAAACAGATATCATGTTTCCTTAAGACCTTTAGGTGTAGTAGTTATTCCCTTTAGATAAAGGCATATACTGCCCTACCTTCATTCATTTCTTTTTTTTTTTTTTTCTGGGTACCGGGGGTCGACCTCAGGACCTCGCACACCAGCAGGCGCCCATGCTGCTGAGTGATATCACCGGCCCTTTTTTATATGTGGGTTCTGGGAGTCGAACTCAGGCCCTCGTGCTTGCCAGGCAGGCGCTTGTACCGCTGAGCCATCTCACCGGCCCCTTCATTCATTTCTTCATCTTTGTTCACTTACCAAATAACCTACTTAACTCCTCAAAAACATAAGCCCTGCTGTGGGCACAGAGGATACACAGATGCATATGATGGAGCCCTTGCTTCAAGGAGCTCACACATTGGGTAAAGAACAGACACAGATGTTACAATGCAAAAAGATGTTCTGTGAAGAGGAGACAATTTGTTGCTCCACTCAGGAATAATCCAGAAAGGTTAGCACTTGGACACATTCACTGCTCTGTGCCCTGAACATAGTTTGATTTAATGGCAGACAGTGAAAGTTATCTGTGGGCTCCTAAGTTCAAATTCTAGCTATGTGGGATGGAACTCTTCTGTTTCTTCATCTTTGTATGAAGGAAATAATTCTTCTATAGGGTTGTTTGTGAATCAAATAAGATAAAGTACATAAATTACCATACTTGGAAGAGGCTTTGTACACCCTGTACTCAATGCAAGTGGTATTCAAATTAAAGAAACAAAAATATTGAAGGGAAGAGATTCAGAGCAAGTTCTGCTTACAGTCTTAGAACTGACCATCCTAACCAGACAGTGAACACTTGCAGCTTGACTGTACCTGTCATTTTCACAGTGTCCTGTCCTTTCCTCTTCAATAGTCACCCTGTGAAGGAAGATTTTGATGGACTTGTGTTGGGACAAGGAGGCAGTTGCAAGCTGAGGCTATAGCACTCTGCTCTGCCGTGAGCCTGGGGAAAGCCTAATTGATACTCGGGGTCCAGACAAAGGGTGAAAATGGAGGCCATGCAGTCTCTCTTCTTGGGCCATACTTACATCTAAATTCAGTAAGTAGAATAAAAGTATATTGATTTCATATGATTTGATCGGATTGTAGACTTGATGAGAGCAATTTCCTTGCTAGTTTTCATTGTTTTGATTAATAATAAGTTGCCTTTACATCAAGAATTTGCAATGCAAAAGTCACTAATTTTATGTGCTTCCTGACAAATAAAGTGTACTTATTTTTACTATTTCTAGTTTTAAAGAGATTTCCTTTAATTTTTTTTCTTTTTATATATTCTGTTGAGAATTTTTCTTCACTGAGATTAAATTGTCATCCTCTTGGATTCCATCACAATCTCAAACTGTGCTGATTTACATGATTTTAGCAATTGAAGCATAAGCTATACCCTCATTTAGTTTACAAAGTTTTATTTTATTTTATTTTTATTTTTTATTTTTTTGTGGGGACCGGGGGGTCGACCTCAGGACCTTACGCACCAGCAGACGCCTGTGCTGCTGAGCGATATCACCGGACCCTTTTTCGTATGTGAGTTCCGGGAGTCGAACTCGGGCCCTTGCGCTTTGCCAGGCAGGCGCTTACGCCGCTGAGCCATCTCACCGGCCCAGTTTACAAAGTTTTAATACATTTTTTTCAAAATGCAAACTAAATGTAAAAGCACAAAAAATAAAAATTGTTTTTAGAAATGTTTGTAAATATGCAAATATCTTGAAATTAAAATAAAATCAATTTATAATTAGTTAATATTAAAATATCAATTATTAAATTTAAATATTTATGTAAAGCTTCATGTATTGTTTGCAAATTTAATTAAATCTCACTCAGTTTTTTAGCAGTAATGCTTTTCTGTGTTCCAGCATATAAACATCTATCTAGTTACCAATGTAAAAAACTGCTTCATGGCTTTTTCATGTACAGTACAAATGTACGAACTTTAAGAGCTACAAGAATAGTTTAACTTAGGAAAATGTTCATTAGTAATCTTGTGAAACTGATGGGGAAACTCACTGAGTTATATCTTTCCTCTGGAACTATTAGATGGGATATGAAGATGCTTGAGAATATAGATGCTTTGCATAATTTGTCACGCACAGGCTTGCTGTGCTTCTACTCTCTGTGAGGAAAGATTGCACAAGTTAATCAATCTCTTCTCCTGCTGAAGATTTTGCTGCTCCAATCCCCCCAGCATCTATGTCTGACACTAGCAGTGATTCACCTGCAAATCTTTATAAAATTTGAGTGAACTGAACTTTTGTTTCCAGGACACAGAGCAAGAGATGTGGAGAAGCATTTCCCTGGGGCTTGAACATGCACAGGAATGGAAGTTCAGGATTAGTGATCATGCCAAGTCAGAGATAAGAGGTGGATGCCAAGGAGTGGAGGTAATGGTATATTCTTTTAATAAATTTATTTTTCAATATGTTTGTACTATATAGTTGCCTTTCAAAAGCAAGCGGCTCTGGCCCAGTCCTCAGGATAAGACTACAGAGGGACAGGTTGGGTAGTTAATGACTAAACTAGGGATGAAATTGAAGATGAATCCGAAAAACTGTGGGAAGACAACCTTCCACATTTGATGTGAATATTAAAAAAAAATCATAGCTTTGTGACTCCCCTTGTCTGAAGTTTATGGTTAAAATAGTAGCACACAGAAGCTACACTCTCCAAGCCTCTCTCTCTGTTTCTCTCTCTCCCTCTCCAGAATTTACAGCCCCATCTTGCCTCCGAATGGTTTGTACTCTGCTGCATGAAAGGCAGGACAAATAGGAGAAATACACCTTCTTCCTTTGTGCCTTGACCTAAAGTGGAGCATAAAATTGCCTACAGAAGGCCCGTCCTAAACTGATCACTAATAACGCTCCTCTGGAGACTGCTGCAGTCAGCAGTTTCTCTGAATAACCATATTTTAGAGACATTCAGATTCCCAGAGAGATTTACTGGGTCATTAAGGTAAGGCTTAAATTGCTAAACAATGCAGATTACTTTGCCCTCTGCCTCTGTGAACTATCCTTTTAGATTGCCCAGCGTGTTGCTTGAAAAGACAATATATAGTTCAGGGGCTCTGAGCCCAGAAATCTTTCATCCAGGATAAGAGCTAGGGTGCATTGCACCCTGATAGGGGCGCTTCTCCATTCATGTGATAAATCAGCAGGGCACTGAGCATCTCAGCCCCTAAAATGACTCTTTTACCTCTGTGCAAGCATTATTGAATTCCTACTATGTGCCCAACACAGTTCTTGCTGCCAGGGATATGACAGTGCACAGATCAAATCCCTGCTCTGTGGAGCTTATATGTATTGGGACGGTAGGCAATGGGACATTGTCAGTATAAATACCAACACATCAAATGATAAAGAAGGTGAAGAACGGCCAGGGTGACAGTGCGCGCTGGGTGGTGTTTGCTGTTTAGGTTAATCAATCAAGGAAGGTCTTCCTGGTAATGTGTTGCATAAGCAGAGCCCTGAACTGAGTGAAAACGCAGACCATGAATACGCCCGGGCAAGGGAGAACTGCGGTTCCCGGGACAGCGACGTGCAGATGCCTCACCTGGGCGGTGACGGCCAGAAGCCAGGTGCACAGGCAGTGGGCACGGGCAGGGCAGCAGAGCGGTAAGGGTCCCAGAGCAGGGTGGAGACTGCTTTCCCCCTTAATGGGTGGGGAATCACTGGAGAGTTTCGAGCAGGAAAGGAAGTAATATGATTTATGGATAGAGTTGCTCTCTGGCTGCTGTGTGAAGCAACCTAAGGGGGAAGGATGGGAGCCGATAAGGAGATGAGAGCTAAAGATCCAGACAGGCAACAGTGATGCTGGACGCAGTACTGACTTACCGCACCCTGGGTTCTAGGCTTCTTTTAGTGTTCTGTGTGTTTTAATTTACACACACACATTTCCACAAAATCAGCACTAGTATTATACTATTTCACAGCTGAAGAAACCAAGGCATAGCAAGTTTAAGTAGTGGGCCCAAGATTACATAGGAAATTGGTGAGTTGGAGCAGGGTGGCAGCCTTGGAGGTGGCTGGGTAGAGGGTACAGCCTGAATGTAGGGACAACAGGATGTGCTGATGGGACATTTTCAATAGTTCAATAGCAGTTGCTCACATTTATCACACATTTCTAATGTGACAGCTTCAGAGTTAAGCTCTTTATGGACATTACCTCATGAAACTTTCACAACTACCTATGAATTAGCTACTTTGATTCTTCCCACTTTGTAATTATGGAAATCAATACTCAGATAATTTGAGTGATTTCTTCCTGTTCAGAGCTGTTAAGTGCCAGAGTTCTGCCTTACTCTGCAGCCTATGAGTTCAGCAACTGGACTCCCCTGCCCTCTGTATGTTTCCTTATCTACTCCTACATTTGTCCTGGATCTTTTTACATCATTTTCTAGATTCTGACCTGCCGAAACCTGCAGGGGGAGGGGAGCCTGAGAGGGGGCGACGGGAGATTAAGAAGAAACAAGACACATAAAGAAAAGCTGGGACTTGATGGAACCTAACTTCTCTGATGGAGAAGCAGCGACAACCCAGCATGGTCTGCCTCTTTATTTACACACTGTAAAAAGGGGGGAGTGCATGACAGGGCCGAAAGTGCAAGGTCTCAGTGTTTTGCTGAGAACCCCGAAAGCGAAACATTCTCAGAGCTATCTGTGCGGTAGTTAACAGGGAGGCACACCAAGGCCAGACAGTTGCTGGCCTGGCCTCGCTCTAGTCCCAACACCTTGTCTACATGGTTCACCTCTGGCTTAGCTGCGGATCTGCCGCTCTCCACACTGGCCCCATGTTTTTTCTTTGATCTTCAATAAGAACCTGGTATTAGATGCTACTTCCTGCAAGCACCCTTTTCTGGCCTTATCCTCTTTCAGGCTGTAGCCACTATTTGCTGTATCATTTTATATTTTGTCAATCATATCCAATTATAAGTCTTACGGACTGAAATATGTGCCTTCCAAATTCCTATGGTGAATGTCTAACCCTCAGTGTGTTACTTAACATGATGGTGTTTGGAAATGGGGCCTCTGGCAGGTTATGAGGTTCAGAAGTGGTCCACATGCTAGGATTATTTCATTATAAGAAGGGATATCAGAGAGCTTGCATGTGCTCTACCTGTCTCTCTCTCTGTCCATTGAAGACACATGACAAAAGCACACATCTGTCAGCAGCTCTCGCCAGAACCCAATGATGCTGGTATGCTGATCCCAACCTCCACAACTGTGATAAAAAATTTCTGTTGTTTAAATCATCTAGTCTATTGAATGTTGCTATGGCAGCCTGAGCAGACTAAAATATGTATCATATGCTATCATACATAATTATATATGCTGTACTGTATAATAATATATTTTACATGCTACCATATTCCATTGCATTGTACTAAGTATGATATTTTCTCTATTTTATAATAGCCTGTTTTCTCTTTTCTTGTCTACTATTTCCTAAGACTATGTAAAGCAAAATTTGAAGTTTAATGAAAATCAGAATTCAATTCATTATTTATCTCCAGACACTTGTATATGATTCAGTACATAGCAGGCATACAATAATATTTGATGGAAGCACATTGTTATGGTTTGTGTCTGGATGTCCCCACAAAGCCTCATGTGGTCATGAGGTGGGCTTCTAGAATTTATGACTGACTCACGGTCCAATGCTGGGATTATGGGTGTGAGTGCTACATTCACCCTAGGGTGGGTAGCCTACATACGAAATAAGGGGCAGAAAGAGTCTTCTCTGCTCTCTCTCTCTCTTCTCCCTTTTTGCTCTTCTTACTTTTACTGTTTTCTGCCGCCATGAACTGCTGCCCTGTGCCATGTGCCACTCTGCCTTGGAGCCAGCCGAGTATGGACTGAAACCTCCACAAACTGTGGGCTAAATAAACTTTTCCTTCCTTAATTTTGGGCATCGTGTATTTTGTCTCAGCAATGAGAGAAAAGTAACCAACACACACATATTTATGAATGAATGAATAATTCCAGCCTCCCTGAATAACTACCATTATCAATTGAAGTGTTCCTCAACTGGTCGTAGCCTGCTTGGTTAGTGTTTCCAGTGAGCCTCCTCCTAATTCCTGTGGAAGATCTGACCCATTAGCTCTTCAGAGCTAACAACCGATTTCTTTTATCCATTAACATTTCCTGAGCTAATCTTGGTTCTGCATGTATTTCCTGAAGAACTGTGGGCAGGTCATTTCCATCCTTGAATTTCAGGTGCCTCATCAAGATTGGTTATAAGTTTGGACTTCAGTGGCTTGGACCCCAAAGCATTCTTTTGTCTCATCGTCTTAAGACAAAAGAAAACTGCGAAGAGAAGGATACATACAGAAATTCTCCAAGTCCACAATTTATCCTGGGAATAGAAAAGTCATTCTCTGTGTCCAGAGCTGTGGGTGGTGCGGTCAGAGAGGCTGCCTGACTGCCTCCAGCTGCAGAGCTCCAAGTCTGGGAAACTAGAGAAAGCTAGAGCTGTGTTTTGCAATCTCTTTCAACAGGCTGCACAAGCAAAGGCGCTGCAGATCAATTTGCGGTGTGAAAGTGCTCATGCCCTTTCCGGAAGGGCATTGCCCTGAATATTTAACAAGGCAGGTAATAGTCCTAAATGGCAGTGGAATTGAGTTGGGTGGTTTGGGTCATCCATGGCCTGAATTATGAAACTTCAAAGAGAGGATAGACAATTTTTATTGATTTGAGGCCAATTTATTTTTACTTTGTATTTTGCTTAAAATCTATGTACTATGCTCTCAGCAGCTTCTTGTCTAGGTAATAGAAAACACTTCCTTTAAGTAGTTAACTTACTCATTTATTCATTCATTCAACCAGCTTTGATTGAATTTCTACCATGTGTGTGAAAAAATGGTTGTTCTCTGAAGGAAAAATGAGTAAAAATGTTTGTGTGCTGCAGGTGCTCCTGGTCTAATAGAACAGGCAGGCGTCAGGATACATTGGTGATGTAATGGTCAATGTGCTAGAATTAGGGAAATGCAGAGTCCTCTTAAAGGATTAACACAACTCCTGGGATGGGTTGACCACCAAAGAAGACATCTCAGCAAATGTGCCTCTGACTTTGATCTATTATCTCAACCTTCATTATGTAATTAGGCAACTCATTTAATATCCTGAAGATTTTATTTTTCAAACTGAGCTAGTTAGACGAGATTTTAAGAGGTTCCTTTAAATCACTACAAAACTATTCTGAGAGTCTTGGCTTTATTTGCTAGGGAAACAGTGTATCAGAGTGGCTGAAAGACTTTGAAGATAGATAGCTTGGATTTAAATTCGGGCTTCACACCTCATTTTCTCTATTCCATTGGAAAATGTTTAAATGCTGTCACCCTAAACTTCCTATCTGAGAAATAGCATTGATAGCAGTAACTCCTTCACAGATTGTTAGGCAAATAGCCTTTAATTAATATTATTTATGCCTATGTAGAAATATTACAAACTCTGTGAAAATTTGTTGCATTTATAAGAAGAAGCCATTGGCATATGTAAAATATACCAGCCAAAATATGCAAACGGGTCAATGTCTCTCAACCATGAGTGGATTTTGCCCCACAAAGGCCATTTAGCAACATTAGGAGACATTTTTCGTTTTCAGTTTGGGAAGGAGGAAGGCGGTAGTTTTGTCATGGACAGAAGCAAGAGTTGCTGATAAACGTCCTAGGTTGTACAGAGAACCCACCACAGTAAAGAAGCATCCAGCCCAACATGTCGTTATGGTTGAGGTTGGGACGCCCTGGATTAGCTAAACGCATCTGTTTTGGTGACAGGAGTTATTTTAGCAATATATATGTCTTTGATTCCCTCAGAGCACAGTTGATAAATATTTATTTATTCATTGGTTTAGAACATTTTTATTTATTTAATAAAAATTGAGCACATCCTCCTGACCCTGCCCTGTGCACTTAGGCCACAGATCACACAGTGTGCAGGAAAGAGTAACTTCTTGGATACCAGAAGTTAAGAGGAAGACTGAACATCTTATCTTTGAATTATTTCAAGGAAAATCATGAAGATCTAATTGAGAATCATAGAGGATCATGAAATAGCGGGAAAAGCTGTGAGTGGTCATGACAAAGCAGGAGGGTAGGGTGAGAGATTCCTATGGTCATCATGATAGGGAAAGGAGGCCTTCATGAGAAACTTATACAATTTAATAAACCCCTGGGATTACCAGCCCCTAACTCAACTGCTTCTAAGTAACATTCCCCAGTGTATTACTACCATTCTTTTTGCAGGGGAACTGGGAATCAAACTGAGGACCTTGCACTTGCCAGGCAGGCGCTTGTGCCATTGAGCTATATCCCCCTCACCCCCAGTGTATTACTTAACATAAGGAAATAAGATTCTTCTGTCCCCTTTATCGGCAGCACTTTCCACCACCGTGTCCACCAAATTAGGGTCATGCATTTTTTTTTTTGTGGGTACCGGGGGGTCGACCTCAGGACCTCGCATGCCAGCAGGCGCCCATGCCGCTGAGCGATATCACCGGCCCCTTTTTCGTATATGAGTTCCGGGAGTCGAACTCGGGCCCTCGCGCTTGCCGGCCAGGCGCTTAAGCTGCTGAGCCATCTCACCGGCCCTAGGGTCATGCATTTTTAAGATACCATTTCTATACTATTTTCTCTGACTTCTTGGCAAAGAAAACTCCTAATCTCATGGCATACACGTCGAGTAAATGTTTTGCATGTTCTCGGAGACTTTAGTGAATGGATGATCTCCAAGGTCACACAGGGTCACACAGACTTGACAACAGAGTTACGGACCACACTCACATAGTCACTTGCATTCATATTTGCATGCATCAGATGTTCGTCGAGCTTGTTCTGTGCAGTCACAATGCTGGTGATGGGGAATCTTATGTTCCATGAAATAGGTATGGAGCTTGCCCTCAGACAGCACATAGCTTCCTGAGAAGGCCAACAGAAATGCTGGATTCTGTGACTTGTTTCTAGGATAAGTGCAATGAAAGCAAAGAATTGAGAGTTTGCTGCTATGGTTCCATGATGGATCAGCTTGGCCAGACTGTGCTACAATTCCCAGAGTTGCATGCCTGTTATGCATGCAACGAGGAAAGTTCTCTCAAGAGATTAGATAGCAGGAAAGGAAACTGCTGTCATTTTGTAGCAACACAGACCTTTTCCTAATAATCAAATACTGCTCTCTGTGCTTCTCTAAAGGGAGCTTATCAATATAGTACAAGGTTCCAAGTTACTTGAATTTTTTATTTATTCAAAAGAGATTATTTTGGGTGAAGGTAAATTTAAAATGAGATTGTAAAATATGTCTTGATAATTGGATACTCATACATCATCTGCACCTGCAGTTGCTTTCCTTTACTCTGGATCTCCCCTACCTGACTGCCTGTCCTCTAAACTTGTGTAAATAGGTCCCCTTCCATAAGTCCATATACACACACAGGGGTGTACATCTGTACTATAAGCACATATACACATATCTTCATGAACATCTGTGTACATAACATATATGTATATAAATATGTGCATACGTCTACACAAATACATCTGATTCAGTTGCTCTGGAGGATGCTCATCTAACACCTATGGACACGTACAGTATTTCAGAGGTTTCAAGAAGGGCTCCTGGAAGAAGTAAATTGACATATGGAGGACATCTTGGAAGAGGAATGAGCTAGAAGAAAGCATGGTGAAGTCTGTGGCCAGAGTGGGTGTGGATGGAGAAAGAATGGGAGGAGGTGAAGTCGGAGACTTAGGCAGGACCTAAACCAATTCATACAGACAGGAAAAAGAGTTTATGCCAGTCTTTGTATATTTGTTTTGATGAGGCTATACATGCATCAAAGAAAGACTGAAAACAGTTATTGTAATTATACAACCTTTGCTACAAAGAACTATCTGGAAGTCTGGGGTTCTGAGCCTGAGTTTATCACTCAGGACAACAGCTGGTGTGGCACCCAGGCATGGGCTCACCATGTATAGTTCTCATGAGCTTACTCATCTCCCTCAACATACTTTGTGTTCCTTCAAGTCCTTGTTTGTTATACCCGTACTGTACAGCTTAACTAGAGAAGATGAGAAGAAGCCAGTGTGGACTATGGCCCTAAGAAACTGAGCTTGCATAGTGCAGGTTTCAATGTTCAAGAGTTTGTAAAGAAGAGTTGGCTTGAACAACTTGGATGGTTTTCTCCCTAGTGTCTTGCCAAGGACAGAGAAACACAGGAATTAGTCTCCCTGTAAATACTACGGAAGGTTACTTCAGCCACAAGTCTACAGAACAACCGAGCTACAGTATGAAGAAAGGACACATTTTTTTCTCTGGGTGTGTTAATGCCAGTGCTGCTATCATATAGGTCCCACATATAACAAAAGCCAGCTCAAATAATGTAGTCTTACTGCTTAATGGAAGAATATTTCTTTAAGCAAAGTGTAAGATTCATGACTACGATGCAAGACTCAGGACCTTATTCCTCTTACATTTCTGCAGCTTTCTGCTCTAAGGAACTACCTTTGGGAGTGCTCCTCTTTCAGAGTTTATGCTCTGTCAAAAAGTTTAAACTCTTCCTAAGGCTGGTCTCTGTCACAGCAATACTCACATCTTTGTTTTAGCTCCATATTATTAGTGGTAACTAAGTGATCTTTGGGCCTTGCTCTATACTTTCCACTTGCATAATAAGAAGAGGCTGTACAAAATTTGAAGATTCTTTCAGCTTCCAAACTCGTGGTAATGCTGAACAATGCATGCCCTGGTCTATGGGGGAAACATTGGGGAATTAAATTCTCCCTCTTTAAAAAACAACTTGAAATATAAAATCATGAAAAAACAAAAACAAAACACCCTTATCATTGGCTCCCTGTAGAAAACCCTATATGCATTGTTATCAACAGCTAAAGCTTAGTTGAGTGTCTGATATACTCAAGGTACTGAAAAAAGCTCCTTGCTTCCATACATTCAGTTAATTCTCAAGCCAGTTCTGGAGAAAATGAGTCCCATCTGACACTTGAGCTCACAGATATAACTTGAATGAGGCTGTGTGCTGCTGTGGTTTGAATGAATCTTCCTCAAAGCTCCACATGTAAAAGCTTGGTCTGAGGGTTGCAGCAGCAGGAGGTGCTATAGACCTTTAGAATGTCCTTGGGTCATTGAGAGTATCCCCTCAAAATTTGCTGGAAAGAATGGAAAGAATGTGGGTCCCTCATGGACTTTGTGGTGCAAAGTCCCCACCCATGATTCACATTAGACTGTGATACAAGGTTGGCACAAATCTTCACGTTAAATCAGTGAGACGAGTTGAATTTTTAACAGTACATTGACTAATGCAGCCCGGTATTAGTGCTGACGATACCATTCTCATTACACGTTGGGTGCTACTTCTGCCCCTAGGCCCAATGTAATCACTGTGCCCTGAAGTACTGTTCCTCTGGCCATTGTCTGGTGCTAAAATGAGATCTCCACGGTGGCCAGATATTTGCAAAACCAAGTACAGATTCAGAGACCGGAGTCTAATTAGATGAAACACCTCCCATTCTCTTGTTGACAATAACATTGTAAAAGTCACAACTTGGCCTTTTATTGTTTTTGTTTTTTTAAGTGGTCTTTGTCTTCAGATAATCTTATAGAGTGAGATATTTCTCCAAACAGAAAAGAAAAAAATATGAAGCAATATCTTTTATACATATGCTGCTCTTCTACTGACTAGCTATGAATACTTGGACATATAACTCACATTCACTAAGCCTGATTGTCACTTGCAAAATGACTAAAATGATACCTACCAGTGAGGTATATGGCAAATCCACAAAGATAATCTCTGTAAGACATTTAGCGCTTGTTTCCAGCACAAAGAGAGTAAATAGTATTTTTTTACCGTATTTGCTAAGGGATAGTCACTCTAGGTACAAGTGTACTTACAGATATCTTATTTGTATTGAAAAACTATGTATTTGTATTTGTAAGTTAATGACAAAAGTGCCATACGTCACAGAAATCTCTAACTAGTAAAAGCTAAAGTGTTGACTAAAGTGTTCAGACTGCCTCTGCCTTCTTGACTTCTGGATTGAAGCCAGCTATACCATCTTCACTCAAAGTCTCCTATACACTGAAATTTTGTTTTCCAGATGCTGGGAAAATAACAATAGTAAAAATAGTTGGCACATTGTCATGTGCTTGGCAGTAGTTTTATCTCTTTACATATTGTCTTTTACTATTACAATCAGATTATGAGGAAGCAGTGATTATTGCATTATGGGATTATTATGGCAACAGATTAGAAAACTGAGATTCAAGGTAGGCATTTTGCCACTACACACAGACTGTGAGTGGGAGATAGAAAATCCAGTGCTGAAATACTTGGCTGTGCTCTTTGTAAGACAAATTTCCACCAGGCTGAGTCAACTTTTCCTTTCCAGGAGCTAAAGGATATGTGTGGACCCTGAGAAGTAAGAAAGGTGTCACTAAAGAAAGGAGAAAAAAGATAGAGTCAGAAGCTTATATTTGAATTCACCTTTATAACTAATTAGCTGGGTGGCCCAGCTGTATCTTATTCTTTAGCCTTTGTCCTTTATGCAAATAGAGAATAAAAATATCTCTTTATACAGATGATAAGAAAATTAAATGAACTGGTATATATGAAAGCCCTCTGTTAATAGTAAAATATGACCCATACATTATTTTATTATTATAATACACATTATGTATATATTGTTAATAGGTCAGGAAATGAGTAAAGAAAAGAAAGCACTGAATGGATTTTTAATCATTTGCATTAAAGATAGAAACTCAACCACTGCACAGTGGAAACACTCAGATGTAGAACTCAAGCAGACCTGAATTTGAATCTTTTCTCTTTCCATCTGAGGCAAATCATTTGTACAGCATCTGTGACCTCTACTCTCCTTCCTTCCTCTCTCTCATGCCTTCCATTTATTCATTCACTCACTCCAACTTCCAAGTCACGTCCTACAAATGCTATTTTAAATAATTAGACGGAGAGTCTGGGCACAGTTTTGAAAATCAAAGTTCAGAATATGAGGTGTAATTAAATAATACAGTGAGTGTTTAAATTACAAAATTTACTACAGTAAAAGATAAATTGTCATTAACACTCATCAAAAACATCTCCTTGCATCAAACACACTTATTTCCAATGTTCTTGCCACTGAAGCAGTTCTGGAATTCCTCTTTCATGAGTGTTTTTAGTTACACTATCATGGGTGGCTTGATGTCCTGAACTGATTAAAAACATTTACCTTGATGGTTTATTTGACTTTGGGGAAGGGCCACAAGTCATATGGTGCAAGACACAGTGAATATGTAGATAAGGACACACCATAATATTTTTACTTGACTACTATAAATATTTTGAATTGATTCAGGACATTGAAACCATTCCAAAAAGACCCTCATGAAGAAGACCCCTAGAAATACTTTAGAAAGTGGGAAGAATGATATGAAAACATGCACAAAGTGAGGGGGAGAATTTTTAAGAGACTAGTGGCAACTATTGGTGACTTTTACTATGATATTTTTTAAATTTTCTTTTTTATTCATTTTTAATTCTTTTATTTTTATTAGTACAGATTTGCAGTGGATAATGATCACATTCATCATGGGGAATTGGTACATGTACATAACACATCTTAACTGTTTTTACATCCCTTTCCCCTCTTCTCCTTCCACCTCCGTCTGTCTCTTGGTGCCCTTCCCATTTGCAAAAGATCTAAACATTCATACTATTCTTGATCACAACTCTAGTGTCTTGTACAAAATAGCTGAGTTCTGGGAAAATTTGTCCTCATTAGTTGCTTAATTGAACAGCAACTGCATGTTTGTGTGACTTGCATGCACTCACACACACAAGCACACACAATCCCTCACGGAGGACGTGCTCCTTTTACAGTACCTACCTACGGTAACACAAGTCTGAAAGATTTATTGAGGATAATAAAACTTGAAAATAGTTTTGATGTTCATAAATATTTGATAGTGTAACAAGTTTGAATAAACTGATTGACAACCCACACAAGAGCTCTTGAAAGACTGTGGATGGGAAAACCCTAGTAGTAGTTAATTCCAGATGGTAGGGATATACAAAGTCATCATTTTTATCTTTTAATAATATTATATACATATAATATCAGTGCATATAAATTCATATTTTTCCAAAAAGAGGAAAGAAAGAGGAAAAAATAGTATAGGTGAACATGTTGTTTACTATGGAAAAGTATAATGACTAATACCTACTTTAAGGACATTAATAAACACTAGGAAATTTAACCTTATCAGTCAATTAAATATGCACAAATGAAAGCAACAATTTGAGTGCTTTATTCTGCCTATGGAGTTGAGAATATTTTTTGAAATTTTGAACATTTTTGTTTTCTCGTTGAAATTGTATCACCTATACCGCAGCATTACTCTGCTGCCACAGGGCATGGATAAATGACAGAAGACAATTGGTCAAAGTGTCAGCCAAGGATCAGCATTTCAACAGCGGGAGAACAGATGTGCTGCATTGGGTGAACAGGGATCTATGCCATCTCATCTGTTCCTTGAGAAGCTGTCCATAGAAGTACGGAGAGTTGTGAGATGCAGTGTAAACTGCTCTGGGTATGTGAGGAACAGAGAAGAATAACCCAACATAGGAAGCTTCAAAGCAGAAGATACCAAGGAGACTCCCAAATAAGCAATGAGAGAGGACCCCAGGGTGCTGGCAGCCCCAACAGGCCTGTCATGTCAGGTGGAGAGGCAACAGCAAATAAAAGAAGAGGGAGAGAACATGAAGCTGTCTCCATGTTTGTGTTGTCTACAGAAGAACAAGCTGTTCCACATAGCTGTACCTATTTAATTGATTCTGCAGAAAGAACGGGAGGAGCAGAGAAGGCACGTGCTGTCGTTTAACTCTCAGGAAGTGGTCCCTGATCTCAGAGATAGAAGCAAGCTTTTTCTGTAAATATCAACAAATACATCGAGTGTATAGGCTCCAGATCATCAGTAGTTGGCTGCACAACAGGTGTGACTAGTGTTTAGCTCTAATGCTTAAGCCATTATTTTGCTTAGTTTGTAAGGGTTTGTGATACTGGATAGCATATTGTCGATAAGAGATACAATGAACTCAGGTAAATATTGTCATATTTCTTTGTCTAATAATTTCTAGATTATAGCTGAAAATAAAAATCATGTACTTTTCCACACAAATATAATAAATGCAAATTTGCAGTTATTTATTTATTTTTACATCTTGGACATAGTAGTAATGAATGACCCTCTTGAATGTATGCTACCTCTGGTATAGTTTTTTGGACCGGACCTCCTGAGGGTTAAATATCATTTCTCATCCCAAAGTTAATCCCCAAAGTATTATGTCAATGGCATTAATGTGGAAAATTAAGGCAAGTATGACGTTTAGAAGTGAGGCCTTTGGGTAGCGAGTAAATTCACTAATGTCATAAGGGTGGAGGCCCCATGATGGAATTCTGGTGGTTTTGTAAGGAGAGGGAGAGAAATTACAGAGCCAGAGAGATATGTACAGACTTGGCATGATGTGAGGTAGACCAGAGCAAACTTCGCCAAACTATGCACTGTGTAGTTTGGACTTTCAGCCCCCAAAACTGTGAGCTACACAAAGCTCATTTCTTTTTAAAGCATGCTTTCTTAGCTATTTCATTATAGTAATGAAAATTTAACTAATACAAGAGGCTAAGAAAAAGTGAGGGAGGCACAGGAGTAGTAAGAAGAGAGACAGAGATGAGCATGTAGACCACACCTTGTCACCTTCTCTGCTTGCAGTTGACTATTGCTATGCCACTCAAACCTTGGTAGGGGGTTTTGAAAACATAACTGGTATTTATTAGAAGGTGGCTAGTTTGCTAATATTTCCCCTTCCTGTCTAGCCTCATCACCATTTGTGCTTTCAAAGCTCAAAAGGCAAAGCTGATGCCATTATTGGAAAATATAACATCACTTCATGTTTATACATAGCTCACTGGAGATTGCCTGATACACAGCAATGAATGAGTAGTCTTACAACTGGTAATTTCTCTCTGGGGATCAATTCTAAGAAGATAATCTAGACCGTGAGCCAAAATTTATCTTCTGAATTTTCTATGAAGTTGTAATGTAGAAAATCAAAAAATGGGAAAAATATCATAAATTTTAATAAAATAAAACTGATTGAACTATAAATATGTACTTTCATGGAGTGTAAATATTATTGTTTAATTGAAAATTGTATATGTAAGTATCCATGTTGATAATAATACAGGTTCACTACATAATGTTTGCTAAAATAATCAGGATATACATTCCATTATAGGCAGCAAATACAGGAACAATTAGAAAGAAGACAAATCAATGAATGATGATTGAAACTTTTCAATATGGGTTGTCAGCTTCTCAGCTATGGTTCTCAATATTTTCTGAATTTCCTATACGCATGTGTATTTTCTATTTAAAACAATGAATGATATAATTATCTTTCTTTTTTCTTTTAATAGAGGACAGAGTGTTTAACCTTAAGGTTCCATTTCATCATTCTGGCTCTTGATCCAGGAATAAGAGCAAAAATATGCAAGAAAAATGTTTTTATTGTGTCTTCCTTATTTTCATTAGAATGAGGAAAAGCGAGAATTCGAAGCAGAAATGAAAGATAACATAAAGAAAATGACACATTTCTTCGATACTTCTCAGTAAAGCAAATGACAATGATAAAATTGATTATTTCATTTTTAAAGTATGTTTTTTATGTCAAAGGATTGAACTTGATGATGCGATTTAAAAATGCACATATATATTTTAAAGTAAAAATTTAAATCTTGTTCTAGCCAGGGATATAACTCAGCAGCATAAGTGCCTGTCTGGCAAGCAGAAAGTCTTGAGTTCGATTTCCAGTACCAAAAAAAAAAAAAAATCATGTTCTAGATTTCCTTGAGAAAATGATTTTCTAACTTTGAATTATTGTTGTTATGGTTGTTCTGACATAAAAACTATAGCAGTAGAATTCTTTAAAAATCTCTCTCTAGAAATATGGAAGTTAGAGAATTGGGAAATATCTGGACTCATCTACCTCTATTGTCTGATACTATAGGTAAATGATTGCCCTGTCATTCCATGTTTTGAAAAGAAGGCTGAAATTTGACATAGAAAAATTCTGTAATTATTCTCCTGGAAGCAAAGAAAAGCATTCAATACTATTCAACAGTATTTTGCATCAAAACACTAGACAAAATAATAATTTCTTAACATTATGTATGTGTATACTCATACAAACATATATACGGACTATTGCATTTATAAAGTTCATTCCAACAATAAATATATTTATGACCTACTGCTTTAATAATATTGCCCAACAAATCCACCCAAAAAGTAGCACACAACAGCCAAATATACAAATCAGTTTTGGTTTACTGGGTTCAGCCATTATCAATCAGACTTAGTTCCAGTCTGCAGGATAATTTAAGGTCTGTGCCTCATTATTCCTCATCCTGGAGCAATGTTGATTACTTGGGGTATTTTCCTATCATGGAAGACAGAAGCAACACAAAAGACCAGCTGAACTCGTAAAAGCATAATTAAAAACTGCATCTGTAGAGCTGACACCTTCCTTGATGTGGAAAAGTTAGAGACTTTCCTACTAATGTCAAGAATGAGAAATATATGTCAATCCTTTCCAGCATTGTTTAATACAGAGATGTAGGTATGAGCCAGTATAATTTAAAAATATTAAAACATGAGAATTAGAGATCAAGATGTCAAAGGATCTTTATTTATTGGTGACCATATTTTATATACATTTTTATACAAAGGAAAAATTCAAAGGAAATAAAAATAATATTAGTGATCTCAATCTGATAAAAGCCATCTATGACAAACCAACAGTCAACATCATACTTTCAGTCTAAAATCAGGAACAAGACAAGGGTGTCCACTATCACCACTCCTATTTAATATAGTTCTGGAAACATTGGCCAGAGCAATTAGACACAAGAAAGAAATAAAAGGAATAAAGATAGAAAAGGAAGAAGTTAAATTACCATTATTCGCAGACAACATGATACTCTATATACAAGACCCAAAAAATTCCACCAAGACTTCTAGATTTAATAACCAAATTCAGTAGCATAGCTGGATACAAAGTCAACACTTGAAAATCGATAGCATTCCTATACACAAATAACAAACTCACTGAGAGAGAAATTAGGGAAACCACACCCTTCACAATAGCACTGGAAAAAATGAAATAATTAGGAATCAACCTACCAAAGGAAGTATAAGACCTTTACATTGAAAACTAAAGTACTCTGAAAAAAGAGATCAAAGAGGATAGCAGAAAATGGAATGATATCCCTTGCTCTTAGGTAAGAAGAACCAACATAATGAAAATGGCCATACTCCCAAAATTGTTATACAGATTTAATGCAATCCCAATAAAAAACAATAGCATTCCTCACAGAATTAGAGAAAACAATCCTAAAATTTATTTGGAACCAGAAAAGACCTAGAATGGCAAAAATAATTCTGGGCAACAAAGGAAAGGCAGGGGGCATCACAATACCTGACTTGAAATTACACTACAAAGCTGCTGTGATAAAAAAAAAGCATGGTACTGTTCAAAAAATAATAATAAAAAAAAAGAATGTAAAAGACCTATGGATCAGTGAAACAACTCATGGATGCAGAAACAACTCAAACATACTTAGCCACATTATCTTCAACAAAAGGGCCAAACACCTCCACTGGAAGAAAGATAGACTCTTCAATAAGTGGTGCTAGAAAAACTGGTTTTGCACATTCCAAAGACTAAAAGTAGACCCATGTCTCTCACCATGCACTAAACTAAAATCAAAATTGATTGAACATCTAAATATTAAAACAGAAACCCTGAATCTATTGGAAGAGAGAATAGGTAGAACTCTTGAAGACATAGGTGTAGGCAAAGACTTTATTAAAAAAAAAACCCTGATTGCATGGGAAATATTACAAAGAATTATCAAATGAGATTTTACATTATTAAAAAGCTTTTTCATAGCAAAAGAAATCACCAACAGAGTGAAGATACAACCCACAGAGCAGGAAAAAGTTTGCCAGTTGTTCCTCAGACAAAGGACTAACATCTAGAATATATAAAGAAGTAAAAAATAAAATCATACCCCTAATTTAAAGATCCAATCCAAAAATGGGCATCTGAAATGAATACACACTTCTTAGATGAAGAAGTAGAAACAGCAAATAAATTTGTGTAAACATGTTCAACATCACCGGTCATTTAAGGGATGCAAATTAAAACAACACTGAGATTCCATATTACTTCAGAAAGAACGGCTATCATCAAGAAATCAACCAATAACAAATGCCAGAGGGGCTGTGGGAAAAAGGAACCCTTCTCAACTGCTGGAGGGAGTGTAGACTGGTGCAACCATTGTGGAAATTAGTGTGGAGATTCCTCAAAAACCAAGGACTAGATATCTCATTTGACACAGCTATTTCCCTTCTTGGTGTCTTCCTGAAAGAATTAAAAGCATCATACCACAGCAATATATTCACACCCATATTTATATCAGCACAGTTTATAATAGCTAAATCTTGGAAACAGCCCAAATGTCCATCAACCGATGTGTGGATAAAGATGACGTGTTTTTTTTTTCTTTTCTTTTCTTTTTTATACAATAGAGTACTACCCAGCCACAAAGAAGGGTAAACTTGAGACATTTTTGGGTAAAAGGATGCACCTTGAGACCATACTCTTCGGTGAAATAAATCAGACATGCATTTGTAAATATTGTATTGTTTCTCTGTTGTGAGGAACTGAAAGTGTAAATAAGGACCAAAATGTATAATGGATATTGTGAAATAGGAAGAAAATGTTCAAATGGGAAGGGGAACTAGGGAGAGGGTGGGAGAAAGGAAGGAAGAGAAAAGAAAAAAATGAGAAAAGAAAAAAAAATAGAAACAGAGCTTTTGTAAATAAGGAGAAAAGGGATTGAAGGTAGAGGAGGAGAATGGGAAATAAAAGAAGAATCAAGATATATCATGTACAGGTACAAAGTCCTTGTGATTCATGTGATCATTAGTACATGTAAAATGTGCCAATAAACTTAATTAATTAAAAAATAATACTAAGCAAAACATTAACTTAATAAAGTAAGCAGTTATTAAATTAACAATAAAAACAGCCTTAATATATACAAACAAAAACATTGTATAAGATATTATTGTAAAGAATACCCTGTTTTGTGATAGTACAAACACAAAGAATATACTTGATTATCACTGCACAAATGATATCCAATGCTATGTGAAGAAGACAATCCAAAAAAATAAAAAACACGACAGTTCACAAAAACACTGTTTGCTTTCAGCAATAAAAATCAATTAAAAATTTTAATTCAAATAATATATAATAAAAATAGCTATGAAAACCATGGGGGAAAAAACATGAAATGTGCTAATACTAGCACTACTAAGTATTAAATGCATCATATTGTCCTCTTGACTATAACAGTTTGGTTTTTGTCCATGAAGAAAAAGAAGAAATAAGCTAGTGAAAAATAACAGAAAGCTCAGAATAAAAATAATTGCTTAGAAAAATTTACTATATAATAAATGTGGCATCTCAGGTTAGTGAAGAAAGGGAGTTGTTAATGTAGGACATTTTAATATCCTGTATGGAAATACATAACTGAATATTTCTGCACTTTATTTTAGATTAAATTCCAATTCATTAGAGATTTATAATAGCAAAGAAAGAAAAATGAGACATTTCAGCTACTAGATAGACATATAAATGGATTTCTTTCTGACTTTAGAGTAGAGATAAGATTTTCTATCTATAAATAAAAGTTAAAAATGAGAAATCAGGGATAAATTTAACTTAAAAACTCAGGATTTTTGTATGAGAAGAGCACTAAAATTAAAAGGCCAAAATCAAACTGATAAATAATTTTTATGACTTATACTACAAAAAAGAGGTTAGTTATTCCAAGTTAGTGTATTACTTAGCTTTCTTTTTCTGTAACTACTGGAGAAAATAAAGTAAGGAAAGATTTATTTTGGCCCACTGTTTCAGATATTCAAGTCCTTGAATGGCTGGTGCATCAATTTAGGCCACTGGCAAGGCAGAAACATAGTAGAAGGATGTGGCAGAGGAAAGCTGCTCACTTCTTGGCAACCAGGAAGCAGAGGGCAAAACATGGCACATGGGACCAGAGGAAGTTTCCAAGGTCACCACCCTCATGCCATCAGACTGGAATCTTACCAGTGGATGAATCCACTGATGAAGTTAGAGCACTCATGATCCAGTTTTGTCTGGAAACACCTACCGACACACCCAGAATTGTGCATTATTAATTTCTCTGGCACTCCACAATCTAATCAAGTTGAAAAGGAAGATTAACCATCACAAAGAATTTCTAAAAACAAAGAAGAAAAATTCCAACAGCTCTTCAAGATGGGCTCAAGGGATAAAGAGACTGTCCACAGTATAAAAGTTCAATTGCCATGTAATAGTTATGAGTACACTCAAACATGCTTAGAATATTTTTAAATTACAAGTTATCACACTGAAATAATATTTATCACCTATCAAATTGACAAAAATCATAAAGTTTAACACATTCTGTTAGAGTATGGGGAAATAGGTACACTCCTATATATACTTGATATATAGAGACTGAACAAAATATTCATTGGTAAAGTGATGATTGAATAAATAACTACACGGTATATTATTACATAGTTGGAAAAAGAATGAGGACTATTCTTACATTCTATGATATGATGGATACATTATTAAAGAAAAAGGTATATAGGGATCTTAGTTTTCATTCATGAAAGGGGTACTTGAAAGTCAATGTAGAATAACTTATTTAGGACAATGGAGGACTGACGGATTAGACTACATTCATAAAAATGTTTACCAGTGGGAACGAGAAGGAATAGGGTGGAAAGGACCTTATCAGCAGAGAATTTAAAACAACCTTAATTTATGGGTCTGACCTCAAAACTAGGTAAAAATATTTGAAAATAAATTCCTAATAATAAAAATAAAACGTATAAATGCAACTGTATATACAATGGTAGAAAACCACACACAAATACATTACTAATGATTTAAAGTAATTTGACTGTAGTAGGAGGTACCTGAGGACACGAGTAACTGGAAAAATTTCTAATCATATGTTGGTGGCATACTGGTTTTTGTAATCTTGTGATTGTTCTGTGTGGTGAGTGCAATGAATAACTACCTGAGTGTCACCTATAATGGGGAGTTTTGGTATAATTTTTTTTGTGGGTACCGGGGGTCGACCTCAGGACCTCACACGCCAGCAGGTGCCCGCGCCTCTGAGCGATATCACAGGCCCTTTTTTCATATGTGGGTTCCAGGAGTCGAACTCAGGACCCTCGCGCTTGCCAGGCAGGCGCTTATGCCGCTGAGCCATCTCACCGGCCCTTTGGTATAATTTAAAGAGAGATGTGAAGATAAGCATAAGTAACATCACCATAATTTTGTGTTTGAATTGGAGAGAAACTGAATTTGTGACATCATAAACAAAAACATATTTCCTGTTTTTGTGTACTGATAATCCCTAGAATCAGTGACTAACCTAATAGTAATGAAATCCCTTAACATCTAGATTATGATCCCCAAACACTATATTTTCAGGAAAATCAACCAAGGAGCCTTTGTGAACTGCAAGTAGGCCACAATTAATTGGGATGTGTTGTCACCCAAGTACTCATTATATACCAAAAGGTCCAGAGTTAATTAAACTATTCATGAGCAAAAAAACTTCCCTGACCACAGACAAGAAAATTTGAGCATTACTGTAAACATAATAATTACAGCAGATTCACACACGAAATTTGTTTAAATGCATCAGTTTAGAGTAGATATGAAAGAGCAAAAAGGAAAAAAGGCACTATTCAGTTACCTTTGTATTATTGTACATCCTAGAGGATGCTAGGAAATCATTTTACTACTTTTGAGAGTTGGTAAACAAGGTGAAAGAATAAAGCACTTACTTTATTTTTCTTAACAATCACTATCTCAGTTTAATAAAATAGTTAATGAGAATAAATTTCTCCTGATAGGAATTTTTGGCAAAAAATGACCTTGCAAATGATAGAATTAGACTATAACATTTTTTATAACTATAGATGGATTTACAGGTTCAGACAATAATTACCAGTGCTACTGACATCCCAAAAGGACAAAACAACATTGAACACCTCATGAAAGAAATCTGTAACATCCCACCGAGCAATACTGGCAAGCAAATGAACTTGAATCTTACCAAGCCCCTAGACTGAAGAACTTTTTATTAATTAATTAATTCATTCATTCATTCATGAGACAGGGTTTCTTTAGCCTAACACTTGTGAGCCTCCTACTTCAGCCTCCTAGGGTGCTGGAATGAGCCACCATGCCCAGCTCTAAGCACCTTTTAATGAGGAACTACAAGCAACGGTGGAGATGCACCATCAAGATCACATTGTGAAAAATTCTACAGTTTCCTTAAGAAACAATTTGCAAGAGGAAATAGTAGAGATGAAGATAAAAGTCTGCAAATTAAAAGTTATTTATGAATGGAATTTTTTTAATCCTGACTCAATCAACCGAACTGTAACAAAACAAAACAATTTCCTGTTATTTCCCTGGCCAAGACAGGTATATTATTTTATCTTCCTGTCCATTAAAATACTATATGTGTGATCCCCATCCTAATATAAAACCTCTTCCTTTTGGGCAAATTAATAAGTAGAGACCTTGAGCAATCAAAATACCCTTAGGCATCATAAAAGCAGAAGTTTTTTTGTTTGTTTGTTTGTTTTTTTGTCTTGTTCACTGATCTGCTTTCACATTATATGGAATTTAGCAGTCTTTAATCCGAATCTGTTCAGGAATGAATGACTTTTAAATGTAGTTGAATACAGAGCTGGGATTTCTCCCAGGTTTTCTGAGATCCCACCTAGAATAATTGCCCCACGGCTGGTCACCATTGTAACAGATGCTGTCCATGGCCTGCCTGAATGTGTGGGAGTCAACACACTGAGAGCTTCTGGCACTCTCAGCTTCTCACTTCAAGTACCTATGTTTTCTTTTCCTTCCCTGATGGGTTTCTTTTGAAGAAGAGTCAGCACAACTCAGAATTTCAGTTTCAGGAAAACCTCTGTGCACTAAGAGATGATGGGAGTCAGAGGACCAGCGTCCCAGACTTTCAGTTCTGAGATGTGTTTCACACGGGGAACCCATGCCAGTTCTCCACCACAGTTACCTGTTCCGGGGAACTTAAGTAACACCCCTGTGTATTGTCCCTGCAACACACACGGTAAGAGTTTCCTACTCCTCTTGGAAGAAACAGAGCTGTTCCAGAATCTTCATGTGTCTGATCCTCACAAGTCCCAGTGAAGTAAGCACTCCTATTTTTTATTTAAAGATGAGGAAGGGGAGGCTCCCAGGGGTTCGCTAATCTACCCAACATGGCACACGCAGCTTTCATGTCATGTGCTTTGGGCTGTGCAGAGTGCACACCTCCTTTATTGACTGAGGTGAACAAAAAAGAGAAACAAAATTGTTCATTCAGTGGTTCATTACTGACGAATCTTAATTTCCTGCAGTTCATTAGCAAGCATCTTATTTATTTTTTTAGAACCATAGTGTTTGTACTAAAGAAAAGATTTCTAACTTCTTTGTTATCTTTTCACTACTCTTCTTATTGTCTTAGGAGCAAGATGGTGGAAAATGAAAAAATAGGGGAAAAGAAGAAAAAAGATAAATTCAAGTATTCTAACAGTCTTACCCTCAAAACTCTTTTTGAAAATAAATAGCATATGAAGGGTACAGAGCTAATCTTAGACTTAATTCCCTTGTGGAATTTTCTGCTTGTTTGTTTTACTAATTCTGTTGTACTTTGGCTTGACAACATTTTGTTGCACCATCAGATATATTTTCTTTTTAAAAATTTGTTTTAAAAATTGATATTTTATTCAAGCCAGTAAAGTGAAAATATTGCCATCACAACCCATAATCAGAGCTGGGGATACAGTTCAGCGGCACAGCGCCTGCCTGGTTAAGTATGAGGTCATGAGTTCGATTCCTGGTGCCAAAACAAAACAAAACAAAACATATAATCAATATAACAGTATTAATCTGATATTTATTTATTTTAATTGGTATGTAATTATACAAACTTGAGTATAATGTAAATTTTATATACATACATAATGTATAGCTTGAGTAATGACACAATCAGAGTAATTAATATATCCATTACCTAAAATATTTATATAATCTCTAGGGTGATATATTCAACATCCTGTCTTCTATTTTGAAATATATGGATGGAAAAAAAGAGGTTAATTGAGTTTCCAAAATTCACTCATATCAGTAAGTTGGAGAGACGGCATTCAGACTCTGACAATCTGATTCTTGAGCCTGTTTTTAGTTACCATACAGTACTACTTACAGCAGTGTGCAAGACTGAACATATTACTCCACGTTAGTGAAATTTGGTTATAATTAATTAGGGAGACCTCAATCACTAATGTACGAGAGACATCCCCAACCAACAATTTTTTCTTTATTAATGTGAAAACAGACAACTGCCACTAGCAAATGTGTGCTTTCATTCATTCTCTCTTTGTACTTCCTAATCCTTGTTTCAGGATGATCATACATGCATACTGTGAGCATTCTTTTATATTTTCCGTAACGTGTGCATCTTCAGGTCTGAGTGTCCCTACTCCTTTTTCAGAGTCTACCTTCAGCTCTGATTGCTCCTAAAGAGAGAGCACTGTACTTACGGAGCACTGACTGTTCAGGCCAAGGTACAAGAAAGGCAAATGGCAACTCTTAAGAACTTCAATGTCCAGCACTTCTCAGGATTTTCCACACTTCACAGGAAGCTGGTTACTGGATTGCTCAGGAGAGGCAGGCTTTTTTAATTTTTGAAGGATTTGCATTAATGACATGACTGTCCAGCTGTTGAGGAAAAGTACACTTCCCAGGTTCCTCATCAGTGCCCTTAGGCCAACTCTAGAACTAAGCCCCTTGCTCCCAAAGTGCCACATTACGCATGCACCATCACTCACACCACTGCACTGTTGCTTGGCAACAGCAGTTCTTGTTCCACTTGAAGACGGGAAAGAGACAAATGGATAACCAGAAAAACCCCCAGCCTTGTAATTTCTCATCCCATTTGTAGGATGGCACAAAGTGAGTGCTCAGCCTCAATGTTATCTCAAAATTGCAGCCTGAAGATATTTTTGTTACAAGAAAGGAGCCATTAGTATCCACTGCACTTAAAATCAGGGGCCCCATTTAGCTCTTAAAGCTGCAGTGGTTCAGTTCAGGTAGTTATGTGTATTTATAAATCTGATTGCACTGCTGACTATGGGGGGCATACTAATGGAAAGTGATCTGATAGTTAAGGTGAAGGCAAATTGATGTAGAAAAATCAATCAATCTCTCATCCAATCTTTATTGAGGACTTATTAGAATTACTAATAGCTGCCATTTAATGAGTACTTTCTGTATGCAGTTTCTTCCTAAATACTCTGTGAATCATGTTTAATGCTTATGACACTCTTATGAGATAGGATCTATTATTCTTGCATTGAGGTAAGGAAATTACATTCAAACACATTAAATAAATTGTCCAGTGTCATGCAGATTGTCAGATTTGAACCTAGGGCTGTTTGACTCCATAGTGCCTTACCCTCTAAGACCATCTCTCTCTTCTGCTTGTTACTCACAAATCCCTGGTCAGGCTCTGAGCTGCTTCACAATGCCAGTCATTCAGAAAATTCTCTTCAAGTACCTACTGCATAGCAGCACAACGTGCAGCAATTGAGTCTGTCTGTTGATTAATTCTAATCCTCTCATTTAACTCCTTTACACTTGCTTTGATAGCTTGAATGTTAGCTAGATCTGGTTTAAATATTGGCTCTAGCACTTACAAGTTTATGTAAACATTGGTGGATGAACTTGCACTGTTTGTAATTGTCAACCTATAACCATTATGCTTGTTGTATTTGTCAAGAACCATGAAGGTTCTGAGACTTTTTGCTTTGCAAGCTAACAGATTAACTTTTCACACATAGAAGCCCACAGCAGGTCCGGGGATATAGCTCAGCAGCACAGCCCCTGCCTGGCAAGCACAAGGTCCTGAGTTTGATTCCTGGTACCAAATAAATAAATAAATAAATAAATAAATAAATAAATAAATAAAATAAAAATATAAAAGAAGAAGAAGAAACCACAGAAGATATGAGACTCCTGGGTCAAAGGCAGAGGACTTAACTGCTCACCATACACAGAGGGTTACATTAGTTTCTGTTTATGTTGGTTTTCTTTCTCTCCAAGTTCCATGGGGTGATGAAAAGTGGCAGAAAGATGCTGCCCACTCAGTGGGCTTGCATCATCTCAGGTAGCCTGGTACTAGAAAACCTCTATCTTTCCAGGAAGACTGCTGGGAAACACCCCAACATTCACCCCAGAGTGAGACATTGTATTGATTGTGCTGGTCAGGAAACAAATCTTTCCTCTGCTCTGGAGGAAGGTGCTAGCTCTGTCTTCCAAGGCTGTTTGCGATACAAATATCCTTCAAAAGCTAGAACAATACTTGACACAAGACATGCAGAAATGTGAAAGATGTGTCTTCCTGCAAGGGAGATGGCAGCAGTGATGCTGCTGCTGGTTTCAGGTGTCCTGTGTCACGAGACTGCTCTGAAATTTCTGGAAGGTGCTGCAGGCAAAACTTCAGCAGAGCTGGCCAGGCCTTCCCAGTCCTCTGGAGAGCAGAGGACTCAGCCATATTTACAGGGCCAACAGATGATGCTGATGGAAGTAAGGAGAATTCCTGCCTTTTGGATGGCAACTCCCCAAAACAGATACACTATTGAAGTTAGAGTTAACAGGTATAGAAGAAGAAACCCTCAGAAGCTTATTAAAGTTAAAAAATAATACTGATGTTTTTCCTGAATGTCACCTGAAACTGAAACACATCCTTTGTGACTATTGCTATGAGAGAGTGTGCAAGGAGACTGTAGAAATCAGATGACAGATGGGGAAACACAAAGGGGACTATGGTCCCTCATGGCAGAGACTACGGCCCCACGCACAGAGAGACATCATCTGAATAGGACACGGAAAGAGGATCACTGACAGAGACGGGAGTCGGCCATCCTGGTTCACCCAGAATTAACACCAAAAATGTTAAAAGGACAGCTCCACAGTAAAAGATTTCTTGTGAAACAGAGGAAAGAATCTTAGTTTTTATTTTGTTGTGCTTGTTTTTATATCATCAATCTAGTTTAAAATGTAAATTATAAGCAGTTAGTTTTGTGTGAGATAATTTGAAGACTATACCATGGGTAAACTTTGAAAATGTCTACGCAGAAGTTCAATGAATTAACGTCTGCTTATATTATACTGTCCGGTTTCGAGTAAGCATAGGATTTTTCAGAACAAAAATTAAAAAAAACCAAAACTCACAGCAAGTAAAAAGAAGAAACATGCGGGTTGCATGCGAAGATTATCTCCCAAAACTATTAACAAATTGTAAAAATTGTATGAGAAAATTTCCCGTGCAGTATCTACTGTAGAGAAGAGAACCAATACATGTTTCATTAGTAAATGAATGAATAAAAGAATGAACGAATGAACCGATGACAGATATTGGGATGCAAATGACTAGAAGTATGCAACATAGAAAAATGGGAAAATATGCATTTAAAATTCAAAACTAGGGCCGGTAAGATGGCTAAGCGGTGTAATCGCCTGCCTGGCAAGCGCGAGGGCCCGAGTTCAACTCCTGGAACCCACATATGAAAAAAGGGCTGGTGATATCGCTCAGTGGCACGGGCACCTGCTGGCACGCGAGGTCCTGAGGTCGACCCCCGGTACCCACAAAAATAAAAAAAATAAAAAAAAAATTCAAAACTATATTTCATATTTGGCCCATAGTAACTACCTATGGGTTTGGGAAATATAATATAAATTTTATGAATCTCATGCTTTTTATGTATGGAATAGGAATCGTAACCTTAATTCTCAGAGTGGTAATTGTATGTGTATGTTTTGTATATAAATACACATATTCATATAAATACACACATTTGTATATACTCATGCATATAAATTCATATAGCATTGCATGTCACACATTAAAAAGATAAACAATATGAATTCTTGTTTTAAAGTGGTAGAAATAAGTTCGACAAACTTAAGCAGACAAAAGGGAGAAAACACAGATCATTTTATGAAACTCAGAAGAGAAAATGTTTCTAGGCATCAAAAAACATGGGAGAATATATGTTCGACTGGCCAAATAGCAAGGCATAGTATTTCTTATTGGTTTTATTTCCAACTTCTTGTGGAAGAGACAGTTCTTGGGTCTTTGTGTTCGATGTTCACCTTGGATCGATCCACTATCATGCAGAGCTGGTGATGGTGGCAGGGGCCCGTGGGGGGTGACACACAGGAAACGCCCTCCATGAGAAAACTCCTACTGCCAGGGAAGCATCAGGAAACTCCTGGACAAGAGGAGTTGACAGTAACCCCAATATAGTGCCGTCCCTGTTACGATACGATGGTTTGGGTTGGGTGTCTATGACTTGCAAACCAGAGGCTTGTGTAACACAAAATTATTAAGAAGAGAAAGCTGAATGGGGGTGATCACTAGAGAGTCAAGTTTTAACAGAAAGAAATGGTCCATGCAGTGCTATATCTGTAAGGAAAGTAAGAATGGACATATCCTTAAGGAATAGTTCCTTTTCTTACATTGAAATAAGTTCAGAATATAACAAAAGTTTGCACATTTTTCTAGATTCCATCTTACTGGTAGTAGAACTCTGTTAAATTTTTGAGTCTGTGTGAATGATGGACAGTAAGGGAGGTAAGTATGGTAGGTGGAGAGAGGAAGTGATACGAATTAATCCTGGAAGAACAAACAGGATCTAGATCATGCAAATGGCTGTAGAACGTGCTTTCATCTGACGCATGAACAGTTAGAAGCCATTGAGTAATGCTTTAGACACTGCTAAAACTGCACCCTTAGTAGCAGTGTAAAGAACGTGAGAAAGGGATACTGGATGCATGGAAGCCCTGTAGAACTTACTGTGGGAGAGGGGTCATGATTACCTGGGCTAAGATGGACTCAGCAATGAGGGGTAGAGAAGATGGACCTCAGAGTCAGCTAAGGGTATTTCCAAGATGCCAACCCAAGGAGCTGGCTTGGTGGCTGATTGGATGTGGAGGAAATGAGGCAAAGAAGGAGAGGAGAATGACACATATTCACAGCACAACCCAAGAGAATTCCTCCACCCAAGAGAGTGCTGCAGAATTTCAGGCCTGTTTCTATATATAGTTCATTTTTGTGCATATTCACGTGATGCTTAGTTAATTTCCAATAGTTTAAGAAGCAAATGCGTTTTAAAGAATAAATGACATTAACCTAAAATGTTGAGGCAGCATGATTTTCATGAAAATATCTGGGATGAAGAATGAGGCTGAAGCTGTGTCGTGGCTGAGACCATGAAATAGCTTTGCCATTCTTATCTCTCTGGAATTCAGTGTCTGTTTGTTTTTCAGGGAAAGAGAGAATAAAATAGCTGCACTACAACTTCATAGAATTTATGCAGGTAAAGGATGAAGCTTTAGAATATTAATTTGTTATTTTCCAGTTTTGTGATCTTGGGCAAGTCACTCAAAGATCATATTTTTCTTTACCTTTATAATCAAGATGCTAATGCATCTCTTGTATCCATTTCTTTTAACTACACAGAGAAATATCAGGAACACAGTGAGGAATGAGTAATATTAGAATCATTTTATATGTTATTATCTTTTTATTTTAAATGAGGAAACAAAGTTTAGAGCATCAAAGAACGCTTTAAGGGTTCACAAGCAATGAGGACAGCTAGGCTTAATCTTAGGTCAGCCCTAATCTCATTTCAGAATTCAACGAACGTAGCACAGTAAATACACTCATGATTTGGACTATCACAGGAGATGTCCATTCAAGGACCTGCTTGTCTCCAGAAACAAATGGGTAACCAGAGGGTTCCCACCATAAATCCTGACCACACAGCCCTCCTAGGCATTTTTATTTACCTTATGTATTATATTATATACCTATAGTATTATGATATTAATTCATAGCAGTTTTAAAGTCAGTTCAAAGGCATCAAGGTAGGAACATTGTCTTTTTGGTCAGGTAGAGAAAACGCTATTGGAACACTAGCACAGACTTCCAAGCATGGGGGATGGGATGGAAATTAATGATTCATTTACCAAAAGCCCACCCGGCAGTAACTTGGATCAATTATATAGAAAAGACGAAGCTGGGCCTCTAATGTGACAGCAATGACTACTCATAAAGCATAAGAAAAAGACAATTCTTGAAGTAAATTTTGATCTGTGCTGGGAAATGGGGGGAAAATGTAACATATATGAATGATTTAAGAAGTTAAGGGGAACTGGTCAAAGGAAGAAAAGCAGATTCTCTAATTATCTTAACTTTTAAATAGCCTGTATTTAATCTCATCTAAGCTGGTGGTTTGGTGGAAAGACTGTAGAAGTCAGCATGCAAAGATCCAGATCTCAAACTTGGTCATTTATGTCACGTGACCTTGGACAAGTTGTATATGCTGTGAGTGTCCATTTCATCTTGCAAAAAATGCAGTGGTTGGATGCCTCTCTTATTAACATATACTTGTCAGAATTTTTGTTTGTTAAATAAATAGTGCTAAGGCACAACTAATCGGTTTTCCATTTTTATTAATGACACATATAAAAATGTCTACTTGGACATCTAATCACAGTGAAATAACTAATGACTTTTTAAAATCAGTCTGCACAAAGATAAAGCAACTCTGTGTTAGGTTCGTCTGATACCAACATGGTGGATAAACAAAAGACTGTAAAGAATGAAGATTTAGCAGCTTACAGAGTCCGGAGACATGTTACTGCTCTTCCTCCACTTTCCAGCTTATCTGTTGATGCTCTTCCCTCACTTACTGTTCCAAAATAATACTGGTTTCCTTTAAATTCTTCAGTCACCAAGCTCCTTCCTTTGTGACGCCTTCATTCACATTGTTTTCTTTGCTTAGAGTAATTTTTTAGGTTTGGTTTAAATACCATTTTCTCAGAAAATTACACAGGTTCCAGTTGATTTTTTGTTGCTAATTCCTACAGCTTAAGCCTTCATTATCTTTATGCCAGTTTGTATCTGCGGCTGTGTTAGTTAATTTACTTATACATTGTGTCTCTTCCTCATTGGTGTGAAAAGTCCAGCAGGACAGTACCTTGTTTTTTTTTTTTTTTTTTTTTTTTTTTTTTTTTTAACCACACTGTCTTTGTAAGATACCTGGTATAGAGGGGACAATAATTATTTGTTTGATAGAGAAAAAACTTTAACATAAAACATGACAAGTAATTTGAATGTCTCTTCTCTTGAAGAACCTTCTAGTAAATGTGGAAGTCATGGGATTAGTCAGTTCTAAGTTTCATTTTTCCTCCACTGTCCCTTTTCAACATGGACTGAAACATAGGAGTCTTAAACCTCTCCCTTTTTCAGTTGCAAGGTGCCAGATATTTTGCCCCACCAATGGAAAAGCTGACTAATACAGGCCAGATGACGCATTGCAGTGGAGTTTTGTCTGCGCACTGTGGGATGCTTAGCAGCATCACAGGCTTTGACCTACTAGTTGACAGCAGCCCTGCCCCCCAATTATGACAATCGAATGTACTTCCAGCTTAATGATGTGTCTCCTAGGGGACAAAATTGTCACTGCTTGAGAACAACTATCTAAGATGACAAATTGAAATGAGAGAAAATATAATCTTAGCATGTTACAAAGTATAATGATTTTGAATGCTAAGGCAATTTCTTTTCAACTATTTATCAACAAAATTTATTAAAAACAGGTTTTACAATAATTGTTTTAATAATAGTCCATATCTTTCCCTGAGCATAATGAAATTTATCAGCTAAGTATTTGATAGCAATATAGAAACTTTCTTTGACTGATACAGACATTGAGGACTTTATTAAAAGGCTGATAAGGAATTACACAATTGCTAGGAAAGTTGGAGAACCAGGGACAGAAAATGACATAGAAAAAGGAAGCCCAGGCCTCTAGGACCCCAGCCAAAGTCACACCTGGCCTGAGTATGGCAGGTATTGCTATTATTACCCCTGAAGGCTTCGTATCCCAGCATGCACGATGCCGCTGCCAGCACTACCAGAGATCCCAGGTGCACTTCGGCGGCCCCTGCTTGTTTTGGTCCCTGATCCCACAATGAGTGACTGCTGTGCACATTTGATTAGCTGAAACTAGGCTCTGTGCTCAATCCCAGATGCATGCAAGGTTAGGAAAGCGTGTATCTGCTCTTTTCACTTCTGAGGTGGAGGCAGGCTCTGGCTTTCACCAGCATCATAGAGTGAAGAATTCCATAAACATAGGCGTTTAGATTCTAAGAGCCACCAGAACAATTAATATGCAGTCGTCAAGAAAAAATATCGTAATAATCAAAAGTATCACAGTGGAATGAAGCCAGTTACAGATCCTTCCATCTGCTAAAAGTGTAGGCATTTGATGTGATGTGGTGTATTTACCGCTCTTCCTCGAGATGTTCAGCCCTCTTTTCATCTGGAAGTGGTGCTGCACAAATTGAGCTTCAGCGTCTCACTGCCTCCCCATCCCTTGGCCATATCAGGGGCAACCACGGTGAGAGATAGAGCCTCGCCATTCTGTGACTTTCCATAAGCCCTGAGTGTGCACTGTAAGGCCCATTTCTCTGACATTAGTCCCATGGTGCACCCAAGCAGCTCCTGAGCCCCGGCACGCAAGGATTGTTACAGCTGCCAAAATGCAGTAGCGTTTGCTGGGTTTCCGATTTGACCTCCTTGCATTTCAATGGCAAACCCTGTTCTCCGCGGGCTGGTCTGCATGACAAGTAGGCAGGGCCTTCGTGGATAATTCAAGCTCCAGTAGTTTCCCAGCTCAGATGGAACAGCACCAGCTTTGCTAGCGTGGAAAACAGATTATAAACTGCAAACTCATTTATTCTACAAATGTTTGCTATATTTAGGGAAAGCAGTTTCCCATAATTTTCTTCATTTCCTTCTAGAGTCAAATTGGCTCTCTCTGAACATGTCCTAGTAAAATAGCTCCAGTGGCTATTAGAACTGGAGAGGATAAGAGTATTGTGCTTCGTCTATGTGAGCAGAAGTGTGCCATAACTTCTGCAAGCTGCGTTCTTTATTGTAATATGCTAACCACAGCTTATTCAGGATTTGCTGAGGTATGCTGGGGTAAAAAAGTAACACCACAAAAAATTATTTCTCATTGTACAGCATGTCCAGTATACTTTTCCAAGGGATTTTACTCCATATACTTTAACACCACCGACATTAATTTAATGCTGTTAATGCCACTGAATGTCATAGGGCATCACATGAGCACAGAGGAGTGGTAATCTAGCTTGGACAGGGAAATTAAGACTTTCCAGAAGATGGGAGGCCCGAGATAAGACTTCAAAGATGTGCAAGAGTTAGTTAAGATTTGCTTGACTTTCCTTAATCAAAATCATCGATGCAAGAAAGAACATGTGTAGGGAGAAAACTATACTCTTAATCATAAAGTTAGAGATAAAAAAAGACAAGAGATATCACCCAAAAGGAATCACTTTACAGAATGGGCCAAATCACCTTGAAATGCGTGTACCTTACCTTGGTTTTGAGAAAGTTGGGAGTCTCCAAATGGGGTTAAGTTAGTGTCAAGTGATCAGACCGTTGTCTCTGCACAGGTCAGTTTGGCTGCAGGGTGGAGATTGTATTTGGCTGGATGGAGCTTGAACATGAGGAGCTTGAAAAGAGGATTTTTATAATCCAGGGTTGAGAATATGTGTGAGAAAACTGGTTTAGATGGAGAGGGGAAGATGGATCCAAGAAATACTTGGAAATACATGTGACAGAGTAGATTAGTGATTGATAGGATGAAGATAGTAAGAAAACGAGGATATTGGTCTTTGGTTTTCAGGTTGAGAGCCATATGCACAATGGATTTGAGATATAAAGTAAGAAAAGATGAGCAATCTGGGGGAATAGTAAATTCAGATTTGATCCAAATTAGTGTAAGACCCCAATATGATGATTCTGAGCAGGGAGTTTGTCAAAAAGAGCTGTACTCAAGGAAGAGTCTAGGACTAATATACACTTAAGGAGGCATCGATATATAGATGGCACAAGAAATCTTTAAAGTACATATCACTCTTTAAGCGATTTGAATCCTGAGGAGATCAACAGCCCAAGGAAAAAATCCTGGATGTTCCACCACTTGAGGGGTACATAGTAGAAAACAAAGTAGGATATTAAGAAGATTGAGGAAAGAAAAGAAGAACAATGAGTTATCCTAGAACATGCACATCAATGAGTTCTAAAATTTAAAGAAAATGGATTATATGATGGTGGGAGATGTAGCAGACCAATCCAGAAAAGTGAAGACAGAAACACAGCCATTAGATTGCATCATGAAAATGTCAATAATTTCAGTTTGCATCAATTGCAGTAGGTTTATTTGTTGAATCATTAAATATTTATAAGCAACTACTATATGCAGGCTGAGAATTGTGAGGCAGGGTGAATAAGGTAGAGTCAGGCCCTTGTAGAAACTGAAGTCTACCAGGGGATGTGGGTAATAAACGGTCACATACAAAATATATAGAATTAGATTTTTAATATGTTCTGAAGGAAGCTCTATCAAAATAACCTGGGAGTAATTATAGATTATTCTTCCAAGACTATGTAATGAAGGATACTGCAGAGGCCAGCTATGCACATAAGCAGAGTACAATTTGAAAGTCAAGGAAGAGTTTTTGGGATGAAAGAGGTATAAACAAATATAGATCTAAAAGGAAAAAAAAGTACAGAAAAGTAAAGATATAGGAATAAAAAATAATAATTGACATATTAAGACCTGTAGGAGATGAAGAAATCAGTGTTTCATGTAAAGGATTTGACTGTGTTGAAGGAGATCTCTACAAGGAAGGAGAACTGGCTGCAAAGGACCCTGGGAAATGCATCTGGTAGACACTGGGAAATGTGTCTGGTAATGTTGACAAGCTTAATGAAATAGGAATCAGGCCTGTTTGATGAGGGTAAGAAAAGTGGCAATTAAAAAGAGTTTGGGAAAATGCAAATATGAATATCTATTTAAAAAGCAAAGGAACTATGTTTTAAAGTATCTTAAATTATTTTCTAGCCTTTGAAAAATAAAAGTTCCAGATGTTGGATCCCTTAGTCACTGTCTAGAAGAGAGTCATCAAGAAAAGTAAAAATTACCCAATTTTACTTAATTTTTCTTTTGTTTGTTTGTTTTTAGGAAGTTTGCTTTTTTCTAGCTTAAAATACTAAGATTTGCAGTTGTTGCATAATCTAGTTCCTCTTTCCTGATCAACACAACTGCTACTGAAATATTGTATTTTCTATATATTCATCTAGATATTTTTATTTTTGCCTTGCTTTTGTTGTTTCTGTTTTGATATCAGGCATATGTTAAGAAGATGTGATTGTGCTTACTATTGAATGTTCTTGATTCTTTCTTTTGGCAACAATGGAAATTAGTCTGAAGCACCAATTTTGGACAAAACAGAACTTCTTAAGAGCATAGTTCATCCTATTGATAAGATCCCACACTCAACTATGTGGGCCCATTTCCCTACCTATTTCTTTGCTTTCAAGATCAAATTGCTACTCTTCACATGCCCTTTGGAACATAGGTCTTCTCAAAGAGGCAGGTATTGATTGGCAAAGACAAAAAGAGAAAATACCTCCATTTCTTGCAATAAATAACTCTACCTTCCAATTATCTCCAACTGAATGGAACAGGTAATATGAAACCTTTCAGAATCTTACCATCCAAGGTTATAGAACTTAAAGGCCATCTTCTTTAGCCTTTATTTTCTTTTACATATAAGTATTTTTTCTATTGTGTTCTTTTCTGTACAAAACCTTCAAAATTCTCTCCTTTTTCTTTCACTACAGTTGGAGTTTTTCTGTTAGTTTCAGGTTATGCAAAAACACTGCCAGACATATAATGGCCCAGGGTGGTGGGCAGACTAATAGGTATCTGAAACTGATTTCTGATATATTTTTCCTCTGTGATTTATAATCTTTGTAAGCTTGAGTAACTATTTAACCTCTAAAAATCTTTCAACTGTAGAAGAGGAATTCCCAATCCCAGTGAGAGTGAAAATTACATTAAACATATGTAACCCAGTACAGAATTTGATACCTGGTCTTAAGAATTCATTGTAATGAAGAAAAAAATTAGCTGTTGTACATGAGTACTTAACATGTGCAGGGAATTTTTTATTTTTTATTGCTCATTTCAAATCCTTAAGACAGTACTGCTAAATAGACACTTCTGTGATATTGGATATGTTTTACACCTGTCCTGTTCCATGTTTACATGACAGGCACCAATCATATGTGACTTCTGAACCCTTCCAATGTGGCTGGCCCAAATAGGAAATTGATTTTTAATGTTATCTGATCTTAACTGATTTAAATTTTAGTAGCTTGTGTTGTGAATAGTGGCTACTGTGTTGGCCAACTCATCTTTACGATGGCCATAAAAACAGATACTCTCTTCCTTTTATAAAATTGAAAGTGGTGTCAGGAATATTAGGTCTTGTGTTAGAGTCACTTAACTAGCAGATAAGGGAGCCGGGATAGGAACCCAGGTTTGCCCCATTCCTTGGCCATACTCTTTTCTCTTTACCATGTTGCTTTGAGAATCTTCATGTTTATGAATACTTCAATTCCCTTATGTACAGCATTTTTGCATTAATTTGGAATAGCTTCCCTGAAACTACAGTTATCAAACTAAAGAAGAGACTCGTGAAATAGCTTAGTTCCACTTCCTTCTTTTTATCCCAGCAATATCCTCTGTATTTCTCCTAAGTGATCTTCCAACCTCCTTCTGAATTCTACCAGTGTCTGGTGGCTTGCGGCCTCTCACTGAGTTGCTATTACAAAGCACTCTCATATTCTGTATTAATCAGCAATCTGATCCTCTGTGGCTGAGTTTTGATCAAGCTGTCCCCCCTTGGCACATCAAAGTCACTGTTGATCATCACGAATAAGGCAGACTTATGCTGTGAGGGCTGGGGGGACCGCAGCCACAGGAAGCCGGTGATGATTGGGGAGATCAGGTCTACTGGGAGGCCAGTTGGGAAACTTCTGATGATTGTGTAGAAACGAGGACATCGTGGCAGAGCATAGTTCACTCTCTCCTGGTATAATTAACACATAGCGGGAAGCAGAGTCAGGCTTATCTAAATAGAGAGTGGAAGGTGAGCAAATAAAAAGGTGAAGGCTGTAAGAATCATCGCACAGTTGATCAAAAGAGAACAAGGAGATTCTGCTTGACAAATAAAAATAGTACTGCCCCTTCTTAATCTGGAGAGTGTGGCTTTCATCACGGCCCTGAAGACAGCGGGAGGCCAAACAGACTGGAGGGAAATGCTCTGGCACTGGAGTCAGAAAGGGCTACTCTCCGGCATGCTTCTAGGTTTCCATGACATTTTCCTACTTGTGACTATCACTTCAAACTTTTCTGACTCTTCTCAAGTATTAGAACTTTCCCATCTTACTCCATCACATGCATCAGATGCTCTTTCCCTCTACATTAAAGAAAAATCAGAAGCTTTTAGAGACGAGTATCTGTTAAAAACTTACAACTCACTCTCCTGTTTTTCCTTCTTTCTTCTTGTTAAAATATGTCTTACCTATTTCTCCATAAAGTAACACCCTTCCCTCACAAAGGCTTCAGTGCATTGGTTTGACATTATCTTCCCTGTATTTTCATAATTTCCCCCTTTATACACATATTCCTCCAGACTTGGAACCTGCTCATCTCTCCTCATTGGAAACACACACACACACACACACACACGCACACGTACACACACATGACACTACAGAACTCTTTCTCTCTCTCTCAACAACCTTTTCCCTCCAGCCAGGAACCTTCCTCCTCTCCTCTCATTTGTATTAAAAGTTTCATGTGTATTGTGTGCAAGGCTTTTCTCCATGTCCTCAGTTCACATTCATTCTTCAACCCAGTGCAATTTTGATTTTATTGTTACCATTATTGACTTTTCTCACTAATGTCACCAAACACCACTGCATTCATCATCTGAATGAACTCTCAGAGGAGTATACATTATTTACTAGCTTCTGTTCTAGGAAATGTTTTCCTCTTTTCAGTTCTGTGGATCCCCATATTTTTCTTTTATTTCTGCCACTTTGTTTTCAGAGCAATTTTTAAGAGAAAACTTGAGTGCTCCATCCTCAGTGATATCCAGTTGCCCCTGTTGTACAATTCAGTCTTACTGATCGCTCTTAAATGTTACTCTGAAATCTCTTCTCTCTCTCTCTCTCTCTCTCTCTCTTTCTCTGTCTCTGTCTCTCTCTCCATAATAGTTTCCTCTCATGCCTTTTTCCTACCTGCGCTCTAAGCTCCAGATATCCAAACATCTTTATGTGGCTCTATGGCAGGTTAATCCTAATTTCCTCAATTCCTGTCTCTTCTAAGAGGCAATCATTCGTAGCGCAAAGACGTGATTTGGAATACCACAGGTCCCATTCAGGATAGGTCCTTATTGTGGAGGTAGCATCTTAGTCAGCATCTCTTCCTTTATTCCATTGATGTATATTTGATCAACTCAGATACACATTCCCTGGAGTCAAACCCTAAAGCGAACTCGGTCCAGTGCTCTGGGAGTGAGGTGGCACAAGGATCTACCAGATCATGGCAATACCTATCAGTTTCTCAGGAAACATTGTATCACATTGCTGGGTGGAAACTCTCTCCATCAAAACAGTAGCTGGCCACTTAGTCACCAGATGATTTAACATGGAAAATCCAAGTGTTGAGTAGAAGAGATGAATTAATAATGATAGCTATTGACTGGATGTCAGAAAGATATAAAAATCTGGCCTTCACTGTCGATGACTACTGATAATATTGGTTGGCATAGGAAATGATAAATTTAGACCAAAGGAGAGAAGCTATTGGAGGAACACTACCATCCTGATTCTTAACTCTTGCCGCACTATTCTCCCAGCTCTTGCACCTTTTCCATGATAATAAAGTGGTATGAACAGAGGGCAGGGCTAAGGTTGTTCTAGCACACCACACTGCCCCATCAGACGATGGTCTTCATGAGCTCTTCCATCAGCACTGGAGTATCTCCCACAATCCTCCTGGGCAGGGATAATGGAAATGCTCGTAAAACAGACTAGGTACAACAAGCGCAAAGTCAGTTAGGTGGATGGGTGTCATAGAAAAGCAGAACTATACCTTCCATAAGTTTTGCCTTCTAGTGGTCTGTAGCCTTGTTAAAGAGAAATGACTAATAAGCAGGATGCAACTAAAAGAATATATACAAAAATTTTTTTCTTGAGATTAAAATGCCATAATTTCAAAATGTTTTGTGCTAGGTATGGACTGACAGTTTGGGAAACCCTCAAATCTATACTTGGAAGCCTTACCCCAATTTTGATGTTATTTGAAGGTGAGACTTATGGAGGTGATTAGGAGATGAACAAGGAGGTTTATGAATGGGATTAGTGTCCCTGAAGAAGAAATGAGAGAAGGTCTCTTTCTCAGCTAGGGAAGACATAGTGGGGTGGCTGTTTATTGGCCAAGAAAGAGGCCTTCAGCAGTGACACAGCATTTCCTGGTGACTTGATCTTGGACTTTTCAGCCTCTGGAACTGTGGGGAAATAAATGTTAGCTGTTTAAGCTGCTCAGTATATATATTATAGTGTGATTTATAGTATAAATACTAAATATAGCATTTTTTGTTCTATTAGCCCAAACTGACTATGACATTGGGTATGTCATGATAATTGAAGGATGGAATCAGGAATCACTTGTATATGGAGGAAGGGGCTTTAGTAGGCACCTGAGGACCCAGAGAAAGAACAACTGTGGTAGGTACTTCTGTCTTGCTCAAACCTCATCGACTCATCCCCGAAGTCTCTGAGAAGGCAGTAATGGACAGTGGTTATACACAGGGGCTCTGCAATCATCCTTCCTGGATGGCAAGTTTAGCTCTCATTTAATGGTCTTCAAACCCAGGTAACTGGCTTGCCCCTTCTGAATTCCGATCCTTACACCTTAAAAGGGAAAATATGCCATAGGGGAATTGGGAGGCTGAAACATAATCTTCTGTGTTTAGAATGTGTGACAGAGCTTGGAACAGAGTATGTTCATAATGTGTATTAGCAGTTAGTTATTAAGGATTATGGAGAAAGAAGCTTTAAGCAATTCTCAAGAGTCCCTAAGTGACAGAGGAATGGGTGGTGACTGTTTGGCACTAATTTATGACATGATTTGGGATAAAAATCTTCCACCTCTGCCTTTGGACATGCAGCTCTTGCAAAGGAGGCATTGTTGGAAACCCAGTGAAAATCCTTGCCTGAAGTGAACACTAGCAGGGATAAGTTTTCTGAACTATTTTTGGACAAATCACACTGGTAAGGAAAAAGAAGGAAGGGCGGATTAGTGTGAACCTTCTCTCTGGATTCCCTGGTGAATTTTAGGATGGTGAAAAATCCTTGCTAATTCCCTGTGGTGACACAAAGGAAACTGATTCATTACTAAAGAGATGGTTCATGCCCACAAGTGAGAAATTCCCTCTAAATTAGGGGGCGTGTTTGTGACCCTGTTGTATTGTCTCTCTACAGGATCTTTACAGTGTCCTAATAAGAGAGATTTAACGAAGAAATCTGATTGTTTCTGTACATCCAAGCCTCCATAATTTAGCCCACAAATTCTTCTCAATCAAACCCTAACACCCATTTTGCATTTATATTCTAACAATTTCCCTGTTCAATTTATGATCTAGCCACATACGCACAAAATGCAATTCTCAGAAATCAGCTTACTTCCTAGCATCTCTCTCTAAGCTTTCTGGACATGCTATTTTTTCTTTTTTGAATACTCAATTTTTCCCCACACTTGCAAACTGCAGTCACACACACACACACACACATGGATACACACACAGTGCAGTGGCATTTTTTTCTTTTGTTAACTCCCTTGGCCATCACCCCAGTGCAGTAGCTAAATCAAAGTCTTTCCCCTTTGTTCTCATGCACATTATCTATAAACCAATGAGTTTATATGAGTTATCTTCTCCTAATCAAATTATACATATGCCTATGCACTCACTCTCAGGAACTTTGCATTTGCAATTTCTTATACTTGAAAGATACTGCTTATGGCTGCTTCCCTCTCAAAATTCAGGTATGTGGTCAGTTGTTATTTTTATAGAGGAGTCCTTCATGATTGAAAATAAAGCCAATCTCCACACACCTAACCACACCCACCCTTTTCTATGCTCTCACATTGCCTTATTTTATTTGTGTATCTTATTCACTTAGTTACCCATTTACTGTCCCCTCACACTAGGAAAGAAGGGCCTTACAGGCAATCATTTTCAGTTTCATCAGTTGCTGCTGTTCTACACCTTGGCAATGCCCAATGCACAGTAACTGCTCAGTGAAGCCTTTGTTGACTGTCATCCCCATTAAACGATGAGGTTCTTTCCAACAGGAGCCATGCCTTCTGTAGTCAGAATACAGCAGTAGTACAAGGTCTGATACATATGATGTGCTCAAATATACATTGATCAAATGCATGGCACTGAATTAGCCAATCAAGTACCTGTTATGCAATGGAAGGTCAAGAAGACAAGTGATTTGATGGAATATAATTACAGGGAAGGGTGTCCAGTGGAAACTGGCTGGAAGACAGCAAGTAATTGATTAAGATACCAAAGAAAGGAAACCTGTGTGCTGCAAATACAACAAGCTCAACATATGTTCATAATATTGACGTGACAAAATGAGTTTTATATTTCAACACTAATTCACTTTTTAAAAATACCATTTTGAACCCCACCATAGAATCACCTGCTGCTTCATTCAAGTGTGTGTGTAGAGGGGTGAGTTGTTCTGTGACAGGTGTCCGACAACATGCTAATAGCCAGATCAATTCAAGGGACAATGTTGACTTTAGGAACGCTTTCCTTTTCTTCTTCCCCCCACCCACACTTCATGTAAAGAATGTCACTCTCCTGAGATATCACAATGGCAGTCCACAAATGAACCCTCTTCCTTTGAGAGAGAATAAGTGTAGAAGAAAAGATAATTACTTAGTTCCTTTATCTCCAAATTATTTGTAATAAAATCTGAAATCACACCACAAGGTTTTTCATGAGGATGTCATAAATTAAGATGCATTGGTGTACCTCATGCATCTGTTCCATTCTCTGGCCCTTTGTCTTCTGCAAAGAGCACACCAACCTCAATACCCAGCAGACAGCATTTACGCAAATGATGTCGTGGTCTGTAGCATTAATATTCAGCGATTGTCTGTCATAGACACCTTACTGTACATCTGTTATGCAAATGTATGTTAATTCAGACTCCCTGACAGCTGCCTAGCTTCCCTCCCTAAAATGATCTTTTCCATTTTGAAGTTTGCAATCTGTTCCCCAAAATGTTAATCCAACAATTAGCTGAAATTGCTAAACAGAAATTGTACATGTTCAGCCTAAAATAGAAGATAGCATTTTAAAATAGATGATGAACCTTCTCCCACATCATTTATTTTATATGTACTTCCATACAATAAAAACATTGATATGTACACAGCTTGGCTGGGGGTAAGTGGTGTCTCTTCCTACCCAGTCCTTGGAATTTGACAGGAAAAGAGGTATCATCCTGCTGGCATTCAAAGGACTTTTTTCTCAATGAAGATTTTCATGATATACAGTGTTTCTTTCCATGTCTCTAACTTCTGTTTTCCTCAAAAAATAATTCATATCAAACATTAGGATATTAACAAATGGCAACACAGAATATTTATAAAATGATGAATGGGACGGTGATATCACTCAGCAGCACGGGCACCTGCTGGCGTGCAAGGTCCTGAGGTTGACCCCCGGTACCCACAAAAAAAAAAAAAAAGAATGATTGAGAGCAAGGATGTAAGGGAGCATCCCATGACGCACAGAGCATAGTAAACACTCAGTACGGGTTTGGTGGCTGTTGAGTGGAGGACGCTTCCATGTTCGCTATCTCTGTCCACTTTGAGGAGTGTGTGAAGGGTCCTGAGTCAGTGATAGAACTATTCGTTATGACTTGGAAAATGATGGAGTGTCTGAGAGGATGAGAGAAGATAAATTACATCAAACATGTAGTGACAAATTGTTCAAGACAGATTACATACTTACGAAGGGTCTACTGTATGGTGGTCACCACGTTGGTCAGGTGAGCTCACGGTTAATATTCTTAAAGGTGAGTATCTTTATGCAGTGTACTTTCATCATGAAGAGCAAAGCAGGAAATGACTGTGCAACCACACAGCTGCCATGACCATTCCCAGGGCCCTTTTCAAGTTCTCTAACCTGAAACAACAGGATGGGTGGGGAGCCAGAGGATATATGGAGTAAAGCGGAAGTTACAGGGTCTGCCCTAACGGGGCTGTTTCTTATTCTGTCCTGAATGGATGTCTGATATTCGGCCTTCTGGAATGTCCAAACCTAACTAAAGCTAATGGATTTTGATTTTTCCTCCTGTCCAGCAATCCTTAGGAATCAGAATCTTCAATGATATTTATAGATGGAACTTCTTCTGTCACCTTAAAATTTCATTTCTAAAATGATGATACTAGCCCATATGATTCCCAAGGTTCTACACCAGTCTATCATTTTTTGAGATTTATTTTTACATTAGTAATTAGACAATGCAGCTTAAAATATATTAAAGATATGCTCTTTGATTGGTATATGTTTACTATATATGTAGTGTTATGACGTGTTTGGATGTCCCTCTGAAAGCCTCATGCAGTTATAGGTGGGGCTTTGGGTCTAGAGTGTGTGACGCTGGTATCGATTCATGGTGCAATGCTAGGATTGAGGGCACTAGGGTTAAGGGTGTGAGTGCTACCTGCCCTAAGTAGCCTGGATAAGATGTAAGGGACAGAAGGGGCTGTGACAGTCTCTTTGTTGATTTGTTACCTTCTGCCTGATATGAACTCTTTTTCCTCTGTGCTGCCACCCTCCCTTGGAGTCAGCCAATTATGGACTGAAACCTCCACAAACTGTGAGCTAAATAAAATTTTCCTCCTTTAACTTTGGTGTCAGGTATTTTGTCTCAGCAATGACAAAAGTAACTAAGACATATAGTAACTACATTTGGTATATATATATTTGGTATATATATTTACATATATTTTATATATATATATATATATATATATAATCTCCCAAAATGAATGCAATAATATATACATATATTAATATAATTTTGAACTTCCTTTCCCCTCTCCCTACCAATCCCTTCTCCTTTCGCCTGGTCCCTTTCCAATCTCCAAAAAATTTGCCTGTATTTTCTACCATCTCTCCTTTATTTCACTCTTTCATATGTTTATATTTTTGATTCTTCATATAAGAGAAATTATGCAATATTTAACATACTTTGTCTCACTTATTTCACTTAACATTATGGTCTCAAGATCCATTAATTTCTTTACAAATGACTCGAATTCCTTCTTCTTTACGGTTGACTAAAATCCCACTGTGTATATATAGCATATTTAAAAAATCTGTTCTGTTGAAGGACGTCTAGGCTGTCTCTTTAGTTTAGCTATTGTAAGTTGTGCTGCTATATCTTGAATATATGATAAGCCTCCACTAATTTTTGATAGCTCTGTCAATAACATGAAGATGATAAAAACCAACATGCATAAGGTTTTGTAAGTTTTTCAATTATTATAAGAGATTTCAAGATTTTAAAAAATATTATATCTTATGTATTTACCCATTTCATTCTAATAAAGTTGATATTAGTTGATTAGATATTATTTATTTATAATTTCTTATTTAAATACAATTATTTGAATAGGTGAAGGTAACAAAATCTTACATGTTAGTCTGAAGTATCAAATGCAGCTTTATGTAAATTTATTTAGAAACTGGATTTTTTTTTTGCTTTTGTTCGAGAGCTAGCATCTATGCAACACTTACTACATGTGACTAACTATATCCTAGTGTCACATATATGGAAACACGAACATAGTGAAGTTAAATATTGTGTTCCAGTTCACAGAACTAGTAAGAGGAGCAGCTGACATTTGATCCTGGACTGGGTTTCTTGGAAGATAGAATGCTAGGGATCTCGTTGCTTTGTACAGTATCATTTCTATTATTTTTTCAAAGAAGAAACGATCTTTAAAAAATTGTTAAGAGTGTCCCCTTTGTGTCAGGTTGTGTAACATATTTTTGCATGTGCTGTCTTCTCCCTTCATCATGCACCTGCTTTACTTGCCTCAGCTCAGTCTGAGGACAACGAATGACAACCTCCAGGTCCCACAGCCAGCTGAAATGAGTCATACGCACCAGCCTTGCCCTCTTGCCTGCCTCTCTCTTCCTTTTCTGCAGAAACTTCAGCAAGAGCACACACCCACACCCTGGTGCTTTCCTGGATGGCCCCAAGTCACATGCCACATTCTCTTCAGGGAAAGGTAACAGCAGAACTGCAAAACTCTTGTAGTTTTCTTTCTCTTGGCCTATGTACGGCCTCATCATGCTTAACTCAAAAGCAGTATGGTTAAAATGGGTAGTAGGAGCTTAAGGGTTACAATTCACACCAAAATTACTGGATGAAATTTAGTCAAATGCTTGAAGGTTGGGCACTCTAGCCCCATGTTCAGTGGAGAGCATTTCTTCATTCTTTAATTTGTGTATTTGTAAAAAGATAGCAATAATACCTGGCTCAAACTAATCGTTGTGATATTCCAATGAAAAAAATGCATGTCACGGAATTTAGTTCCATTTGACCCAGGCACTTCTCTTCTAGGTATCTTCCTAAAAGGGTTAAATGCATCACATTATAGTGCTACATGCACACCCATGTTTATAGAAGCACAACTCATAATAGCTAAATCTTGGAAGTTGCCTACATGTCCATCAGCAGATGAATGGATAAAGAATGTGTGGTATTTACATATAATGGAGTACTACTCTGTGGTAAAGAAGGATAAATGTGAATCATTTGTAGGAAAATTAATGCACCTTGAGACCATAATGTTGTGAAATAAATCAGACACACAAGCTTAAATATTGCATGGTTTCCTTTATATGAGAAACCTAAAATATAAAGAATGATATAAAAGAAAATTAATAGGAAATAGGGAAATAGGTCTTTTGCAATAGGAAGAACCAAGTGATAGAAGGAGAGAGGAAGGAAAGAGTGGTGAACAGGATGAAAAAGGAATTAAGATGTGTTATATTCATGTCCCACTACCCAGAAGGAATGTAATCATTATATACTACAAATATGTACAAGTAAAAAATAAAAACCAAAAATAAAAAAGAAAAAGAAAATATAAAGAAGTCATATGTAAAAGAAAGAGGAGCATATATTTTGTCTCAAAATTATAATCACATATATGTATATGCATATGATTACATATGAATATATACAGTCTGCCAAAAAATATATACATGCTTCAACAATTCACAGTACTAATAAATGTCTGGAAGATAAAGGCCACCACTTTGAGCACCTCTTGCCATTGTAGAGACCAAAGGTAACTTGTATTAATCTCATGATGTCTCAATAAATTTCATATTAAAATATTTATACAAGTTATCTTTTCCTGATGCATACATTTTCTGGTGGACTCATTTTTTGGTATATTTGTGTGTAGAATGTATATATTTGTATATGTGTGTATATTCCTTTGTATATGTTTTATGAATTTTTTTGTTTTTTAGAGACAGAGTCTTTCTATGCAATTTAGGCTGGTCTTGAACTTACTATGCAGCCCAGGCTGGCCTTGAATGCCCATCAGTCCTCTTGCCTCAGCCTACCTGGTACTGGGATTACAGGTTTGTGCCGTCATGCTTTGCTCTGTTTTATATTTTACAAGTAAATTTCCTAGTTATTTTCTTATTTAGTTCCCCAAGCCTCTTGCTAATGCAAGAACTTCTCCATTGAAAAACTGAAGCCATATTTCAGGTGAAGAAACTGAGCCATAAAATAAATAACTGCATGGTCTGCAGTTGCTTGGACAGCAATGGAAACTGTATTTCCTTAATAGTGCATTTAATAATCATTCTTCTGAGCTGTTTTGTAATTTTGGTGGAAGCGAGAACCATTGGTTTGTAGGTACAACTGTGCAGAGGTCCAGGAAACATGGTCAAGTTGACAATTTTGGTAGCTGAAAGAAACGGATGCCTCCTCCCTTACCCTTTTCATCAACCATGGCACGAGGATGATCATGTTTGTGTTTGTGTTTGTCTTTGGAATGCTTGTTGTTTTTGTGCTTGTGTGGAATAAGTTGTTTCCTAAAATGTATTACCTCTAATCTTCAAATCTTCCTCTTATCTCAAAACCCCTGTTAGGTGTTTTGAGTAGATTTTTATTGGCTTATTATCTACTGTCCTCCTCTGGACTTCTGAAGAACCATGAATAATCAGATTATAAATGAAGGGCTTAATACTGATTGGCAGACTTTTCTTTTATGACTGATGTCTCCGAATGTAAAGGAGTGGAAGAGTGAGATTTGGTGCTTGAACCTCCTTCCCTATGGCTACAGGAGACAGAAATGCCAGGGCTTCAGATGAGGCCACGGGGAAGGTCTGTCCTCACTAGGAGGACATCCTACCACAGGCAACTTAACAACGAGCAAAGACGCAAGCGATGCGCATGGGGTGATGTTGAAGGCACCCTAGCAAACGTGCTTTAGTAAGTGTCCTACGTTCACACGTCATCATCTTCCCACACTTTGGAAGAATGCAGAGAAGCAAACACACATGAGGAAGGGGAAAGGCTCATTCTTGAAGAGATTCAGGAGAAGTCTTACTTCCTGCATTCACGAAAATCTTCTCAGGAAGGAAGGGTAGAAATTATTACGCACATTTTACAGGTGGAGGAAATTTAGATCCAAAGCAATGTTATGGCTTGCCTAGAATCTTCCTATTGGAACAGTCACAGCCAAACTTCAAAGCCAGTTTTTTCTGACTTGTGCATCTCAGTTTTTTTTTTTTTCCACTTCCCCAGATGGTGTCTGCGGGTTTGGCTCTCACTTTCAAGCTTCACTGACCCCGGATGATGGACGAGGATTTGCTCTGGACACCTGAGCCCGGGCTGGAGGACAGGTGCCAGACTCACTGTGGGTTTCCATCCACTCCTGCTGGAGTGCTGGGCTGAGCTATTCGTAGCAACTTCATGAAACATTAGAATTATGATTTATCCCTGACGCAAAGGATGAGAAATCTCCACTTTCTCTGAAGCAAGTTTAGGAGTCAAGAGCCTGCTGTTCACGGCTGATGTGCCTCCTTGGCTGATGTGGTGGCACTGTGGAGCCCTTGGCATGAAAGAGTAACTCAGTAAATGGAAAGACACAGCAAAGGACAACACGCCCATGCCACACCCACGCCACGCTCAGAAGTGTTGCTCTCCACGTTGAGAATTTGAGCACCCTTTCCTCTCCTTTGACACCAATTTTCCAATCAAATTTTTTATTATTTTTCATTTCAAAGGAAATGCCCTTATTTAATGCCATGGAGACAAATCATTGGTTGGCTACTCAGAAAAGTCAGTTAAGTAGAGAGACATAAGAAATAAAACATGCCTACTTTAAATATTTCATTATAATTCATAACAGGATCATGTGTATTACTTCAGCAATGTTTCAATATGAGGGAGAGACCCTTTTTTATAAAGAAGCCCTCTGATTGGTGAGGTAATATAAGTTTAGACTCTTTCTAGATTAATACTTTTTTTCTGCTTTTTTTTTGTTCTAGTCTTGCTACCACTTAAGCTGTTTTTAGTGATTTACCATTATCCCCTTTATGTGAAAAGTTAAACCTAGCTTTAAAAGAAACAATAAAGTCAATAACTTTCTGTTCATATACATGATGTCTCCACTTACATAGTACTGATTAAATTTGTGATTACAGAAGCAAGCGTAACCGATATTTATTAGCTCCGGAAGCAAACACCACTGAATCTTGCTAAACAGTCAATGTGATTTGGGGAATACTGGAGTGTGTTGTTTTAGTAACAAGTACATTGGTGGTGTTGTGATCATATACATTTTGCAAAAGCAAGTGATAATGTAGATTAATCTGGATAAATAATTAAATATGCATTGGTTGAAACTATTTTGCTTTATTCGTTAGATTCTTAATAACTACTTTTGTTTGTAGAATTTCTTACAGTTTTCTGATGATTCATATCCTTAGGTCACCTACTTTTCATAATCATCTTTTGTGGTGTTTGTTAAAACCATACCCATTTCACAGTTGCGAAAATTTGCAAGGTCATTGAGGATTAGATAGTTAATTTTCCCAAGACCTTCAATTTATTAATTGAAGGGTGGTATAAAGAGAAATTAAATAAAAGAGTGCAGGAATAAGCTAAAAATAAATTTTTTTCTTCTACAAATTTATGTTCTTTTCCCCAACACTAGAAATACTCTGTCTCTTTCATTTAAAAGCCAAACACAAGTATTCAAAATCCTTGTCTCCCTAGTATTTTTCTTTCCCCCACAACTTGAAGTTTCTAAGAGGTATCATGTGAGTTACCACACAGATTTAATTTGTCAGAGCAATCTAATTGACTCTAAGTCTTACTACGTCCCCCCCCCTTTGGATTTGAAGCATCCTATTTTGACTCCAGAAAAGAAGCATAAAACAAACCTCTGAGCTCATTTATTTTAACATAACCAGCTACAAACAGAAGAGACAGAACAGTTTGGTTACAGGGACAAGAATAGGGGTGGCATCTGTCAGTTTTTGACAGAGGGTCAGCTTCACCACTTTCCAACAGAGCGTGCCTTGGCAAGCGAGGTACTCTATCTCAATGACTGAATCTTCGTTTCTGTTGACACTAATAATGATGTATCACTACTTTATGGGACTGTGAGGCAGCTGCAATGAGCTGATGCTCATGAAGAAATTTGGATGGTGTGAAGAGCAAAAGTGGCAAGACAATGTGGGGGAGATGAAGGACAACCAAAGAATTCACAAATGGAGCATGAAGATGCTATCCCTCCACAAATTTTCCTCTTGTCACTAATTAGAAGGCCAGAACAATAGGCCTGGAGACCACTAGAAAGCAGGTAGTATATGAAGAATATTAATGAGTATTCAGGTAATCAGTGCTGAGACTTCAGCAAGATCTATTTATGTAGCACTGGACATGGTGAAATCGGTGTGCCTGATTAGGGGCCAAGTACCTCACTTAGGTTTTACGAGAAAGGGGGAATCAGTGTGATAGATGGAAAAGATCAATGAAGAGGATTCTTGCCTCTGACCAAGATGTGTAGGCAGATAAGCCTGGATTGGGGGGATGGATGAAATTTCAGGCAATAGTAAGTAAGTCAAACAAGGAGACTTACTGCACATCTTAAGGAGAATCATTAAATACAACAGTGACAGTGCTGTGGTGTGCCGAAGCATTTCCTGTCCTCTCATTCTTTCTGTGAAAAGTCAGCTTTAATTTTAATGTATTTATTCCCCATCTCTTCATGAAATGTAAACAAAAGTGTTATTCAAAAGGTTGTTTGACTTTCCAGCACAAGATATTTCCTTGGAGAATAAAATGAACTCAGGAACACTGATAGAACCAAGGACAGATGTCATTGACATTTCAGGGTTTTTACTTCAATCTCCAAGGGCCTAATTCATCCCATATTCCTTTTCTCAAAAGCGTAGCTTGGTATTAAGGAGCCAAAATACGTGTGCCTGAGGAATTGTTGTCTAGTTGGTGCGCTCCAGAAACAAGAGATAGAAATGTCTTTCCATCAACCATATATCTCTGTGAACCAGAGAGTTCAGGTTCTTGATAAATGAGCTCGATACTCAAAGAAGCAGACTTCAGGTTTTGTTGCAAAATGTTCCAGATGTGAGGAGCTCAGACGTTGTTTCTTTTCCCAAATCACTGACAGCCTTAAGTAAGCCACAGAAGAAATTCATGGGCTTACTGAACATGGTGAAATGCGTGGATGTAACTCAACTTATTTTTTTTTTTTTTAATGTGGGTGCTAGGAACTGAACTCAGGACCTCGCGCTTGCCAGGCAGGCACTTATGCCGCTGAGCTATATCACCAGCCCGTAACTCATTTTTGACACTTCGGCCTCACTGTTCACACTTTCTGCCACCCCCATGTGGCCACCTACACGCTAGGACGTCATTTGAAACACCTTCCCCTGCAAAACAAATCTCTGAGAAAAAGAAGACTACAGTATTGATGAGATTGTTAATTTTCTTCTCTTAATATTTTCTTCTCTTGGGGTATCCATTTGACGTGTTTGAAAGTATCCCATGTAATTCATTTTATTTGTATGAGGTTGCATGTGAGATGGAAGGAAGGAGTGGTGGTATATTGAAGGATATTTTTAATGCCCAGGTACAGGCTCTTGATTTTCTAAAGAGTTTTTCCCAAGGAGGGGAGGACATTTCCAGAGCCAAGCTCGTACTGAAGAGAATATTCTTGGTCATGCATTCTGGAGCCACCATGCTAGAGACATTAGCAGGAAGAACAACACAATAATACCTGCTAAAGATTTAGAGGTGCACAGACATGCGTATTTCCAGCATCATTTCGTGGTATCTTATTCTCCATTCCTTGTATACGACTACTAGTCATCCTCTATAAAATGGGTCCTTCCTTGCTGAAATACTTGGTCACTTAGTTTCCATGGCAGCATGTTCTCCTGGCTTTCTTTTTATATACCACGTTCACAGTAATGGCTACATTTGGAGGGAGGGAGGGAGGGAGAGAGAGAGAGAGAGAGAGAGAGAGAGAGAATAATATTAAGGAGGGGTACAAAAATGACTGCCAAATATGCGCAATCATATTAATAAAAAGATCCAAAACAAGTGTCTCAAAATTATTATGAATCAGTAAATCTCCTTCATAAGCACATCATTTATAATATCTTGTGCAGTTCTCTGTATGTTTTTAATTTATTATTATAATGGGGAGAGCTCAGATCTGTTTCTGGTTTCTAATTCTACTTGTGTATGTATGGGGGACATATTTTCCACGGACTGTCAACTAACATGAAGAAAACACATGTTGACACCAACACACTTGTACACATAAACAGGAGAATGATTTGATTTTCTATTCTAATCAGTCAAAAAATACAAAATCTTATCAACGATGATATGATCACACAGGGTAGAAACAGATGTCGCACCACCTTGTTTTCGCTTGGTCTTCAGAGTTGTAGTGGGAACACAAAATATCTGTGTCATGCTCTTATGATGGCGCATATTAGAAGCTGCAAAAAGTTCAACTTTTGTTATACGACCCTTTTACACATGATCGTACGTCATGATTCTACATATATTTCCAATAACATTGCCTGTGTTTCTTTTTAAGATATTTTCTCCAATGTTTGGGCTTCCTTTATCCAGAATACCCTGCTGAGTGCACAATTTTACCACTTTATGTTCTTATTTAGGAGAGATATCTAGAGCAGTGCCAAACATCCTAGAGTAAATCTTCTTCCAGGTCCTAGCAGTTTGGAAAACTCTGGCCACTGAAAATTAACAGAGAAAGTGGCAGTTTTAACAGTGGTGCCATTCATGGAGAATAGAATATCAGTGGAGGAGCAGAATTAGGAAGAGTAACGTGAAAATTATGTTTTGCATAAACTGTATTTAAGAAGCTTCTTTTTTTTTTTTTTTGTGGGTACCGGGGGGTCGACCTCAGGACCTCACACGCCAGCAGGCACCCGTGCTGCTGAGTGATATCACCGGCCCTTTTTTCGTATGTGGGTTCCGGGAGTCGAACTCGGGCCCTCACGCTTGCCAGGCAGGCACTTATGCCGCTGAGCCATCTCACTGGCCCAAGAAGCTTCTTCTTTGATACCCAAACATAGTTTAAATTTAACATTATTTATTGGCACACATTCAGTAGTCATGCAGAATGCATACTGCTAGTTCAGGAGAGCCAATGCTATGTCACAATGGTAGCTTGAAATTGGCCATGGTGGGAACATTTGAACCACAACTATCATCAAATGTTACACATCAGGGATTTTTTTTCCCCGTGGAGACCAGGTAGAAATATATGATATAGAAACAAAGTTGAAATAAATAAAAGAGGAATGTCAGATGGGAGAATGAGATTGACTAGCCCGTCTTTATAGATCATGTTTGAACGGAATGGAGTTACCTTGGACGTATACTTACGGAAAAGCCAGGATCCTGGTACTAACTTCTGGGTTTCTCCAGCATTCGGATGTTGGAAAAAAGAGAAATTGTATTTTAAGAAGAAAACCAAGAGAACATCCTATCTTGGAAGCTAAGTGAAAAATGTATTTTAGGAAGTGGGGACCAAACAATAGTGTGAAGTGCTGGGGAAAATTAACTGTTTATTTTGGCAAATGGAGGCACTGGTGGTGACACTGATTACCATTGTCTCATTGGTGAAGGGGGCCTCCCTGGAATATGTTTAGGGAGGGATGAAGGTTTTCTATTCCCTGAGTTCACTTTACCACTTAGAACTTCAGCAAATGGACTTTTCAAGGCTTTTTAATTAAATACCTACCTAACTTTTATTTATTGGTCTTGCTTATTGGCTTGTACATTTTCCATAAAAATGGTTCCACTTAGTGTGGGGAAGATGATATAGCAAAACATGGCATGTAGGAGCCATATGAGCTCTTGGCTTGGTCCATAGGAAGGACAGACAAGATAAGACTTCATCAGACCAGCTCCTAGAGCCCAGACTTTCACATTGCACAATTACAATGCACACGACACATTTGGAAGAGTGGTTTTCAATTTGAAAGTCGAGGTTTGATAAACCATTTTTGCAAATTGCCGCAGAACATATTAAGGATAATGAAAGCTCTGATACTGAAAGCGATACGTAAAACAAATGAGGATAATAACAAATAATGTTTCATGTTTGAAGAATATTTTTAAATGGATGCAAGACAATGCAATGGTTTGACACATGATTTTTTTGGAGTATATCAACCTGAGTTTGAGGCATTCTTCTGTTACTGGTAGCCTGAGACAGTGTGACCTCAGCTAGAAGTTCAGCTTCTGTAACTCTCAGTTTTCTCTACTCTAAAATGGGGTATATATTACCAATATTTCAGGATTTTCACCAAGAATATGATGGATGTAGAGAACTTATTCTAATACTTACACAGACTGCAAAGTGTCCAATAATGACAACTAATTAAAAGGGAAGAAAGCATTAGGAAAGATGATTCTTTGACACAACAGTGATAATTAAAGGAAACATTTGTTTCAACTCCGACATGTTGTTGGTTGGTGCAAACTCATGCTAAAGATTTTATGGCTCCTATTTACTGCTCACAGTTACATTTTCCTGAAAGATGCTGAAGCCTCCAGTTTTCAGACTTTTTCTAACTTTCTAATTCTCACATTTTGCAGACACTGGAATGATCAAGACTAGCTGAACTGGAAGGGAGAAATAGGCAGAAATAAAGAACCTTAAATATTCTGGCATATGGATCAGTGCAGTGGTGATTTAATAATGTATTCATGAAATCATACAGTGACCAAGACCAGACTGCTCTCTAACACCAAGATAGATAATCCGCAACAATTATCTGGAGCTCATGAATCACACATCTCATTTAAAATATACTGAGGCTGACATGTCCAAATTCCCTTTGCTACAGTTGAGGCTCCTGAGAACTAGGTGGAAAGAGACTCAGCTAGATTCTCAAGCCAGCTAGCTTCTGAGAGTGTGATACAATCTGCATGGCCTGTTCTTTTGTTTTCAGTATAAAGAATGGAGTCAGGTGAACCGCTCATCCTCGAGGACCTTTATTTCTTTCTATACTTAAAATCATTTATGAGAACCTTGAAGGTATTAGAGAGATCATCTAACCTAGTACCTCATTTTTCAGAGGAAGAAATGAATGCATACAGAAGAGACATGATTTTTACCAAGGTCAGTTCATAATGCAGCTCCGACTGAAATCTGTCTCCTGACTTTCTAACCAGTCCGTTCTAACAGAACATATGAAGGATGCTGGGATTCTGATATGTAACTGGATTCTGGGACACAGTCAAATATTAATAAAGAATAGTTGCAAATTTGTTATTTAACTCATCTTTATTTTCCATTGGCAAAGACATTTTATTTTCCACTGAGAAATTTTAGACTAGAGATTGTTTTGTCAAGCTTTGAGTCTAAGATACAAACTCCCTTGGCACATAATCATCTCCTTTTTTGGGGTGGCTTGGCTTAATGCCTAGAACTTCCATTAAGTATAAAGAAATTCTGTGTTAAGTCGATGAAGAATATTATCTATTTTACCTTGTAATGTCTTTATATTCTAGGAGATTTTCTCATATGATGAATGCTAAAAAGCACAATTTGATTGTTTGGGTGGGACTCACTGAGGTTTAAGTATTTGCTTGGGTAAGAAAAGATTTTCTTCTTTCTTTAATGAGTGTAGCTGCTACTTAAGAAGATTTGGAATTTAAGATTGCTCATGTATCTGAATAAAACAAAATGACTCCTTTGCATTTTTGATGCCCATTTTCTTTCCATTCTCTGCATTTCTCTCAAATTTTGGTCAGTCATTGTTCACAATACAAAAGAATTGCATAACTTTGGAATTGTGACATTTGCTTCTTGTTTTAAATGGGATATGTGACACTATTTTCTTTGTTAAAGGATTATTCACTTTACTATTTTATTGCTTCTTACATATACACAAAATATTTTGTGATGAGATATAATTCCCATTGTATATATCTGTAAAATATATAGTGAAAAATTCCCTTTCTATATTCCATTTTCTATCTATTCTCTTTCCATTTTCCTATCCTTCAGGAGTTCAATATTACTTGGTTCTTATGTATCTCAACTATTTGTTATACATGTCAGTGCTAAAATACATTCCCTAGAACCCCCAATTGATACAAACATTAACATCCTCTCACTCTTATCTGCCCATTGATCTTTTCACTTGATTATCCAACAATCCATTTGATAAATGATTATGTAATTATTTAAGTTAGCTTACTAGTCCATTTAATCCCCAAATCCTATTGAAGGACATTTAGATAGATTTTAATCTTTTGCTATTAGACATGTTTTAATAAATACTCTTATTTTTTGACACGTGGTCTTTGGAGTTTATAACTCAACTTTGCAAATTTATATAAAACTCATAGAAGTATAACTGATGAATCAAACGAAAAGCATTTATGATATTGATTGTGATATATTGCTCTCCATTGGGCTTTTCCAGAAACATATTAATGTATGTATTTCCTTACAGCTTTGTCAACTTAGTGAAATATCAATGTTTTGGATTTTCTTAACAATATGTTGAACGAAAATAATTTCTGAAGTTTTTGTGCCAAGAATGGACATAACAGTTCACAATAGGCCAGCGTTACCTGCACAACAATAAGAAAATTGATAAATTGCAAAAGATCATATACTTAAGACATGGCAAACTGTGGAGGCAATCAGAATTTAAGATGAAATAACATTTCATATAGCAAAGAGCACTTCGTAGGTAAACTAATGATTGGTGACGATTTTCTTCCATGCATCCCATGCTAATTCTGAGTACAGGCTGTGAATCATGCTTCACTAGGCAAAAGAGATTTTAGTAGGCAAAGAGAAACCATGAAAGGACTCTGCTGCTAGAAAGAGGAGCTTTTGAAACGTCTACCAACCACACAGGACTTACGTAACACAGTGGAAACAAGAAGTCCACATCCTGGCCTTTGGTTCCTTGGAGGCACTTGTTCCGTTCTTCGGAGTCAGGGAAGTTTGAGGCCAGGGCTTAGCACAGGGAGGACCATATCCTTTGCAGACTCTTGGAGCCAAGGACACAGAGCACTGCTGTGGGGAGTGTGCTCGCTTCAAACACACAGCTGATTTCCTCCTTACACTTCTCAGCTTGTGCAAGGGTGTGGGACAGGCGTATATAACCCCTTGGAGAACAGAACTAAATTTCCCACCATCTTTCAGGGATGAAAAGCTAGAAGTTTGCCAGGATTTACCAACAGTCTCAGAAGACCATTTCTGAGCACCAGAGGTGATTTTAAGGTAATCATACTTCAAAAATAACCTGGCCATGTCTGAGAACTAGCCATGTGTGAACTGAGGTCATCAGCTCCTCACTCCACCTACCTAAAGAAGGGAGGGTCTTTTACACAGACAATAACATCAGAATCCACCGTAGTGCTCCGATATCTATGTCTAGCATATGGTAGGGGAAAAAAAATCTTAGGTGCACAAAGATGAAGGAAAATGTGAATGTACTAAAGAAATGAGCAGAGATTAGAGACAAAGCTACCTATGAGTTAGAGAGTGGAGTTAGTACAGTGAGCCCCCGATTTATGAATGAGTTCTGTTCCAGGAGAACATTTGTAAATCCGATTAGTTAGTAATCCAATGAAGTGAGTCTTTATAACATGCCTGTGAAAGTTGACAACTCGAATGTTTGTAAGTCAGGAACTTAGTGTACAGGAAGAATTAAAAATAACTAGTATTGTCATGTTAAAGAAAATAAGGCAACATACAGGCAAAACTGAAGAAAAGGACAAAGAATTTTAACTAATAAATAAAATCTATATAAAACCCAAACAGATAATCTAGAGCTGAAACAAATCCGTGTATGTAGCAGAAATTAAGAATTTATTAGATGATTTGGCAGCATAGACATAGAAGATGTCAGGATTGATAAGTTCTTTTTTGTTTTTTATCGGTACATGTTTGCAATACATGCAGTTTGCAGTCATCTTCTGGAGTGGGTACATGTACATAATACAGTTTGAGTTTTTAAATTCCCTTTACCTTCCCTCCCTCTTCCTCTAAACTCCTTTTCCCCATTTTTGTTCTTATTGATGTCCTTACTCTTATCTCATGTTTATGACATAAAATGTTTACATTCACTGAGGTTATTAGGTTCCTGTACATGACACATGTTCGTTCTACTTATTTCTGCTTCCAGTCCCACTCAAAACAAACCAACAGAGAATATCCTCTGTTGTACATAGGGCAAATGAAAGGTAAAACAAAACAAATACAAGAGCCACAGGGGATACAGGGAAAATGTTTTCCATCTGCATGATAGGAGTCATGGAGAGAGAAGGCATAGCAAACAGTGTTTAAATAGTTGCTTAGAATTCATAAAAACTTTTAAAAGTGATGGGTCCAAAAATTCAAATAGCTTACCCAACATTCTGTAAGATAAAGAAAATGAGTTCTGGAAGCATCACGCCCGAGCTTCAGAAAACCAAACATAAAGAGAAAAATTGTAAATAAACAGAGGAAACATACACATTTGTGCCAAAGGAACAAAAATAAGACTTAAAGATGGATTTTCCTGAGAAACTACGAAATCAAAAGACATTGTCATGACATGTTTAAAAATCATGGAAAAAGAAACTTCCAAACTAAAACTGTAAAACCAGAGAAAACCATGTTTGAAATGCCTGAGTATAAAGATATTTATCAGATATACAAATGCTGGAAGACCTTGTTACTAGAAGATTCACACAAAAAGTGAATGGAGTGAAGTCAAAACAAGACACAGCTAAAGAAACAGTGAGCATGTGGAGTGGGGTTAAATTTGTTTCTTTTAAACCAGGAAATGGAAATTAAACCCTAGGATAGTACCACACCGCCAGAATGGACACAGTTAAAGCTCTGATGATACCAAGTGCTGGATGACATGTGTAGCACTCTTTCCCATTGCTGACTGGTACAATAACTTTGGAAAATGTTCAGGAATATCTTTACAATGTTGTAAGTTTTAAACATTTCTGCAGCTAGTCACTGGTCTTTTTACAAACCACTTTCTTGATATAAGAAAATATTTTGCTTTTTTGACTTTTCTGTAGTGCCTAGGTTTCATATAATAGTTCCTTATAATAGACCTTTCCAAATAAAATGTTACTAAAAATGTTTAGTAAGCAGTGTTACCAAAGAATTTTTAATTCATTATTTCTACGTTGTTTTGAATTATTTTCTGATGTAAGGTATTATGCAAAGACTGTTGTCCCCTGCTACTAATGTATTATCTTCCATTTGTTGATTGATTTATGACTTCCTCATTGCTGTTAAATTTCAACTTTCAAATTTCTATTTGCTAATTCCTGTGTGCCTTTAGGTTTGTTTTGCTTTGTTTGTGGACTTTGAAATCTGTTCCATCTGTCTATTTGTGTTTTAGTAACATACTATATTAAATATTGATGCTTCATTAGCTGTTATGGTATTCTGTGAAGCTATTTTCTCATCACTATTAATTTCCAGGGTATTTTTGCACTCTTTATTTATTTGTTCATATAAACCTTAATTAGACCTGGTTTATTTAGGTATTATTACTAATCTTTCTATGAGGAGCACATACCATCATAAATATATTTAAGGGGAATTAATACCGTAATTATAGTGAGTCTTTCTAGCCAAGGATACTTTTCCTTTTTCTTTTTTTCTAGTTTTGGATAATATAAAGCTGATATAAATGTATTTATTTATTTATTCTGGTACTGGCAACTGAATCCAGAGCCTTCTTACTAAACTACGTCCCTGGTCCTTTGAGAAAATTCTTTATTTTGAGTCAGGATTTTGTTTGTTCACTAAGTTTTCCAAGCTGGGCTCCAGTTTGTGATCCTCCTGCTTCAGGCTCCCAGAATCTGGAATTATAGGTGTGTGTTGCAGCTCCCAGTTAACAATATTATGCATGTATTTTGGTGAGCATGTTTTCATTGCTGCTAGATATATTCTTAAAATATAATTGCAACAATATATATCAAGAGTGATATTGTTGGGTCATAGAGCCAGCACATGTTTAACTCTTACAAATTGCCAGTTTTTACCAAATTGTTTTACCAGTATATATTGTATATCTACTGTGTTTTACACAATAACTAAGAGTACGAGTAAATCTACATGGAAGAGGGGATATCTAAGCTGAAACTTGAATAAGTATGGTGGACAGATATGGAAATATTTGAGGATAAGAGTTCCAGGCAGTGCTACGCCAAAATCAAAGAATCCGTAATCATCAAATTGGAAGCATTCTAATGTTTCACACCACTTGCACACTGGTAGATCTTAAATTTGACTGAAGTTCTATGAAAAGATATTTTTTGTGGAGTATGAGAGTAACCTGTCTGCTCTTTTAGGAACTGGTTGAAGAGGATTTATTAATTGTTATCTAATAAACAATTACACAAATTACCCAGAGGTAGGGATACAGCTCAGTGATAGGGTGCTTGCCTAGCATGAGCAAGGCCCTGGATTTGATCCCCAGTAACATAAATTTTAAAAGTGCCTATTTTCCTACTTAATAAGCATTGCTTAACTTACTAATGATATTGCTGGACATTTAAATTACATCTATATTTTGCTTTAATATAAAAAGAAACACTTTTCCACTGTTAGAGGGAGTGTAGACTGGTGCAATCACTGTGGAAATCAGTGTGGATATTTCTCAAAAATCTAGGACTAGAGGTCCCATTGGACCCAGCTATTCCTCTTCTTGGTATCTTCCTGAAAGAATTACAACAAGCATCATACCACAGCGATATATGCACATCCATGTTTATAGTGGCACAGTTTGTAATAGTCAAATCTTGGAAACATTCCAAATGTCCATCAACTGATGAACAGATAAAGAAGATGTGGTTCTTTTACTCAATGGAGTACTACTCAGCCATAAAGAAGGATAATCTGGAGACATTTCTAGGTAAAAGGATGCACCTTGAGATCATACTCTTAAGTGAATAAATTGGACATACATGTAAATACCATACAGTTTCTCTGGTGTGAGAAACTGAAAGTGAAAATAAGTATCAAAATGTATAATAGATATTGTGAAATAGGAAGAAAATGTTCAAATTGGAAGAGGAACAGGGGAGCGGGAAGGAAGGAAAGGAAAAGAAAAAAATGCTTTAAAATTTATTTTGTAATATCACATCAACAGTGTGTGAAAGTAAAACATTTTTGTAGTTCTAGAAGTCTAACCACAGAATCAAAAAATAAAGAACCCCTGTAAATTGTTATGTATTATAAAAATGAATTTACCCATGTGCCCTTCAAATTATATTTTTGAGAGCTAATTAATGGGCTGAAATATGGTAAAACTCAGCACGCTACATTTAGAATGGATCATTTAGTTTTTACCATTACTCAACATTCAATTTCTTAGCCTTGCCTAATATCTCAAAAATGTATTTGTAAATCTAATAGCAGTCTTTATACATCACATCAGGACATTTTGTAATTATTTTAGCTGTAGTGAAGTTTTAAAACATAGTTGTACCAAAATTAAGCAGACAAATACCAAAACTTCCACTCCTTTATTAAAATTGAGAATCCAAAATTTATGTTTAAGGGGTATATTAGCATCAATTTATTCAATTTTTAGCATAAATGCACAATTTTCTCTTTATACTTTAATGAAGAGACCCTTTGATATGTCCATAGTTCAAAACATCTACATTTATTGATGGAATTCTCAGCTTACCTAAATATATTAATATTTGGCTGTAATTGGTATTGACAGAATCATATTTTGTCAGGTATATGCTAGGTATTGCATATTTTCATATATAATCCATTTACATATAGTACATACTTTTTCCATATAATTATAGCCACATTAATATGAGGTTGTTGTTACTTTAATGTTTCACACATGATAAAAATGATACTCAGAAAAAATGGAGAAATGTCATACAACTTTTGGATAACTTAAGCATGACAGAAGTTCAAAAATTTTCAAAAGAAGTAATAAGGAGATTTCAACATTGATTTTTCAAAATCAAAAATGATATTGTTTGGTGAGGGGTACAACTTTCCAAAAGATTGCATCAATAATTTACTCCAAAATTTTGGCGAGGTACACAACCATCAAAAGATCTAACTAAAATCTCTTCAGAATACATCTAAGGAAGATGCCAAATTCAGAGAAAATACGAAAGATAGGCTTGATATTGACCATTCCCTTCAACCTGCACCTGCTCTCTTCTATGGCAAAGACGGCATCAACCCAATTCTTCAAAAGTAGATGACACTGAAGAAAATTAACCACTTTTTCTTTCCCTCCTGGGGAGGCATTATTTGGTAGGAATAAATAGACTACATCAGGGACTCTACGAACTTGGGTTTCTAAATGACTGTAATTCAGAGCGTCTTCCTATCTTCACTACAAGTATAAAATGAACTAATAATAACTTCGTATGGTGCTAAGCCTCTAGGGTTTTGATTTAGTTTGTTACCTTAGGATAATCTAGTGTGTGTTCACCTATGTTCCAGAGCAAAATATATCTGTGACAATTAAATGATTTTATGCAATGCCTGTCACATAGCCCATGTCAACGTTAGCTATTACAAGAAATTCACACTTCCTAAAATTACACTGTATGCTTTACCAAGAATCTTTGGAGAAAAGTATTGTAAATTTAATCTAAGACCAGAAAACTAATTATAAAATTAAAAAAAAAAAAAAACGGAGAGAAAGCAAAAGATTTTCTTGGGCAAAAATCTATTCGATAATTTGTTCCTTTACTTACTATTTATGATTCATTTATTTATTGTTTATAATTCACTCGTTTTGCAAATGTGTAGCTACAATTGTCTCCTTTTAACTTAGCCTGATGATGTTGGACATCTGAAGGGGATGGAAGACATGGTAATGTATCTGCATCAGGCAATATTAGTGAGATGGGCCAGGAACAAAGTGATGAATGCCCTGGTAACCATATCCGAGAAAGGAAAAGAAGTACGGCTGTCTGCATGGATGGCTTAGGAGGCCAGCCTCAAACATATTCAAAAGATTCCAAAGGAGAAATTACCCATCTAGGATATTCCTGTGGGGTGGAGAAAGCATTATGATTTTAGCCAAGAGGTTTGGAGATGTTGAGAATGGAGGTCTTGAGAGACTGCGTCCAACATAAGTAGATGTTAGTGCCTGTCACGGTGGTGGTGTGCCTGGTGAACGTGCTTCTAACTGAGGCTGACATATGCTGCAGGCAATGGGTAGAAGTAGGAGCCCTCACACCCCAAGGGTGTTGAAGAGATGAAATGAAGTATGCCAGGTTATATGACAATACTTTACTGCATACACAAATATAGGCACATTTACATTCATTTACTCACAGGTTTAAAATATTTTTGATAATCTTTTGTATGTTGAGGGCAGTTTTGAGGACTCAGTCATAAATAAAACATTAATTCCCGGATTCCTGGGAACTGAGAGTCTAGTAGCAAATAGATGTAAGATATGGTAGTGTAATTGTTGATACATCCTGTCAACTTGAGAAGTTTAGAAGTTTAACTCAGCAGGGGGCCAGGGTCCTCACTTTGTAAACACCCTCATGCTGTGCAAGAGGAGGGCACTGAGATGGTGTGAGTGCTACGCCAGCCCCGGGCTGGGGCATAGCCTGCATGCAATATAAGGGAGGAAGAGACTTGTTCTCCCCCTTTTTTGCTCTTGCTGCTTTTGCTGCCTTCCGCTGCATGAACTGTTGCCCCTGTGCCAGGCCACCCTGCCTTGGAGCCAGCTGATTATGGACTGAAACCCCCACATACTGTGAGCTAAATAAACCTTTCCTTCCTTAATTTTGGGTGTCAGGTATTTTGTCTCAGCAACGAGAGAAAAGTAACTAAGACAGCACAAAATGAACATACGATGTGCAGTAATGTCAAGTGGTGGTAAATTCCTACGAAAATAGATAAAACATAGGCTAAGAATAAGGAATGATATGTAAGAAGTATTTTTAAAATGGTAATCAAGAGGGGCCGGTGAGATGTCTCAGCGGCTTAAGCGCCTGCCCGGCAAGCGCGAGGGCCCGAGTTCGACTCCCGGAACCCACATACGAAAAAGGGGCTGGTGATATCGCTCAGCGGCACGGGCGCCTGCTGGCGCACGAGGTCCTGAGGTCGACCCCCCCAGTACCCACACAAAAAAAAAAAAATGGTAATCAAGAGCGAATGAAATTATACAAATACAATGAAAACAGAGAATCCTGAGGCAGACAGATCGGTGAAAGTGAGTGGAGGAGATTTTCTGGAGCTGTGAAAGTGGGAAGAGGTCTGTGTGTAATCAGACAGATGACAAGCAGAGTCCACAAGCCACCCCGCTTTTCAGACAATCTAAGCACCTTCTCGTGAACACACTGCTCTATAATACCTTTTGTTTCCTTATCTCTAAAAGTTATTAAATCTTCAAATATTGTCAAAGTAGCATAAATGCAATTAGAAAGGATGAACTATTTTTTACAGTTTTTCACAATTTAACTTCTGCGAGCAAGCATATTCATGACAGCTAGAAGACGGAAAATACAAGCACACAATGAGAGATTTGATTAAATACATCATGTGAAGACATATTCAGACTTCAACATTATCCTTTAATAAAATATTTGATAAAGAAAAACCAATTTTGTCAAGAATTGTGTGAGCTAACGTCTGACCATATTTGTGATATAAGACTGGAAAAATATCAAATGGTGTACTAACAGCTGCTATCTTCATGTAGAGAGTTTGTAGGTAAGTTTCTGACCACCTATTTACTTATTTTATAAGATTATTGAATCAACGCTTGGTATTTATACATACATACACACATACATATAGAAGGTATAATCTTATCTTGTAAAACATTATGCAAATACTAATAATCAGATTGATCAATGGACAAAATGTATGAACAAAAACTTTGTAGCAAAAGAAATACAAATGGGCCATAAACGTATGAAAAAATTCTCCAATTTCACTAGTAATCAAAAAAAGAGAGTTAAATAATCATAAAATATCAGTTTCTGTCAAAGTAACATGCTGAAGAAAATTAGCCGTCACACTGAAGGTGTGTTTGGAGATCAGCCTATTCAGGGCTGGTGATAAAGTGACACTGTACTTTGAGAATCACTTTGGCAATATGTATCCATATGTTTTAATTTGATATTATGATTTTAGTCCTTAGGCTCTTTCCAAAAGTCGATTCTGAGGATTAATTTGTAATTCATGTTAATTAGATTCACCAGAGTATTTCTATAATGACGAACCATGGTAGAGAATCTACGCATCCCACATCAAGAGGATATGTAAATAAACTATATTCTATAGCTATGATAGTGTGTTTAGCTTTTAAACAAAATAAAGACCAACTGACCTTTGAAAGGAAATAAGATGCTATTTATGTTTTTTTAAATTTCTAAAATCTGTAAAACTGGGTTGTAACACTGAGGTCAGTGGTGCTGTGTGAACCTGCACTTAGTGCCCACAGCTTTTGGTCCACGGCTGTGTCCTTCCCCTTCGTGCTGTGACCACAGCGCAGAGCTGCTCCCCGGCCGGACAGGTTGTCTACAGGAAGCCATGCTATTTGTAGGAACATTTTGGTGAACACAAAACACACAACAATGAACTTTCTGTTTTTATAAAGATGATAAGTGTCCTCAACTACTCAGAGAGCTTCATCTACTTCCTGAATGTCATGCATTGCTCACTCCCACTGAGAGCACACGGATAAGGTGTGTTGGTGCGAAATTTAGGGAATAGTTAACATGAGATTTTGGTTAAGCGCTATCTGCCAAACAGATCTCAGACATCCCGAGTCCATTCTCTTCACAAATAGGATTATCAATCTCTCTGAGTGAAATATATGTCATTCTCTAAATACCACTTTAACGCCTCAGGTCTAATTCATATTAATGCGGGATTTTAATTTAAGCTAAAATATCATACTCAAATGAGTACATATGTGGCTGTTTAATAAGAACAATTTCTATTTTCTACTTGAAAATCCCCCAAATGTGTGCCTGTGCTTTTTGTAAACTGGCTGTTTAGCCCAAACTCAAATGGTCAGATGAAGTGAAAGTATGATACTTTAATTTCAGTTTTGAACTATACTGGGAATTCTTGATATATTATAAGGATAATTTTAATACTTTCAGAAAGATACTAACATCATTTTTAATATTGTGAAAGTCTTAACAGTGTATGGGTCAAGATAGATGAATGTATTCTTAGATACTAATTCAGCTCTAACGGTTTAAGATTTTCTACTTTTTAAAAATTAAAAATTGTATATTATGTCAAAAACCTGTATCATTTTAATGAAACATATGAAAATATAGGTTTTTAAACATAATTTTCATATGACGTTATTCAAGTTTTTTTAAAAATTGTGTCTGTATGTTTTGTATAAGAGTGGAAAAGTATTGCTAAAACTAACATATTAGCAATTATCTAGTTTTCATGAGTGTATATATAGATTTTAATTACTTTGTATTTTCTACAGTTATTCAAGTATTTTTGTGTTTTAAAGCTATAATGTTTAAAAACTATAATGTTTTATAGAAATACATAACAATACAGTTTTAACATTATTCTTATAAAAATATAGATAAATCTATATATTCCTTATATATTCTAGAGACAACACAGAATTCAGTGAAATTAAAATAAAATGTCTCCTAAATTGGTCCAGCAATGAAGGAAAGAATAAGTGTTAGAAATGTCTCTCACACATACCACCTCTGCATAAACACTGGCAAGTTTATCTTTTAGTCTTGTTTTGTTAGACTCTGAATTCTCCTTTCCAAAGGACCACATCAGAAAGTCTACCACCTATTATTGCCAGTGACTCCAAGACAATAATCTTTCATATTGATTCCCCATGGAGGCCCTTTGAGGACTCCACTGACATGGATGTGAGGAGAAGCAGGAGAGAGGTCGGGATCATCAGGGCCACGCAGGTGCCACCTGGATGGAATCGGGGCCTCTCTGTAGACAAGGTTGGCCCAGGTACCACTTCATTGTAGGTCTCGGCCTGACAGACTTCTGTGCACACTGCCACCTGGAAGCAGAACTTTGCCCAAGCCCAGCTGAGCTTCATTCTGAGGTTTTGATTTGTTTGTATTTCGGTGTCCAACAGCTCTGTCCCTGAGGTCAAGTTGTGAATTCTCTGACTTATGATCTTCATTAGAGGTCTGCGGCGATGGCGCCAATGATTTCTGGAAACCCACAGCATTCCGTGATGCACTGGTGTCTTTCCTGGTCCCTTGCTGTTCATTACTTCTCCATTTGTTTTTTCCAAACAGTGTGTATTTCCAAGCACTTTTCCCCATTCATTCTTAAACGGTAGAATTTAAACTCTGAAGTATATTTACATTTAAATGGAGTGCTGGGGCCTTTTGGTAATTCAAAAAGCTTTCCAGATTTTTAATGAACTTTTAAAAGGTTCTTGTGTTGACATTTTGCCAAGAGCAGGTCTATTCTGAACAATGAGAAGCTTGGGTTCAATTGAGAACTAGCCAGTCATCAATCCAAGACAAATAGGAGCCTTCAGAAACCAGCAATTGTTCCCCAATTCCTCAGTCTCACATTCAAAGCCTTCATGGATAGGCAACCCTGCTCATCTCTCATGTGATAAAAGCTGGCCCAACCCTCCTCCTCATTTACATTACCTTTCTCTGGCCTCTTCCTTTCCCTTGGGCCTGGGACAACTTCCCCAAAAACCAACTTCTTTTCAAAGTGATGTGCCAAGCTCAATACCACCTCCATCATTATTTTTTTTTTCCATTGCCAATTCCTTGGTTTTAATTCATGTATTTGTGTTTTTTTATATAAATTGACATTATAATTGGACAAATAATGCTGTTTCATAAAAATGTGCTATTTCCGTACTTGTATGCATTGCATAATTATCAAATCAAAGATCTGAGCTTATCCCTCATCTCATACATTTATCATTTTTGTGATGACATAGTCAGTCATCTCTTCTAGCTATTTAAATATACAATATATTATTGTTGACTATAGTCTCTGGCTGTGCAGCAGAACACCAGAATTTATTCCTTGTAACTAACTATAACTTTGTGTGTATTAACTAACCTCTCACCATTGGTCAATCACCACCTTCCTTAGCCTCTGGACCTTTCATTGTTGCTTTAGGATGATTTATGAGAAAGTGTATAAACTAGTTCCCAGAAATCCCCAATTTAATGTTTTAGAGAGCCCTCAGAGTCCATATAACTAACACATGATATCACACCTTATTTTGGTAAGACAAAGCTTACGATTTTTGTTGTATGACTTTTTTATAATTACAATCATGCTTATGAAGTTCTTGGACTATGATCAGTAGCCCTCACTAGCTGTGCAAAGTACAGTAGGTTAATTTCCCTCTTTTTGGAACAGAATTCTCATCAAGGTCTCAGGTTTAATAATAAAGCATTTCTGAAAGGGTTGTAGTGAGGATTACATAAGGAAATTCACATAAAACCGTAGACTAATACCTAGTGACTATCAACAGCTCAGAAAAAAATCAGTAGTCTTTTCAGTGAATGTTCTTTGTGTTCCATTTTTACCTTAGTTAGGCTTATGTGAGATAGAATCGCGTGAAGCACTGTACAATACCTGATGACAAGGAGCATATTCTTGGAAAGCCAAAGACTGTGCATGATCTCCACTATATCCTTTTAATACCCTATATATACAACATAATGAAATTAAAGTAAAAATCTCTGTTTTTTTGTTAATGGTCCTATAGTAGTGATCTCAACAAATAAAACACTGAAGACAGAATAACAAAGCAAGTCTGACTTTCAAATGAAAATTTTCATTTACCTTCCACTCTACTACTTCTTTAGGGAGATGGATACAAGCAACACTATTCCTCAAAAATGACATGCTTGTCCCTTTAACTTTTCGCTGCTTTATTTTTTCACAAAAGCAGACCACAATGAGGTGCATGTTATATACAGATGAAATTTCTTTTTCTAATTTAGATGAAAGAACTATGAAATGTTGGTATTTGGTCTAGCATACTGGGCTGTTCCAAACTAAGACTTTTGATCTCAGATGCAGACCTGCCACAACTCTCTATTTCAGATTGATGGATGGTATTGCCAACATCATATTTTCATTATTTTCTGCTCTCCTGTTCCACGTGCCAAACCACCACTAAATCACAGATACTAAGCACTGAGTAAAGTAAAACATCTATGAATTAGAAATGAGACCTCTCACTTTCTTTATTCACTTATCTCATCTCATGATACATTTTCCATCATTCATCCTTTATCCCAACCTCACTGCATATCCTTCCCCATGACTTTACTTTAAATTCTTTACATTTTAAAAGCCAGAGCACTGGGACCCAAAAGGGCTTTGAGCTCAAAGTAAAAAACTAAAACAAAAACAAACAAACAAACCTCAGAATTGTTTTCAACTCACTTTGTGACTTTTGGAAGCTGTTTTCTCGTCTATCAATAAACAAATGTACTGTACAGTCTCTAATCCCCTTGCAAATCCATCACCGATTTCTTATTTTTATCTAGAGCTTTGCCTCTTTGGCTTATTTTTTTAAAATGTGTCCTTTCATCAACTTCTTTTTTTGGCCTTTAACTATTATTTTAAATATATCTTTTTCCCTGTTTTCCACCCATAATTACTATGAAGATTAATGAAATAATCTGCATTACATGTCCTACAATAATTTCCCTACTTTGTTCATTCTTTCTGAATTCTGCCTTCTCCCTTTCCTCTTGTACCCTTTTCTCTATTCCAAAGTCTTCTTTGATCTTCCCATGATTTCATGATCTCAAATTTACATTAGTAAATGTTTTTTTCTTAAATTTATTCACAAATATATAGCTGCTGTGGGCCAGGAATTAGGATATTTGGAGATTCTGAAGGGCCCAGTAAAATTACCTCTGCCTGCCTGAGTTGGAATCCAGTTGAAAAATATAACAAATGAGCTGAGAGGTGAAGATGAAAAGACCCTGATGAACCTGTTGGAAGACGCTGATTTTCTTTGTCCCTGGGACAGAGTAAGTGTGAGAGCTAAGAGGAAGGTTGAGGAGTGAGAGAGAAGCCAAGGTGCTATTGATAGAGTAAACCCTAGAGAACAGGAACACGGGGAGGAGAGGGAGGTGTAGAGGTGCTCACTAACACAAGGGACAGGATATAGAGCATTGAGTACAACAGCTGTGGGCATCACCCTGGTGGAGTTAATAGTTTGGTAAGGAAGTTAGAGCGTGCATTGTAATTAGAAATGGGTACAGGGTGTGAGGCTGAAGTAGAGTATGCCATCGGGATTTAAAACAGTGGTAAAGGTAAAGGCCTTTGACTTTACCTCCTCGGCAAGTCAAAGAAAGCTTCACACAGTAAATAACCTGAGACCTAAGATGAGGAGAAACAAGACCATGAGCTGAGTGGTGAGATTAGAGAAGTACCCCAGGCACGGAAAAACCCAAGAAAGCTCACAGTGTATTTGGAGAGAGGAGTGGCAGACTGCACAGAAGGGTGGGTGGCATGAGAGGGAAGGGTGTGGAGGAACCCAGATTATGCAAATTAGAACATAGACTACATCCTAATGATAAGCAGAGGAATTTGAGGGATTTTAGGCACCAGTAACACCTCCAAGCAAACATACTCAGTCCATTATTTGGTGTGGACATCTCAAGAAATGACATGTAAGGTTTACTTGAAAGCACTAGAAAATAGATTATTACTGCATTTCAGAAAATGAATATAACTTGTCTATTGAGTAAGCACTGTGAGAACAGAGGCAAAGTCATGTGAGATCTTGAGCATCTCCAGCATTTAAAGGCTGGATAGAGGAAGCTGGAGAACTAGGGCCAAAACCAGAAGCAGGCACTGGGAGGTGGGAGGTCACCACTATCAGTGCTGCTGAAAGGGCAAGCAGGGTAAGACTTGAAAAGAACACATTGGATCTAATGCAATAAATATCTCTGTTGTCATCACCAGGAGCAATTTCAGTGGAGCTTTGGATGTGAGAGAGCAAGAATGGGAATGGGTTTAAGAGTATTTTGGGAACAAAATATTCACTAAAATATTTTGATATTTATCAGGAAATGAGCAATGAGAAAATGGAAAAACAGTAAAAGGAAAACTGTTTCTTTCCCTTGGTATGGACAAAGAGAAAAAGAGAAACAGATGCAAGTTATGTGCGATTGTGGATTAATGATGCAAATATCAAATATTTTCAGTTTGGTGGTTTAATTATTTTTATAAATTAAGAGAAAATGCTATTCACAAAGAGTAAAAAGAGGAGAGGGGTCCGACTTTACAAAGATTGGAAAAGCTGGCTGATTGCAAATGATGATTAAGATGTTTTAGAGCATTGTTTAAATTCTGAGATTAAGATCAATAAATTTACAGTCATAATTTTTCTGGTTAAGAGACTCAGTAGATCACATGAACGTGAATAATCCAATGCACCTGTTTTTAGAATTTTTCACTGGGATACACAAAGGGGCAAAAACATAGATATCAATTTAGTGTTGATGTGGCTATAAAGAGATTAGAAAATGATCAGAAAGGGTACAGTAGTTGCAGTAGCCTCCTGTGTATTTCTGGAAACTAGATATTCTGATGAGGTAAAAAAATGTAAGAGGCACACTGTGAGATTAGTGGATTATGGGCGGTGTGTGGAGTTTGCATTAGTATGTTCAGAAACAGAGCGGTCTCCAAGCACAGCGTGTTGTGAGAAGGTCCTAGAATGCTAATTGAAGTGGGGAGAAGGGGAATGAGTCACAGTTACATAAAAGGACATTCATGGAGACATTCTTTCATACCTGTTAGTGTGGAGGCAGAGTATGAGATGAAGTGAAATATCGCAGTCAGTCTCAATGAGTAGGTGTATGATACCCCTGGTCCTCTCTCTCCACCCTGTGCTAGTAAATCCCCTTTCTGCATGGGTAGCACTGATGTGAAGGTAAGGTATATGTAAGACATATTTCAGAGAGGAGGAAATAGTTTTGGTCACATTCATTAGGATGGTGGCCCCTCTTTTCATCACCACAGCAAACGCTTCTCATGCTCCTACTTTCTGTATTCTACTTTCTTATTAGTGGAAACTTCCAGGGGGATTGTCAAGAAGCTGAGTTATCACGACTACAGCAGATGACACCAAAATGAGGGTGGGCAGGTGAGACAGCACAGGCAAGACATAGATACTACAAAGTCTGTCACAGTTCTGCAAAGTGCAAACTTGATGGAGATAGTAAGATTAACTTTCTACCTGCCTTTAGGATAGAGAATGGAAGCTCCTACAAATATGACAAGGGTGGCCCAGTGAACTTGGTAGTACATTTCTTTACTTACCTGTACATCTAGCTAGTGATTAATCTTTTAGTTGTAAAGTAAGGTTCATAGATGTAATTATACTAATTAATTGCTTAAACAAATAAAATATAGTTTTCCATACATGACCCAATGATGGTGTTGTGTTATTGATCAAAAATTATAATTCAAATCTGTGAGCCAGATGTCTAAAAATGTAAACAACTGTACAGAGATATTGTTATTAACCTGCATGACTAGCAAAGAAACAGGTGTTTAAGAGCATAGTACTTCAATGTGGCTACAGGAAAAGAAGTGCACACATCCATGCGATAAGGAAATATAAAACAGTGCCTCATCTGCAAAGGTTATTGGTATTTTCACTCAAATCACTAAATCAATGTACTTTGATGTATGTTATGGTTTGTGTCTGGATGTCCTCCCAAAAGCTCATGCAGTCAAAAGGGGTGGGCTTTTTGGAGGCAGCTGAACCTAGATTTTGTGATTGGTTCATTGTCTAGTGCTGGGATTGGTGGTGTGAGTGCTATACCTGCCCTAGGGCAGGTAGCCTGCATACCATATAAGGGAGGAAAAGAACTTGGGGAACTTGCTCTTCCCTTTTTGCCACTTTTGCTTTTGTTGCTTTTCCGTTTTCTGCCACCATGAACTAGTGCCCCTGTGCCATGCCACCCAGCATTGGAGTCAGCTGATTATGGACTGAAACCTCTACAAACTGTGAGCTAAATAAATCTTTCCCTCTTTCATTTTGGGTGTCAGGTATATTGTCTCAGCAGCGAGAGCAAAGTAAGTAAGAAAATGCAATAATCCCATTTTTCAGCAAATACATCACCAGATGTTTGCAATTTTATATGTGTGTCTGTATACACACATGAACACTTACAGCTGATTGGAAACAGCCTAACTGTCCATCAGTAAGATACCGTTTAAGTAAATGCATATGAAATCATTCAGTGGAATTCAAGTTATTAAAATTAAGGAGACTGCTTATGTAATGATATTAAGCTCAAAGATACATTTTAAGTGAAAAGAGGCTAATGAAAAATATTACATATAGTGTATGTATAGTATACATTTTATATAAAAATAATGGAAAAGGAAATTATGGACATGTGCTAGCCTTTGTCCCCTCACAATCTTCTCCATTATAATACCCAGGATCATCCCATGTCAGTGCAAATGAATCCTAATTTTTCATCTATTTCTTACCTAAACCTAGAATGGCTCATATGTATTTTATAGTCTTACTTTAAAGTTATACCAGGGAGCTATTAGAAAACCTGTTATTTTGGAAACCTACTCTACTCCAGACAATGTGCTATGCAATGAGGTGAAAAAGACCAATAGAATATGACCTTTGACTTTAACAAGGGCACCAAATGGTAGTGTGTAGGGGAGGGAGGTTCAGGTATCTGAGAAACTACAGAATCCTGTAAGTGCAATTATGGGAAACTCTGCTGCATATTGGGGAAAAGTAAAGATATCAGGTATGATTACTGCTTGTAAGGATCAAAGATGGCTTCACAGAGGAGAAAATACTTTACGTAGATATTCCAGGATGAATAAATGTTTTAAAGATGAAAGGAAGGAATTCCATATATATATATCTATGGATCTATTGGGGAAAATGTTAAGTTTTTAACTATGAAAGTAGGATTGAAACAAACACAGGGTAGAGACTGGGGTAAAGGGCTGGTGACATTGGGGATAGGAATATGAAGTCAGTAACACACAATTGGACCCTGACAAATATTATGATCTATGTAATGTGGGCTTTGATGGTTAATTTAATGTTTCAATTTGAGTAGGTCAGGGAATGTCTGAATACTGGTTAAACATTATTTTTGGGTGTGTCCCTGAGGATGTTTTGAGAAGAGATTAGCACTTGAATTGGTAGATTGAGTAAAACTGATGGCCCTCCCCAAAATGAGTGAATATAATACAATCTGTTGAGGGCCTGAATAGGACGAAAAGCAGAAGGTTGAATTACCTCTGCTTGACTGCATGAACGGGGACATCGATATTCTCCTGCCCCAGCGATCTTGGCTCTCAGGCTTTCAGACACAGACTGGAACTTACACTGTGTATTCTCTGGCTCTTAGGCCTTTTGGCTGCATCACCACCCTTCCTGAAATCCAGGCATGCAGACCCGGGTTAGGGAGGCTTCTCCGTCCTCGTAACCATCATGTGAGCCAACACATAATAAATATCTGCATATATATAAGAGATTCTTACACATATGATTGATATAATGGTTTCTGTTTCTCTGGAGAACCCTAACACATATGTGATACTAGGAAATTTAGATTTTATCCTGTAGCTTGGGTAAATGGAGCCATTAAAATATCCATCATTGTCCTTCAACCATTGAAAATATTTGAAATCACATTTTACAGATCAAAATATTAATTCTTTTTTATTCTTAATTTGGGGACACCCCAATTTCACATATTTTTACAGCACATGCAACCTAGAATGGGCTATAGACAGTAAGTTTTCTGATTGGAGAGGAAAAAGAGAAGGGAAAAAGTTTTAAGTTACAAGTCACAGTTTTGAAATGGTTATAATCACACATATTTAAAAGAGATGGGGCCGGTGAGATGGCTCAGCGGCGTAAGCGCCTGCCTGGCAAGCACGAGGGCCCGAGTTTGACTCCCGGAACCCACATACGAAAAAAGGGCTGGTGATATCTCTCAGGGGCATGGACACCTGCTGGAGCGCGAGGTCCTGAGGTCGACCCCTGATAACCACCAAAAAAAAAAAAAAAAAAAAGAGATGAATTAACATTTCACTCTCATATTCAGCAAAGTTCATAACTTACTGAATTTAGGGAATCATTCATGCAAGGGATTGTATATTTGTACTTTTCTCTTTTTTTCTGCAGCAGGTACAGATACCAGCTTTGGGGTAGAATGAGGAATTTAGCAGAGAAAATCCTCCAGTCTGTCATTCTCTAGACTCTGTGTGCATCATGTTAAGAAATCTTGTATCTTCATTTCAGCTTGCCTCAAGAGAAATCATCAGCCTTCAGGAGATAAAGTGTAATTTTCCATACCTATCTGATAAAAGAAGAAATGTTCTAGGCCTTGAACTGTTCAGTCTCAAATTGAGTTCCACATCTAGAATTAATGTCTTACCTCCCCTAAACATCCTGTGCCCAATTTTCTTGCATCATGTTTTTGTATCTCTCAAGGTTATAGAACATACTATATGATCTACTTTCAACTTTCATAAAAAGAAACATGGAATAAGAAGGCCTCAATCCTCATCCCACCAAATACACGCATTCAGCAAGAGTTCATGGACAGACCACTTTTGTAAGAACACAGAAATGAATTGAAAGGTGTCTGCACCCCAGAAAAGTGGAAAAACAGACTCCTGAAGCTAAGAGGGAGATTTGGAATCATCATTTTGAAGACCCAACTCCTAGCACTGGGCCATAAAATCAGGAAGATAATTTTCATTTCCAGCTTCACCCAGGAGAGATGTGGATGGGTTTCACATTCCCTACTTCAATTTTACGAAGGAACTGCCCAGAATATTGTCTTCTGCCTCATCAATTTTGACCTCTGATATGTCTGGCAATCCAGCCACAGAAAGCAGAATGTAGGCAAGCAGCCAGTTTGGCCTTGACTTCACCTCAGCACAGAATGAATAGAGAAAAATATTCCTGAGTGAACAAAGAGACCAATAGAACAGAAAAGGGAGTTTAGAAATAAATCCATACACAGGAAGTCAACCGATCTTCATCAAGGGTGTCAAGAACACACAATAGGGGAAAGGGTAGTCTGTTCAACAGAGGGTACTCAGGAAATTGGGAATGCACTTGTAAAGGATGAAAATGAATCCTAGTTTTGTGCTTTAAAACTAATCAACTCAAAATGAATAAAAGACTTAAACATAAAAATGAAAGCTATAAAATTCCTAGAAAAGCAAAACAGGAACATCTTTTAGATATTGGGCTTGGTGACTATTTCAAGGATAAGTCGTAGAAAGCATAAGCAAAAAAAAAAAAAATCCAAACAACAAAAAACCCCAAAATAAATAGAACAACATCAAACTAAAAAGTTTCTGTAGGGAAAAGGAAACACCCGACAGTGTAAAGGGGGAACTAGTTTAGTCTTTTTTTACTACTATAATGAAATACCTAAGTATAGTAACTTTATGAAGAAAATAAATTTGTTCACTTCAGAGTTTTAAAGCCTGAAAGTATAAGATTGGTCTGCCACACTGGATCTGCCTCTAGTCAGGGGCTGATGGCACCTTGGTAAGGAGCATGTGTGAAAATGAGGGATCATGTCACAAAACCAGAAGTCAGGGAGCTGTTGAGGACTCAGATTTGCTCTTATAACATCACGCTTCTGAAAGGCCTCAGCAGTCCCATGAGGGCTACTTAATCTCTTTTTACAGCAGCTGCCTTATGACCTAAGGATCCCTGCATAGTCCTCTCTTGTTAAAAGTCCCACTACCTTCTACATCTCCATGGTGGGGATCAATCTTCTAACATACAAACTCTTGGGGAAGATACTGAGACCATGTCCAAACCATAGCAACAACCAATGGAATGGTAGAAAGTGTTTGTAAATCATATATCTGATAAAAGCTTAATCTCTAAAATATACAAAGATCTCCTGAAATGCAAAAATTTAAAACAAACACACAAACAAAATACCAATTTAAAACTGAGCTCATGATTTGAATAAACCTTTCTCCGAAAAAGACATATAAATATCCAACATTTCTATGAAGAAATGTTTAACATAACTTATCATCAGAGAAATGCAAATCAAAACCACATTGAGATATCACCTTACAACTTTCAGGATGACTATTACCAAAAATAAGCAAAGTTGTAGCTTGTGTCTAGATGCCCCACCAAAGCCGCCTGTACTCACAGGTGGGACTTTTTGGAGGTGGCTGGATCTAGGGTGTGTGATATTGGGATTAAGGATGGATGTGGCTAATGGAAGCCCCACCACGTGTGTGGGTGGCACCAGTCAGTAGGCTTATAGCCTGGATGAAATACAAAGGGAGAGAAAGAAGACAATCTTGCTGGTGCTGTTGCTTGATGCTTCCCTGCCTTCCTCCTGCCACACCACGAACTATTTCTCCTCCGTGATGTTCCTCTGCCATGTCACCTGCCTTGGAGCCAGCTGACTATGGATTGAAATCTCTACAAGCTGTGAGCTAAATAAACATTTCTCACCTTAACTTGTCTGCACAACAAAAAAAGTAACTATGACAGATTTTGGTATAATGAGTGGGGTCATTATTGTGACTGTACCTGACCATGTGGTTCAGGAGCCTTTGGAACTTGTGTGCAGGAAGAGTGTGGAAAGATTTGCAGATGCTGGCTGAAGAAGCAGACCTAGAATACTGTAAGCTGTACTTGGTGAGAGATTCTGCACAAAGCTTAGAAGACCAGCATGCTGATAGAATTTCATCTGGGAAAGACTAAAGTCAGGAGGTTTCAGTTAGGAACAGGGACTGCATTGACTCTTTGACTCCAGACCATATGTGTTGTGCTTTGGCAGAAAATTTGTCTGTATTTTGCTCTTGTCCAGAGACTTTTCCTGAGACTGAGATTTATGGCAGTGAACTAATCAATCTGGCAGAAGCAATTTCAAGACAGTCTAATGTTGAAATGATGGTATGGCTACTACTGGGGACTTTTGCCAGATCTATGTCGAGTATCAAGAGCAAAAAGCCCACCATAATGGTTTAAAACATTTTGAGTTTGGCTAGAAAGAAAACTCCAGTAAAGTTATGGCTTGCAAACATGGATGAGGAGAATTTGGTTACTGAAAAGGAACAGGACAAAGAAAAAGATAGCCTGAGGACATCACAAGAACTAGCAGAACTGTCACCTTTTGCAGCCTCAAAATTGTAGAAATAAAAGACTTCACTTTGAGAAGAGAGTGTCAGAGCACCATGTTCCAGAGTAGCAGTAGCCTAGAGAATTTGTTCCTTGGGATTGGCTTCAGAGTGCTCAGAAATCCATTCAACCCCTGCAGCCAAGATAGAAGGACATCTGGCTACTACTTCACTGGGGGCAGACTTTAGCATCATCCATGTGCTGCTGGTTTTAGATGCATGCAGAATCCAAGAGCTGTGGGGTCAGGAAGACTTCCACCTGGATTTCAGAAGGCCTGTGAGGTCAGGGAGCATGCTGAGAAGCCTGTGTATGAAGCTGTGAGTGTGAAGCCGAAAGTGCAGCAGAGACCCTAGAAGGTTGGAGAAGCCAAGAACATGGCACATCACCTGAGAAAAACTGCAATGAGGGAACAGAGCCTGCCCAAGGGAGAAGCCATGGGAGCTACAAACTACCGACAATGTCATGGGGCAGAGCCACCCAAGCCCTTTAGAGTCCACATCTTGCCACAGATTACCCCAGATGCTGGACATGGAACTATGGGACTTAATGTTTGCCCTGCTGGATTTTGGATTTGTTTCAGTCCCATTCCTTTCTATCCCTCTGTTTGTACCTTTTGGAATGTGAATGTTTATCTTGCACCATTGTATGTTGGAAGTGTGTAACTGTTTTTTCATTTGGGGCTCACAGCTAAGATTTTTGCCTTAAATCTCAGAGGAGCATTTGAGCTTGGGGTTTTCAGCAATGCTCAAACTGTTAGGACTTTGGTAACTCTTAGAGAAGCAATAAGTGTTGAAAAAATACTGAAGAAATTTAAGCCTTGCATACTGTTAATAGGAGTGCAAAATGGTGTATCAAAAAAGAGAAATAGCTTATGGTACAACTGTTCCACTTCTGGGTATTTATTTAAAACACTGAAATCAGGATTTTTGAAGAGATATTCACACTCCCATATTCATAGTCAAGATGTGGAAACAACTCAACTGTCGATTGACATATAAATAGATAAGTAAAATGTGCTATATAAATGCTATGTAACCTTTAAAAACAGGGAAATTATGCCATTTCTGGTGTATGAATGAATCTTGAAGACATTATGCCAAGTAAAATAAGACAGTCACAGAAAGACAATTACTACATATCTCCACTTATATAAGATGGTAAAATATATAGAATCAGTAGTGTTGGGGATTGCCAGAAGTTAGGGTGAGAGAAAGAAATGGGGAGTTATTAATCAAGGGGCAGAGAATTTCAGTCAAATAAGATGAACAAGTTCCCCTAGATCTGCTGTACAACACCAAACTTCTGGTGAATGGCAATGCATTTGATACTTTAAAAAATTTTAAAGCCGGTAGATTTATGTTGTGTTCCTATCACAACATAAAAAATGACTATGAAGGGTCAGATTTGAGTTCAGACATTGAATTTAGAGGGTCATAGAGAAAGCAGTCTGCTCTAAAAAGATGTGGAGGTAGAGATTCCTCACAGAAGATGCAAAGCAGAAGATACATACTCGGGCAAGATGAAGTACACTTGTTCCAGGAAAAATAATAAAGAAGGTGAAAGAGGAAGAGGACTAGGAGGCAAGAGAGAGGAAGTGATGGAGAGGAGAGGTTACAAAGACATTGTGGCTGCAGCAGAATGAGGAAAGAGGAACGGGATAAGGTTGGGCCAGTGACCCATCTCCTCTCATGCTGCTCCTCCTCTTTTCTCACCGTGCCTCCATTATGAATCACTGCTTCTTGCTCCTCAGTGCCACTCACAGAAGACCTTCACATGGAGGAGTTTACCGGACATTTAGACACCATGGCAGAGATGAGGTACAAAGAAGGAGAGGTGGTTAATCTGTAACTGAACCCTCAGTATTACATCATCCTGCAACTTAGAAGCCCTCTTGTTACACCCGCTGCAGATAGTTTTTGACGCTCCCTTTATTTTTTAAGTCCCCTGGATCTAAACTGTCGCCATCATTTCTTACTCTACCACTGAATCTCTTGGGCAACCCTATAGCCATTGCAGAGTGGCTTATAGATCTCTCGCTCAGGCACATTTGGACAATGACTCCAAACACACCTGTTAAGTTCTTACGTAAGTTTTGTTTTCTTCCCTGAGAGGAATGTTGAAATCAGCTTTAAATTTCATGAGTTCCTTCCCTATCACATTTTCTCTCTATTGCTTTGCTTTCTTCCTTCCTCATTTACCATCTCTTTTCATTGTACATAAAAATCTAAAAAATATTTCTTGGGGGAAAATAGAACATGGCCTTTGATGGTCACCTTGCGACTGTGTCTTTTTCTTTCCTTTTTTTCTACTGTTCTAGCCACACATCTGAGCTTTGATGTCTGTGGCTGAAGCTAAGATGTCACTGTTCATCAAGTCAGTGTAAAAATAGACTTATAAAAGTCACACAACTTCCTGTGAACTGCAGCACTGCCAAGCCGACCAGAATCACCTATCAAGTTTGATATGCCAAGTTAAGACTGGTCTGTCCTTTGGTTTTATGCTTTTCCAGGTAAGGCTGAAATGTGTTTTTATTTGTAAAGTTGTGTGTATGTTATAAGTACACATCAGTCTTTACTCACTTATATTTTTTCCTTCCTACTAGAAAAGTTCTCAACTTATTGAATAATTTAATTGGATAATTCTACTCAGGCGCAACTCTCATTTTCCACTTCTGAAGTTTCGATAGTTCCCTCACTGAACACAGAACCTGGAGACTTAGTACTGTATCTCGGTTCCTTCTCCTGACATCCATGTAACCATCAGCAAATCACCAATGTTAGAGTCCATTGCTATAAAATGAACACATGATCTGACCATCCTGAAGGTTTATTACAAGGAAGTATGTCAAAAACCTAGTGAACTCTAATATGCTATCCAGTATAAGTTGTATTATACAAAAAAAAATCTTTTACTTCATTTTTTAAAACCTCAATTAGGTTTCTATTAATAACTTTAACATCTTCCTTATTACATCATAACAAAAAAGACTGTGCAGAAAATAGATCCCAAACAGCTGCCATTTGCATGGCTTTCATAAGCTGTATATATATCCTTGGAAGCATTGGCCAACCTCACTAAATGTCAATCTCATTGCTAACAGAGTGTTTGCTTTTATGAAAATACTTACCACCCGCTGCTAATTCTGAAATTGTACAAGATAATAGTGTATAATGAAAACCTAGCAAAAGATAAAACTTAGCTTTGCATTTATTTAGAGAGTTTCCACTGTGCTGTGCAAAATCTTGGACATATAATAACATCACAAATGACCCATTTAAAGGAAAGTTCAATTATTTCTTACCAACTCACTATTGTATTCCCACTTTCTAAACAGAGGCTCAGTATCCTAAAACTCGACACAGGAGCAATGTTTCTGCTCTTACTCTCCTTCACACCCTGTCAGTAGCTGAGCCCTGTTAATTCCAATGATTAAATAGTTTCAAAATCTTCCTGCTCTTCGCTGCTACATTCTGTATTTAGATTTTGAACAATTATGTTATGGGTGATCACCACCAGCTCTTCTGGTCTGCCCAATTTCAACTTCTTTTCATTGTATTTTCCATCTACCACTTATTTACCAGACTTCATCTTCCCAAATCGAAATCTACTACGACTCTTTCCTGCATGAAGTCATATTAGACATGACTTTGGAAGCAAACTCTCTGAGAGAGTCTCTGCTACTTACTGTCGCCGTGCATTCAGTGGAGTTCTCGCTCAGCTACTCAGTTTCTTTGCATGGCCATGAGGACGCATCTCGCAGCTCCCTGACTGCAGGGAATGTAACATAGACTAATGGCCCCAGAGGCTAGTCTCTGAAATAGGCCACTATGTGCATGCTGAGGCCGTACGGGCATCTCTAGGAAATTACTGAAAACAGCGTGAAAACTAATGTAAACCCCCTTCCTGGGATTCACAGGACTCCTGGGAAAGCTCACTGCACCCTGAAGAGCACCCACTTATCTTGCAGAATGTCTTCAGATTGTGTGGCAGTGGTAAGTCTTTCACTTGATGCTTTTTTCTTCCTTTTCTGCTTCTCAAAAACTGGACCTCCACTTCAACTCTACTGAACTTCTGGCCTCCCCTGTGTTCTTCTCTATTTCCCTCGTAGGTGTTTTCCATGACAAATTCCTTGCACATCAAACCATGTCTTGATATTTCTTTCTTGAAACAGCTTGAACAACCACTTCATCTGTAAAATGGATGCAATAATGGCACCTACTTTATGCAATAACTAAAACAGCCCAAAAATATAAATATAAATCACTTATAATAGTTTATAGTATCTTATGATACTTTAAAATTGATGTTATTACCATTTTTAATTTACTACTCATTTCAACATAGCATTTTATGAATCAATTTCTTTTAAATACACATGATCCCTTATGTTAAAATATCCCTTTTCTTTACAACCATGGAAAGTAATATTTATCCACTTCAGTTCAGCTGTGAAATCATCACCTATGAGTGACTTCTCTAGCTCACCTCCTTGTCCTCCTATAGCCCAGGTACACTTCTTCCCTTCTACTTTTAGCAGCACCACCCTGCTAATTGTGGAGCCAGTGGTGATTTATCTACTACCATCCATCTTCAGAGCCTGAGTCCTTCAAGGACCTGTATTTTTCATATCTTTTTTTGTATCTCTAGTACTCTGCACAATATCTGGCACATTGGAGGGGTTAATAACATTTTTTGACTTCTTATATGACTGGATCCTTGTGTGTATGCTTCATGTTGATTTGGTAGCAATACAGGAATAAAACTGGCCATATTAGCACTCTTGCTGGAGCAGCTGAACTTCCTTTGCTTGAGTAGAATCTGTAACATTTGGGCCGGTGAGATGGCTCAGCGGCTTAAGCGCCTGCCCAGCAAGCGCGAGGTCCCGAGTTCGACTCCCGGAACTCACATACGAAAAAGGGGCCGGTGATATCGCTCAGCGGCATGGGCGCCTGCTGACGTGCGAGGTCCTGAGGTCGAACCCCCGGTACCCACACACACAAAAAAAAAAAACAGAATGTGTAACACTTGAAGCTTGTTAAATTTTTCAGTATCAACCAGTAACACAGAGGCTAATGTTGCTGAAATCCAAGTTAAATAGCCGTCCTTGGGTTTAGTGGGAAGGCACCGCTAATGAAAAATAGGTGGTATTCTTTCATAAATCACTTTGCCCTTCTAAAAGTTCCTTCAGGCTCTAACAGGCTGTATTTCTAAGCCAAAGTCTAGCAGAAGCTACTGAAAAATCAACATTACTCATTGTTTCACATTCTTATCTTGTTCTTTCACAAGGAATTTAAGGAGGAAAACTTGAGAAGATGAGACTGAAGCAGTGAAGTTCCTTTGCATCTATTTAAATATGTGTCCCACATTTGTGTCCCGATGATCCCTATGTCAGTTTTTGTATTATTCACAGACTTAATTATTGCTTCTTGTATCAATGCTAGTAAATGAGTGATGGCAAATAGAACTCCAATTTTGTTTATTCATTAAACATATTTATTCAGTACCATTGCAGGGACTAAATATACACTAATTTAAAAAGACAAAAATAAAGCAAAACAAACACAAAAAAAACCCCACCTGCATTCACAAAGTTTACATCCAGGTGGAGGAGACAGACCTTAAGAGATTCATCCCGGTCCAAGTCATGTTGATTGATGTTAGGATATAAAGGTTCAGCTATTTCAGAGGAAGGCTGGACTGTACTAATAGGTAATTTTTTTCTGAATTTCCTCTGGCTCAAGTTGAGGTTATCAAGCCTTCACCTTAGCTAGACTTTTCCCTTGCCTGATATTGCTTCTTTGTCCTCCTTTTCACAGATTTTGATCACAAGTATTCTATAATAAGTATTCTTCTCAATACATTCTCTCTCAGTGTCTACCTCAGGAGCATGCATACCAGGAGGGGAGGAAGGTACTATTTTGTGAATGGCCATCTTATTCTGTTAACCACTCAGACTGACTTCAAGGTTCAAGGCCTAGAAATGGAAGGATGAGCGGGGCTGGAGATAGCTCCTATGACCTAGCCTAAACTAGCTAGACAAATCAGAAGTACCTTGGAGCTAATAGAGAGAGTGGTGAGAAAGAAAAACAGGAGACCGAAGAAAGAGAGATGAATCAGATAATGGTGTGGGGTTGGAATTACATGGAGAAAAGCAAATCACTTTTAAAACACTTGTGGTGCCATGGACAAATGCAGGTATCTATATCGTTTAACAATATGGATGCCTTGCATGCAATTTTATGTTGTTGGCTTTATCTTACATTTATTGTTCATTTATCTCATTTATCGTTTAGCAAATTCTACCATGTACAGAATCCTAGTAGGGAAGGTTCTTCTTTAAAGAGTCATATCTGAATTCATCAAGTATAAAACAGGCAGCAAGATGATTTTTTAATGTATTATATTCACTGGAATCAAGAAGTTAGAATCACAGGTAACCATAAACTCCAGTGAAGGTGTGGAATTTAATAGGATCTACATCGTTAGTGGGATTTGAATATCTGTTAAGCAATTGCTTTATCCTCTAGATTGTGCCTTTTTGTGATAGTGCCAATCATGATGACACTATCATGCTCAAGATTAATACTCTTCAAATATTTGTGTGAATAAATATATGTGAATAGATCTCTTCTTCCCCACTGAACTCATTTTCCCCACTGTGGGTCAGTGTCTGTGTTTTAAAATATTTTATGTCACCCACCCAGTGCCTAGAACAATGCTCAATTCATGCTCAATCAGTTAGTTTTTGGACAGAAATTCTAAAAGCCATTTTGTGCTAAAGCAATACGCAGATCCCAGTTATGAATGGATTGCCTCTCAGCTCTTAATCTGCAATTTATGGCCTGATCTATGAAAGCAGACATGGGTCGTGTGATTGTTTCTTCTTTCCTATCTGGCACAGTGCTAAAGTTTTTTAGTAGAGGGCATTAGAGAGGCAATGCAAGAGGAAGAAGAGGCTCTCCTTCTGGTCCTACTGTGTTCACCTGACAGAATCTTGTAGTGTACTCAGCTTATCTTGTACCTGGATCCTGTAGCCAAGCAGCTTTCCCAATGCCTGACTCCTATAGCAGTGCAGCTGACCCAGAACCAGGCCACTGCGGTGCATGGAAAACATCAGCTGGCGGCTCACTGTTCTTCTCTTAGGCTTACAGTTGATACCACTGCTGAGACACCTACCTACCAAGAGCTTTGTTTAACACTATATAGGTCAGATTTCCAGAGAGTTCCTCTGGAATGGAGGCTTGTCTGTTACCTAGTGAGCTACTGATGAAACTTCCCTAAGAAAGGATGAGTCTCACTTTTGGGGTGTCTACTTTGGGCTCTGTATCTCAGCCCTATGGGTGGTGGCTACTCCTTATATCTCCTTTTCCTATCCTTTAGATTTCACCTTAATTTTTGTCAATCCTTCACACACCAATCTTCTTCTGTTGTTAATGATTCTTTACACTAAACTCACCTTGTTCAAATTATTGTGTGGTTTCTTTCTCCCAATTGAACTGTGACTACCTAGTAGCAAATTCAGAATTGAAGGTTCAAGAACAACTCTCAGCTGAAGGTTCATCTTTCCAAATATTTACTCCATAAATTCCAGATGTTTTCCACATAGTTCATAGTACTCAACAAGCCTAAAATCTAGAAGAAACTCACATTAACTTACTACAGCCTATAATAACAGGGGCATTCATAGGTAAAATATCAGCAAACATGTCACATGTGGTCAGAAATGTTTGTGAATGTTAAGTAGAATGAATTTAAATTATATTTATTTTTACTTTTAACTATGAGACTTTCTTGTAACCTGTTTCATGCCTATGCAGAATATATACCTTATTATGATTTAGATCTAGACATCCCCCAAAACTCTCATGCACTCAGAGGGCAGGCTATTAAAAGGTGATTGGATCGTGGGGGCACTACACTGACCAATGGATTCATTCACTAATGAGTTCAGCAGCTGACTACTGTCTTAGGAGATGGGGCCTCGTTAGAGGTGGATCACTGAGTGTGTGACCTGGAAAGGTATATCGCCCTCCCTGGTTCCTTCTTTCTCTCTCTCTTCCTCACTTCCAAGATGTGAATAGACCCTTCCTTCATGCCATTTCTGCATTTGAGCCTGTTAACCATGGACTGAGACTTCTGAAACTATGAGCCAAAATACACTTCTCCTCCTTTAAGCTGCATGTATTGGGTATGTGTCTCGGCAACAAGGAAAGTGACTAAGGCAAACCTGTAAGACGTGGATGAAGTGTCAGTATGTTCCAAAATCTATTTAACTTCTTTGTGTAGCATCTCACCAAAAGTGTACTCATCAGACACATGTTAAAGAGTTGTCTTTAGGATAAGCTAGATCCATGATTCTCAATGTTAATTCATAGACCAATATCAACATTGCTTGGGAACTATTTAGAAATGAAAATTCTAAAGCCCATCCCAATCTACTGCATCTGAAACCACTCTCCTATAAGGCCTAATAATCTGTATTTAGCAAACTCTCCAGTGGATTCTGATACACAGTAGAATTTGATGGACATTGATCTAGCTTCATGCCATGTTTTTATAGATGAAACTGAGTCTGAGAAAATGTCAGGAATAAACAACTTGCAAGTAACAAAGCAAATGTACTGATTCAAATGAAATTGTTTTCCAGGCTCTTTCTTCTGTGAACCACTTCTTGTTGGAGTTGTCTGGAAGCCTTTATCAGTTCCCATCATTTTTGGGTATATGACAGAAAAACAGAAAAATGAATTTGAATACAGAGAAGATTGTCCTTACTAAGTCTACTAAGATAGATATTAGAAAGAATAACCCAGTGCTATAGGTATGAGACAGCATCTCAGATGTGGTAAGCACTGTGCCCCTAGGGTGTTCAAACAGAAGGAAAATGAGCAATTGGTGGAATTAGGGACCCAAACACAGAACGAAGTTTGCACCAGAATAGATGGTCTTCAGGGGCCATTTATTTATGAGATATTTGTAACTTTATGAACCCATAATATGATGTTTGCTATTTATTGAGGAATGCAGAGTTTTCCTCTGGGAAGAGAAGTTTCCTGAATTGAGATGAAATTCTTCTGGTCTCTGCAACCCCACCCCTCTCTCCACAAAAGCCTGTACTTGGCCAGATGCTTTTCCTTTCGTTTTCCATTTAGGTGGCATTTTCAAACATAGAAAACAATTTCGTGAACTCCCTGCCGTTTCTGTTTTGCTTGGGCTCCACAGAGGCCCAAATAATTTATGGAAAAACAGCACCTGTGTTTTCACCAGGAATGGCTTTCACAACATTGATGAATTTCAAATGAAGGGCATTTACCTCATTCAAGTTAAATGGAAAGCAAGTTCTCTCTCCATTTCCAGAAATTGATTGCAGAATGTGCTCGAAAACTATTTTCTTGTCCCATAAAAACATTAAGCTGAACGTAAACATTTCATACCAAGTTATACCCTTTGAGGCAAAGGGAGAGAGTAGCCTCAAGCAATTTTATCAAAGGAAGAAATTCTAGGGATTATGTTTTATGAGAATGTCTCCAACAAGATTAATGGATTCATTCATAGGCCAAATTTATGTTCATTACATAAATGATTTTTGAGTACTTACTCTAGTTGAAGTCACACTAAGAAATGGGTATATTTTGTTTGTGTCAGGAACACAATAGACTTTAGTTCAGCAGGCAAGATTGAGCATATGAGTTTATCTACGCTGTCATCTAAAACACTGGTTAGCAAACTATGGTCTGTGAACTGGCCATCTCTTTTTTGTAAATAAAGTTTTATTGGAACCTTGTCACAAATTCTTACTAGATGTGGTTTAATGGTGCTCTGCTTTTCTGTTTGATGCTTTTTTCTCTGAATTTCAGTTTTGATAGTTTTTATTGCTTCATATTACTAATCTGCAATGCTTAACATTTCATTTGGTCTCATTTTTTGATTTTTAAAAATTTTTTACCTAGTGTTTTATTTCTGTAATTAACATTTGGATTTTCTTTTTATTCTTATTTTTTATTTTTTATTTTTTGGCATCTCTCTGGTCTTAACTTTTTCATCTGGTCATTTTAGGCTGATTGCTCTTTTTTTCCCCATTATAAATCATATTTTCTTGCTTATTCATCTGTGTGGTACTTTTAATTATATGTCAGATCTCATGAATTTTACCTTGCTGAGAATTTAATCTTATTGTATGATGAATGATTTTTATCTTCCTACAAATATTCATGGGCTTCATCCCAGGATGTTGTTAAACAATTCAAGGCTGGGAAAGTGTTGTCTGAGAGGATCATAGAAAACTGTACCTGATGCCCAATACACAGTGCTAGAAATAGTATCCATTCCTACCAGCTAGACTGAGAAAATTCATAATTCATAGAACAATAGCTAGCAGCACAAAACATAGGTCTAAATTTTCCCACTGTTAAGCAAGGCCCATTTGATGTACTGTGCTCAATCCCCAATGAATCATTAGGTTTTCCAATCTTGCTAGTGAGAACAGGCACCATTGCTCTGTTGGCATGGGCCACTGATACCTCTCATCCTTCCCAGGTCTTTGGTAATATAATCACAGGGTTCTGCTTCTCAGTACTCAGCTGAGTCCTTGCAGGTGTCCTCTGCAGCCCTGGAGAGCTCTTTCTGTGAGCCTTTCCTCTCTCAGGAAATCTGTCTTGCAGACTCTATTCTGTCTAGCTTCTTCGGACTATTGGCTCGAGTCCATCATAGTGCTACCTATTTCTCCCACCCTGTGCTATGGGCCAGAAAGATAGCAAGCCAGGCAATCATGGACTTACTACATTTGTTTTGCAAAGGACAAGATCACTGTCCATTCTTGCCTTATTTCTATTGTTTTATATATTTTGTTTGTGTTTGTTTTCAGGAAGGAAGGTAAATCCAGCTCCTGGTATTTCCTTACAGATGGAAGCAGAAGGAAAGGTCTTCAGATGATGACATGGTTATGTAGAAAAGGGCTTGGATGTCATGCTGAAGAACCGCAGCATTCTCCAGCACAAGGTTTTCCACTTGTACCACATGCTGACAGTTGCCTCTGGCCGCAGAACACTTGTCTCTTCCTTTCAAGTGCCACACTGATTTCATTTTCTATTTACCATGGAGTGAAAAAGTTAGGGAAGAATTGTTCTTAGACATTGAGTTTCCAAAGATGGTTTCTGAGGAGCATGTTTTGTTGTATCCAGAGCACACTCACCTCAGGATGAAACAGGGATCTGAAGGGAAAAGCAATGGATTTGGTAATAAAGCACAAAACGACCAAGAGACCATCTTCAAACCACCAGATAGGTGGTCATAAAAGAAAAATCCATAGAAAGTTTCATTGTTAGTCCTTTTAATGAAGAGTTCAATACATATCATCTCACTTTTGAGGTATGTAGACACCATCTCCCAGTGAATAGCTGATTTTATTTTGCACATGAAGGACAACAGCCAAAAATGTTTTATGGGGCTAGACAAAAGCCTGTGAATGATTATCCCCAAGGAATTCTTCTACCTGTTAGCCCTGACAGGACTAGATTCCCTTTTTAAATAGTCTTTGGCAGTTGTGCAAAGATCTGGCAAATTCATTATCAATTCTAATAGATTCTAATTAAACTGCTTCAATAAAGCTGTGGAATCTGAAAAAAAAATCACCCGTACACAATAACGCCTGTCTGTTTTCCTGCATTGTACACAGACAAAGCGACTGTTCCCACCTGCCGCGTGGCACACTGCCCGACCTCCAGTGTGGGAGCGTGAAGTGCTTTTGGAAGAGACCTCAGAGTTGAGAAACTACTTGGGACACAGCAAGCCTTCCGTCTTTGATGATAGACAGTGTAAGGCGAGGTTTTAGATGGTTTTGTCAGTGTCCACAGAAAAGGCTACCTCCACTAGGCACTGTATCGCTAGATTTTTTATGTTCATGAGAATAATATGGGAGATATCTAGACATATAATGAGAAACATAATGCATTACGTTTGCCCAGTGCCTAGGAACTTAAAACAAGTCCACGTGATTCCTCATTTGTGTTCTATAAATTATCAGGCTTCTGTGATGCTCCTGACATTGCAGTTAGTTCCAGAATACAAAGGAGAGGTCAGGAGCCTTACCAAGCCCAGAAACTTGTGGAAGAAGAAGAGCTGGTGGTAGTACAATGAGCTACGCATGGTTCCTTTACTTGATTCTGTTACGCCAGCCTTCTTATGCCTACACGGCAGGGTGGGTATTCTTCCACAGTTTTTGCTATAATGTTTACCTTACGGTTTTGTCAATGTCATGCAGTTTATAAGTTTCCAACTGTGGGATCTTGTTCTGGTTATTTAGGGTCCTCCTCTGGTTCTCTTTCCTCTCTCCCAGACAACTTTGGAAAGTCCCAAGTTCTATCAGCAGAAGTTCTCAGAACACAATAACTAGCCCCAGAATCATAAGGAAGATAGTAGCTGGCATTTCCCCATGGAAGGCACTAGAATGAATGATCTACCATCCCATGCCTTATTTATCTGCTTTAAAGCTATTACGGTCCAGACCAAATAACAGAAAAACTTCTCTGCCTCTAATGAAACCAGTAATTCATTGTGATGAAGAGATAGGATTGCTGCCTTAATTGCTAGTTCCTTAGAAAACACAAAGACGAGGGAGACAGGCCTGTTGGGTGTGCAGGAAGGACCTTGCCCAAGCCTCTTGTGGCCTAAGAAAAGAGGACACTCTGGCTCCTCTGGAGTAAGTCCCTGCCTCCAAAAACAGAGAGGAAAAACAAATTTTAAAGGATGCTATTTTTGTGAGATGAATTAGCCTGTGGGCATGACTAAGGTTTACCACTTTTCCTGGCTGTGTTTTCTTTACTTTTTTTTTTTTTTTTTTTTTTTCTGGATGCAATTCAGGGAAAAAACAAGCAGAAATTCTTGGCCCTCAGTGAATTAAACTCAGTATGAAACCTGTCATAACCCAGGCAGAGGTCAAAATAACATTAATTGAACCCTTTCATTATTCTCTATTTAATGAACATGCATGTTGTGTTTGCATGGTTGTTTGCCCAGTGCCTTGTATTGTATATGTGTTTATGTCTATATATAGTACTACAGTTGCTCAGTGCCATATAAGTTAAAATACAAGTCTAAGTGACATATTATTAGTCATCAAAAATATACCAAGTTCTGGGCTGGGGATATAGCTCAGCAGCACAGTGCCTGCCTGGCAAGTTTGAGGTCATGAATTTGATTCCTGGTGGAAAAAAAAGAAGATATCAAGTTCCTATAATGTGCCTGACAGTGTGCTCTGTTCTGGAACACAAAGCACAAAAGACAGGTCGTGTGTGTGTGTGTGTGTCTGATTATACTTTCACTTACAAAAAGAAAGAGAAATTGAGAATAATCACACACAGACCCACACACACACACACACACACACACACGTTCCTGTTTATCTAAAGGGCAAAATTCTAAGACTTGCAGAACCTGGATATTACTTAATTCTAATATATGCATACCTCTGCTGACGTCTACTTCATAAATTATGCACAGTAAAAAACAAAGAACAATTAAGAAAAAGACTAATTCTGACAACATATTATAATAAAAGTTATTTAAACTTATGAATTGTTTGCTTCTAGAACTTTCCAATCAGTATCTTTCTATGGTTGTCTGTGGGTAACTGAAACCAGGGAAAGCAAAAACACAAATAAAGAGGCTTCTGTATTATGTTTATGTTTACCATGTTGTACAGTAACATAATGAAAAGTAATATAATTTCTCCCAAAGTTTGGTATTCTTTTCTGTTTTATAAAAGAAAAATATAATATACTTATGTAATTATAATAAAACTGTTATATGGGGAGTATCTTAGTGTAGAGCACTTTGCTATAAGATTTTTTTTCCATACACTAATGCATTTTGTTCTAAAAACAAAGCAAAACAGTATTGAACACAAATATTGAAGTTGATACTATTAAAATCATCCTCAATTTAAACACAAGGAAATATATACAAAGAGACTTAAAAAGCTGTGCATGGTCGCACAACTGGCACATAGCAGGGCTGGGATGTGAATTCAAGAATTCTAGTTCCAGAATGAAGATTTTACCCACTCCACACCCTATTGGAAACAAGACTTCACCAAGTGTATTGGTTTAATGTTGCTGATTATTAGCTTAATGGCTTAAACTAAAGCAACTTCGTTATCTTCCAGCTCTGAACATCAGAAATCTGAAATGACTACTCTGACCTAAAACCAATATGTCAGCAGAACTGAATTTGTTCTGTAAGTTCTAGGGGAAAAACAGTTTTCTTGTCTTTTCTGGATTCTAGTAGATGCTGACATTCCTTGAGTAGTGGTCTTTTTCCATTTTTAAGAACTTCAATGGCAAGTGACTTTCTCTTAGATTGTATCCTTCTGAGATGAACTCTTCTACCTTTCTCTTTTCCCCTTCTGGTATATTGAGTCCACCTGGGTAATTCTGGGTAATATCTCCACCTCAACATTTTAACTTAATCACACCTGGAAAGTTCCATTCACCATGTAAAGAAACAATGACACAGATTCTTGGGATTAGGACATGGACATCATTGAGGGACCATTATTCTGCCTATTACCAAGTATCTGAATTCAGTAGTTGGTAGGAGAATATGTCAACTTGGTACCATTTTTTCAAATTTTTCAAAATGTAGAATACATACCTACACACACACACACACACACACACACTATATCTATATCTATCTATATATATGTATGTATAATACGCAATTCTATTTCTAATTATGCTTCTGGGGATTCAAGTGATGGAAATGTTTACACACACAGAAAGATGTTTACTAGGAAGTTAATTGCATAATTAACTGTGCAGCAAATGTGGACACTGCTCAGGGCTCATCAGCAGCATGGAGCATGCAGCTCAGTGACAGCCCGTCCTTGCAGAGGACTCCTCAGCCTCTTCCTCTGGCCTCCCGTTGCTCTCATTCTGCTGCAGCCCCTGTAAAACCCCTGCCTCTTTGCACAGTCAGGCCTCAGTTGTTTGCTTTCCCTGTCCCTGTACTTCCTTCAAAGCTTTATTTGAATGTCACATTCTCACTCCATCTCCCAAGCCACACACTAGTTCCACTCTACCAATGCTCATATTTCTGTTCAGCGCTGATTTTCTTGGATGCATTGTACATCCACTTTTTTACACATTAATTATCTCCACCTATAGTACACTGTGAACTTGCAGGGCGTAGTTTCACTATGCAGATAACTGTCTGATCTGCAGCACATGGGATGCAGCTTACATTTAACAGGATCTCAAAATTTATAGGAGTGTATGAATGAGGCAGTCACTAAAAAAAGATGAAAAGATGTCTAAAATTGGTTGCTAACTGATCAAAAGGGGGCAAGCTTGACATGCAATTGCAATATTTCATGGATATTCATTCCAGATTTTTCAATATATAACTGCATGCCTGTAAGCTATGCAGAAAAACATCTAGAAAGACATATATACAATAATATTAGCTGTACATTTTTTGTGGCTTTTGCTATATTTTTCTTATTTTCTATTTATAATAAAAATAACTATGTATCTTTTATGTAGTCAGAAAAATGTAAAAAAAACATACAGAAATAAATCTAAATCCAGGTTTTGAATCCATGTCAAATGTAGGGCACTACTATATCATCTCACCCAAAAAATCTATTTCTAATGATACAGCTAAGAGAACTAGGAAATTATTTATAGAAAATAATTTGTACAAAAATATTCAAGGCGTGCCATATTTATTAGTCAGTTTTCCCATCACTGGGAAACAATACCTAACACCCACAGTTTAAAGGAGGAGAGGTTTATTTTTGCTCAGTTTTAGATCAGAAACAGCATGGTGGAAGCGCAGCGCAGAGGAAAGCTACTCAAAACATAGCAGCAAGGAAGCAGAGAAACGGGAGGAGCTGGGGACAAGAATACACCTTCCACCTCACGTCCTCAGTGATCACCTCCAAAGAACACATTTAGCTTTAACTCATCAGTGGATTAACTCACCAGTGAGTGCATTGTCCCCATGATCCAATCATGTTCAAAAAACTTCACCTCTGTGGCCGGTGAGATGGCTCAGCGGCATAAGCGCCTGCCTGGCAAGCTCGAGGGCTGAGTTCGACTCCCGGAACCCACATACGAAAAAGGGGCCGGTGATATCGCTCAGCAGCACGGGCTCCTGCTGGGGTGCGAGGTCCTGAGGTCGACCCCCGGTACCCACAAAAAAAAAAAAAAAGCTTCACCTCTGAACATGTGAAACTTTTGTGAGACATTTTGTATCTAAACTATAGTATCATTCATAGTAGCTAAAAACTGCAAACGAACCCCCATTAAGGAATTCTGTAATTACAATGTAGCAGACAAGTACTCATAATAGAATACCAAAAACGAACGTACTGCTAATCTGTTCAACAACATCAGTTAATCTCCAGAACACGAGGGAAAGAGTACACATGTAAAAAACGCCTGCTGTAGGATTCCATCTATGTGAAATTTAAAAACAAGCAAAAGCAATCATCGGTGATGGAAATCAGAAAGCTGACTCCCTATAGAACTAAATGGAAGGGGTGTGGAGGAATTCTCTGGAGTGTGATGTTCCACATACTGACTAGGAGGTGTTCGTACTGGTGTGAGGGTCCGCACAGAGCATAAAGATTCACGATTATGATCATACATTTTATTGTAGCAAATTATGCTTCCATAAGTCACTGTTAGCATTACTTATTGGTATGCTGGAAAAATTCAGCGTTTTGACTTCCTTATTTGAGCATGTTATGAAATAAAATAGTTAGAAATTTCCAATTCTTTTTAGCCTTGCATTTCTCCTTTTGCATTCCAATATCAGTCCCTTTATAATACTCTTCATAAAGACAAAGAACAACTTGTTTGTAATGACCCATGAGCAAATTCCTTCACATACATAAAACTTGCAGGAAGTCTCTGCAATTATAAAAGTTTGACAGGAGAGCATTTTGGTCTAATGTATGCAATCCAATAAAACACAATGTCTTATGTCTAGGGAATATATTAGCAACATTACTTTTTATTACAAAGTGCTAGGGGTTCAAGAAATTCTTCATGACTCACTAAAGTGGTAGCAAAGTGTGGAATATTTCATTGTTGCTGCTCTGTTTTCCAGAAACCACACACCTTATATTGAATGAATCCATAATTGTTGAGCAATTTCATTTTCCAGCAGAATAGCACTTTGGAGACTGTGTTTTTCTGAGAGGTCATGAAAAGAAAATTGGAAATATTACATATTTGCTGACATGACATCGAAGGGTCCTTTCATTTAGCATTTCCGTTTTCTCTCTGAATGAAAGCAAAAGTCTCTTTAAAGACCAAAATGATTCCTTTGGGTTCTCTCCCATGAATGAATACCATTTATCCCATTATTTGAAGCAAAACATCTTACAAATGAGGACACAGGTAGTTTTTGTTGTTGTTGTTGTTGTTCTGTAAACATGTAAAGTCCTTGCTCCTTGCACAAATCAAATGTACGTCCTGAAAACACTAAGTGGTCTTACTTTCACAGTCTCTTTCTGCATTATCCTTTTCCTTTCTTTTTGAGTGAGGAAGTTTCTACTTTCCTTTTAACTGTTTCATCCCAAATAGGATTTTCATGGAAAACTTTCACTAAGCTATGCTTTTGGTCTACGCATGCAGAAGGTTATGAGTTAATGCTAAAGTTATTACCAAAATAGTGAGCCACATTTATGACCTTGCACCTAAAGTCATTTCTTTTTATTCTCATTGTTCGGAAGCCTGGGTTTGTGTGGATCCAGTGAACTAAGTGAAGGTTTAATGAAGGTCATGGTCTGGACACAGAAACAACCCTTCTATTTTAATGAGTTCCCAAGATACCTTTCTTTATTTCAGGAGAAGGCTCAATTCCCTTCAGTGCAAACAGTGATACCACGACATACTAACTGGGTACTTTCTTCCTAGGGATACATATTTATGCACATAATTTTGGGAATTCAGCTTCTCTTTCTCCTTTTCAGTTCTTAAACCAAATCATTCATTAAACTTTGTATATTCCTGCTAGGTTCAATATTTATCTTCTCAGAATAGCTATATGTGAAATTTATTGTGATGCTTATTCATGTTAGTTTCATAAAATTTTATAATTGTTTTTATGAGTAGATAATTTATATGAGTAGTATACATACATACTAATATATCTACTCATATGTGAGTAGATAATATTTGTACATATATAACATATTTCATATATGTATTTGTAAAATGTTGAGGGGAAAGTATATTATTTTAAAAATTAGGAAAAAAAAAACACAAAGAGTATCCCAGATGAATGGAAGAAAAAGAGGGGGAAAAATAACTAAATAAGCATGTAAATCTCTAAAAAGCAGGCAAATGTAAAATTGAGATTTTTTTCTAAAAACTATTAGGAACAAGATAGGATATATAAATACACACATATAAATGCATAGAAGTAGATTTGAATTTGCAGAGTAAGTTGATGTTTTCTAACAAAATATAAAGACCACATCGGTCCAAAGTAGGTAGGAAATACAAACAGATTAGGTAAAATAAATAGTCCTATGAAAAGAAAGCATGTTCTTAACCCCTTACATCTTTTTATTTAACCCTTAAAATAGAAGATACTTTTAAAATTTATTCAAATGCTATAAATTGTTTAAGGTAGCTTCCCAATACATTTCATGATAAAGCATAGCTTTATACCAAACCTTTACAAAAATAATACTAAAAATGGAAACATATGTCAATTTTACACATACATATAGATATAAAATTTTTTAAAATAGTAAAATAAAATCCAAAATACGTCCAAAGAGTAATAGACTATTATCAAGATTCCAGAATGTTTCAGGGTCCACAAACCCATTCCATTAATTCATCATGACAAACAAAATCAAAGGACATAATAAGCTGAAGCCACCATTGGTACTACAAGTCATGCATAATACAGAAATAGAAGAAAATCATTTAACGTAAAAAACTACATCCAGTAACAAGTGTCAAATTAAATGAAGACGTGCTCAATAGTTCCTTTCATTAAAGTGAATCGTAGGTAGAGGTGTCAGGGATTACATTGCCTTGGGCACCCCAGCTTACAAAATAAGAGCAAGAAAGGGTATCAGTATAATGACGAGAAACTAAAATAGTCTTTATTTGAAGATTGCATGATTGAAACTTTAGAAAGTAGATAAAGGAAGAAGGAAAGAAGGAAGGAAAAACGAACCAACTAACCAAAGAAAGAATGAAGCAAAGCAAAGGAGGAGGGAGCAAAGCAAAATTAAGTACTAGAATTAATTAAGTGAATAAAATACCTAAACCCCAAAGAAATACACGAACATGGTTTACCTTATACTAATAATACATGTTCAAGTATTTTTAAATCTCAATTGCAAAAATCATATATACATAAACACTTAAGAATAAATTTGCAAAGAACACTACAAGATTCACATAAAAACAACCAAAGATTTGTGGTTAGACATAAAATACGTCCTGAACTAATGGGGAGAAAAAATTTCTTTCCACCGAGGTATAAGTAACATCATAGAAATGTCAATCATTCCAAAAATTAATGAGCATATGCAATTCTAAGTAGGTCACATTAACTAGAATAAAATAATTTTTAAATTAATATACCACTAAATATCTTGAATAACCTAAAAATTTGAAGAAAAGAACAAGATAAATTATATAAGCGAGGGAGGGGGTTATGATTTCCCTTTTTCCAGATATTAAAACTTTGCGTAAAACCATGCAATTAAAACCATATCAATAACCAATGAAAGCTAAATCAATCAAAGAAAGGGAATATGAAGTCCATAACAATATGAAATTCTATATTTAATATATGATATAAGTAGTATTTCAATTGCTTAGCAAGAGATTATTTTATTAAATAGTAAAAGCATAATTTATTATTTATTTGGGAGTAAACACAATAAAAAAGATAGAAAGTATTTCAAATGGGTTAATGTTGAAATATTTCAAAAATTTTAAATATTAGAAGAGAATTATAGAGAAATATTCTTTCTATATAAATATAATAAATCTTTGAATGAGAGAAAACATCCTAATGAAAGATATTCAGAATCCATCCAAACTTGGTAAAATTGAATTTTTATTTTTAAAATGCCAGAAATCACCATAATAGTCTAACAACATTTGCAATATCTATGGAAGACAAAGTGTAGGTATTCTTTTTCTATAATTTTTTTTTTATTTTATGAGAAACCAAAGCACACCTTCATAGCAAAATAGTAAGAGAATACAATAGTTAATACACTGCATATCATTATCTTCAAAGTACAGTGGTCAGAATACGAGAGTGTTGGTATTTTTAACATGTAAATAGTAACATGTAAGAGGCACATGCATAGTCTAGTAGAAGCATGATACACTTTTTAAAAGGCAAAGTTTTGCAAAGGCAGTTCTCAGAAGTTGCGACAGAAATAGTCACTACATGAAGTCTGCCCTTCTTAGAGCCACAGTGGGATCACATTTAGCCCAGGGCCACACCATTTTTCATGTCACTGCCAAAACTGCAGAGGACAGAAAGAAAGGAACTCTCTGTAGTGCTGTGGGCATGGATGGCCTGGTGGCATCAGACGAGTAGGATCCTCCTGTAGGCCTGAAAAGAGGCTCCTGTTCTAGGGCATGATATATGACCCATTGCTGATTGTTCAATTATTTATTTGTTGCTTATGTCTTAAAAAAGCAATGAAATAAGTATGAGTTTCAGGTGAACCTGGCCAAACACACCCAAGGGCTCACCAGAATCATGCCAACATTTACCAGGTCACTGCCTGGAGAACTCTCACAAAAGCTAGGGTAAGGCTCCGGAGCAGAGGGCTGGAGACCAGAGCCAGCTGCTTTCCCGGAGACTTCGGATATGGTCTGTGTGAAGATGGAGATGTCTTCCAGCAGAAGCACCAGTATTTGCCATCAGAAAGATGAGAATTTGAGGTTCACTTCTCCCCTTTAAATGGTATAATGATTTCTACTTCACAGCAGTGTTTGACGTTTAAATGATGTCATTATGTAGAAATAAGATATTCATGTCATATACATTTACTTATAATCTCATGAGTAATAATATTTGAGGTATAATACATGAAAACATAGCTTCAAGGGCTTTACGTACATGAACTTATTTCTAGAAGAAATGATCCTATCAGGTAGTTACTTTTATTATCTCTGTTATGTAAATTAGGAATTTGAAGCACTGGAACATTAAATAGCTTTACCAAGGTCACCTAGCTTTCAAGGGCCAAAGCTGGATCTGTCTTTGCCAAATGCTATATCAATTCACTTATCAAGTTATAATAATGACTTCATAACAAGCTTAGCAAAGGGTATCTAACTAACAAAAATAGTGAAGTGTAGTTTTCTATCGACATACATAGCTATATATTCATCACATTCTGAAGAAAAGAATCTATAGTTTGTGGTTTTTACTTAGGCAAATCTTTCATCACAGTCTGTTTACTAGTTGATATTTTATTCTTACTATAGTCTACCCCAAACTGTCATACTCAGAGTATGTTTCCCACTTTTAGGTAAATTATGTATCTTTTAAATCTATCTTTTCCCAAAATATATAAATTGCAAACATCAAAAGTGAAAACAAAGGCACCAAGATTTGGCCACTCCGAGGGGGCTCCTGTCTGTATCACGCTGAGTTCCAAACTCTTTCCTTCTCTGAAGGGACTGTGTTCTTCCCTTTGACGTAAGAGAAAAATGATGCTCCTGCTATTCCATAAAACAACAGACAGATTGGAAGAAAGCAGACTAAACGTCAGCCCAAGATTTTTTGTGTGTTTTGTTTTGTTGTAAGTCAAGCCACCACTACATAAAAACCTGTGATTTAGTTTACAGAAATTCAGCTGGCCGAAGTTCTTCAGCAACACATCACCTCAAGAGCAGGAGGCAAAACTGTGGAGACACTTTCAGTAACTCAGGAAGCAAATAACCAACTTTCCATCATTAACGTGTTTGCATTCACACCACCCTACCCCCATGCAGTAATTTTTCTGCTCTTTTGTCTTTTCCTCCTGAGGATGAGTAAAACCAGAGGGAAGATCAAGCTTAAATCGGTCAATTACATCCAATTGTCAGGAAGTAAAAAGCAGGGATGGAGGGTTTGATAGGCAAGGATTTGACGACAACTTGAGAGATTAGCTGTGAATTTCAATTACCCTCACACTTCCGCCCTCCACCTTCATTAGCATGAATAATTGAGAATCCACAGCCTGAGATACTGGAGGACTTAGAAAGCGCTGGAGATACAGGATGCCTGAGGGTGGTCTTGCCCAACATTCTCTGTGTAGTGGAGCAAACTTGGGGCTATGCAAGAAGCTTGTTAATGGCAGATCTGGTGGTTCCCAGATCCTCAGCTCTTGGGCCTGTGGTTACATGAAAAAAAAAAAAAAAATCCAATCCCATGTTAGTAACAGTAGAATTTCATCTAATTTATGATAATATTTCCAAAATAATGAAAGTTTCCATGGGAGCAGAGTGTGGTGGGAAAATTCCTAGGAATCAGATGGCTTAGTTCTAATTAGGGTTTAATGTGTGATCTTAGGTAAGCAGCCTAACTTCTCTCAGGGCCTTCGTTTTCTCAGGAAGAAAGGAATAATTATCCCTGCTTTGACAGTCTCACAAGGGCTCAAGAGGGTCAAAGGACATAATGTATAATAATATATTACTGGTAATAGCTGGGGAACTTTTATATGCCAAATAGAGTGCTAAATGCTCAACATACTCATCTTTAATCCTCGAGACAGATTTGTGACTCAGGTAATCTTGAAGATTTGGAAAATAAAGCTCAGAAAGTTTGAGTAATGTGTTCAAGAGCACATAGATAAATCACATGGAAAATATTTTGTTAACTCTATGGATTATAAAATGAGGAAGGGCAAGGGAAATAAAGAGAGAGAGGTCTCCCACTGTCACTGCTAAGAGAAGCGGGATTCACTACTGCGAACCCAACACTCCTCCTGAATTCTGGTTGGCTTGAAAAGAAAGCAGCATTTCAAGAAACTGCTGAGAATGTATCTTCTCAAAATAAATTAGCCAGGCAGAAGCATTCAAGATCGCTAAGGCTCAACTGATATTTTAAACTTTAGCTGGAGGAACTAGCAAACTATGGAAGAATTTGGGGAAGTGAGATCTTGTCTTAGGTTCAGTTTAAGGAAGATCAACCAAATGTCTGGGTTTAAAATGCATAAGGAGGGGCTTATGTAAATAAGAAACTGCTTTTGGAATCCTTGATCAGTGTTCAGAATCCTGGATCCAATTCTTTTGTTGTCTTCAATCGCAGTCCTAGGTTAGTGTTTGGAAAATGGAGGAGAGGGAGTCAGCATAGTATCGTTCTCTTTATCTGAACAAATATTTGTCAACATGAGAATATTCACATGTCATAAAATGTGAGAAACTAGAAAGATTTTAGAAAATGAAATTCTAAGGCTGGCACGTACAACTCTGTGGTAAAGCACTTGTTTTACATATTCAGAATCCTGGCTGGGTTAAATCACCACCACTGGAAAAAAATAAAATAAAATAAAAAGCAAACCAAAAAAAACAAATATACCAATACATCAAACAAACAACACAAAAACAAAAGAAAAAAGTGAATCTTTATCGTCATCAGCCACAATAGTGTAGTGGGATTTTTAAGTGACTTCTCCTCCCTTTATCCAGCCTAAAGCCCAGTGACCAGAAAGCCCTTCTGATGAGGACTCAGCCTGGTACCAGGACTTGAGCATCCCCCACCTCCATTTCCTATAGTCGTGGACCTCTCTTCACCCAACCAACACTAAGTACCAGACGATGGCAGCCACCGGCTGGGTGTGCAGACTCGGCATCGAGTGAGGGAAAACAGTCTCTCCCAGACTCCATGCCCCCATCCCCGTCCCTTAGAGAACCTAATCCAATGCTTCAGTGACAAGAAAAGGTGTGGCATTTCCTTCATGCCTCTAAGATGACACAACAGAAGGATGCCAGTGTACAACCAGAACAAAAAAAGTCTCCTTTAGAGACAGTGACACTTGAGTGAAACATGACAGAAGAACAGCAAGAACCAGAAGCAGAAAAAGGGAAGAGTGTACTGCGCATGTGCAGAGATCCTGAGTAGCGAGATCGTGACTCATCTGGGAGCTTCAATTAGCTCTATAGAGAGGACCTGGGAGGCAGAAAAAATCAGGAAATAAACAATGAAAGTTCTTATATATCCTGTTAAAAATGTCCAGAGTTTATCTCAAAGGCAGTAGCGTGGGAAATGAGTAACTGAAAGATTTTAAGCTGATGGGGCAACACGGGCGAGTTCCCGTTAGAATATTGTGTGGGGAGAGATTGTATGAGTGAAGCGCAGGGCGGGAGATGCCATGGTGAGGCTAGAGCAAGCGGGGATGAGGGGGAAAAGGTAGGAGAACAAGCTCACAGTCCATGAAGACCCCGTGCCACGTGCCTGAATCACAGTCTAAGACAGGGCCCCTCGACTCCAGTTAGCAGGATTTGTGAGAGCGACATATCTCTGCCAACACTCAGCGAATGTCTGCCTTGACTTCCTTTGCTCCTTGATGTTACTTAACTACATCTCACTCCAATGCTCCCTAAGCTGCTGGAAGAAGAGTCCATGTCTGGCCAGCCTTGTCCCATCCTTTCTGTCTTTGCGTTCTAAAAGAGCACTTTGCACGTTGGAGGTGCTGAAGAATGAACTGGTAAACCACAAAGCTCTTCTTTCTCAGTGAGGAAAGTGACTGGTATAAGACCAAGTGACTTCAGCAACGACTGCTTTAGGAGCAGCACCAACATGACATGGCTCAGGCATCAGAGTCATTTGCTACCTTAGTGAACATGCAGGCTGGAGTGCGGGGGTTCCAATCTGCCCTCTGCCATCTACCTGCTGTGTGGCCACTGCCACTACTTTACACAGTGGCAAGAGCTCCTGTGGTAGTCTGGGGCCAGGATGGTGTCAGGCAAATTGGTACCCTGCGAGATTCACCTTCCTGCAGGAACAATTTAGCAATAATTCATACAAAGCCCATTTCATTCTTTTGCTTTTGTTTCTTTCTTCATTAGCTCTTATTTTCCTAAATTATTGTTTACTTTTGTATCTTAACAAGATACAAGCTGAACGCCTTCTTGCCATATTGAAAATTTTACCTCCTCTTACTGACAATGAATCCAGTGGGGTAGTATTTGAACAAATACTTTTTTACTTATCTCTCATGGGCTCTGATCTGCTTCTGAAGCTGGAATGAAGAAAGCAGAAGTATGCATGCTATTTTGTGTGTGTGTGTGTGTGTGGGTACTGGGAGTCGAACTCAGGACCTCGCGCTTGCCAGGCAGGCGCTTACGCCGCTGAGCCATCTCACCGGCCCCAACCACCTCACCGGCCCCTGCATGCTTTTTAATGAAAGGAGGTAGAATTTCTCTTCGGTTTTTTTCTTAGGAAGGTCTTAAAACATTGTAACATTGGTCCTACTGGCCCAAACAGTCTTTTGCCTCCTGCCAGTGCACAGAGCCTCAGCTTAATTTAGAGTGATTCAAAAGCCGGGGGGACAGTAATGCGGAGTTCATGCCTGTTGGGAATGACGGGTCTGCTTGGAGACATACGTAGCCACAGAAGGCTGAACAGATCATGGTAGCTTCAGGCTCTGGAAGATAAAAGCGACAGCATTGCCGATCAGGACCCCAGAGATGGCCGCTGCCTGCACGCGCTCAGCAGCCTTCATCGCTGCTGTTTTTCCTTTCCTTGCTTTCATTTTTTTTTTTCTTTTTAACTGTATTTCCTTTGTAAAAACTCTGGTGATTTTAGGGCAGGAGAAGTAAATAGGAGACGGTAGAATGTGCTGATTCGAGTCTCACAGAAGCCGTTATCATTTTATATACATACAGCATGAAGCCAACAGAGCCCATTCTCCTCCTTTATCTAAACATGAAAGAAATGATAAAAAACAATGCTTATATAAATGCAAGGCTGCATTTGGTTTAAGGGAAAGAATTAACTCCCTGCATCCATTCACAGACCCAGGTCCAAAGACTGAGTCAGGCTGTGCTGTAGCTATGGACGTTGGATGGCTTTCTGCACCCCAGCGGATAATAATGCCCGACGTTGGGATCACTGAAAAAGTAAATAACATCATGAAGATTAAATGCCGAGTGCAGTTATTGTACAAATGGCTGCTCAAAAAACCCGCCTCAGTTCAAGATCTCATTAGGGCTTCCTAACCTTAAGGAAGTCGCTTAAAACTACTGAGTCTCTACTTTAAACAGGGCCAACCATGTGCACTCGACAAGACTTTAAGGAAATTAAATGAGGTAACTGCCATTAACTTCTCTGTCCCTTAAAAAGTGCTGTATACGTTCGGGACATAGCAGCAGCATGCTTTATTAGTCTATATACCCTATGTCACCAAGCATCAGAGAAACAGCCTTGCAGACTGAGTACCCGCTATGTGACAGGTACTCACTCGCAATTTAAAAAACATGATCCCTAATTATGACACCTATCCTACATAGGATGTAACATCAGCATGGTTGGGTTGAGAGCGGAACCGGATCACTGGCACACAGCAAGTAACAGTCTGCACTTACTATATGCTAATTCCCATTTTAAATGCTTTAGACATTTTACTTCATTTAATGTTCCCATTCACCCTCAGACAACTTAATAAAGTTGTTCTTATCTTGCAAATGAGGAAACTGAGGTACTGGTAATTACCCAAGATCTTATAACTAGTGATAAAATAAAATTTAAAGTGGGGTTTGAGATATGGGTCTGAAATTTCTAGTCTTATTGAACATTATATGGCAAAATAATGAGTTGATTATGAGCACTTATTTGTTGAGTTCATAGCTACCATTTTCATTTAAAATTATTAACTCATAAAAAACAATATCACTTATGTTTACTTCATTATTTCTAGAGGCAGTGAATATATTATTTATTCAAATAAATTCTGCTAATAAAAATACTACCATCAACACAGAGATGCCTAATTTACCACTATTCACACATATCATTCTGAAACTGTCCTGTAACCTGGGATAATGTACTTATGCACCTATTTAAAATAGATAAGCACTCTTTTAAATATGATTTGCTGTTTAATGTTTCCTTTTGGGCAAATGCAGTAATTAAAAGACATACCAGCTCAATACACAGGAATAACTAAAACATGTTTTTAAATCGTTACCACCATCCGCTTGCATTCACAATCTCCAAAAATTCCTAAAATTCTTTGTAAGAATTCAGCTATTCAAAGATTTCCTTTATTTATTGATTGATGGATTTATGGATGTTCAAAAAATTTAATAAAGTTTATTGGTACAATTTGGATATACACAATGATCACAGTTATCATAGGGTATTTTTACCTGTACATGATATATCTTTCTTCTTCTTTTATTCCCACTCTCCTCCCTTCCCTTTAACCTCTTTTCCCCTCCTTACTTACAGAAGCTTTGTTTCCTTCTCTCTTCCTACCTTCCAAGACACATTCTGCTTCACCTGTCCCTAAAAGAACAAATTGATCTTTTGTCTTTGTCTTCTCCCCCAAGTACTCTGACTAACACAGCAAAACTGTTAAGGAATCACACAGTAGAAATAAAGTAAGAACAAAAGATAGTAAGAAGTTGTGAAAATGCAAGGAAATATTTACATTTGGGATGTGTATGGATTTTGTGTGTGTGTGAGTGCATGCACGCGTGCATATACATACATTTTATATGTATGTGCAATCTCTATACACATTTAGAGTTAATGTCACTTGTATGAGAGTATAAAATGTACTTTTTTTTTTTTTTTGTGGGTACCGGGGGGTCGACCCCAGGACCTCGCGCGCCAACAGGCACCCGTGCCTCTGAGCGATATCACCGGCCCCTTTTTCGTATGTGGGATCCGGGAGTCGAACTCGGGCCCTCGCGCTTGCAAGGCAGGCGCTTAAGCCGCTGAGCCGTCTCACCGGCCCCTAAAATGTACTTATTTGTCATGCATGTTCAATAGTTCTTATTGAGTATTATGTAACCACAGTGAACACCTAATTCATTGAAACTGCATTCCATTTTGCCCATTTTCTTCCTCACATCTAAGTTGTCCAGGCAGAGGAAAGCTCTGAGGATCATTTCTGTGTGTTTGCTGTCAGGCAGATCCAACAAAAGGAAACAAGTTTTTCCCCCAGTTTGATGGAAGCCTCTTCCTTGCCTTCAGTGAACAGGGCAGCCAGGGCTGTCTAATTGAGAAATCGTGTGTCAGCAAAGGATTACATAAAGCCAATGGGACATATTTTATTCTGCTTTTCACCTCTTGCTACCTCTCTCCCTTTTCGTAAAACAGATTTTCCTCTGGCTTTGAAAGATGCTAATGGAGTGTTATTAGTCCAGGAAGAAAATCGCCCCAGAGTATCGTAATGACTTCACTGCCGGGGTGACATCAAACCAGACCATTTAAGAATAATAGGGTCTTAGTTCCTGTAGAGAGAGTTGGATTTGGGAGACAAACAGCAATGGACAGTCCCATGGCATATAAGACAGAAAAGGAGGCAAGTGTTGGAACTCCTCTGGTTGTTGAACTAATGTGTGGGGCTACCTTCAACCTCTCCTGGCACCTGAGTTCAAAGATGGAAATTAAATATTTAAGGCTGGCTTCAGCTTTTTCCTCTGGCTACTCAACTACAAGATTTAGGAGGTAAAAAATTCCTAAGCACAAAAACACTCCTCTATTAATGCAATGCTGTTATCCTTGTGCTTATAACTGGTTTCTCCTTAAGACTTTAAGCACTGACACATGTTGCTGGCTAGACCTACTGCTCCAGTGAAAGACATGCAAAACAGAAAAGTTGAAGAAGGGTCATTTGGTATTTGAAATGTGTTTCTTATTTATACCATTGTGGAATTTTTAAGACTTTCTAGTTCTGACCCATCAAACAGCTAGAGAGCAGTGCATGTAGCTTGGAGGGGGTGATAGATTCTGTATATTGAGGTGTGTTCAGCAATTTTTCAATGGTATGAGTTCTAAGATAAAATGGGTGCTTTAGCTAAGGTCTTTGTGGATAGAGGGAGAAAGAAGTAAAATCTTCAGATCAGCCATCCAGGTTGATGGTGAGAGGGGACAGGAAGAAAAAGCAAAAGATTTGCAGTGAAGCGGATTTAGGATTTTAGTTCATTTGTGGTGTTATAATAAAATACATTAGATTAGGTAATTTATGAACAGCATAAATTTCCATCACTTTTCTGAACACTGGGAAGTCCAAAACCAAAGTGGGAGCAGGTTTTGTGACTGATGAAGCCAGGTTCTTAATAGATACTGCTACGTAGTGTCCTCACATGGCAGAAAAGCAGAAGAACGAAAGAAGCCTGAGCTACGTGCCCCCAGCCTGCACAGATGCTCATTCGTTCCTAAGGACGAATTCCTTCTGACTTAGCACTTCCCCAAGGATGCCACTTCCTAACACTTTCTCTATGGGCATTAAGTTTCAACACAAGATATTTTTGAGGGTGCATTCAAGCCACAGTGCCTGGGTTTGTATCCGAGATGCTACCTTTTTTCTCAAAGTTTAGGTTGGCCTGGTAGACTGGTTGTCAGCACCATGAGCGTTGGTGCTCCTCACACTGCCATATTGGGAATCCTTGGTTGGTAATTGATTAGCTGTGTAATCTTCAAGTTACAGAATACCTCTGAGGTAGCATTTTTTAAATTTGTGAATCTTGGGAATTTATGGTAGGATTAGAAGGGGTCATGTTTAATAAAACATCCGGCACATATTAGTAAATAGCAATATCTGACATAAGCACTCAAATTTTTAATTGATTGACTATATTAAATATTTTATTCTTCAACTCCTTCCATATCCATATACATGAAAGGGTATGGGGTTAGAATGCAACTGAATATCCTTCTCCATTCAAGACTCAAGTTCTCACCACATATAGATGCTTAGTTTGTGGCCCAGACCCAATTTTCATCATCTGACCTCTGTACAAGTAACTATCAACTTTGCTGGCTCAGTTTGGTTATTGATACATGGGAATACTAAGAGGACGATGCCTATCTTTCTTTATAAACTTGACAAATATCACCTTCATTTTCTTAAACCTCTGTTTTAAACAACTCCTTTCTTAGGATAGATTTCACTTGAAACAGCAACAACAACAAAAAACTAATAATAAAATATTGTGAACACAATGAAATGGAAAAAATATGTAACAGATCCTTATATTCTCTAAATGGTCTGACACTCATCTGCCCCACCCCACACCCAGCTGCCTGAATTCCTGGAATGGTTCAATAACCTGGACCGGACTCTCCTTTGGAGTTACTCCAGGAGATCCTGCCGGGAAGTCAGGCTAGTTGTGTTCTATACTGGGTCATCACCATTTACCCAACATTCTGGACACTTGAGTTTAACATAATAACTTAGCCAACAAACATCAATTGTGGACAAGGTACTAGTTGCTCTGAGGACTAAGCATATGTCTGTGAACCAAGTACCCCTGTCCTTGTGGAGTTTGTATTTCACTGAAAAATATTAATCTGGTCATATTTGCTCTAGATATTTTCTAAGAAATGATCTGTTGCAGATGTGGCTGGAATCATCTCACAATCCTACATTCTTCCCACAAACATCCTCTAATGGCTGTGCATCCCTGCTCATTTATCTCCAGTGGCAGCATGGAGTCAAGCCCTTCCTCCTCACTGGACTTCGTAGGCATTCATCCTTTCACATGGACTTTCGAAGACATGTAAACTCATCCTGGGTGTTTTAAATGTTACTTGTAAGATTTCTAGAAGTATCTCAGAAGCGTCTGGAAGTGACTTTCTGGATTACTCTGATGAAAATTATAAGCAAAGAAAAGAGTTCATTTGAGACATTTTATAAACCATAAAATATTCCACAAATACTATTATTCCACTTCTTGCATTGGTTGTTTCTTAAGTGCTACCTCAAATTTTTTGCACCATACCCATTTCCAAAGACTGAGTGTCTTCCTCTACCCCAAAGGCCATTTTGCAACTAACTCTGGGATTGCTCATACAGAGTACCCTGAGATGGGGGGTGGAAGAGACTTAGGGCAAGAAAGAAAATCCAACTTCCCAGAAACTGCCAAAGGTGTTAGATGATGCCACCCCACCATTCCAGTGAGGTGCAGAGCTGTGTTCTGTATGAGCACAAACTTCACCACTGTGGGACAGGAACAGAAGGGGACTGGTAGACTGATTCCTGTTCCATTCCTAATTATCATGCATATCTGGAACACAGATCTCCTGCACGCCTGTCTGAGGACATGCCATTAACTATGTTTTACCCTGGAATAGAGCTATCTGATTTTGTTTCCTACTCTTCTCTGCCTCATTTTCCTTTTTCTTCATCCTGGATACTCAGTAGCTCTCTATACCAAATGAAATACCAGCATGTTAACCATGCCTCAGGCTCTTTCTCCTCAGGAGCCTGAACTAATTAACTCTTCCTTCTCTACCTTTGTTTCATCATCTCCATTAAGCAACATGCCCCTAAAGAGGAAAAATTTAATGATGACCTCAATACTGTCCACACGAAAGGACTAACTTTTCCAAAGCCTCCACACATGCCAGCCCAATATGTTGGAAAGTGCAAGTGCATCCAATTTGGAAGGTGAGCAAACTGAGGCTTCAGAAGGGAATGACAAGGAAAGGGTGATAGAGAGGGACTAAAAAAACTCCCTCCTTCTAGCTTGATTTTGTGCAGAAGAAACAATGTGTGACAAATAAGATTTAGCAAAGAGAAGGGGAGAAAGCCTTTTGTTTTCTCTCCAACATTTTATCTCTTTCACTAATGTACTATTTCTGTCTATAATTGTCTTTAGTGAACACCAGTACAGATCGTCTCTCTTGTTTCATCCTTTCTCCCCATCTGTGGACTGAAATAGGCACTGTTGCTGAAATAGGTTCTGCATTTTCTTGATTCTACTCTTCATTTCACATAGAATCTCTTTTATCTTCCTGTTCACTGCCATTATAGCTCACCATTCAAAACCTTCCTCATTCTCCCTAGTTGAGGTTGAATAATCTCACCTGTAGGAAGAGTTCCCTGCTGCCTTCAATTGAGTAGGAATTGATTGCTCCTTCCACTGATAGTTCTTTAGAAAATTTCCATGCCTTTAATTAGCACTCATTTCTTTCTGCTCTATTTTATTCAAGACTGCACCTACTGCAGCATCCAGAACAGCATCTAGCATTAGTAAGTGCCCATGCATTTATTCAACAAATGTTACCAAATATGATGGATCAGGCGTTGTTCCAAGAAGCAAAAGTCTATGCTCCCATGAGACTTACAGAAGTGAATGGAAGGTGGTACCCAGAAAATAAAAAAAGTGAACATATAAATAAGTTCATTCTGATCATTCATAAGAATTTTGTAAATGTAGGGGTTTTATGTGGTAGAAAGCTACTGATGAGGATTAAGCAAAAACACTAAATCAGGAGGTCAAGGAGTTCTTCACCTTGGGGACAATTTCTTAATTGATCACCTACAGGACAATTTCTCAATTGATCCCCAATGGTCAGAAGAAGCCAACTTTTGCAGACCAACTGAAAAAGCATAGCAGACAGTGGGAAGAGAACGAGGGAGTCCAGAGGCAGTAGTCACCTCTGTGCTTTTGAACCAGGTATCCAGGGTTGTTATAGTACGTTGTATAAAGAGAACCACGCCAGTAATGCAGATAAATAACTGCACTTAATAAATGTGATTTTGGAGTATGCTTAAGAAATGAAAGAGCATGAAATGTTTCAGATCAAGTCTGGAAAATACGGAATGTAGAGCTAGTTAGATGTACCAATCAATGTTTTCCCTTTGCCAGGACCTAAAGTTTCTGCAAAGTATCTATGGTGTGGCTAATTTTATCTCTGCCTTGTAGAGTGAATGAGTATTTACTGAACTTCTCTTATGGACCTCATACCTCATCCTGCTTCACCTCCAGAAGTCGCTGAGATGTGTCATCCGGTGCTGTGGTGAGCAGGTAGGCAGGCCGCCCTGCAGTCACTGACCCACCCTACAGCTCCACCCAACAAGGCTTGTCTCCTGCTCATGTGCCTGGCCCATCTCAGAGTCGATGGTGCTGTTCTACTCCTGCCCAATACTGACTAGTCTCCTGATCTTGGTAAGGTACCATCCGTCATCTTGGTTCCTGCAGAAAGGGAAGAGAGGTGCTGGGGAATTGTGCTTGCCTGTTACAGCCTCAGCACGGAAGCAGCACATAGGTGAGGCCTGGGCTAACTGTAAGGGAGCTAGGGAACATCTTCATCCACTTGTGCTTCTTTAACAGATACCTCATAAAGAAGAATTTATGAACAACAGAAATTTATTCCTCACAGTTTCAGAGGCTGAGAAGTCAGGATCAAGGCACTAGCAGGGTCAGTGTCTGGTCTCTGCTCCCAAGATGCAGTTGTGAACACTATGTCCACACATGACAAGAAGGATAGAAGGGTAAAATGTGGAGAAGCGTCTAGGTAATGCCCTGTAGCTGTTTGGTAAGGTCACTGATCCTATTCCTGAGAGTTCAGCCCTTACGACTTAGTCACCTCTGAAAGGCTTGCTTCTTACTACAATCTCACTAAGCATTAAATTTCAGCATACAAATTTGGTGGGAGGTCACAAAGCAGAAGCTCATCACTTACAATGTGGTTATGATCCAATAAACCCATGGGAAGTTGAAAATATGGTTATTCAGAAATGCATTTATTACATCCACCCTATCCAACATCATAGATTAGCATCATGCTACCTTAGATGTGCTCAAAGTACTTACATTATCCTGCCATTGGGCGAAGTCATCTAACATGGAAACTGTTGTGATAAAGCATTGAATGTCTCATGTAGTTTACAGAATACTATACTAAAAGCGATGAACAGAATGTTTATATGGGTACAGGAGAGAAAGATGGGCATTTTACAGCACAATGGAATATGAAAACAGAAAACACAGTATCCAAAAAGCACAGGCAACACAAGAGTGTTGGTCATTTGTCCTGATGGTTGCATGGCTGACTTTCTATTATTGTCTATTATGGCAAGAGAGTGTATATTGCTAGCTTAGGAAAAGGTCAAAATTCAAAATTTGAAGTACAGTTTCTACTGAATGTATATCACTTCTATGGCACTGTGAAGTAGAAAAATCATAAGTTGAACTATCCTAAGTTAGGGACTCTGTATGCATGTGCATGTCTGTGTGTATGTCTGTGTGTGTGTGTGCATACACTTACATATGTGTGTCAGTTAGCTTTGGTTGTCAACTTGACCCTATTAAGAGACTCCTGGAGAGGTGCTCACATCATGAAAGCACAATAGTCATCAGTTGATTGACCCATTGAGGGGTTCATAGACGAATGTGCTGTTACAAGGTTGGGCCCAGTTGGAGAAGGTGGGTCACCAGGGCCATGCCTTCAGATGGGCAGCTTTGCTTCATCACGCCCTGGAGCCAGGATGATTTTTCTTTGGAGTCAATCAGTCATGGATTGAATCCTCTGAAACTGAGATCAAAATAAAAGTTACAGGTCTTGGGTTCTTTGTCCCAGCAATGGGAAAGCTGACCAATATAATTTATACATATTTAAAGTTCAGATCAGTGCCTAAGTTTGGCCTATTATCAAAGAAATGAATACACATTTTAAAATTTCTTGAAGAAAGTTCACCCAAACAAGAAAACTAAAACTTAAAAAGCTTAAAGCTTGTTGCTATGTTCAGATGCTGGGGTTTGCAATGATTTTTATTTTTCTTTCTTTTTTCACTTTTCTAGGATTTACTGTATTGTGAGTTTTCTACAACAAGCATATGTAACTTTTAGAATAAGAACAGGAGAAAAGGTAGTTTACTAATAATTTAAAAATAAGAGCTTCCTGAAACTTACTGGCCATGAGTCATTCCTGTTTTGTACTACAGCCTGCCAAGGGGTCATTGCTAGTTACATCATTAATAGCGAAAGCTATGCTGCCATGTTGTCATATTCCAGTTACAATAAAAATAGTGTGTGTGTGTGCGTGTGTGTGTGTGTGTGTGTTAATACCCCACATCACCCCCACCTCACCTAACAAAATGATGATTTCCTGTTTTTTATTTGCTTAATAGTATATGTCATTGCCATTATACTATATTTTAATTTATTCAGAGTCTGTCTTCTAACTGGGAAGGAAGTTTCATGAGAATAAGACCTGACTTTTTTATTTACTGTGGTAGTTTTTATAGTTAGGTTAATTCCTGGCATAGCATATAGATATTTGGTAAATTTTTTTTTTTTTTTTTGTGGGTACCGGGGTGTTGACCTCAGGACTTCGCGTGCCAACCGGCACCCGTGCCGCTGAGCGATATCACCGGCCCCTTTTTTGTATGTGGGATCCGGGAGTCGAACTCGGGCCCTCGCGCTTGCAAGGCAGGCGCTTACGCCGCTGAGCCATCTCACCGGCCCAGGTAAATATTTTTGAATGAAGGAATGGAAGGAAGGAGACAAGAAACTTACTGCATAACTATGTGTGTGTGTGTGTGTGTGTGTGTGTTCTGTATGTAGCCGTGCACTGCATAATGATATATTGGTCAATGATAGATCAAGTATACTGTGATAATCCCATAAAATCACAACGGATTTGGGGAATTACAGTGGATATGGGAATTGTCTAGGGAACCTGTCTTAATCACTTTCTCATTGCTGGGACAAAATAGTTACCATCCACAATTTAAAGGAGGAGAGGTTTATTTTGGATCATGCCTTTACTCCATAGTTGCCTGGCTCCGAAGCAGAAACTGCATAGTGGAAGGGCCCGTGAGAAGGGAAGTTACTCATATCACAGTGTCCAGGGAGGTCCAGGGAGCAGAGAGAGAAGGAAGGAGCTGGGGACGAGAACATACCCGTCCAGCTCATACCCCCGGTAGCCCACCTCCTATCCAGCTACTGAACTCATTAGTGGATGAATCCGCTGATGCCTGCACGATCCGAAAGCCCCACCTCTGAACACATGAGGCTTTTGAGGGACGTTCTGGATCCAAACCATGGTTGAAGCCATTCCTGTCATAACGTCATAGGTAACATACCCAAGGGTCCGTGACGAGCTGATGTAAACAAACCTACAATGGCTCCTGTTTTATAAAAGTACAGCTCAAACAATTATGCACCGTGCATAATGCTTAATAAAGGTAGTAAATAACTCTGTTACTGCTTTATATATTATTTACTGTACTATATTTTTATCATTAGTTTGGAGTATAGCCCTTTTTTAATTAATTAATTTTATTGGTACATTGTAGGTATACATAATGATTACATACATTATAGGGAATTTGTACTTGTACATGTTACAACTTGTTTCTTTTTTTTTTTCCATTCCCCTATCCTTCCTTCAACCCTACTTACTGAAAAAAAAAAAAAAAAAGTTTACCATAAAGCAGTACACTGTGTTCCACCAGCAGTAGCTTTGCGTATCTTTTGTTTACTCTGTCTCTGGATTTCATGAAGAGGCCACATGGAGTGATTGACCAGAATTGAGGTTTGTATTCTCACAAAACAAAACTGACAAATGTATTCATTTACCAGCGCCTATCCCCATTGTTATGTGACAGAGGACTACATTACAAATTCTGTCCATCCACTTGTCCTACAGGAGATGTATGATTACTCACAGTCTACAGATGAGAAAATCGAGAGTCAGAAACAATAATTGTCACACCTGAGGCAAAGTGCTGAACCCTGTTAGATGATGATGTCTGTAATATTTCTGTTTGTACATGTTCTTCTTTTGCTCTCTGCCCTTAAACCTTACTACTATTAACCATAACCGCCACCTCAGTCCCTTTGGACTACGTTATGACTTGTGCTAGCCAGTCTCCCTTGTCACATGCGCTGGAGTCCTTGCCCAAAACTGACTTCAGAGATGCTGACCCTCCTGCCTGGTGCCAGCCGTCCCTATTACAATACGTCCACACGGCTCCTACCTTCATTCTTCCTCTTATGCCATGTTATCTCCCTTTACACCCCCTTTCCCTACAGTATCCACACATCCACGTAGAACAATTTATACATTCTTGGCAAATTCGAGATATCTAATCCCTTCTAAACCAAACCTGAGATTAATGAGCAATTCAAAAACAATGGGTAAGGAGGGGACTCACAAAAATGATATACACATGCATGTCTGTATGTGACTAGCATTTTAATTATGCATTTGTTTGCCAATCTTTTGGCTTAGGACCAAGGTTGTTGAGCGTGGATATTACTATTGGTATTCTGTTCTACCTGAAAAAATTGCATTCACAATTTTTTTTTTTTTTTGTGGGTACCGGGAGTTCGACCTCAGGACCTTGAGCGCCAGCAGGCGCCCGTGCCGCTGAGCGATATCACCGGCCCCTTTTTCGTATGTGGGTTCCGGGAGTCGAACTCGGGCCCTCGCGCTTGCCGGGCAGGCGCTTAAGCCGCTGAGCCATCTCACCGGCCCTGCATTCACAATTAATCATTATCACTTTTTAATTCTCATTTCTTTTAAATGGAATGATATCTTCTATGTGATTGTAAGTCAATCTGAGGGTAGATTATTTTGATTTTCATAATTTTTTGCCAGTCTTAGATTAACTTGCTTCCACTCAGTTGATGAGGCATTTTTCTTTAGTTACCTTTAAGAAGTTTTTCATCTACACTTTCAAAGAAATAACTTTCTTTTTATATTTTTATGCCAATAGTTGAGATAATGCTTTACTAAATTATATAATTAACAAAGGACGTACAATTGTTGCAACACTTCAGGGAACATACACAAAAAATTCTTAAAATGTGTACAAGTCCAGTGATTGAAGCAAGAGAATATGTTGCCTTAGGCCATTGTCTAATTGCTCTAAAAAATCCCGGTGCCACAGGTATTGAATATTATGTCTTATAGGAACAAGAGCCGAGGCTTAGAAGTTTCTCTCACACTGGATTTTGTTGCATAAATGTGCCTCCTCCAAGTCCTGTTCATGGGCATTCTCCCCACACTCCCATGTTTCTATTCCTGTCAGTACGTCCGTTGTCAGGAACCACTTCTCTGGGGGCACTAATTCTTTGAGTATAAACCAAGTCATTACATTGCCATCGTCTTACTACACTCCAGGCTGACTCTGCCCTTCTAGAAAACTCATAGCATTTACTTGTTATGTTTTCCCCAAAATCCCACCTGAAATGCACCAAAACATTGACTCCAGTTATGGCTGAGGATGCTGAACCTGGAGGATAGAAAACACATTTCATTCAGAAAAAAGCATAGCTCTCTCTCCCACCCTGACCCCAATCAAGCAATTATAGCACTAGGCCAGAATTTTCTCCCAAATTTTGTACATAAAACATAATTCTACCACAAGCTGCTCACCAGCATGTTGTTGTATCCTCAACAGACAACAGAATAACAAAACAGATCAGCAGAGGGTGATCTGCCAGCATAACCAACGAGACCCGCCCCCCGCCAGCCTGTCATTAGGAAACCACTTTCTGATTCTAAAATAAAACACTCTGAAGTCATTGCCTTCCTGCATCCGTGCCTCTACCTAAGAGACAAAGATGCTGTCTGAACTCACAGTTGCTGAGATGTATCAGAAGAAATCAACAGAGGACGACGCATTACTGCAGAGGGAAGAGGGCTGAAAGTGGCAGTTTTGTTCCAGTCTTACAGCATTAAAAGTGTACAGGTAGGAGGTATGAGGAGTGTATACATAAATGATGCCTTAGCCTGGTAACCTACATTTTCTTACCTTAGCCTTGTACCTTTATTTGATGCTATTCATTTCCTTTCTAACCTGACCATACTCTCCATCTACATCATCTTGCTGCCCCATCCCTCCTAATATTCATAGAGATTCTACTGAGTATAAGAGCCCTAAGTGATTTACCTGGAGGCAAGGAGGCTTAGGTCAAACCCAAATTGGCCATAGCTGCTTCTGCCTTGCAGGAAGATGACATAGTAAGGACATGGGACTTAGTTTCCTCTCCTTTGGTAGAGGTTGGAGGGCAGAGAAGAGGGAAGGAAAAGAATCTCTGAGGGGTGTGTATGTCTCTGAAGGGAAAGCACAGGGCCAAATGGTTCACCATATGCTGGATCACATTCAGGAGTTTGTGTAAACAGAAGTGGTAGGGACAGCAGTGTAGATTTATTTTTAAAAAATCAACACAAATAAAGCAAAAAACCTGGAAAGCCCAAAAATAAAACCAAGAAGAATTCAGTTTGCAGGAAACACTAGGCTCTGGAAGAAACAGTACTTATAAATGGGAGGGTGAGGAACATTGACAGACAGTAGATGCAGATGCAAGGTTCTATGTAATCCCTTTGGTTCTGTCACAGAAGTTTAGTAAACTGACCACATACCCACTGCCAGGGTTTGAATGCGCCCCACAAGAGTTTGCTTATTAGAAAATAAATCCTCATGTTCATATTTAATGGCATTTCCAGGTGGAGATTTGGGAAAATAATTATGATTAGATGAAGTCATGAGGGTGGGGCCTCCAGGATGGAATTAGTGGCTTTAAAAGAAAAAGAAGAGAAATTTGAGTTAGCACCCTTGCTCCATCTCACACTTGCAGTATTATGCCATCTGCCATGGGATGATATAGTAAGAAACCCTCATCAAAGCCAGCACCATGCCTTTGGATTCCCAGCCTCTAGAATCAAAAGCTAAATAAACATCCAGTCTTTACAAAAAACCCATTTCAGGCATTTTGTTATAGCAGCAGAAAGCAGATTAAGATACCCACAAATCTTGTAGAGTAATAACTTAAGGAAATGGGTGTCAAAGAAAAAAGATTGGAGATTCAGCGGTGTGGAAATTGTCTATATTAAGGGGCAATAAGTCCATGAGTTGACATAATTCAATCACAGAGGATTCAAGAAAGAAGATGACCAGAAAGACATCTGAATCTTTACTCCCACTGCATCTCACAGAAGTCTTAGAATGGTTCAATGGCGTGTAGGCGGGTGTCTCAGCATTCGTGACATAGAACTCAAGATTTCATTTGAATATTTAGGACTATACACTTCAAATGACATGCATGCATATTTATGAATCCTCACAGCTGAGAGTAGCATCCCCATTTTTCAGATGAGAAAGCTGAAGCTTGAGAGAATTTTGCTATTTGTTCAAGGTCATAGAGTTAAAAGCAAGGATATATGGAAACCAGTTACTTTTCTGCTATTTCAAGATTTTTTAAGAATATCTAGATATCAAACATTTTGCATTCATTCGTTTGTATGTTTGTTGTTATGTTACAGAATTACCTTCATTTTACAGATGAGAAAAAAAGATACATAGGCTAAGTTGGTTTTAAGTATTTTGCTAAATATTATAATTTTGGTTAGCCATGATTTTAATCCATTTCCTTTTCATTGCCAAACTCTCTATACTTGTTTGAGATTAGATATGCCTATTGTTCTATTCTGGTAGTCCGGGGTTCCTGTTCTAGAAATAAGGGCCTTGAAACAGAAGTTACAAGGTTTTGGTTTCAGAAAAAAAGGATATAAGTAAAGTGCATTTTACTTTGAGGGACAGAAAGGGAAAAGAAAAGCCCACAACAGTGTAACTACCCCTAAGGCGAGTCACAGATAGAGAGGACACTGTGATTTTTCTGAGCATTCATCACCCTTCTGCGATTATAAAGTCCATATGCTCATTTACACAATTGGAAATGTTTGTAAGAAAGTGAAGATGGCCTCAGTCCTTCTCTTAAGTAGCAACAAAGAATGGGGAGAGTCCTTATAACCTTTTACATTACCCAAAAATGCTCCATGGGGAAAGGACCCAGATAGGCCAGATAGGCAGTAATGGCTGCAAAGAGCAAAAAGGAACCAATTAAAAGTTGGGAACTGTCTTACAGGAAAAGCAATGAGAAAGATCTGAGAAGAAGGCCCTGGGACATAAGGAAGGAACATATATGGCTTCCTGATAGAAACATTTGCCCTCTTCCTCCAGTTTTTCCTTGAGTCAATGCATAGAGCAAAATTTATAACAACATGATATCCTATTAAGCAACATGAAACTTCCCCTTTGGAAGGCAGTTATGTTCACCCTTACACCAATCATCACCCAAAGTGAGTTTGTCATGGGAGGGAACACCTTTAGTTAGAAAATGAGCTGGGGGTCAACTGTTTAGATATGAATGTTGTTACACAAGGGCAGAAACTGTCAGGTGCCTTCAGAACAATGAGCTTCAAGATTTTATGCAGAATAAAACAGAAAGCCTTTTAGATTATTGCTGGATTCCCAGGAGACATGGTTGCAGAAGGAACCAGGAAGAGCATGAAGTCAAAACTGGGAGGCACTGCACAGATGTGGCAACTTGTTGGTTATGGAGCACTAGAGAGAATGTAGAGGGAGGAGCAGCCCTAATACTCCACAGCCACTATGATGCTGGTTTGTGAATCTCTCCTTGTGTGGGTAAAGCTGGCTACATACATAAAGACCATCTACAATTTGCTAATTTTTGTTGCAACTAAAATCCAGAAGAGGATCCTCATCTATCTAGACAGTTTAATACAGTTTATTCAAAAGAATATACGTAGAGGAGTAGGGGAGCTTGGGAAGTTCAGCACACTGAGAATCCAAGATATCACGTTAGTGGAAAGCCATTGGACTTTCACGCGCCATGAGATGAAGAAGTGTTTGAGACTAATTTTGCCATTGTAAGATTCTGGGTCATTAACAGATACTAAGGTTATAATATCTGAAATACCTTTACCCATTTCACAGGTGGTTTACCAATTGTAAACCAAAATATAAGAGGGGCATTGTCTTGGCTATCTCCAAGTTGCAGGTCTTAGTTCAGGCTACTGCAACAGAATACCACAGATTCAGTGGCTTAGACACCAATCATTTATTTATTTCTCTAAATTCGGGAAACTGGAAGTTCAAGATTAGGGTGTCAGCATGGTCATGTTTTGGGAAGCATACTGTTCCTTTTTTTTTTTGTGGGTACCGGGGATAGAACTCAGGACCTCATGCTTGCCAGCTGGTGCCCGTGCCGCTGAGCAATATCACCGGCCCTTTTTTCGTATGTGGGTTCTGGGAGTCGAACTCAGGACCTCACGCTTGCCAGGCTGGAGCTTATGCGGCTGAGCCATCTCACCGGCCCAAGCATGTTGTTCCTTATTATGTCCTCATATCGCTTATTTTTTAGTTTGTACACATAGAAAGAGGGATATCTTGTCTCTTCCTCTTCTATAAGGACATTAATCCCATTATGGGCATACCAACCTCATTACCTCATCTAACTCTAATTATCTCCTAGAGACCCGAACTCCAAATGCCATCACGTGGGAAATTAGGGTTTCGGAACATACATTTTAGGTGGACATATTCATTCCATAGCATCGCCTTAACTCATGGCCACCTGAAACATTGACAAAGCACATCGCACATCTGCACAGCACCCTCAGTCCTGACCTGATGGTCTTACACAGACCCCTGGGCTCACTGCACTAGGACATCTGCAACCTCAGTGAAGGCAAGCAGGCCTGCCAGGAGGGGAGGGTTCTAGACTAAAGAAAACCCCTGGATGTAGAGGTAGAACAGAGTTTATGGAGATCACAATATATAGAATAGAATATATATGCAAGGTTATTAAGTACACTTTGATAAGTGAATATGCGTATTTAATTATGTACATACTTATTATAAATCCTTCAAGTAAAGAGCTTGGAAAGGATTTTACTTTTTCTACTCTATATTATTTGGTCTTTCTATAATTATTGTTTGCTTTTGCATTTAACAATATAAGCATATATTATTTTAGGTAGTTTTGGGGTTCTGACATATTGGTTGATGGATTGACTCTGAGGAAAGCTAGGAACGTGGTGGAGATGGTTGAGTGAGGTCAGTACAGGTGTCTCTGCTGCCTGCCGCTCACCACCAGCATTTGTCAAACAGAGCCAAGTATCCAAATATTTCTTAAAATCCTATTATTTCAAGACAAATCCATGGCCAAAAAAATCACAGTTGCATTTCCATTTCTATAAGAAGAAAGAGATTTTATGCTTAAATATTCTGGCTGAGCTAGCAAAGGAAGCTCTGTTGGTGAATTATGAGCCATTCCCTGTGATATAATACATGAATCCTCTGGAATGTACAGGCTTCAGCAATACCCACAAGTTATATGTTCACTTCAACACACAGAAATACATAGTTTCATTTCACTGTTTGTATTGTCAAAATCTCTCCATGTAGCTTACCAGTTCAGCTATAAATTTGACAGTCAATACATTCTAAAGACACTATGAACTTCCAAGATTTATTTTATTTATTTATCATTTTTTTTTTGTGGGTACTGGGGGTCAACCTCAGGACCTCGTGCTCCAGCAGGCACCAGTGCCGCTGAGCGATATCACCGGCCCCTTTTTCATACGTGGGTTCTGGGAGTCAAACTCAGGACCTCGTACTTGCCAGGCAGGCGCTTACGCCACTGAGCCATCTCACTGGCCCCAAGATTTGTTTTGAATACAATTTTCTTTCTTTCTTTCTCTCTTTCTTTCTTTCTTTCTTTCTTTCTTTCTTTCTTTCTTTCTTTCTTTCTTTCTTTCTTTCTTTTTCTTTCTTTCTTTCTTTCTTTTTTGTGGGTACCGGGGGGTCGACCTCAGGACCTCACGCGCCAGCAAGCGCCCGTGCCGCTGAGCGATATCACCGGTCCTTTTTTCGTATGTGGGTTCTGGGAGTCGAACTCGGGCCCTCGCGCTTGCCGGGCAGGCGCTTAAGCCGCTGAGCCATCTCACCGGCCTCTTTCTTTCTTTCTTTCTGTCTTTCCAAATTTTTTTAGTAGTACATGTGTACAATGCAAGTAAATACATTTATTGTGGGGAATTGGTACATATATATATCACATTTTAATCTTTTAGATTTCTCCTTCCTCTTTCCTCCCTCCCCTCTCCCTTCCTTACAATCTCTCTTTGTCTGCCTCTGTCTCTGTCTCCATCTCTGTCTCTGTCTCCATCTCTGTCTCTGTCTCTCTCTCTTTCTCCTCTTCAGATGCACACAAATAAAGTGTCACTTAAATTGTAGGACATGAGGGTCAAAACTGAAAAAAAAAAGTACACCTGAGAACTCATCAACCCATCCACTCATCCACCCATTCGTCCATCTATCCATCAATCTGTCTCTCCATCGAGAAATACACTTAAACATGAATACTACCTCATCAGTGTACTTATACTAAGACCTAAGGTACTTTAACTAGACCACCTAAAACTATGCTTTATATATCTATATAATATTGGGGGAGGGCTGAGGATATAGCTCAGTGGCACAAGCGCCTGCCTGGCAAGTGCAAGGTCCTGAGTTTGATTCCCACTACCAAAAAAAAAAAAAAAAATATATATATATATATATATATATATATATATATATATATATATATGGAAATAATTCCTGTATCACAGAATGTTGAAAAGATTAAATAAAAACATTAATACCAGGTAATTCTGCTAATTCTTCCTTCCTATCCAGTTGGAAAAGAGAGCTACGGAAACACTACTTTGGATGTCAAAATGCTGACATTTCTGGAGTGTTTCCAGTGAATGCTTCAGTTATGTATAGGACACCTGCCAGGAACTATGATTATTTGGCAAGGCCAGGGTGGAGTGTCTGAAGCTTCTCAAAGTTTTCAATGTGATATCCTATAGTTTGGTTGTTTGACAATATTGTCTTCATACATACTGTTTTGCACTTTGGAATTTATACTAAATAATTTCAATTATGTATAGCCTTTCCCACCCACAGAGAGGTGAGCCAGGTTTCTCCTTAGTGTCAGACAGGTTCAATACTTCACTCAGTTTTAACTAGATACTTGGAAGAACATGGAAATTCTACAAAGTAGAGGCACATATGGAATATTTTAATATTCTTTACATCCAGATGTCAACACTATACAATCTAGTATTTATCAGATTATAGGATATTGGAGAAAATGCTTCTATTTTCAAAGTATTCTTAGGACAAAACTCTGAGGGAACTGGACCTCTCTACCTGATCTTACTACATGAGTTCCCCTGCTGTGCTGTTCTCCGCTGAATAATTCCTAAGTCATTTCTAAGTTAAATAAATACCAACTCTGCTTATGAATAGTTGAGCCCAAGAAGATCCATTTGATGTCTTTGCAGCCTGTATTAGATTTCCATGGAAACCATCAGGAAACCACTGTGACTATAATTATGTTGGGCCTTGAACTTTTCAATGGTGTGATGACCCCTGCCAAGCTGCAAACCCTGGAGAAATCCTTCTGCCCTCCTGGCTCTGCCTGCAGGGTCAGTTGCATGGAGGTCTTGCCTCCTTCCTGCTCTGAGCCTGCTGAGCCCAGACTGGGCCCCGTTGTCTCCGTGGCCTCTACATTTCCAGGACAGTAAAAAAGAAATGACCCTTGTGAGAAGACTCCTTCCTACCTGCCACCAGCTTTGTTAACAAGAGGCACCAGGTGTGCTAAGGTTATAAATAGTTTTATATTTGTGTCTAAGGATTATTTTCTTAGGTGTTTTTCTCTGTTGAATGTTTACTTATATGTTTTCTAGTTTTCAGTGCAGTAGAAGAAAAGAACTAGGGCATGTATTTGATATCCACTTTACCATCTCTACTTATTTGTTTTAAAATATCTTTATTTTTCCATTTTTATTTTTCCATGGATATTTGTTATTAGCTTTTATCTTGATAGTAGTGATGGTTAATTTCGCACCTCCCTCTCATCCCATGATGCAAAATACCCTGCTGGAGAAGATTATGGAGAAGGGGAAAGACACCCTAGGCCCAGATGATCAATGGTCCAGTTTGATCTCCTAGAGATGACAATAAATTTGCCGGTTAGTCAAAGCATTTCAAAGACATCATTACATAAATGTCTCAGTTTGAACAGTTTTACCATTCCCCTTTTTGCCAAGGTTTTGGGCTATAGTTTGGAAAATTCCAAACCTAATATCTGCTAAGCCCTTGGTCATATGGCCTCTGTCCTTACAAAAAGGACAGAGTTGGCTGTGGCTATTCCGGTTAAGAGATAGGGACACACACAACCACAAGTTAATAGCTAATATTTATTGAGAGATCAATATGTGTTAGAGAAGTCACTAAGCAGTATATGTGTAATAACTCATTTTATCTCCATAACAACTAGAGGATAGCTTCTATCATTACCTACATGTTATAACTAAGAAAGCAAAAGCACGGAGAAGTCAGGTAGCTTGTCCGTGACGTCCTAGCCAATAGGTGAATAGTCTGAGCAGCGTGTGGCTTGGTCAGCTCCAGCTTCCACACAGATTTCCATGGACTGGGTGCTTAAACAACAACATTTAATCCTTCCTGTTATAAAGGCTGGGAATTCAAGATCAGGGTGCCAGTATAGCCATGTTTTGGGAAGGGCTCTCCTCTTGGCTTCCGAAGAAGTCCCCTCTCATAGCATCCTCACTGGGGGAGAGAAAGAGCTCTGGTCTTTCCCTTTTCTTATAAGGACACTAACCCCTATCGTAAAGGCCCAAACATCATGAGCTCATTTAAACTTAATTACTTTTCAAAGACCTTCTCCTTCAAATGCCATCACACCTGAGGTTTCCTTTTCTATATATGAATTTTATTTTGTGAGGGGGCACATCCAGTCTATAACAATCTGCCTTCAAAATGCATCTTCTTAACATTTGTTTACCTTGTTTAAAAATATCCCATGGTACACCAGCAAATTCTTTTATAAAAAGTGTAAAAATTCACAGGATAATATATTCTCTCTGATTTAAAATTTATCAAATTATAGCAAAAATAGAAGATATCAAAACAAAAACCCCATCAAACAAATCCAGATGTGAGCTTATTAATGGATTCAAGTTCTTTCTCACTCTCTCTTCACTCTCTCTCACTTGGATTTGTATTTAAATACTCTGTAACATCTTATGACCTTTAATATACATAAATAATACTTTGTAAATTCTTTGGTCCCTTGTACAGAGGTTTATACACAAAATACAAATAAATATTTATTGAGTGAATAAGGGAATGAAGAGCAGGCTGCACTTCCATGAGCCTTTCACGAACTGGTCCCATGCTGTGATGTGAGTTGTCCTCCTGAGAAGGAAGAGGGCAAGTAGCACCCACTTCCAGTAGACCAGATGGCTGACTCAGCTAGCAGTTTTTGACTACCGTCAAAACTATTGTGTGATGGGGAAGGTACAAAGCCTCAGGTTCCTGTTAGACCAACAGGCAGATACACCTTTTTCTGACTTATTATTTGAAGAGCTAGAGAAGAAAGAAAGTCAGAAAGAATTATGTAAGCATGGAAGTGTGTATTCAGATGATCATGGGAGACTCTATCACTTAATCATTGGAAAGTCAAAGAATTCACAGGAAAAGGAGGCAGGAGATTGTAAAGATGAGGGAAGGATGGGGACACTCAGAAGGGATCCCCACAGAAGGTTGCTGTAACTCCAGCTGGCACCCCAAACAGCAGATGTGAATACCTGGAGGGAGGAAATGGTTCTGGTTGTTCCAACTTGAACAGGAAGGAAAGAGGCCTTGTTAGGGACTAACACTATATTCCCCTCCAAATCACATGATGAGAGCCTAACCACCAATTTAGTGGGATTAGGAGGTAGGGCCTTTGCAAGGCAATTTGGTGTTTGTTCTGTGTTTTAGTTTTGTTTGTGGTGATGAGGGTTGATCGATCCCAGGGGCTGTCACATGCTAGGTAAGTTCTATATCACTGAGTCACACCTCCATCCTTGGTGACTAGTTTTATGTGAGGGTATGGGTGTAGGATCTTTGTCATGAGATTAGTGTCTTTGTGAGAAGAGACATAAAAGAGTTCTCGTCCTTCCCTGCACTTTTCTTCCGCACACAATAGTTCATTTGTGCACAAAGAAATTGAGCACCTGAAACCAAAGGACCAACTGATGGGCACTCTGATCTTGGACTTCTCACCTGCCAGAACTCTAAGAAGTTAATGTTTGTTGGTTTCTCCAGCATGATCAGGCTGAAACAAGCCTGTAGTTTAACCTAGATACATGTGACTCCAAGAATTTTCTGTGATCACTGTTGTGTGAAAATGCTTCCGAGAATGTAAATTCCAACGCTGATTTCCAGACCAATCCAACACACATTGGAGAAAGTCGTGATCAGGCAGGGAGTTTCTTTGTTGATTCCAAGAGACATCGGGCATTCTATAGAATAATGATTTCTTCACCAAAAAATATTTTGAAAATCAAATGATGTCTTGGGGCAAAGGGAATAAAAACTGTGAAAAACAATAGTACTTTTCTTAACACATTAGATTAGACTTCTGATTTGACCTATCCTCATTTGACAGTAAAATTTGACCGGAACCTAAAAGAATAGAATTCTAGCCTTTCCGTTTTGAATGTAGTGTGAATTTTTTAGTTCCTCAGCAGAGATATTAACCTGTTTGCTTATGAGGTCTTGCCCCAGGCCCTGCTGGGAGAGGTGATGTCATGTGTCATAAAATCCCAAAAACCCAAAGGCAAAATTGAGTTACACATAAAGGATTGTGAATCTCTATATGTTGGTATACCATTTATTTTTCTCCTCTTCCTTGGAGCACATGTGGTCACTTTTTATCATGTAATCTACTTTTCTTCTCTATTTCCTAAGACTGCTTTGACTGTGACATTTAACTGAGGGTAAAAGAAGGATTCATAACAACTTGTAAAGACCCCAGACGGACTGGGACTCAAAATCTTATTCTGTTCTATGTCCTTTGACAAAAGAATTCAATGTCTCTCTGGATATTTTTCTGTGGCTATTGAGTGGGGGTAGCAATATATCTGTCCTAAGGACTAAGTAAGAAAAAATGAGTTACAGCTTGTTGCCTGGCATGTTAAACACCTGTAGTAGTAGACAGGACTCTAATTAAATGCACATGTTTATGTTGTGTGTGCCGTGAAATCTTACTCCACAAACTCCTGAGATGTGAGTTCCAACATTCTGAGGCATTCATGACTCTTGCCGGTAAAGTTAATTTTCGTCTTTTACTCACTAAGTTAATCTCAGTGGCTGAATTTGACAGCCTTGATTTTTGAACTACTTAGGGCTGCTAGTTTATTTTGCATTATCTCCTCAACATCAAGCATTACCAGATAATCTTCCTCAAAAATCTGTGAAGAGAGGGAAGCAGTCTGCTCAGCTATGATGATTCCTACTGCAGGTCCTGGGCCCGATGACCCGGGAAGGTAAGAGCAGGACTGCTCCTCCAGCAAACATTGTCTGTAATGTAAATCCTGAACCTGGGAACCATTTAATATCCTAGAGTGCACAGAATCTGAGCTTGAATTTGAGCTCAGGCTTTATTTAGAGCTTCCTTCCTTTTCCTTTATTTAATGGGCTCTTATTATAGAAGGAGAAGGCCTACTAACCCAGAACTCAGAACTTGCTACTGTAGATTCACCATCAAATTCTGTTGACATTGGTTGACTGTTGAGGACGTTAAACTGTCAGTGGCCATGCTTTTGCTTATAAAGAGTAATTACTCTGTGCATGTCAGCACCTGCACACCGTCACCACTGTGTGGGAAGTACACTTTCTCATACATGTGTGGGGATTGTGGCCACCTGTCCAGATGTGGTGGGCTGAGAGTTTGAAGCAATCAAAGCAAAGGTGCAATGATTCAAACCACAAATGAGTGTTAATACTAGGGAAGGAGAAGATATTCTTTTGTTTCTTTCAACAATATGCTGAATTTCCCTCTCGTGCAGCAAGATACACTGTGGTAGGATGATCATTTAATTACTGAACACCTTCAGTAGAAGAATAGAGCTATGTCTATTATTTGTTTCATTTTCAGAGCCTTGGAGTAGGACCTTTTATATAGATGTCTGATGCTCCGTAAATATTTCAATCTCAGTCCTTAGCACACAGTGTTGACCTCAGTACTTGTGCCATTAGCACTGAGCACCAGCTGTGCCTACACCACCTTCTTCTCTTGGGAACTTACCTACAGATGTTTCCATGGAAGCACTGAGCCTCATCTCCTTGTGCCAAGAGGTGAATCATGCAACTGTGGCTGAATCAGATGGCAAAACTTAAGATGAGTCCTTACCAATTTGCTTGGCCATTTGCCAAGGCTCCCAACTGTTCTCTGTCAAGCTGAGTTCTCCCTTTCGGTGCTGTCAAATATGCCTCCAGTGGAGAATCCTTCTGACACAAACATACCCTACTGGGAACACTATACAAATGATTTCTCAAGAATCAGGAGAAGTTCTTTATTCTAGCATTTGAGACCCTTCCTTTCATCCTTCCCACACAGTTAAGATGTGCTATGGATGGCACTGGACCAGACAGGCTTGCAGCTTGACCTAGTGTGGGCCACCTACCAGATCTGAGGATTCACACAGCCTTGGTTTGACTGAGTGCTCTGCCATATCCTGCGCATATAACCTTGGCAAGATTAGAAAATCTCATCGAGCCCCAGGTTTTTTCATTTGTAAAATGAGAATAAACACTGCTACCTGCAGAGCAGTGGTAAGGATGAAATATGAAATGGAAGTCATTGTATCTAATGGTTCATGGTGCAAAATAAATGCTACTTCCCCTCCTATAAACATAACAGTTCTCATGTTTGAGTTCTTCAATGTCATATGAAATAAGCTTTCCTATAACTTTTTAGTATCCAAGCCTTAACTCTCCTTGAGTAAAAGTCAAGACATGCATGAATTTATAGTTTGCAAAGTGGGTTTTATTCTGTGCTGGCATTTAATGCACACCTGCACCCTGAAGGGAGTATCACCTCCTTCTTCAAGAAGACAAACATGAAAAGCTGAGCACAATGCAGATAAGGGACTTTGCGGAGTGTCAAAGTCCTAAGTTGCAGAGCTAAGAATGTCCCATGCTTGTAAATCAAAATCCCTCACTTCTCAAGGCTCAGTATCATAGAACAAGGGCCACACTGAGAATGGTTTGCTTGATCTCTTTGCTGTTTCTCACATCCCTTTGGAAGTTCTTTCTCCTTTTCAATGGATCAACTCTTGAGTCTTGAGCTGCATCTCACTTCTAATAGAGACAGGCTCACTGGAAGCCGTTCAGTATCTTCCATGGCTAGATTTGGCCGTATTAACTATCAATTCTCAATAATTTGTTTTTCATAGGGAACATCAAATGATTTATAATGTCAACCCCCAAACGTCAGAGGATGTCATCTTTCCTGATGAGGTGATGGAAAATGGAAGAAGCTCAGAGTTGGAGGGAAGGATTCAGATCCCATAGACATTGAGGGGCCTCCCAGGCTGGGAAAAGAACATCACCCACTTTTCTCCCTTGTGGTCATGTCCTTCCATTGGCAGGTTAACCGCATTGATGAATTTCTACAACATTAACAGAAATGCATATGCCGAGTTGTTATGCACTTTAAGCATTTGTCGTCTGTACATGCATATATTTTAAAATTTATAAACTGTGTATATATGTTCAAATGCTAATATATTTTTGTATTATAAAAGTGGACATTAAAAGTATGTAATAAAGATGACATGAACCGTATCCTAAACTGTTTTGCTAATTGTGATGGCATCATAGCACTCATATAAAACCTGGAATTCTTACATAACTTTTTCTGTTCTTTATTATTAAAATGGATCACAATGTATAGTAGTTATATAAATTCATTCTATAAGGATATATATATGGATCTTGATAGCCAATGATCATATAAAATATAAATATAGTAATTCAACACATCAAATGATATGTTTGATAATGTGTGCACTTCACTATTATTAACCTTGGATATTACATTACATTTATTTTATACTACAAGATAGTAGCTGGTACTGATGAGAGCAGATACGAATCTATGTTTCAAATCTCTTCTAAATAATTTCAGGGTATTTTTTTTTTGTCTTACTGTGTGTGAGGACTGACACTGTCAAGATCAACATTATTTTTGCCGGTGACCGTGACTGACGAAGACTTTGAAGCAGCCTTGTCATTTCTAACATTTCCCTGATCACGTGAGCTCACGTCATTATCTTTAATCAGTCATTTCTTTGTGGGAACCCCACTAAACCACTTGTTTACTCTCTCAGTGTTGCATAGTTGATGCAAGCTCCCATAGCCCATAAATATAACTAACCAGGAACACATAAACACTAGTGCATTACAACGCCTATGGCGGAGGGTACTGGCTGCCCCTTCCACATCTGTGCTCTTTGATAGAAGATGCAAGTTTCATCTGAGAGGGAAGATTACATACCTTGGCATCCTTTGCCTCAATTATTTGACGAAGTTCTGTATAATGAGATGTGAACAAATGTATCGGTGCTACATAAAAAGAAGTATGCCCTCCGATATCTTTTCCTTCACTTTCTATCAAAAGCTGAAGCTGCTGTCCTTATTCACAATAGAGAAGCCTTGTGCTCAGAAAGGCTGAGCAATGCTATTGTATGTTCATGGTGTCCTGCTTCAGAAGGCTGCTAGTTCAACCCTGGACCCATTGTACTCATGCTGTTGAAAGACTGAGTAGAAAGAAATGTGTTATTTAAAAAAAAATCATTCATATTTTTGTATTTGTTATAGCCATGAAATCAGTGTCCTAACCATATAGCATGATAGAGGAAACACTTTACTGTGGGTAACTATCATTCCTAAGTCCCAGTGCCCCACCCCACAGCCTATCTTATCACCATATTAAAAGTACTACAGTAAAAAAACTATTTGATTCTGTTGAGGCCAAAAATTCATATTAAACTCATATTAATAAGTTTTGCACAACCTAAATTCTTTCTAACTTTTTAAATTAAAAATAAAACGAGCAACATTTTTTCTTCTTTGCCCCTCAGCACCACATTTTTGGAGATGCTTGTGTCCCAGGAGACCTCCTCAATATTTGTCTTGATTACCTCTGTTTTTCTTTCTTTTTCTATGTACTCATCTTCTCAACCTAGAGTGATTTCAGTCTTCTTGAATGAAGACTAGTCCATACATGAATCTATTTATCAAAAGGTCCCAAAATGGGGTCCCAGTAATTAGCATCACCTGGGAATTAGCTAGAAATGCAAAGCATGGATTCCTGCTAAGACTTACTGAATTAGGGCTCTAGAGCAAGCCCCCCAAACTGGAGCACACTCCGAGGCCAGAGTAACTGTGAGACTTGCTACTGCAATGGTTCACTCCTAAATATCTGAGGCTTAAGGAACTGTTCTTTCTGGGCTCCAGCTGGAGGTACGTGATATAGAGATGAGGGAATTTAAAATGGTCATAGAGGGCCGGTGAGATGGCTCAGCAGTGTAAGCACCTGCCTGGCAAGCGCAAGGGCCTGAGTTTGACTCCCGGAACCCACATACGAAAAAAGGGCTGGGGATATCGCTCAGGGGCACGGGCACCTGCTGGCATGCGAGGTCCTGAGTTGGACCCCTGGTACCCACAAAAAATAAATAAATAAATAAAATGGTGATAGAGAAGAAATGCTGTGGACCTCCCCAAAACAAGAAGTTGCATAAGGTTCCCAATGAATTAAAGCATGTTTTCTTAAAGGATTTAGCTTGTCAAAAACATAGGGTTGGTCATGCAGGTAATAGGGACATATCCTTTCCAAAGCAAGTATAAGAAGGCTGCTGGGAAGGCTGTGGTGGGAGGGGTGGGAAGGTCACGTGGCCAGTGCTAGTGCTGAGCTCCACGAGGAAGACTCCCAAGCAGGGCTTCCTTCTGAGGAAGCACTTGGAGGTACAAGAATGGTGAGAACTGCCTAAACATGAAATGCTAACACAGGGGGACTAAAACAGGCTTTAAGGAAAAAAAGAGGGTCTATTAGCACTTAAGCAATTGCATTTGAGAATTTTTGGCCTCAACAGAATCAAATAGTTTTTTTACTGTAGTACTTTTAATATGGTGATAAACATTTTGAAAGTCCAAGAACGGGCTACAGTAAGCAGTATTACCCAGAATTATTTTGACCACCTCACCCCAAGGTAACTCATAGATCAACCAGTATCTGAAACAAACTTAAAAAGCTGTATTAGGGGGCCGGTGAGATGGCTCAGAGTTAAGCGCCTGCCCGGCAAGCGCGAGGGCCCGAGTTCGACTCCCGAAACCCACATACAAAAAAGGGGGCTGGTGAGGTCCTGAGGTCCTGAGGTCGACCCCCCGGTACCCACAAAAAAAAAGCTGTATTAGGGGTAAAATGTATATAAACTTCAACTTATAAATTTGGAGTAGAGGTAGAGAATTGGAAGGAGTAAAAGCAGAGTTCAAGGAGAGGGGTCCTGGGCAATTTCTGAGAATTCTGGTTGCATGACTTACTGTTTTGACTTGGCCCAAGGACAGCTCTATTCATTCTCAGACTGCCGCAGTCAATAAGCAATGGAGCCTCGGGATGGCTGTTGTATTGACATCTACTGATTTCTATCTGTATTAGCTTTCTTATTGCTAGGACAAAAATAGCCAACACCCACAATCTAAAAGAGGAAATTTATCTCACACTTTCAGTAGATTCAGTCCATGAGTGGCTGAGTCCAAGGCAGAAACAGAATTGGGGGAGGGCATGGCAGCCAGGGAAGAGAGAGAGAAGAGAGGAGCTAGGGGCAAGAATACATCCTGGTCACGCCCCAGTGACCCTCCTCCATGCACATGAACTCATAAATGGATTAATCTCTTGATGACTCTAGCACCTCCATGATCAAATCACCTTCCAGAAGCCCCTCCTTTAAGACTTTGGGGGGGCATTTTAGATTTAAACCATAACACTATTGATGTGAATATTGATGGAAAAGCTGATTTCCATAGATGCTTCCTTTTCTGATGTAGTCCAATTGCATATCCTACCATCAAAGGCCCATAAAGTAGAGTGGTTATGGTGAATAGAATGTGCCACCAAGAATTTCACTGAAATCAACCAGGCACAAAAGAGAAAGTTGTTGAAATTAAAAAAATTATATATTTTTGTTGCATTTGGTTCAGGATATTGACAGAGTCTCAATGAAAATCAGGCTTCAGACCAAGGGAATGGTCAAAGTGCACTGAATCAAAGATGGAATTCAACATGAAAGGAATCTTGGGTGAATGTAGGAAGCCAAAGCACAAACTTTAGAGGGCAAATGGTGGAGAGCAAAGTCTCATGGGAAAATAACTTTTGCCCTATGAACATATATGATTGGACATGCTCAACCGAAACACCTGGGAAACACTATTTACTACACAAGCAAGACTGCCTCGAAAGAGGAGATCTGAGCACAAGTCCTGAGGCCCAGATGAGCTCACTATGTGTGGCCAGAACAGTAACAGGAGAGGAGCTAGGAGATTAGGAGATGGGGCTGGAGAAAAATGCAGATAAGAGCACAGCATCTTCTTTCACCAAGCAGGGGAAAAAAAATCAAGTTTGTATTTTAGAAATAGTCATTGGGGAGGAGGTGTGTGAGGCAGACAGTCTTTAACCAGAGAGAATTAAGGCAACATGATCTTGCAAGATATCATGAGAGCCTGGGCTGTGTCATCAGATGGTCTCAGCTCGAAACCCACTTTGGCCCCTTGCTGGATGGGTGACCTTGGAGGGCCTCTTTAATCTCTCTAAATATCAATTTCTCATCTGCAAATAAGAAAACTAGTGGTGTACATCAGGTAGTATTAGTGTGAAAATTAAGTAATAAGTAGCATATATAGCAGGGTCACAAAATTATTCCTATTTACAATTTGTTTTCTCAAATGTGTGAAGAAAATGATATTTAAAAAAAAAACTTTTCACTTAGTTTCTTTTATGAGCCTTCAAACACCTGGAAGTAGGAAAAACAACAACAAAACTTTATTTTCATTAACTCTGATTTAGAGGGTTTGTATTAGCTTTCTATTGCTAACATACAAACCAGAACTTAGTGGGTTGTAACAAGACAAATTATTGCCACAAGCCCTGGGGGTCAGGTGTTTAGTGTGGGCCTCACTAGAGTGGCATAGAGGATTTGGAAGGCCTGTGTTCATTTCTGGGGGCTCTAGAGGAAAATCTGTTTCCTGATCACAAGGGTTGTTGGCAGAATTCAGAGTCTCTCAGCTGTAACACTAGTATCGCCATGCTCTTGCTGGCTAACCACTGATGGCTTCACGGGTCTTTACAGGTCATTGCTCATGGTTCACTCCTTCACTTCCTTCTTATCTTTGCTCCATTTTCTAAGCCAGCAGCAGTGTATCAAAGCCATCTCCTATCACTCTCTCTGATCCTCCTTCCATGGTCAAGTCTCTTTCTCCAATCACAGCCTGAAATATTTCCCTCCATTTAAAGACTCATGTGATCAGACTGGACCCATCCAAGTAACCCAAGATAATCTCCCTATATTAAGACTACATGCTTGATCACAGCTGTACAGACGCTTTTAGCATGTAAGGTAACATAGTAATGGGTCCAGATATAAGTTCCTGAACATATTTGCAAAGGCATGATTCTGCCTACTACATTACTCCTTCAAACAGTTGTGGCTTTATTTGGACCAAACAGGATTTTCCCATGTTGTACCCTATCTATTTCATGCTTCTCTCTAGGTAAAAGCGTCATAGTGTTTGTATCGGGTGGGAATAGAGGACGAGTGTTGAGGTCTGCAGCTTGACAAATGTGATCTTTTTCTCCAGCTCCCTTTCTCTCTCTTTCTGTCTCTGCCTCCTCTTGTTAGAATTCCTTATGCTCTATGATTTGCACATACCTTGATTTCCTGGTTTATTGTAATGGATTCCATCTACTCCCTGGCCCAGGGAAGCCCTTCCTTTAGCTTGTATTTGGAGAGCTACTTTGCTGATGCTGTAGAGTCCCACTGGTAAATTGACTAGCCAGAACCCTCAGCCACTACTACCCTCTCTACTGCGTCCTTTTATGAACTTTTCGATTCTTTCCCACCACAAAAGAGTCAAAGAGATTCTAGGGAGAGATTCTAGGGCTTCTCTTGTGCCTAGCTCCTTCTCACCCTCCCGTATACATCTGCGTGATCATACCCTCTCCACTTCCAGGTAGTAGGCATGCAGGCAGAGGGACAGCTTGCCAGGAAGCCTCTTCTGTTCAAGAAAGAAAGAACATTTTTCTTCCCAAAGTGTACATCAAAAATAATGCAATGGAGCTGGCTCACTTTCAGAGTTTTAGAACCTGGGAGTGGAGATGTCATCTCACACCATTCTCCTAATGAACCCCCAATACTCAGTCTGATTTTGCTTTCCAGGCATTGGAAAGATTATTATTCCTAGATCCATTTCATTTAGGAAGGACTTTGTTACTCTTTGTGGACAATGAAACAGGAGCAGGAGTGGCCTTGGTCACGTCTGGGCTATAGCAGGAAAACACTCCTGCAAGATTCTATAATTTATCTCTCCTCCTTCTTTGTTGATCCTGGAGGCCTTATAACAATGTTCAAAACATGAAAGAGAAGGATTTTGGTTCACTGAGTTTCTTCAGGAAAGACGAGAGCCAGGGAAACTATGACACATCGGGAGATTCTGGGATCTGCTGTTACAACTATAGCAAATCATGAAACATCCTGACCGTTACCGTCCTCTTCTTTGCACTTTTCTCAGAGCCAGAATGGGCTTGCTCCTTTCCTGTAAATAATTTTACCTGTTGAAAGAGGCTTTCTTTGATATAAGGATCGAATGGGTAGGGTCTTCAACAACAATGTGACCTTGGGGAATTCACTAACCTGTAATGTAACTCAGTTTCCTTGTCAAAAGTGGGAATGATAGATTCTTTCTCTCAGGAAATTTCTCCAGGAATGTGAGAATTATAACTGCAAAGCACTTAAAACAGAGCTTGGTACAAGAAATATATTCACTGTAACTTTGACTCCATTCTTGATATGGAAGTTTTTGATCTTGTCTTCTAAACCCGGCTTTTAAGTTTATTGTCTTGCTAAGGAGGGCGCCTCTTTACCATTTCCTATCCAGGGAACATAAAATTTTAGGGCTAGAAAGAACAATGAATTAAAATGCAGTAGCGTTAGTATTTTTCAAATATTATCATTGTTAGTCATAAAAGGCACCTGGCATGTAAATGTGCTCAATAAATACCAACAATTATTAATATTTCTCAGATCCCATCTGTTGCTGAGGCTAATTGTCCCCAGGTTCGGCAAGGATTGGCTCAGATACTGGGTTGGGTTGTATCTCTAGGTGACAAACTTCTCTATGGATGCCGCTGAGAGAACTGCTAAAGTCACTTGGAAGGTTCATGATGCCCCATAGAGCTCCTGCCTCAAATAAAGGGCATCTGGATACATTTCTGTATTCTAATTTCCCTTCTGTAGGCCCAGGACTAGGCTGGGATGTGTTAATGAAGCACTCATCTCAGGCCAAAAAAAAAAAGAGAGAGAAAGAATGATGAAAAAGATAGTAATTATGAGATAATGTCCTGTACAATATTTCTTCAAGCAAAAAGTAATACCAGGGCCAGTGAGATAGCTCAGCAGCATAAGCGCCTGCCTGGCAGACACGAGGTTCTGAGTTTGACCCCTGGTACCCACAAAAATAAAAAGGGTAATACTAAAATCTCATGATACACAAAATATCAAACATTTCAATAAGACTTGACATACTAAGCAATACTGAGACTAAAGGGAAAAAGAACAATACCAAACTTATCTCTATTTAAAAGGTTAATATTGAGATCATCACAAAGGTTTGATATTAATTTTTATCTTTTTCAAATATGGATTGAAATGTTATTTATCTTGATGAGCGAGGTTTTCGGTGTCTCCCTAAATTTTGTACCCAGACAAATGCCTCACTAACCCACTCGAGCCCTGGCCCTTTCACTACATTCTCTTTCCGCCGTGACTATGTGGGGATTCTCGGCCCTAAGTAATCACGTGGAGTTTAATCCATGTCACATGAAGCACCCGTGCCAGTCCTGAAGTTCTACAGTTGGAGAGAAAAATAGACTGGAAAGGAAAGAATGACTTGCGGCACTGTTATTTTGGTGCGCTGGATGTAAGTTTGCAGGACAATGGATCACTTCCTTTCTTGAGATCACAGACAGCTCAGGCAGCAGGGTGCCTACTTTCCCTCAAAGAAAAAGAAGAAAATACAGCTCTTCTTGCATTTGGAGAAGTACAGTAAAAACATAATTGTCACAGTTGATCTCTCCCGACATCCACTATTGTGAACTGAATTATGCAGCCTCATAAACTGTGACCGAGTTAAAAATTAAATCCTTGATCCACAAGGAGATTCGTGTAAGGTCTATAATCAGGTTCTACTTTTCAGCTCCAATATAGAAGACTTGAAAATAGGGAGAAAGCTTGATAGGGATGTGAATCCAAGCCCCTTGCAAATGAAATTTCAGTGGTAAAGGAAGCTGAGTTCTGAAACACTGCCCAAGGCTGAAGTCCCACATCCTGGCCTAGCTCATTTTTCTGTCCTGTGGTGCCTCCGAGAGTGGGGCTTCGGTGCACTCTGAAAGGGACTTCACCTGTGAGCATCAGTGAGATTCAGATTGAAATCTGCTACCCTCTTGGATCTAGGCAGAAACACAGAACAAAAGGAGGTTAAAAGAGATGGTAGAAGAGTGACCTCCCAGCTACTAACTGCATCATTCATATTTCCCATGTGCATTTGTGTTCCCACACACACATACTGGGAGCTTCCTCTCACCCATGAGTTGTGCTAAATACTGAACATGAGCTGCTCAGGCAAAGATCCAGAAAAGCTCAAACTTTGCAAAGCTTACACTCCATTAGGGAAGGCAGATGACAAGCCAATAGTCACAAAATGAAGGAAAAATATAAAACATAGAAGCTGCTATGAGGAAATTTCTAAAATGTTCAAGAGTAGGGAATGGGCCCCTATCCTAGGCCAGAGTGTCAGACAAGATTTCTTTGAAGTGGCATTGAGTAGGGATATCAAAGATAAATAGAAGGGAGAGTTACTTTCCAGACAAAGCTACTCATATGCACCTAGCGTGATAGTTAAGATCAGGGACTCTTGGGCTTAACAGTTTGGGTTCTGTTATCACCTTTCAGAAAGAAAGAAGTAAAATCAGTGAGGTTAAATACCTCTATCTGTGGTTAATAAGTGGCACAGAGCTGTTTCAATATTTGGTCTGCTTCATTCAAAAGTAAATGCTCCCACATATAAGTGAAATTATATAGCATTGGTTTGGGTGCATCTGCCTTATTTCACTTAGCATAAGGTCAAACAGGCTTATCTATATTGTTGCAAACGGCAGGATTTCCTCCTTTTTAAGTGTCTAGGTAAATTCCACACACACACACACACACACACACACACACACACAGGCTATAGTTTCATTATTCACCAGTCCGTGGATACTTACATTGTTTCCCTATCTTGGCTGTCATGAATAGCGCTGTGATGAGCATGGGAGTGTAGATATCTCATTGATTTCATTTTCTTTAGTTAGATCCAGACTTGCAGTTGCTAGATCATAAGGTAGGTCTATTTTTAACTTTTTAAGGAACTGGCCATAATTCCTATATCAATTTATATTTCCCATTAACAGAGTAATAGTGTTCTGTTTTTCTCCCACCCTCCCCGGTATTGTTAACTTTTGTCGTTTTCTCTCTTTTTTTTTTTTTTTTTTATATGGGTACTGAGAGTTGAACTCAGGACCTTGCACTTGCCAACAGGTGCTTGTACTGCTGAGCGATATCACCGGCCCTTTTTTTCCTTTATGTGAGTACCATGAGTCGAACTCAGGACCTTGTGCTTGCCAGGCAGGCGCTTAGGCCGCTGAGCCATCTCACCAGCCCAACTTTTGTCTTTTTGACCAATAGCCATTGTAACAAATCTGAATGATCTTACTCACATGTAGAATCTGAAAGAGTGAAACTCATAGACACAGTAGAAGAGTGATTGCCCTAGGATAGGAGGGTTGGGAAAATGAGGAGTTGTTCGTGAAAGAACATGAACTTTCTATTATAAGGTGAGTTTGGTATCTAATGTACAACATGAGCAGTTATAAATGCATAAATTAATTGGATTGTGGCAATCAGTGAACTATGTGTATTTCTAATCATCTCATTGTACAGCTTGAATGTGTTCAATCTCTATTTCCAATTGAATATATATATTTTTAAAAGCTAATGATTTCTCTGGCTCCAATATGGGGGACCTGGAAATTCAGAGAAAGCTTGAATCAGAGGGTGATAGCAGGCCCCTTGTACATTGGGTCCCAAGCATAATGGGTCAGTAGGAAAATGTTCTGAAAAAACTGACATTAGTATTACTTCCTAGAGGTGAAGAAAATCTTCTCATGGCCTTATTATTTTTAAATATTCTGTGAACATGTGCACAGAGAAAGCTCACCTCCCAGACAATTCTTCAAGGCACCCACTATTCGATAAAGTTTACATTATGGACCTTTCCTTTATACCTCATCCTACAACAATGAAATAACACTGCTTACCCACATCGATGCCAGTTGTTCTTGGCATCCATATTAAAGACATTTTTGAGGAAGTTATTTAATAATTGATAGAATGTGAAACTAATATAAATAATCCATGGTAAAAACACCTTTGAAAGTCAGAAAAATTTCCTCCTGTGTTAAATACTGCCCCTGTGCATGTCTGAGACTATAGCTCAGTTTTCTTCTGGGTTCATCTCCTGTGATGCACTTTTGGACATAGTGCACATTTATGTATCCAAAGTTCAAGCATCACCTTGAATCTATATTTTTTAGATCCCTTTTGGAGAACTGCTGACCTCCTCAAAAATGAGTAGTGAGTGCTTAGAAAGTGAAATGCCTTGTTAGTGGGGTTTACATCACGTATTGAATGCAAGTGTTAGAGCAAATGGCTCATTTTCTAAAGCTGAAAAGGTAGGTTGTTAGCATGGCATGGTTGGGCAGAAAAGTGTCACTGTTGGGGCCAGATATTCTTGGTCTTGAATTTTAGGTTTGACCAGCCTGCCTGCTTTCTTGCCTTCCTTCCTTCCTTCCTTCTTTCCTTCTTTCCTTTTCTTTCTTCCCTTCTCTCCTTTCTTCCTTCATTTAATATAGATTTATCAGTATGCTATTTCAAGTCAGATTCTGTCATAAGAATTAAAGATGTAGCAGGAAACCAAAGAGATGAAAATCTCTGGTTTCTTCATGCTACTATTCTGATGCAAAAAGATGGAAAACATAAAATAATCATTGTACCTATGCAATATGTGTCAACCACAGGATAATGTAGGGATGCATTAACACCTTGCATTCTTACAGCTCTACACTGATATTATCATTTTCCCCAATATGCAGATGAGGAAGAAATGAAGTTCTCCGAGGCTATGGCATAAATTAGGAAATTTTTTTCTTAGAATGTTGAAGCGGTCAGAGAGTGCCTTGCTGAGTAGGTGACATTTCACAAGGTCCTCAAGGATGGTAGAGAAACATCCATTTGGCTCTTGGTGGAAGGATAGGAGCAATTTTAAGATGAGAGATTGGCAGAGGAAAATGAGCTGCCTGGGTTCCAGAAAGAGTGAAACTTCTCTGTAGTTAGACCAGTGTCACTGTGGGAAAGAGCTGCGGGGCTCAGGAGTAGAACACTGGTAGGGGAGCCTTCCAATGGAAAGGTCCTACACAAGTGTAATTTATTTTCTTTTTGAAAAAAAGAAGAAAAAATAAGGGAAATAAACATAACCAGTAAAAAATATACCAATAATAGTTTAGAATTAATAGGGTTGAAAAGTCAATAAATTTCTAGTTCAGGGTAGGAAATTGGCTACTATATGGTTGTTACAGATGGAATTATTTCCCCCAAATGTTATTTTGAAGTCATAAGCCCTGGCAGCTGCAAATGGTACTTTGTTTGGAAATAGAGTCTTTGTAGATGTAATAAAGTTAAGATGCACTCGTATCGGATTGAGGTGGAACTTAGTTCAATGACTGGTTTCCTTATGAGAGGGGGAAACTTGGAACACAAACACAGAGATTGGTGATAATTGGCCCCAAACCAAGAGATGCGGAGGATCGCCGACAACTACCGGAGGTAAATGAGGTACGATAAGGTTCTCAAGATGCTCTCTCTCTGAAGGTGGAGTCTGCATGCCTGCTTTGGCTTCATTCTGAGGAAGACTATTTCCTATACACAAGAAAAGAAATAACCCTTGGAAGTTCCAGTTTACATGGTATACATGTGATCCAAGAAAAAGAGAATGCTTCTCTTTTAACATCAATATGTAAAGTATTCTGGAGGAATGATGACCAAATTTTTCAAATGTTTTACCCATCTTCTAAAAAATATTATTTATTTTTTAATTGGCATGAGGTCCAATGTTATGTTTTCACCCATGCTTACACTGGATACAGATCTACTCATGGTAATTAGCTTATCTATCACCTTAAACTTACCATAATTTTATTAGTACGTTCAAATTCCTTTCTCCTATTTAAGTATATGCAGTGCATCACAATTAATAATATTCACCATACTGTAACAGAACCCCAGAACTTACTCCTTCTATCAAGCAATAACCTTATACCTGTTGATCAAATTATCCTCCATTCTCCCCATCCTCCGATAACCATTGTTTGATTCTCAATTTTTCTAAGATCAGTGTTTGTAGTCACTCTTATGAGTGTCATGCTGTCCTTCTGTGCTGATTTTATTTAACATAATGTCTTCCAGGTCCATCCATGTTGTCACAAATGGCAAGATTTCTTGCTTTTCATGGCTGCAGTATTCTGTTATGTACACAAGCCACTATTTCTTTCTTTATTCATATATATATTGCAAGCATTAATCAAATCATTGTAATTACAAATTATTTTGTCAATGGTAATTCTGGCAATAACAAGACAATCGTAATCCCTCAACACTAAAATATGAGAAAGACAAGAGAATTGAGCTAAATTTAAGGCAAGACAGTAAAAACATAATTATATTTCCCACTATATGAATACAAGTGGATTGTTTTTGGTGACCTCCAGACAGAGAAGACTATGCTGATGAACAGAGAGTGAAGGTGGAGGCAGGGTTGGAGGATACCAGGCATAAGGAAAATTACTGGGTCATGGTGAGGGAGAAAGTGAGGTTAGCCATGTCCACAGTGCATGGGATGTGATCATCCCTGAAAAGGGGCTTAGTACCAAAAAGCAGATATCAAGCAAACAAATAAACACAAGAGAGGAAAAGGAAAAATAAAAAAAAAAGAACATGATAGAAAAGTAAGAAATGGCTAAAGTCCATCACAATGTCCAATATTCCAGCTTTTAGCTCTTAGATAGTCTCCATAGTCAGAAAGTCCGGCTTTAATTCTTTCTTCTTGCAGTCATTTCCTTTTCTCAAGTCTGTCCGAGTTATATGGAGCTTTGCAACAGCTTTTCGGGAGCATGTTTCATATTCGTTCCATTAATCCTGCAAGATGAGCAAGACTCTGTTCTCAAAATGAAATTTCAGACAAGTTAAATGTTCTAAATTCTAATGCCATGGGATACTTCAGATTCTGCAGTAGAGCAGCAGCCTTTGGGTTCTAAGTGTAATGTTCTTCCCTTCACACAAAATTATCCTTGCACCTCCTTCCCAATGATGCCAATTTAGGAAGGTGAGCCCTGAAATGGGAGTAGGTTCCCAGGTAGCTCCTATTTCTGTTGAAGGAAGTAGCTTCTACCCACAGTGCCTTGCCTTACATTCCTGACCATGGTCAGCCCAATGCATGAAGCTGAATGACACAGGTAGTACTAAAATGTCAGTGGGGCACTAAACTACTGACAGTAGCACAGAGATGGGAAGATGTTTCTTGCCTATCCCTTCCAGACTAAACACTCTGAAAAATTTTATAGACATAACTATTATAGAAACACAGACGCATTTAAAATGCCTATATTCTATGGATTCCCTATCATCTATCATCTATCTATTATCTATTTATCATCTATCTACCTATCTTTCTATCTATCTATCATCTATCTATGATCCTCTATCTATCTATTTTGAGTTACTGGGGATTAAATCCAGGGCTTTTGCACTGAGCTAAATCCCCAACCTCTTTTATTTTTTAAACAGTGTCTTGTTAAGTTGCCCAGGCTGGTCTCAAACCTGGCAATCCCCTTGCCTCAGCCACTCAGAGTGCTGGGATTTCAGACATGTGCTACCAACATTAGGCTTATATTCCTTATCTTTGTAACTTGTCCCTTCGTAAAAATCTGAAAATCAGCAAACATATTTTTTTATTTTTATTTTTTTTTTTTTGTGGGTACCGGGGGGTCGACCTCAGGACCTCACGCGCCAGCAGGCGCCCGTGCCACTGAGCGATATCACCGGCCCCTTTTTCGTATGTGGGTTCCGGGAGTCAAACTCAGGGCCCTCGCGCTTGCCGGACAGGCGCTTAAGCCACTGAGCCATCTCACCGGCCCAGCAAACATATTTTAAAAAGAGATTCTCTCATATATGATAGTCGCAATTCTAACCCTTCTATTTTTAAGGTTGATGTTAATGAATCCATTGGGAAATAGCCACAGAGAAATGATCAAAGTAACATCATCATTTCTGCCATATTTGTTAGATAATGTGAATTAATCTACAGCCAGAATCACATTTTCTAACTCTTCATCCTGCATTTTGGGATGATATTCCTTCTGGTATGTAGTGGGAATGACAGTCTCAAAATAAGTGATCTTAACGGACGAAGTAAGAGAGTCACATTCCGGGTCTCTTCTGGGTGTACTGGCACGTTAGTGCAGAGCCAGAGGGAAATCCCTTGAGTCAGGGTTTTCCAGATATCACCAACCAGGCAACTCATCTAGACACAGAAAGAAGTGTGGCTATCATTTTACTAATGCTTCCGAAGACAATAGGAATTCCTATTTTTATGACCAGATAAAGCAAATGCAAATGTGAAAAATTATTTCTTATAAAGTGACATTTTGGCTTCTAAATTTTCAGAATTGTATATTTGTGTTCACTTTTTGATACCTCATACATTTCTTCCAATTTCAATAAATATATCTCCATATATATTCTTGCATATGCAAACACATATAGATATCAAATGAGTATGAACCTAGTATTTTAAAATATTAGAGCTCTTAAAATGCATCTAGTCCAGTATTATTTGAACAATATTTGGCTTCTGTTTGAAATATCCCTAGTCTGAGAGGCATAGAACTCTGCACCTCTCAATAGACCCTTTTAGGGTGAGGGATATAGTTTAGCAGCACAGCGCCTGCCTGGCAAGAGCGAGATTGTGAGTTCCATTTCCAGTACCAAAAAAAAAAAAAAAAAAAAAAAAAAAAAAAAAAAAACATTTTTATAGAGATAACCATTTATTCCTCTTAAAATTTGTTCAAATCTTTTGTGTCATCATTTACATATATTTATCCTACAGAATAAGTAGAATATATGTTTTTCCTTACAATAATACATTAGTTTTTTTTAAAAATAAGATCTATTATGTTTTCTGCTATCTCCTACCTCTCTCTTCTCCCTTCTTCATTTTCCCCTCTTCCCTTCTCTCTTCCCTCTCCCTTCTCTTTATCTCTTTCTCCCTTTTGCAGTAATGGACATTAAATCCAGAGCCATTGCCCTGAGCTATATCCACAGTCCTTTAGCCCTTCTTATTCTTTTATTTTGAGACAGGGTCTTGCTAAATCGTTAAGTTGCCAATCTGGGCTCAAACTTGGAATTCTCCTACCTCAACCTGACTCTCAGAGTGCTGGGATTACAGATGTGCACCACCACACCCACCTTCTACCTTCTCTTATCTAGGTTAAATACTTGAAGTTTTGTTGGCATAATTCTTGCTAAGAACAACCAATCAAGACTAACTTTTCTGATGCCCATATGGTGAAAGACAGAACATAATAGAGTGCTCCTTAGTTATGTAATAATAATATCTTTCCTATCCAATAAGAGTTAAATTGACATAGAAAGCTAACTTTTATTGTACTTTCACAAGCTAACATTTATAATAATGTGATCTCATTAAAAATATCCCTTTTGAACAATTTGTTTCATTAAGTGCAGTAATTAAATTAAATGCACTCATTAAAGCCATTGGGAGTATGAGGATATTTCTTATACTAAATTTGTATGAACCTGTGCATGGGTTTAGGATAAATGGAGATAAGGGGCAGCATTAATCTCCAACTCTCAAAACTGAATGATAATTTACATTGCAAATGATGTGGTATCCAATTCATTAGGCATATTGATTTAGCAGGTCTGGGATCCAATCATAAGTTGTGAAACTTTAGGTTAGATGGGATGGACATAGGCAAACAAGAGCCTACTTGGAGGAAACCTGTGGGAAGCCAGACATCTGAATGCAGGTGCACTTTCTGCGTGGTTCAGTGTCCTGCCCCTGATGTCTGGCATGTTGACCAACATGTAATGAGTGGGTAGTCAACAGCTAAAGGTTATTGAATGACAAAACTTAAAGTCATTTCATGTGGGCATAGTTAGTCTGTAGGGAAAAAAATTTAGGAAAAGTAGAATTGAGATAGAACCTAGCAATGACCTTCAAATGTTCTGAGTTCTGTCCTTTGGGGAAGGTGTTTTATTAGGAATAATTTAGTCAGGAAAAATTTTAACAAGGTATTTCATGTGTCAAATTCTGCAGTTGGTGAAAAAAAATATGTACACATCATAAATATGAATAAATGTGAATATATATCATACATCATATTCCTATATATGTATATGTAATAAAGGACACCTTGTTCTCTGTCCTCCAAAGATACTGAAGAGCCTGTTAGAATTTATCTGGCTGATCTCAACTAGGGCATCCAAGGCCAATGAATAAAAGCTACAGAAAATAAAGTGTTGACTTCAGAAAACAAAGTGTTGACTTCATGAAAAGAAGAACTTTGTTATTTCTTCATAGCTTTCTTTTATATGCTTAGAAGGGACGTCTTGGTCATCCCTCTTCCTCAAAGTAACCACCTCACATCAATCTGTCTAGAAAATTGGTACCTTTCCCTGAAGACTCAGTTTAATGTTTCTTTCTTCCATGAAGCCTTTCTGCTCTTTCCTAGAAGACCTGCTCAGGTCCGATTGGACCGTCCATACACGATTCCTCTGGAACAAACCATCTTGTTTCATAATTGTTTGCAATTCTGTGTCCTCACCAGACAGAATGTTTGGAACCTGCTCCTGCCTCTTATCTTGTTAAGACAGTGGGTAAAAATGATGCTCAGTGACATATCTGTTGCCTGAAGGAATAACTGAACTAATGGTGCTTGATCAAGACAGTGTGAGAATATTGAGATGCCTGTGGGGATGGGATGATGTTACTGGTGGAAACCGCCCAGCTTCCTATATAGCTGTGGCAATCACAATTGGCCACATTCACCTGTGGCTGACAGGCCGTGGCTCAGAAAATAGTCTCAGGCCGACCAGATATGAGGGGAGGATAAGGGGAGAGAACAGCACAAGAAGTGTAATGCTTGCAAGACAAGAATCACTGGAGACAAGTCTCGTGGTTTACTCATCTGCATTTAAAAACCTTGTATCTGATGATCTGAGTAATTCTTCTTGCTCCAAAAGTTATATTTAAATCATTTAGAGGATTAATATGTCTTTTTCATGTTCATCAATATGTCTTGAATAGTGTCTTGTGTAGACAATGTCTTTTCTCCATTTTAGTCAAAGAAAGCATTGAGTTTGGAGATCAACAAATTTACTTTCGTAAAGAGCCAGATGGACAGCAAATGCCTTACACTTTGTGGAACATAGGATCTTGGTTGTAACTTCTAATTTCTGCATTTGTAGTGCAAGGTAAAGTAAAGTAAGTAAAGTAACAGATGTGGCTGTATTGCAATAAAACTGTCCATAAAAAACAGGTATTGGATTGGATTTGGCCGAAAGCCTGTACTTTACTGATCCCTGAAATAATCAAGCATGTAGTAGCTTTAACTCAAATTCCAAGAAGAGATATCTGTTTATATTTGCAATGACAAAGACAAAACTGTAAGAGGAGAAAACATAAACAATAACAAATCTTTTCCAATGTCAATTGAAGTCAATCATTCTTTTATGGTACAGCTTTGATAAAAAAATCTAAATAGTCATAAGCACACCACGAGAAGTGTTGCTAATAATGGATATTTTGCACCGAGTGGCACTGTAAATAATAGAATAATGATGATATTATTTCATACCTGTCAGACCTCTGGTATTTCTTTTTCTAATTTACCTTCTCCCGTAGATTTGGAGAGGGAGCCAAAGTATTATCTGAAAATACTTTGCCTGTAGGAGAGTTGCCAACTACCACGGAAGCCGATAATGCATTCTCAGAGCATGGAGCCCAGAATTTGAGGATATATTCAAAGCTTGTTTTGGGGAAATGGGAACTCCCATTCTATGAATCAATGCTAATGAAATATACATTTGTTATTTTCAGGTTGAAATCTTGAAAATGGTTCAAATTCTGGGCTAGGACAAAGATAGCCTGGTTACATCGACAGCACAAAATCAGTGTGAAATCTTTTCCAGTTGAGCTTCTCCATGGAGCTTGATGGCCTGAAGTATTCTGATATTTCTCCTGTCCTCTCAGGTTGCCTGATGAGGGCCCAGAGGCTCAGCTTTGAAAAATCTGCAATGCTGTCCAGTGATTTTTGAGGACATTTGTAAGGTTGCAAGGATTTTGTGACACAGGGTATGTATGGATTCAAAGAAACTGGTGATATTTCCTAAAAGATGGTCATATAACCTGCTATGTCTAAGTTTTGGACGACATGCTGAATTCTCTAGACTTATCTGATGCAGCAGTAAAGGAATGAATTGCTGGACTTTGGCAAGGCTGAATTAGCAATTTCCATGCATAATGCTATATTTTATCTTTTTGTCTTTCTGGATGATCATAACTGTATATCCATCTAGTTTACTAGATCCTGTATGGGTCCTGTGTGTAGACATTTACAGGTACCACACAGACAAAAGAAAAATAAAAATTAGACAACTGCCCCCACTTTTCAGAGTCATGGGGAGGTAGGGAATGATGGGAATGTAAGGCTGGAAAGCTTGCCTCGGCACGGAGAGGGATGGGTTACCTTTGCTTAACTCAGGGAACTGAGTGCAGACCACAGAGTCCCTTTCTTCTTAGTGTGAAAGAGAAGCTGAATCTAATTTAAGTAGTTCCAATTTTTAAATCAATATTTGAAAAGCATCCCATTGACCAAAATATGCCGTGTTTATAAGACAGACTTGTGTGATAAGCCATCAATTTATGGTTTCTGTGGAAAAGTGTCTCGTTTGTTTTATTTATTTCTATATCCTTGTAAATATCGTAGTGAGAAGAACATGGAAGATGGTCAGAAAGTAATTATTTGAAACTTGATCTTAATGGAGTCAGAAAATTAATCTCTGAATCAGTTAACATTTGCTGCACCATATACCACCCCAAAGCCTGGTGGCTTAAAGCAACTACCTACTATTGGCTCACATTTCTATTAGGTGGCAAATTAGACAGGTCCTATGGCTTGGATGTGTCCTCTAAAATTTATTATGTTGTAATTTAATGGCCAATTTGACAGCATTAACAGGTGAGTCCTTCTAGGAGGTGATGAAGTCATGAGAATGGCACACTTGGGGAAGGTACTGAGGTCTTCATAAAAGAACTTGACAGAGGGGGTTCATCTCCTTCTCTGTGTCTGCCATGTGTGGATTATGTCTCCATTCTGCTGTGTTCAAGTTTCCATCCTGGAAACAGAAACCAGACACAGAATCTCTTGGTGCCCTGTTCTTAGGCTTCTCAGCCTCCAGAAATTTGAGAAAATAAATTTCTCTATCAATTATCCATTGCTAGATGTTTGTTTTAGCAGTACAAATGGGCTGAGAGAGCGTACCATGGCAGGAAGAGTTTATTTCAGTTCCGTGTGGTACTTCATTCATGAATCTATCACGGGATGGCACATGTCCATTCATGTTGTCCTTATTGACATAACTGGAGTAATCAAGTGCAGGACTTCCATATGACCTCTTCATCAGAGAAGGACTTTCTAGATGGCGATTGGGCTTCAAAAAGACAAGCCTCAATGTACAAGCAATCTTCAAGCTTATGTTTGGTAATCTTTACTGCTTTCTTCATGGGCTAGAGAAAGTCATATGGTCCAGCACTGAATCAGTGTGGGATGGGATTCCTCAAAGTGTTGACTAAAAGGAAATGTGATTCATTGGGGATGATAGATGTAATCAATCCACCATTGTGGGTAATACGTGTAAAATATAGTTTTTAAGGAATTGGGAGTAGAAGATTTTTCCCTGAGCTACAAGATAAATAACTTTAACCTCAGTTTTTAACCCCCTGAGATGACCCGTCTGTGATGAACAGAAAACAGTACTATGACAAGTTTCTCTCTTCCAAATAAATCATCAACACATCTTTGTATTGATGTTATTTTTCATTTAATCTGAGAAATTGTCTTCAATGCAAGGAAATAGAATCTCCAACTTATTTTACACAGGTCATTGAACAGCCATCAGATAGTAATGATTTGGTATTGACCTCATCAAGGATATTTGAACCCATCAACTATGGGCAAATGGTTCTCTGTCCGATTAATCTGGGGGCATTTCTTTCCTCTTGCAGAAGACTTTAGATCTAAAGAATGTTGTTATTTCACATGAGCTATGTTAAATACATGGACTTCTCCTTTTTTGTAGAAGCATAATGAAGACTGTAAGTATTCCTTCTTTCCAGTACATTTCAAAATATAAGGCTGAGTGGAAAAAAGGAAAAATTACTTCTGGGTCAGGATTACATGGAGTAAGGGTATCACTTGTCAAATATTTATGTCCGGTCTTTTAGTCAACTCATGATGATTGACTGAGGTGGCGACTGATGACATGTAAGACAGAACACGTAGTCCACACCATCAGCTGTGCAGAATTTTCATTTTCATAGAGATGGAAACTGTATGGCAGAGGATAGCCAGAAATCTGGCTTCTATGACTGGATTCTTAAGTAAATCACAGCTTGGTTTTGAGTAATTAATTTTGCTTTTTGAGGATGCCTTGCTTCTTTACCCTCAAACGAACATTTAATGAGTGGCTATCATATTTTTCACATGTTTGCGTTCAATTTTCACAATATTTTTACAAGAAAGGAAGCCTTATTTCTTCCTTGCAGATAAATAAATTGAGACTGAAAAAATATTTAAAATTTTACAGAAGAGGGCCGGTGAGATGGCTCAGCGGCGTAAGCGCCTGCCTGGCAAGCGCGAGGGCCTGAGTTCGACTCCCGGAACCCACATATGAAAAAAGGGCCAGTGATATCGCTCAGCAGCACGGGCACCTGCTGGCACGCGAGGTCCTGAGGTAGACCCCTGATACCCACAAAAAAAAAATTTACAGAAGAGCACTCAGGTAGTAATTGCAAACCTGGAATTAGAAACTAGGTTGTTCTAGTACTGGTGCCTGTGTTTGTTTATTATATTAGGTCTCTTTGCCATTGATTGCAGAGGTTTCTACTATACTACTCTCTCTGCTTTAGTCTCATCAAGTCCAGAACTTGCTCCAGGGCTCCCAAACATGGCCTCTCTGATCTATCTCTGCCTTGGAATCATGGGCTTTTGCACAAAAGAAAAATAGGATGCGAGACTTCTCATTTCGTCTTAGTATACCAGTATTAATCCATCTTAGGCTTGACAATGCTGCAGTAAAATGTATACCCCCAAAATTCAGTGTCTTTAGACTACGGATTCTTTTTCTCATCTCACGTGATCCAAATGGGCTGGTGATGGCTTCATTCAATGAGTTCTAAAAGGTCTGCCATCTTTTAGCCTTGGATAGCCCATGTAGATTCCACAGTTTTGTCAGAGAGAGACAGAGAGAGAGAGAGAGAACATTACACAAGTGCCCTGCTGGATCTCTGTTCAGAATGTCAGACGTCAAATGTATGTCATTTACGATTTTTTTTTTATGGTACTGTGCATTGAATCCAGGACCTTCAAGCTGAGCTATAACCCCATTTTTTTAACTTTTTATTTTGAGGCAGGGTCTTCTAAGTCACTAAGTTGCCCAGGCTGGGCTCGGTCTTGTGATCCTCCTGTCTCAGCCTCCCCCAGTGCTTGGTATGGACATGAACCACCATGCCTGTTTTATGATCATTTTTTATTGGAAAGATCTAGTCTCACATTCTAACTGATAGGAAAGTAGCTGAGAATTAGTGTCTTTTGTGTGCCTGGGTATAGAAAAGGAGCAACAAATTGGTGAATATTATTTATGCCTATCTATCAAAAAATTTAAAACTTTAAAACTAGAAATATATTCTTTGCTTAGATTAGTGTTTGCAGTCTGTCTGGTTTGCATAGCATTTCTCAGTCCTGCTGTAGTCCATTAGCTTATTAAAGACTAGGTCTTTAATAGCACTGAGCACTCTGCCTGAGGATATCGAGCTTCCTACTGGCTTCTTTTCCAATCATAATTTCTCTCTCTTCCCAGGATAGAAGCTCTGGAAACAGAACCTTGCTCTGTGCACTAATCTAGCTATCTTCTTACCAGTGAGATCTGCTTCTGTTTGTCATGGTGCTGTTTGGGTGAGGTTCAAGTGTCCCCCTGCAAGGGTTCATGTCCTGGAGGTTTGTTCCCCAGCCTGCCAGTGTTGAGGTGGCAAAAGTAATAGATGCAACCTGCTGGGCAGAGAAAGGTGCTGGTCTCAGAGGTCTCATGAGAATGAGCAATTACAGACCAAGTTCTGCTGTCTCACTTCCATCTCCCTCATCCTCTCTCTTTCTCTCCATCTTGCCATATGCTCACTCTCTCTGGCATGCACTACTGCTATGATGCCATCCACCCTGATATGTGAAGCCACAAGGCCCTCACTATAGCATATGCTAGTACCATGTTCTTAGAACTCCAAATTGTGAATTAAGTAAACCTAACTTCTGTATAAAATATCTAACCTAACAACTGAAAACAGACTAAGACACATGTTTTATTTTTAGGCTAAATTATCAGAATAGTTACATTACTCCTAGCCCTAGCATTATTTTCCTTTATGATACAATTAGCAATCTGAAGACCTAAGGCTTCTTTCCTTTTGCTGTCATGAAAAGGAATTCTGGTTAAGAAGACTCTTGGCTGAAAGAGATTGGCAGCAAAGCTTAATTTTCTGCAATCATATTTATCTGCTTATGTTGCCAAATAGTTGCAAGAAGGACATGGCCTTGAGTGTGACTGCGTAAAAGCATTTTAATAACACAATTCTGGATTCATTGTTTCTTCCAAGTCCTTGGTTCCATTCCCTGTGTTGACAGGCCCTCCTCTGAGGTTATAGGATGATGGCCAGAAGCACTTCGGGTTCTGGGTTTCCAAGTTCAACTCTACTGGGTCACTTCTGTGAAGATCATAATTTTATTTGCTTCTACATGGTATCCATCCGTTTCTAATATCTCAGAGGTCTCATGAGAATGAGCAATTACAGACCAAGTTCTGCTGTCTCACTTCCATCTCCCTCATCCTCTCTCTTTCTCTCCATCTTGCCATATGCTCACTCTCTCTGGCATGCACTACTGCTATGATGCCATCCACCCTGATATGTTTTCAGCCACAGCTGAAAAACAAAATTCTTTATTTCCTCCATGTGTTGGCTGTATAAATCTGGCACTTAGTGTTTGTTCTTATTTCCTTTATTGTGTCTTTATGATTCCATCAGCTGAAAACTAAACACTACATTTCCAAGACTCTCTTATAGCTAGGATTACAAATGCAGCTGTATGTATATACGTACCTTTTGGAAAGTACAAATAATTTAAAAGCTATTTTCCTGTTACTCTAGATTGTTTCCTGGACTAATCTCTCTGCCTCCACCACACTACGGTATTCATATTTTCAGTATCTTTCTTTAGAACTATCCAAAAGAATTTATAATAAGAGCTAGTGGCCAGAATCCACAATCTGACAGTCTATGACCATCTTCCTGGATGGAAAACAAGGGAATTGTAATAAGTTATGATGGTGATTGGCCTTCTATCCCTTAGTTTGCAGTGAGGGTGATGTGTGCCTTACCTTTCAGTTCCTGTGGACCAAGTTCTACAGGGCCCAATATAGAATCTGTACAGACACAAATGATGTAAATAAACGAACCAGCAGATGGACACACAGACAAAGTGCATGTAGCACTGCATAAGCACACAGACTTAGGGACGGATTGAAGTTCAAACCTCAGTGTCTTCACTGGGTTGTGTAATTGTGGGCAAGTTACTGAAAGTTTTATAAATCTTAAATTCCATTTCTGAAAAATAAGTGTAGATCTGTGAAGTTGGACTCTCGCTGAAAAGATTAAACAAAACAATGTGTGCAAAATACTGAAAAGAAAACAAAGCCCTTTTTATAGTCTTCTCCAACTACCTGGTGCCTTCTTCCTGCTCCCTCGAACCATTTATTACCGGATGCTGATCTTCCACTCCAGGCAGGGCTTTTCCTTGCTGTTTTGTTTCCCTGGCCCATTTTGTGATTGTTCCTTTTTCATTTTTAGCCCCATTTGTCCCCTTTGGAAGGTCTAGAGGCTTATTTTGATGGTGTTTTTCTTGCAAATGCTTCATGAAATCAGAAATACTTTTCTCTTAAGGGACATTTTCAGGAACGCAATCACCAAGGTGTTCAGCCCATAATTTGGATACTCCTATAATTCGGAGTTATTGCTGTCCTTCAGTGAATTGTGTGCTATTTTCAGAGCAGGTTATTTTCAAAGGAAGAAACCTGCAGAGCCCCACGATTTAAGAGCCCTCCAGCCTGTTGTTTCTGAGAATAATTCTTTACTGATCAGTTCATCTTGAGCATTTGGCTTCCAGTGAGGTAATCTCATTTTTTTTTTTTTTGCCTTTATCCATTTGGAACTGTTTTGCTATTTCACTTTATTTGAGCTCATTTAAACAACAGTGAAAAGGAAAACTCTTTCATATAAATTTAATTCCAATTACTCTGACTCCTTCAAATCTTCTGGCTATAATTTAAAGTAGTTTCCAAATGGGCATATTTAAAAGGTTGTAATTCACTTGACAGCTGGAGAAACTTGGATCATTAAAGGGAAACATAATTAACATTACTTTTAATGCACCCTAGCAATTCTCTCCCCTTTCACAACACAAGCGGTGCTCTCTGTCATTCTGTAGCATCCCTGCCGTACTGCAGGCAGAGGATTCAAACTATTTATTCATTTAGTACATAAACAGTTATTGAGCATCTGCTATGTTCCAGGCCTCAGGGTAACTTTTGGGGACAAAAATATAGTAAGACGCATTCTCATCCTTTTTCTTTCTCTCTCTCTCTCTTTTTTTTTTTTTTTTCGTAAACAAGTTAGATACAAGAGGAGAGAATAAAAGAAGGAGAAAAGAGAAGTTACACAGTTGGAAGAAGAGGAAAATAAAGTGGAGACAGCTAAAGAATAAGAAGGGAATCAAGGGAGTTTGGAGGAGAGAGGGGAAAAAAACAAGGTAAAGAAGAATGAGCAGAAATAACATATAAAATTAAAAAATGTTTTGTATTGTGTGCCCGTAGTCCCAGCACTCTGGGAGGCTGAGGGAGGAAGATCAATAGTTCAAGCCCAGGTTGGGCAACTTAGAGAGACTCTGTTGGAAAATAAAAGAAAAAAATTAAAAGAGATGAGGATGTGGCTTAGCGTGAAGGTCCTGGGTTCAATCTTTACTACCAAAAAAAAAAAAAAAAAAAGGAAAAGACAAAGGCAAGAAAACGTGGTAGCATTAGAATTTATATACTGCCATTATCATGTGCATGCATATAGTTTTCCTTATTTTCTAGAACTCAAATAATTTGATAATAAACCCTTCCTGTGGTTCCACTGATGTCAGCAAAAAGTGTTTTTGAATCTTGTTACTGTTAAGGTTATCTGTCTCTTCTATTTTAAATCATAGACTCTCATCAGGTTAATTTAGGCTCTTCATGAATTTTTTCCTATTTTTCTCCTCCTTTTCCTTCTTCCAGAGAATTATGGGAATACTCCAATTATATTACATATGCAGATTTCTAGTCAGAATCCTATTTCTGGCACTTGCAGTTTCTGCTGGTGAAGTAAATCATCTATCCTAGTTAGAGGCTCTCCGTGGCAGCCAGAACAAAAGCCCCTCAGAACTGTCCCTTCCCATGCCCGAGAAGCTATGTTACCTTACATGGCAAAAGGAACTTAAGGGTGCAGATGGAATCCAGGCTGCTAGTTAGTTGACCTTGGTTCTGGAGGTCATTGTGGAATATCTGAGTGGGACTAATATAACCACAAGGGCCCTTAAGAGTGGAAGCGGGAAGCAGGAGCACAGAGACTGAGGGAGTCGCAATTATGGAAGGACGTGAGCGAAGCCATCTTGCTGCCTTTGAAGATAAGAAGAGGCCACTAACCAAGATGCACCGGGACAAGCTGGAAAGGGTGAGGAACTGATGTGTCTTTGAGAAAGAAGTGTGATTCTGCCCTGACTTTAGTACAATGAGGCAACTGTCACTCCATACTGACTCATTGGGATTAACAGGAAACCTTGGCTCTAAACGATATTTTTGACAAACTATGGGGAACCTCAGCCCTCTCTGTCCAGACACCCTTCCAACTTCCCTGAGGCTGCTCTACATGGGCACAGGACAGGACTTCTCCTGAGCACTCAAAAAAAAAAAAAAAAAAAAAGTGGACAGAATCCTCATGTTTTTCAGGCCCTATTTCAAAGTAGGAACTTCTAAGTCCTGTCCTTCATGCGCAGAGTGTAGCAGTGGGGAGCCAGGCAGCTTCTTCACCCAGATTGTGCATCCTCAGCTCCTCCAAATATTCCTACCCAGGCCCAGGAGTGCCTTTCTCCTCCCATGGGAGAGAACTTGCCTTAGGTCCTACCTTCCATTCTTCATAGTTTATAGCTCATGGCAAGAACTTTTCATCTCAGTGAGTTAATCTGTGGCCCTTTAAATTCAAAATAAAACTTTAAAAAAAATTGGTGTATGCTTGCAATGTATAACAGTGACATTCATTTTAGGGAATTGGTACATGCATATAAGACATCTTGATTTTTTAATCCTTTTTATCTACCTCTGCCCTCCCCCACCTCCAAAAAGTCTACCTTTTTGTTTCCTACCATCATTTGAATTTTAGAAAATTCCATTCTTTGAGAAGAATGTGGCTTTTACAAGCAAAAGCTTTTCCTTCCATAATGACAAGTCTCAAATGCATTTTGAGAGCCTATTTTCAAGAGTACAACACTGAATTTCCCATTTTCTCATCTCGGTTCTCCACTTTCCCTGAAGCAACAGCTGACTAAACTTAAGTGAATGCAGGGGGACGAACAATGAAACTTACTAAGACTGAAAAATCACAATTGTAGTTTCAAATGTTATCCTACCATGAAAGGAAAGGAGAGAAAGGAAGAGAGAGTGTAGGGAGAGGCAAAAAGAAGCACAGAAGGGAACGAAGGATGAGAGGGAAGGGAGGGAAGACAAGGCAAGCACACCTGTGTCCACTTGAGGAAACACACACAATTGATGTCCCTCCAGCTTCTTCGAAGATCAGCACAGTTGTTCTCCAAAGATGTTACAGTCCTTGCTCATATCTAAGACATCTCCATTTCCTCAAGATAAGCTTTCCCACCCCTCTACGATGTTATACTCCCTCTTTTCTAGAAGATTCTCTTTCCTTCACACAGGTACTTATCTCTTGAGTCCCACTTCTCTCCATGCATTGCCTGGCATGACCTCTCTGTCTCAGCCCATTAGGTAACAGACCCAGGCAGCCCACATGTGCAGTCCATACCCTGGCTATATGACAACTGCCCCTGGGATCTCTAACATGATGCTGGGAACAAATCTGCTTGTCCTCCTTGTGATTTGGGTTTCCTATCTACAAAGTGGGATTATGGGACAGGTAAAATTCATTCCTATCACAGTAACTTCTCCACTCATCTTGATACTGAACATGCATAAGTATTCCATAGATTCTGGCAAAAGTCACATCGTGGTCACTCCACAGAACTTTGTTCCACACTCTCAACTCAGCTCTTGTTTTCTCTTAACAAGCAGTCTAAGAAAACAAACCAAAAGCAGCAACCAGGCCGCTCTGGGTTAATAGCATTGCAGTATTAATAGGCCCACATGAGTAACTGAACCTTCTCGTTTCGTCTGCTGGAGAGAATTGCACAGTAATGTTCTTTCCTTTACTTCTGCAGTTCAACTAGAATGATTTCACATTCTCACCAAGCACATACATTCTTCTCTCTGTCACTCTCCTGCTCATTCTTGCTTCTATATAACCACACTCATATTCTTACAGATGTTTCCTAATTTACAAACATTGTACTACCTGTCTCTTTTCTTTCTTCTCTTGATCAAATGCACAAGGAAATTTGCAATCTCTACACCTCTTTCTAAAGCCTTGCCTTTTTCTGTTCTCCCCTTTTTCCATCTCTGCTTTCTTCACTTTCTCCTCCTCTGACCTGACCCTGGTTTTGTGTCTGGGACTTGCTGCGAAGAGGGTGAAACAGGTCTGGTAACTTTGTGGTACAGGTGTGTGATTGTTGGATACCTAAATCTTGAGCGCTGGGGCTGTGGAATTTGGATTTTACTTTGAGACTTGAGGGGATTCTTCAAATGAAACTTAGAGCAGGAAATTGATGAGATTTGAGTTTTAGGAAATAATTTTGAGAATTAAAAATTGGGGTCATGAGCTGAATTGAGGTTGTTACGGGAATGGAGTAAACCAAGCTTGAGACAAGAGCGACAGGGACCTGTCTTAAGGAAGGACGGTGGCTACAGAAAGGAGAGGCTGGTATGGTCAACTGAGTTAGTAGATATAATGAGATAATCATTTCTGTCCTACCAAGCTGATAAGTGAGAAAAAGTAGTGCAGAAACACAGTGTGTGATTGTAACAGAAACTCTGTATGAGGTGAGAGTTCTTGGGACTTGAGTAGTAGGCATCCCAGGAAAAAGGTTAGCAAGGCTAATTTTCAGGCCTGTGTACATGACAAGCCTGTACATGGAAAAGGGAGGGAGTGGAATTTGTGAACTCAGATTTTGACCCTGTCTGTGAAAAGCTTTATTTTTCTTTTTCCTACATCTGACAAAAACTATTTATTATTCTGAAAATGAAAATCATGCCATCAATGTGTTAGTGTTAGGAGAATTAGTTCCCTGAGAGTTCTAGGACATTCTTCCACAAATTTCTTAAAGATCAATTTAATGTGTGCAATAATTTCATCTGCAGAAGGGTGTGGGCATAAGAAAAGTGGAGGTCATGTTATTCACAGGTCATAGAAACAATGACTGATGGGATTAGTCCAAACTAAGCCTTTAATTTAAGATGCTGGGGCCATAGAGGAATTTTATTATGAAAATGGGAAACAGATATTTTACCACGTCAACAAGAGGTGGAAACTCCCCAGCAGGATTCTATCTGGGTGATCCCAAGAAAAGACATTAGTGTCACATTCAGAATCTGGGATAGGAAATTTTTGAGGATTGATTTAAAATGTTTATATCTCTGAACCCTCTTTGTTTTGCATAGGTTTATGTAACAACAATGATGGATGCAGATTGAATAATAGATATGTAGTTACGTTAGTACAATGCAATCCATAAGATTTTGTGTGCTTCCAAAAGGGAAACTAATGAAGTTGCAGCCAAGGACACCAAGAGCTCTGAGTACAGCATGGATTGAAGCCTGTCTGAAGCAGGAAGAAGATGTCTCAAACAAGATAATTACTCTTGTTAGGTGTCTTGTAAAGACACCTAACTCACCTCCCCAGTGCCTGGGTGAAGAAAGTTGGAAATTAACCAAAGCTCTCCTATTATATGCATACATAGATGTGTATGTGCACTATAATTATTAGAAATATATGCAATATATGTTATACTATATTCAAACAGTGTACTATATATAAACACACACACACACATATATATATGGATTGAAATTAACTATGGATGGAGTGTTTGACCACTGCATTCTGCAAATACTATTAATCAGGCTTGTGTGTGTGTGTGTGTGTGTGTGTGTGTGTGTGTGCATTCATTACTGTTCTTAAATACTAACTGGTGCATCAGTGGAATACATTCTGCTATTCCTCAACACTACAGTCTCTGAATCCATTTCACCTAGCATAAGGCCTATCCTGATACCTGCCTAGTCAATGAATGGACAGAGAAAAGGAGGACAGGACATTTGGGAGAACATGAAGGGACTCTTCAAGACAAAGTTCTTAGGAGGGAAACCTCACCTTTGAAACTCAAGTAGAAGGCAGAGCTGAGAAGAGAAGATAAGAGGTCTTTTAGGGAGAAGGAAGGCTTAGTAAAATGAAAAACATAAGGAATTAGAAGGACAGCTGGAGCTCAAACAGAGGTGGACAATGTTTCAGGAGATGAAGATAGTGTCCAACGGCAGACTGATTTGAACAACCCGTCGTTGATAATTCCCAGCAGTAGCCAGTATCAGACCAGCAAAGGTAGATACACAGGAGGCAAAAGTTGAAGTCCCTGCTTTACAACGATGCTGTCAGATGTAGGCCTGATGCTTGGCAGTCAACCTTTGGAGTAACTTTAGAGAAACTATTTCTTTTGAGAAAACAAAAAAACAAAACAGAACAATTTGAAAGTTTTATCTTTCATATTTAATAGTAGCAAACAGCTGAATACTGTCCAAAGTTTTGTGCATTATGAAGCTCCAGGGAACATTTTTCCTATTTTTCATTTTCTCTGCTGGGCTACACTGAGGATCCTACTCGAAGACTAGCAACTGACCTGCATTCATCTTCAGGGAAGCACGCACTCGCCATTCTGGTGTTTCATTCAGGAAAAATAATGGGTACTATGCTGGCTTTTGATAAACTGATAAAGATGGCATTCTAAGGACATTTTTCCTGAGGTGTAATGGAGAATGGAATCCTTTAGGGGTGATAAGAAATAAAAGGAAAATTCTAGTAGATCACTAGAGATATTCTCATTCGAATACAGTGAAGGAAAATGAAGGTCAGACAGGTACTTTCTTTGGGAGACATTAAAATGAAGGTTCCTCCCCTGCCATTCTCTCTTCATGCAATTTTGATGTTGTCATTTATATCAGAATAGGGTGCTTTCAAGTCATCTTCATAGGGTTAACACATGGGCTTTGGAGTCATACATACCTGAGAACCAACTCCATATTCTGGCTGGGCAGCATGGCAGAGACTACATAACCTCGCTGAGCCATGATCTCCTCACTTATAAAGTGGGAAATAACGTAATCTTCTTGACAATCCTTTTGTGAGGATTAACCGAGATCAAGGTACACTTGCAGGTTGTTCGGGGCATAGGATGAAAGCTTGCTGTATGGTAGTTACTGGTTTTCTTGCGGTTATATATTGATGATGATGATGATGATGATGATGGTGATATTTTTATTTTAATTTAACCTTTTGAAAAATATTTGAAAAGTTACCATATATATATGCAATATATGCTATTTATAAGGTCACAGGAGATAACACATTTTTAATATATTTCAAATGATGTTTGACAGCCTTAACAATAAACCACCATTAGCTTCTCTCTGGGGAACTACTACAATTTGATGATTAGCTTATGAGTTTTGAACAGGTCCTCTCTGTCACCGGACCCAGGTGAAGTTTTATGGGAGAAGATGGAACAGAGTTGGCCATAAAATCTTACAAGTGTCTCCTGAGAATTAAATATATGAATCACTGATCACCAAAGCTGTCCACCACCACGACTACAGAGGATTAAGACTTAGCAATTCATGACTTAAAGTCAGTGGGGCCATAAAAGTCAGTGTCTGTGAATGTCCCATGGAAGGCTCACTCAGCACAGTGATATGGACCTCCCACGGGTTCTGGAGCGGTCATCCATCACCTGCTTCTCATACACTGTAGAATGCAGCCACCAGAGAGGCATCACAAAGCTCCAGTGGTTCCAAAGACACCATCTCAATGACAAATGTTTGTTGGTGACAACCTCTAGTGTTAGGGTCTACTAAACACTGCCAACTCATGGGCCACTGTTCCCACTTTATCTCCAATCCATTCTCCACACAGCAGCCACAGTGCTCTTTTAAAAATCAGACTGGATCTTGAGATTCACTTGCTTGAAGCCATCTGATGAGCTTCCACCGTGCTTTGATTACATCCAAAGCTGTTCCTTCGGCCTCAAAGGACAGTGGTCAGTCTCTCCTCACCTCTCTCGCCTAGGCTCTGTCCTCCCCACCTTATCTCTGCCCTCCAGACATCGATCACTTTTCAGAGCCTCAGACAAAAATCTCTCTACTTTCAGAACTCACAGCTTTCGTTCTCACTGCTTGGCTCCTGCTCATTCTTCAGATCTGAGCTTAAATGTCGCTGCTTTGTCGAGCCTTACTTAACTCTCTCCTAGAGGATTCTGCATCCCTGTTTCTTCACTTCACAGAAATGCCTGTTTTAAAAACTTTTCAGATGTCTATTTACTTATGTATTACCTGGTTGTGACAGCTCTGTGAGACAGGGACTTGGTCCGTTTTGCTTGTTACCTTATACCTAAAGTATTTCAGCATCTGGCACTTATTAGATAATCTATAAATTGATGACCATTAATCCCAATAAGACAGTGACTACGTGTTTAGCACTTCCAGAGGGTCAGGTCCTGTACTGAGCACTGCATGGATCTTCTCATGGATTCCCTTATTCCACATCTGTGAAGGCTGTGATAATTATCATTTGTGCATTTAATCTGAGGCAATTCAGCTAGTGAAGGATGAATAGTGTTCATGCTAAGACAGAATTTGGGTTCCCAATCTCTACCTTGTGATTACATGAAAGAATACAGAGTCTTTAGTCACATCTCATTGGCTGACTTTTGCCAGGTCTCTGAAATTATGTTCAAGTTTTGGGTGAGGATCATTCAGTGACATCCTCCACTCAGTCCAAAATGATGCCTCTGCTGTGACTATTGCCACTCTGAATTTACTTCCAATGAAGCATTTGTCACATGATTTTGGTATTGCATATTTACCTGTATCCCCTATAACATCTAGAATTTCTTTTGGTGGAGACTGTATCCTTCTCAGTCACTCTCTACTCTGTTCTACTCATTTGAATATTTAAATAAATATTGAACACATATTCTATCCAATTTTCTTGTATAGACTAAGAATATAATGATGAACAAGATGGCTTTTAAAGCTTCTGATTTATGGGAAAAAAAGACACTAAGCATATAAATAATTTAATAAATATAAAATATTTTACATAGGATTTTACTTAGTTTTTCATTATTGTGATCAAAAACCTGGGAAAAAGAACAGGTTTGAGACATTTTGGTTCATGACTGCATTGATTTCAGGCCTTTAGAGAGGCAAAACATTATGGCAAAATGTTGTGGTGGATGAAAGCTGCTCATTTTGCGTAAACAGGAAACAGGGGGAAAGGAAAAGAGCCAGAGAGGAAAGGGCTGGGGACGAGGTATAGTCCCCAAAGTCCTGCCTCCATGACGCACTCCTTTCAAATAGACCCACCTCCTAAGATCCTGTTATGTCCCAATAATGCCATCAAATTATCGTTTCATTCATGGGTTGAGCCACTGATGATATTAGCACCTGCATAATCTATCACCTTCAAAAGGCCCATCTGTAAAAGCATGAGTCTTTGGGGGAACTTTTCAGATCTAAAAAGTAACAGGCAGGGCTAAGTTTTATGAATAAACAAAGTTGGGATGGGATTGTTGGGGTCATGGGAGAGGAATCCACTGTAGACTGGGTAGCAGGGAGTACTTTCCTGTGAAAGTAACATTTGAGCAAAGACCCGAAGTTAAGAAGATTTGATGTCCCAGGGGTGAATGTTGTATAGAATATTTACGCTGAGAGTGAGGTAGCCTTGTGCCCAGGACAGAGGCAGGTGTACTGGTCCCAGGCTATGTGCTGGCCAAACCAGCTCATCCCTGCTTGTCTCCAGGCCTCAGTCACCATCATGCACCCACCCACGGTGACTCCTGTGGCCCTTATTCATAATGCCCTGTGGCTACGAGCCTGTACCAGGACCTGTGCCTGCTTTCCTTATACCACTAGATGCTGGGCCTCCCGGGAAGAAGTTCCTTACAAGTCAGCCGAAACCGAGCTCTGATGATCCCAGCGCTAAACCAGTGAGGTCCCCATAGTCTCAGATGTCCACAGTGACTCTCCAGAAGATCTGACTTTCACAATCCAGCAGTTAGTGGGAGTCAGTGCCCTGCAGGGAAAATGCTGAGCTACTATAGACAGAGGATGAAAGGGAGCCAGGAGATAGATTGTTCATTCTTCCGTTAGTGACAGACTCTATGGAGGCTTCCAGAAGCCTGAAGAAGTGGAATTTGTGGCGGTGGTGTGGCTAGAGCAACGGCTATGAGTTGCTCTTCTTCAACCGCTACATCATATCCCAAGCTTTTCTTGCTCTTACTTCCCAGGGACGGCCGAGTCACAGTAGGACCACATAAGATGCTGCCTCTGACTGTGTTTTCTAAGGAGCTAGAGTCGAGACAGAAAGTCAAAACTCAATAAAGAAAGAGAGACTGAAGGAAATGAAGCTGAGAAATTAGATAGAGTGGAATCTAGAAGAATCTGGGGGGCAGAGCAAGGGGCTAAGATTTATTCCAATGTCAACTAATGGGAAACAATTAAATGTTATTTAGAAATATTTTAGAATAATCACTTTAGACACTCTGTGGGTAGTAGTCCATCACTAGCAGAGCCCCTACTGTACATTAGGCAACAGATACATGCTTACTGATATCCTGCATGGACGCAAGTTCCCTCTGACAGGTTTAATTTCACAGTTAGTCTGGGTCTAACCATTTATTGCATATGTGAGCCCACCCATCAATACATGTTTGTGGCAGCCTCAAACAGCTCATTTACACATTTTTATTTTGCCTACTAGCTTTTTCTTTCATCCCATAAACTTTCTTTGCTCTTAAAACTTCCATCCCTCTCCATAGGCACCATTTTCTATTGAATTTGGGATAACAGCCTGGCACTGTTAACTATGATTTAAGAAGTTATTTAGTAAGCCTTAGCATTTCTAAAATTATTCTGTGGTTGAATTGAAAAGAGGAATGTCCTTTTGTAGAAGTCATTAAACTTTGAATATTTTGCGGGGTAGTCACTTGCATTATCTCTGTTCACAAGCACTGTAAAGTATAACTGTGGGCACTTAAATGCAAGAGCTAAGAATTTAAGCTTTTCCACACAAGCCTTCAGGCCTTTCCTTTTCCACTGAGAATAACTGTGCATGCTGAAAATTGTTGATCTTGAGAAAGGATGTTATTAATCCTCTATGAGAGCCAGAGTTCAACATCAGAGTGGGGGCAGCGAAGGGTGGTCAGAAGGCAGGGCACCAGTACTCCTTCCTGCAAAGGAGATAGCATTGTCATATTCTTGGTGAAGTTTTATAAAATTTCAGAGCAACAGCATAAAGAATGAGCGATTTTGTAAATTTTATACTATTATATTACTTAGCCTATTGTAAGGCCCTATGTAATGTTGACACATTTTACCCTATCTCTTCCTCCACCTGTCTAAAAAGCCCTTCAGACTGCCCCAATATTGAGAAACAAAGCAGGCCAGCCAGTAACAGGCAGCCACTAGACACTGCAGTGCTGGCTAACACAGTCTTTAAACCAAAGCCAATCTAAGGCAAATCATAGTGCTAAAAGTCAGTAGCTGAGGAGACGAGAAGCAAATCCAAAGACCAAAGGCTTTAAAAGAGGAATGCAAATGTAAGGCAAAATAGACAGACAGGTTCTTGGGATGAAATAATTCCACGTAAGATGGGCAGAGTCAGTGAGTAGTGAACCAACATGCTTACCTCTTACATCTTTGGATCTCTTGCTGGGCTCCTGGTAGGCGCATTTGTTGAACTTAATTCATCTGAAGGGTCAGTTTGGACACAGAAACCCTCCATCTCTCTTACACCTGATTTCTCAGTTTAGCAAGGCTTCCCTCACTTCCTTAAAATGCCTGTCATTGTCCTCATGGGGCCCCTGCTCCTGTTCCTCTCTCTATTTCAATCTGGAAACATTCTCTGCTAAGCTTAAGTAGGGCTTTTCTGCCAAACTAGTCCTGTTATGTTATTATCAGTATGAATTTTCCAATAAGTATGTGTTGAATTTTACAGTGGTAAGTGTTACAAATAAACAAAATTGGAATAGGATTATTGGAGTCATGGGAGAGGAATCAACCATAGACTGGGCAGCAGTCTACGGTTGATTAAATAGAACTTAAAATTAAACAGAACTTAACATATTTATCTTGTATATGTATACATATGCATGTATCTCTATCCTGCTCCCTTATTATGACAATTTTTAATCGGTTAAATAGTTAAATTAAACACACTTTCCTTCTCCAAATTATTTATCTCTGTTCACTACTTTTTATTTCCTGATGTACTTGGGTGAAACTCCATTGCTGTCCACCCAAAATATGTTACTCAACCTGAAAGAGGACTACGATTTTCAAGATTTGTGAAATAAACACACAGATTACCATTTTCCTCATTTAGGTGTTTAGAAGAATTAAAGCATATACACAACACCAATCAAATAATATTTACATGAATAAGACTTCAATTCAATGCGATGTGTAAATATAAGTCCTTGTCTAATCAGCCCCATCACTTTCTTTGAAGGACTTCTTCACACTGTGTCATTCACCTCAGTGCCCAAAGTAGAACTTCGTGAGTCACACCGTGATACATTAATGCATCTTACTCGAGAATCAGTGTGGGGTATTTAAAAGAACATAGGATGTGAATAAGACTTGATTTCACATCTCGGCTAGAACACTCGCTGGCTGTGGAACATTTCATTCCTGTAGTGATTTTTAAAGCACTCACTGAATGCCATTTTGTGGCCAAGCTCTTGGGTACCCAGCACTGAGCAAGTGTGTATGAGGAGAGTTGGCCAGGAAAAAGGAAATGAATACAGATATTTCAAGAAGATAAATTTAATACAGAGGAAGGGCTAAGGAATTCTTTTTAATTTTTAAAAAAAGGACATTGCTATTTTCATGCAGCACTCAAGAACTGAAGAAAGCAACTACCATCACATCAGGATGTGGACTCAAATTTTCTGCTCTTGATACAAGTGCCTGCAGAGCTGCGTCCCTACCACAGAGCCTTCTGGTGCCACTATCACGCAACTGTTGCGGTTACAGCTGAAACCTGAAGGCAGACATATCTTTCTGTGTTTCTAATAACCTTCTAATAACACATTCTTGCCTTCCCATTAGCAATACCAAAATCAGAGCCATGCTGATAATAAAGGTTAGGACTTGTAGTTTCTCATTTTCTAGCCATGATGGTAAAAGCTGAGTATAGAAGGAGGCTGAGGAGAGGTTCTGAGTTGTCAGCAGAAGACATAGCATCACATGCACCACAACAGAAACAAAATCTTAGTCTTCATGGAAAATACCTCAGACCCTAAATGGCTAATGGTAAACAAATGGACACATCCCTAACTGAATTATCATATTCCCGTTAGCCAAATGCTTGCTGTGACAACTTACAGCATATTTAAATGAACCTCACCAAACTTGAAACATGTATAAATTGCATGCATGCAAGTGCAAACACCGAGGTCCTCTGAAGGTCCAGCCTGTAGATTGTCAGTTGCACTACAGTAATATCTCGAGGGTTCTCATCAAAAATTTCATTTAATGTTTATGCTTTTAAAACATATCATGAAGCCATTGCTATCTTTTCAGTATTATTAAGTGAAAATGTCTTCTAAAAAGCTGGATGAGGAAGAAACACTGCAAAAATACACAATAGCAATGCTTTAAAAGAAATTACAGAGCATGCAAAAAAAGTGACAGTGACTGTTGTAAGCAAGCATCATCCTGAAATAGGCATGGGTGCCCTGTTAAAAAAGCAAATATAAGTTCAATAGTATGTTATCATTAGTTGTATACCTGTAAGAAAAAAATTATGAAAGTAGAGGCTTACATTTAGGTTTAATATTCTCATTGGATATTGATTTACAGGCATCTATTGCTTGAATCACAAACTCCAAGATAAAAAGACTGTCTGCCAGCTCCTCGGATTGGATGCAGAAAAGCCTGAGGCATTAACTATTTTACTCACTCTCTCCAGCTCTCTCTCCTTCTCCTTTACTATTACACAGAAGCCACAGTGACTGTGACCTCCATCTACCTCCTCTCACTCTCAAATCTCATCAAGCAACTTTGAAATCAAAAGAATTTTCAATTCATAGAACTTTTAATTGTATATGTTTACTGGTTTTATTTTAGTAAGCATTGATTTCTTGCATTATGCTTTAATATATTTTATTATTTGTTTCCATTATAATGAGCTTGGTTGCAATAGAAGAGAGATATGTAGCTTTTATTGCTATAAGCAGTATCAATAACTATTGCATTTGTGCTAGAAAGTGATAAGCTGGACACTAATGGCATCTCCCATGAGCTAGGAAGACATGATTCTTCTCCCAAAGCAAAAAAATAACAATAATAAAATATAGGTGCAAGCTATCCCAACATTTCTATGCGAAGCAATTTTAGAAGGAGATTAAACTTGGAGAATGAGCAGTGTTTTTAGTAACAAAAATGCTTATTGACTATTTAGTTGAGGGGAAAAGTTTCAAAGAGTAGGATTAAACTATTTGAATGGAGACCTGAAAGGTAAATGGAGTTGCACAAGCTAACGAGGAAGGGTGCTAGCAGTCAGGGAAAGAGAAAGACAAGCATGTTCTTCCACATAGAAGCAAAACTAAAAGCTAAGTCTATACGCACAAGAAAGTGTTTTTTCCTCCAAGTAATGAAAAAAATGCATATAACTAGAATATGGAATAAAACGGGAAGAGTAACAAGAGGAAATCATACAAAGTTAGGTTGGAAGTATCTTATAATTTAAGTTGGAGAATTTCGACCTCATCTCAGGGGCAAAGAAATACTCTGATGGATTTAAGTTGAAGAATGATATAGTCATATTTAAAGTCTAGGAAGATCATTATATGTGCTTTATGGATTCTAGACTGGAGTATAAAATACTGCAGGTGGAAGGAACTATTAGGTATTGCAATAGCTTCCAGAACTTCTAATTTTTTCTAATGTGAAATTGTACTACTTCCTTAGGTATAGTTTGTAATAAATATCTTTCCATCTTTATATTGGTTACTTCTGTATTATTCATGTTCATTTATGTTTGATTGATGAATAAATCATGGATATTTTATTCATATTTATATTTTGCATAAACATACTTGTGTAGTTTCCTAGGGATTTTATTTACCTCGTGTATTAGTCATTTTCCCAACTTTTGGACAAAATACCTGATAACCTCAAGTTAAAAGAGAAGAGGTTTATTTTGGTTCAAGGTTTCCAAGGGTTCAGTACATGGTCAGAAGGTTCCAAGGTAGAAACAGCATGGCAGAAGGAAAGCTGTTCAACCTATGGGGGCCAGGAAGCAGAGAGAGGCCCACCTTCTAACACAATATCCATCTATGAACTCGAAACCTGATTAACCCACTGATGAGTGTAGTGTAGCCATAAGCCAATCATCTTCCAAAAGCCCAACCTCTGAATAAATGAGACTTTGGGGTAGGGGGCTATTTTAAATCTAAACCATAACATATAGCTCAAAATTATGTGTACTAATAATTGCCAGTACATATTGAGTACTTATTAGGTATGAGGATCTGTGCTAAGTGCTTCAAATAAGGTTTCTCATTTAATCCTCAATTAACCACTTTGGGTTATTTTTGTTCCCTTTTTATGGTTGACCAGGTTTAGACATAGAGAGGTTGTAGCACGTACTCTAGCATATCAGATTAGCTTTTCACGTAGCAGGGCCCCAATCCAAGCCTGTAAGATTCTTAGGTCAATGCTTTATTCCCCAATTATCAAAAAGAGCTCTGTGTTTCTACAATTAACAAAACACGGATACATCAGTAGCACATGGAGGAAAAAGCTATCAGAAAGAGCATAGAATGGGAAAATAATTGAAAAAATTCAGAGGACATACTCCAGTTTCTTAAAAAATGACCAAGTCTTTTTCTGATAATGACAGATCTTCTATTATGCTCATGGTAGATCTTTATCTTTTCTCTGATAATCCACCATTCACAGATGGAGAAACTGAAGTCTAGGGAGTTGACATATGCCAAGATCCTTCAACTGACCTGTGATAGAAGTGACAATATGATTCACAAATAATTCAACTCAAAAGCCTGCAGTAGTCCTACTTTGTTCATTTGTGGCTGGAAAAATTCACATATTTCAGAGCCTTGGCAGTTCCTAAAACCACAGGGACTGGCCTGAGGTACAAAAATGCACAAGATGAAGTGTGCAACTTTGTGTCCTTAGTCTTGCCACACTTACATACATTCTCCTCTCCGTTCTTCTTCTGTCTGTTCCCTTCCATTCTCTTCGCTCTCTGCAGCAATCACTACTCCAGGTGATGTGAGTGGCAGGAGGATCTCAAAGTCTTTAAAAATTATACACATTATCCTATTTAGAGGCTGACTCATCTTCCATGCAGGAAAATTCAAAATGGATAAAAATGACATTATTTTAATTTTACAACAAAATAAATTCAAACAAAATAGAGAATTACTGATGTCTCTCAGGGAATGCAAGACTAAACAAGAATTTACTTTGCACAATAGCCCAAGATGACATGGCAATCTTCCAAATGTCTTGATGTTCCTTTGGGAAGGTATAGGGTTTGTGAAAACTCAAAGGACTTCTCAACAAATTGCCATGTTTCTTACCCCAGTGAATTTGTTTGCATTTTATAGCATGAGAAATTAAGATTTTAAATCATGAGCACAAAAGAGACTATGTCTGATACTTTATAATTCTGCATTCCTTTATTCTCTACCTTGTGAATTTGGTATTCAGCCACTAATTCTTGCATCATTCCATGGAGCTGCAGGTAATAAGAGTCATTCCTATAATTTTAAAAAAATTCCAGGTGATTCCTTAATGCCCTCTAGTACAGATGAGATGCTACCTTTGTTGGGTATTTTAAGTTAGTAGTATATTTGAAACAATTAGGTTTATTCTTATATTTATTGATCGTGATTTTATATCCATGTATCTAGAAGAAATGTTAATACTGAACTAAAGAGAATGAAGGGATTATTATCAATCATGAAGTCTAATATATATTTTTGCGTATGTGCAAAATAAGTATTGCTTTAGCAGTTTTCAAACGTCAAGTGTAGATGGCTGGATGTATTTTACAAAATAAAGACTATTTCCACTTTCTCAGTACTTAGAGATGATACAGTGATAAATTTCATTCTTAGAATATAAAGAGATAGGAAGTGGGTTAACTGGTTAATGGGAAAACTTAAAAAATTAGAGAAGGTATAAGAAAATTATCTTATTAAACATACTAAGAACAGCACAAATAACAGCTATTTGTGTTTTCTATGCCTAAAGCAGAGGTGTAGCACTACACATTTATTAGCACTCATTTCCCACGGATGCTATAAGTTAAATATTAGACTCAATTAATATATAAGTGAATAAAATCTCAGAAAGACCAAGTTATACTTGCCGAACATCAAGCATTAAACCAAGATGGCACTGGGTCTCTCTGACTTCAAAACCAACATTCTTTCAAGAGTAGTGTTGCTATGATGGACAATTTTCCTGCTCAGGTGATAATCTGATAATCTCTCTCTCTCTCTCTCTCTCTCTCTCTCCACACATTGATTTATGATGGGATTATATCTTGATAATCCCATCTTACACTGATATTGTGAGTCAAATCTGCACTGAACATGCCTAACCTACTGAGCAGCCTAGTTTATCAATTGATTACATTGTACAATAACTGCTGTTTCTTCTCACAATTTCATGCCTTCCTGGGAGGTGTGGCTCACTTCCACCACGCAGTGTAGTGAGAGAGGGACATAGCATGTATCACTAGCCAGGGAAAAGTTCGAAATTCAGTATTCTGCTATGGTTTTTATTTTTCCATTAAATCTGTACTGCTTTTGTACCATAAAGTTGAAAAATCATAAGCCAAATCATCCTAATTCAGGGTCTGTTCATACTTAGAAAGGGAAAGAATGTTCCGTGACTGGTTAGTGGTCGAGTTCCATTAGAATTCTGTCTAGACTTCCAGTCCAGGTCACTTCCTTGCTCATCTGCCTCTCTCCTATGACTTCGTAAATCTTATGATTTCCCGCAAGTTTAACCTGGAACTACTCTAATTTTATGTTCCCTTTAGTGATTCATTTTTCTGATTTCAAGATTGCTAAGGATGAGGGGAGGAGACAGAAAGACTCCTGCTGGGGAAGTAGGAGAACCGATGAATAGCCCGGAGATTGGAGTTCCAGCTCCAGTCCTTCGACACCGGGACCCTCCTGGGGGGCATTCAGTTTCTCTCTGACTCATATCTTCCCCAGAAGTCAGGGAGAGAGATTGTTTTTAACCCAGTGAATGACAGAGCGCTTTGCAAACCACGGAGCTCTGTTTTAATTGTAACAGTCCGTAAGCTCAGCACACTGTGAATGTGTGAAAATGAATGGGGAGAGAAGTGGGTATATTCTGTGTCTCACCATCCATTCATTTGGCCCGTGTGATTTAAGCAAAGCTCTGCTGGACACCATAGTGAGAGTCTGCTGTACAATTTCTGCTTTCTTTGGCATAGGGTGTCCTCTAAAGTCAGTAGAGATTCTTACCCCAGGAGCAATAGTGGCCTGGGAGAGTGGGTAGTCATAGTTCTTTCCCATAGTAGGCAGAAGGAAGAAAAAAATGTGCCAACTGTTTATGCTGCAGAAAGAAAATTAAAATATGAGTCAGATTCTACCAGCTATTTCAGAGGTTCTTTGTTCTTTCCCATAGTAGGCAGAAGGAAGAAAAAAATGTGCCAACTGTTTATGCTGCAGGAAGAAAATTAAAATATGAGTCAGATTCTACCAGCTATCTCAGAGGTTCGGTATAGGATTGGGCTCTAGCTGCTTACCTCAGGACCAGCTCAACACCCAGGAGTTATTGACTTTTCTTCTACTATCTCACTTCCTCTCTCCTTGTGCTTCAAGGTATCTCTTCATCGTTCATTTTGTGTGTCAACTTGACTGGGTCATGAGATGCCCAGGTGTGTGGTTCAGCATCATTCTGTATGACATTAACATTTGAATAGAAAGACTGAATAAAGCAGATCGTCCTTTCCACTGTGAGGGAGCCCATCCTATCCATTGAAGACCAAATAAAATGAAATGTTGTGCCAAAAAAAATCTACCTAACTGTCCCTGCACTGGATTATATGACTTCTGCCTCCAGACTCTTCTGTAGACCAGAACTGCACCATCAACTCTCCTGGTTCTCAGCCTTTCCGACATGATCTGGAACTGGACTGTGTGTTCTTCTGGGTCTCTAGCTTGCTGGTTGCAGATCTTGGACTTAGCCTCTCTATAATCCCATAAGCCAAGCCATAGACTAAGACATAAGTGTTGATCTTGAAGCCTTTTCTGTCTGAACAGATTTGAGTCATTTCACTTCAGCAACATTTTATCAAACTTCTACCATGTGCAAGGTATTGCAGGAGACATAGTGGAATATGAGTCTTTGCCTTTGAGAGCTTTGCAGACTGCTGAGGGAGACAGATACAGAAGCAGATTGTTGAAATGCAGTGCAGTGAGGGTCACAGGGAAGAGGAACCTCCCTTCACCCTGGCCTCCCCCGCGGTCTCCTTAGCAGCGTCCATGTCTGTCTGCAGGCCCATTTATTGAATTGCTGGTCATGTTTCCTCAGCTTAGTCCCTCTCCCCTAGGCTTGGCATGGATCCCCAGCCAATATGTCTCCCCTAATGATATTTCTGGACTCATACACTGACGCAATGACAGCTGTGAAGAATGCTTCATCCCGGAAAGGGCAGGGAGCAGCGTAATCCACAGACCAGCAGCCTCTTTGCACAAAGCCCGTGGCTGAAACACAGATACTTAACTCTTCCAGTTTCGCTAAGGCAGGCTTCAGTTCCTGCGTGCTGCCCAGGGAAGGCAGTGATGAGGAAAAACAGAGGTGGGACTCGTTCTAGGAAAGCCCATATTCCAGACTTCCCATCCCTCCCTGCCCATCTCTGCAAAGGCTGCAGTTAGGTTTTGAGCCTGTGTTTCCTGGACAAAGACCTCAGTAAAAGTGGCAATGGTGCAGCTCACATTACAGCAAATGGGAGAAAAAGGTGGATCATGGATATGTCATGCTATATATGGGCTCAAATGAAAGATTTGGCTGCTGAATCCTTGGCGTGTCTAAGGAGGTGAGTCCCTTTTCTTCTGGCTCTTCCACAAACGGTTGTTAAACTCCTGCTCTGAGACACACAGCTCCTCACCTGAAAATGGGACAGTGGAAACAATCTGGGGGATATGGGGGAAACAGCAGGGGTACATTGCTCCCTCTGTTTCCTAACTCCGCTCTCACTGCATGAAGCACCCCAAGTCCCTCTGTGTCCCACCAGTGCTTCGGCATCACATCTATGAGGTTGTGTTTTGCCCTCCAAACTCCAGAAGCAATTAATAAAGTCATTTTTACTAGAGCCACAGTTTTTCATCTGCAAAATGAAAATAAAATAAAACCACCAGGCTGCCAATCTCAGTGAATTGTTAAGAGTGCCAAAGGAGGCGATGGGTGTAACCTTACCTTGTAAATTAGGAAGCCCTCTGGGGGCTGTTAGCTTTCCATATGAAGAGAGGAAAGTAAAAGTGCTAAGCAAATTTTTCTAGGTTATGGGTATGAATTTTTCTAGCTGGTCTCTCCTGCCTGAGTTAAATATGTTTGGGGTGCATATTACATTTTTAAAAAAAAGTTGTTTATAATATTATACAATAATGCATTCTCATAATATTGCATTTAAAAACACAAGAAAAAAGTTAAGTAAACAAAAGGCATTCTTTATCCATTCCTATACATCTCATCCTGCTAAGAGCATTGTGTATTTCTTTCTATAATCTCTGCATGTTTGTATTTAATCAAGTTGCACAGCCTGCTGCCAGCCTGTCCTAGATAGCACTAAAAACATTTTAAAGGGTACCAAAGCTAGAGAAGGAAAGTGGATGGACAGAGAGCTCCTGAGTTTCAATGACGTGTGACTAAATTTGTGTTTGACTCCTTAATGGGAGTATTAATACTAAAGATCTACATGCCATCCTCAAAAGGCTTTCAGTCTTTAAAAAGAAAGTGCAGGCCTTTAAGGCTTCCATCTTCACAGCTTAAATATTCAGCTCAGCAACTATAAATTCATTGTAAACTCAGTAGCTCAAAGGACTGAGACAAAAAGAAGCTGGAAATACTGAGTTCTATCTGTGTGTGTGTGTGTGTGTGTGTGTGTGTGTGTGTGTGTGATTTCTTTCTGGAACTTTAAGAAAGAAAGTGTCACAGTGAGTCTCAGAGATAAAGGACAGAATGTTTATGTGCAAATTCAAGAAGATAACAGACCAGATAAGGAAAATAAATCTGGAGCTGCCTCTGTGAAGGATTTGAGGTGAAAGACTTAAGGAAGAAAGGCTATTTGCAGGGACTTTAAAAGCCGGTGAAATTGAACATTCTTTGCCTTCTCCTTACTTCAGTGGCCTTAATCCTGGGCCCAAGAAACTGCATAGACCACAAACAATAGAATAGGAAAACCTATGGCTTTGTCACTACTGAAAATCAGATTCTTTTCATTACATGATAGTTGTTTCAGGAATTGCAAAACTGGTATAGTACAGATGTTATTAAATTCATTAGTGACTCATGTTATTTAGTACATTAATAGATACACACAGCCATTCCTATATCATGATTTTGTTGTTATTTTTAGAGCTTCATAACTAGAACTCAATATAATTGGTTTTATTTGTAATTCTTTGTGTGTAATGCAATAAAATTATTGTACTGGAAAAGTTTCAAATGCTATTTTTTTAAAGGGATCCCAGGTGCCCACATACTTAAAAGCTTTATCCTCAGAGTGGTGCTATTTATAGGTGGTGGAATTTAAGAGAGGCGACATGGTGGCAGGTTCTTGGATTATTTAACGTGCTTCCTACAGAAGGACTAAGGTTGTCCTTATCCACTTTGGTAGTTCTTGGGAGGGGCTTCTTAGGAAAAGAGCACATCTACCCCTCCCTGTCTGTCTGCTTTCTGACACAAGATGAGAACTGTTTCTTCTGCACCCCATCCCACCATGATGTGATGCCATCCACCACGCACCAGAGGCTAAACAATGGGCCATCAGATCTTGAACTTTGAACCCGCAAGTATGAGCTATCTCTCTTCTTCACAGTACACCTGCCTCAGGTATCTCATCATAGTAATGAGAAACTGACTAATACGCAGGTCATAAAGTGAAGAAACCCTGTTTCAATAGCTAACTACAGGACAGATGTCCATGGGGACTTCCAGAGGCAGAGCCAAATGGTCCAGATGCTTTGAGCTGCAAGAACAGAAAACCTGGCTCTGGTTTAGCAACAAGTTCACATGGCATCTCAAATGACTTTTTGTCCGGAGAATTTAGATAGGTCAGTTGAGTAAGTTACCAATGATAAAAGTGACTCAGGCACTTCCATCCTCTTTACTCTCCCATCCTCAGTATCAATTTGATGACAAGGTGGTTCCTTCACCACCATGATATGGCTGCAGAAATACCAGACTACTAACATTGCCTTTGTCCCTAGTGGGAGACAGAAAAATTTCTTTCCTACTCTCTCTCTCTCTTAAAACTGAGGGAAATGCTACATCTTCCAGGAACTTCGCCTGAAGACTAATTGGCTAGAGTTTGGTCACATTCCTAATCATCACAAACAATCAACAAGAATAATGTGATTAGAAGAAAAGGCTTATCCTCCTCTCCAAGATCTAGAATCAGGTTTCCTACTGTATATTATGACTGCACTGTGGGGAAAGAGAGAAGTGAATTTTGTGTGGTCCAAATGATACTCATGACCTCTCCAATCATCGTAGTTGGTGGCTTAATGCGTTGGAGGTGCTATGTTCTATTGTTTAAACTTCTATATTCTACTAAAAATATTTGCATGAAGACATTCCAGGAAGGGCAATGAATAGGTGGTGAATGACGAACTGAATGAGGGCTCAGGAGTAGTATGTGATGCTCTTATCGCAGAAGTAGTGTGGGTTTATCCTTCCTTTCTACTGACATATGCAAAATTGGTTGGAGGCAAACTGTGAGAATGAATCCCTGGACTATCAAGGTCACTGGACAGTGTCTGTGGCAGCTGAAATCCCAGGAAAATTGACTCCCACTACAAGCAAACTCTTCTATTTTCTCCAGCATGCCTTAAGGATCCACATATAATTTTATGTGCATGCCAGGTAAAACATGTAATTTCATGTGCATGCCAGGAAAAAAGGCAAGGACACATTTGGTAACTGAGAACAAAAGACATGAGAGCAAGTTTACCTTGGATTGAGGTCCAGCCACAGTGTGTAGCTTCATTTGTTTTCTTCATCTGTTAATGGGAATTATAATAGCAGTGATTTTCTCATGTGGTCATGGTGGGTATTATAGGAGCAACTAGGCACCTATTATTGTAAGTACCTGGCACATAGAACTATTAAGTAAATCTTATTGTTCTTTTTTTTAAATAGTCCTACCACTCCTTCTTCTAACCAGGAAAGAATGCAGATCTGTCATTCCAGAAATGCCCCTAACAAAATGGTACCCATTTTATGTGCTCATTGTATATTTTCAGAACATGTAAACAAAACCTATAAGTACTTTAACTTAATTATTTCACTGGTGGTTTGGGCAATTGTTGTGGTTATGCACCTAAAGTACTTGTGCTTAAGGCCAAACATGAGACAATAATTGCTCTATTCTGTGCACATACCAAAAATAAAATAAACATACAAACTAAAACCCACCATCAACTAGGATAGCACATACAGTTACATTCCAACCTGAATGAAATAAACAATTTTGTATTATCACTAATAACTGGATATCCAGGCTAATTACAGAATGTCAGTTGGTTTCTTCCTATTCCATCCTCTGCACCACAAACTCAACCACAGTTGAGGGTTTTGGGCATATGTTCAAGAGTAAACATACCCACATTCCTTTTCTCTGTTTTTCATGACAGCTATTTTCCTGATCATTTCTGCTTAGTATTCTTTGAAAATCGGTGACCTTCTAGGATACTTGGCTTCCATGCTGCAAAGCTGTTGAAAAGCCAAGTAGCTTTGCATTCTCTAGTGACTTTCATGTGACACAGAACTCCCCCATGTTTTATGATATTTCATGTTATTATCTGGGCTCTGGGTAAATTCTTAAATCCTAAATAGGTCTTTCAGTTCTTCCTGTATTTTTTGTGTTTTCCTTAAAGCTATTCCACACATACAGGCACACACACACATACACACATTCACAAATGCATATTCATTCTTAAAAATGTAATAGATCATCCATTGCCTGCAGGAGCAAGGCGGATCTCACACAAATATTAACAGCATCACCTTGTTCCACTTGCCCAAAGGCACACTCTGCTGCTGGCATGTAACTAATTTGACTACCAAGTGCTGAGGGGAAGGAGACAAAATGGTGATTCCGGGGAAAATTCAAAATGGTAGGTGCATCAGACAGCAAGAAAATAGTCATGAGAGAAGCCATATTGTTTTCCTGCTAGGACCACTGATGGTATGGAGAATAAATTGGCAAGTCTTGACAGATTAATGACACTGGCATCTGCTAGGAACTGGTGGTGACTCATAGCTGACATGAAGATGCTCCTGGAGTTAGGCAAGACACATTAGTTTGCTACCACACAGCTTCTACTTCCTGTTTTCTGTCACTTGTGTCTGCTTTCTATCTTCTCTTCAAGAGTGAAAAAAAATAATGTGAGGTTAGGATGTTGCATATAATTCACAAAGGAATAATCTGCCTACAGTGTTGGCATTGGCATGTGAGTCGTGAGCCATCTCTATTAACTCTCTTTGTTCTATCTTGTATTATAAGTATCTTAGTAGGATAGAGGAGAGTTGGTGGCCCTATGCTGTCCAATGCATATTTCTGGAATAGTGAAAGAAATGTCAGATGATATGATAGTTCTTCAAGCTAGTATGGATAGTTCTTGGGAATATCAGGCAAAACCAAGAAGGTAGTTTAATCCACTTAAAGTAAGGCATGGATCCCTGAAATCAACAGATGGGCATGCTCTTGACTGACATCTTTAAAGAAATCACAATGACGCTATGAAATCCTCACCTCCTTCTCTCTTTGAAAATTTAGATTCTTAAAGGGAGAAACTCTGACCAGTATTAGGCTGTGGTCTCCAGGCTAATGCTTCCATTTAGTTAAGAGTGGGAGAAGTAACCTATGTGTTTACTGAGACACTTAGAAAGACAAGTGAGTCACTCAGAAACTCAGGATCAACTGAAAATTAATGTGTGCCTTTATGGATGAGTTTAATGTGCATCTCTTCGGTGCCCTTGAAAATTCTCCACTAACACGCCATTGTAAGTGTATCCAGGGATGGCTCTCAAGTGCTGTGAGGCCCAGAGTCATCTTCCTACCTTGCAGTGTCCACTGCTGATGTCTATCACAATACCTCTGTCCTGCTGGACACACCTGGTCTGCCCTGGTGGTCAGTATTTATCTCACCCAGCTCTGGGGGAATGGATGGATGTGTTGACATATACACTCATGAAAATGAACATAAATACCTTCACCTTTGTGGGCCTTTGACTCCTTCCTCTACCATACAAAAAAATACCATAGGCAAAATTTGCTGTTTAGTCCATTCTTTCTTTTTTGTTTTCTTTGTGAGATAGTGTCTCACTATATTGACCAGTCTGGTCTTGACCTCATGGATTCAAATAATTCTTCCATCTCAGCCCCTGAATAGCTGGGACTAAAGGCATGCCCAACAACGTCCAGCTGAATATTCATTTTATGGAGGCAGTTGTCTGAGAATTTTGCCAGTGTTATTTCACACTTCTCTTAGGGTTGTGGTAAAACTTGAGTAAATCAATAGATATAAGGCTTAGGACTTTGCAGAGAGTGTAGCAAATGCTCTAAAGTGTTTTCTGCTGTGACTATTTCCATACCAATGCTATGGTTTGAATGCATGTTCCCCCAGAAACTCATGTGTTGAAGATTTAATCACCAGCGCAACAGTGTTAAGAGGCAGGGCCTATTGAGAGGTTCTTTGATCATGAGGACATTGGAGGGTGGGCTCACCACTTCTCCTTTTCTGCCATATGAGGAACAACATTCCTCCTTTTCAGAGCTGGCAGGGTTCAAGGAGAAATCTTGGAAGCCAAGGTCAGGCCCTTGCCAGGGACCAAATCTGCCCATGCTTTGTCCTTTGGCTTCTCAGCCTCTAATTCATTAGGAAGTGCATTTCTGTCCTTTATAAATTACCCAGACGAAAGTGTTTTGTTCTGGCAACACAAATGGACTAAGATAAGTTGGTGCACCTCTTCTTTTAGTTATTGTGTTAATTCACCAGGGCTGCCATAACAAAGTACCACATACGGTGTGCTTGAACAATGGATATTTCCTCACTGTTCTGGTGGATAGAAGTCCAAGACATTTCCACGATACTTGTTTGAAGTTTGGAGAAGACAGTGTCTTCTAGGTTTTATTTGCTCCCAGCAACTGAGAAAGTTAGCAGAAGGCAAAGGACTAAGAAAGTCAACTGTTCACATTTGGAAGAATAGCCTCAACCATTCTGTAGCCACTGTCATTCTGGCCCAGTATCATGTATCCCTGCAGTCTGAGTGTCCAGTGGATTTAAAGGTTCATAATGAAGTTCTGGAAATCATAGTTCTCTGCATACCTGCTTTTCTTCCCTCTTCCAGATGGCCCCTAGGTAGTTACCTCAAACAAAATCATTGCTGATTAAGATGGCATGTCTTCCTGCTTCTTTTTGTGCCTTCATTTCCCAAGATTCTCTGGGACCTCTCTGAGGATATATATTCTTTTTTCTTCATTCAACACACATTTATGCCTTGATCCTAGCAATAATAAAGGATCACAGGCTTTCTTTAAAACTTTGACCTCTGTTTTAGAGAAATACACAACCATCTATAAATTAGAAGAGATGCCCACTGTCCCTCCTTTTAATATACTTTATTTTAGGCATTCCTTATATTTTTGATTTATTCTTGCAACTACTTCCTTAGCTACTAAAGGAGAGACTGTATTCTTATTTTTATTTTGTCCTTTCTAAAATTATTTTGGTGGGTTTCCATTGAGAAACATGGATATTAATGTTTTTACTCCACCACAGTTAGGCAAACACTACGCATTCTTTTAAATAATTTCTTTAAGAAAAAATGTCCACTCAAATGCACTAGTTGCTATTAATGTGTTTGCCATGTGGCATTTCCCCCACCTAAGTAATTAGAATTTCCATAATTAATGACATCATAAATGATAACACTAGATATGGAAAATCAAGTCCAGGTGTATTTAAATGAGAACCAAACAAAGACAGTAACTTTTCTCACTCACTCTTCCAAGGCAAGACAAAAATTGTAAGGCTCTTTAGAGCAGAACCTTATTTTATTACTTGTCAGAGACCAGTCCTTACATAAATACATGTGCAAATATAAATTAATTTGAGTGGATGAGTGAAACCTATATATATATGGATCCTTACTGAAATTTTTATGACTTCAGCTTGAAATTGACTGTAGACAAACTTGTAAACCAAAAGAATAATTATGAACTTCATCTAAATTATAAATTATAAACTTCATCTAAATTGCATAGACAGAAAGTACATTTTGGTCCAAAAAAGTAACTTCAGCTCCAAAGTCTAACTTCTGCTAAGGATTATCTGCTTTATGTGACCAGTAAGGACACATCTTCTAGTTATAGCAAATCAGATTAACTTAGTATCAGTTTATCTCCCCTAATCCCTGATAAATGATGAAAATTTTACAACTAAAATTTTATCACTTTGCTTCTCCCAAAACAAGGAAATACTTTGCTCCAAGGTTCAACTTAGTTTACTTCCAATGAGTGGGTAGAAACTGTCTGCCACTTTCAGGCCATACATTTTGATAGCTTCTATTACCATGAAAGTTAAAGAAAAATTTTACAGCATAAATATTCATCACAATTTTTTTTAATAATTAGCTCTTAGGGTGCAGTGAAAGCTGTTGATGATGGGAGGAAAACTAAATAAACTCTGTAAGCTGGGCACTTTGGAGCTTTTGAAAACTACAGGCTAAATATGTCCCGCAGAAACACGAATATACCTTCCAACCAAATTCTGAGTGGAAGGAAAAAAGCAACAACACGAAGTGCATAGCACCATATCATATAAATTAAATATACACCACAAAAATCCACATTCTACAAGAACACATAAGCATAAAAAGATAAAACTCAAACACACTAGCACAGTTTTTAGAAAAGAAAGGAGAATAAGAGTGGAGAATGTCGGTGTCATGTAATAAATAAATGTAATCAAAGAGGTAGCACACAGGAGCACAGGAATCAATGGTCATCTGAAGGCTGTGATGACTCAGCTTAAAACAAGATGAGGTTAAAAATCAACACATAGGACCGGTGAGATGGCTCAGCGGCCTAAGTGCCTGCCTGGCAAGAGTGAGGTCCTGAGTTTGACTCCCAGTACCCACATAAAGGAAAAAAGGGCCAGTGATATCGCTCAGCAGCACAAGCACCTGCTGGCAAGTGTGAGATCCTGAGGTCGACCCCCGGTACCCACATAAAAAAAATCAACACATAAATGCCTAGGACACAAAAGGAATATGATGAAACACATCGGTCAGGAATTACAAAGGAAGAATCGACTGTATTAAGTGGAAAATATTATATGAGGCATGAAGGAGATGACGCAAAGATAATGTCAGAAGTCATACCCTGTGGATGTAAGAGAGAAAATGAACTTCCAAGTTGTTGTTTCATCTCTCATGTCGATACCTTTGGAATGAACTTCATGGATGTCTGCACTGTTTCAAGCAGTTCTGCAGTCCTGGATATCAGGAGAAAGCTGTGAAGTGCGTGGGCAGAGATGTACACATGCAGTTCATCGTAGCATGGGAGCGGGTTTAGGGGACTCAGCTTGATTTCTCAGGCTACTAGGGCAGACTGTGGCCTTGAAAAAGAGGAGTAAAGACATAAGAAGGGGTATTGAGGGACCGAGGCCCAGAAAATGAAGTCAAAGGTAGGGAAGAACTTGTCATGGGAGCCGTCTAACAGAGGAGTGATTTCAGAACATTCATATAACAGAGGCAAACAGGAAGAGGAATATTGTCTTAAAATTTGTATTTGACTGATAAAATTTTTATTTAACTGAATAGAATATTCTTTTTATTTAAATTGATTTATGTAAATATTTTATTTTAAAAATAACATTTCTATCATGCAACACTTTAAAAGTAAATAAAAGCAGGGAGAACAAATATTGTTCATAATTCAATGAACTATAGTTATCATTTCAGTGTATTTCTTTCTGGTTTTTTCTCAGATATAAAGTTACTTTGTAACTTTGGTGTATATAATTGTGAGTATGCTTGCATGTCATTTTTTCTCATTTCATATACTTATTTAATCATTTTGTGAAATTACTATATATACTTCATAATCATCTGTGATGCCTCAATAGCATTAGATTAAATATCCAGAATTTACATAGCTCTCCTCCTCTTTATGCCTTCAGGGTATCTATTTTTGTTTCTTATGAAGTAATTATTACTCCCTGTATTTAGAGCTTTGTTTGTCTGTTCCACAACTTTTCCTTAGGAGGGATTCCCGGAAGTGAAATTAAACAAGGACTATGCACATTTTAAGGGTCCAACACATCTATTAAAGTTGCCTTTAAGAAAAATCAACATATACCATCACCAGTAAAGGGTGCAAAGGCCCAAGGGCATGTTTGAACAGTTGCTAGACTGACACAAACACTGACAAACTTTGTCGTACATAAAAAATTTTTGAGCACCTTGTTACATTTCAGGTTACAGAGACAAACACCCTGATCCAGTAAGTCTGATATCTGCATCTTTAACGAGTAACCCAATTGCACTACCCCAATAATTGCAAAGCGTACATGTTGAAAATATTGTTTTGAGGTATTACTAGGGCACCTTTTATGTAAATGAGATGTTATAAAACCAGAAATTCCTTATTTTCAGTAAAAATGAAAACTTCATGATTCTTACAACTCTATCCTGTGTTATACCTTGGTCACAGACAGTTAATTTTTCTTGAATGAGCCCAAATCAGGCAGCCCTTGATTAAATACTAATTTCATGAATATAAAGTAAGAATGCTTCTTTCACTTTTACTTACTAGCTAAGCAAAAAGGCTGGTGATATCAAGTTGTCAAGACCCTAAAGTTTTTGGTAGAAAATATACGTAAGGGGGAAAGAGAAACGATTCCTGAGCCGTTTGGGACCGCACTGATGTTCTGCATCTGGGAAGCGTTTCCCGCTGAGTCCTCCGGGACCCTCCCCAGCCTCATTCGATCCCAACGCACTGACGGCCTGGTAGCGATGGATCAGTCCCCCTCCTGCCCAGCAGGATCTCCTTTTCCGTTCTATTTTCCAGCTTCTGTTCACTGATGCGGGGGCAGACACGGGGCCCCAGTCAGGCAACTGAGGTCCTTCCTGTGATTTTGAATCTTCGATTTTGTCACAGTGACCTTCCACTGGCTAGCAAAAGGCCCAGTGCTTGGGAGCTGTCCACGGTCCTGCCCATGGCGAGAGAGAATGATGCTGGCACTGAGAAACTAGGCAGCAGGGTTAGGAAATGGGGAAGCAGCTCTGTTAGCATTTAACTCCTTGTTGTGGGGTTTTATTAAATCTGACTGCTGCCTTGTCCTTTTAGGAGCTATTATATATGCTGCCCCAATATTCATGAATAGATTCTCTATTATTCATACATTAATTTGAGTAGGATTTTTTTTTATCACCTGTAGGTATTCTAATCAGTCACTCATAAGCACAGGAAAGCTTGCTTCCTGAACCCGTGGACCACGCCTTTGGTCTTTGTGGGGGGAGGAAGCAGGGGTTGCTATTATTAGTAAAACATGTGACACAGTAGAAAGTTTCAAGGTTTCTGAGTCTTCGAGTTATTTATTAAACCTTGATTATACTCTCACTTAAATGTATGGACTAGGGTGTGTTGCTTGACTCTTTTTCCTCTAGATGTACAATTAGAATATTCTGTCTCACATGATGGTTAAAGGGCTTCAGGGAAATTTTACATTGGAGATTGCATTATTCATATATATAGATACATCTATCATCTATCTATCTATCTACCTATCTATCTATCTATCTATCTATCTATCTATCTATCTATCTATTATCTATCTCCATATTAGATATCCCGATTTCCCATTCTGGGTTCTGGCTCTTGCATCCTTCAAAATAATTACTTGAGGGGGCTGGTGAGATGGCTCAGCGGCTTAAGCGCCTGCCCGGCAAGCGTGAGGGCCCGAGTTCGACTCCCGGAACCCACATACGAAAAAGAGGCTGGTGATATCGCTCAGCGGCACGGGCGCCTGCTGGCGTGAGAGGTCCTGAGGTCGTCCCCCCGGTACCCACAAAAAAAAATAATAATAATTACTTGAAATCTGTATTTCTTCTATTAATTTTGCTATATTTAGCATCTCTGAAAATCAAAGACCCTTATTTCCTTTCATATCCAGGACCAGGATTTACCACATTGAAGGATGAACTAATCAAGTTTTTCCAAATGTCTTTGGAAATTTTTCACAATAATCATTTTCTTGTGTGTGATTTTTGCAACTAATCAAGTTTATTCATGGATGAGAATTAATATGAAGAATCTCCTGTTTTGTATCACATTTTACTTTTGCAAGCTTTTACAACATCCTTCTAAGATAGTTGATGCAAATACTGTAATCCCAGTAAACAGAAATCAAAACTTATCCATTCTTTAGTTAAAATTGTTTCAGTGGACCAGACACTGGATTGGGTACTGAGATAGATGCAAAGAAACCAGAGTGGAGGACAAACAAACTGTATTGCTTAATATAACCATGAGTGATGTAGGATCTAGGGGCACAGAGGGGCTCACAGTACTGAGAGTTCAACTGTAAATTAAAAGGAAGACCAAGTATAAAATAAATGACTTTATTGGGACCAGAACTAAAGCCAAAGATGAAAAGTGATAGTATTCTCTGATATTTTCTACTTGTGTCATGTGAGAGAGATTAGAGATTGTGCATTATAATCTAAAGGTTAATCTAATATTCTATGCAATCATGAATTCTTCATATAATGCTGCTAAAGTTTTATAAGCAATAAAGTAGGGCAAAATGTGATCCACATTTGGCTCTGACTTTCAGACTTGCTATTTCAACATCAATTTGCACCATAATATGAATTAGAAAGTCAGTAGGGCATGGTGACTAAAAGCCAGGATTGTAGAGTCATGCTGCTTATGGTAAAATTCTAACTCTGTCACGTAGTGTGACAGTTACTTAACTACTTATGCCTCAGTTTTGGCAAATGTAATGGAGATCATAGTGTCATGTAAGCATAAAGAGAATAATGAACTCACAGACTTTGGCATAGTGCCTGACATGAAAAAGACACTGAATAATTTTTGTGCTAGGAAAGGAGGTGTTTCAGGATGGAAAGGAGGTCTCCAGAGGGCTTGGCACAAAGTGGTCCTGGACTGCTCGCCATGCTTGCTTTGAACCTTCGTTGGCTCTACTATTCCAAGGGTATGGGAAAATCTTATTTCTAGGTTATTACAGTAAAGTAGGAAAAAACAAGATGAGAAGGATGTAGCAATTCCTTCTATTCTTATCATCTACTTTCCCAAACTCTAGCCCTCGCACTAAGCATTTATACTTGCTAGCCCTACAAACAGGAGCTCCATAGCTTAGCACTGTGGCTCAGGTGTGGTTCTGGAAGACTGGACTAAGCCATTACCTCTTTTTGTGTGCGTGTGTGGGTACCGGGGGGTCGACCTCAGGACCTCTCGCTCCAGCAGGCGCCCGTGCCGCTGAGCGATATCACCGGCCCCTTTTTTGTATGTGGGTTCCGGGAGTCGAACTCAGGCCCTCGCGCTTGCCGGGCAGGCGCTTACGCCACTGAGCCATCTCACTGGCCCAAGCCATTACCTCTTTTAAGACAGACAACCCAGTAGCCCACAAGAAGGTGTTTGGAAAACCTTACTAGCCTATATTATACTGAATTTGGCTTATGTGTATCACATTAAGGAAAAGAGTCTTAGTCTTATAAAAATCTTGTTGCACATTACTGATCACCCTTAACAATATAAATAACTATTTTAGTGGTGTCCACGTTATTTAACACTTCATAAAGGATAGGAGTGCAAACTTTACTCAGGCACCTCTTCCTCATGCACTTTGATGCTTATATTTGAGTACCCAAGAAAACATAATTTTGCATAAGCCCCAATAATCAAGCCAATGACAATGAGAGATACTTCAAAAAGCTTTTATTCTGATTCAATTTATCTTTTAGAGGAAAAAAATATATGTAACCTTTAACTTTTCACATAAAATCCATTTGTAAGCATATTGTTCACTATTTAAAAATGTTGTTTTAGTTTGCAGATATATAGAATTCTTTTTTACTGAAAAACATATCATGGAACACGGGTTTTTCACTCAAAATGATTTCTCTTGAAAAACAAGTTAAAAAATCACTTTTCCTTGATATTCATGGCTTTATCAGGACTATAAGCTTGCATATTTTCACTTCCTGATAAAATATTTATGAAGGGAAGAGATACCCTTATCTGTCAAATTATATACTCTAATTCAGCAAATGCTTTATCTTCTGGAACATGAGTTTAATTGGCAAATTTGGGCTTGGGCAATTCTCGCAAGATTAGTTCATATTAAGATCTCTGAGGTTTTGATTTTATGCCAGTATCTGGAAGGAAAAAAAAATCTTTTCTAACTTCCCCCAAAGTGTTTTGACTTTTTCCAAGCTGTATAACAATGGTTTTACTGAAATTGATGCAAATTTGAAAAGCCATTGACATTTTCCCTAACCAGGCATTAAAAACAAAACGAAACAAAAAAACAAGAAACAAAAAACAACTCCAAGTAGCAGGTGTTGGCTTTTATGCAACCAGTCATCGAATGAACTTATTATTTTTTTCTTTCTTAAGTTTCCAGCAAACTTTAAACCCACTTTACAGTCTGGAGAAATAGGCCATTGATCCAGGAGCACATAAAACCAACTGCGTTTTTGCCCTGAAGTAGAGTATTTGTCAGATATTTCTGAGGCGATTTGAGGAGCATCCTAAAACAGATTGTCAAGGACACTTTGGAGCAAGGGCAACTGTAAATCAAATCCTTCCCTCTCTTTCCCTCTCCTGCCCAACTTCATCTGTTAAGTGTGAAATAATGACAGCTAAAACTCTTTGACAAGTACCATGAGTACTACAAGGACTTGGCTTTACTGCAAAGCTTGTTAAAGTCCAGTCTTGTATTTAATAAGGTCTGAGGAGGAGAGGGGGTGAAGTCCCACTGAGTTAGGAGTTTATAGAATTCATTACCAGAAAGTTTCCCTGTGAGAAGTTTATAGACATGATTTGATGTCTGATGCCTTTCAGCTCCTTGTGTCCTTGGTTTCTGTTTTTGTTTTGCTTGTTTTGCACTAGGGTTTGAATGTGTACCCTCTCCAAAATTCATCTTGGGATTTCATTACCATGGTGACAGTATTAAGAGTTGGGACCTTTAAAGGGTAAGGTTAGGCTGTGACAGTTCTACCCTTATGAGTGGGATTTGGTATCCTAGAGGAGGGCGGGTCTGGCCCTCTTCCTTCCTCCATGTGATGGTGTAAAAGGGAGACTCTGTCCAGATGCTGCTATTCTGATCTTGGCCTTCTTAGCCTCCAGGAATGTGAGAAATAAATTTATGTTCATTATATATCATCCAGTGTTATGAATGTCATTACTGGACTAAGCATAAGAAAGGAGTAAGATATTTTACTTTGTCCCCCTCCCCTTGAGGGAGGTTGTTGCTGATGATACTTTTCCTTTATCAAAGATTTTAATTTATTTTCTGAACTTCCTCAACTGGAGGTCAAATTGTGACTGCTTCACTCTGTCCAATGCAACTTCTTGACTCCTTCTAGTACTACTTTTTCTTTGCCCTTGTTGATTTTATTTCAGACTAATTTCTCCACAAGACGAAAGTACAATATTCCCCAACTTAGAAGCCTTCTAGAGGTCCAGACTGGCATCAGAATGGAAACCTCAGACCGCACTGTGAGATGCAAAGTTTCCATTCTCTGGCCACTGTCCACCTTTCTAGCTGCCTTGCCTGCCATGACTCTGTCATACTTTTGTAAAATTCTTATATTCTAAATTACTTTTCTTATATTCTTTAATTACTTTTCTTTTTCTTTCTGTAGTACTGACATGCATTTTTATTTATTTGTACTATTATTTTAATTGCACAAATTGATGAGATATATTGTAATAAGTCAATCCACATCTATAAAGTGTAATGATCAAATCAGAATAGTTAATATTTCCATCTCCTTAAAATTTTTTAAAGTTGTGATTAACACATAATCATTGTACATATTTATGAGACACAGTGTGATATCCTAATACATGCATACAATATGTACTGAGAAAATCAAGGCAATATTTCCATATCTTTATTAATACTTTGTTTTTAGAGTCTCGGAGTTCCTTTGTCCTAGTTATTCATGAAACGTGTCAGTAGCTTTTGCGATTTATAGAACTACACTGTGCTGTAGAATGCTAGAACTTATCACCTCTATTCTACCTAATTATGCTTGGATACCTGTTACCCATCTTTTCACTCTGCTCCCTTTTGCCATTCTCAGGCCCCAGTAATCATTATTATACACTATTAAGCCCAGCTTTTAACACTTACAGATGAGAAAGAACATGCAGAATTCTCTGTCTGAATTACCTCATGTACCCTAATGTACTACAGTTCCCATGAATGAATGAATGGATGAAGAAAATGCAACACAGGATTTTAGTTGTTGACTTACTCCTCGCTTGCTTTCCCTTCACCAAGACAATAAGACTGACATTTGTTCCTTGCTGCAAACACAGTTTTTAACACATAGTTAAGTATTGGGAAAAAAGAGGTGACTAAATAATGAATACTCATGTCTTTAGAATTCTACTTCCTACACATGGAATGACATCCTTTCTTGTGTCCCTGTAGAATAAAACTTCCTGTTTAAAATTAATTTTTCATCTTTATTGTAATGCCGTCTTGACAGTACGCAGAAGTGACTCTTGTTCTCAATGTGTACATCTCTCTTTTTTTTTTTTTGTGGGTACTGGGGGGCGACCTCATGACCTCGCACTCCAGCAGGCGCCCGTGCCGCTGAGCGATATCACCGGCCCTTTTTTCCATGTGTGGGTTCTGGGAGTTGAACTCGGGCCCTCGTGCTTGACAGGCAGGCGCTTAGGCCGCTGAGCCATCTTGCTGGCCCTACATCCCTTTTTAACTGCATGCTTTTCTCTTAATTGTTTGTGCTTACGTGTGTGCCTTGCTCTCGAGTTTCTGATGGGCAGTGATAGCATCCAGTATGCTTCATGCTCCTGCCATCTACAACAGGCTCGGCATATCAGAGATGCTCAGCTCCCACGCCCATTCACTGCTTTGACTTCCAAATAGTGACAAGTTTCGCATTCATCCAGCAAACCAATCTCCAGCAATTCCAGGACACTCTAAAGGGTAACCACATCATCTTTTAGCTATTATTGAGCAATTCATGAAAATGTGCTAATTAACAAGCCACCAAAGTGGAAGAGATTGCTATTGCTGAAACCCTTGTTAGTGAGCCGATTTTATAGCCCGATGACCAAAAAGACATATGCCTGGAATATCTCAAGGAGACTGGGAGTCTTTGAAAGCATGGCTGATGGAATGGCAAGTATTAGTAATCTGCTTGGGTTGCTTCAAAATTCATAAATGCAGGTCTGAATTGGCACCGAGCAGCAGCCCCACCACTTTAAAATGCTGTCTGTGTGATCTCGGACTGCAAAACTATGCCAAGGGGGAAGCATGTGTGGAGAATCTCCTGGGACTGGAGAGAAGGGAGCTTTCTAAGGTAGCACTGTGCAGTGGAAAGAACACTGGCCTGGGAGTGATGCTCACAAGCTCTGTGACCTTGGGCATGTGTACCGACTTCTCTGGACTATAGTTTCTTTGCTTATGACATGAAGGCATTAGAACAATTGACTATTTTCAAATATTGAATTAAACTACAGCCATATATGAAATCTAATATATGACATTGTCAAAACTTGTGTTTTTCTAAAGCCTGTCTAGAAACCCTGCCTAATCTGCTTCTGCCTTTCTAACACCTTTCACAAAGGACCCTGAAGTGCATAGAAGGGAACTAAGGCTTCTCGAAGCATAGGGGACAAACCAGGGGTCTGAAGTCAATGTCCCATGTACATCTGATATTCTAAAATCACATGACTCCATGATTCAATGTCATATTTCTGTAATAATAGTTATAATATTAACAACAGCTACACAGTTGCACATACACATGCACGTGTATGTACACACATATGGAAACATGCATATAAAATTCCTCACAATTTACAAAATTATTCATAGTCAACACTACTTTCAGTTTCAGTTCTGTTCTGGGAGGAAGGTATGACAGGGATCTCTAGTCTCATTTCACAAAAGAAAATGCAGCAAAAGATTGGTGTTAACTGAGAAGGTGGCTACTGAGGGTCTTTAGGTGTCCTCTGATAGCATTAAATGAATGGCAATCTTTGAGAGTTGCATTATATGGAGAACCGAAAGTGTGCTGTGACTATGTGAAGCAGTGGAATAGAAAATAAAATTTTTTTAAAAATTCCTGATCATGGGCCGGTGAGACGGCTCAGTGGCTTAAGCGCCTGCCTTGCAAGCGCGAAGACCCGAGTTCGACTCCCGGAACCCACATACGAAAAAGGGGCCGGTGATATCGCTCAGCGGCACGGGTGCCTGTTGGCACGTGAGGTCCTGAGGTCGTCCCCCCGGTACCCACAAAAAAAAAAAAAAAAATTCCTGATCATCAGATATTTATGTTCCAGTGAGGAATACATACATCTAACTTAATTTTAATACAACATCTTTTAAAATACCGTGCAGTTCAGAGTTCTACAAACAGAAAGAACAGGATTTCTTAGCACAGTCTGGGTTTAAGGAATTGCTCATGAAAAGAGAAGCTACCTAGCTTAGGTCCAAGAGAATAGAGAAGAGGATTTCAAATACAACACCATGAGCAAAGACACCAAGTCTTCAATGGCCTGTCATCCTGAGTGAGTAAAGGGAAGACGAGGAAAGGAAGGTGGAGAGATGGAGCAGCTGGCAGAGACAACACACCGGGGATCTGTATGCTCTGCCATGATTTTGTACATGAAAGCTGATTTTTAACTGGAAAATGAAAAGGCCATATACTTACTCTAGAAAAATGACCCTGTCTTTAATGTGCAGAGATGATTAAAGGTGTGAGAGTCTGGAGAGAGAAAATTAGGAAGCGATGGCAGTAGTCCAGAAGTGAGATGATAGGGAAATACTTTAGGACAGTGAGTATTGCTTACAACAAGAGGAAAAACTTTTACTCATAGCTAAAGAAGTAAGCCAGCTGCCCTTTTGTGTTTCTGTTGTAATTGTTTATTACTACCCTGGATGTAGGCTCTTTCCTGCCTATGAAGCCTTGCTCCCCTTAGATCCCCACTATCACCATGTGCCAAAACAATGGCCGAATGATAAGTGAACATAGAGGTAAGGACTTAAGGGGCCTGGGGGTAAGAGAGTGTTAACAATTCAGGGAAAATTACAAAGGAGACTTGAGAAGAGTCTGAAGGCATGTATATTTTAAACCTCCACAATTCCATGCACAAAGTTAAAATGAAACAACCTAATAAATATTTGCCGTGAAAGCACCGAAAAAAAATATCATTAGTGTTCAAACACTTCATACAAACTAATTATAAAATTACCTATATTCAAGAATTTCAATGGCAAAGGACTTGAGTAGAAAATTATAAATTAAGAAAAATAGCTAAGTATAAGGATAATAGTTAAAGCTACCAGTCTAACAGAAATGAAAACTAAAGGCAAGATAAAACAAGTTTTCTCTGTCAAATTTAGCTGTTTTAAAACATCACTGTTCCTTACTGAGTTGGTAGGGCAGGGATTTTGAACACATCCACAAGGAGTTTGGTGGGGAGTTGAGAGCATTTAAGCAACTCTTCAGGAAGTGATCTCTCTCTCTGTGTCTCTGTCCCTGTCTCTGTCTCTGTCTCTCTCTCTTTCTCTCTCTCTCTCTCTATGTATATAGTGTCAGTGTATAAATATATGTATATATTTATGAGTTATGGTTTGTGTCTAGATGCCCCCCAAAGCCTCACGCAGTCATGGGGTCAGGCTTTTCAGAGGTGGCTGAATCTAGAGTGTGTGATGCTGGGATTAAAGGTGTGTGGTAGTGAATCAGTCCACTGATTGGTTTGGTATAGTTCTGGCTAGGATTAAGAGTGTGTTACACCAGCACTAGGGCGGATAGCTTGAATACAATATAAGGAACAAAAAGAGTCTTGTCTCCTCCCCTCCCTTGTTCCTTTGACTACCTTGTGAGCACCATGAACTGTTCTCTGTGATGCCCCTCTTCCATGCCACCCTGCCTTGGAGCCTGCCAATTATGGACTGAAACCTACAAACTGTGAGCTAAGTAAATCTTTTCCCCTTTAACTTTGAATGTTGGGAATTTTGTCTCAGCGACCAGAAAAGTACCTAAGACAATATGTATACATATACATATGTTTATTTAGTGATCTGTCTATTTCAGTGTTTTAAAAATAATTATATCTTATGAGATCTTTGTTTCTTAGGATTCTATGCCTTAAAAAAAGAGATGTAATTGGATATTTATTAACAGCAATGTAAATTTTAACACTATTCACAGTGGCCAAAATCTGAAGCAGTTATAGCTAGCAATGGAGGGTTGCATAAGTGAGTAATGGTTTTATGATAGAATGATCATTTTATTATTTCACTGTTATTGAAATTTTAGCTTCTCACCTGGGTGTGGCAATGCATGCCTGTAATCCCAGCACTGAGGAGGCTGAGGTAGGAAGATGGCTACAAGTTCAAGGCTAGACTGAACTACATAGGGAGACACTGTCTAAAAAAAACAAATCAAAGGCCAGTGAGATGGCTCAGTGGACATAAGTGCCTGCCTGGCAAGCGTGAGGTCCTGAGGTTGACTCCCAGAACCCACATAAAAGGAAAAAGAGGGCCAGTGAGATCACTCAGCGGCACAAGCACCTGCTGGCAAGCGCGAGGTCCTGAGGTTGACTCTCGATACCCACATAAAAAAAAAAAATTCAAAACACAACAAAACCAATTTAACTTTTTAATGATTTTATTTTGAAGTTTCATTGACATTTCTGATTCCCCATAACATAGTTTTGCTATGAAAGGAACTTTCAAAAAGTAGTAATGACCTTATTTCTTTGGGAAAAAATACAACTATTTGGTTACTAAATTTGTTATGAGGAGAGCTTTGTTAAACTTGTAAGTCTTGGTAGAAATGTGATTGTGGAAAACCTCAGGAATGTTTATTCATAAATTTGGGTACTACTGATTATTTAGTTAAACAAAAACAAAAACCCTGAATTGTTCACAATGCTGACCTATAGGTTGGATGGCAGACAGAAAATTTCTTTCTCTTTTATGATTCTGAGCTTTATTTGAGCATACATTGCCTTGAAAATCAGAAAGCTATATAGCACTGGAGTCTCAAAAATTAAGGTCACACTCTACTGACTTGTTCACAACTCCAGAACTTCTCAAAAGAGACAGGGAAAGAGCAAGGACATGAAATTTCATTCACAATAGTATTTGGTTTTACCACTTGATTGCACCACTAGAAAGCTGGAAAAGATTTCCTTTCCAAATTAATAAAGCTCTGTAAGCTATTTTCCTTCCCATTAAAACCTTTTCCACTCCTTGCTACCACTCCCTTCACTGCCTTCCCCAACCCCAAACAACCTCCTCTTCCAGCCTCTCAATAGGTGGCCAGTGGCCTTGAGGATTCCCTACTTCCGGGAGCAGATCACCTCAGCTGTTCTGGGCAGCACCCAGCTCACTGAACAGCTCTAATTGAACCGGCTCCCAGCACTCCTATCTCTGTCTGCAGACCCTGATTATGCCGCACCTCATGAATAATCCGCATCAGGACTCCTCTCTGCAGTCTCCCAGCCCAGCCTGTGATATTACTTGATCCTTCCTCACAGCAAGTCTGCAAAAGTTTTGAATTAGCAAGCAATAATCCCCCAGCCAGGGTGAAATGAGGACATTGCTGACTCCAGGGTAGATGAAGAGAACAGAAAAACACCTCCCCACATAGATCGGACAATACCTCCACCGGAAAAGAAAAGTAATGAGGGGAAAAATTAACATGAATTATATTATTCAAAGTCTACTATGGACAGTTACTTATTAGTGTGACCATGGAGTTGAAATGATCATACTTAATTCTTACAACAGAGTGGAGTAGATGAAATTAGGCATATCTGTTCTCAGCACACTGAGATGTGGAGAGTTCAAATAGCACAGACGAAGCTGCAGAATCGGATCTCTGGGCTGCAAACGCACATTTTGCAATATGTAGTACAGTTCTTTAGGGACAGAGGGAGGGCCTACGTTAATGGAACACTGAAAATTGAGCTTGACAGAAAAGGAACAAAAGCCACTGGTCCCCCAGACCATGTGCTAAAGGAGATGTGGTATAGAGAATAGGCTAGAAAATGCTACAACTGCTAGGCTGTGCACCCCTAACCCAGATAAGGGACTCAGACTCTTACTTTAAAGACCCCAGTTGAGATGGAGGGTCATTTCTCCCGGATCCTAGTGTGTGCCCCATTGTCAAATGCTAACATCACAAAGGTGTTTGCTGATCCTTATTCTATAGAATCTGTCCTCTGTTTCCATAGTCTTGTTTCTGATTTTGCTTCCCCATTATCTCCTTACTCAGTGCACTTCAACCACGTCAGCCTTCTTGCCGACCCCAGACTTGTGCTGCTATCTCCTGCCTCCAGCATTCTTTCTTCTAGACTACTACAGGCAGTCAGATATCTCCCAAGCTAACTCTCTCACTTCCTTCAATTTCAAGCACATATTTTCAGCTCAATGCATCCTAATCCATCCAATCTCTTCTCACTACCCCAACACCATTTACTTAATGCTCTGGTTATTTTTTCATAGCATTTGTCACTTAAACACACTTTATTTTTCTTATTTAATATACACATTGCTCACTATCTTTCTCCCCCACTAAAATATAGTCACCATGTATAAAAGGTTGACGTATATATTCACTCACATAATGTAAGAAGAGTAGAAGAGTATCTGGTACACAATAGACAACCGGGTAATATTTGTGGGATCCATAGCTGTAGACAGATGTAAATTTGTAGAAGTTACACAAAAGCATAAAACCCCTCAAATAAAATGAACTGACAACTAAAACCACGAGAAGATTGCAATAGACCAAGGAATTGTCCTTTAGGTAGGGCAGCATGACATTTTTACTGCTCTTCCTATGTTTAACCCACAAAACTAAGTAAGGATACTTCAAAGAATCTAGTAGTAGTGACTGAGGATGAGTTACGTTGTTGGAAAAATGGCCCAAATGATCTTCACTGTTCCCTGAATCCACGCACTTTGCAAAGCAACTTAGGAGCCTCCAGCAAAAGGTGAAACCTGCCCTGCATCCTTTGAATCTGGGATCACCTTGCAATTCACTTTGACCAATGGAATGTGATGGAATGACACTGTGATGTGCTGCAAAAGGCTTTGTATAACTCCATTCTCTGACCTGGAACCCTTTCATATACCATGTGAATTACCCAATCTAGTCTGCTGCCTGAGACACACCAAACAGAGATGAGTCAGCCCATTTGTCCCAGTGAGATGTGGAAAATCCTAGACAAGTTCAGTAAAACCTTCAGTATACCCCTAACTGACCACTGATGCACAAGGGAGCTTATCCAGCACCAAAAATTCTGCCTAGCTGCCTCTACCCTAATTGCTCACTTGACGGACTGTGAGCTAAATGAGTACTTAAACTGCTTCAGTTTGAGGTTATTATAAAGCAACAGTCATGACACATGTGTGTCTCAGAGAAAGAAATACTGATTTTTCACTCCTTGGTTGTTTGGACACAGGCTGAGCTGAAGAAACCAATGAGCCAAGGAAGGCTTTTCTGGTGTTAAAAAAGAAGAAGAAGAAGGAGGAGGAGGAGGAGGAGAAGAAGAAGAAGAAGAGAAGAAGAAGAAGAGGAGAAGAAGAAGAAGAGGAGAAGAAGGAGGAGGAGGAGGAGGAGGAGGAGGAGGAGGAGGAGAACAAGTTCTTGGGAGAGCCTGACACATGTCTAAGGAGCTTGGGGTTAAGATGGAAAAACTGGGTTCTGTTAGTATAAGCACGCCAGCCTAGGAGGAGTGGGAAATCCACTTAAAAGGAGTAGGAGATTAAATTCTTGATGATGAGGTGGCCCTAGACCATCCGAAAGGGAATCAGTGACACAGAAAGCCACCTCTGTTGGTAACAGCATGAAGAAGGAAGGCTTTGGATGAGACAAAGCAAGTGTGATGGAGAGTGCATGGCTGTGGTAAGGACACGGCTTGAGCTGGAGGGAGGGAGTGAAGCTGTGGAAAAAGGCAGTCAGCTGTGTACTTAGGCAGGTATGTGGGCCAGGGGGGAGAAGCAGTCTTGAAGGCTGTCCCTGGAGACAAGAACACCTCATGTAAAAGCAGAGTTGTTAACTGAGTCAAGACTCAACAATAGGGTGATGATGTGGAAAAGTCTCTGGGAGCAGAACTTGACCATAAGCAAGTAAAATGCGGGGCGATTATGATGCGTGATTCCTGTGACCCTGTAACCCATCACCTCTTAGAGTGTAGGTGATACAACTGAACAGTGCTGAATACGTGAAAACTTTTGTGAAAATATATTTTTGTGACTGCAGGGAGCTTCTTTCCCTCTGCCCATCTTCTCAGTGGCAACCTAGTATAATGAGGTAGGTGTTGGATACATTTTGAGAAGGAGAGCAAGAAGAGCTATGAAGGTCTAGATGCCTCAAAAACAGAACCCAGGATAACAAATAGAGACTCAGATAGATGCCTTGGGGAGAGGATTGCCTCTTTATAAGTAAGTTCTGGAAAAGCATTTCTTTTCTTCTTCTCCCATCACTCCGGCTTTGCCATGGTGTGTGTGGGGTGGCGCTTACTTTTCTGCCCCAGACAGAAGACCCCAGCGAGGAGTCTGTGAAGGATGTTTGGAGCAGCTGTCTCCCTTTCCAGTAGAAATAAACATCCTACAGGTTTTCTGTGAGGGGCTGAGGCAGGACTCTAGTCTGTTCTTCTATATTAAAAGTTTTTTAAAAGTCCAGTTATAAACTAATTTAATCTATAATAATTTCTTAGATGAAAAACTCAGAGCCCAGCTCTATATTCAAATAGCGCATGAGACCCAGCTCTAACAGTGGCTGTCTGAGGTTGGGCACATTATTTTTCTTTTTCTAAAGTCTATTTCTCAACTGCAAACTGAAAATAGGATAGACTCCCTTCCTCAGTCTCTGAGGGTTGTCCTCCTTCCGGTGGAGGCCTAAAAATGCAGAAAGTATCAAACACTGTATACTGTATGTGTTGTTTTCCCTATGCATACATAACCACAATAAAGTTTAACTTATAAATACATAACTATGATAAAGTTAAAATTATCAATTTGTCACAGGAAGATATTAACAACAACAACCAATATTAGAACAGAACAGTGATAGCAATAAACTATAATAAAAGTTATTTAAAACATATGCATTTTTAATTTCTGGAATTTTCCATGAAGTGTTTTACAACTGTGATTGAAGGTAACTGAAACCACAGAAAAGTGAAATTGAAGATAGTAGTTGACTATTGTAATGCTCTCAAGATCAAATGAAAAAAAAAAGATCAAAAGGGTATAGAACCTTAACTGAGATAAAAATTAACTGTCATTAGCATGTACTAATAGCAATATGTCATTATGATTCCTTAAGACTCCAAAGACTACTAATTAAATATCAAGGAATCAGAGATAAAGGAGACTCTTTACATGTTTTTCCAACCCCCAAGCAGTTGGAAATTATCACATCTAGATTTCTAGTGGTTGTATAGTATCCATATTTTGTCTATAATAAGGCATACAGACAAAACAAGCTTACTTTGATGTTACAGTCTTAATTCACTTTTCCTCCCACATATGAAAAAATTTATTTTCTAAAAGAATTTGGAAATATGCTGTAAGTTTTTGATTTATGAACAGTAGACATATATGATAACAGGTGTGATAAAAAAATATGGTGAATTGTTAAAAAATTATCATAGTAAAAGACACATTGCCATTAAACCACTCAAAATACTACTCCTCTCTTGGATCACACTTATTCCATTATTTTCACACCTTCTGAAGCAGTTCTAGAAGTCCTGTTTCACTAGTGTCTTTAGTTGTCTTTGGTTGTGTTGTGGCTGCCTTGATGTATGATTTGATTCAAAACATTAACCTTTCATGGTCTTTCCGTCTTTGAGGAAGAGCCAAAAGTCACGTGGTGGCACATTCAGTGAATAGGATGGATGAAGACACATGGTAATGTGCACACAAGCCTGACTTTCTGTTGGGAGCACTCACGAGCAGCATTCACTGTATTTTTCTTTACATTTTGTAAAGACAGAAAAGAGGACTTTCTGAACTGCTTCAGAAAGTAGAGCAATGGGACAACTGTGTTTGAAGTAATGGGGAATGTTTTGAGAAAAACTAATGAAACATTCCTTTACTATAATTTTCTTATTTAAACATTCACAGTATATTTTGATTACCCCTTGTCCTTTCAATTTTCAATGACATATGGGTTCAGTGTACCCTATTTAAATATCTGGTGTCTCATCCAGGACTATTCCCAAATTGTGAAATGAAGAAATAACTATGTGGCCACCAGCACTGGCCTTGATGAGTAGGAGAACATTCATGCCTGGACACGGGAGCTGTTGTGAAGGAAAAGCCACCCCCCCTATGGTCTTGTTCCTTTGTCAAAGGACTCTTCTCTTCTCTTTGCTTTTCTTTCTAGAATTGATGTCACAATGTTTGAGAACTTGCTCAATGGATGATACCAATTGAGCTTTTAGCCTTTTTCTGTTGATTGTTAGCATTAGGAAAACATTATTTCTTATCATAATAAATGCTCACAGATTTATTTATTTTTCTGCCACTTTATTTTGAAGGAACCAAGAAAGTAGAGGGAAGGAAGCACATTTTTTCAGAGTTAGAAAAGTCATCCTATCTCAAGGAGGGCTGCAACTTTGTCTTAAGGGAAGGTAATATCCACTGAGTGTTGATCTCAGTGGAGGTAAATGGATTATAAGTAGTAGCTCTCAGAATAAACATGAATATTGCTGTAGTGTCTATACCTAATTCCTTCACACCGAAAGCTCTACTCAGTGCAGTCTAATCTTATTGCTCCTGGAAAGAGTCACATGACATTGGCCAAGTTTCTTAAAGCTTCTGAGTTTTAATTTCTTAATCTATAAAACAGGGTTTACAATACTGATTTTGAAAGATTGCAGGATATTAAATGACAGGACATATAAAATTGTCTAGCAATGGTCCTGAGGCCTGATAGCATTTTTTAAAAAGTTAGTTCCTTGGGAAGAAAAGTCCAGAAATTCACTCTACTGACTTATTGCTCCTGTAGAGATACAGGGCTTAGATGAACCAAGCCAATGTGTGCTGACCATGATAAGAATGTAATACACCACCAAGCTTCCCATACCACAGTGTGAGATGAGAGGGCCCCAATTTTGATGTGTGAGAATCAACATCAGACATGAATATACAGTAAAGTTTTCTAGACACTAGAAAATTTAATTTACTAAATTTACTAAATTTAATTTACTCTTACTATTTACTCATTTATTTTTTCAGTAAACATTTTTTAGCTCCTGCTGTGGGTCAAGGTATATAGATAGATATCGAGGGAGCAAAGTGGTAGCATGATATGGTCTTCATGGAGTCAGGGAATAAACCTGGAAATGATCACACACACAAACATGAAATTTTTGCTGGGAAAAGAGCTATGAAATACAAAAATGCTGTACTATATGTTGGGAGAAGCTGGCCTCATCGAAGGTGTCTGAAAAAGCTTCTTTAGAAAGTGATGTCTGAGGTGAGAGCTAAAAGGTAATATCTGTGTAGGAAGAGGAGGGCACACCAAGAGCACAGATATTTTATGTCAGAAGGCAGCAAAGAAAATAGGCGGAACTGAGAGAAGACCAGAGTTCTAGGTGTCCACAGATGGCAGAAGATGAGCCTCAGGAGGTAAGAACGGCCTTATGAGCACTTCTTTAATCTTCCAAGTTTTATGTCTGGAAATGCTTCACTGGGGAGCTGAAAAGTATGGGTAGATATAGGCTTTGTAAAGGTCATTCTAGCTGTAGTTGTAATTGTAGGGATGATGGAGGCAAACCGTATGGGTGATTGGTAATAAATTGGTAGTTAATTTGGGCTGGTAAGGGGTTTGTGCAATGTGTAGGAAGAAGAACGGACAATAAGTACATGGTGATTATTATAAATGTTAGAAGACTGTATCAGGATGGTATGTAGATGTGTGGCTTTCTTAATTCAGTAGACAGTTTAGCCTTTTAATGAAATAAAGAAGAGTAAAGGAAGCCTACGTTTGTTAGGGAATAGTGAAGTAGACGAAGTAGTCAGTGTGAAACTACAGGACTGAAGTGAACTTAAGAAATGCAAGAGGAGATCCCAAGCAGACCTTAGTATGAAGGCCATGATGTGAGAAGAGAGTTGTGTGATTTGAAATATGTAAGAATGAATCACCTGAGTATAGTAGAAGTCACGGGGATGGCAAGGTCATTAAGAAAATTTGGGTAATACCATGGAGTACCTAGAAATGCTTATTGAGAACTTACTGGTAAAGTTGAAGAGAAAAAAATAAACAAGAAGGCAAAGAAGGAGCAAGAAACTTTAAGCAATTCCTGAGAACAGCATAGGGAGCAGGAACTGAAGCCAATTTCTGTAGAAGACACAAGGAATAGGTTAAGAGGATGCTGAGACTGTAAGGAGATAGATTCCAAAGCAGCATCATTTCATTTCCTTAAAACAAACAATTGCAACACATATTTGGAAAGATAAGGAATGCAAGCATAGAGATTTTATTAGACTAATTTCTTCTAACTTCAGGTACCAACACTTGCCCACCAAATGACCTTCTTTCCGCTCCTCAAACCATGTGCCAATAGGGTCAGAAAAACCAACATTTCAGATTAGATTAATCCCAACCTTTCCTGGAAAAATAAAACGTTTTTCTTATAGGTTATTGTGTGTTACTAAAATAATCATTGGTACAAAGCTTTTTTTTAACAACTAAATGAATCACAGAAAGAAATGAGAAGATAATAGATACTGAAAAAACATCATTTGTACCTTATATGATGGAATAAGAAATGAATCTGATTTTGAACTCGTATGTCCCAAATATCACTAATGAAATGGACACCCTTTCCTCAAGGTGACCTCTCATCATTTTCTGTGGTGTGTTAAAGTACATATTCCTCTGATTTGCACACTCATAATGTCACTGTTGTGAACTCATCTGCAGAAGCTGTAGTTAGAGCAGAAGAAGGAGAAGAAAAACCAGGTGGGTTTTCAGGCTCTTTCTTTTCTGAGAATCAGAGAAAGCTGGACACTGAAAACATGTCAAGAAGAGATAACCAGGAAACGTGGAAAGAGCACTCTGTTAAATATAAAAGTCATAGTAAAACCCAATGCAAAATTAAATTCTACCTTGGATAATGAACAGAATTGGCATTGCATAATGTTAAATTAACTTTGTACGATAAAACCTGCAAAGGATCTGCCAGAATAGAACAAAAGAACATAGGGATGAAAGTTATGCTTAAAAAATTAGGAGTTTTAAAATGTTAGGAGTTTTAAGAAGAAAGATCAGAAACTTGGCAAAAAAAAGAAAAGAATATTACTGGAACAGTGGAAGATGTCTTGATATCAATAAGAAGTTAAAGAAGTGTTCTTAGAAAAAGAATATCTGAGAATAGAAAGCTAAAAGTTCAACTTGTTCTAAGAAAATTCGATGAATAGGACTGTTTCTTGTCATATTAAAAAATATTTTTGAGGGGCTGGTGAGATGGCTCAGCGGTTTAAGCGCCTGCCCGGCAAGCGCGAGGGCCCGAGTTCGACTCCCGGAACCCACATACGAAAAAAAAAGGGGCCGGTGATATTGCTCAGTGGCACGGGCGCCTGCTGGCGTGCGAGGTCCTGAGGTCGACCCCCCGGTACCCACAAAAAAAAAAATATTTTTGAATTCCATGACCCTGCAGGAAGATAAATGTAAGTTATTTCCAAAGAAATAAAATCAACCTCACAGATTTCTAATCTGTAATAGTAAAGAACAAAAGCAAACAGATTAACATCTGGTGAGTTTTAGGGAAAGCAGTAATGACCTCAGAATCTTTTATCTTAAATGGTAGTCTTTTATGAAAGCACCAGAGAAAATCAATCTCCCACATGAAAGAGTAAGAGATGATGCTCTGGCCATTCTTGGAAAAACATATCCTTCAAGCTATACTCTCAACAACCAAAATAGGAAACAAAATTGCTAAACCAAGAAAGGGAAAGGTGTACAAAATGACTGGTGTTCATTCTCCATTATAAAAATTATAAAAATCAGGTATCCCTATATGTATTCCTATCAAAAATAATGCTTTCATAAGAGCATGGAAATATAAGCTGCCATATTAAGGAAAATCATATGAATCTGATTTAACAACCATGTTAAATATCATGTCTGAAAGAGATTCTAATGATGTAGTAAAAGTCATACTATCATATTGTAAAAAATATAAACACAGAATTTAAACATTTATACATAGTTTGAATTCAACAGAGTAAGAAAGAGAAGCAGACCGGCCAGGAAGTCTATGTCTCTGCAATGCAGCTGAAAACAGAATAAGACCAGGGAAGGTAGGAAATAGAACGTAAGGAAAAGAGGAGACATCAGGTAGGATCAAGCAGTGTTGAAAGTCTTTCTGGAAAAGTAGATCAGGTCAAGTAATTAGCATTTTCTCCAAAAAAATGATGGAAAGACTTTTAAACTTTTTATGTGAAGTCCAGTCAAAACTTGATTTTTAAAATTATGCTCATGGAAGCATTAAAAGAGGTTAGGGGCCAATGGGATACATTTACTAAGAGACTGAAGGAGAATTAATGGTGCTTTGAAGACAATAGAGACAATAAATATAAAACTATAGAAATCAAGGATGATTTGGAACATAGGATTGCTAAGATTTGGCAAATGGGGAAAGAGGGAAAAGAGCTGATCTTCAGATGGACATCAATGATCTTTGATGAAATTAGGAACACCTAAAGATGAGGAAGTTGGAGATGGAGTTGACCATGGCATGGAAGTAGTGAGCAAATGGAAGATTAGTTAGGAGAGCAGAATCAAGGTGTGAGCTTTAGGGGGCATCTGAGATGAACATCAAAATATAGATTTCATCAAAAGAGAAGCTCAGACCTTGTAGACACCATTCAGCCAAAGCAACACAGGGCTTCCAGCTCCAGAGAGTAGGGTAAAAACCTGTTGTGTTACCACTTTTCTCTCTTCTTCCAGCAGAGATACAATAAAAATCATAGCATAAGAATATGGCAGTAACAAAATAGTAAGGTTTGTGAGAATCCATGAAAAAGAAACTTCAAAGAATTTCTAAGAAATATAAAGTCAACCATGAGGAGGAGGCTGATGTAACAGAGAAGAAAAGGTAAAGTTTTAATTCAATATATACTTAGGGGCTATAGTGTAAAATGAGCCCATGTTAGGACACTACAGAGCACTCTGGTGGCGTGGGAGTGGGGAATGAGAAGTATAATGAAGATCAGTAATGAGAAAAGAGCTGTTAACCTGAAATGTGAGAGGAGATTTGTCTGACTCGTCAGACTCATCCTAGGAACAGAACTCCCAGAATCCTGGCAAGTCAGGTAAAGAACACAACAAGCAAAACCAAAGTTTCTTCCCTTAAAAATGAGTGAGGGCGGGTGAGATGGCTCAGCGGCTTAAGCGCCTGCCTGGCAAGCGCGAGGGCCCGAGTTCAACTCCCCGAACCCACATACGAAAAAAGAGCCGGTGATATCGCTCAGTGGCACGGGCGCCTGCTGGTGCACGAGGTCCTGAGGTCGAGCCCTGGTACCCACAAAAAAAAAAAAAAAAGAGTGAGTTCCCTGTGCAAATAATGGCAACAAAAGATCAGACTGCACTCCGGAAGCTGCACTCCTCTCATCCTTGCATCTAGCGGTGACGAGCATGCTTCATAAAATTAGACCTGCTTTACGGGCTGTAACAACCTCCATAGACTCAGAGTCAGCTTTTCTCCTGCTCACTCTAAAGTGTAGATGGGCCACTGGGGTCACAGACACTGGAAACTAGAGCACTGTGGTGGGTAGTGACCAAAGAGCACCTCCTTCAGCACCTTTCCTCCTGTGGGCTCCTGTTCACCCTGCCAAGTCACTTCTCCTTTAATGGGAGTGGGCCTCCGTGACTTGTCCGACCAATGGAATGCTTTCAAAGTAGCATTCTAGTACTGCAAAGGATCCTTTCTGTTTCTGCTTGGGACCCTTGACACACTCACTTTGGAGTGAGCTATCTGACACCTAGAAAGTCCATCTGTTCTGAGAATCCACCCTGCCTTTCTGTGAGCGAACTCAGGGTAGCCACAGAGAGACAGAGAGATCCCTGGCCACCTCCAGCCCTTCCAGCCATCCCAGGTGAGGACTCAGACGTGTGCATGAGAAAACATGCTGAATTTCAAGACAAGGAAATTCTATAACCCAGAAGGTGTGTAACTGGCTAGATGAGAGTGACTAACCAATAGCTCATTTGATTGAATTCAGTCAATGCACGTAAGTTTGAGAAGTAAGAAGTTGCCGTTTTATGTCAGTCAGTTCTGAGTATGTTTGTCATGAAGCAATAATTGATTGAAATAATCATGATATAAAGATCAAGATAAAAATACGATATAAAAATTTTTAAAAATTGGGTAACAGAAAATAACTGAAAATCAATTCTGGTAAATATCCTTAAGAAATTAAAACATAATTTGCACTTCATTATCAGGGAAAAAATTAAAACTTCTGGCTAAATGAACAATTTGAAAACTGGGGAAACTGCATAATAAAATATGTCAGAATTTAAAAATCAGTAAAAAATTAGTAAGACTAAAACTAGTAAAATATGAAGAAATATAATGAAAGGGAAAACATCTCAAACGGTCCTAAAGTCCAAAGTATAACTGAAAGGATTTTCAGAATGAGAAATTGCTGAAAATAGAGAAGAGGGCATTAGTTAAGGAATAATAAAGGAATTTTGTGTGCGTGTGTGGTACCGGGAATCGAACTCAGGACCTTACGCTTGCCAGGCAGGTGCTTGTGCCGCTGAGCTATATCCCCAGCAAGGACACAGAATTTCATGTTTTAAAAAGCCATGAATTATAAATTATTATGAAGAAAAACTATATACGATCATCATTTGGCACACCATTGTGAAATTTACAAACACAAAACTTTAAAAAATTACCTAAAAATAAACAAGAATGACAGTAGTTTCTCATAAGCAAGAATATATAAATAAATACAAAAATCTTGTGCTTTCAGAATTCTCTAAGTTTCCTTTTAAAGATCTAAACATAAATTTGTGTATTTACCATGTATGTTAATTTTTCTGCACTCTAAAGTTAAGACACATAAAGCAAGAAAAAAAGTTTATAAGCAGATGTTTTCACTTAAAATAATTCATCTTTTAATATAATCATAGAGAATAAATGAGGAATTCTAAAGTCTTTCTGCTTTCCTGCAGGGAATATCCTACTGTGTTTTTAATATAAATCACGTAAAACCTTATGGATGTAAATAAGTTTGTTATTAAGAAGGTTAAGGGGCCGGTGAGATGGCTCAGCGGCTTAAGCGCCTGCCTGGCAAGCGCGAGGGCCCGAGTTCGACTCCCGGAACCCACATACGAAAAAGGGGCCGGTGATATCGCTCAGCGGCATGGGCGCCTGCTGGTGCGCGAGGTCCTGAGGTCGACCCCCCGGTACCCACAAAAAAAAAAAAAAGAAGGTTAAGCAGCTGAGTTCCGAAAAGATGGTAGATGCTAGAGTCTGAGATCAGCATATCTGTGAAATGTGAATTTGATACGGAAGTTCAATATTCAAGCAAACACTGCTTTTGAAAGTAGCAAAAATAAAGAATTTTTCAGACATAAAAAGATTCTAGAAGTTCCATTCTTTAAGCATATTTTGGTTAAATGCCGGAAAATATATTTTAGCAAAAACAAGAAAAATTATGAAATTTAAGATTAATTCATCCAACTCCATAGAATCGTGAAGAAAACCTTACAAATACTGCTGTGGATCAAGCAATTAGTTTAACCTGACAAAAATGGAGACACAGGCCTAGAGACACATCCCTGTAATCCCAGAACTCTGGAAGATGAGGCAGGAGGATCGCTGTGAGTTTGAGGACAGCCTGGGCTAAAATAGTGAGTTCAAAGCCAGCTAGACTACATAGCAAGACATTGTATCAAACAAATAATAACAACAACAACAACAAAAAAGGGCTTGGAAGAGAGGTTCCAGTGAAAAAGGAGAGTTCTCCAAAGAACAGATGACGCAATGATTTAATCGATGAACATAGCCAGGTTAAAAGCCAATTGTTTAAAGAAAATGCAGACTGAGGAATGCTAAAGCATATAGTAAAGACACCAAATATGAGAGGAAATAAATCATCATTTACTATGTATTTACATTTCCACAATTATAGCTGTATAAATAACTTACCATTAATATTTATAATCAACACCTGGACAAAGCAAGGGAATTGTTCAAAGGTAGGATGCAGAGTTACTAAGCCTGATACTGAAGAAATAAAGATGATAAAGTCTGGCAGGTGGAAGCAAAACAGGACCGAAGGAAAGTGAAGGGGCATTAATATTCTTATATTCTTATTAGTATTCTTATCTAATATTCATATAGGTGAGGAATCAAGGGGCACATTTATATTTGATGAATTAAAAATGACGTTGCAAATATATTCATAAAGTGACAAAGAAAACTAATGGACAAACTAGATTTGGGAGAATGGATTGGGAGAAGTGGAAAGGAGATTGAAGGAGCCATACCAGCATCAATCACAGTAGAACATATCTAAAGTTGATAATTTAAGAAAAAACAATAGCTTCGTACTTCAGAAGACTGAGCTTAGAAGTAGAGAGAAACAAGAAAGAAATTGTTGCATTTTTGTCATAATTCCTATTTTACTTCTTTTGTCTTCGCTTGAAGCCAAGTACATAAAAATTAGCCAAACTCAGCAGGTAGAGATAACTCAGCTTCCACGAAGAGAGGTAGACCTGGCCAGAGGCAGGGCGGGAGGGTCTGAGGGCTGCGCAGTCCTAGGGCCTGAAGCTCAGCAAAGAGGAAACAACATATTTAGGACATCATCATCACAGGCTTTGGCAGGATTTCCATCTGGCGGCACCCATTCTTTGAAAACACCTCCCTGAGGCTGTCATGAATGAGCCACATAGAGAGAAATCTCAGTGTGATTAATGGAGACCTAGAGTGAAGAAGAGAGTCAAAAGGAACTTGCTGTTTGTGACCAGTTTGTCAGTCCACCACATGAATCCAAGAATTCTTGCTACTCCTGGCTTATGTTCATCTCTGGTTTACACTGGGTAAATTGAGGCCAGAGAGATTAATCATACGTGAATAATCCGAAAGCCAGATATAAGTCGATAAAGGAGGTTACCTTCTTCATTTGATTCTAGACTTGGAGCTCTGTCTCAAGTCTCAATTTCCTGTTTTGAAAGTTTTCCATAATAAATAATGGTCATAATAATGCTTCATTATCTCCTCCTCTTATTAGTAGCTGCCATTATTAGCATCATGCTATAGATGAGTAAAGTGAGGATCAGAGAAATTAAGCAACCCACTAGAGAACACACAGTGAGTAGCAGTCAGGATTGAAACTCAGATTCCTCCAATACTATCGCCCAGATGCCCAAGCAAAACCAATTTGTGGTTCTCTGAGTCTTTAGAAATTCCTAATATAGCTGGATGTGTTGGTGCATGCCTGTTATCCCAGCACTTGGGAGGCTGAGGGAGGAAGATTGCTGGGAGTTCGAGGCCAGCCTGCACTACAAAGTGAGTTCAAGGCCAGCCTGAACTGCATAGTGAAACCCTGTCTCAAAAAGACAAAAAAAGAAAAGGAAAAGAAATTCCTAATATAGTTCCCTAAGACCCCCAAACTACTTTAACAATTATATCATCCACTAGTTCCTTCTTATAGGTCCTATGTATCAGACAAAATATTCACTAGCTTCCTGACTCAGGCCTTGGACCTGGTGTTTCTCATTCATAGAAGTTATTCATTCAGGCCCTCACTGTAGGGGAGAAAGAGGGAAAACAGCCTCAGCAATTAGAGCAGAGTTTCATTCCTAATGGTGCTGTCTGCTGGCATGGGTGATCTTTGGGAAGCGTTCTAAACCTCTTGGAGCCTTCATTTCTTCATGTGTAAGCAGAAGACAATAATTTTTAATCACACTGGACAGTTTGAGAGTTAATGAGCATGTTCTTCTAAATAGACTAACACTACACAGGGCTCCCAGTCTGTGTCCTCCACCCTCAGGCCCTTGATCAAACAGGGAAGACTGGAATTCTTATCATAGTGTATTTTATGAATGGCTTAGTACTTCAAGAAAAACTGTGCATCCTAAGGACAGATCTGTATTCTGTACTTAGATGAGTGCTTGGTGAAAACTAGCATGTTCTTTGCTGAGCAGCCCCTTTTTACCTAGACAATTTTGCACAAAGCATGGGGAATCCATGAACACCGTTATACACAGCTATCTGTGCATTGAACAGAGAGGGCCATATGCTGTGTGCATAGTATGTGAGAAGACAGGGGCTGGTGCAGAGCCACAGGTTGCATGGACAGCAGTGTGACCAGCAGCCTTGCAGTTTGGACAATGTTCCGTTTCGAGCCCATTTGGTAGGATGAGGCTTAATATCACTCAGAAAATGCAACTTCAGTGCCATCTATACTTAATTTTCCCTATCAGTTTAAAGACATTTAAGTTTGAGCTTAAGCTGGAAATACTACTGAAATTCTTCTATTAACCCTTTTTAGTTTGTTCTGGACATCAAACAATACCAATGTGTGCATGTGTGATACAAACACTTTATAAAACTGGAGAGATTAAGTTGATAAATGGCCCATTTCCAAAGACCTTTTCAACTTGATTTAGCTATCTCAGTTCATGAACTTAATTATTTCCATGAGTCTGGTTGCAAACCAAATTGGACAGGAACCGAATCAAACTCAATGATAAGTTTCAATGTTGATATTATAGGGAAATTTGATTAGGTTCTCATCCAATTAGGTTTGCAACCAGAATCATGGCAAAAAATAAGTTTGTGAACTGAGGTACCACTGTATTCTGTTAGCAGAAATGTCATTAATTGAAAAAAATACAACAGAAGGTTGGATAATTAAATCCAAATTAAAATCTTAGACAAGTCAAAACTTTGCAAATTTAAAGGCTAGAATAAAACCACTGTGACATAACAGAAGACATTTAATTTTCTTCCATGCACACAGCTAGACTACACTCTTTGGCTTTGCTTACAATCATCTACTGCCCTGGGAAAGGGTTCTTGTTCTACCCAGGATCTACACTGATCAATCACAGAGGATGCCCTTAATCTATTTGAGCATCATGATTCCCCTGGGAGACATATATCAGCCCCATTTTGAGGCTGCAGAATTGAAGTTCCAAAAAGGTTGAATAAATTACAAAAGTCCCCAAAGCAATGCCTCAAATAGCAAGGAATTTATTCCAATTTCAATAGATTATTTGATCATTAATGTAGAAAATCAAAAATCTTCAACCTGAATCTACTAAGTATAATGGGAGAATTTAGCAGTATTCCTGGAAGCCGTGACTCTAGATCCCAAGATAATCAGTTAGAGATATCATACTATGTTTAATGGCAACACATTATTGTAAAATATCTAGAAATTCATGTAACACAGTATGTACAATCTTTTGTAGAAAAAATATGTAATCATTTATACAAACTAATAAAGTGTGTCATCTTGAGGGTAGTATAATGCTGGTGTGCAAGCTTTTCACTACACATGGAAACAAGAGAGGAAACAAGAGACTGAAACAGAGAGGGAGGGAGGGAGTCATGAACTCTTTAGTATATACAGTTCTGATAGGCAGCAACTAGACCAGCTACTGAAGGGCTCGAACTTCGTGCTGTTAGGCCAAAAGAGGAGAGAGAGGAGCATTCAGGGCACATTTCCATAATGCCTATACATTGCTGGTGCTTCGGTTGTGAAAAGCCCTTTTCAGAGACTAAGGAGCAAACAGAAAGCAAGTACAGTACAAGTGAGTAATTCATAAAAAGGCAGCCTGGAGCCCAAGCCAGTGGTGCCGGGCTGTGATCACAGCTACTTGGAAGGCTGAGGCAGGATGATTGCAAGTTCAAGGCCGACCTGGGCAGATTAGTGAGAGATCCTGTGTCGAAAGAAAATATAAAAACATCTGGGAATGTAGCTTAGTGGAAGGAGGTCCCTGGGCTCACTACCCAGTACCTGGGGGAAAAAAGAAGCCTACTTGATGCTTTATGCTAGACTGAGTACCAAGCCCATCACATCTCCAAGGCCAAGACTCTTGCGGATTGACTGATACATGGGACACACCCAAGACCCCAGGATCCCCCAAGACTGGCAACCACAGAGGACACTTTGAACTCCACAGCCTTGCCTCACCTCAGGTCCTCAGCTTCTACTGTGAACTCCCTTTCTGGCTCAGCTCCCCTGAGGCTATGCTCAAACTTTATCTACACAGAGGGGATCTTCTCTTTTGCAGGGTTAACTGCACGGGTCCCAGAGATCAGTTTCAGGAGCTCTTCTGAGGCCTGTCAGGTCAACTGGTGAGCCCTCTGTCCAAAAACGTTTTGGATAAAAGCATTCACAATAGTCAGTCAAGAAAATCCAGTTGCCATTATGGGTGGGTCCTTCATTGGGGCCCAGTGAAAGTAGAGAGTCTGGGATGCAGCTACAGTCAATATCCTGCTGTGGCCATAGCGCCATGCTCTCATCCAGAAACATGTACATTACAGACCTTTTCCTGATTTCCAGGGAAGAAATGCACATGGCCTCATGGACCATGGAAGACTCTGGAATAAGAAAACCCTGGGCTCACCCCCTGGCCCAGCACCTCACTGGTTGGGAAACAGAAGAGAAGCTACCTGATTCTTACAGTCTATGCATCATGAATTTCAAAAGGAAATAATTGTCTGGAGGAGGTGATATTGCCCATTTAATAGGATCGCATCACTTAATTTTGAGCTCTAATATTTAGACTATTTCCTCAGGTTTTGGAGGTTTTGGTCATTCTGTATTCTTCAGCATGCCATTTCAGCTCTCTGAGACTTAGTTTACTCATTTTAAAAATGAGTTTCAGGGGCCGGTGAGATGGCTCAGCGGCTTAAGCGCCTGCCCGGCAAGCGCGAGGGCCCGAGTTCGACTCCCGGATCCCACATACGAAAAAGGGGCCGGTGATATTGCTCAGCGGCACGGGCACCTGCTGGCGCGCAAGGTCCTGAGGTCGACCCCCCGGTACCCACAAAAAAAAAAAAATGAGTTTCAGGCTTTTTATCTCATCGTGGTTAATAAGACAATAAATTCAAATTCTGCTATGTAAATTGCAAAAGGGAAGGGGCTACCAGGAAGTTGAACAAATGTACTTATGTATGCTGGAGGTGGCACATCCCAATTCCACCTGGACAACAGTGTTGTGTTTGTGACTGCGCCAGACCTCTTCCCAGGTATGTCTTCACCTGGTGGTCTGTGTGCATCCTTTAGAATATTATTTGTACTAAACCAGTGATAGTGGGAACACACACAGACACACACATGCATGATAAAGCATTAATAAAAAGGTCACTATTATCTGCATTAGATTATAAATTTATTTTTCAAAGCTCCCCTTATCTGGCCAAAAATAAAATAGTCATGAAAAAGTCAAGTTTCCATATTATGTAACTTGAATTTTGATGTTAAAAAAAATAGGGCCTGGAGACTCTTTTAAAACTTTTAGAAAGAAAGTCTGTTATTTTCCCACTTTCTTATGATGCAGCAAAGTTAACCTTTAAAAAATTAAAACTTTTCCTCTGGCTTCTGCACAATAGGAAAACTGTAATGAAACCTGATTAAATGACTTTTTAATTGGCAGAGCAATAAATCTGTGAAAATGTATTCTTTCTGCATTATACCATGGCTCTATTGGATCTGGAAATAAATCACTTTGTGTGTCATTGTTTTGTCTTCTTGACATTCTTCTTTTTCACGAATTTACAGAGGTAGAAATGCTTAACGGTGAAGAAAAATACAAAGCCACGTAGGACTCCTGGCATAATGATTTGCCCTTTGGATCAGGTGATGAAATCCCTAAGTTTAATTCAAGCCAGGATTGAAGCATTTCAGAATCTTTTTTCAGTATCCTAAGATGATTATTATAAGACCTGATGGTATTTTGGTGTTAGCTAAGTGCCTCAAAGGGCCAATAAAGGATTAGGGATAGATTTTGTCTGAGGCTGGATGAAGCGACATAAAAACGATGATGGCAAAATGATATCATAATGATTCCTGACGTTTGTGTAGCACTTTCTATGTTACAAATCACCACTTTCATTATCTAATCAAATTCTTTCAACATCTTTCAAATATGAGCCAAGAAAATATCTCTCTTCTTTACTCCATTCCCTTTAGAAACTGAGGCATGGACAATTTTAAGGACTTACGCAAGTCATTGGCAAATGTGCCAAGTGAGTATCATGACTTAGATTGAAATCAAGCTCTCTCTGATTCCAAAGCCCAAGGAGAAGACTCTTATCAAGTTGAATTGATTATTCCCAAATGGAATATGATAACATCAACCTTAAAGTCTTAGTAAGAAGTAAATAACAATGAATGATCAAAATTTCATATTAAAAATTATAGAAGAACCAACAGGTTGGTAGAGCATAAAATATTTGAAGAATAAATTAGAAGCATAAATAATACACAGTCATTACAGCATAGCATTTGCAAGATGGCTGGCTCTAAAGACTGATTCTGGAACATGCTGCATATGATTTTGGTGCATTACTTAACTTTTCTATTCTAAAATGTTTATGATTCTATAAAATCTATAAAATGAGAAAACCAATTTCTACCTCTTGTAGTTACCTGTGAGGATTACAGGAGAAAATGTGTTTATGCATGTATTAGTCCACTTTCCTGTTGCTGAACAAAATATCTGACACATGCAATTTAAATGAAGAGAGGTTATTTGGTCACAGTTTCAGAGAATTCAGTCCATCATGAACTTGCTCCAAGGTAGGATCATCATGGCAGAAGGAGATGGCAGAACAAAGCTGCTCAGTTCATGGACATCAGGAAGCAGGGCAGGGAAGAGTACCAAAGAGGAAGGGGCTAGGACTAGACATGATTGCAAAATCATACCTCCATGACCCACCTAGACATAGCCAAAATAGTGCTTTGTTAATCCTCTAGGCAGTTCCCAAGTTAATGGAGTTGTCAATTAAGTTTAACCATCACAAGTGAACTTATGACAAAGATCATTGTCACAGCACTTAAAGATTTATTCATAGAGTGAATCCCAATGAGTTATCTGTCTCTTCTCTACAATGTGTGATATGTGAAGCCATTGGCTTAGCATTTTTCAGTCACTTAATTATGGATTCATCATGACTAATGGCAATGTCATTTTCCTATACACAGTGGAAAAGACTGTAAATACCAAACCCTGAAAATTTTTATGGGGAATAGGGAGAATACTTTTGGAATGGTTAGTTGGGGCTACATGATGGACATCTTGGTGACAGAATCAGGAACTTGTGATCTATTTTGTGGGCAATAATAATGACAGAAAGTATCGAATAAAAGTATGGCATCTTTCAATTTCAGCTTCAAAATATTGCTCAGACAGCCACCATTAGAGGTAGAAGATCCATTAGAAGTTTGTTTTAGGAATTTATCCTCAGAAAAAGGACAAGTCAGCTGGAAAGACTTAGAATGATACCTCAAAGGGGTCACAGGCCATATAAAGGCTGGACATATCTCAAAGCTAGACTTATTGTAAAATCTTATTTATTTTTTAAAATTGGTGACTTGCCCATCAGACAGAGTGTTATACACAGCCACTATCTTCACATAAGCTTGCATGTGTTTTGAATATTGACTTCAGTGCTTGCTTTTTCTTCTTTCACCCATGTCTAGATGATTAAAATCCGATCTGGTTTTCCAGGGACTTGAATATTAATATCTTATCAATGCCACTTTTTGTGGGTATCATTGGCTCTTTCAATTACCTTGTCATCTTTTTGAGTCTGAAATTCTTTCATAATGGACTCAATTGTCTCCAACCCCTGCACTTTCTTAGTTTCATCTGTAACCCATATCCTTCATCATTTTTCTATGCTCTTAACTCAGGACTTGGATTTTTGTATCCCATTTGTTCTCTCAGTAGTCCTTGATTTCTTTTCAGTACTTCATATTCAAACTGACCTTTTCTTTTTTTTTTTTTTTTGACTTAGATATTTATTGCTTGATGGCATTTATCACCCGTGGATATAGAATCATTTATCCATTATGCCTTCTTTCTTCCCAGTTAAAGTTCACTCAATGTTACCTTTATTTCCTCCTGATTCTACTCTGCTGCAATCTGACTTTTCATTATTATTCTTATCAGTAGTCTGTTATTTATAGAGTGGAAAAATAATATAAGCTCTTTCTAATATAGATGGGGCACAGGCAATGTAACTAGGAATAAGAAATATAAAAAGAAAGGCAGAGGTATGTAAATCAGAGCCAGAGGGCCATTCCTGATTGCTAGAGGAAAAGTGAATTGCAAAGATTTGGAATAGAAAAGTGAGGCTGTAGAAGACAGAGTTATTTCCGTGGTCGGGGGAGGGGCAATTGCTTTCATCTGTTCTGTGTCTTGTGCTGTATTAAATCCTGTAAATGCATCCTCTCATTTAATCTTTACTCTAGATAGGAGGTTATATTAGCCCTGTTTTCTGGGTAAAGGACTGAGGTTAGAGAGGTTCTTTCCAAGGTAATACAGACAATCTGGAGAAGATCTTGCCTCCATGTAAACATGTGGAATGGTCATAGATGATTACTTTTTTACATGTAAAATGGTCATAGATGATTACTTTTCCTGCCATCCCTGTGTTCCCAGGTATGGGACTGCATTATAAGAAATATTCTGATCCAGACAAAGATTTAGGCTCAATCTACCCGTGGATTGCTTTTCGTAGCAGTGAAAACATCAACAGATAATGACATATTCACACAAAGTCAATAAAAACACTCCAACTCATATTTTAATGGTTAAAATCAAAACTGGAGAATTCTTATGTAGAAATATTAAAACTATAAAACTAGACATACAAACATATTTGCAGTTAAATATACAAAACATATAAATCAAATATTAATAGTATTCCTCTCGTATTTTCTTCTTTAAAGTATAATAAATAATTCTGCCCATTTTAAAGTACATATAATCTTCTTGGGAACTTGAAAAAGACTTCAAAGTTAAAAAGGTGGAGGGAAACAAGGTTGAACTTTCTACTATTTGACTTTCTCTAATCTTCATAACTTGATATAGGCAAATGTTTATATGCATATTTTTCTGATTTTCTGACTCCCACAGCACACACAAAAGAGTAAGGAAAAGAAGCAGACATCTTTCATAATTTCATTCCTCAGATATGACTACCATGGACATTTTAAAGCTTTGATAACTTTTTATTGATTATTTTCAATCATTGAAACCAATCTCCGTATACCAGTATTTTAACAACAAACAAGAGTGATCATAGGAAACAGTTTCTCTATAAACACGTATGATTTCCTCCCGTGTGTGTGTTCTATAAACATTGCCACGGTGTTTATCCATATCACCTAATAGATTCCAAAGTTCCCCCTGTACTTATCATATCTTGTTCCCAGACACAGTCCCAAGGTCTGGAATAATATGCAGCCACTCTAAACATACAGTAAAAGATGAAGCCCTGTATGGTTTTTACACCTCAGATTTTTTGAAAAATCAATTAATTGAAACGAGGTTTATAATTGTAGGAAGTTATTTTTACAGTTCCTTGATTCTGAAAATTACCATATGTAGCTCAATACTACCTGCTTTGGTGAGGAAGAAAAGCAGAAATAAAACATGGTTTGTTTGACAGTATTTCTCTGGCACAGTGTCCCATAATTTGTCCATAGTTAAATAATGAAAACAAAAAGTATCAATAATTGGTTGAAATTACATGAACACATCAAGAGTAAAGCCTGCTTATTAAGGAAAGCATTTGTTGATGTTGCCGAAGGACAAATGCACAGAAAGGGTCAAGCTTTTTCTCAAGGGTAAAAAACAAAACAAAACACACATGACCTCAATTATTAAGGAACTTGGGTGCATTTGAGAAAAGGGTACACCTCTATATCCCTTAAAATTGCAAACTTTCCATTTTATTATTTCTAATTTTGATTTGTCTCTAACAATTAAAGCAAAGCATTGACTTTCATTATCTTTTTAACAATAGTTTTAAATCTTTGCATGGTAATATTTGCATGTTACTTAAAATTGTTTTCTGTCATTTTCAAATATGAATGACAATGTGGCTGGGTTTTAGCTACTTTATATTTTTCCCAAAATTTTGAAATATTCTTTTGTTGTCTAATATTTAGAGATATAAGAAATAGAGAAATGTGCCAATAACCTGATTCATTTTTGCAGTAGTTATTTATTAATAGCTTCCTTAATAGTTAAAAGCTTTTTTGTTTGCTTAGTCTTATTTTGGTTTAGCTTTTACATCACCTACCTCCTAGCATATTCCAAAATGTGTATTCTTTAATATGCTGCTTTCTGTGTTTGTTTTTGAGCTTTTTCTTATGCTATGTATTTCCTTTTTAACCTCAGATCTCAGAAAACAATATCAGTGAATTTTCTTCTCTTTTAATTATTCTTGTATTTTCCCAAAAGAACAATTCATTTTTAGTTCATTTCCCACTATCTATTTTCCATATTTCTAATTTTCTCCTTTATTGCTTTTCTCTAGATAAAAATAAAACACTTCTATATTTTATGGTTTGGTGTTCTTTTAGAAAGGCCTTGTGCCCCAAAGTTAATTAAATAACTAAAAGCATAAAAAATTGGTTCTCTTTATAAATTATTTCAGAAGCAAAATACCCGCAAGTCTTGATGAAAGTACTTTTGTTACCTTACTCTTCCATATATTTTAAGACTTTTATGTTATTTCTTCAGATAATGTATTTAATCACAATTACCCATTCAATTGAAGATTTTAATTTAATTTGTTCATTTTTTAAAAGTATGATATCTACGCAACCCAGAACTGTTCATATAAAAAGGCAAGTCACTTTTCAATACCCAGTGAACTCATGGATACCCAGGTTATATCCTGCTCTGGGTGCCAACCTCTGTCTAGTTGAGTGTCAATTCTTTTCCCTTCTGAGTTAAAGATCACATTTTCTTTTCATCTCATAGTCCAGTAAATGTCAAGAAAAGTTTTCACTTCTGAGGTCATCTCGGATAAAATGTAATATTTTCCTCTCCTACTAGTCTTCTTAAAATGGAATATATTACTGCTAGCACATGCAAATCCCTATCCCAATTCCTAGGTTTATTGTTTCTGCTTTTATACTTTCTGAATAGGCTGACATCAGCTGGAGAACATAGAAGGAAACCAAACACAAATAAAAATAATCCAGATGTTTGTTACAAATCATATTGTGCCTTTGAAATTTACCAAAGTGTGACAAAAAGCTTTTCTGGTCATTTTAATGTAGGTCAGTTGTAAAGCAACATTTTAAAAAATTTCTGCCTGAATTCAGAACAAACTGAAGCAACATCAAAACTAGACATACTGAGACTAAAACTCACTTATTTAAATATAAAATTGGTGAAAATTTGGATTGAAGTTTATGGCCAAATGGAAATGCTATTATTTTACCTTGAATTAGATAGACCTGCCCCCTGGGTGGAGAGGAAAAATCTCAGGTGTTCATTTGGTGATGCTTCCATAAAGCCTAAGGCAGATGGAAGAAAAGAACCCGTGTTTCCACACAGAGGAGCGAGTAGAAGGCACTGATCATCTTTCATTCTAAAAGAGATCCCTCTTAGAAACAGGCAGAGAGCAGGATAAATGTTTCTACCCTGGCAGGCAAATGTTCCCTCTCTTTGCACTTGGCACTGTTTGGCGAGTCCACCAATTGCACAAGTTCAGTTCCCCACAGAACAATAAAGATTGAGTTGGTCAGGTTTCAAAACTGTATGTGATTTCTTTTCCTGTGTCTTTCATATTTTAAAAGACTTTCTATTTTATTCCTCTCATACACATGCTCACTTTGGCAGCACATATATTAAAATTATTCTTCTCATACTTTTCCAGATTTTCTACTAGGAATATACTGATTAGAATAAGAAAACAGTAATACTGAATAAATAAATGTTGGCTTTAAGAATGATGCCTATTCTTAAATTCAGTAAGCCTCTTTGCTTACTGAATGCTATCTTCCGCACATTAGTCTAGTTGGGGTGCTGCTATAAAAAAAAATTCCTGGTCTGGTTGTTTTAAACAACGGACATCTATTTTCTCACAGGTCTGGATGGTAGAAGTCCATGATCTGGTGCCTACATATTGGATTTCTTCATGGCCTCTTCTTGGCTTGTGAAGCCACTTTCTTCTGGTGTTCTCACTTGGCTTTTCCTCTTTCCTCTGCAGAATGAACAAAGAATGAGAAAGCAAATGGTTCTAAAGGTAGTAGCATGCAATCCTGATGGACATGGTCTCTGGAGTTTAACAACTACACACACTATGGCGTCGAACAGAGCTAGACTTCTGCAATCTCTCTAGACGTAACTGTTTATACAGACAGGTAAAACAATGACCCCTCTCCCAGCCCCATGCTATGATGGACTTAAAGGAACTGTTGGGATTTTTCAGAGAGCTGTGATGATATGTGCCTTTGCAGATGAAATGCTTGGGAAGAAATGAAAATTTTTGTCAGATCACTGCTCAGTGACCCAAGTGAAAGTAGTGAGAAGTTGGTTGGAAATGTGGATCTATAGTTAAAGAGGCAGTTGTAAAGTTGTAGTTCCTGTTTTTATCTATATAACAGTAATAAAAAACACATTGAGAGTGAGTGTTACAGCCAAATGAGAGAGTAAAGGAGGAGGAGGAAGAGTGAAAAGGGGAAGAGAGAAAGAAAGAGGGGGCGAGAGAGAGAAGGGAGAAAATTAGGAAGAGGGAAAGATGGAGAGGGAGAGAAAAAAGAAGAGAAATAGGGGCAAAATATAGAAAAAAAAGTCATAGGAGTGTCCTACAAGGAAGGACAAAGAAAGAGTAAAAGTGAATTTGAAAAAGATCAAGAAGAAATAATTCCAATTGCATAACAAGAACCAATATTATGAATGCACAAGGAAGATGTCAAACTGGGAAATCACTGGCCTAGGCAGGGAACAACGCATGAAAACCCTCTGAGAAAGAGTTTTTGCACAAGGGATAGCAAAGAATCTCATGCAAGAGTTCCAAAAGCCTAAATTGTTTTTCTCAGAGCTTTGTTAATAAAGGAAAAGAAGAATAAGGTGAAAAATAGCACATTTATAAACTGACACACACCAAAAAAAACCCCACCTGAGTATGTGAAAGCTTGAATTTCCCATCAAATGGCAATTTTTATTTTCTGACAAAATTTGTTGGTATCTTATTTTGGGAACATTGTCTCAAGAGTGTAATGAAGGGCAAGCTATGTACCCAGTTAGGATAATGAAAAATTGGTGTTCTATTTGTAGACACTATGATTCAGGGGATTTGGTGCTCATCAACACAACTGCATGCCAGAAGTCTGACAAATCCACAAAATTCATTTCTTCCAGAGATAAGCCTTTCCTATTTTGTAGAAATCTTTTTCTATTCTGATTCCAACACTTTCTGTTATGGTCCAACAGGGAGAGTTGGTTTCAGGTATGACTCAGCAGGATTTCTCTTTTGAACCAAATTATCCTGAAACATGAAGATTGGAAATAGTTCTACCCGTATTGTCTGTAAGAGATGAACAAATAAAATGAATATTGTTTGACAGAGAGTAGAAAGTGAGGCACAACCAGAAAAGACCACACTGAGAAGGTATGTTAACCATGTGCTTGATGTCTTTTTGAATGAGTCCCAGCGGACGTTACATAGTGATAGATTGAAGAGTCTGCACTAGAATTTGGGACTCAATATTTTGTCAGCTACTGTTTCTTAAGTATCTACACTGTATCAAGTATTTTTCATGCAATCCTTGTCCCATCAAATAACACTAACACCACTTTTCTCCTCATTGCATTGATGACCCTTAAGTAAAATATCTAAGGACTCAAACAATTGAATAGAATAATTAGGATTTGAGGTTAGATCTGTTCTATACCAATACCTGCTCACTATATCATGCTTTATTTCCCTAAAGAGTCTGCTTTTCAAAGAATCTATGGATCTCATATGTATTTTTCAAAACATTCATGGAATTTTTTGTTGTGTTAATTTTCTTGCATGATTTTATGAGAAACCATGGGGAATTTTACTAAAATAAGGTTTAGTTACAATTTGAAACAAATCTTGAAGCCACTGGGCAAATACTTTTTTAGATTCTTCAGAATAATGGAATTCCACTTTTTTGAAGTGAATTTAATGATATTTTATTGTTTTTATTTGTTTGTTTAATTTTGTAATTGTCAAAATCTATAGTATATTGTATTTAGGAACTGAAAATTGTCAGCAGGTTAAGTCAAAACAATATTTTATAACCACCATATTCATTTATTTATTTTTATTAAGTTTATTGGTACAGTTTAGATATACATAATGATGACATTTATCATAGGGATACATAGTATGTCTCAGTTCCTCTTTTTATTTTTTCCCATTTCCCGCTCCTCCCCTGAACACTTCTTCCCCTCATTTACAAAGCTTTGTTTCCATTTTATCCTTTTTATTTCTCATTTTTTTCTTTTCTCTTCCTTCCTCCCCCTCCATCCCATTCCCCTTTCCTTTTAAACATTTTCTTCCTATTTCACAATATCTATTATACATTTTGGTTCTTATTTACACTTTGAGTTTCTCACACCAGAGAAACAATGCAATATTTACACATGTCTGCCTGAGTTATTTCACTTAAGAGTGTCATCTCAAGATACAGCCATTTAGCTATAAACATCTCAAGTTTATCCTTCTTTGTGTAGTACAATGTACTACTCTTCAATGTACTACTCCATTTAAAAAAAATGCATCTTCTTTATCCATTTCTCTATTGATGGGCATGGAAATCAGTGTGGAGAATCCTCAAAAAACTAGGACTAGAGATTCCATTTGACTCAGCTATTCTGCTTTTGGTTATCTTCCCAGAAGAATTAAAATCATCATACCACAGTGATATATGCACACACATATTTATAGCAGCACAGTTTGTAATAGCTAAATATTGGAAACAACCCAAACCACCATATTTAGAAAGTGACAAGGGGCCTATTGGACGGAGGTTTCCACCTGTTGATAACCTTAATAAGATTGTGTAATTTGTTGGTGATGAAAAAAAATTCCCTCAGAAATCCATTCCTATGATCATTTTTTCCTGAGTCTGCTGACAATATTAAAACAAGTGTCATTCTCTGACTGCCCTCATACATTTCTGGAGTCACTCATAGTAACATTTGTCTCAAATTTCTATTTCAGCCAGTCAGCATAATCTATAACATAATGCCTGTCAGCGTCCACAGTGCTTATATAACGGGTACTCATTATGTGTTTCTCTAGTGGAAATAATTGAAGCAATATAGTGTATAGAAGCCAAATACATATATAAACAAGAATACAAGAGTCCACCCAAAAAGTAAGTTTCATTGAAGTTAGTCTTGGGCCTACTTGCTAAAACACTATTTGCTTTACATGTACATCTCTGATTTTTTGTGGTTGTTTTCTTATTGTCTGCTTCCTTTATTTCTTCTTTTCCTTTCTCTTTTCATTTATCTATTGTTTCATTTTTTACTTATTCCCTTTCATTTCATTCTTCAATAATGCAAAATCTTCTAACTTTTATTGAACACCTATTTTATTAATTTTATGTACTGTCTAGCCCAATTTTGAAATACAGTAGTTTTCTGTTTTGATGAGAAGAACAACTTGGTCAAAAATGTATGTACCTTACTCAAGATCACATAGCTCATAAGTGGCAGAGGCATTCAAGCCCTAAATCAAAGCCATGTGTCTATAGATATGAGGGAAATAAATATAGATGTAAAAGTGTTCCCTTCCTTATAAAGTAAGCTGAATGGTGATCTATGCCAATGTGGACTCTAGAATCTTCCTTGTGCCTCAGGCCATTTTATCTCTTTCTGTTTAGCTGAGTCTCACTGCTAGGCCATAAAGACCGAACATTTCCCTGTGGCTCATTAGATATGAAGAAATTTAAGAAGAGATCATAAATGGTTTTATTCCCCTTAGCAAAAACGCATCATGCTACCATAGAAATCGCAAGGGCTAGTAGTAAAATAGTACCAAGAAATACTGTTTTGTCTTTACTTAATCACCGTCCTTCTTCTAGTGGATTAGACACTCCTTAGAAGGAATTAGGTTGATCCTGTAGGCCCATTGGCAGGTATCCTGACTTCTGTTTATACCCAAGTCTCAGGGATGGATGTATGGTTCTGTAACTAATTAATTCAATGAATACATAGTATGTGCCACATAAATCTGTCTTTTTCATTCACTGGCACTTATGGTTTCTGGAAAAAGATTAGGTCTTGCCAGGTAATATAAAAATGCATTTGTAGAAGTCCTATCCTCCACTATTTCAAACTATTTCAATGGTTTTTGAAGCCTCTATATCTTAGAGTTAAATAATATTTGTTCAGAATTCCTTGTGTTAGTGTTTGTATATTCCTGGTCAAACTGTGATAATTGAATATATGATGTCAGAAACAAGGAGTTTTCTAACAAAATATATCTCTCTGATGCTTTGTCCTAAAGGGTAGTATCTTAGCTACATTTTGTGTTGGTGAAACAAAGTACCCGAAACCCGAAGTTAAAGGAGAAAAAGTTTATTTCAGCTCACAGTTTGTAGGTGTTTCAGTCCATAGTCAGCAGGCTGCAAGGCAGGGAGGCACGGCAGAGGGGTATTGCAGAGGAGAAACAGTCTGTGGCAGGCAGAAGGCAGCAAGCAGCAGCAACTTCCTCCTGTCCCTTAATATTCTATCCAGGTTGTTAGGCTATTGATTAGTGTCATCCACGCCCAGGGTGGGGCACCGTTAATCGCAGCACTCTTACTCCCAACATCACACACTTAGTCACAGTATCACACACCCTAAATCCAGCTACTTCTGAAAACCCCATCTGAGACCACATAAGGCTTTGGGAGAACATCTAAATACAGCTCATAACAGGTAGCGAAGAAATGAATGTTACAGGCTGGAAAAATGGTGAGCAGATTACTTGGAGACAAACAACTTATAGTTCTCATACAAGAAATGATAAAACAGAATACTAGTTCAGTGTGCTGGGAGTTACCGATTGTACCAAAATATTTAAGAGATAAATTAATTCAGGAAAAATTCAACAGGTTTGCAAGCAGAAATAAAAAAGAAAACTCTGGAAATTCAAGACATTATACTGGAAGAAAAACCAATTTCTTATAGATTTAAAACAAAAGTGAAAAAGATTGTAAAAGCTGTTGAAAAACATAAGCAAGTAAGAATCCAGTCCTTCAACAAAGATCAGATTAAATATGTACACTTCTCATTTAATATGACAGTTTAAAAGTCACCATTAACCTAAATGGGAGAGAAAAAGAGGTGGAGGAAATAGAGCTACAGGTGAAGAATAAAAAGGGTGAAAGAAAGTGTGAAAACTATGCATAGGAAAAGGGTTTAGGTATGACTTAGACAACTCCATGTGGAACCACCTGGAAGCCAAGATATTAGAAACCTACTAAGTTTTGAAGAAAAATATGCCTGATGACAAATGTCTTGAAGAGTTGGAAGAAAAAGAAATCTTTAGAACTGTGTTTTCCTCTGGATAATGCATGCCTGAATCCAGTCTGTGCAGGAGAACAGAGAAGTAAGGTCAGAGACAGAGAGGGGCAGCGGAGGCTGGTGGCCTGTGACTATCTCATCTCCACCTAGAGTTCGCATGCTGTTCCACTCACAAGTCAAATGATTTCCCATCCTCAAGACCTTCACAATGTCCAACCAGCATGATCCCATACCTATTGTGGACTGGGGTCTATTGTGGATATTTTGGTGTTCTGCTTTTTGAGGAAAATATTTTATAGTGGTCATCCTGGACTGACTTCAATCTTGTTTTTTGTGATATGTGTGGTAGTGTGTGGGAGTAAATAACTTATATTTTTAGTTCATGGGCTGCTGGATTGAGAGCTGCCACACCTAGGTCTGATGGTAAGACTATATTTAACCCAGAAATACTGAACTTTCAGCTAAATATAGAGAACAAACGGAACTTTCAGATTTCTTCATTGGAGAAGAGCTAGGTGTGTTTAATGATTGCAGGAAATATGTTTTGGTGCTCTCCATGGCCCTCATCTCCTGACATACAAACCCTTGTACAGTTTCCTTCCATGGAGTGCGAACAGGAGCTATGACTTGCTTCTAAGCAATAGACCAATAGGAATCACTCATCCTCAATAGCAAAGATGATAAAAGGTCACTTCCAGGGCCGGTGAGATAGCTCAGCAGCATAAGCGCCTGCCTGGCAAGCACGAAGTCCTGAGTTTGACTCCCAGAACCCACATAAAGGAAAAAATGGGCCGGTGATCTCACTCAGCGGCACAAGTGCCTGCTGGGAAGTGCGAGGTCCTGCGTTTGATTCCTGGTACCCACATAAAAAAAAAAAGTCACTTCCAGTGCATTATATTGCAATAACAATGAGATATGATTGTGTCACATTATAGAAGATCATCTTCTTAGCAGGCACACTCTATTAGAATCTCTTTCTCTCTCTCTCTCCCTCTCTCCTCACTTCTGACTTGAAATAAGAATATGACACTTATACATGCAAGAGAGGAATTACACTGTTGCTCAAGAGAGCTAGAAAATGAGCCTTTCCTTGCTGTGCTTCCCTTCCAGGAGAATACAATCCTGGTCCACTATTTGCAGGCTTGTCAAACCTTAAGCCTAGAACTCACCTAGGCCACACTTGGGCTCTTAACCCCTAGAAATGTTAGGTAGTTGATTTAAAGTGCTGTGAGTATCATGATTTGATACGTAGTAACAGAAAGCTAATATAATTAGGCTTGGCTATTTGGTGACTAGAAGGAGAGATAATGGTTAAAGAGATGACCTGCAGATCACCAATAATTCATTGGCTTTTTTTCATGGCTTTTAGAATTATTATTGGGAAGAGATTCCACCCTTTCCCTTTCATCAAAGTAGTGCCATGTGACTCGTTCTGGCCATTGGAATATTCCTGGAAGTTATATATAAACCACTTCTGGGTTGATTTTTATGGTTCTGGTCTTTATGTACCCCATTCCTTGAACATGACCTCTTCCTTTGGGTCACATGTACTAATGATGGTAGAATTTCAAGAAGGAAGGACCTTGTATCCTGGAAATACTGCATGAGGAAGAGACAGTTCCCCACCCACTGTTTTAGTATTTGAAAAGCAAAGTGAGAGAACTTGTATGTGTTAGCCCAGTGATATTTAGGGTTTGTCATTATAAAATTGATCTATTCTGACTAAAACCATAGGAGGAAAGTACTTTTATTGTATCTGGAATAAATTTTATGATACTTAAATTTTATGTGTGTGTGTGTGTATATATATATATATATATATATATATATAGAATATATTATATATTATATATATTATTATATATATAATTACATATATCAGTGTATTTTATCTCTGAATCTAAACAAACATTTTTAAAAAATTAGGATCTACTTACCACTAAAATCATGACTACACAGATGGAACCAATGAATGAATCAAGCCAGGCTATGCTATGTCTATGTTCTGGAGTTCGATATGTATATTCCAAGGTGATAGCAACATATCTATTGTTATCATACCATGCAACTGAAAATAAGTAAAGACCCTTGCCAACTAACAGTTTTAAACTTAAAGCCTCGTTCCCAGAAAGTAAGTGGTGTTTGACCTTGGCCATGTGACTTAGCCTCTGCTTCTCATTTTAGCTATCTTGTAAATTTGCATGGTATTTGCAATGTAGAACTGTTGTCAGGGGACACTGACATGGAAAATACCCAGCAAGAAAGTTTATTGTCACTTAGCAGGTGATCTATAACATGCTTGATCTCCTCCCTTTCCCTCTTTGCCATTGTGTGTTATGTCTAGCAGATAATGGATAACATTCACTAGGTATGATTTTTTCAGGACATTATTAATGGAAATGACATATCAAAACATTAGGACTACCATTTTCGCAACTACTTGCTGAAGCTGTCCCTTACTTTATTTTTTATGACACTGACTTCAAAGATTTGTAGCAAGCAAGGATTATATTTACTTTGAAATTCTTGCAATGCTTTTATTATAAAAGCAAACTGACAAAACTATGCATTTGGTACGATTATATTATTACAAAATTCTCCAAAGCCCTTTGTGCTCACATTTCTAACTAGAGGAAAAAATGATGAAAATAGAGCTTTTGCAATTGGGACAGAGGTCAACAGTTCCAAGGAGCAGGGAGGGAGGGGTTGGGTAGTGGATGAAAAGGAAAGACAATAGAGAAAAAAGAATTAAGATATATTAGGTACATGTACCAATTCCCTATGACAATTGTAACCATTGTGTACTGTAAACGTGTAGTACTAATAAAAAGTTTCTGTGAATCTTTAGTAATAGTTACATCTCTGTGTCTGTGTGCACATGGCCTTGTACTTGAAAGTAAATAATTCAAGAGCTGAAAAAAAAGACTGAAAAGTTTGTAGTAAGGGATCTTTGGAATTTAATTAAACAATTTTCCTGCTTACCGTTTTCTCCACACACTCCAGGTACACACAGCCTTTATTCTTTAAGTTTACCTTCTGCTCTGTTCATGCCTCATGCCCTTCCTCAGTATATTCTCCTCATTATTCAAAATTCATCTCCTTTGTCCTGAGTTAGAAGCCTCACCTTATGATGTCTTCCTTCATTCACTGAACTGTGGTTCTGTGTGTTGCGGTGGTAGAGGATTAAACTGGCCTGGACATGTGGCATTTTGATTCTGAGGCTCTAAGTCCATAGCAAAAATATCCCAACCGTATGGAAGATATAAGGGGAGGCAAAAGTCAAACACAAGGTATAAAAGACAGGAAAATGACAATGAAAGTGTCCCCACATGCCTGTACCAAAGTGGTCAAATGTGAGCCTAAAGTTTGAGTTCCGAGAGACAAGACCTCATGAAATGGAGAAAGACAAAGACAGTATTTTTATAAGCCTACTGGTGAGTATTTCCTGAGAGTGGCAAATGTCGCTCTACCATTCAGCACAGGCTGTCTTCTGTATTTATAAGACCTCATTGTTTCTATTCATAGACTAATAAGGACATCAGCCTACACGGCCTGAAGAATTATGTCTGGGTAGCTGAAGAACAGTGTTCTAGATCTGGCTTCATAATTTATCAGCTGTTATCTTCGTCATGCAGCTGAACTGCCTTTGAGCATCATTTTAATGAAAGAACAGGAGGTCAAGTAATGCTTATCTCTTGAAAGGAAGGGCAAGTCAATGAGATAATGTAGGAAAAAGTTTGCAAACTCAAAAGTCCTGGTGAAATCCCAGAGAACATTATTGTCTGTGCTATAAAATTGAGCACAATTGGATGCTACTTGTTAACTCTATTATTGATATGAAATGCTAGGTTTTCAACATATACTAAAAGCTTTTTGATGGGAAGGATCTGTGCATCATATTACTAAGCTATGCTTTAAGGATAGGGCTAGAGTTATGTTATTTATTCGACATGCATTTGTTTGATGTTCAGCAAATGATTGCTTGTCCTTCTGCACAACATTTGGCAATCTTCTGGCTTCTCCTTTATGTGTTGTAAGAAACAGAAACCTTTATAAATGATCATTACTCAGAGTGATACTAAGTTGACAGGGTAAAAAACATCAGTTATCTCTGCAAGAAATACCTAAATTCCCACACTAGCTTGGCCAGGCACAACATTTTTGAGTAAGTTGCTCAGCTAGTCTGTTCCTGCTTCTTCACCTGTAGAATGGAGATAAGAATAGGTCGCTCAGGGGGTTTTCAAAAGGCCAAATGATTTAGTGTGTGTAAAGTGCATAACACACAGTTTTGCTTAGGATGAAAGAGCTGATCGATGAAGGATGATTCTTTCTTTTTCTCTTTTGCTACCTTTGCCTCTCCCCTGGAAGGATGTGTGTGTGGTGGTCTCCTCCTGTGGGCACTGGTGTTCTGACTGTTTTTATGGCTATGGCTAAGTTTAAGGATTTTAGGTATAAACCAGATAACTCCTAGGTAGTATCTGGCAAGGAAGGTTTTCATTTTTATTTAAGTTAATATATTTCACAAGAACGATAGCCTTAGATGTCCCTGCTTGATAATCCCCACACCATCAGCCTACCTGTAGATGAAAGCACTTTCTCTGTTTCATAACAAGAGCAAGGCTGTTTGATGTCACTTTGAAAAGTTTTAAAGAAGAACATAGAAGGAAACCTAAAAGTAAAATAACAGAAACAGCTTCAGAGGAGAACAATACTTCGTTTCTGTTCACAGGAAACTTCACCACTCAAATGCATTCACTTTTCATAAAGCACCTCCTCGATTTCAGCCCAAACACTGAAAACAGAGCCCATTAAGTCAGAACAAAAACACTTTTGAAAACATCTTTAGAAAAACACAGTTTTGGCATGAAGGGATAAGAATCAAGAAGGATGAAAAAAATCAAAGCGAAATTCAGATTGAGGAAGGCAAGTTCTCAGGTAGTTAGTTATTTGTGAAACTTGCAAAGTAGCAATCAAAGGGGGAGACTATACCCATCAGCACATATTGTTCCATAATATCCCTGATTACTCTTTCAAATATTTAAAGAGTTGTGCAATTATAGGGCCGTGGGATCCTATTTCATAGAAAAGGGAAGACATAGATTTGACTGCAGTTAAGGTATTTATCAAGAGTCTTTCTCCATTTCTCTTTACTGTGTCAAACCCTCCCTCCTTTTATGGCCTCTTGCCATGTCCCACTGCATCAATAAAGAATTCCCTGGATATTGTGCCTGGCATGTATCCTCCCTCTTTCAAAGTCTGGCAGGAGTTAGTCTCAGTTCTATGAACTCGTTAGACCACCAGCTCTGGGAGCCAGACTCCCTGGATTGAATCCTGTCTCTGGCACTTGCTAATTGTAAAATCTTGCACAACGTTGTTTAAATTCTTTGTGCATGCATTTTGTCATCTACTGTTAGTACTTTTTATTGTGAATATAATATTTTCTAACTGATAATGGTCACATAAGTTAAGGGTTGCAACTTTCTTCAAACAGTACCAAAAATATGGTTAGTACAACACACTTAGTTACTTAGGCATTAGTTATGATGAGCTAATGTCCCTTCCCCAATTGATAGTTCCACCCCTAGAGCAGATGAAGCTTGCTTTATCTCTCTCTCTCTTCTCTCTCTGCTCTCTCTCTCTCTCTGTCCTCTTTCTCCCCTCCTTTCCTCTTCTCTCCTCCCCCTCCCCTTTTGCAGTACTGAGAATTGAACCCAAACACTTGCACATGCTAGGTAAGTCCTCTACCACTGAACTGACCAATCTTTCTAAAAGCAAATTTACCTTAGCTACTTCAACTCATCTTTAGAAAAACATAAAGTGGTACAAAACAGGGCCCGCCTCCTACTCAGATTGATATCACGAAGCTGGAATCTATGAATATGTTACCTTCCATGGCAACACAGGACTAGTATGATCTTGGATTATCCAGTCTAAGTAAATGTATTCCTAAAATGGGAGAACATTTTTTACATATAGTGAAAGAGAGAATAATAATGGAAAAGGGTCAAAGAGATGGAATACTGCTAACTTTGGTGGTGGAGGAGATGTGCTTGTAAACCACGGTATGAGCAGCATCTGAGAGCTGGACTGTCTCACAGAGCCTCCAGAAGGGATGCAGTCCTGTGGACACCTTGCTTTTAGTCTCATGAAACCCAGGATAAAGACCTGTGAAGAAATATATTTTTTTAACCACCAGGTGTATGGTGATTCACTATGGCAATCCTAGGAAATGAATTCATTTGCTATGCAAAGCCTTTTTGTTTGATGTTTCCCTTCCTCTCCACCTACCTTAGGGCCTCAAAGGACAAGATCGGAAGACAGGTCCAAGGCCACTGGTCAACTGTCTTCGTGTGGGGGCCAGACTCACACAAATCTGGTGGTACATTTCCAGAAAGAGACGCAGAAATTATCTGATATTGGGTGCATATTTGATGCAGAATGACGGGAATGGGAAGGAGAAGGTATAATAGGCAGAATTTTAAGATGCCTTCTGATACTCCTTTGGTGTAAATACCCTTACATCCATTAAATATGGCAGAACATTACTTCCATGATTATGGTTCATTATATGGCAAAAGGAATTCTTTCAGTTATAATTAAGCTCCAAAATCAGTTAACCTTAGATGAGGAGATTATTTGAGTACAACTGGCTTTATCAGGTGTCCTAGGAGTTGAGGATGTATTGGGGGAAAAGAAAATTTGTGAAGCAAATATTACAGTGATGGCATTCAAACAACAAATAAAAATAATTTTAAAATATTTCTTTGTGTATGTGTGCATGTTTCGACATGCAGGGTGGCTGGATGAATGGGTGTATAAAGCATGTCAGATGGTGAAAAATGGTCTAGAGAAATAAAGGGGAAAAGGGAATAGGGAATGCCAGAGCTGGAACAGAGAAATCAGGTTTTAATTATAAATGATGGTCTAGAAAGATCTTACTGGAGGATGGCACTTGACCAAGGCTGGATGGAAAAAAGAGTATGCAAGCTAGGAGATGTTCCAGGGGAAGAGCTCAGCAGGCAGAGAGAAGATCTCTAAGGCCCCAAGTGAGCCTCCTAGTATTCATAAGGAACAGCAAGTGGGCAACTATGGCTGGAGTACATTTTGCCAACAACCAGAGAGAGGTTAGCAGAGATGGGATTAGCAAAGCAGACCACTGTCAGGAGCTGGGCTCTTGCTCTGCTAGATTTAAGAGTCAGTCATTGTCGGTAAGCAAGGAGGGACATGGTCCAACCTATACTTCATGGCATTGTTCTGGACACTGTGATATGTATTCACATAGGAGAATGGGGTCAGAACCACTGAGACAAGGTAAGAGAATGGGGAGGTATTTTCAAATAGTACTAGAAATGTTAAAACTTCAAGCAGAGGTTTTAAACAAAATATTTGTTTTGGAAATCAAAATCTGTTTTCCCCAATGAATAATTTAATGCACTTCATGTAACTGAATTAAAGGATTTTTTTTTGCCTTCTCCTGAAATAATACAGGTAATAGATCTTTCTTCTTCCAAGCTCTTTGTAAATCATCTGAAATGCAGTCAGTGTTTAAAGCTGGATTAAAATGCTGGGTGCTTTATCCTCTGTTAAAAATTGCTTTGTTCAAAACGTGACTACAGGGTAGATGAAGGATCAGGATGATTTGGGAAAGAAAATACAATATTTGCAAAAGAATTGAATGATAAATTACTGAGCAGTCCTAAAATGCCAACTTCACATCTCCAATCTCTTTGCCTTGACTAGGCAGCATGCAAAATTAACTACTTCTTTTTTGGGTATTTGGGCAGCAGAGTCTGAAATATAGAAATGGCCCAGGCACCTCTGTCTCTAGAGAGTACCCTTGAACTGCAAATTTCAGAAAGGAAGAACACTGATACTCAGACCCTTTCCCTCACTGATGGCAGTAAGAAAGAAAGAAAAATCCTTATTTTCTTTGTTTAGCATCTAACCATTAAGCATTTCTTGAGAGTCTATGATATGTCAGACACAACTCTAGGCACTGTGGTAATGTGGGTTTGAGTCATGACACTGTTGTCTGATAGCTATGTGTCCTCAGGAAAGTTTTAATCCAGTCTGCCATCATTTTTTTTTTAAATTTAAAGTCAGTTAGAGGCAATCGCTGACCATACAGCAGAGCAATTTAGACTCTCCCGCCTGAACCCTGAATTAAATTTATAGAAATTCTGGTGAAATAATGTAAGTATTTTTAATATATTAAAATCAGATTTTAAGTTGAAAGTTTTTAAACTACAAAGCAGTTTTCTACATGAACACATGTTTAAGTCCGACTTCAAAATAAATAAAGCAAAATGTGTGTGAAAGAAATATGGAGGTTACTTAAATTTAGAATAGAGACCATCTGATACCACAGCCAATCATAAGGGCATCAGTTCCCACTAACAGCCAGAATGGCCTTAGTTAAAGGTAACAATTCAGATAATAAAGAAGAACCATAATTTTAAAACAATGAAAATGTATAAACTTGTCTAAGTACATCTGCTAAAATAGTGTCTCACATTGAATTCACAAACAACCAAATGCAGCTTAATATTATTTACGAGAGATTTCTATAAGATAAAACAGTGAAGTTTAAAATAAAAGAGGAAAAAGAGTATCTCAAAATATTAACCAAAAACAAATTAGTGAAATAACATTTATATTTGATAAGATATATTTAAGACAAACGTTTCTTTTAAGTTTTGTTGGTGATATTTTATGCTGAAAATTATTTTATCTATCTGACCCCAGAGAAAAATGAAAATTATAGGAATGTTTTGGAAAAAATAGTAATTTTTAAAAATATACCTGCCCCAGAATTTTAACAAACATCCCAAAACAATGACAATGGGAAATATTTGAAAGGAGTCATTACCAATAGATCTTTCTGCCTCAGCCTCCCAGAATGCTGGGATTACAACTTGTGTTACTATACCTGGCTAGCAGTAGAAAAACTAATGAACTCATGTGGGAGACCAGAGGTGAATTAAGGCCTAATAGGCCTCCTCTGTGAGCACAAAGGAGAAAGGCAGCACACAGGGATGATGGCACATTGCAGGTTCCAGGGAAACTTTTATACAGCTGAGATTAAGTTGTTTAATCATGTACTAATGGACAAGATGAGGCGGATGAATCTTGTTTTACTTTAATTGCTCATACCCATGTTTGAGTGAATAAAAGGAGAATGAGCCAGAGGCTCAGGGCTCCTCTGCCAACAAGAGGCAAGAGCCTCCTGGCTGCCCAAGTGTTAAAGTGACTCTGTGTCTCTTCATCATTGATCCCCTGGTCAGGGGAACAAAGTAGCAGGGCTAGGTCCCTATAAGTGCTTCCTTGGGTGGGTAAAGCTTGGAGGTATGGGCCGGTTCCCCACGGGTGGCACCTGGGCAGGAACCTGGGACCAGGGTGGGCCTAGTCAGTCTGCTACAGACTCATTTAATAAAACACTGTATAAACCTTCTTTTTAATTGCAAGACAACCTTAACAAATACTAAAGAATTTATAAGTTATATATAGTTCATCCTTTGAATACAATGAAATAAAGTTAGAAATACATATCCCTCCCAAAATAGATTTTGAACACAGTGTGTTTTGTATTGTTTCTTACTTTTTAAAAATGAGATGGTAAATTAGTTGGGACCACACAAAAGGAGACAGAGAGGTGGCTGGGGACCACCAAGTTTACTAATTATGTTCACAGTCCTAGGGACAGGAGGCAAAACATGCCCTGTGGGTCACGTGGGAAAGATTCCTGTGTGATCAGGAAGTAGAAGATGGAAGTGAGGGAGACCACTGCGCTGGGCCTCCCCCCCACACCCTTGGCTTCCACATGCTGAGGTCCGAGGATCACCTTGCCTTTCAGAGGTGAGAGGGTCCTGAGGTTTGCACTCCCCAGGAAGGGAATTAAGCCCTTAAAGGGGGCTGAGAGACCAGGGTTTTCTCCTTCTACCACATGAGGACACAGCTTGGGAGGCACCATTAGGAACCAGAAAGCTGACCCTTATCAGACACCAGAGCTGTTGGTGCCTTGATTTTGGGCTGCCCAGCCACAGATCTATTTTGGTTAAGATTCAGTTTGTAGTGGTTTGTTGTTGTTGTTGTTGTTGTTATTTTTGGTTTGGTTTGGTTTGGTTTGGTTTTATAACAACAACCTGACTAGAACAAGATGCAACAATTCAGGGCAAGGGAACAGTCTAGGATTATTGGCCAGTTTGGACAATTCCATATGGCTCTGGGCTGTGTGGTTGTCACCAGCCCTGGAATAGTTAAGGCAGGGGAACGTTACTCTCTGAGGTACATGGGGTCCGTTTATATGTCAAACACTGTTCTTATATAGATCCTTTTCTGTTTTTTGTTTGTTTGCTTGTTTGTTTTCTGTGTGTATGTTTGCAGTATAGAATAATGACGCTCACTTCAGGGAACTGGTACACACATATAATATATCTAATCATTTTTGATCCTTTTATTCTCCCCCTTTCCCTTATCTCCACTCCCTCTGGTCCTCTTCCCCATCTCCAAAAGCTTACCTTCTTGTTTTTTTAATATCTCTACCTTATTGAATTCATTTATTCCTGGGATCCTTACTATTCTAAGAAATGGCTACTTCAGGAAGGGCTGTCTCTCCCCAGTAGGAAAGGTTTTTTTGTGTGTCAAATACATAATATACAGAAAAATTTAAACATGAACGTAGGTAAGATATATACTGGTAACATAGTAAAAACTAAATCATTTAAAAATAACTTTTGAGTCCAAGAGCAAATAATGACCTTACATGATATGTAAGAGTGGATAAAGAGAAACACCACATAAAGATAATTGAGGAATGCAGTGAAAGTTGTCCGTGTGTGTGTGTGTAGGGAACATGGGTAGACAAGGTTTGTAATCATGAGGGTTCATAAAAGAAAAGAAAAAAAGATTAAAATTATAAATGAATTCAACCCAAAAACTTAGAAGGAAACAAAACAAAGCTAACAAACAAACCAAACGACAGCAGCCAAAAACAAACCCAAGGAATGAAAAGAAAAATAATAAAGACAAGTGGAGGAATGAAAGAGTAAGCAAAGACACCATAAAAAAGATCAGTGAAACTCCAAGAAGAGCTGATACTCAATAAATAGTAGCTTATGCCTACACCACCCTAATTAACTGCCTTTTGCTCTGACTGGAACTACATTTCTGTCTTATCCTACCAGGACATATCAAAATTCTGGCTGGATGCTTCTAAGAAAGTGTGAGGCTTTGTAGTGTATCATTTCATACAAGCTCCACAGATAAGGAATAATGGAAGAGGGGCAGGCTTTGCTTCAAAATTTCACATCTTCCTTAATCTTTCCAACAAGTATCATTTAACTGCAGTCACAATAATACTGTGTAATGAACAATTTCAATAATTCCCAAAGCATGTACAGATAATGAGCAGCAGTTAGCTTCTACGCCCATAGGTCTTCAGAGGGTGGGCTAGTCAGCCCAGTTCAGTCAGGGAGAGCTCTGTCTCCATTGCTTTAGTAGCAGCAGCCATGCTGGGCAATATCTTGCTGAGGAGATGCTCATGGTACAAAAGAAGAAACCTATTGTAATAGCGCTCTCCAGACCGCACTTTTGAAGGCCAAAGTAAGTCCTATATCTGAATCCGGAATTAAGGGTGAGAAAAGTTACTATTTTTAATGGGAGCAACTATAAAGACGCATGGAAAAGTGAATAGGTGGAGATAGATGTGAAAACCTAGGGCCATTATCACAGTCTACAAAATGTAGACTTGTTGATATTGTTGACATATACCTGAGTAATTCCTGAAGGGAATAGAAAAGAAAGAAAACCTAGACTGCTATAGCACTGAACACCCATAAATGGACTTTCAGAACATATTGGGAAAAACAACCCTTCCACAAAAATAAGTTGAGAAATGCTTACAGTTTGGAAGTAGAGTACTTAACCATTGAAAGAAACTGTGTTAAGTACTGGCCACATTAGCAGGTAAAGGTTGATATGAGCCTGCCCCTTTGGTGCTTCCAATAAATATCCAGGAAACACAGAACAACTATGAAAATTAATGTACAGTTTCTTTTGTAAAGTGAATGGCATGAAGGGAAGATTATGTTTCTAGGAAAGTGAGTAAAGGAGATGTGATCTAACCTACGTGTGTTGCAGGTTCTTGACAAGACCACAATCAAATTGATATGTGAAGAAACAAAGACTTAGATGGTACAAAAAAGAAAAGTGCTACAGGCAGAGGGGAAAGTACCTATGAAAGCCCTGTGTCAGAGGGAACACGGCATATTATTTGCCTGCAGGAAGAATGAGGAACAAATTTAGGCTAAATGAGGACCAGAGCCAGGACATTTGTAGCATCTTGTGGGACAGGTTAAAGACATGGCTCTTTATCCTAAGAAAAATGAGAGTCACTGGAAAGGTTTCAGATGTAAGCGACACACTCAGTCATTGTGGTGGGAGTAAGAAATGTGATCAAATAGTACAGTGAATCTTTAAATAAAAGTCTTAAAAATTGTTAGTATAAGGACACATTGCCATTAATCTCCATGAAAATCTCTCCTCGCTTTGAACACACTTACTGCACCACGCAGGCTTGCTACTTTCTAAAGCAGCTCTGGACTCCCCTTTCATGAGTGTCTCTTGAAGTGTGATCACAAGTCAGTGAGTGCTGCTGCCCAGCGCCATCCACGGAAACGCAGGTTCATAAAAACAGTATGGTGTGTCCTCATCTACCATATTCACCAGATCTGGCACTGTGTGACTTCTGGCTCTTCCCCAAAATCAAAATGACCATGAAAGGTAAACTTTTTAAATTGATTCAGAACATCAAGGAACCCACAACATAACTAAAGACACTCATGAAAGAAGACTTCCAGAACTGCTTCAGAATGTGGCAAAAATGATGGGATAAATATGTTCAAAGTGAGCAGTAATATTTTGAGGTGAGTTAGTGGCAATGTATCTTTAACTGCAATATTTTAAAAATTTAAACATTCACCATATTTTTTGGCTATAGTGGGCAGTAAGATGAGCACGATGCAGGAGTGAAAGAGGGGTGCAGTGAGGGTCTGTCTGGGAACAACAGTGCTGAGAGAAGTGGACCTGCACATGGGGAGGAGAGAAGGACAGAGGGGTAGGGTTGTGAGAAAACACTGGGCTGTGGTGACATAACAGTAGAGGAAATTGATCATTGTTTAAAAAAGAAAAACAAAAGGTAGATGAACAGCATCCTGTGATAGATCAAGTATAGCGAACCCTCCCCAGTCTTCATCACAGTCCAGGAAGTTATATTTGTAATTCCAAAAGAAAGTTATTGGAATTCTAGTGAGTTAATTCCAATCTACCACTTCCAAAGCAATCCATGGAGAGAATAAAGACACTAAGATATATCTATAGTTGTGGGGAGCCAAAGGGGTCCTAAGTCCAGCCAGAGTAATGGTTACTGGAACAAAGGCCTCAACCCAGGGCTGAACCCGGGTTTTATTAATTTTCGTGGAAGGGAGTGGCTCGGGGATGAGTGACTGTGAGAGTGGCGGGAAGTACGTGAGTACCATGAGCTGGGCTAGGTAGGTGGCCTGAAATCACCTTTGCAATATGCAGAGGGAAGGATATGCAGAAGGAGTAATCTGCATATCACAATTCAAGATAGTATCTAATGTTTTGGGGTCAGTGCTCCAGCTCTGATGTGTAATCTTCTATGCCCTGGAAAGTCATAGCTTCTTTCTCAAGGCTCGATCCCAGCCAACAGCGTGGAGCACGGCTCTCCATCCCACCAGGCTCAACCATGTATTGGGAGCAAAGGAGCGGGGAAACACAGGCCTGTCCCTTGCTTCAAAGACTACATATCAGGACCTCAGCTGGACCGATTTGAATTGCTTGAAACCAACGAGATAAGGAAAAGTCCTTGCCAGCTCTGTACATATCAATATGTGGAAATACGGCCAAGTTCAGCCAAGATGGAGATAATTGCTCTTCTTTCAAGGAGAGCCCTCCAGGTGGTCCTCCACAATCAAGTACTCTTGGAGGTCTTTGGTGATCTCCCTGTGAACTGTTCCAAGGGAGTGGGCGGAGGAGCTTATATCCAGACTGGAGTGAGCGGAGGAACACATGGAAGTAGAGAAGGAGAGTGGGGAGACTGCTTCTCAGAAGTTTATTGTTGAAGGCACCTGCGAGGTAGCAGGAGGCTGAGGCAGATGTGGTTTTGGTTATTTCCTTAATTTTGCTCATATTTAGAGGGACTTAAGACAGTTTAAATGCTGATGACAAGGATACAGTGAAGAGACTCTTAAAATATTTAGAAAGAAAAGGGTAATCAATAATTTAGTATTTAAGGAAATGATTAAGCAAAAATAAAAACAATAAAGGCCATAAAGCAAAGTCTAGCCACTCTAATAGACAAATTATCAGGCAAAAATAGTATAAGCCATAGAGAAGGAAGCACAGACCTCTCTAGCACACGGGTCACACTTAGCCACACTTGCAAATAGAATTGCTTAATAAAAACGATTATGGTAATGTGAACTTTCTCTACACTACTCATAGTACATACTCATGTATTAGTGTTTACGGTAAAGAATTAAGGATTCCCATTGTAGAATATGGACTCAGTAATTTCTACAAATAATGGTCCTAAGTTAACTATTTTGGGAATTATTATAAATCATGATAATAGACAACTTCTTTGAATGGATGTTATTTGAACAGTAGAGAAAAAGTTCAGACAAGCAGCACAGATAAGACCAAGTAAAATCCCATAAGAGTCTTCTGTAATAAAAACATGAACACAGTGAGAGATTGCTGCTGATCTCAGCTGAGTGACAGATGAGAAATCTAGAATTGGAATACTGCACTGAATAAATCCCTAATGGAGAGGAAGCATGTGCATTTGGTTCCATTTTCATCCCATGACTTTGTAATGTAGCTCAGATGGGGGATGTCTGTGTGCTTCCTAATTTGCTAATCCCCAGACTGCTCTGAGCAAACTCCCTCGACACTCTTCTAATCCCCTTCAATTTGGCAGTGCGAGGCAGTCTCAGATGTCAGTATATTCAGCATGTACTGACTGGTAAAATTTTCATTTTGACATTCTAATGATCTCTCCACAGATTTACACTAAGATCATGTTGCCAGTTTCTTGGCACTTTAGAGAAGGTATTTTCAACTTTGTATTGCTATTGGGGCTTTTATATATAATATAATAGTTCTCTTATCTTGAATTTATATATATGTATATATGATATATATATATATATATATATGATCAGTTTCTAGTGATCTCATACGAGTCAGAAAAATTCAAACTGAAAGTAAATGAGACCATTTTAATTCTCAGAGTGCCTGAAGTATTTTTTAAACCAAAAGTTTATCCTGGATAACTGATAATTGATAACTGATAAGCCAGCACAAACATGCTGATGGTAATAAAGAGTAATGGGTGCTAAATTTTTGGAAAGTTATCAGGCAATGTGTATAGTGTTAAAATTCAAATACATGTTGTCTGACCCAGTAATTCAGCTGTTGTAAGTTTTTCTACCAATGTCCACCTATCAATCTAAACATAGCATGAGTATGAAAAAAAGTCATTTATCGCAATAGGAAAGTAATTAGAGAAACATAATATGCCCACGCTATGTGATATTACGCAATTCTTCAAAACAATGAGCTACACTCTCATTCAATAACTGTCACATTACGATACATGACACATTTTCTGTGTTTGTTTTTGGGACAGACTCTGCTATGTTGCCTATACTGGCTTTGAACTTCAGATGCTCCTGCTTACATCTTCAGAATAGCTGAGATTATGGAGATATACCACATCTGGCTACGTGACACATCTATTAATTAACAGCAAAGGAAATTTAAATATACATTAGCACACTTGAGTAAGTCAACTTTTTTTTTTTTTAATGTGGGTCCTGGGGGTCAAACTCAGGACCTCGCGCTTGCCAGCAGGCACTTGTGCCGCTGAGCGATATCACCGGCCCTTTTTTCCTTTTTATGTGGGTACCAGGAGTCAAACTCAAGACCTCATGCTTGCCAGGCAGGTGCTTATACCACTGAGCTATTTCGCCAGCCCGGGTAAGTGAACTGTTGTCTAAATGAGCAATTACAGAAGTTTTTCTATTTGTGAATTCTGTGCTTGGGAGCACATATGTTTGTACAAGTGCAAAAAATAGGAGAAATTTGGAGTGTTATGGATCAATCTATTAACATTGTTTATTGTAGGAAACAGGGGAGGTAAAAATTGAAGGCAAGATTAAGTGTTTTCCTGATGTTGTGTTTGGATTCTTTTCTTATTGTTATTATCATATAATAATTTTTGAAAAACAAAACAAAAGTTGAAACTATAAAATAAAACTAAGGCTGTGAGCTACCACTGATCACTGGGGAGAGAAACAGAAAAGGGAAAAAAGTAACAGGTCTATCCATGAACCCTGAAGCATTCCCAATTCTTCATATGGATTGTAAACAAAGGAAAAATAAAAGACAAGGTTCTGGCAATGACTGTCTAGGTTGTTTAGAAACAACCATTCCTCTGAGAACAACTAGAGAAACTGTAAAATAGATGAAAACATCTGTTTGAAGGCCCACAGAGCTCAGAAAGCAAAGGGGCAGTGCAGGACAAAAACTTGGAAGGGAAAGCAAGGCAAGAGAGGAGACCCGTGTTTGGCGAGCTTTTCCCATGGGAGAAAGGTCTATTCCTAAAGCAGAGCCGGCGGGATGAAAAGCTGAGCACCCATGTGCCAGCTTCACACACCTGAAGGCAAAGACACAACTGAAGTTCAGGACCCACCAAAGAAGAGAATCCCTGGTGAATGCCACCTGGTTTTTACAATCATCATGGGGCTGCATCTGAGAAAAAGGAGTGAGTGTGAAACAAGCGTCCCTCTCACAAGAACTAAAGCTCAGTTTCAGTTCTTTTAGCATTTGGTTGCATCAAGAGTACCTGCCTCTCCTACGATATGATGGATGCACAGATAGAATGAGATTTGACTAAATTTCAGGATAAAATAGAAGATAGAGGAACAATTGTATATCCTGATTTTGAAATTTTCAGATATGTATCATATCATAACTCTTATTACATGGTAGTGAAATAAAAATAAAAGAATGAAAAACTATAATAAAGGATACAAATAATTCTAGTACAATAACTAAAATTTGAACCCAAGACTTATGTTTTGTGTTTCTCAATGGGCTTTTGTCTCTGCAAAAGATATTGGACAATGCTTGGAGGTATTTTTGGTCGCACAGTTGGGATCTGCCCCTGGCGTTTAGTGGGTGGAGGCTGAGAATGTGGGACATACGTCAATGCACACCAACAACCCCTCAACCACTTCCCGGAGAGCTTTCCAACTTCAAACGTCGGAAGTGTCAGAGCCAAATTCGTTAAGAGCAGATGAGACCGACCTAATTTAAGATGAATTGGAAGACAGCCGAAAGGAAATGTATACACCGAAAAGAGGCAGGGAGTCCTAACTAGGAGGGGCTGTTAAAAGACAAGGGGAATCCTGATTATAGTGATAGCTGCACTGGGGTATATGTGTAAAACTGTGCATTGTAAAATTGTTTAACTTATCATTTATCAATGATAATGCACGGTAACCCTGTTAAAACATATAAAAGAGTAAGAATATTTGTGACACAGCATAAAAAAGAAGAGCATCCAAAATATACAAAATTCCTTCAAATGGATAAGAAAAAGAGAAATGAGTCAATGAAAAAATGGGCAAAGGACACATCATAACAGATATTCAAATTTGAATAAATATATAAAAAGGCATTTGTCCTCAGAAATTGCCCGAAAATTCAAGTAAAGGTCACAGTACACTACATTAAGAGTATTGACATTACCAATTTCAGTTTAAGAATATGGGGACCTTGGTATTCTTATAATTTGTTGTTGCATGTGAAAAACTAGAATATGAAAATAATACGATTCAGTGCTTTTTCTCTTAGGTATATTTTGAACATATATGTACACCTAGTGCATAAAAACTCACACACAATAATGTACATTGTAAGCATTACTCATAGTACCTCAAACTGAAAACAACCCTAACAATGAGTAGATTGAAGAATGTATCATCATACATTCATACCACGGAACACTATATAATAATATAAGTAAACAAATTCTTATAGCATGGAATGGTGTGAATAAATCTCACAAGCATAATACAGATGAAAAGAGTCAATGCACAGAAATGTTGTCTTTATGATTTTATCTATATAAAGGTCAACACAGGCAAATATGATGTATGGGCCTAGAATCTAAGGTGGTAGTGAGGAGGAAGGAATTATTTATTGGGCAGAGTAAGAGGAGTTCATAGTACATTTTTACATGAGTTTGACCATCTTTTAATAACTAATCAATCTCTATGCTTACAAAATGTTCCAGGAATCAGATTTATTGAAGAAAATGGAAATATATAGCTTTCCCAATGTTGTTTGTTTACAAAAGATGTTATTCCTTCAATACCCATTTATTAAGGATGCTCAATGAACCTGGTGCCTGATATTGTTGTGGGGTGAATTGTGTCCTCCACAAATTCTTATGTCAAAGTCCTAAAACCTTTTCCTCAATATATTAATACATTTGGAAATTGTCTTAATCATTTCTCATCTCTGGGACACAATACCTGGCATCCACAACTTTAAAGAGGGAGAAGTTTATTTTGGTTTACTGTTTTGAGAGAATTTGCTGCATAGTTAGCTGGCTCCAAGGGAGGAAGGGCATGGTGGAAGGCTCTGGCAAAGGAAGACTGTTCCCATCATGGGAGTCAGAAAGCAAAGCGGGAAGGGAGGAGCCAAGGATGCAGAGACCCGCCTCTTCTGACCAGACCCTAACTACTAACAGTATATTTAGGTCTGATTTCATCAGTAGATGAATCCACAGATGGGTACAGCACCCTCATAACTCAATCACCTTGCAAAAGCTCCACCTCTGAACACAAGAGCCTTTGGGTGGGCAGTCTAAATCTAAACCACAACAGGCATGGAATCCTTCAAAAGGAAATAAGGACTAAATCAGTTCACTAGGACAGACCTTAGTCCACCCTGACTAGTGTACTTATGAGCAGATGTAGAAAGAGCCCTCTACGAGCCAAGGGAAAGGCTACAGAAGAAGTAATTGCTGCCAACATCTTGACTTCAAAGTTCCAGACCCCAGAGCCGTGGAAAAATAAGTTTCTGTTGTTTGAACTGCTCATTCTCTGGTGCTCTGTCATGGCAGCCTCAGCAAACTACTATAGATATGCATTAGAACAGTCGGAAAAATAAGATAAGCCCTTAATGTAAGGAATTTCCCGTCTAAGAAAGGAGGCAACTCCACCTACATTATGCCTTGGAATTAAAAACACTAATAGAGGAGAAACTAGAAACCACAATGCCTGTGTCAATAATGACGTAGGTAAAAAATAAAAGCATTTACACAGGAAGTTCAGGATGAGATGATTTTGATACGTAATAACATTTTGATTCTCCTCAATGTCCCAATTCTTTATTAAAGAAATTCAGTTAGAATAGGAACACCTGAGCAGATGATTAACCCAACAAATCACTTGGTCAAAAACTCAGTGCTCAGAAGGGGTTCAGTTGGACTCATCAGTTAGGGGCCAACTTGGCAAACTGGAAGTGGACTCTAGAGCAATCATTGTCTATGTCTATGAAATGCATAAGAACAGTTCCAGTGTCAATAAATAAGCCCACAGTTTTAGGGTACGGCATTCCTTTCTGACAAAAATATTGCATCATTTCAATACAAACCTCAAGAAAAATACTTGAACTAGTAATAAGATTATAGTTTTATTACTGTATAAAGATGCTGAAGTATTGCACAGCATAACTGAAAGAAGTAACCACTCCAAATTATAATGGACAAATATGTTATTTCAGAGTTTATAATACAGTACAAATTTTGATGTTAAAATTTTTATAATAGCTATTTAAGAAAGAACATATTTAAAACATTTGTATGTGTTGAGAGAGACAAGAACATCCTGAAACAAAAAAGGAGGTTGAGGTTCTCCTACTAAATTCCCTACAGCATCATTTTTCTCATTTGTACAATATAATGACAAGCAGTGCATCCCTTCCACAGTTGTTATGTATATCCATGTGGGATTACACACACGTGTACATGCAAACATTTGGAAAGCCTTAAAAAGTTACTAAGAAGTAGAAATGATTTTCTGCATCACTAACTCTGGCCACTTTGGAGTGGCTTTATGGGTTAACACCTAAGCAAATACTTTCCACATAATATTTTTGTCTTTTCCTTTTTCTTAGAAAGTCACATGCTAGAAATCCTCTACTATAAGTGCTACACAATTTTGAGGCATTTACACATAATTTGGTTTCATTTTAATGCTTCCACCTAACTCTCTTGAGCCCCAAGATGTTTTAAAAATAAGCTGCATTACTTTAGTGCCTAGGAAAGTGTCTCTCAAACTGTTGTTTATTTATTTTCTCATTAAAACCATGTTAGGAGCCTGTTTAGACATTATTTTTCTAATTAATCCCCATGAGATTCCGGTACCACAGATACACTATCTGTATTTCTCTACTGCCTGTACGTTTATGATTTACACATGAAAAGACATATTCACTCTACTTTCCACTAAGAACCAGTTTTCACCCCTGTGTGGGCAATATACCTGTCCCCACTGAGATTTCATGGCTTAGAACAAATACTATTTTAAATTTATGTTTTTTCCACTCACATTGTACAAGTCAACATTTTGAAAGTGCTTGGAATTATGTCTGGAACTAGGAACATTCCTAGTTCTGCACAAGTGTATACCTATTAATTAAATAAAACCTGAAGTCAGCTCAAGTAAAAGCACACTATTAATGCTGATTATGTTCTAAAACCATGCTTTCTGAGCTTTCTTGTTTGCAAATCCACCACAAAAAACATTTCCAAACATGTTCAACAATTGCACATCTATTTTTTCTAATTTATATGTTTTTTTTTTTTTTTTTTTTTTTTTTTGGTGGGTACCGGGGGGTCGACCTCAGGACCTCGCGCGCCAGCAGGCGCCCGTGCCGCTGAGCGATATCACCGGCCCCTTTTTCGTATGTGGGATCCGGGAGTCGAACTCGGGCCCTCGCACTTGCCGGGCAGGCGCTTAAGCCGCTGAGCCATCTCACCGGCCCTCTAATTTATATGTTTTACACCCAAACATCTCAGTGGGTATAGAATGTATATTGTAAAATAAAAATAAAAACAGCAAGTTCAGAAGTCTGAAATAAAAACTTAAATAGAAGGAGGGATGCTAGATTTTCCTCCACCACCTCAATCATGCCTATGTCACTGAAAGGACTCTAATTTCAGCACTTGTCAATGTTTATATAAAAGCAATCTATTTCTGTGTAGCACTTTACATGGTGCAGGTCTTTTTCATCTGGTGTCACTCTTGACCCCTGTGACAGCTCTGGGAGATGAGGCATGCAGGTTGAGTTTCCCTACAGTCAAATGATGCTGAGAGTCAGGCTGGGCAACCTGACTTGTGACAGGTGGCTGTGCAAGCTGAGGCCAAACCACTGCTCAACTCCCTGTCTCCCTATTTGCCATGTTTTCTTGTAGTTTCCTTCACAATAACCCAAATACAAATACAAGGATCATGATTTTGCTCAAAAACACTCATCTATAAAATTTACTCCAAGGTAAATTTCTCTTGAAATTACTGGTCATTGATTCATTCATCATTCATTCAACAGATAATAAGTGGGTATCAATTAATGTGTTGGGAAAAATCTTAGACACAGAGAATGTACTAATGCAAAGTAAAACAAAGTTCCTGCCTGGTGAAAAATCAGACAATAGACACAAATCACGTAAATGACTTATGCTATGGGCTAAATATTTGTGTCACCCTCAAAATGTATATGTTGAAATCCAAACTCCTGAGATGAGGGGGTTGGGAGGTCAAGCCTTATCAAGATGTTTAGGTCATGGGAGTGGAGCCCCATTGAATAGGATTTGTGCTCTCAAGAAGAGTTGGCAAGATCAGGGATCTCCATTTTGACTAGGAGAGGACATAAGGAGAATGAGCCACCTAAGAAATACATGACAGGTGCCCCCCAGACATCCATCCTACTGCTGTCTCCTTCATCATGAACTTCTTGGCCTCAAGAACTGGGAGCAATAATTTTTCTTTGTTTAAAAGCCATTTAGTCTATGGCATTTTGTTTGCAAATCCATCAGGGAAAGCATTTCCAAACATGCTCAAAAATGCATGTCTATTGCTTTCTCCTTTACAAGTTCTACACATAAACGTCTCAGTCGGCATAGAATGTACACTGTAAAATAAAGAAAGCAACTACAGAAGCCTGAAATAAAAGCTGAAATAGAAGGAAGGATACCAGATTTCCCTCTGGCAGCCCAAGCGGAGCAGCTGGGGCTGGACCCTGAAACACAGCCTTTAATGACGTCGATGTGGAGGTCAAAGGACAGTGCAGGGACCCAGGAGGAACCGCAGCCTGCATGCCTGTTCCCTGGCCACTCAGTTCCTCCTTACGACTGGTGAGGGGGGATTTAATTTTATTTAAAGTTAAATCTATTTTGTAAAATTTATTTTTCTCAGAACATGTTTGCAGTGCATAATGATCACATTCATCACAGGGAGTTGGTACATGTACATAACACATCTTAATTCTTTTTACGTCCCCTTTCCCTCCTCTCTCTCCCCTTGGCTCCATCTCTTGGTCCTCTTCCCATTTACAAAGGATCTTCCTACTGTGTCCTATTATCTGTCTTTGATTTTATGTTTTTTATTTTGCTCTTGGAGTTACTTATATTTTAGGTTTGTCATAGAAGAGGAACTACAACATATTTAAGCTGGTGTGTCTGATTGAGGTCACTTAACATTATGTTCTCAAGGTGCATCCATTTTCCTACAAAATTATCACATTTATCCTTCTTTATGGCAGAGTAGTACTCTATTGGTATAAGCACCACATTTAAGTGGTCTTCCTGAGTCTTCTCAGTTAAACAGTCCCAGAGTCAACATTCAAGTCCTGAGCCAGAAACCACCCCCCAGGCATCCCCAAGCCTCCTGAGGCACACACATGCTCCGTCCCTGCGTGTAAGAGGACTGCTTGTGGAAGCCACAGCCCTGTCCGTGAACTCTACCTCCTTCCTTCTGGAATTGTGTTTGAGCTCTCAGTTACACAGGGTGACATCAAGATCCCTTCTGGAGCCTCATTCATTTTTCTTTCTTATTTTTACTGTTGAATCATTGGAAATCTTATATTTATTCTTTACTTAAATGTTTTAAGCCACGAACTATGCATAAGTCTCTATGTGTATAGTATACAAGTCAAATCTTCTCCAAAAGATGGTATTTTTAACTCTTAAATGTAAACTAGCACAACCACTATGGAAATCAGTATGGAGATTAGTCAAAAAAGTTAAACTAGAAATTCCATTTGACTCAGCTATCCCATTTCCAGGTATCTTCTCAAAAGAGTTAAAGACTTCATATTACAGTGATACATGAACAGCCTTGCTTATAGCAGCACAACTCATGATTGGTAAATCCTGGATGCAGCCTATATATCCATCAACAGATGAATGGATAAAGAAACCATGGCATTTACACAGGTGGTTTCTACTCTGCCAGAGAGAAGGATTAACTTGGGTTATTTGTAGGAAAATGGATGCACCTTGAGACCATAGTGTGAAATCATTCAGATACATAAGCTTAAATATCACATGATTTCTCTTACATGAGAAACCCAAAATATAAATTATAGAGCAAAATAAAAGATAATAGGAAGAAGGTAAATAGATCTTTTGCAAAAGAGAATAAGACCCAGAGATGGAGGGAAGGGGAAGGGAGGAGAGGGGAAGAAGTTGGTAAAAAAAAGAATGCTAATGTGCTATGCACATGCACCAACTCCCTATGGTGACCATAATCATCACATACTGAAAACATGTACTGATAAAAATTTAAAAATTAAAAACAATCAGTCTTTTCTTATTCTGGAGATACTGCCTAGGCTACATCTAAGGGACTGATACGACCAGCAGAATCTAACTAAATTGGAGTTAATCGAGGTAGGATGGGCCACAGCTCCTTACCTAGAGGGAGACTGGAAACATATGCTCTGTGGGTTAATCTTAACAATTCAGAACCAAGCTGGAGACTTGGGGAAACAGAAGTTTTCTTTAAAATTATGATGACAATCCCTGTGATAAAACTATTGAAGGAAGACCTCTGTCTCTAAGTCAGTTTCTATCTAGTCCTTCACGGTGAGTTCACACTTGCTAGACTCTCAGTTTTGTCCTCTGGTAGATTGTAGGGTAACCTCCTGCCTCTAGTGTCCTAAATTGAGGGGTTCTCCAGGATAGAACTAAAATGAGGTAAGCCCTAAGCAAACAAAAGCCAGTTACTCAGTTCCAAGCCATCGCCAATAATATAATGACAGCAGGCACGAGTCAGAGCATGGAAGAAAGGAGGAGGATGCAGGGATGACACAAGTTGCAAAGTGATTGGAAAACAAAGAGAGGATGAGACCAGAAAAATATAACCTCCCAGTGCAGTGATCAGAGAATGGGAAATACGCTTCACACTGCATACACATGAGGATACATGAAATCACCATAGTTCACACACTGTATCATTTTAGTTAATAAAGTAGTCATATATTGAACTCATTTACAAAGTTTCCATTCAAATAATTAAGCAAGCTTATTTGTTTAGTGAAAGCATAACTAGGCATTTGCAAAACTCTTATCAAATAACACATTTTCATGAGATATTGCATAAAGGACATGCAGCTGTTGTGTATTAGAGGCCATCTCTACCCAAACCGTTATTCCATGGTTAGGGAAAGTAGTAATTTGTTCAGGCTTTACTAAATTGAGCACTAAAGGATTAACTTGTTAAATGCTGCCCTTGTGGTTGGAAAATGAAAGGAACAAAGATTTCTTCTCCCTCACGAATATCTTAGTGACATATCAGGTGTCATTTACTCAGCAGTAAAATCTGTGCTTGCATGTAATTTGAAAGTAAGAAATGATTATTTCTTCTGGTGTAAAATTGGCAGACACTGTCAATCAGGACATATATTTTATGGATTCCAAAAATAGTGCAAGGAATCTAATTTCAGATTGGTTTATTTTTAATTTTTTAAAACATATCCATTTTAGTGAAAATCAATTTTTAAGCATGCCATAAATGAGGTCTTTAAAATATTTGGAATAAAATATTTTAGACTTATTAATAATTTCAATTTAATAATGGCATATTTCAATACTAATTTATAATTTAAAAGGTACTTTAGATATACTACTTCAACCATGATAATGCTATAATGGAAGTATTAACTTCATTTTATAAATGCAGACAATTCCTCTTAGATAGATACATTATTTAGTGCCTATTGCATTTTACAAGGCATTGTTATATTTAATCCTGCTAGGATTCAATCTGGTAAGGCAGAAATCACAAATGCCATTTATAAATGAGGCACCTAACCTTTAGAGAAATTTGATTCTTTTTCTTTCAGATACAACACCCATATAGTACCCCCTGTTTTTCACCTTCCAAAAAACTTGTCAAGGAGCACTTGGCAAATCAGTGGATTTCAAACATAGATTCATCACTAAGCCCAGGGTTCTTTCTTTTTTCTTTTTTTTTTTTTTAATGTGGGTACCACGAGTCAACCTCAGGACCTTGCCCTTGCTGGGCAGGCGCTTATGCCTCTGAGCTATCTCACTAGCACCAGCCCAGAGTTCTTTCTGATAAATTAATAAAATTACCTCAGCACGTCCTCTTTTGTTTAGTGATAATGGACATGCAGTAACTCCAAATTAAAAAAACAAAAAATACAAAATACTTGAATTTGCTACACAGTGAAGTTTACAGCTAAAATAAACTTATTTGAGGAAGTAGTAAATTTCTAGGTTTGACAGTTAATCTTCATTGTGAACTTAGTTGGACGAAGAGAGGCCTAAAGAGGTGAAAGGATCATGGGGGCTCTAAGCTTCTCAATGAACTTACCCATTCATAAGTTCATAACTGAATGGGGTCTTAGGCGGAAGTAGGTCATGTGGTCATGACTTTGACTTTGAATGGTATCAGTTTTCTTAGTCTGCTTCTCCACTTCCTGGCTTCCATGAGTTAAGCAGCTTTCCTTTGCCATGCCTTCCCACCATGATGTTTTTGCCTTTGAGGCAGGCAACCATGGACTGAAATCTCTTCAACTGTGAGTCAAAAGAAATTTTGTCACCTTTAAATTGTGAATATCAGGTATTTTGTCCCAGCAATATTAAGGTGAGTAACATACTATGTAGTTAACAGTTTAACAGAATTGCCTAGTTTCTCAAATATACCACTCCAAATGGCCATTAGAGTTACACTTTATCTGATTTATCTTGAAATAATATGCAATCATTCACAGTGGTACCTTGGTTCAAGAACTTAATTTGTTTTACAATTTTGGGGAAGATGTGTTTGTATGCAGAAGATGGTCATGGTTGTGTTTGTCACCTGATGTGGAGTTTGTGAACAGAAGCAAAATTTTCTCAAATGCTTTTGTTTGAGAACTGAATTGTTTGTAAACAGAAGCATCCATGAACCAAGGTATTACTGTATTTAACTCCTTTAACATATAGTTATTAATTATCAAGTATGTTTCAGGTTTACTCTAGAAATGAGGAGCGCAGGTAAGCAAACACCTCCAGGACCAAAAACTTTTAAATCTAGGTAAATGTAATGCCAAATAGCTGATTCCTCTCTCTGTTTATGTTAACTGTGGTTCAGTTTAAAACTGACCAATGGTTAAGTAAACTTCCCTGGCTGCCTACAGAAGACAGTGTAATGCAGGGGGCACCTCTGTCATTCAGACAAGGTTTATTAACATCTGCAGATCTATTCACATAGCACTAACACCAGCACACACGAAAAAGGGATAGCTACATAATCATTCTTTAAAAGTTACTCATGTACCTTTTCATAGTCACACACCTTTGAGGGACATATCATTACCATTCTGTTACAAGAGATGGTGACTGCCCAGATGGTAAGTAGTAGAGATAAGATTTGAATGACAGACATTGACAATAGCTTATTTGAATATAGTGGGATAAGATTTGTGATAGAGTTATACATGTACTCTTGTACAAGGATGCAAAAACGTGATAAATTCAATAAAAGATCTACTTCCAGCAATCTTGTGCTGAGTAGAAACAAAATCCTATCTATGTAGAGGTCAAATGGGGAAATATGTCAGTGTGAAAATGCATGCAGCAACTGTTAATTGCCACATTGCTAATTCATACAATGTTGTGTTTTAAGGCAAATTAACTGAAATTTAAATTGAGAGACCTATCTAGAGTGTAATTTGTACATAATTTCAATCTGGCTTTAATTCTTAGACCCATAACAGCAGTATATTAGATAGTAACTACTCAAAATTCTTACCCTTGGAGAATTGTTCTTTATTGACCCTGGTTAATGTCAGAATTTTTTTTGTTAAAATTAAGGCATAAGAAACAGTCTTATTACTTTGGAATAATTTTGAATGATACTTTGATTCTGGGAAACTTCATTCCTGTCACCCTAGACATTAAACCAGTTCATTGGGATTTAGATTATATAAACTAAACACCTAAATTAAGACTCTAACCCTACTTTATTGGAGAACAGTTTTATTAAAAGCACTATTCCATTCAACGTTGTTGAGAGTGGGCCCTCAATAATACGAGGCAAGCGAATGACTGTTCTGCTACTGCTGTGTTACATTCTTCCAAGAACTTCTTGCTAAGCATTCATGATTTGTCAAGTGCTTTCAAGCTGAAAAACATATAAACTTAGTGACGACAAGGGCTCGTGTGCTTCCCAGAACATAGATGGCCTGGGTTATTATTTATTGTATCAGTGGATGAATGACTCTTGTACATTTCATTTGAACTCCTCCATACTTTTGAGAAGGTGACCTAGAAAGGGATTTTTTTTCTTTTCTTATGCTTAAAGTTAGTCAAGAGATTTTACACATTTGCCCCAAATCATGTAGAAATTTAATATAAAATTCAGTCTTTTTCCAGGGCCTGATGAGCATCCTTAAATCAGGGGCCATTTATCATTTATTTTCACTTTTTAGTACACACTACTGCACCATGCACATAATAGATGCCCTATAAATGTTTGCTAAATGCATTCCCATATGTTGTTGGTGTACATTTCCTTCAATTTATACAGCTAGGCCAGCTGGAATTTTTTTGCTTCTTTTTAAAAATTTCCCTCTTTACAAATTCTGTCAAAAGCATAGCCAAAAAGCTGTGGAAATAATGTTCATTTCATGAATTTGACTTAAAGGTTTGAATTTCTTTCAGGTGATTTTCATCAGCAGTGTGTTTATTCTTTAAAATAACTATTTTGTTTTCATAATTTAAATGGATTTTCTTTCTTCATTGAATATAATAGATGGATGGGGTATCCTAAAAGGGATGGGATAAAAAGGATTTTCTGGAACCCAAGTTGACCATTTTATATTTGTTTCTCGAATGAGTTTCTCACTGCAGCATGCTCTTATACATCATTTTTATAGAAAAAAAAATGTGAGATTAAATGTCTTTTTCAGAGTAGTTGGCAAAACTGGTGGGAAAGCTATGTGGGTTTAATTTTGTTTAAAGTATATTCCCTTTGCACCTTGTTCTCATTCATCCTGAAAATTTCATTGTGTCTTTAGAAAGGGACAAAAAAAAAAAGTGAAGGAGAAAAAAAATAGGATTTGCCGTCATCTGGAGCATTTGCTATATGTGGGTACTCTATGGGGTGATGGTGGTGTACCAGTCAAATATCAGAAAAGACTGTGCTCTTTAAATCAATTCATGAATGAGGTAAATTTAAAACTTTATTCTGGAGACGGAAGATGCTTACGTAAACCAGTGAAAACATGTCAATAATCTTGAATTAGTCACTATTAAGGAAATGACCAGATGGAAAGGCAGCAAATAATGTGAGTACTGGCTATTGTCATAGTTATGTGCATAACTCTGATAAAAAAAATGTTGGATTTAATCATTGTATCCACTCTCGGGTTACTGAATATTTTTCGAGAAAATTATCCCGATCCTTTTGTACTGTTTTCTTTTAAAAAATAGTATATTATATTTTATAATATTTTGAGGGTTTGATAACTTTGGCTCTGAAGATGCTATATGTATAGACACAAACTAAGACTTCATTGTAGGCCAGTGAGATGGCTCAGCAGCATACGCGCCTGCCTGGCTAGCACGAGGGCCCGAGTTCGACTCCTGGAACCCGCATAGGAAAAAAGGGCCGGTGATATCGCTCAGCGGCACGGGTGCCTGCTGGCGCGTGAGGCCCTGAAGTCGACCCCTGGTACCCACAAAAAAAAAAAAAAAAAGACTTCATTGTAAATTATGAAAGCTTCTATGCATACATTCATTTGATAAATATTTGTCAGATACTTACTGAGTCTAGAAATTAGAAGAAATGATCGAAATTCAAGACGTGGTAAAAAACTGCTTAACTTCTTAAAAATGTATTACAGTAAGAGACGTATCGCCATCAATCCCCTTCGAAATATTCCCTTCACTTCACACTTATCCTATCAGTCTTGCCACTTTCTAAAGTAGTTCTGGAGGTCTTCTTTAGTGAGTGCCTTTGTCTGTGGGATTGAAAATATGGTAATATTGTGGCTGAATGCCATCAGTGGAAAGACAGGCACATACAAATATTATGGTGTGCCTTCACCCACCTTACTCACCAGATCTGGCACCATGTGACTTCTGACTCTTCATCAAAGTCAAAATGACCATGATTCATTCAGGACATTGAGGCAGCCATGACAATATAAGTAAAGATGCAGAACTGCTCCAGAGTTTCAGGAATGATGGGATAAGGGTGTTCGAAGTGATAAGTGATAAGGAATATTTTGTGGAGGATTAGTGGCAATGTGTCTTTTACTGTAATACATTTTTTAAATTTAAACTTTCACCATATACTCCAATCACAACTTTGTATAATGATTAACAGGTTGAAATCCCTACTCACAGAAACTCAATCCCTAGAAGACAAAATAAATCAGTAGCTGGAAAATTATATTACATTTTGACAAATATTACATATGTAAACACAGAGGAGGAATATTTCACTCTGCAAATCTTCCTGGAGGGTATGATTCCTCCCACATAGTACAAAGATTCCTGGTAGAAGGAGCAGCACAGACACAATGACGGAATTGGGACACAGCCTTGGGGCTTGTCTTAGTTACTTTCCTCTCATTGCTGAGACAAAATACCTGACACCCAAAGTTAAAGGAGGAAAGGTTTATTTAGCTCACAGTTTGTGGAAGTTTCAGTCTATAATCGGCTGGCTTCAAGGCAGCTTGGCACATGGCATAGGGCAACCATTCATGGTGGTGGAGGACACCAAAAGCAACAGTGGAGAGAGACCTTAACAAGATCTCTCTGCCCCTCTTATATTGTTGTATCTAGACTGCTGGAATTAGGGCGGTGCCAAACCAATCAGTGGACTGATTTGACAATCACACACCCTTAATCCCATCATCACACACCCTAGATTCAGCCACCTCCAAAAAAGCCTAAGACTGAATGAGGCTTTGGGGAAACATCTAGACACAAACCATAGCAGGACTGGAAGATGAGGAGTGTGCCAGGGTTGGAGCTTGGATGAAACAAGATGTGATGGATACAGGATGACTGCCCTGTGCTTCACTATTATTGTGTACCACATCCATCTACAAAAGGATGCAAATTTGACATATTAACATGACATCTCACAAATTTGAAAGCTTTTGAACTGAAATACAGCACCTCAGACTCTAAGATTGGTGCCAAACATTTGGGTTACAAGGTAAATAACTGGGGATGACATAAAGGCTGGGAAGGAAAATGAAATTAAAAAAATATTAAAATGATGATCACATCCTACAGAAAGGAGAGAAACTGGGCTGATGACCAGATATATACAGGGTCAGGGGAGAGGGTTTTTTTTTTATTTTACTGATTATTTAATTTTCTCAGACAAGAAACTTGTATGAATGTCTTCATGCTGAAGGTAAAACAGGAAGAAGTATAAGATATTGAAGACAAATTATTATTATTATTATTATTATTATTATTATTATTTGTGTGTGTGTGTGTGTGGGTACTGGGGGTTGACCTCAGGACCTCGCGTGCCAGCAGGTGCCCGTGCAACTGAGCGATATCACCGGCCCATTTTTCGTAGGTGGGATCTGGGAGTCAAACTCGGGCCCTTGCGCTTGTCAGGCAGGCGCTTACGCCACTGAGCCATCTCACCGGCCCTTGAAGACAAATTATAATTTATGACAGAAGAAACCAGAAAACAAGAGTAAAGAGCACAAATGAGAGGATTAGCCTCAAAAATAACAAGGTCAACAATAAAATGTTTATTTTACACTATTTTCTCTTTTGTAAATTAATGTTGTATGGCTCATAGAGATGTGAATGATAAATTAATAAGCAAGTGTTAGGCACTTAAAACAGCTTCTCACAATGTACTAGGTACCAAATACAGAAAAGTGAAATACTTTTCCAAAGAGTATGGAGCTAAATACTATGAACAGGATACAATCCCACCATCAAGACTGACAGAAGGACCAAGAGAAGTATTCTTCAGTGGGTAATTTGTAACATTGCCAGGACATCTCACTTATATGTTTCCTTGTCAGCTCTATGGGTCCAAGGGACATAATTTGGATCTAATTACCAAGAATGTAGTGAAAACAAAATTTCAACTTCTGAATTACAATAACTGCTATTTCCCCTTGGCAAAATGAGACAAAAAGGGGCCAGTGAAATGGCTCAGCGGTGTAAGCGCCTGCCTGGCAAGTGTGAGGGCCCGAGTTCAACTCCCAGAACCCACGTACGAATAAAAGGCCGGTGATATTGCTCAGCAGCACTGGCGCCTGCTGGTTCACGAGGTCCTGAGGTTGACCCCTGGTACCCACAAAAAAAAAAAAAAAAAAAAGAGAGAGACAAAAATAAGTAATGTGATTTTGTAAGCACTTGAAATTTTTCCTACCCAATATATAAGACATATTTGTATTAGACATAGAGACCTTAAGCAAATAGAAAAATATTTTTCAACTTAGGAGTACTTCTTCAACAAGGATTTATATTCTGTCTTTAAGAAGCATGTATCTTTTGAGAAAAAAAATCCAAGGGCTTGTTCTTGATGCTTCTCTGATTAAAAATCAGCTTTATATGAAGGAAAGTTTGGTTTTTAGACTCACTAAATATATTAAGATATTCTTTTGAGCTCTCATTCTTTAGCCCTTCTAATCTGAGTTTATCACGTTCCTTTTGAAACTGGAAGTGCTCTATGAATTCACCAAATTAATTTTAGAAGAATGATGAACTGATTTTTAGTAAATCTGGCATTGTAATATTAATTAAGTTGCCAGTCCCTATCACTGTATTGGTGGATATCTACAATTAATTTAGCACCAATAATATTATCATGAAACTATTTTAAGAGTCGGTCTGGTAAAATTATATATTATGTATATAATTTTATTTTCTTTCCTGGCCCTAGTAGAACAAGCCAGTTTAAAAAAAAAAAGAAAAGAAAAAACCTAGATAAAATATATGAAGCAGTCCTTTCCAGAGATGGAATTTTGAGCATCATGTAAGTGCTGAGAGAAGGAAATCAGCACAGTGGTCATTAGAATCACCTGGAATTCCACCGGAAGCACATGTTGAACCACAGAGCAAGGAGGAATGTGGCAAGAACAGCATCGGGGTCTCACTGAGTGTAGATTACATTAAGTGGAGAGTAGGGACACTGAGTTGGCTCAATGCTGCAGAATTACAGCAAAAGGAAGAGCTAAACAGAAAAAAAAAAGGTCCATTCAGAAATCGATAGAAGGATGCTTGCTTGCTGAACAGCAGTCATACAAATACAGGGTGAAATGCCAAGGCAGAAAACACCAAAGAGCTGTGAGCAAAATGATCCTGTAGTCAACCGAGGGCTAGAAGATATTTGAGTGCTGACTCAGGGCATTCAAGAGAGAATGCAGAAGAACCACACCGAGTGGTTTTACTGAGTGTGAAGTCCATGAAAGACTAATGTGGTTCTGCACCTAGAACCTAAAAATGCACCTAGATCTCACTGAACCGGAAGTAATTACTAGTTCTGCCAGAACAAAGACCAATATTTATCAAATTCAAGCATCACATTCCAGACAATGCACAACATAAATGACAATATCCAGCATTCAATCAAAATTACTAGATATGTAAAAAACAGAATTAAACAAAACCAGCCAGCAGACAAAGTCAATAGGATCAGATAAGAAATGGAAGGAAAGATGAAATAAGTAAATAAAGACATCAACATGGCTATGGGGTGTTATAACTATGTTAATTCCTTAAATAAGGAGAACAGAAGATTACAGAAAATAGAAAAATAGAGTAGTAGAACTGAAAATTCATACATGAAATAAATAGTGGGATTAAAAAATCAAAAGGAACTAATACAAGACCAAAGGTGGGAAAAGAAGATATTAGTGAAAGTGAAGGAGGAAAGCAATAGAAATGATTTAAAAAGGTCCAAAAAGGAATAAACGATTAAAAACAAAAAAATTCAACAAGACTTCAGTTAGCTATGGAATAATTTTAGGAAGTTTAATGTAAAATGTGATTGAAGTATCAAAAAGAGGGATCTTGGAATGGAAATACATTTTCAAAAATAGATAAACATTTTTGTAATTTGGTAGACTATAAAATCCTACACTTCTAAGAGACTCAGTGGAGTTATACGAAAACATCAGAATCAAATTTCAAAAGATGATTCACAGAAATGGAATCTTAGAAAATGCCAGATGTATCATTTATATTTAAAGAAAGATACAAATACAATATTAAGCAACCCAAAGAAAATATATCTTTAAATTGCTATAAGAAACTGAATTTAGAGTTGTGCATGTAGTCTGTGTACTGAAAAACATTAAAAGAAAAAAAAAAAACTGAAAATGACAGGTTGCTAGGGAGACTATTATAGGCAAACAAGTAGCTATCACACACACACATGCACAGAGGAGATAAATATAGAATGGGAAAAATAGGTAAGAATAGGTGTCAGAACAACTGAATATTCAGTTATAAGAAGGAATAAATCCCAATACCCCTGACATGCAGAGAAACTTCAGCCAATGCTACTTATCGTCCTTATTTTCCCTGACACACACAACTGATACGATGACAAACCAGACCACCATACTTATGTGGTAGGAACCAGGGTGCTATAAAATGGAAATACCTTCAATTACAATTATCGTAAGTCAGTGAAGAAAGGGAGACGTGCATGCGTGGTGTAAATACTGGAGATGTTATTGTACTGCTGTGAATTTTTAATTTAAAAAGGAAAAATACTGATCTGAATGCATGCAAGAAATAAGTTTTTGTAAAGAAATAGTTTCAAAGTGCCCCTCTGTGCGTTGGAGGGAGTAGAGGATGCTTTGTGCCAACGGAGAGGCCAGAGAAGGTACTCAGGGAGAAGACACAGAAGCAGTAGGAGCCTGCAGAACGGAGAGATGGCTTTAGAGACGCAGTAATTCAGGCTCGGAAGGGAAGCACACAGCCCATACACTACCGGGGTGTCTTCCCCAGAAATAACTACTCAGATCTCAGGGATTTGTTCTGAGCAAAGGCATAGGGAATAAATGAAACTTCTAACTGATAAATATTGGAGATAGATATAGATGTAGATGTAGATATGCAGATATAGATAGATATAGGTCATGCTCCAGACTACAACAGGAGAAAGAGGATGTCAGAAAAGAATCTGAGTAAATCTGAACATCGCTCTCGTTATTGCTATTATCCAATCTGAAACACAGCCTTTTCTAACTTCTTTTCAACATGAATGATTTATACGCATTACAGTGCCTGTGAACCTTCATTTCTTCATTAGGCAAAGGAATCCATTGGAATAAAGACCCTCCTTAGCTCTTTCTGGATTTAGCCCTCTCCACAGAATCTCCGCTTTCTTTGGAAATAATGGTCCACCCTTCTCAGAAAATTTAACTCAATCTCTAAAGCCCCCTTTATATTTAAAGTAATGCTATATTTGTCCCTTTGACTTAAAAATATGTTTGTTTAGCGTGTAAGAAATGTTTACAGCCTGTGAGTGGTGATCAGGAAGATGAAGTTTTACACTATCCTTTACATAGTTCTTAATAGTTTCTATAACCAGGTATATAAAATCCCCTTTGTAGAGGCACCTGCCAGATGTTACACGTGACACTGGCTTTCTTAAGAAAAGAATGAAGCCATGTGACCAGTTGCCAACCTCATGTAATTTGTTGAGACATAAATCAATTCCAATAAGGATATCAGTAGGAGGAAAGAGTGTTTTTATAAAGTGTAGAGAAGTAATACTTGAGGAAATAACTTGAAATGGACTGAGGATTATTGGTGCTCCTGGGAGACTTGGAAGTGAAATATGTGTTCCTTGAAACCTCGCTTAGGTCTTTAGTCTTCTTTAAAGTGCTCTATGGTTCACTGGGAACCCCATTCCTTTCCTTACCATCACTATTAATAACACTACTTTGCTGGTTTTAGGGCTTTTAGACGTGTATATAAATGCCTGTTACTGCAGTTCATATGGGAAAACTGTAAGTCTCGGATACAATTGAAATCGGTTCTTTGCTGACTACCAATATGCCTGGTCATCAAGAAGGACACCTACTGCTTTATGGGCTCTGCGTGTGTGTGTGTGTATCCATGAACTGTGCTCTGGTGCAAAATGTCCTGCATATAATAGAAGACTTTATTTCAGACCACATCAACAAATTTTCTCAGATTCCTTTCATTTTCTCAGACGTTAATTGGGTTTCTTCTGCCTTGAACCTCAGCAGATCTCCCCACTTTGGCAGGGCGTAGTGATAAAATTTCATTGAGAGAATTCCCTTCTGATTGGTTTCCTCAGGGAGCATCACACTGTACCACTTTTGTTTGACTTTATGTCATAAGATCAGGCTCACAGATCACTTGTTATTAGCCTCAAAAAAAGAAAAAAGGTCATAGGAGCATATATGAAACAGAAACACAGTGTGTGAGGGGAGAGATAGCCTGTAGCTTGGAACTGAATGTGTGAATACAAGGCTTCCAGATGAAAAGCAGAAAAACCAAAGGGTGGTCCCAGGGCTGCTGATCCAACTGAGCTGCTGGCAAACATGAAACAAAGAGTAAAAATCAAAGTCCTGGGCTAGAAGTGAAGCCAAGTCAATTTCTAGGTGTCAGAACATAAACCACAAAGTATCCAGTTCAGAAGATATCAGAGTTGGAATTTTGAATGACAGTCAAAGTTTGTGGCAACAAAATGAAAGAAATGGTAAGGAACATTTCTGGAACAGCTAGCCAGTCAGGTGGGCCTGAAAGAGAGAGCTGAGAGGTGCTGGGACTTAATTCTGGAAGAGTTTCTGTTGGCAAGGTTTGCTTTACAGGGCCAGGCACCCAGATTCTTAAAGAGTGGCAGGTCATAGCCCAGTAGGTGTCTGCTGGCTGACACTTGCTTTGCAAGGCTTGCTTTCAGAGTCACCTGCTTCTCCTCTAAGGTGTGTTTTTCCTACCTTTTCTTTTCTTTCTTTCTTTCTTTTTTAATAAAATTTATTTATTTATTTTTAATTAATTAAGTTTATTGGTACATTTTAGATATACATAATGATCACATTCATCACAGGGAATTTGTACCTGTACATGATACATCTTGATTATTCATTTTTTCCCATTCCCCTCCCTTCTCTTCAACCTCTCTTTCCCTCCTTATTTACAAAAGCTTTATTTCCATTTTTCCTTCTTTTATCATTTTCTTCTCTTCTCTTCATTCCTTTCCCCTCCCCCCTCCCTACTTTCCCTTCCCATTTGAACATTTTTTCCTATTTCACAATATCTATTACACATTTCTGTTCTTACTTACACTTTTGGTTTCTCACATCAGAGAAGCAATGCCATATTTACACATTTGTGTCCTATTTATTTCACTTAAGAGTATGGTCTCAAGGTGCATCCATTTAGTAGAAACAGCAAATAAATATATGAAAAAATGTACAACATCACTAGTCATTTGAGAGATGCAAATTGAAACAATGCTGAGATTCCATCTCACTCCAGAAAGAATAGCTATCATCAAGAAATCGACCAAAGCTAGTAGGGCTGTAGGGAGAAAGGACCGCTTCTCCACTGTTGGTGAGAGTGTAGACTGGTGGAACCACTGTGGAAATCAGTGTGGACAGTCATCAAAAAAGTAAAACTAGAGGTTCTATTTGACCCAGCTATCCCCCTTCTTGGTATCTTCCTGAAAGAATATAAAAACATCATACCACAGCAATATATGCACACATGTTTATAGCAGCACAGTTTGTAACAGCTAAATTTTGAAAACAGCCCAAATGCCCATCAATCAATGAATGGATAAAGAAGATTTTTTTAAAAAAATTGCAGTACTACTTAGCCATAAAGAAGGATAAACAAGGTGTGTTTTTCTAACTTGTGGCTCAGCTAGCAACAGCATGTATTAACTAGCTCTTTTGCAAAGTGAGGGACTACCACAGAGATGCTACTTTATTGATTTAGACAATTGTGCTCATGTCTGCAAATGGTCCAGTTCATATGCCAGGGTGCTTTGTGCATGTGCCTAGTCTAGAGATTTACAATAAAAATAATGTTTATAGAAACACAAAACAATTTTCCCAGCCTTACTCTCACCTGAAGAATTTCTGGGAATACAGATATCTTCACCTTCCCACAACTGCTTCAGAATGCCTTCAACTGGGGCTTGAGGTCTCTCATCTCTGTGCTCAGTCATGACAGAAAGTGTTTGACAATGGTTTCTCCTAAGCACACCTGAGAGACCCTCATCTTTCATGCTGTAAAGTACAACTGGATGCTTTCTTTCCTTAGGTCTAAAAAGGATTTCATTGATACTGGTCCTTGGTTGTTACCAGCCTTTGCTTCCCAGCCCCAGCTCTGCAGAACATGATTCCGGTGTGGAGTGGAAAGCAGGTGAGTGGGGTAAACACTGCCAGATCTCCAAGCTTCTGTGTTCATTCATCTCCTATCCTGAGACTGTGCCTTTCCACTCCAGCTCCCTTCTCCCCTAGAATTAATTCTTCCTGTGTGGATCTCAGAAGCTTTCTTCACACAGGCTCCTGGCAAGACTTGTCCCTGGCCATCCACTCAGTCAAGAGGAGGCTCAGTCCTGGAATAGCTGGAATTCTGTAACAAGGCACAGTGGACACCATGGCCACAAGAGCACTCGTCTTCCCTGGGGTTGGCACAGACACACAGGTGTGAACATTCTTCAAGGCAGGGAAAGCCTGGACCACCAAGAGTTTTGCTTTCGAATCTCACTTAGTCTCAGAGTCTTGAAATAGCAGTCTCTTTATTCATAGAGTTAGCAGCTACAGTCTCTTCAGGGTTTCAGAAACAGAGGTGGTTTTTTTTTTTTTTTTTTTTTTTTTTTCCTAAACTCGTTCTTCTTCAACAAACTAGGGAGGCCCTTACAAGCTCCCTTAACTCCATCATGAAGTCCAGAATTGTCAAGCATCACCTTATTTATTCTATGAAGACTTTGTACTCATCTTTCTTTTTTTTTAATCTTTCTTCTGTTGGACTTTCAGCTCTCTGTCGCTCTCTCTCTCTCTCTCACTCTCTCTCTCTGTCTCTATCTCTCTCCCTCTCTGAAAACTCAAAAATATCCCAACACTAATAATGGAGCTTGAGACAAATGGAGTCACAAGGTGCGACTTTCTGACTTTCTTCCACTCACACGTACTAATTGATTCTCACGATTATCTGCATGGATGTTATCATCCTCATTTTGTCATGAAGGAACAGAAGGCCAGAAAAGTTAAGCGCTTTGTCCAAGGCAGTAGAGTTCTCGTTAGAGAGAGGAAGATTTTCCACCCAGGTTTGTTTTGGAAGCTAGCACGGTTCCTTTTATTTATTTGAGCAGCCACTTGGCTCTTTCAGCCTCCTTTTCCTTTCCTTAGGGCCAATAATACTAATCTCATTAGATGGCTTAAATTGAATGAAATATGGATTAATTGGAGAATGTGAATGTGCTTGGTACAAACCTTAGGTATATGAGGAGACGAAAATACTATTTTTACTTGAGTCATTTATGGCGTTTCCCTTTCTTTTCAATGGGAGGCATTCATTTAAGTGAAAAGGGAGCTAGTGCTCTCCAGTTGCTTAAGATAGTGTGGAGCAAGAAAGGGATGCTTCCACTCTAGATCTTTCAGAGAGCTGGTAAAGGCAGAAGACAGAAGGCAGGTCTCCGATGCAAGGATTCAGAAGAAGAGGAATTTGTGAATGAGACTAAAAAATGTGCACCGAACTAGGAAGAAAACTAGGAGATAAAGTTTTATAAAAACCAAGACTTTGAAGATCTTAAATTATTTCAGAGCAATGTGTCATACATGTTTATAATAGCTAAGCTCATGTGACTCTTTATAGGACTCTCTATTGCATTATATACATTAACGCCATATCACCCACAACAATACCTTCAGATGAATAATATTGTTATTCCAATTTTACAGAATAGAGAGCTAAGGCATACAATAGTTGACACCCAAAGTCTGTGTAATGTAGCAACATCATTACAAATTTAGCAGCTCACACAAAACACGTTTGTTAGTGCAAGCTTGTGGGTTTTCTTTTTCTTTCTTCCTTTCTTTCTTTCTTTCTTTCTTTCTTTCTTTTCTTTTTTTTGGGGGGTGTGGGTTGTGCTGGAGATTGAACCCAGAGCTTTCACTCTGAACTATACCCTTTAAATTTGTAATTCAAGTAACACTAAGGGAACTTGCTAAATCACTAAGTTCCCCAGGCTGGGCTTGAATTTGGGATCCTCCTGCATCAGCTTCCCAGAGTTCTGAGATTATAGGCTTGTGCTTATTCCATGGCATTTGTGGGCTCAGAGTCCAGTCACAGCTTAGCTGGCTCCTTTTCTCAGAGCTTCACAAGGCTACAGTCAAGGTCTTGGCTGGGCTGTGTTATCATCAGGATGCTTTAGCTGTTGCATGAGCAATGTGGTTGGTTGGGGAATAGAAAAGATAATTAAAATTAGCCTAGCATGTAGTAGATTATACCCACTTCTCTTATACTACTTATTACATCACTATGTCAGTTATTTTCCTCAAGCCTTTCTCCCACTTTAGGCTTAGAACACACCAAGGTCAGGGTCTGGACAGCTTTACATCTCCTCTACATCCTCTTTAAAAGATGAAAACAAACCTTAAAAACAAATCAAATATAGCATTTGAGAAGCTTAAAATCTCTCATGGTAAGAGATCCTAAAAATCTAGCCCTGGGAAAGCAAATGGAGGAAGAGGGGTAGTTAGTACACCTCTCAAAGAGCTACGTGGATTCCACTATGGTTGGAGGTTGGTTGATATTGACAGTCCCTGGGGGCTTTTGAAATGGTGTGATTGAGTTTCACTTTGGAAAGATGACTCTGCGTGAATGAAAGAAAGATGGATCTGGCAGCAAGGAGCTGGAAAAATCAAATGAATATTATTTATGATACCTTCATACTATATTAATTTCTATTTATGAATTTTTATTCTTAAAAATAATAATAACACTAGGCACTATGTCCTTAATCTGACAGCAAATCAGTACTATGAGGTAGTTTCTCTAGTGTTAGCTCCATTGTACAAATGAAGAAACCAAAGTACTGTTGTTATTGAATCACAGTAACTAACCTATCTAATTACTACAAAACAATTTCCTTCCTTTAGTGTATGATTTACATAGTAGATGAAAATGAATCTAAAACCACAGTACAAGTGCTTGTTCTGCTCCTAACTTTTGTTAGCATATGTTGCATGGACAGAGGTAAACAAGCTAAGTCAAGACATATTATTTGGCCTCTGAGCCATTCCTTTTCATTGTGCGAGATGAAATGTGTGGTTGGGTATATGAAAATGTGGGTGGATGGCTAGAGAGTGGGTGAATAAATACATCTTTCTCAACACTCTTCTTTTAAGGCAGTTGAAGCCACTTGAGTTCATATAGCATGCAAGTGGTAACACTTAGAAGTCAAACATTTGTGGGTATTTGGATACAGTTTCTGTGAAACGTCACTGTCATATTGTGTTTTCTTCTTTAGAATTGATGTTTTATCCAGTCCTGGATTTTAAACTGGGCTTCTCTTGCTTAGACTGTCTTGGGCCATTCAAATTCCACATTCACAATTTTGTGGCCAAGCCCCAATCCAATGGCCAGTATTCTAGCCCATCTGGCCAGTCCACCAGGAACAGCAGGAAGAGGGGAGGGTGGATGGATATCTGAGCCCCAGGACCTTATGAATTATCAGTTTGAAAATGACTGAACCTAGAAATATACCTTCTATTTCTTAACAAGTTTCATTTTTGCTTTCACTTTGTATAATTTGTCTTGGTAGAGTAATGTTTAATAGATTTATTCTAATTGTCTTGTGTATTGTAAGGCATTATCACATCTAGACTCAAAGCAAAAAGCTCATCAATTAGAGTTCACTAACTAATGATAAAGGCATCAAGTTGTGATATTTTTCACTTTTGACAGGCTCACCTACTTGTGTGAATGTGATCTTTCAACACTTGGGGGAGGGCACCAGATTTCATTCTTCAGTGCAGTCCTTCCCTCAGTGTAAACTTTTCTCTCAGCTACAGAAGATAATGATCTGTTTTACTTGGATTCAAGTATCTTTTCTTTCAGGGTTTGGTTTGCCTTATATACCCATCATATAAGCCTTTTGTTTTTTTGCTGCTTAATTTTTAAGAGTCTATCCAGATTTGTAGCTACTTCCATCACTGAGCCAACCACTTAAGTGTGGAGATCAGAGCATGGATCAAGGGACAGCCACAGCATCCAACCCAACTCTGGGAAACCCTTTAGGTTCAAAGCTCAACTTAATTTAGCCGATTTATATGTATTATATTTACAAGAGTCCTAAATAATCAGAGATGTGGTATCAAACAGTAGAAAGTCTATCATCAGCTTCGTTATGACAAAAGTAGTAACTTATGAGCTAACCCTAAATTTATTAATTTCAGCATTGATTCCTCCTTCGTCCTTCCTTCCTGCCATCCTTCCTTCCTTCTGTTTACTTTCTTTCTCCCCTTAAACACATATTTACTGTCACTGCTATGTATCCTCCTTTATGTTTGCCTCAGAAGAAAAGCTACAGATTCCCCATCATGGATTCTATAATATTAGCACAGAAAAATATTAATGCCTGTCAGATATTAGATATGAACCCTTCTGTCCTGGGACTCACAGATACCAAGGAATATCAGGTATGTTTCCCTCTGAATCTTGCAGTTTGCAGAATAAGTACAGATGAGTACAATGGGAGTGAGATTTCCCAGCACAAGGATCATCAAAGCTGAGATTCTGTGGAAAGAACAGAAGAACAAGTATGGCTGGAGCACTGAGATGGGTCCTGAAAGGTGAGCTGGGCATAGACAAAGTAGGGTCTATGCCAAAAGAGAGAGAGACAGAGAGAAAGGGAGAGACAGAAAGAGACAGACAGAGAGACAGAGAGACAGAGAAACAGAAACAGAGAGAAAGAAACAGAGAATATTATGTTTTCAATGACTAGATAGATGTTATATTAGTCAACTTCCCCAACAGTGGTATGAAATACTTGTAGCTCACCCTCACAATTTAAAGGACGAAATGATTTATTTGATCTATGGTTCTAGAGGATTTTGTCCATGGTTGGCTAGCTCCAAGGTAAGAGTATCATACTCAGAAGGGCTTGCCAGAGCAGGGGAACAGCGCTGGAGAGGAAGGAGCCAGGGATAAAGCACATTACCCAAAGTTATCCCTTGATGAACCACCCAGACACATCTGCAAGTGTGTGTTTCTAATCGCCAGGAGGCTTAGAAATCAGTCAAGTTGATAATCTAGTTTAATTATCACATTCCAACTGTTGTCAACTTGACACTCAAACACGTTTCCTTAAACCAAATAAACACAATATCATGATTCTGCCCAACACGGTATAATTATTCCATGTACAAGCAAAAACACACTCATGCCCTTCCCAAATTCTCAATAGTTCCAACATTTTTCAAAAGCCCAAGTCTAGAATTTCCTGTGAGACTCAGGGGATCTCTTATCTGTAAACTCCAGAAAAATTTTTTAAAAAGTTATGCATTCCCAGTATACAATGTTGCAGCATAAACATCCCCATTCTAAAAGAGAGGAAGATGGGATAGAAAAGAATAGGACAAAAGCAAGACAGAAATCCAGCAGGTCAAATATTAAATTCTGTAGTTCTGTGCATGGTATCTGGGCACATGATAGAGAGATGTGAACTCCAAAGGACTTGGGCTGCCCCACTCATTCCAGTGCCCTTGCCAGTTACCATTCACGTGGCCTCTCTCTTGGCTGGCTCTGCTTATAGCCTGCAGTTTTCCTCAGTAGAAGATCCCCATTCCTGGCATCTCTAAATTTCTGGGATCTCCACTGTATCTTTGTATTTATTCTCAAATCTTCTGCCTCTCACTGGCACCCTGGTTGGATTCAGGCCATCCTTTCAAATCTAGATGGAGAGGAAAAAGATGGTGGATGAGTAAGAAGCAGGCAGCGAAACTCTCTCTAAAAGTTACCGTTGGAACACAGGAATATAGCGACGGGGAAAGCGCAGGAGGGCGGGGAGATGCCTCCCCGGAACCCAGAAAAGTTCTGAAGCACAATCTGGGACCCCCGGCACCAGTGAAGGGTGATTTCCAACAAAGAAGAAGGAGCAGACCTCGTGCATGCACCTTCTACCATCCCAGGAATCGCAGCGGACAGAAGCTCAATTCTATGGACACACGGTGACAGCTGGCGCCCAGGGAGCCCCCACGGAGGATCCTGAGACAGTGGCGAGGTGGGGGAGCGGCGGAGAACTGTGCTGGCCGGCAGTGAGTGTCTCTCAGCCACAGCTGCCTGGCGCCAGAGAGCGACCGGCCAGGCGCCATTGTGGGGTGTGTGGCGAAACTCAGAGTGGCGTGAAAGAAAAACAGCGCTGGACACTCGTGCTCCAGACAGGGCAGCGCGGGGCCTCTCAGGCCCACGAAAGTGTGCTGAGGGCAGCAGGCTAACCAGACTGGTCTCTCAGCCACACCTGTCCCGTGCCAGAGAGCGACTGGCCAGGCGCCATTGTGGGGGGCGTGGCGAAAATCAGAGCCGCGGGAAACCAGTGCAGTGAATCTGCGCTCCGGCCAGCGCGCTGCGCCTCTCAGGCCCAGGGATAGTGAAAGGGCGCTGAGAGCGGCAGGCGAGCTAGACTGGTCTCTGCCTGAAAGTACGGGCCTCTGCTCACCGCCCGCCAGAGGGCCGCTCCTGGCTTACTGGGACCGACCTGCACGGAACAGGACTCTGTCACCACACGGTGTCTGCCTACAGCAGAGTCAACACCTGGAACTGATTCTTTTTATTTTTTTTTTAATTTATTTTATTTATTTTTTTCCCACTCATTTGTTTTTTGTTCTGGCGAAGGGTTTTTTTTTTTTTTTTTTTTTGGTGGGGTTTTATTTTTGTTTTGTCTGTTTTATTGTTTTTATCTTCGTTTTTGTTTCTGTATATGTATTTGCTCTTTTCTTCATTATTCTCTCTGGTTTTTTATATGAGTGTAAACAGCGCCTCTAACTTCTTTGTGACTGTGGTTGTGATCTGTTCTTCCTTTTATCCCTTCCTTCTCTTTTTACCACCAGTCCTCTGCACCAGTGTCCCAATGTTAGTGGGATCCCTCTTGGTCCTCTAACCTTACATCTAATTCCTTCCTATTCTCCCAACACTCTATTTCCTCCTTGACTCATTTTAAATTTAAACTCCTCAGGGAAAAATTGACATACATAGGACTTGTATACTGCATATAATTTTTCTGGTGTGTTTTAGATTTTGTTATATAACTGCAACTCTATACAGCTAAAAGTGGTAAATAACTGGTTAGCTCAGTCTGTCATTTTCCAGGCTGTGTTTGATGCTTTAGTTAACATTATAGCCAAATGTGAAATAATTGTTCTAAACATCTTTCCTTCCTGATATTTCGTGATTGAGATTGACTAAGGGACACAGAAAATACAGTGGCACAGTACCAAAGAATCAAGGACTGGGCCAAACAGGTAGCAACTTCGCATAACCAACGAATTGAAGAGGTAGGATCTGGCAGAAATCTCAAAACCCAAAAGCAAGCTCCACTTGGAAGATACTGCAGAGAAGTAATCATCTTCTAAAGATCTTAAACACTAGCAATAAAGTAACCTACCATAGGTAATTTGCAAACATCACCCCAGGAATTAAAGAAAGAAAAAATGAGATGACACTTAAACAAGATGCAACCCCACACATCCAATTCACCAAAGGCAAACCTAGGGGGCAACGAGGTGGGACAATCCAAAAGCCACCCACCTGGCCTATCTGAAGTGGTAACAACAAAGCAACTGAATGAGGCTCTGGAAAAAATTAAAACAGAAATAATCTCACAGATAACTGCAGAGATAATGTCCACAATGAAGACCATGCTTAAGGACACTATAGCTGATACAGACAAAAAAATAGATGAGCTTAAGAAAACTATAGAAACCATGAATGCTCAGCATAGGAAAGAAATGGAATCCATAAGGCAGATTCAAGCAGATATCCAAAAGAACAAAAATTCCATTGAAAGTATTTGTAGCAGATTAAGCCAATGCGAGGACAGGATCTCACATATAGAAGACAGGCTTGCAATTAGTGATCATGAAAAGGAAGAATTCTTAAAAACAGCAAGGGACCATGAAAAATCAATTCAGCAGCTGCTAGATGACTCAAAGATAAACAACTTAAGAATAATTGGAATAAATGAAAAAGCAGGAGATAGCATCAATGACATTAAAACCTTGTTCAAAGACATAATCAGGGAGAACTTTCCTGGAAGAGAAAAGGAATTTGACGCCCCTATAAATGAAGCTTTTAGAACACCAACTAGACATGATCAAAAAAAAACTTCAGCCAGACATATTATAGTCAAGATCCCAGAAATTCAACAGAAGGGCAGAATCTTAAAAGCTGTTAGGGACAAGAGACAAATCACCTATAAAGGAAAACCCATCAGAATCACAGCTGACTTTTCAGCACAAACCCTCAATTCAAGAAGAGCTTGGAATGATGTATTTCAAGCTCCAAAGGAAAATAATTTTCAACCCAGATTGATGTACCCTGCAAAACTATCTTTCAAAATTGATGGAGAAATAAAATACTTTCATGACAAAGAACATCTGAGAAAATTTATGACCACCAAACCAGCACTCCAAAATGTTCTGAAGGACATTCTAGAAAGAGATAGGAACCCCAACAGAAGGAATCCACCAGGCAGGGCAGATAATTAAATAGCAGGAAAGGGGAAAAACAAAGAGTGGGAACCAACAACAGGAAAATATCATGACAAGTATAAGTCAATACATATCAGTTTTAACCATCAATGTTAATGGTCTCAATTCACCAATCAAAAGGCACAGACTGGCAAAATGGATCAAGAAGCAAGATCCAACAATATGCTGCATACAAGAAACACATTTAATTCAGAAAGAAATTCATAGACTGAAAGTCAAAGGATGGAAAACAATACTCCATGCCACAGGAACCCAGAAAAAAGCAGGGGTAGCTATTCTTTTTGCAGACAAAGTGAACTTCAAGCCAAGAAGGATTCAGAGAGATAAAGACGGTCATTACATCCTTGTAAAGGGAACAATCCAAGAGGAAGAGATAACGATCATAAATATATATGCATCAAATACCAGTGCACCCAGCTATATAAAACAAGTACTAAAGGACATGAAAAATCAAATAAGCACTAATACAATTATATTGGGAGATCTCAATACTCCACTGTCACAAAAAGACAGATCAACTGGACAGAAAATCAATAATGGAATAGTAGAACTGAACCAAACTTTTGAACAAATGGACTTAGTAGATGTCTACAGAGTGTTCCATCCCACAACATCAGAATACACATTTTTCTCAGCTGCACATGGGACGTTCTCCAAAATAGACCACATACTAGCTCATAAAACCTGCTTAAGTAAATGCAAAGGAATTGAAATTATCCCATTCATATTATCAGACCATAGTGCAATAAAATTGGAAATCAATGGCAAAAGATCTCACAAAAACTCCCTAAACACATGGAAATTAAACAGCACCCTCCTGAACAACCAATGGGTCACAGATGAAATTAAAGAAGAAATTAGACACTTTCTACAACTGAATGATAATGACAGTACAACATACCAGAACTTATGGGATACAATGAAAGCAGTCCTAAGAGGGAAATTTATAGCATTAAATACTTATATCAGGAAAATAGAGCAAGCACAAATAAACAACTTAAGGGTGAACCTTGAGCTTCTAGAAAAAGAAGAGCAGGTTAAGCCAAAAGCCCATACAAGGGAGGAAATTATAAAGATCAGAGCAGAAATTAATGTATTGGAGACTAAAAAAACAATACAAAGAATCAATGAAGCAAAAAGTTGGTTCTTTGAAAGAATAAATAAGATTGACAAAGCCTTATCCAACCTTATTAAAAAAAGAAAAGAAAAGACTCAAATCCATGCAATTGAAAATGAAAAGGGTGATATCATGACAGACCCTGCAGAAATCCAGAAGATCATCTATACCTATTTTGAAAATTTATATTCTACTAAGATGGAAAATGCAGAAGAAATGGACAGATTCCTAGATTCGTATGAATTACCAAAGCTGAATCAAGAAGATTTAAAAATCCTAAATAAACCAATATCAACTAACAAAATTGAAGATGTAATTAAAAACCTCCCAACAAAGAAAAGCCCAGGCCCTGATGGATTCACTGCCGAATTCTATAAGAAATTTAGAGAAGACCTAACGCCCCTACTTCTCAAACTTTTCAATGAAATTGAAAGGGAAGCAATACTCCCAAATTCATTCCTGGAAGCAAGCATTACCCTGATACCAAAACCAGAGAAGGACCCAATTAAGAAAGAGAACTACAGGCCAATCTCCCTAATGAACATAGATGCAAAGATCCTTAATAAGATACTGGCAAACAGAATCCAACAAATCATCAAGAAGATTATACACCATGACCAAGTTGGATTCATCCCAGGGATGCAGGGATGGTTCAACATACGTAAATCAATAAATGCAATACACCATATTAACAGAACCAAAGACAAAAATCACATGATCATCTCAATAGATGCAGAAAAAGCTTTTGACAAAGTCCAGCACCTTTTCATGATAAAAACCCTACAGAAAATTGGAATAGAGGGTCTTTATCTCAATCTGGTAAAAGCTATCTATGACAAACCAACAGCCAATATTATACTAAATGGCCAAAAACTGAAAGCCTTCCCTCTAAAATCAGGAACAAGACAAGGATGTCCACTGTCCCCACTCTTATTCAACATAGTTCTGGAAACTTTAGCCAGAGCAATTAGACAAGAGAAAGAAATAAAAGGAATAATGATTGGAAAGGAAGAAGTTAAATTATCATTATTTGCAGATGACATGATACTCTACACAGAAGACCCCAAAAACTCCACTAAAAAACTGCTAGATTTAATAAGCAAATTCAGTAGTGTAGCTGGATACAAAGTCAATACTCAAAAGTCAATAGCCTTCCTGTACACAAATAACAAACTTACTGAAAGAGAAATTAGGGAAACAATACCTTTCACAATAACATCCAAAAAAATGAAATACATAGGAATCAACCTCACAAAGGATGTAAAAGACCTCTATAGTGAAAACTACAGTACTCTGAAAAAGGAGATTAAAGAGGATATCAGAAAATGGAAAGATATCCCTTGCTCCTGGATAGGAAGAACCAATATAGTGAAAATGGCCATACTTCCAAAATTGTTATACAGATTTAATGCAATTCCAATCAAAATTCCAATAGCATATCTCACAGAATTAGAGAAAACAATCCTAAAATTCATTTGGAATCAGAAGAGACCGAGAATAGCAAAGGCAATTCTGGGCAACAAACGCAAGGCAGGAGGCATCACAATCCCCAACTTGAAATTATACTATAAAGCTACTGTGATAAAAACAGTGTGGTACTGGCAAAAAAACAGACCTGAAGATCAATGGAACAGATTAGAAGATGCTGAAACAACCCCAGACATACTAAGCCACCTTATCTTTGACAAAGGTGCCAAACACATTCACTGGAAGAAAGATAGCCTCTTTAATAAATGGTGCTGGAAAAACTGGCTCTACACATGGCAAAGATTAAAACTAGACCCATATCTTTCACCATGCACTAAACTAAATTCAAAATGGATCAGAGATCTAAATATTAAAACAGAAACATTAAATCTGCTGGAAGGTAGGATAGGTAAAACCCTTGGAGACATTGGTGTAGGCAAAGACTTTATGAATAAAAACTCAACCGCACGGGAACTATCCCAAAGAATCAATAACTGGGATCTCATCTTATTAAAAAGCTTTTGCACAGCAAGAGAAACCACCAACAGAGTGAAGAGACAACCCACAATGTGGGAAAAAATGTTTGCCAGCTGTTCCTCAGACAGAGGATTACTATCGAGAACATAGAAAGAACTCAAAAAAATCAGACCTCCCAAATTTAAAGACCCACTCCAAAAATGGGCATCTGAGATGAATACACATTTCTCAGATGAAGAAATACTAATGGCAAATAAATATACAAAAAAATGTGCAACATCACTAGTCATTCGAGAGACACAAATTAAAACAACACTGAGATACCATCTCACCCCAGAAAGAATGGCTACTATAAAGAAATCAACTAATAACAAATGCTGGAGTGGCTGTGGGGTAAAAGGAACCCTTCTTCACTGTTGGTGGGAGTGTCGACTGGTACAGCCACTGTGGAAGTCAGTGTGGAGACTCCTCAAAAAACTAGGGTTGGAGGTCCCATTTGACCCAGCTGTTCCCCTTCTGGGCATCTTCCCAGAAGAATTACAAACATCGTACCACAGCGATATATGTGCACCCATGTTTATAGCAGCACAATTTGTAATGCCAGATCTTGGAAACAACCCAAATGCCCCTCAACTGAGGAATGGATAAGAAAGATGTGGTATTTTTATACAATGGAGTACTATTCAGCCATAAAGAAGGATAAACTGGAGACTTTTATAGGTAAATGGATGCAACTCGAGAAAATACTCATAAGTGAAATAAACCAGAAGCACATGTGTAAGCATCGTATTGTCTCTCTAGTATGAGAAACTGAAAGAGTAAATAAGATCCAAAATGTATAATAGACGTGGTGAATCAAAAAGAAACTGATCAAAAGGAAAGAGAGACTGGAATAGGAAAAAGAAAGAAGGGAAAGGGGAAAAAAATTGTATATATATATATAAGATGGTTAAGATAGATACACTACCAATTTTACTTAGTTCATTGAAGAGTAAGGTTTGTGCCAATAATGTTTGGGCAATTTGCTAATGTCTGGTATCCTGAATAACTACCTTAAAGATAGTAATACGTAATGTATTAACCATTGTTACCCTCCTATTATGTTGTTTTGAAAATTTGTTCTTCTTTTGATTTGTTTTGTTTTTTCTTCTCTTTAAAATTAAAAAAAAAAAATCTAGATGGAAGTTTCCATGACCCCACATGACTTTTGCATTCTGCATACTTGAAAATTAGCACCATGTGAACAATGCCAAAGACTGACACTACCTTCAGCATTAGCCAGACACCCTTGGACCATTGCTGCAGTGGCCTCTGAGTACGTGGATGGTTGAACGTGGTGAAATGAATCCCTGAGTGCCAATTCTCTAGATGACATTTCTTGAGCAGAGACCTGAAGGATATTCTTTTTTTTTTTTTTTTTTTTTGTGGGTACCGGGTGGTCGACCTCAGGACCTCGCGCACCAGCAGGCACCCATGCCACTGAGCGATATCACCGGCCCCTTTTTCGTATGTGGGTTCTGGGAGTCGAACTCGGGCCCTCGTGCTTGCCGGGCAGGCGTTTAAGCCGCTGAGCCATCTCACCGGCCCCTGAAGGATATTCTTGAATGAAAGATTTAAACTTTTGCATGCGTCAGCCTGCAATGAATAGAGTCTTGATATTTCCTGAAATGCACTCAAGGCATATTAATTCTTTCTGCACAAAGTACTTCGTGTCTTTTTAATGGCACTATTCTCTTCAGCAATCTGACACTAATCTCACACCTCTTTTGGCTCCAACTTTACACATGGTATTTATTGGGTCAAAATTTAACTTTTCTGATTACTTCTGATCTACATTTTGCTTCCAATTCTTATTATAAATAATAGTGATCACCAGTAACCACACTGCAGCCTGAACATTAGGCTGCCTTGAAATTTCTTCTACCAGATCAATTAGTCTACCCCCCTTAAACTCAGCCCCTGACAAAAATCTCAGGACATGGCAAAATGTAGTTAAATTCTTTGCCATAATCTACCATGCATGGTCTCTAGTCCAGTTTTGTGGTATCTCTTCTTCTGTGTTAGTGAGCTTTTTGGAGGCAATATCTAAGGCTATAACTTAACAAATTAATTTGTCTCACAGTTTCAGTTTCTGGCTCTTCCAGCCAGACCCCACTTCCTAGCAGCATGTTGATCTACTGGTGAGTATAGTGCCCTCATGTTCCAAGCACCTTCCAAAAGCCCAGGCTCTGGAGATGTAAGGCTTTTGTGGGACATTATAGATCTAAAGCATAGAATTCATTTTTACGGTCATACCATCTTGCTTCCCTTTATGATCAGGTTAGGCTTCAAAAGTTTTCTATTAGTTTATCTTTAACAAGGTAACAAGTGAACAGTGCTCAATAAAGCCATTGGAATTCATTTTTATGTGTCTCATTCTGTAATGTGCATTGACTCTATCAACAATGAGGAAATCATCTTTGAAGTGGACTTAATGTTAGCACCTGGGTTATCAGAAATAGATGTCAGTTTTTTTATCCTCAAAGAATTCCTGTATTATTGGAGTAGGACATGGAAATAGATAATCACAAAACTATGCTCTGGACAGTGGTTTAAAGAATGTACCAGAGGCAGAAAACTGTCTCAAAAACAGGAATTGGATAATTCCTATGATAAAAGGGAGGAGTAGGCAGGTCACAAGTCACACAATATTTGAGACAGAGTAGTGCTTTTCATACTAATTTTGGGAGGAGTAGGCAGGTCACAAGTCACACAATATTTGAGACAGAGTAGTGCTTTTCATACTAATTTTGGGCACATCATTTCCAAACAGAGCTTGGGTGCATGAGTTGAATATCAAACGTTTATAAAATGAAATAATCTAGAGCAGTGATGGCGAACCTTTCAGAGACTGAGTGCCAAATGGCAACCCCAAGCCCAGCTATTTATGGCAAAGTGCCAATACTGCAATTAAGCCTGAATACTGAGGTTTTAGTTTAGAGAAAACAACTCACACTCTAACATCTTTTTTTAAAAGAAAAACACAATATCACATGTGCCATAGGTTCACCGCCACTGCTTCAGAGGCACGTGGCTTTGGGTATGCTTCTGAAAACCATCCTGATTAACTGCATCTTCAACAGCATGGATTGACAGGACAGGAAGAACTGGAAATGGAAAAGAATTCTCCAGACCCCGCTACAGCTTCAGTATATCAGTCACACAGGGGCTTCCAAGGACTTTAGAAATGAAGAGGGTTGGTATATGTGGGTCCTGAGGAAAACCAGTATTTCATTTCAAGGCAATTACCTCAAAAAAGACCAGTAAAGTTTCCTCAAGTAAGACAGTGTTAATGTCCTCAGATAGAGGAAGAGAGACCACTTTCACTGGGTGGGGAGGTTGTTTCCACTGGCGAGACAGACTCATCACAATTTAGGGGTTCAGAGATTCCAGATTTATCGAGGTCTCTCCCCACACATCTACATTCCAACTCTCAGCACCCAATTCCTTCCCATTTGATGAGAAGAGTAGGCAACTGTGAGGATGAGAGTTTGGCTTTCATTGTAATTTGGGTGTTCATTGTATAAGATTCTAGTTTGGTTTTCAGCAATTGCAGCCCTTTAACTTCTGGAGAAAAATTTATATTTTAGGCCATACAAAGAAGCTTTCAGGGTATTTGTGTGACACTTGGACTGAGAATTTGAATCCCTGAGCTCAACACTTTGCCCAACAATACTGGGAGAAATCAGCCAGCTTCACTGTACTTCTTAGTATGATATAACATTTCAAAGGTATCATACATAGAATCATTCCTATCCTTGTTTCTTGTAAGTGGTGTCCAGTGGTGATATTTTGAAAACCTCTATTGCCAGATCATACCAGGAACTATCAGTGCTCTATTTACTACTAAAAATAGAGCCTTTAAACCTAATCATTTTAAAAACACAATCATAGAAACTCCAGAAAAACTCTGAAAATTCATCTTTAGAATCATTCTCTAATATCATTCTGAGTAGCAATATTTGTATTTGAGTTTTCCAGAGAAACAGAATGAATAGAATGTGTATATTTATACAAAGAGATTTATTATAGAGATTTGGCTCATGTGACTGTAAGGGTTGGCAATTCTAAAATATGCAGAATAGGTTGGCAAACTGGAAATCCTGAAGGGCTGATAGTTTCATTTAAGTTCAAGTACAAAAGCCTGATAATCAGGATATTTGATGGTGTAATTCTAAAAGGCTAATAAGCATCAGGAAAACCTATGGTGTAGTAATTCTAGTTTAAAGGTCAGCAGGCTGGAGACACAGGAAGAGCTTATGTTTCAATTCAAGTCTGAAGTCAGGGAGAAAGCCAAGCTTCCCATGCAAAGCTCATCACACAGGAAGAATTCTTTCTTACTCTAGAGAAGGTTACCTTGGTTTTTGTTCCAGTCGGGCTTTCAAGTGACAGATAAAGCACACTCACATTAGAGAGGATGATCAGCTTTATTCAGTTTTCTAATTCAAATATGCTCATGGACACACCAAGAATAATGTATGACCAAATATCTGACCATCTTGTAACCCAGTTAAGTTTGTATATAAAAGTAACCATCATGGATCGCATTTAGGATGACTTTCTGTGTAGCTTTGGTAGAATGGTGGGGAGCCAGTTCACCTAGAATATATCTGTCTTCCATTAATATATAACTAAATATATGTAGTAAGTAATCTTTGTGAGATGATTTAGTTATGTTTTGATGAGCCCACAGCATTCTATTCCTTGATGATTGGGCTGAGTTTTGTCTACAACCTACTGTTCACAAACCATGGATATGACCACCATCTCTCTACCTTCATAAAGCAAATCATCCCTTATTTGTCCTATGAGAAGTATTTTAGAAATACACCATCATTCTCTAACAACACTTTGGATGGTTCTGGCATTTGCACTAAAATTGAGGGAAGGAAGAAATTGGAATGTGACACACTTACAAAAAATGTGTTAGCCAGTACCATGGAGGAGGGGCGAAGTGGCCCTGCAGCTGAAGTAAGCCTACAAAATTTACTGAATTTTGATAACTTTGCATCTTGGCACTGAGTCAGTCATTAGACGAATGATACACCGGAAGGAGTTATAATCATACTTGAGTTGGATTATTTCAGCCAACAAGGACAAGAGACACCTCTGGAAGAAGTAACAAAATTCTAGTTGTGAGCTGGTGATATGTCCTACAGTGCTGGTGAATGAGCTTTTTGTTCTGGAAGGGAATGGGGGATGTGTTGGTCCAGTACACCCCATCCATCTCACACTCCTTTGTCAGTCATGCTGAGGTATGGCTGAATCCACATGTGTGGCTCAGTTTATAATTTATATCAAGGGATCTGCTAAAAGTTCTACTGTGGAGAACAATGCCTGGATGTGTGGTAATGGTCACCTTCGCCTGGTGTTTACTTAGAAGAACAAAGGCGGCTTCCCCCAAACCTCTCCTGCATCTGCTGCTCTGCAACCATCACTTGAAACAATGAGTGGTCGATAATCTGGTGATATTTCAGTGAGGAACAAGAGGAACTGTGACATGGGAGAAAGGCTTAGCTCCACACAGTCATACATGGGCCCAAACTCCTTCCATTTTGTGGCTCCGTTCTCTAAAATCTCTTCTTGTTTCCCAGTGGAAAGGAATAGGCTATCTTACAGGCCAGGGCTGGACTCAGTTCTTAATATTCTTGCTCACACTGCACTGACCTTGAGTCAACCATGAGGGTCACCAAAATAAGACACTTTAGGAAGTGTATTCTAGCTGTTTCCCTAGGAAGTAAAGGAGAGCACTGCTACTTGTACAACTCACTAGTGGTCTCACCCCTTGCAATGGAAAACCATTAGGCAGATGTGGGTTCAGGGTCCATCTCTGCCTCGCTAGCTGTGTGTCCTCAGGCCAATCATTTTATTTTTTTAATCTGGAAAGTGAGACTATGACTCTTTCCTCAATGGCATCTTGCAAAAATTAAAGGAGATGAAATTAATTTCACATAAAGTATTTTGCAGTCTTCTCTTCCCTTTTCTTATTTGGCTCTGTGTGTGTATACTATTCCTTGTACGCAGGGCTGACCAGCAAGGTGTGACAGTCGGGCTGTAGCTCAGTGTTAGGTGCTAGGGCGAAGGTTCCCACAGCACCAGGCAGGAGGGCTGCATGGACATGCAGCTTCTCCACTGTGTAGAAGCCTCTGAAATATTCATCAACACACACCATGTTGAGTTGGAGTGAGACTAGGCATTTACACTGAAACCAAAGTGTGGCATGTGCTCAGTCACCGTGGCTTTCCTCTTCTTCTGGAACTAAATCCTCCCAGCATAAAATCGACATCTGCAAAGCTTTCAGAACTGACTTTTCATTTCTCCTCTTTGCAGAATTGTGCTTGTCTTGGCCTTTTCATCTCGACATTTAACTGAGAAGAATTTCAATTGTTTGCAGTCAATTCCACAGTGTTTTTCCAATTTACCTTTGTTTTCTTTGGGATTTTCAGAAAAGCTCTCGTGCCCTATGTAATTCAGCAGAGATTCCAGAAGACCTTGGAGCCTCAAAGTCACAGCTGATTTTTAAAAAGCACTTTGGCACCTCGGTATGAGCAGTGGCGTTGGAATAGGAATTGAGAGGCCAGTGTAGTACCACTGCTGGAGCTGATTAGCTGTGTGACCTTCAACAAGTCTTTTGTCTGTTTGTTTTTTATTTTCAAGATTTCAGTTTTCAACTGAAGCAAGAGGGTAGCTTGTAATCTATGCTCCCTGAAATCTTATGGTCCTTAGACATATTTCTAGGCATGTGGGTATCTCTAGGGGTGACAAAGAGGAGTTTTTGGTCTTTTACAACTCTGTTTTGTTGTTTTATGTATTAGGCCTTATTGACAAAAATTCAGTGATAATAGTTTTTAATGAAGCACTAAATTCTGATAATCTGTAAGGTGGGTCTTTATACTTTCTCTGACTTTGTAATTTGATCAATAAATGTTAGTTCAAATGTAGTATGGAATGAGGAAAATCCTTAATATTAGAGGCATTCAGCCCCAGGGAAAGGCAGAGGAACCGGTTCAAGTAGAAACCCTACTGCTAGCTGGCTTCAGGTAAAATATTTAAATTCTCTATCTTTAAAATATTCACTGTACAAGGAGAAAAAAATCCTTGCCTTGCAGGTTGTGTGGATTAACAATAATGATGATGCTGCACAGTGCCCAGCGCAGAGATATCAAATGTGCCACCCACTTCACAGGTGCAAGGACACGTCCTCCACTGGTTCGTGCCCGGCTTTCTTTTCACTGTCAGGTGTGGCTCCAGAATCGTTCACCTGCTGGCTCCAGGCAGTCATCAGCAATAAGAAAAAGATTACCATGTAGGATAAAGCACACATGATGTCCTGTCCTATTTCCATTTTCAATGTGTGAGCTGGGACTTGCTATGGACTGAATTGTATCCCCTCCAAATTTATATGTTGAAGCCATTACCTCCAGTGTGACTGGAGATGTTACTCTTAATCTTATTTGTCAGCTTTATTGGATTAAGAAAATCCTAGCAGATTGCAAATAGTACTCCTGGTGTGTCTATGTGGGTCATGGAGGTGTGACCTTGGGTACTGTATAGGGTTCCCAGCCTTTTCCTTGCTGGTATTGTTTCCCTGCTCTGCCCCCAGGCCTCATGCACTAAGTACCTTCACTCCACAATGCCCTTCTGCCTTGGTGTTCCCGTCTTGACGCCAGCTGACTATGGACTGAATCTACCCCAGACCATGAGCTAAATTGAACCTCTCCTCCTTTAAATTGTAAGCATCAGGTATCGTGTCGAGCAAGGTGAAAGCTGACAGGAAATAAGGCCTTTATGGAAGTAACTAAAATTAAATGAGGTCAGAGGAGGGGAGCCTCGATCCAAAAGGAACAGCATTCTTATAAGAGACAGCAGAGGTCTAACTCTGACAAGTGACACACAGCCAGAGGCAGCAGCCAGCAAGTCAGAACAAGAACCTCCCTAGAACTCAGCCACACTGCCACCTGATCTTGGACTTCAGCTTTTAGAATTGTGAGAAATGAAGTTCTGTGGCGTAGTAAGCGCTTTGGTCTGTGGTATTTCCTTGTAGCACCTTGAGTTGAGTAACTGAGCTATGCCATTGCCTTCTTCAGATGTTTATTACAACATTTAAAGGGAACATTTCTCCATCAAATATCACGGAAGCTCTACCATACATTGAAGTCTGTGACAGGTACACAGCTAAAAGGACACACCTGGCAGGCATCCATTCCCAAGGAAGTGACTGTCCTAGGAGACTATCGATGTCTGAAAGAACATAGAAAATGTATGCTAGCTTACAGACACTTACATGTTTTTCTTAAAATGTGCATGATACCTAGAAGCAGATGCAGATATGACTAGAAGTCACTGAAGTGTTCGCATAGTGCAACTTAAAAATTTCAATTTATATTCTACTCAGCTCTGTGTGTTCATATTCTGGACAACTTTTGTTGATCTTTTATCACTTTCTCTCCACCACCAGCCATAGTGACCATCACAGAAGAAGAACTTGTACACGTGTGTGAAACAGACATGTGAATCAAAGATAATATGCAGCAAATTGTATGTAATGTATATAACAAGACTTCCTGTATGTGAAGGAAAAATGGAAAATATAAACTAAATTGTCAGCTGACTGTCTCCATGATACATAAACTCATTTCTGTACACAATAAAAAAAAGCCTTTACATGTCTTATATAGTCTCAAAAGGAATAACATCTTTAATGCATGGCTGTTAAAAAAGAGGCAGAGAAAGAAGTGAGGTTTCCACTCCAATGATTCCAGTGAGATACGACAGTGGCTCAGCATAGAGTGGGACATGTTCAGTGGTTAAAGCCACTGGGACATTCTGATGGACTGGCTTTGGAGTGTGAGGGAAAGATGTAAAAACAACCCCTCTGCCTTTTGTGGTACTGGGTCCACAGAGCCTTTCCACTGAGCTATATCCACAGATCTGTTATTTTTAAGAATTTTGAGAAAGGGTCTCTCTAATTTGCTATATTGCTCAGGCAGGGATACAACTTCCAGAGAACTGGAATTATAGGCATGCACCACCACACCCAACTGATTCCTCTTTGTGGGACAAGCTAAAATATTATTGTGAAAAGCCAGAGCTCCAGAGGCAGCTTGCCTTCCTGTATAACAGAAGTGAGTTTTTCTCTAAACCAGGTGATGAAAACACCTACCTAACAAGGTTAATATTGTAAGTTAGTAGATGGAAAAGTGCTTAAAACAAAGGCAGATCACAGTAAATGCTCAAAAATGTTAGCTCTGAAAAAATGGGAAAAGACTACAATTGGGTAGATAAAAATAATTAGGCCTTAACCTACACTTATTTTTTTCTAGAAATGCAAGAAGCATTATATGAGAAGCCCCCATTTTTCATGTCAATTTCTTATCCATCGCTGGCTGTGGAGTAGAAGCCACTGAATGTACATCCACAGAGTAAACTCAGTGGCTCACCTGCATTTTGTACTTTGAGATCATTGTGCTTCTATAGCCACCTAACCTACTTGAGGAAATCACACACACAAACACCTACACATAAGCATATGCACACACACGCACACACAGAGTAGAGGGGAGGGAGAGGGAGAGATAGAGAGGGAGATAATACGTGCATAGAGTGAAATCCCTGGATTATCATCGGCGTGAGTTTTCTATTGCTGCAAAGCGAATAACTGCAAATTTAATGGTTAAAAATTGTGGTGGTGTATTTTGGGAGGCTGAGGCAGGAAGATCACAAGTTTGAACCCAGCCTGGGCAAGTTAGTGAGACCCTGTATCAAAAAAAAATAATCCACTATTTTCTTACAGTTGGTTAGGAGTCTTGGTAAGGTGAATTTGGTTGTCTATTTAGGGTATTTATCCCTGAATAAAGATGTCAGCCCTCCTGGCTCTCATTTGGAGGCTCTGGGAAAGAATCCATTCCACTCCCGCAGGTTGTTGACAGGATACATCGTTGTTCCTGGAGGACTGTGGTCCCCCCATCCTTCTTACCGTGAGCTCCAGCTGCTGTCAACTTCCAAGGCCTCTTGCATTCTCAGCTATGTGACCCTGATTGCAAGTCAGCAAATGTGCATTGAATTTTTCTCATGTTTAGAAGCTCTCTGACTCCTCTGTTACCAGTGGGGAGAACAGCAGGGGCAGGTGTCATGGCAGTAATATTGTAACTCTGCCTACCATGCTAAGGTTGCAGTGTGTTCAGTAGGACAGATTTCTATGCCTGTGTCACACCATGCCAGCAAGAATTGGGTCATTCCACCAGATACTTCTCTCATGCCCATTTTAGTTCATTTCCATTCCCTGTGGTCAACAATGTTCTAATTTCTATCATCATCAAGAAGACTTGCCTTGGGTCGGTTTAATAGCTCAGCAGTACAAACGCCTGCTGGCAAGCACGAGGTCCTGAGTTCGACTCCTGTACCCACATAAAAAAAAAGAAGGCTTGCCTTTATATAATGGAATCATATCTTTTTCATTATACTATATTTTATTAGTACATGTTTGTAGTACATAATGATTGCATTTATCATGGGGAGTTGGTACATGTACATAACACATCTTAATTCCTTTTTTTCAACCGCCTACCTCCCCTTCTTCCAACTCTTTGGTCCCTTCCCCATTTGGAAAAGTTCTATTTTCATCATTTTTCCCTTAAATTCTTTTTCCTGTCCCCTTTCCATGCCCTCTCTCCCTCTTCCCTCTACTTCTTCTTCCCCGACCCATTTGAAAAAGATCTCCCTACTTTCTATTTAGCTATCTTCTGTTTTGCTCCCTGTCTATCTACCTATACTAAATACTATACTGTATATACTGTAGTATATATAGTAATATATATAGTAAATATAAATACATATATATTAAGTTTTTCATATATGAGAAGCCATGCAATATTTGAGCAGTATTTAAGCTTGTATGTCTGACTTATTTCACTTAATCCAATTAAATATTTTACACATTAAAGGAAACAACCAAGAGAGTGAGAAGACCATCTACAGAATGAGAAAAACACTTTTTCCAGCCTTTCCTTGGACAGAAAACTCACATATAAAATATATAAAAACCTAAAAAAATTAGACCCCCCCAAAAAAGATGCAATCAAAAATGGGCAACCAAAATAAATAGATATTTCTCATAAGAGGTACAGACACCAACACATGCATTATACTATTTTACATCTGGCATCTTTCTCTTGGCATCATATTTTTGAAATCCATTTATGATGTTTGATGGTTTGTTCCATTTTGTTAAGGAAAAGTACCCTTTCTATTACTGTACTACATTTTCTCTGCTGAGTACCATGTTGATGAGCATTTTAATTATGGTTGTCACGAATAAAACTTCTATAATCTTTTTCAAAATTCTTTGTGTGGGAATAACTTCATTGCCTTGGGATAAATAACCAGAAATAACTAGAAACTTCTTGGTCTTTATGTAAATGTATGTTTCCCTGTTAAGGAGTGTTCCAAATTGATTGCATTATTTTGCAGCATCTCTTCCAACCCCATGAACCACATGAGAATTCCACATGCTATACGTACAACATGTTTTGTCAGTAACTCTAATTAGAGCTATTCTGAAGAAAATATAATAATGTTCTTGTGGCTGCAATTTTCATGTCCCTTCTGGCTAATGACCATAAGCATCTTTTACTATCTTCAATGGTCATTTATGTGAAGTATCCATACAAACCCTTTGACCATTTTTAACTGGGAAATTAGTCATGTTATCAACTTATGAAATTTCTTACATATTCTGAATTAATTCCTCCATCAGACATAATGTATATATTATATATTCATAATAAATAGTATATGTTATTAAACACATACAAAAATCAAGAAAATAAAGGTAAAAGCAAAGGGAAAATAGGTAAAAAAAAATACCTCTTAAGACTGTTTAAAACCCTGTCTCATTGATTTCCATGTCTGTCTCTAATCTCACAGGTTTAGAAAGAGATCTTCCATGTGTGGCAACACCACTATGCAAGACTGTGAAGTGCGATGTAGAGTATTACATCTCATCTGAGAAGTCAGACAGCTTCTTGATAGCAGAAATTATTGCTTATATTACCCACCTATCATTCAGTTTAGTATAGTTTCTGGCATACTGAGCATGGTCAAACATATTTGTTGAGACTATGAGATTATAAACTAATTGGATGATTATCTCATTTAATTATCATAAAAGAGAAAATCAATCACTGAGTTTTGGAAAAAATCAAACCATTGCAAATAAAAGCAGCATGAGTATTACACATTGACAGTATCTGGCTTTGTCCAAGTGAGAGATGGGAGCAGTGTGGGAACAAAATAAATGGAATGGAACACGCTTCCACAGTTCCTAAATGTGCATAGATCCCTTTTAGCTAAGAATCAAACGATGCACTAATGTTTCTAGATAATCAATTTCTCTCTCATGTATCATGCCTCTTCCTCTTTTTCCTGGATCAATCCTATCAGCATTCACACATGGGTGTTTTTTTCTCCTTTAACTAACCTTCCTTTGACCCTACTTATTCCTCCATACATCTCAGGGGGAACTTTTTTAAGTATTGCTGAACTTGCTGTCTGCCTTTCCCAGTCTCCTATGTATTCCTCCTATCTGTCTTATCTGGTTCCAGCTACGCACATGCCATGGATATTACTCTTGTTAAAATCTTCAGAAAACAAAATCAATGGGAAGTTCTATGTTCTAATATTACTTAGAAATCTCTGTAGCACTCAGTAGGAAGGAGAAAAAATGTTGAATGGAATGGAATGGAATGGAATAGTATAGAATAGAATAGAATAGAATAGAATAGAATAGAATAGAATAGAATAGAATAGAATAGAAGTGTTCGTGTGTAGTCCAGAAAGATACACTAAGTAGATGGGATCTCAGCTCTACCATGGTTCAGACAGCCTTCTCCAGCCATCACAGCATCCTTGTTTTTTCTTGAGATTGGCAGTTCCTTCTCGCTTGGATCCTCTGCACTTGTTCTTTTTTGCTTAAAACATTCCTTTCCTGGGTGTTTTCACCCTTCAGGTCTAGCTCAGTTTTTTCTTGCTTATAGAGGACTTCCTTACTACTCTTACATGTGCATGACCCACATGTCTCTTGTGTGTGTCCCTGAAGCACAGCCCATGGGTATCCTTGTTCGGCCATGGTCTGTCTTTGTGACCCTGGTTGTACATGGACCCACTGTGTACTATGGTTTCCTCTTCTGTTCCATAAGCAATTGCTTTGAGCTCCCAGTGAGTCAAGGCAGGAAATCTACTTGATAGAGGACTTGGCATATAATGAACTATTATTTTAAGGAAAGTCTACATTCATTTTTCCCTCCCCAGGAAAACCTAAAATGCTTAGTGTGCTTTACATTGCCCACTTTCCTCATCTATAAAAATATTTCAAATAATTGAAACAGGATTTTCATCCCTATTGGGAAAATAAAATTATTCTTTATAAGATGGTCATACTAGAGAAAGGATAGTGGTAAATAGGTCTCCAAAGAAAATGGGAATGAGCCTTCTCAGTGTTTTTTAATAGTAGTGTTATTTAACTTTTATGGGTGTGCCACAAAGAAGAGACAGGTTTCTGCTCGGTGAGGCTACAAACAAAATAAAATAAGCAGACAAGGGAGACAGTGGGCCATTTGATGGACCTCCCCAGAAGACTCACAGCAATTGGGGAATTAAAATTAACTGGCTGTGTTTATTCACTTTAAACTTCTATCAGCATTAAGCTTTCATCTCTGCCTGAGCACACACGATATTTTGCTGTTTATGGTGAGCTTTCCCAGAAGAAACACTAGACCCAGCACCCTTCCTCTCTCCTGAATATCCTCCTTCAACTTGTGGTCCAAGCATATGAAGTAGTACTTGCAAGGCAATGTGGCATTGTGTCTAAGGTAAAAGCTGCTTTATATAATCCTAACTCTATCATTTCATGGCTGTTTGGCACAAAGTTGTTTTATACATTAAGCTTCATTTCTAAACTAAGCAAACTAATGTCATCAAGTTCATGGTATCCTGGAAAGATTTAAATAATATGATTCATGTAAATTTCTTGAAAATTGCCTGGTGTTGAATAAACAGTGACTCAATATTAGATTTCTTCCCTCTTCCCTCATAACCATTATTATTATGATGATGATTATGATAATTATTATTATTCTCATTAATAAGAGCAATACCCAGGTAGGCTCTTCCTATGGTCCAGCCCTGGCGTACTGCTTTTAGACTCTGACGCTCCCTGACACTTGAATGGCCATGGTGAATGACCACCTGTGATAATTAATTATGATATGTCAACAAGTGTAGGTTAAGAAAAGCCCAGGGGATTAGTAAATCACACTTCAAGGTGTGGCTGGACGGGTCATAGAGATATAATATTGACCTATACTATATATAATCCTAGGCCTGTTTTTTTCTGGTACTGCTCCCTTTCCCTATGTCCTCACTGCCATGAATTAAGCATCTTTGCCACACCTTGTCTTTCCACCATGAAGTTTCTGCCTTGGAACCAGCCAACCAAGGACTGAATTCCCTGAAACCATGAAATCTCTCCTCCTTTCAACTGGGGGTGTCAGGTATGGTGTCTCAGCAACAGGAAAGCTGACTAATAGACTATCCTTCATGGAAGACATACAAAGAGGTACTGGACTACTCCTCTGAAGAGATTTTGGAGAATGGAGGTTAAACCTACTGTATATGTTTGAAACCCTTCTTCGTCTGTGCAACTCCAGGACAATATGCACTGTGAAAAATCTACTATTGGTCCATCTGCTTCCTGTTTTGACTTCTTATCTATGTAAATTCCAAACTGCCTCTAACTAAGTGACTGGAGCAGTGCAAAAAAACCCTGGTGTTTTCTCATCATACTGGGAGAGAGGGAAGGAAGATTAGTTTATCCCTACTGTTCTCAGAGCATCAAACAATCATGATCTTAATTCCCTTGTTATGGATAAATAATAAGACAAAGTAGTGGTGTACACTTTTTACTCCATTTTCTAATTCAACTCCCAAACTGTGATTAACTCCATTCTGTTTCCTTGAACCCATCAATCTCTGATTACTCATTTCTTGCATTGCTCCATTGTCTCAGAATGCATGGAGCCAGGTCTTTCTGCAGGCCCATATTTACCCCATGGATGGTCTGTGAAAACCTGGTATCCTTGGGTTATGTCTTGCTTACAGATAGAGCTAGCATAAGACATCAACTTCGTATCAGAAATGAGGACCATGTTATTCAAATAATTCTCTGAGCAGGATTGTGTGGGAAAAATCCCTCTCCAATGGATTGAACTCATTCCTGATTAATGCTGGATAAATACGGAGACTATTACTTAGATACCACATGCCAGGAAGCAAATGCAATAATTATATCTGTCAATCTGCAGAACCCCCTGAATTCAATTCCAGTGAAATGCTACTATTTCAGTCTAATCTGCGAGAAACGCAAATGGAGAGGGGACAATAAGGATGGAGAAAGCTGAAAGCACCCCAGCTGTCAGTGTGCATGTGGGAGGCAGCTGATGGTTTGGGTGTCATCACATTAGCAATCTCTTCAATGAAAAGAAAGTCTGACTGCTTTGTGCCTTGAAAAAGAGCAGCAGTTGAAAGCATTAAAATTAGAGACCATTTTCCTGAAGATCATGATTATCTAAAATGTCAGTTGCTTTCCCTAAAACTATCATTTATGATCGAACATAGCAAAGCACATCAACACAGCGAGAGATGAGAGATAGAGACTCTTTTGCAAGTCACACAGTGAAGGGAGATGCACCATGTTAGATGGGGCAAAAGGCTCACAGGGTGGTGGCTGTTTGGGGGGAACACTCAAGCATTCCCAGGACTGTTCTGAATTTCCCTCTCCTATTAAAACCAAGCACTGGCCCAGAACCCAGGCTGGGGAACCCAGTAGTAGAACTTCCCATGGGGGAAAGGAGGGAGAGATTCATTATGATCCAATGAAAAGCCAACAGCATCACCAAAGATAGGATCACAGAGGACTACCAGGAATCTATGCAGGAACTGTGATGATGATGATGACACTGACGATACTGATGGCTAACATTTATATACTGTTGCTGGGTGTAATGCTAGTATTATTTAAGTTAATCCCTTGAATGTATAGAATAACCTCATAAATTAGAAAATAATTTAGATCTCACTTTGCAGATGAGAATTCTGGAGCACAGGGAGGTAAAATAACTAGTCCAAGATCAAGTGATGATGAGAACTGTGGAAAATATCTTCAGAGTTTGTATTTTCATCTCCTGTGTTAAGTTCATCTCAGAGTCATGGATTGGAAAAATAAGTGTAGAGTAGCAGTGGGTTCATTAGGGAATTGTCAGGGGAATACTACAAAAATATGCCTGTAGAATACGGAGGTAAAAGGTGAGACTGCAGTATGTAAAAAGACAAGTAGGCTCTGGCTGCAATTAATTAATTTTAGGAAAGCAGGGCTAGGTAAAACTGTGTAGGTATGCAAGTGGCCTTGAGGATCCATTCTAAGGCATCTCAGGAGTTTGTGTTTGTGTGTGTGTGTCTGTGTGTGTCCATAGAGCACCAAGACGAATCTATTTGTCTAATATAATTTCTCCAGCACTCTAAGCTTCCTCCTGCCACAGAGCCTTTGTGCCTACTGTTGTCTCCTTTTAGAATATCCTATCCCAAAGGGGCTTTTCCTGACCTCCCAAATTAAGTAGTAACCTAACATCCCCCTTCCCCTTTATAGCACTCAATATGGTATAAACGTATTCAGTTTCTATTATCTTGCTTTTCCCCTTACAGTAAAATGGAAGCTCCTTGAAGACATTGTTATATCTCTTTTAGTAAATATCCTTTCTCCAAAGCATGGCACAGGCAAATAGGATTGCTGACTAATAATAGTTTTCCAAATACTTTGTATTTTAGCAGATCCTGTTCTAAATATCTATATTTATATTTCAAATCCTCATAGTAACTTTGTGGGGTAAGTATTTTACTGTTCCTTTCTACAGATGATGAGACTGACTCATGGGGAATTTAAAGCATATTGATGTAAAGGGTAAGGCCAAGATCTGTGTGTAGCCATTTGGGCTCCAAAGTCCACTGTCTTACTGGCACTTAAATAACTGTCCTTTCTCAAGTCATCAGGTAGGACTTATTAAATGGATAGATGGTGCTTTAGTGATTCTCCTCCTTTCTGAGACAAAATATTTGACAACCCCACAACTTAAAGGAAGAGGGATTTATTTTGGCTGAAGGTTATAGTTCTGGGTCAGACAGCTCCAAGAAAAAAATGGCGTGGTGGAAGGGTCTGGTGGCAGGAAACTGCTCACATCGTGTCAGCCTGGAAGCAGAAAGACAAGGGAGGAGCCAGGGAGAGATGTACACACGTCCAGTTCATGTCTCCAGTGAACTGTCTCTTCCGCCTCTTCCAACAAGGAAACGCACTCGATGATAGCTCCCCCATCCAATCACCTTCCCCAAACCCCTCTTTTGAGCTCATGAGAGTTTTGGGAGTCATTCTTGATCTAAACCATAATAGATGGATAAATGAATGGCTTGATGATGGGCCAGGGGCCAAGAGAGAAGCAAATCTTGGAGAAAATATGAAAAAAAAATTAAAAGTAGTAAATGTCTGTAGAGAAATGAGGCAGAATCTGCTCCTCGGGTAGATGGGAGTCAGTGCCAGGAGAATTTGTGGGAAATCAAAGCAAGGCAGAAATTGCAAGGAGCACAACTCAAGTGTATCCCGCTGTTCTGAAGCCTTGAACTCTGTAGATATTTTTTGCTTCAGTTCAAATGTAATGAAGGGAAACCCCACACACAACTGGTACCTGAGTGTGACTATTTCTATCAAATTAAGTGAGACCTATCCTTGTGTTGATTAAGCCATCTATTAATCGGTCTCTGAATAAGTCCATCTGTATAAAGTCCTCCATGCAGCAGACATCAAGAGAAGATTAGCTGTGAAAATCATTTATTGGGGGAAGAAATCTCTTCACAGGAATAGCTGGGAGGGGTAAAGGGGAGAGTGAGCATCAATAGGAGGGAAAGGCCTTCAGATCTTGATACAGATCTTGTACCTATGAAGAGAAAGACTGAAGAAAGGAAAGGGAGTATAAAGAGATTTAATTCACAGAACAACTTAGAGAAAGTCTCAACCAGGTTGATGGGAAGCCCATGAACAAAGACCGCTGATTGATGAAGTCTTGAAACTCTATACTTGACGTCCCATATTGAGTAGGAACAATTAAGGGGAAATATGGCCTCAGGATTCAAAGATAAGATATGGCAGCTGGAGGTTGTCAGTCCACTGCACTTCTTGTTGCAGGTTCTGTTGAAGGGAGCTCTGACTGGTGCAACTCCGTGGTCTGACACCACCAGTTGTCTAATGCTTCATTCATATCCACCTCCTTGTGGCAGCTCTTGTTATTCATCTCACCTTCCAGAGTTTTCTCTCTTAAAGTCTGGGCATTTTTATTTTGTATTTTTCTCTACTGAAATCACTTTGAATTTTAGCATGACAAGATTCACAACAGGGGACTCTGACCTACATGCTCATACTGGTAATTCCAGGATATCAAAAGTCTCAATGGCATCTGGGAAAACATGACCTTGCAGAGAAAACATGATAATGTTGATGAAGAAACAACGAAAATGCCTTTGGTTTCTGGTCCCAGTGTAGCATTGAGTAGGCAAATAGACCATAAGTTGTTGAGTAAGGCAAGATTTGTGTTTATCTTGGCAGTGTTCAGGCTTGGTCAGGAAGGGATTTTAAAGTGACATATAATTTCTGACACTTCATGTCCCTTGGAGAAATTGTTGTTACTCTTTAGCAGTCAGGACATGACACTGGAAGGACAAGTTTGCCTTTGGGGTCCATAAGAAACCACTTAATGCCAGGCAGACCTCAAGAGCTGGCTAAAAGAGCCATATAGCTTAGGTCATTTCTGCTTTGAGTGAGGACTGGTTAAAAACTACCTACTGGTGGGCTGCTGGAGGTCCTAGTGGAAGGAATTAAACAGGAAATGGAGATCTCAGATGAGAAAGGTCTCTGTAGCAGCTGGAGGATTGGTGTGCAGCTTGAGGTATGAGGTTTCTCCTCAGTTTCCCTGCTCAGGTACCAAAACCTTGAGAATAAACACCTTGCCTGTCTGCTCAGTTCACAGACGAGGGCTGTGTGTTTAAGTACCAACTCTTGTTGGCTTCCCAGTTTCCTTTATCAGGGAATTGAACATTGGCCATTTTTGCTAATGCATTCAATTTGCTACCTCAACACAGGACTTCACCAGAGGTCTTAGGAAGCTATCACTAATTCTTGGACTGCTCGGCTCCCCTGTTATATATCTCCATGACTCATCCACATGCCTGGCATTGCACTTGTCACAGTTTTAATTATTGTTGTAATTATAGAAAAATGCTTCCCCCTACTTTAATGTGTTTATGAAGTCTTGCTCTCTTATCCATTATTGTTATCACAACCACTGGCCTAGGTCTTGGCACACGATAAAGAAGCAATTAACATCTCTTCCATAAATGAATGGATAAATCATTCATTGAATGCCTGAGGAGCTGTTGTGTCACAGCAAACTCACCCCTTGGAATAAGAAGTCTTTGTTTCTACATATGTTGTTGTACAAAGATGTGTGTTACAGCTTCCATAGGATATGTAGTGTGTCTTGGTAGCCTCTGAATTTTCATTTGAAAAGGCTTTAGAAATAATTAGACTCTGTATCTATTACTGCAATGGAGGCTACACATTATTTAGTCTGTTGGACCAAATTGTTTTCTGTTAGAGTCTATGAGTATGTGAGTGTGTGTGTGTGTGTGTGTGTATACATTTACGTATGTGTCCCTGTCCAACATTTCACCACTCTGGAAGCAGTTTCTACAATAGGATTTCTAACTAAGTTTGAAAATTACCTTTCTATTAGATCACAGGTTTGCCACCTTTATAGCTTTGTCTACGTTGGCTTCTGTGGTGGGTCACATGTTGAATTCACCCCACACTATTTCTGTTGAAACAACTACTACTTATTTTAGGAAGCTCAGGCTAGCTCTATACATTAGCTTAAAATAGAAGCTTTATTATCCACTTCGTGTCTGTCAGTTCACCTCTTAAAAAACTCCTGCTTCTTCTGTCACACTGACTGTTGCTGTATGTATTAATAAAATGATGAAACAGTTCTCTGCTATGCTGATCAGAGAGTTTGGCATTTGAATTCTCTGCATCATTAGCTTTTTTTTTTTTTTTTTTTTTTTTAAAGAGAAGAAAAAACAAAACAAATCAAAAGAAGAACAAATTTTCAAAACAACATAATAGGAGGGTAACAATGGTTAACACATTACGTATTACTGTCTTTAAGTTAGTTATTCAGGACACCTGACATTAGCATTCAATTGTCCAAACATTATTGGCACAAACCTTAATCATTAGCTTTTTAGTCTTTATTATGGCAACAGAAATATTTTAGCTTCTTCCCTTATATTTTAAAGAACATTATTTATTTTGAAATAATTTTAGATTTATGTAGAAGTTGTAAAAATAATACAGCAAGTTCATGTGTCCCTTTCATTTGGTTTTCATCAATGACAACATCTTCTATAGCCATGGTAAACATTGCTAATTATACTAATAACTAAACTACCAACCATATCCAGAATTCACCAGTTGTCATATACACCCATTTTCATGTGTGTATAATTCTGACATTTTATTACCAGTGTAGATTTGTATGATTGCCGACACAGGCAACATACAGCATTATGTTAACACCACATACAAAATCTCTTCTAGTACTTCTTTATAATTACACTCTCTTCTCATACCTGACAACCACTCATTTGTTCTCCACCCCAATAATTTTATCATGGTGATAATAGTAAAGCACATCATATTACCACATTTACAAATGGCTGTTTCTAAAAAACTGAAATTACTGTTCTTGAGAACTACTCCAGCTTTTTTTTTCTGTACCAATATTTTGTCCCTTTTTCTATTGAGTAGTATTCCATTGTATAGATGCATAAGTTCGTTTAACCATTCATCCTTTGAAGGATGTTTAGGTTGGTTCAAGTTTTGATCTATTACTGCTACTGTTTTTAAATCTTATGAATAAAGCTGAACACTTGCAAGAAGGTTTCTGTGCAAAACTTTTTGCCTTTTAAAGTTAATATCCAGGAGTGGAATTGCTGTGAATAAAGCAATGAATTTTGACTTTATAAAATAGTACCAAACTGTTTTCTGGATGGTTAACCCATTTTGTATTCTCATCATTAATGTCCAAGACATCAAATATTTCCACATTTTTCATAGCAATAAGGCTATTATCAATTTTTTTTCTTTTAATTTTAAGCGTTGTAGCATGTCATGTATCCATTTTCACATAGTTGCTTTCTTTCAAAAATCTGAGCTAGACTCCCCTTCCCTGCTGGGCAGAGGTGTGACTCTTCCTTTGTGTGATTTGGAAATTCAGTGTCCCACAAAAGCTCTCATGTTGATGGCTTGGTCCCCAGTGCAACAGTGTCCGGAGGTGGGGTTTTGAAAAGCAGCTAGAGTAGGAGGACTCTGACCTCATGAATGGATTAACCCATCTATGGATTCATAGCTTAATGGGATTGGGGGTGGAGGTCTTGTTCTAAAAATAAATTGTCTAATTGGTTCCTGGCCAGTATGAAATGAGCAACTTTGTTCCAACACGTGTTCCCTGCCATGATATTCTGTCTCACCACAAGGCCCTCAAAAACACAGCCAAGATATCATCTACTGAAACCTCTGAAACTGTAAGCCAAAATAAACCTGTCCTCCTTTAAGTTGATTTTCTCAGATGTTCTGTTACAGTAATGGGAAGCTGACTAACACACCCAGTATAATACAATTAAACCATGTCTCCCATAGCTATGGCTGAGCAAGTTAACATTTTTATATAAAATATCATATAAATATCACAGATAGTTTGTAACGTATAAAACATTACATCGATGAATGAAGATCTTGTTTTAGCAACCATAAAATAATTAGGAAGAAATCACAAGATACTGGAGAAATTAGAAGTCCTTGAATTACAGGACTGAAGTACTTTCTTGGTTCTACAGGAACTGTGAAGTGAGCAGAGAAGTAACACAATGAAAGCTAATTTTTCAGACAATTCGTGTAGTTTCATTGTGGGAGATAAGTGGAAAAAAAGAGGGATTACGAAGCATCAGAGAAACTTCCAAAATGTGCACAAACCTCATGGTAGAAGGAATGGAAAAAAGAACAAAACAGGTGGATCATATTAAGAAAGAAGAATTTATATAACAAAGGAGTGATGAGATTTAGGGCAACTCCAGGGTGATCAAAACAGAAATAAGAAAGCCAGAATTGAAAGCGGAAGTACTTAGAGTGGTGATGGTATTATCAGCAAGATCTACCGACACCTGGCTTTGCTACGTGCTGCATTTGGATGGAAACCCTCACGATAGCTGAAAACACAGTCAGCTCTAACCACGGACAAGGACCCAAGCTCAGAGAGCACAGTAACTTGCTCTATCTGTGAAATGGCTCAGGAATAATATCAAAATGATTATTGAAATATTTAAATAAAATCATATGACAGCTTTTTAAGGCCCTTATAAAGGGTTATCTAGTTTTATTTTAGCAGTAATTTTCTCTAAAGATTGAATTCACTAACTAGCACTAGGATTTCAATGATGGGTACGATGAGTATGCTTTCCTTTCCAAAAAATGGGCAATATCATCCCTGAGATGGTCTTTATAACCAAAATAAAAATTATTTGGGCTTAATTTCATGATCTTCCACCAGAAACTTTAATTTAAAATCAGTATGACAACTAGCTCAGAATTATTTTAATCTCAGAGCTATCTGTGCTGTGGTTAACAGGGAAGAACACCAAAAAAAAAAAAAAAAAAAAAAAAGAATTCTTTTAATTTCCCATCAATTACGCATGAATGTAAGTATGTATACCAGTGAGTGTTGCAGGACCAAAATAATACTTTATCTGCATTTTTTCTAAAGAGCATCAAGAATGATAAATTTGAATATTTGTGATAAACACTCAGCAAAACATCAGAAACATTACTTCTGCAAGACGCTGTCTCATTGTCAGCTCTTTGTAATCAGCCTAATTTTTATTGAAAAAAATCAACAATCACAAATCAGTCTTCTTGTGTCTTTTGAATTTTTATGGCTGCAAATGAGGCTTCCAACCCCTTCAACTTTATTTTGCAAAGGCACCATTTCAATCATTAATTACTTAAGAAGGTACTGCATCCTCATCTCTGTCTGGTAGAGAACAAAATAAATCAGACTGGAATCTGGGGCTGTGAAGTCATTTTTTCTTAAAATGCCATCTTCCAGGTCACGTTTCAGAACACCCAGAAATCATTAAAGGTGAGAGAGGGAGGGGATGGGGTGGGAATGGTGAAACATCAGTGTCAGCTTGTTTTGTCATAGTGTTCTGTGCTGTCACACCCTCCCTGGTCTTTGCTAGCCTCCAATCCCCCTCAGATTAGTGATGCAGCATCCTAACTCATCTCCCTGTCATCAGCTCTAACTACCCATCAGTCTGGAGCCAGAGAACACTCACTCCATAATTCCTATCCAACCACGTTCCTTCCCCACTCATATTCTCTCAAAGGCTTCTCAAGCCTGTAACAGTTTCAGAAAGTTTCCAAAGGGCCAGGAGATGCCTTTTACCACCCTACCTACCACTGGTTTCCTCAGCACCACCTCTCACTATCATCTTCTGATAAATCATACTCTTGTCATGCTTAATTATGAAGCCTCCTTGACCTAGTCTTGTTTGATAACCTAAGGCAACATTCAGCACTGAGTTCATGTTGTATCTCTACTAAATTCTTCATAACTCAACCCCTATTTTCATACACATTAGCCAGTAGACTATATATGGTTTCCTGCTAATGGGTTTGAACAATCTCCAATAAGTATCACATGTTGTTATACTTGTCTGCTACGGTCTGAATATTTGTGCTCCCCCTAAAATCACATTTTGTATCCCAGTCCCTAAAGTAATGATATTAAGATGTAGAACTTGGGAAGGTGATTAGATCATGCATGACTACAGGCAAGAGAAACCCAGGGATACTTTGGTCCTTGACGTTATCCCATATTTATACACTCAACAAACACTTACTAAAAACTTCTCTATAAATATGCTGTACTAGGCACTAGGGACATAGTTAAAGTTCATAAGGAATTTGATCCTTAGAAAAGACAGACACTGAACAAGTGAATCTATGTTGATTTTTGCAATGAAAAAGAAAATTCAAGTCAAACCAGATAAGCAGAAGAAATGTATTGGTGTGTGAGGTAGTTAATGAATTAATATTCAACTTGAATGGGAATGCCCAGCTGAACTGAGTTAGCGTGGTTCTGGGAAATGGTGTGAAAGGAGAACAGAAGGGGAGGATTTTATGCTGATTTCCTTCTGAGAAACTTTGTTCGTAACTTGAGTCTGTAGATATGTTCGATTTAGGTATAGATTGATCATGGTACTCAAATAATGATCATAAAGAAAGGATGCACATAAACACACATATACCCCTGCATCCCTCACACACGAGCACACACTTCCCTCTTCTCTTTCTTTACAAAATGACCACTTCATCTCGTAAATAAAGCAGCCACTTTTGTAGTTTCTGCCAGTGCTCACTGACAACCCCATGGTGGGTAATACATTCTTTTTAATGAAAAAGAAAAATGGGGTCAATAATAAGAAAGTACATTTCTAAGGTTACAGAGTAAATACATGGTACAGCAAGACACAGAAACCAGGGACATCTGGGTCCAAAGGTAGTGTTTCCTGTCTTACCAGTCTGCCTTGAGGTGTTCTCAAATACAAAGTGCATTTCTGATTAAAAAGAAATGAGGTTGCAAGTCCAGATTGCTGCAAATTCATTCAATGAGGCTCTGTCATGGGGGCAGGAGAGACTAACTGCAAGGAGCTTGGGCAGTTTCCATCATCCAGCTTCAAAGGGCTACTTGGTGCTCCTGAAGGGCAGAGACAAAATGCATACCTTCTGCAGGCAAGCCTTCTTGGAAAAGTCAAGTCACATTGCAAGGCTCTTCTCCCTTCCTACTGGACTTTGGAGAAAAATTGGCTCCTAACTAATAAACAGAGGGAACCTTTGGTTTTTACCTAAAAGCTAAACCAATTGTCACTATCACTGCTCTGCTGTAAGAGTTGTTGGCACCTTCCAAGCCAGAGACGTGGTATTAAATTGGGAAAGAAGCTGCTGGGCTGATTCAGGGTGGCTACATCCCCTTCAGCCTTCATCCTTCAAGGGCTACTCTTAATCTCGCTTCTCCCTGGAATGCTTTAACCCACTTGCTTTAGCACCCAGTATGGTCCAAGCATGGCCCTGGGTGATCTTAGAAAATAAAACAACAGTCCATGCCTACCTTTACAGAACATATAGCTGTAAGGAAGAAAAAACACCAAGATTTCCAATTCAGTATGAGATTTTGTTCTTATTCATTAAGGGGAGACCTCCGCAGCTCCTGGAAGCATCTACAGGGGCACTGCTCGCCCGTATGGGACTGAAGGCTCCCAACCCAGGCTCAGCTCCTGGGCTGTGCTCTCCATTTAAACCTCGTGGGACACATCTTCCCTTTGGCTTGCCAGGGTTGCAAACTAAATAAAAATCTTTCCAGTAAGGGTTTATTTCCTTGAATAAGAAAGTATCTGTGAAAAGACAAACATTAACAGGTTTTGTATTGTGGGAACAGGGCAGAGCTGGTACCTGTCACAGGCAGATGCAGACAGTGTGTGTGTCCCTCATTATCTGTGAACCTCTACCTCCTAATGGAGTCAGACCCAGCCCTCCCCAAGCCAGCTCTTTGGGCTGCTAATATGACACTCATCAAGTCATAGCCCAGATGGCATGTGTGTCCCTCATTACCTGTGAACTTCCACTCCCTGAAAGAGTCAGACCCCTGCCTCTCACATGGTTGGGAAACAGTTCAGCAGCTACATTCACAACAACAGAGTAAGACTGTGGGTTTCACAGGCTAAATTACAAACGGCAACCTCATGGACAGTATGGAAGTACAAAGAGAAAAAGAATCGAAGGGGATTGGCATGGTGCAGTTGCTATGTAAATATCATTTTGTTGGAAAATCCCCATAGGAAGCCTCTGAGGTCTTCAGTTTCCATCTATACCACAGCTGGAAGTCAATGCATTGTTTCTTAAGCAAACAACAACATAAAAAAAAAAAAATGAAGTCCAGCATAATAATTGAACCATGCGGTTTTGGTACTAATAACATTTTCATAACAGATGTGACACATGCTCTTTATAGCAAATTTACTAAAAAAAGGCAAGACAGAGAAAAAATAGCATTAATCCCATCACAGAGAGATGCATTATTAATGATTTAGTGTACACTTCCATGCTTTCATTTATTTATAGCATTTAAAATATATGTGTTCTATTTCTCTGTTGTTCTTCCTCTGTTTTCTCTATGCCCCTTCTGCTGCCTGCTTTTCGTCTTTTTCTCCTGTCCATCATTTTCTCTATTTCTGTCACATATATATGCATATGTGTGTGTGTGTGTATATATATATATATATATATATATATATATATATATATATATGCAATTGTTCATACAAAATGCTAAATATACTTACAACCTGTCAGTTGTTTTTGGGAGAAAACAACCAGGAAGAATGAGAATATACATTAGAATTTCCTTATATTCCCATCAAAGGTCTCAAAGAATACATAATAAAGAAATCAAATTGATTGACTGAAAAAAACTGGGGCCAAGTAGCAGGACAAAAACAAAAATGGAAGAAAGAATTCTTACTGTCACTGAGTATAATTTTCAGTGCTTTGATTTTGCACTAAGTGCATGCAGTACCTATACATAAAATTAATCTGTATGTAAGTCACCTGTGCCTTTCTGCATATGACATAGGAAAGACAGCTTGTGTCTTGGTCCTCTTTAGTGCGGGCAGCCCCGCTAAGTGCTCGTCTAGTAGAATGCCATGGGAGTGCTGCTGTTCAGGCTTGGAGGCCTGAAACTGGCCAAGGTACTTCCAACCTGCTCTCTGGGAAACTCACTACCATGTGAGAAGCTTGACTTCCTGTGGTCCACCCTCCTCTGAGAGCCCCAGTTTGTGCACAGGCCGAGGAGCATCAAGGCCTTGCATCTAGATTAATGAGTAAGAAAGGCACTAGGCATCAAGCTTAATCACACATGGAGATGATGACAGCCTCAGCCACAATTTTGCTACATCCAAGCCATGGGAGACTCCAAGCAAGACCATCCAGTCAACCCAAGGAAAACTGTGAGTCTCTGTAATGCATTTTATATTTAGAACTTGTATTTCAGTATGGTTTGTCATGCAGTAAATTTCCTGAGCAATATAATAAAATGTAAGTCAACAAATATTTACCTGCATATGCCTGCTCTGCGGCGGAGGGTTAAAGAACAATGATTTTAGGACCAGACCACCAGTATATAAATTCTGCTCCAACTTTGTTTCTGTAACTAGACAAATTCTTCACCTTTCTGTGTTACTATTTCTATAAAATAGGATAGGGAGAATGACACATGCCTCAAATGGTGTTACACAGATATAATAACATTTAGAACCCCAACTTGCTGGTATAAAGTGCTCATTTTAGTGCAATGTATTAGAATTATTATGTATCAAGACTGTAAAAATTATCAATTTATTTCTTGATATTCAGTTATTCCTCAATTAAACAATGGATATTTTTTCTGAAAATACAATTATAGACTTATTGGATTCCTCCAGTCCTTTTCTTTATGATAAAGGAAAGGACTGGGTCATAAGGAGCCAGGTAGGTGACAGAAGTGTATAAAAGAATTTGGGTAAGATTGTTCCATATGTTGCTACTAAGACAAGCCAAAAACGGTGGGCCTATTGAGACTCCTAGTTCTGTTCTTCACTTCTTCCTCTATTACTCTCCCTTTCCTTCTTTCTTTTTCTTTCTCTCTCTCTCTCTCACTCTCTCTCTCTTTGTTTCTTTGTTCTTTCTTTCTCTCTCTGTCTCTTTCTTTCATTTCTTCTTTCTGTTTCTTTCTTCTCACTTGTGTAGTTTTCTTCTTGTATCGTCTTAATAGATAATGAAGGATTTTACATTTTAATTGCTTTTGGACTGAGATGTATATTCGACACAGTGACACTGCACCATGTGTATATATACACACATTATGGAGGATGTGATTGAAATTAGAATGTTTGTATATTTTAAATGTATTACAATAAAAGACACACTGACATTAACTCCTATGAAAATACTCTTCCTAGCTTCAAATACTTATCACATTGTTCTTTGCCACTTTCTGAAGCAGTTCTGGAAGTCCTTTTTTGTGAGTATCTTTAGTCACGTGGTTGTTCCTGTCTCAACATCCTGAATCAATTAAAAACATTTATCTTGATTGTTTGTCTTTGGAAAAGAGACAGAGGTCACTGTGATGCCAGTGCCAGTGAATAAGGTGGAAGAGGACACACTGTAATATTTTTATTTGACAAAATTGCTGTTAAAAATTGATCAATACAGGGCCGGTGAGATGGTGAGATGGCTCAGCGGCTTAAGCGCCTGCCCGGCAAGCGCAAGGGCCCGAGTTCGACTCCCGAAACCCACATACAAAAAAGGGGCTGGTGATATCGCTCAGCGGCACGGGCACCTGCTGGCGCGCGAGGTCCTGAGGTCAACCCCCCGGTACCCACAAAAAAAAAATTGATCAATACAGGGTGATTAAAATATGGTGAATCTTTAAATTCAAATTTTAATTATAGTAAGACGTATTGCTGTTAATCCCCCTTAAGACATTCAAAATAATCTCTCTTACTTTAAACAACCTTATCTCATCTTCTTGGAAATGTGTTTTACTGAAATAAGAATTTTTAAATTTAAATATTTGTAGTATCTTTTGATTACCATATATGTTTGTGTGTGTATATACATATACGTATATATACTTTATATGTAATATAAATTCAAAACATACTATACAAATTACATATATATATATATATATATATATATATATATATTCATGAGCTTTCCTAAATGTTGGATATGAATGTTGATACCAGGCACTTTTGACTTATTTGAGATTTTAAATGCAGTGGTATATATACCTATAAGTATTATATCATAACTATAAATCACACTTTCAAGCCAGACTGCCTGAATTCAAATGACAGCTGAATTCAAATGTTTCATAATGTATGATCTTGGCAATGTTGCAAAACCTCTTTGTTCCTCAGTTTTATTATCTGTAAATATGGAAAATAATCCTACCCACTTAGAGGTGGTGCAAATATTAAAAGAGCCAATATATGTAGGAGAATAGTCCAAATATGTGGAAAATTCCCATGCTAGGTGCATGATAGTTACTGTTAAGTTTAGTTACTGTTAAGCATGATAGTTACTGTTAAGTTTTGATGCAAACTCTATCATTTGTTAAAAGTTTGTTTCTTACCAGGATTATTTTATTAAATATTTTTAAATCAGTGATAGATATTTAGTCCTATTAATAGTTTCCAGGGATCTGTAAGAATGTTCAAACCTAATGTTTTTCTTTTTCCACCTATTGCAATAAATGTCATTAATAATTTTTAAAATTTTGAACAAGGCTTGAGTCCCTGGTATAAATCCTGCTTGGATATTTCATATTATTCTTTCAATACACCAACAGGTTTAATTTATCGTTATCTTTCATGGTTATTGCACTATCTAAATGTCATTTAATTTTTTGTCATTTAATTTTATTATACATATTTTCCTAACAAATATTCATTGTGTTGCTCTACTTACACTTGTCAACATAAAATTAGAAATAATAGCCTCGTAATTTATAAACATCTGTCCATATATATTATTTACCATTTTTAATTTCTAGTATTATACACTACTATTTTCTGTGTTGAGTAAACTTTCAAAACACACATCTCTTTTATGGGCTTATTTATGACATAATCTAGAAGTACAAGTGCTTCATAGTGAGAAAAAGTATTTATCTGTATAACCATGAAATAAATGCAGTTGAGCGCAGTTACCTCTAATTCCCACACACTATATGCGTTATTCAGGCTCTGCTCCATAACAAACACCCTAAGGCTCAGTGGCTTTGTACAGTAGGTATTACGTGTTATTGCTACTCAGTCGATAGATGAGCTGAACCGATCCTCTGGTAGATAGTGAACTGGGCTAAAAGGCCAGCATTGCCTCATGAGAGAAAGTGCCTGTAAGGTGAACTGGGGGCTGTCTAGACTCAAAGGACCTGCTAGGTTTTTTCACAGGTATCACAGAGATCCAACAGAGAAATTAGAAATAATCAGCGTTTCTTGAATGTTTAGCTTAGCACTAGCATAATCTCACTACTTCTCCATTCTATTGCTCAAAACATGTCACAAGTCTCGCCAACTTCAAACAGAAGAGAAATAGTTTCCCCTGCTTGAATGGAGAAACTGAAAAGTCCCATTGCAGATAACAGTAAAGAATTTGGGACATTTCGACAGTCTGTTACACTCACAACAATACGCAACCTTGTGTAGGACTCAGCAGCTGAAATTATCTAAGCAACACCCCCACAGCTGAGTGTCATTCCTGCTGGAAGTCTGCCCACTGCTTCAAAGCCTTATGTGCTGCCTCGATGTTTCTCAAAGAACAATATTTGGAAACATGTGCCTCTGGAAAAATGGAATAATTGCAGTATTCCCTATTCTTCCTGCTAAGTACAGCCAAAAATAAAATACTAAAATAATAAACAAAGCAATATATGTGCAAGATTTATATAATGAAATGTGAAAATGTGGATAAAAGAATCTAAAGAAGTTCTAAATAAATAGTGAAGGAATAAACTGTGTTCCGAGAGGGAACGACACCAGAGGAGGGATGCCAGTTCTCACCAAAAGTGATCCATGGGTCTGACATAATTTTAACAAAATATTGGCAAGATTTTTTATAGATATAGACAGAATAATTCTGAAAGTTATATAGAAAGGCAAAGAAACTAGAATTGTTGAGACAATGAGAAATAATCAGACTCCTGGATATAGGGAAGGAGTTCAGAGGGAAGGAGTGGTAAGGGAGAGTGGGTAAAAAGATTAAAATTATCAAGGTATGTTACGTGCATGTACAAGCTCCCCAAAATGAGTACTAATAAAAACTATAATACAAAAAAAGAAGTTATCACTGTTCACTTTGAACACTTGTTATATAGCTACAGTAATCAAGACTGGGGTATATATGGATGGATAGATATGGAGAACATTGTAACAGAATATAGATACTAGAAATAACCTTCTTATAAGTGCAGACAGATTCTACGACTTACTGAGAAATAATATCCTCAGTATGTATATAAAGAATTTAAACAAATTGCCAAATGCAAAAGTAATTCAGTGGCAGAAGGAAAGCCAATGGAATAATTGGATATTCATAAAAAGAAAAGAATTAAAATCTATAGCCTAAACCTAATATCTTTTATAAAAATTAATCAAAATGTATGATAGATTTAAATGTAAACACTTTAGAAAAGAATAAGAGAGAAATATCTGGCACTCAATTGTTGGAGAAGAGTTTTTGAATATAACACTGAAGGAAGAATTTGGTTTAAAAAATATGTATTGGATTTCATTAAAACACAAATAGTTACTCTGTGAAATTTCCTGTCAAAAGAATAAAATGTCTTTGTCCTCCTACAGAATAGGAGAAAATATTTTCAAATTGCATATCTGACTAAAGGACTCACCTAGACTCCATTACTAATTCTCCAAATCCAACAGTGAGAAAACAAATCATAAATAAGAAAATGGGTGAAAGACATGAAAGGATGTTTCACCCAAAAAGATGAATATGGAAAAGAAGCACATAAAGCTATTTGGCATCACTGATCATTAGAACCATAATGAAATATCACTATAAACCTATTAGCATGACTATAATAAAAACTGCAGCATCATCAAATGCAGGTCATCATGTAGAGAAATTAAAGTGTTCATGAATTTCTAGTGTAAATATAAAATGGTAGAGCAATGCTTGAAAATATTTTGTAGTGTCTAAAAAACTAAATATGTTCTAATCATGTAATCCAACAGTTGCATTCTTGGGCATTTATTTTAATGAAACAAAAACATATCCCAACAAAAATCTATACATACACAATTTTTCTTTATGACTTTATTTTTCATAGCGCAAAACTGGAAACGACCATATTTTCTTCAGCACTTAAACAAAGTGTGGTACATTTATACCATGGAATACCACTAGGCATTGAAAAGAAAAAATTATTGATATGTTCAACTTGGATGGATCTCAAAGACATTACATTGAATGGAAACAAAAGCTAATTACAAAAGAGCACATATGATGTAATTCCCTTTATACCTTCTTGAAATCACGAATATATACAAATGGAAAGGTGATTGTGGTGGTGAAGTGTTAGGTAGCTTGGGGGAGAGAAGTGTCCAATAAATGCCCCTTCATGTCTCAGCACTATATTCTTCTCTGGAAGTCATAACACATTGTATCATCGGTTCTATTGATGTGTACATTACACTGTAGTTTCCTGCCAAAACTCACATTCTTTCCTTCTTGAATTCTAGCATCCTATGACTCCCTTATAAAAATACTGTTTGTAAGAACGGTCTTGGACTAAAAGTAAATACCCAGGTTGAAATCCTTTTATATTACTTAATACATGACGAAAAACAAGTCAGCAACTTCAGCATCTTAGAAAAATTTCTCTGCTCATTATTTGGAGAAGAGATTGGAGAGGAAAAACCTAAAGACAGTAAGAGACTTATGAAAATAATTGAACAGCAAAAAAAAGAAAAGAATTGAATAGAAATGAAATGGGAGTCTTTTGTCTTTGCCAACACTGAACCTTGTGCCTAGAATTAACTATTTCATCTCAATTCAATTTACATCATATGTTGACCAATGGGTCAAGCACTGTTGGTTTCCCACCCTATAAGTATACCTGATTTTGTTTTATTTCTTCTGATATAGGTCTGAGACAAATCTTGATTTCATTTTCTGCAAAATGGCAATCTTTTCCTCTCAATAATGCTTGGTTTGAAGGAGGTCTGTGGCCCAGTTTTCATCAATGAGTTATGGGTGATTTGCTGCAGGGTATTTCATAAAATTTCTCTAAACTCATGAACAGGAGAGTCGGTACCTTTTTTTCCGCACTGAAGGTGACCATACAGAGATCTCACCAGTGATAAAGTAAAATTAACAAAGATGATAAAATTAAAAGATAAAAAGAACTGAAGGGCTGGTGTGATAGCTCTGCGGCATAAGCGCCTGCCTGGCAAGCACGAGATCCTGAGTTCGCCTCCTGGCACCCACACATGAAAAAAAGGGCCAGTGGTATCACTCAGCGGCATGGGCACTTGCTGGCATGCGAGGTCCTGAGTTCGACCCCTGGTACCCAGAAAAAAAAAAATAAGAAGAAGAACTGAATATTTGATGAAATTGCCAAGGCACTAGATGCATAACCCAGAAAGCCCACTATCAATCACCATGAACTATGATAACACGCCTCTTGTTATTTGAGACAATTATGAAATTGTTTTCTGTTAGTTGCATCCAAAACAGGTATTACTGATATATATATATATATATATATATATATATATATATATATATATATAAAACTACTGTGAGCTAGACAGTGCTATGCATTATAAAATGAAGTCATCATGGGCTCTGACCTCTAGGAGTTTGCTATCATTTGAAAGAGTTTAGAAGAAAATATCATCCTTTTGACTGTAGTGAAATTCTCCTACAACTTGTAAGGCACATTCAGATCCATTTCACATTTTCAGGGAATAATACCTCTTTCATAGCACTGATCTTGCCATTAAATAAACACTCTCCTAATACACACACATCATAGGAGAAGAATGAAGCTATCTGGGAGTTGTGTATAGCTTTTGATTTGATTTGATTTGATTTGATTGTGAGGCTAGGAATTCAAATAACCTGATCACATATAGCCTACACTTAATTGCAGCCCCAGTTGGAACTCTGACCAAATGATTTAATCTTCTGGCCCTGACCACAAGTAAATATTTAATAGAGTAAAGGCTAACTATCCAGTAAACAGTTGACATTTCAGCTCCTGTTGTATTTGTCTGAAGTCAAAGCATCAAGGTCATCTTAAACCATCATCTTTCTGCCTCTGTGTGTTTACAGGGTGCCTGCTCCTTAGTGAACAGAAATGGGCATTGTGTAGTTTAATATCAGAAATATACATTTTATTCTCTTGAGTTCTTAAGGAAAGGACACAACATCTCTGTTCTTTTTGATCCCCTGGTTTATTCCCAATTTGCACCACACAAATTGACATGTCTGAGTTTATGGATTGTCTATCAGTGTGTAAAGACTGAGTATAATCATACCATTGTTGGCACCCATATCCCTTGAGTTTGTTTCTCATAATGAACTTCATAGCCCCAAATTACCAAATGAAAATGGATTACTCTTTTGCTTTTCACATGCAAGAGCAACTGGCCTTAAATTGGGGACACATTGCACTAATAAAATAAGATGCAAGGGAAGTTATGCAAATATTTTCCATGGCTAAGGGTGATCTGAGCTTAAATCTTTTACATAGAGATTTAATTTGACATGCTTGCATTATATTATCAACTTTCTCATTGTAAAGGGGAAATTTAGATTTGAATTATCTGACTGGTTGTTTTAAGGTGAAAAACTAGTTTATTTTCCCCTAATTTCTGTGGTCCTCATAATTTTACACACCTTACCACTGTGAGTCACTTTCTTTATTTGTTCCATACTGTCTTCAGCAGTTGAGCTTAAATACAGCTAGTTTTGTGAAAAACATTTTCTGTAGTTTCACAAGTATATCTTGTAATCAATAACTGTAGATTGAGCTCTTCGCCTCTGAAAGTGTGTTGAATCTGTCCACAGTCCTTCGTCTTATAGAGCCTCCGTGATGTCTCCTGCAGCTGAGCTGGAACACGAAGGTCACAGGGGATCAATAACCAAAGTCTCGGCATCTGAAAATGCTGGGATGTTCTCTGCATGGAGCCCTTGGTCAGGATCTCCAAGCTTATTGGATTTTCCCACCTTCCCTCTGTGGTGCTTGGAAGAAAATTTGAAATGATGACAGTCTGCAGATGTGGTGGCACGTGCCTGTGATCGCAGAACTCAGGAGGGTTGGCAGGAGGGTTGCAAGTTCAAGAATAACCCAGACAAGCTAGTGAGACCCTATGTCAAACTAAAGAAGTGCTGAGGGTACGGTTCAATGTGAAGGCCCTGGATTCAATCCCTGAGTACCACACACACACGCACACACACACACACACACACACACACACACAAATTACATTGAGAACCAAAGAAAAGAGTAGATAGAACGCAACCCTTAGCACTATGCCCTTCTGCCAGAGTAACTCTAGTCTTATCCCTTGTACTTATATATGATCTTAGTCTCTGCAGTCTCCAAGGGTTGGCCAAATTTTCCTTTCGATTTCCCACTCCAAGCTGCCCCAGAAATGACAATCTGTCTTCAGTCGTGTTTCAGGATAAAAAACGTGGCCTGGTATCTCCAAGTTGGGCATTTAAATGGAAAGAGAATTGGTAAGAAACAAACAAGAACAGTGATGGAAAATTACCAAGAATGGAGGTGAGGAGGCTTCCTGTTGGTGCCATGTGAGGTCATCTGTACGGGAATAGATTGGTCCACGCAGTTATTTAAACACCAGAACAGGAAGGGCCACAAGAAGCAGTGACTCATTCTGCAACATTCATCTTAATTCCACATTTTCCCTGATAGCCTAACCTATTTTTAAGACTTCTCTCATCAACACTTTTTGTCACAAGCCAAGCTGTACCTTTAAGTGACCACAGGGATATTTTCTGGTCACAGTGAGGTGTACAAACCAATTTTGGGAGTGAAAAGGGATGAGGAGCAGGTTGTGAGTCAGGTTTTTGATTCTGTGTGTCATACAGAGCTTGGGCTTCGTTGTTGGAAGCCAGAACTGGATTATAAATCCTAAATAAGGCAGCAAGGGATAAAATGAAGCAAGATGCAGTTGGAGACAAAGTTCTTAATTATGTCATGAAAATGTGACAGGAGTCTAGTCCAAAGAACACTATGGTTTAGGTTATCTATTCCAACAGAAAAATCCACAACAAATTTAGTGACTTAATAGCAAGTATACATATTTTTCATCATTTAGAAACTTGTGTAAAGCTCATGTAATATGATAGAGCTAGAGGGTCCACTTTTAAGGTAGTACATTCAATAACTGGCAAGGTAGTTCTGTGATTATGGGTTGGAATTGCTACTTCTAGCAGCTCAGAAGCTAAACTTCTTTGCAGATATAGATTTTATGGAGATAATCTAGTTCAAATGAAGTCATTAGGGTGGATCCTAATCCATTTTGACTGGTGTCTTACAATAAGAGATGATTTGGACAAAGATACACAGAGGAAAATCTATGTGAACACGTAAAGAGAAGATAGTCACCTTGCAGACAAGGATACAGGCCTGGATCACATGCTTCCCTCATAACCCTTACAAGGAGCCAACTCTGATCACACCTTGATCTCAGACTTCTGGCTCTAGAATTGCACTCAGTTTGTAGTACATTGCTATGCAACTCCAGCAAACACATACAGCTACTAGTTTCACTGCAACGGGCCTCTCCTCAGGATGACTTGAGCTTCCTCATCACATGGTGGCTCTGTTCCAAAAATGAACATTCCAAAAGTAAAAGGTAGAAGCAACCAGTTTTTTTTTTAGATTTGACACAGAATCTGATATGGTACCATTTTCTCTGTGTTCTATTGGTCAGAGATCAAGAGGCTAGTTTCAAAGAAAGGAACACAATTCCACTTTATGATAGAGGAAGAATCAAATAAATCTAAGGCCATGCCCAACAACTACTCAAACATGGAGACAGCAAGACAGAGTCAAAGATGGAACATTTGGATACACCCTGTAAAAGATAGCAGCTAACACTTGCTGAGTTCTCACCATGCCCTAGGCACTACAGTAAATGCTTAAGTGCATGATTTTTCTCAGCATAATCCTATAGTATAGATATTATGGTTATTTCCAGATTAAAATCAGAAGGGTAGACTATTTACAAGTTAAATACTTGTCAGAAGTATCATTTGAACTCAACTGTCAGACTTTAGAGCCCATGCTTTAGCCCCTTGATACTAGTACTCAGGTCTTCCAGGATGAGCAGTGCATGTGTTTCTACATTGGAGAGAACTCTGGCTTGAGGCCTTCAAATAGGTACTTATTGGTTTCCAAATTTCTTTCCCAAAACATGCTAATTTAACAGGAAAATTCAACCCAGTCTCCACCTTTCTTTATTCTACAAAGAATAAGAATGTACTCCAGCAAGTTCTATAAGAGAGTTATGGATTTAAAGAGGATAGGTATAGCCAAGATGAAAAAGTTTGTTACTCTGAGAATAAACCGAAGTACATCAAGTTTATAGGCACTGGTAGAAGAATAAATCAATTTAACTCTGTATCCAGCATTCTTTACAGGTTTGTAACAAGGTGTGCTTTGTTAGATTTTAATCTGGCCACATTTGAGGCAGCAAAGTTCTCCACAATCATCTTTTAATGGCATCACAATTTATAGACAGTAACTAATTTCAAACTTCATAGCACTTGGCTTTTATGATTATTTCAAATCACTTAAATGCAAATGAATTTCCGGAGAGAGAAAACATCAAATGCCCTTCAGTGGGAACACGTAATAGAACCATTCGTTGAAGCCACTGTAGGAATCTGAGGCTGTTGGATTGGTTGGATGGTAAGGCTGTATAAAAATGTTTGCCTAAATCCAATTTACATCCCATTCCACATTATACTCTATTTACCCATTTTGTCATTTCAGTATGACTTATTTACTTAATCCTCCTCTGAAATCTTATCCACTGTTCATTGCAAACTTAAGATTTGAGTTAAGAAAAGCAGAAATTCCAGTGCAACATTCCAAAGCAAGAATTACAAATTTGCAAATATCTTTTGTTTCTCCAATCCTCTTTGCAGTTAATGTTATCATTGTATGATAATCTCCAAATACCCATGCATAAATTAAACTATTGCTCCTCTTTCAAACTGAGCTTGTGTTTGCCTCATGATCAAATAATAGTCTGAGTAGAGAATTTCTAGGCAATGATTATATATATATATATATATATATATATATATATATATATATTAGCTAGAGCTATTTATATAGCTATTATAGCTAGTATATCTATCTAGCATATGTATATGCTAGATATATGTTATTGAGAGAGAGAAAGCTAGCCCCTGTGTGAATTCATACCAGTTTGATAGTTCACAGAAGCTCTGGAATGATCATGGCTGGGTAAATTTACAGAAAATCTGTGGCTGGTGATGTGTTTTTCATAGGAAGAAAGATGATATGATTCTTTGTTCCCTCGCTCTACTAGTATAAGTCAAGCTCTGGGTTAGGCACCGGGAGTACAAAGATAAGTAGACCATCATTCCTGGTCTCTATAAGTTTAAATATAGTAGAGGGTAAAGATGTAATTAAACAGCTATAATTCAAGAGTTGTACATGGCAATAGCTATGTCTGAACTTTAAAGAATGTGGAGAGAAATGAAGGGGTGGTAATGTGGCAGATATTTCAGAAAATAACTTGACTGAATCCCCTATTTGTACAACCAGTGTTAGGGGCTCTGTCCTTGCAGTTTTTATCTCATCCAATTTTAATCACTTTTAATTAATGATCTCCCTTCTAGAGTAGCAGATCCATACCGACAAAGACTAGATCTACCCTGGAAATCTACCATGTACAGCCCAACACAGGGCCCCATGCAGAGTAAGAATTTCAAAAATATGTGTTGAGTAAATGAGTCACAGTTAAGGTTCCTTTCCAGAAATTGTAGTCACCACCCTCGGAACTGGCTTCTATGTTATTCACATGCTTTCCTATGCATCCTTTCTTACTTGTGCTCATTCTTACCGTCTAAATTGGACTGTGCATGTCTTTCTATTTGAATCATAGTCATTCCGTCTTTTTTCCATGTGGTCCACAAAGGGCCAGGTGAATACTTTGGTTTTAGCATTAGAACTGACCTGATAATTCCACCTGTAATGATCTCTCTAACTCTGAATTTGTGCAACATATTATATTTCATGGCTTTCAACACAAAATTAGTGCATAAAATTGGCTTCATGAAATGTACCTGTATGTATGTATTTATGTGTCCTTGCCATGGAATTCTTTATCAAACTTCTTAAAATTCTAGACCGTGTCTTGCATTCCATGGTCTCTACTTTGCAGAAGACAGTGATAATCTTAGCAAACAGAATTTTGGATTATGAAAGCAGGTCTTTATAATCATTTCAACACAAATCATTTTATCCATTTCCCAGAGGAGATTTAAAAAAGTGTCAAAAACATCAGGCATGATGTGTCCCACCCACTATCAAGTAAGTGGGCAGAGAAGGGCCCCATTTATTCTCCCCATTTCTAGTCTACTCTTTCGTGTCTTCAGTTGTATTGTTATGACTGGCTAGTCTTGAATCCATTCAAAACATTTACCTTTTATGGTCATTTGGGCTTTGAGGAAGAGCCACATGTCACATAATGCCAGAACTTGTGAATAAGGCAGATGAGGACACACGGTAATACTTTTAAGAGCCTACATTTCCTTTGAACGGTACTCAGCAGCAGTGTTTAAGATATTTTTGATCACACCGTGCAAAGACATGAAAGAGGGCTTCCAGAACTGCTTCAGAAAGTGACAATAATGATGGGATAAGTGTGTTTGATGTAAGGGAGAGTATTTTGAGAGCATTTACAGATATTGTGTCTTTAACTGTAATTAATTTTTTAATTTAAATATCTACACTAATTTTCAATCTTCCCTCCTATATATCACTCTTGATCTTTTCTTGGAAGCTTAGAATGTAATTAGATAGACTGACAAATGAGATGAAAATTACAAGGAAAAAACTTAAGTGAGAAACTGGTACATAAAGCACACAGGTAGGTATTTTAAAGGTTATGTGGCTATGAGAACAAATCTCATCCAGTAATTTGCTTGGAATTTCAGAAGGGTTTTCAGAATAATATTTGAAAAATATTTCCAAAGATTAGTTGGACATCAAGAGGGATGCATTTTGTGCCATGGGACATGAAAGTTGGTATGGAATGCTGGTTAAATGCACAGACTAATAGTTAAATCTTGGAAGCTGTCTGTATACCCATAAATAGATGATTGGATATGTAAAATGTGGTATTTATACACAACTGAGTATTACACAACCAAAGTGGAGAAATTTAAGTCACTTTGTAGGAAAATCAATGCATTTTAACCCTATACTGTGAAAGGAAATAAGTAAGACACATAACATAACTAACTTCTCTTATATGAGAAATCCAAAATGCAAATAATTTAAAGTGATAAGGAAAAGATGCATGATAGGAAATAGGGAGATATATCGTTGATAAATGGAAAAGGAGTCTTGTGTGGAAGGAGTGGGGAGGGAGTGGAGTTGAAGGGAAACAAACCCATAAAGATACATTATGTAAATGTACCTACTCCCCACAGTGCATTAATCAATATGTACTGCAAACATACACTAAATTTTTTCAATTCATACACTTTGGAATCATTGAGTATGATCTTCAGTCTGGACTCTAGAACTTCATTGTGTAACTTGGATCGTTATGTAATTATGTAACATTGAATGCAATCATCTGGAGGCAAAGGTAAATAAAAATATCTACCTCAAGTTCTTTGTGTGTGGCTTCAAAGATAGAATTTGTTCAGCCTCCAGGGCATCATGTATGCTCAATAAAGTTAATATAATAGGAGATCAACATTTATTAAGTTGAATTTACAGTTTTGTAAAGGCATATTGTCAAGATAATTACCCTAAATCCTTTTTGGAAGCCAGAAACAGTAAATAAGTCAAGATTTGAAAAAGAGTGCATTAAGAGAGGAAGTTTCAAGTAATTTTGACTAGTATTTGAAAAGTACTCTTAAACTCTGTCTTCTGAGCTAATCTCTTCAGACAATCTCATTAGTTCTTGAAGTGGACAGAACAGGAATCACAATTCTCTTTGCAGATGAGGAAATCAAGAGATTTGCTCACAGAAACCTATTTATAAGAAGCGAGATGGTTATCAGACCCATGAATTCCTTCCCCAGTCTTTTCAAAGGAAAGATTCTCAAAGTTTGTGTCAAACATTAATGCAAAAGCAAAGATCGGATTTCAACATGAGGCCACTGAGGAGAGAAGACCTAAGAGAGAAGGGATGATGAGGTATGAGAAAGCTGCAAGGATGGGGCCGGCTGACACAAGGTGTAGATCTATATGGGAGATTAGAAGAGAATGGCCAGCAAAAACGTTTCAAGGAAGTCCGTTCCTGGAAAGAAATTCTTGTTTGTGATCTCAGTGGGGTCTTAATTCTTGTTCTGCAGTGTGCCAACATAGATGTGAGCACACGTTTAATGCTCACCCCAAAAGAGATGGTTCTGATCCTGACTGGGGGAGAAATCTCAATCCTCTGCTTCCTCTTCGTACGTATTCTTCATGGACCAGACACAGGTTCTAGAAATAAATGAAAGTTAATCGTGCTAGGGTTTTCAGGAACTAGTAGAAGAAAAAAGTGCTGAGAAAAGAGAATTCTTATGAAATGCCAAAAGATTATAAGGGAACAAAGCACAAGATTCCTTGAGATCAGAGTAGGAAGAATCTAAATTTTGACAGGAGTTACGGAAACAATACTTGACCAAGATGAACAGATTGGATCTCAAAGACTGAGCACAAACAAGAGAACAGGGGAAGAAAGGAGTTTGGGGAATAAAGGGAACCCAAATTCCAGGCTCAGGGTACAACTTATGCAACACCACTGTGGTATGGGGTCGGGCTTTATCACGCACTCTGCCTCTACCTCTGGGCTGCCTCAGGGCACCCATTTAACGGGAGACATCACTGTTCCTGTTCCATCCTCTCCCCTTTCTAAACACAATTTCTCCATCTCCTCTGAGGACCACTCACCGCACTTTGTACCACATGGCCTAACCTCAGCTAGCATCAGCTATGTCGATCAGGGTGATCACCTGACCCATGGGCAGAAAACAGGGGCATCTGAAGTCACTGGAAAAGAAGGCCAGTGACTATGGCCTGGAAGGAGGACGGTTTAGTGAATTGTTGTAGTCCGGGTTCCCCAGAGAAGCATAACCATTAAGAAGGAAAGAATAACGAATACTGGTGGGGCTGTGGGGAAAAAGGAACCCTTCTCCACTGTTGGTGGTAGTGTAGACTGGTACAACCACTGTGGAAATCAGTGTGGAGACTCCTCAAAAAAACTAGGATTAGAAGTGACATTTGATCTAGCTAGTCCCCTTCTTGGTATCTTCCCAAAAGAATTAAGAGCTTCATACCACAGCAATATATGCACACCCATGTTTATATCAGCACAGTTTGTAATAGCTAAATCTTGGAAACAACGCAAATGCCCATCAACCGATGAATGGATAATGATGTGGATTTTTATATAATGTAGTATTACTAAGCCATAAAGAAGGATAAAATTGAGATGGTTATAACTAAATGGATGGACCTTGAAACCATAATAATAAGTGAAGTAAATTGGACACACATGTGTAAATATCACATATGTCTCTGGTGTGAGAAGCTGAAACTGTAAATAAGAAACAAAATGTATAACAGATATTCTGAAATAGGAAGAAACTATTCAAAAGGGAACTAGGAAGGGGGGAGGGAAGAGGAAGGAAAGGAAAAGAAAAAAATGAGCAAAGAAGGATAAAATGGAAACAGAGCTTTGTGAGTGGGGAGGGGCAGGGGTTTTGAAGGGAGGGGACAGAAATTGAAAAAAAGAGAAGAATCAAGATATATCATGTAGGGGTACAAATTCCGTATAATGAATGTGATCATTATGTATACCTAAATTTTACCAATAAACTTAATTAAATAAAAAAGAAGGAGGGAAGGAGGAAGGAAAAGATGGAAGAATGGAGGAAGGAGAGAGAAGATGAGATGGCAGAGATGGATGGAGAGAAACAGCAGATAGAGAGGAAGAGATGATGAAAGGCTAATTCACATTCTTATGGGAACTATAGAGTCCCATTATCCAGTGTCTAACAGCTGGAGACACAGCAAAACTGTTGATATGTATTCAGTCAAATCCCAAAGGCCTAAGAGCCAGAGAAGTCAATGTGTAAATCATAGTTCACACCTCAAGGCCCAAACACCAGAAGTGCTGATGTCCACAAGATGATAGATGTCCCTACTCAAAAAGACAGAGTGAATTTGTCTTTCCTCCATTTTTTGTGCTATTTGAGTCCTGGATGGATAGGATGATGTCCACATTGATGAAAGAGTTCTTCTTTCCTCAGTCTACAGATTCAAATCCGAATCTCCTTCAGAAGTACCCTCACAACACACCTGAGAGTAATGTTCTACCAGTTATCTTGGCAGTTATTTGCCCAGTTAAGATGACACATAAAATCAATCATTCCAGATGCTTTGCTGAGTAATTTAAAATGGAACGAAAAAGTGATCAACATAGATCATAATAGGAACAAATGCCAAAAACATTACCTAGAATTGATAGTACAAAGAGTCAGAGGGTGCCAGAAGACAGGAAGACAAAGCCATAGGTGAGACAAAATTAGCAAGGAGAGGAAAACAAAAACAATCAAAGTAATTCAGCTGGTAGAGAGATAAAAGTAAAAACATATACAAAGAGAGATGGCAAATTTCATGTGTGAGAGAAAGACCTATTCTCTTTTGGCCTCTGGCATTAGTTTTTGCATTATATGGAATTAGGTATATAATGAAACAATGTGAAAATAACCTCAGAAAATTCTGAGTCATAATTTTTGGTGGTATTATAATCAGATCCCACATTTTGGATGTAGATTAATTCACTTCAAAAGGGGTACTGATGTAGCAATATTAACAAAATATGAATGAAAAACAAATAAACAGGAAGCAAATATTTGAAACATAAATTTTTTTTTTTTTTTTTTGTGGGTACTGGGGGGACGACCTCAGGACCTCGCGCGCCAACAGGCACCCGTGCCACTGAGCGATATCACCGGCCCCTTTTTCGTATGTGGGTTCCGGGAGTCGAACTCGGGCCCTCGCGCTTGCAAGGCAGGCGCTTATGCCGCTGAGCCATCTCACCGGCCAGAAACATAAATATTGATAGCTTATTTGCCCCTGAGCTTTCTGAGAGCCAGAGCAAAAAGAGAAACATGATAAGGTACTCAATTTTATTACCACAATAAGCAAAGTCCCAGTGGCTCAGAGAAGTTGAGACAGGCCAGGAAAAGTCTCGTCTCAAACTTCAAAATGAATTTCCACATGGATCATTCTATTGGGATTTTACCATGATGCACCAGACACCATCCCTCATGCAGAAAATATTTTGAAATAGTGCATAGTCTTAAAGCCTAAGTAATTGAACGAAGTCTCCTGAGGGTCTCATATGGTCTTGCCTTGTAACCATTTGTGGCCCAAACTGCAACTCAGCATACTCGGAATTGCACACAAACTCTCACCTTGTCTCTTCCACTCTTTCTGTCAGTGTCTACAGCTCAGGGGCATGTGAGCAATAGAATGTAACCTTCAAGTGGGCAGGGAACTCTGTTTTGTTAATTGTTGAATTATCATTGCTTAGGATAGAGCCTGATACATAATTGCAACTGAGCAATTTTATGTGTTTAATGTTGACTGTCTAAGGAATCAATTCATTAACTATTAAAGGTTCCCTTTGCTCAGTGTCCTATTGAATGTTTTTCATTCATTGGAATCATGTTCCTCAACTTGGTTTCCCTGGAAGACTGTAAACTCTTTGAGGGCAATGCCACTTCCAGCTTTATTCCCAGGCTTGATTCAAAACTCTGCATTTTGAAGGTGTTTAAGATATAAACAATGAATTATCAGTGATAAAAATGAGTGACCCAAGGTTCATGCTTGGAATCATGGGCTGGAGACTCAAAATGCAATGTTACTAGGTGTATTAGCTTGATTATCACTTAGACGAAATACCTGACACGCACAACTTAAAGGAGGAAAGGTTTATTTGGCTCACAGCTTCAGAGGATTCAATCCATGGTTGTTGGCTCTAAGGCAGAAATGGCATCGGGAAAGAGCATAGCAGAGGACAGTTGTTCATTCTATGGTGGTCAGAAAGCAAGGAGAAAAGAATAAGATAAAGACAAGAATGTATGCTTTCAGATCAAGACTCAGGTGACCTGGTTCTTCTGACCAAAACCCACCTCCTAATAGGACACTGAGCTGTAAACTCACCAAAAGATTAATCTGTTGATGAATATAGTGCCCCTATGATCTTATCATCTTCCCGAAACCCACCTCTGAACACATGAGACTTTGGGAGACATTTTAGACTTAAACAGATTGAAAAGATTACTATAAATAAAGGAACATAATAAATAATGAACTGGGAAGAAGACAACAAGATAAGGTAAAAAAGTGTCAAGGTGAAGAATCAGAACATAGCTGTTGAGTAGAAAGATAATGAATACACTGAATATATTTTGCTGACACCCAACTGCAGCCACACTCAGAAGTCTGAGAAAACAGATATTCTTCAAACCCTGAAGAAATTCAGAAACTTCTCCTGGTAAAAACATGGATTCAGGATGATCAGCAACACATAGCGCTATGCTTAGAAACAGAAGAACTCCTTGAAATGCAATTATTCTGTTCCATGGGATACATATAGATAGATAGATAGATAGATAGATAGATAGATAGATAGATAGATAGATAGATAGATAGATTTTTCTAATATACATGGGATATATATATATATACATATATATATATATATATATATATATACACATTAGATTTTTTAACTCGAGGCTAAGATTTTAATTCGTCCTATGAAGACTAATAGTCAAAGAGTCCAAGTTAAATATAATCAATGGACCAAGTCGAAGATATGAGGACACGAGGGCTATGATTGCTAAACTTGGTGCCAAGGACCCACTGAATCTTACCACTGGTGTAGCTAGCTCAGAACCATCCTGTCCCTTAGACATTTTACAGGCAAAGGAGAAAGTTCTACAGTTCCATGGAGAACTTACGAATTGTCCGAGATTAACCAGATGGCTGTGCTCTTTCTAGTACACATAGTAATTGTGCCTATTGGTGGGATTCACTGGTATTTACATGTATGCAAACAGAGTGCAATGGTCATATCCATCCGCCCTCCTCAGCCTACACCACATACCCTTCCTGGTCCTTAGCAATTGCTATTCTACTTTCAGGTTGACCTTGTTTATCTCCTTAGTTTCACCTATGAGAAAAAATATACTTGTCTTTTTCTTTACCTGATTTACTTGGCCTAATGGGAAGCTCCTCCAGCTCCATCCATTTTCCATCAATGACAGAATGTCTTTCTTCTTGATGGCCAAATAATACCTCATTGTGTACATATGTCATTTTTCTTTACCCAGCCTTCTGTTGATGCGCACCTAGCCTCATTCCTTACCTTAGCTTTTGTGAATACTGCTGCTATAAGCAGGGCCATGCAGATATTTCTTTCATGGGTTGACTGTATTTCCTTTAAATCTACATCCATGGGTGTAATTAGCCAGATGATATGGTAGTTCTATTGTAAATTTTTTGAGGAACTTCCGTACTTTTTCCTATAGATGATACAATAATTTACATTCTCGCCAACAGCTTATTGGCATTCCTTTTTCTCTACAACTGTGCCAGAATTTGCTATGTTATGTTTGTTTTTGTTTGATAGTAGCCATTTTGCCTGGGGTGGGATGCAATCTCATTGAAGTTTTGAATTGCACTTCTTTGATCTTTGATGACATGAAATACTTTGCCAAGTTTTCCCAAGTGGCTAACCAGTGCTGCAGGTGTCTCCTCAAAGTATGGACATGAGGGTGGGAGTGGAGATCAGAAGAAGGTTGCTGTTTTCACTTTTGCACTTTCTCTTGGAAGCGGTCAGTCTGCGGGTGGGTGGCATGCTAAAGTTAAGGGCCTGGTGAGTGGGATCACCCTCTCCCTCTGGTAATTAACCCCTGTAACTGACCCCAGAGAAAAGACCCAAGGAAAACCAAAGGTCAGATCAGCCAGAGACCAGACAATAAGTCTGACCTTTGTATGGGCAGACAGACTGCACAGTGATTTCTAACAGAGTGGGCTTGAATTGCAAAGGTCATCATCCTCTTCAGAGCAGAAATGACACTGAGCATCTAATGCCATGTGAAGGCTTCAGGGCCCCCACGGGGAGGGGGGTCTATTTGATAACAGTGAGTCAAGTGGCATCTTGCTCTGACACCCTGTTGCAGCCACAACACAAGCATGTGAAAGACTGGACCTTCACTCCCTGATGAAATTCAGAAACTTCCTCCCAATCGATAGGTAGATCAAGATCAACACACAGCGCTATGCTTAGAAACAGAAGCACCCTTGAAAAATACAATTGTTCTGTACCATAGGGCATTACTCATTCTCCTTCATGTGGAGTTCAGGAGACACTGGAATTCTTGATGCAATAAAGCATGTTTTTCAAGTAATAGTTTATTGCGAACATTAATACATCAAACAAAATCTGAGTGTTGTTAATTGAAACACAGCGGGTATCAGAACAATTCCTTTAAATCCCCTTATTCCCACAACTTCCTCAGAAATACCTCGAATGGACTTAATTTTAAAAACTACTAGTCTAGTAAAAATAATTTCAATGGTATACTTGTTTGTGTGCTATTTGCTGAAGGTCTACCTGCTCTATTGATTTTCTCAGTGGCATCACTAGTGTCTAGTACAGTGCTCAAAACACAGACAATGTGTGGGAAAACACTTTGTAAATTCTTAAAATCCAAAAGTCTACAGTTAGAAGGGAGTAGTCTCGATTCACTCATCAAAATTTATTTTCAGGAAGCAATTACGTTCAGTCGAATTGAAAGTGTTCTCTTGGTAAGTTCACTGTCTCTCAACAAACAAACAGAGAATTATTGTGTGACTGTTGCCTGACAGAGATCTGAAATGACTCCCAAGCCTATTGTTGTTTGTCGTCATTTAAAAAATACCCATTCCTCTCACAAGCTCTGTGTTCCACAACTCATTGTTTGTGAGGTATCCATTGTCTCCAGGTTCTCCATCCAAAACACCTACATTAACTCCTTTCAAACTGCCACACAACTGCAGAACATAATTGCACTTTCATCTTCCTTAGTATCATGTCTAAAGAAAAATATGCAGTGGGCCTATTCTTCTGATTAGATGGGCATGCCAGCAAAAAAAGAAAGAAAAATTGAACCTCTGTCTGTCTGTGAAATCCAATATTTCACAATATACTATTTGACCCAGCTCAGATTGCATTCATCTGAAAAGGAGCATTGTAGCACTCCAGCAGAACATGCCCTTTTATTATGTTACATGAATAAAAAGAGGTTTAGAGCGCCAAGGCAAAATATGGTGCTTTTATAGCTTTCATTGCTGGTTCATGGACATACTGGAATCTAATTAAATCTTCAGAAAATGTTTTGCTTGGTTCATGAACTGAAGTTACATAATGATGTTGATCCATGGTGCTTGTGGAGCACCTTCTAGGTCAGGTAGCACATAGAGTGAATAGCTAAATCCATTAGACAGGACCCCATGCCTAGTGGAGAGACAGAAACTGCCACAAATTCAGTCTGTGATTACTTTTTTTTCATAGGGACACCTTCTGTCTGTTGATGTCAAGGAAGGGTGATAATAATCAGTAAGGAAACCTCTGAGGTAACATGGAAGGGCCCGTTGACGCCACTCGGTTGCACCTAGGAAAGGAAATTCCAAACGGAGAGTCCAGTAGGCAGCTGAGTAAGCTCAAGACCTCTCAGATCTCTGGTTTGTCTATGTTCTTCCAAGAACAGCACAAGGATGGAACTCTTTACCAGGATCTGTCCACTGCAAAAACACAGCCCTGTGACGGCTGGACCCCATGATTCATCTCATTCAGTCCACCCACTCCTCTGGTGCCTGGAAAAGATGGGATTAACTAAATCTTGTGTTATTTTTCAATGAATAGCTGCCTAGTCAGGCTTCTTCCTTTTTGCATTTAGGAAATGAGTTTTTAGTCTTTTCTCAAAGCAATTTCACTCTTACCGTTTTTCTATTTTGGGCCAGTATCCATGCCTCTAGAGACTATTTTAATCCATCTTTTTTGTTAATCATATGAGCTAACGATCCTTCCCTCTTACAGCCTATCCGAAAACTTCATAAGCAATCTGTTCTCCATCTCTATGCACATCCTTAATAAAAATGCTGTCCAAGATGGGATCAGGAGACTGTTGTGCTCCTGAGGGGGCTGACTTGGGGATCACACAGACTCATTCATTGGCAGTCTTTGCTTTGTACTGAGCCACCATCTTTGATTAAGTCTTTCCTTATTCCTCTTAATCAATTGATTTTTGCCAACATGATGCAACATAGTGAAAACCAAAACATTGGAGAATAAGACAAACTCTCAGTTTAGATTCTGTCTCTTTGTGGGTAGAGGCAAGGCATGCTTCTCTGAGCCTCAGAGCTTCTTAATCTCTAAAATGAGGTAAAAGTCCTTCTTGTGATGAATAGTTTACTGGCTCTCAGTACTTACCTTAATCGGCCCACAGACATGCAAATACCTGTTGATACTCATGTTGATGCTAATGGCAACCTTACCTAAAAATGAACTCCTGCTTCTTCTGTCCAGGTGTTGAAGAACCGAGACTATTTTCTTCTATCATTTGTTTAATCCTGCTGGGGTGCATTCTCAGTGACTCCTTTCAGAGAACCTTCCTTCTTAGAATAATGGCTTCCTTCATTGCAGAATAATGCTAATAAGAGTATACCTATTCATTCATTAGAAATAGCTTGATGGCCCTGAGCTGTTTTTGCTGTTTGTTTGTATGTTTGTTTGTTTGTTTTCCAGAGCTCAGGGAAGCAGTGCTTGCAGTGTAGACAGGGATTGTCCCCTTCTACTTGCTCTGAGCTCTCTTGTACCTTCGAGTGCCCAGAAATTAAAAGTATGGCTAGGACAGAAGTACCCTCTTGTAAGGGGACTTGTAAGCCATGTCAAAAGGAAAGCAAGAATTTTATGGACAACTGAGATTAGAGCCCAGCTCCACTTCTGAACCACTGTGCAACCTTGGACTTCATCCCTTTGAACTTTCTTTTCATTATGTGGAGTATAGTCATAATCTTATTTCTTTTTTTGCATAGTTAAGGGCATAAGATAGCATAAACAATTCACAGAAGAAGTGGTACCCTCCGTGAATGCAACAGTTTACGAACAAATGTTTCTGTCAGAATCTTCTGTCTAGCCAGTGAAGCTCTCTACTAACATGTAAGTTCATAAATTACACAATTGTTTATTGAGAGTTTGCAATGTACAAGTATCATATAAGATGTTACGGGGGAAAATAAAACACACAGCATTCCCTGTATAAAAATAATTTCCGTGTATTTATTAGATGTGGATATACTCCAGTCAATGGCCTTGCCACTTGGTTGCCAGCAAGGAGGTGAAGATGAAAGTACGTGAGAGCAGAGGCTAAGGAACTTCATGGCTTCACAGTGAAGCCATGAAGTTTCCTGCAGAGAAATACTTTGAACCTGGACTTGAATGGACTTAAGGCAATACACATTAAGGTATTTTTGTTAAATCCACTGGGTTAGAACCATTAGGAAGTGAAGAAAAATAAACAACAAAAAGAAAGGATTGTTAGAGATATGTGCAAAGAAGAAATTGAAATTGTGAACCTGAGCAAAGCCAAGAGCCAAGGACAGTCTACAGATATCAGCAACATTAACACATAACTCTTCTCCCGAGGATGCAGTGAAGCGGTAACTGGATTCCAGCTGTGTTACCCGAGTAACCATCTTTCCCTTTCTGTCCAGATTCTCAAGAGAGGAAGTATCAAGTTGATAAAGTGTTTACCAGTCAAAGACAGCCAGCAGGAAAGAGCATAGTCATTAGGAATACCTTTATAAGCAGGACAACAAATCAATTTGTGCTGATGAAGGGACAGAAGGAAAGAAGGGGACATTTTCGAGGGAGAAGGGTCCAGGTGAACAGTTGCATCAAAGTAGAAAAGCCCCAAGAGTGCAGGGAACCGTGTGAAGCCAGGGTACAGAGAGTGAAGGGGAGAAGAGGAAAGTGAAGCTAGAATCTGTATTCATTAATCTGTGTTTATCCATTGGCCTTCAAGAGGCGATGGATAATGAGTGAACAGGAGATAAGGTCAGAAAAAAACAAGTGGTATTGAGCCAGATCATTGCAAAGAAATTATTTGTGATGGCTTCTTCTGGGGTTGATACTAAATAATGAGGAGATATCCACTCTAGGGCACCACAAAGCAAAATTAGAATGAGTTCGGTTTAATGCCACAGCATGGATTGAGTGCCTGCTCAAAGCAAAGAACCAAGTACTTCAAACAGATGGAAAACCATGTTTTGAATTCAATTAAATTAATCATAACCTATGAAACCTTGTTGCATTTTGTTATTCAAATTGATTATACTCTCTATTGGGATATTTGGTCTGTTTCCAAATTCTGCCTAATTCTCAAATTCTTCATTCAAGAATTTCTTTGGAGAGCCTGAATATTATTTTATTTAGACAAGTCCCAATAGACAAGTCCCAGGTGGTTCAGCACGGGGGACTCAATTCCTTGCATTTGTCTCTATCTCTCCTGAGACTCTATAGAGCAAACGTCAAGTGCAAAATGGTCTTGGATTAGGTGGAACGACTGATGATAACAGAGAGATGGCAGCTCCTTACTAACAGAAGCAAGTTCATGGTTGAACATTCAGGTCAGACAGCACCAAAATGGGCTGCAAAGAGGCTGTGGAGGTAAGAACTGATGTGTTCATGGAAAGCCAGAAAATCCACAGGATGAGAGTCAGACAGAGCCAGGGAAAACTGGAATGAATAGTGGAGGTGAAAATAAGGGGAGTAATTATAGACAGGCTTAACCATGCCTCTCCACTTTGCATGGCACACAGGCACACTGATGTTCACCCATAAATATGAAGTGGGGTCTCTTTTCTGAAAAAATTGAATAAACTGTGTTGGAAAAGCTAAAACTTCTTAGGTGACTATTAGCAACAATAATCACTTCCTCTACTTTCATTTGGAGTCCAGTAGCCCAATAGCTCTGTTATTGGTCCTAAAACAAAGGCTTGAGTTGACTTTTCCTGTCCATCCAGAGGTGAGACAAAATAGAAAACAGTGAGAACACCAAACCCATCTTCCCAAACTCCTGGATCACTAGAGATATAAACGGTAGCCACAGCCGGGTGTGGTGGTGCGAGCTCACTATACCATATTATACCAATATTTACCAGAACAAGTAGTTATAAGCAATCTTACCTCCAAACTGTGATTTTTTTCAGGCTTTTACATTTTTCCAATCTGCTGATGTGAACTGATTTCTCATTGCTGTTTTGTTTTGTCTTGTTTTTTGTTTGTTTTGCATCCTTCTCATTATAAGCTTTGTTACAAGTATTTAGTAGCTGACTCTGTCTGCCTGCTGTTCAATGTTATTTCCTCTCACTCAACCCCATTACTAAGTATAGTCTGCTAAAGCCGGCCACCTCTCATTTCTTTGTTTATCATAGAGGATCCTAGCTTAGGTCTTTTGAGCTGCTATTCCTTCTACTCAGCCCCTCTCGTTGGAATCTGTATGCTGGTCAGATTTCTGTTGCTGTGACAACCTGAGATAATCAGTTAGGGGGATGAAAGATGTATGTTGGCTTGCAGTTTCAGAGGTTCCAGGCTACAATTGTGTGACCCCATTACTTTGGGGTTATGGACAGACAGAGAACCTCATGGTATGGAGAGTGTGGTAGAGCAAAGCTGCTAACTGCTTGGTGGCCTGGAAACAAACAGAGAGAGGAAAGGGCCAGAGTCTCAGTATCTCTTTCAAGGGCATGTCCCCAATGACCTGGCTTCCTTCCACTATTCTCCATCTCCATCTCCACTTTCCAACAGGGCCACAGGCTGATGACCACACCTCTACCACATGGGCTTTTGTGGGACATTTGAGAGTGACATTGTAACATTTCGCTCTCAGAAAGTCATATGGCTGGCAACTTCCTGTCCCTTAGCTCTTCAGAGATGCATTTTCAGATTGCCTTTATATCACCTTTTAAATCTTCAAAGTATAATTTATTAATATCTGAAATATCAGAAAAAAACTCTTTATTTTCTATTTAATAACTTATTTTCTCATTTCCATTCTAGGACATAATAACCACCACAGAAAGAGTGAGCTCATCTTTATCACAGGATTCACTGTATCCAGAGTAGTGAAGAGATAACAAGATATTGGTAGGAAAATTCAGTGGCTTGGAATAGCTTGGCGTGCTGGCAGAATGGAGCACATAAGGGCTTCGTGGATCACGTTAGAATGAATTTATTTTGGGGCATGAAGATAACGTCAGTGAAACATAAAGAGGTGGAGATAATCCAATTTGTGTAATAGGATCTGTGTGATTCTGCTACACAGTCTAGTCTTGAACACTGGACTTTTCTTACCCCGCCCCCATTGTCTGATTCTGCTGGGTTCTAGAGCTGTTGCTCTGCAGTCATTCTGAGGTTTTCCTTTACTCAAAATTAAACAGACCCCTCTGTCTCTGAAAATCTTTGTTGTTTTAGTTCCATTTTTAGTGCCTATTTTTGAGCAGCTTCTAAGCAAAGATAAGCAAAGTGAGAGCGTTCAGATTTCTTGCCTGTAATATCTGCTCTAATTTGATAGTTTAGCAAGGTATCAAATAATAAGCTAAAGTTGTTTTTAATAGGAAACAAAAGTCAAAATTTAGAATTGTGAACCAAACATAGAGGAAATCTAAGTGCAAAACTTTTGAAATGGCCTTAAATGCATTTATTAGAAAACAGAAAAGATAATAAATAGTGCAACTGTCCAATTCAAAATATTTGAACTAGAGAATAAATAATAGAAGTGAAAGAATAAATATAAACACAAACTATTAAAACAAAAGAAAGTGCAGATAAATAATAACCAAAAAGAAAATAATACATGACTGTATATGAGTTGAACTTTTTGAAATGTCAAAAATGAAAGAGAAAAAGGAGAAAAGAGGTTCTGATCATGTAGAAAAAGAAAAAAAAAAAGACAAAAAACACCAAATAAGGTAGATTAGGAAAGGCAGAGCTTTTTAGCTGCCAAAAAATACTTAATATTAACATTTATTTAATATTTTAATTTAAAAGACTGATTTAAAAAATTGAGTAAATTTTAACATCTTCATCTGAATGTGTATTTTCTAAAAGATGTTAGAATAATAATAAAACTCATTTATTAAGCTGCAATAAAATATCAATAAATTAAAAAAAAGAAATTTTATAGACCATATCACCTAATGACTACTATATATATCACTATACATAAAACACATCATTCACATACATGTGTAACTATATACATTTATATATAACTACATACAATTATATATATATATATATCCACATAGAAATTTTAAGACATTCTTCTGAATAGCTTACCTAGAACTATATGCAAATTTATAAATTAGTTTAAAATCTACATGGCATAGGTAATTTTCCTTAAAAAAAATTCTGAAAAGTCATAGAAGGAAATAAGCTCAAAATAGCTTAAAAGACACTGGTCTCAGACTAGTCAGTAGTGACAAAGCTTTAAGCTTCTTGTTGTCATAGTCCCACATCTGCAGGCTTTGGCACCTTTATATGATGATACAAACGAAGTACCATCATATACTTCAATGTGACTATTTTACTTTTAAGGATTCAGCTTATAAAAATCCAATGTGTTTACTTTTTCTTAACCAGATATGAGTCTGTCTCATCTTCATGATTTCTCTATGTTGGGGAAAAACCCAGTCTTCTGCACTTATGTACTTTTTCTCTTTGCATACCTGTATAGGGAAGTCTTTGTAATTTGAATATCAGTATAATGAGCCTCATTTTCCTGTCGATATAAGCTATTATCTCCAATAATAATAATCTCCACTGTATCAGTAAAGTGACATTTTGATTGCTTATCTCTCTTACTTTTCTTGTTTTAGTTTGAACTGAGTTAAAATTTGAACAGGAAAGAGAGATGTTGTTCATGATATCTCTTTTCAATTCTTAACACCTACTCCAATTAGGAAAGCAATAGAGGGTGAATTGTCCAGGCCCCAGTGTCTTCAGGAGGCAATTGCATCTTTAGTGTCCCCAGGTTGGAAAGTACCAGTTCCCCAGGCTTCTGCTTATATCACTCAGCCAGGAGGGAAGAAAGCAAAAGCAAAACCAGATACACTGTTACATAAAAGAAAATCCTTTTCCATATATTTAAGCCACTGAAATTTTGGGAATCTAAATAAATCAGAAGTTATATCTCAATCCTAATAAATGAGCTTCTTGAATAAATTATTATTCAGTGAAAATTAAACCTGATAGAGGTATAAAGATTTCCCAGAATAACTTACAGAAAGCCAAGGAAACAATTTCATAAAATATGTTTTATTATATTTATTCTTGCTTTTAAAAGGATATGAAGAGTAAAAACAAAAATGTGGGAGGAAAATGCAATTTTCCAACATATAGGGTACTATCCTACTACTCTAAAGACAATTAACTTGTACTTTGGCAATTGAAAATTCCATTTTGAAGTTAATTAGCATTTCTCAGTGGTAGATTTGCCCATCTTAGGAACAGTTCTATTATTAAAATTACAGACAGATAATATGAAAATCACATTTCATTTTAATTACCTAATTAACTAATCCAGACACAGTTAAGCTACTAAATTCAGTCCTAAATTTTCTTTAGTCTCACAGATACTAAATTTCTCTGTAAGTGAATGCTTTTGTGGGCCTTGCTGCCATTTTGATATTTCATATAAACCTATGTTCTTCTTGAAGTGCATGAACTCAAAAATTATGAAGTTAGATGTCTTTTAGTTTCATAGGTGAGATTCCTAGAGTTTTCTGTCCAATTTCACTTAAAGAGCTTACTAACAGTAGTATAAGTGAGTAAGTGACATTTGGCACTTTCAAGGGAAAGCACTCAACCTTTTCTTTTCTTTCAATAAATTGTGTGACATAGAGAGAAGGAGAAGGGAGTAGAATGTGGTGATTGCATAAAAATATAAAGAAGCAGTGCTACGAATTTGGAAAATTTGAAATTAAAATAAAAATAGATGCTTCCTTCAGCCATTGAGGTTCCACTCCACATAGGCAAGATGATAGACATGGGACCATAGCACCACTGGACACAGGAAATTTTGAGGCAGCCCCTGTGGCTTTGTCCCAGGTATGAAGATGGCTAAGCAGGAAAACTGGTGTTAAAATTGGAAAATTATCACAAGAAGGAAAGTAAGGCAGACTACCCATGCTAGGCATTAGATGCTTGTTTTAGTTACTTTTCTCTCATTGCTGAGACAAAATACTTGACACCCAGCATTGGACCATGAATTAATCACAAACTCCAGAAGCCCATCCCCATGACTGAATTAGGCTTTGGGAGGAAATCTAAACACAAATCATAACAATGCTAGAGGCAGCTAAATCTCAGAATAGGGGCAGCTCGAGCCATATAAAAGATGAAGACTAAGTCAACAAAGAAACATGAACAAATTCTCCTATAGGCATCAGAGAATACTATGTAACATTATGATGTCAAAGGCAGAGACAAACTCTTCCGTGGACCTTCCTCCCTGGTCATTTCTGCTGCAGTAACCCATCAGCGTTCTTCACATATTAGGCAACATTTTGTGATGCCTCCTGGGGGATTTGACTCAGAACTAAGTTCTAAACTGGCAAGTGACTAAATTAGGTGTACACTGACTTAAAGAATAAGTTGTTGGTCTAATGGTTCCCAGAATTGGTGAATTGAATGTTCATTGAACAATAGACTCAGCTTACGTTGGTTTTGGTGTTATTTATTATTGTGATAATAAAATACATCCCACTACTCAGAAGATGAAGTGTCTATGCATCAGTTAGGGGTCACAGGGTTCACTAGAGAAATAGCTAACAAAGGAACATGAACAAATGGTCACCTGCAGAATTGGGAGAGGAGGCATGCAAAAGGGCCATTTGGGCTCTGGAGATCCAAGGATTCTGTTGAAATCTGAAGGCCTGGAGCTCACTGCAGAGTCCAGTAGCAGAAAGCAGAAGGGTCTATGGTAGAAGGCTGAAGAGGCTGCCCTGGAAACCTGAAGGAATTGGAGATGAACATCCAAAGGTCATGAAGCAGACTGGAGCTCCTCGAAAGAAAAGGGAAGACTCCCTTCTTCCTCCCTTTTTATTCCATCCAGACTACAGGTCTATTTTTTGGTGTCACCCACCTCTGGAATGGGTCCTTCCTCCTTGGTTTGTGGCCTGCATATCAATCATTCACAGATACACCCAGAGCTTTACTGATCTGCTAGGCAATTCTTGCTCAAGTCGAGCTGATTTGTGATGGTAAACCATCACAGTTTGTTAAAAATCATGTGCTTTGCAGATAGGGAAGCATAGATATAAATTCATCCTCTGCTGCTAAGCTGTCTGGGTAAACTTGAGCAAGCTCTTTCCCTTTTCTAAGACTCATTGGCTTTCATCTATATCCATTGGGGATAATAAAATATCAGAAGATGACTGTGCAGATGAGTATGTGACCATGTTTCAGATTCCTATTTCCACCAAAGCCCTTTGAATAACTGAAACTCTGGTTCCACATTGTGCAGGAAATCCTTCACAAGTCTTCTGGGAATTCCCAATATTTTGCATGTCCCTCAATCACCTTTGGATTTAATTTCTACTTTCTACTGAAGTTTCAATCTTTAGTCTGTGTTTAAAGGCTTGGAGAGTTAGTAAAAGTGTCAAAGTTGAAGATGTTTGAGCCAAAAGATACCTTGACTTTTTCACTAATTTTCTAAGACTTTAAAAAATTCCTGGGCCAGGAATATAGCTCAGTGGCACAAGCACCTGCCTAGCAAGCACAAGGTCCTGGTTCAATCCCCAGTACCAAAAAAAAAAAAAAAAAAATTCCTGCCATCTGAATCTCAGTACCTTCCCATTTTTCATGGATTTCAAAGGAAAAGCTCCCACGATAATGGTGATGATAATGACAGTAGATTATGCATAATGAGTCTTTGCTATGTGTTAAGAGCTATTTTAAGTGTTTTTAAGTCATTACTTCATTTAATCTCCTAACAACTCTATAAGGAAGATGCTAGTACTATTATCATCATCATTCTGTAGAAGAGAAAATGAAGGAAAGTGCCTGAAGACAGACAGCAATTTAAAAATGGTTCCTTAACTACAAAATGTTTTTACGTATGTTTTAGAATTATGGTGTCTTTAGGAGTACAGAACAAATCACCTAACCAAAAGAACCACTCTACCTACGCTGTAAATTTCTTTAATAGCAAATGGTATCATTCACTTTACAGTCCTAATGCGGGGCATCCTTGTTGGGATGTCAGTCTCTAATTGTTCTCCCTGTACCAGCCATTCCTTCCCCAATCCCTTCTGCTCACCGTTGCCAAGATGGTTTCTTTAGAACATAGATTCTGGAGACTCAGAAGTCTGAGAGCATAGTGCGGACACCTTCTTGGCTGCTTCTAGGGGCCTCATTCCAATCTTTTTTTTTTTTTTTTGTGGGTACCGGGGGGTCTACCTCAGGACCTCGCGCACCAGGAGGCGCCCATGCCGCTGAGCGATATCACCAGCCCCTTTTTCGTATGTGGGTTCTGGGAGTCGAACTCGGGCCCTTGCGCTTGCTGGGCAGGTGCTTAAGCCGCTGAGCCATCTCACCGGCCCCTCATTCCAATCTTAACACAGGGAAAGTGCAGAAAGGGAAGTGAGCACATGCAAAAGAGACAAAACACAAGGGACAGCCTACTTTGTAACAGCTGCTTCCCAGGTAATTCATCCAGTCACAGAAGCACAAGAACTCACTCCGTCCCCTGAGAATCACTCTAGTCCTTTAGAGCAGCGTTAATCCCTCATGATCCAAACACTTCCCACTACCTCTCAGCAGCATTACATTCACAAGTAAATTTAAAAGGAGTGGTTTTTTGGGGGAAAAGCCACATCCAAACCAATGCATCACCGTAAAGTGTTTCAGTGATTCAGATAAACCCTAACTCTTCAATCTGAGTTGTATGAGTCTGCAACCTGGTCTCTACTTGACTTTTTGACCTCATTTACTGCTTCCCTTCCCGAACTTTTCACTTCAAGAAAAATGAGCTCTATTCTGCTTTGCAAATATTCTGAGTTTTTGCACCACTGCCCTCTTTCTGGTTCCCTGTTCTGAGTAAATTCTGGGCATCTTATATCTCTCAATGCTACTGTCTTTTCCACAGCACTTTCCTACAATGTTTAATATTCAGAAACCATATTTTTTGAAATTGTTTATTTAGGTCACTCACTTTGGTTTTGCAGCCACTTAACCCTGAATCTGGAAATTGGTAGACTTGAAGTAAATGTAGGTTACTTGATCAATAAATGAAGATCGTTAGAAAATGTAAACATGGAACTGTAAGTGAGAAAACACACTATGAAGAATTTAGATTAAGGAAGGAAGATATGCATGACTATTTGCTTTGTGCTTCATGAATATGTTGAGTATGATTATTTTGGGCCCATTTTCCTCATTAGATTCTAGGTTCCTTGAAAAAAGGGACTGCATAATACTCATACACAGAGTGAATAGAAACCTACTTGACTCTGGAACAGATAATAAATTTACATTCCCTTATTATCAGTGTATATTCATCACCCACTGAACATTGCCCAAATAATCATGCAAGCAACTGAATATTATCACTATCTTTCCAGAAGGAAGATTCACACTGGATTTTTGTGAAATATCCACTTTACAAAGTGTGTTCTATCTGTGTGCTTTTGTTTAAGGTCAGTTGAGTTGTTTTTCTATTTCCAAGGCAGTTGAGTTGCAACCACTTTTAAAGGGCAGCATTCTTATTTTGGTTTGGAGTTTACTTTGTTTGCTGACAAAGTTCTACCTAAAGGTGGCAATGATCGGGTTTCATTCCATTTCAAATAGGTCATGATTTATAAAACCCATGATACCATAACAATGTGAAATTGTCTTGTCAGATCGCTAGGAGGAAGCTCTATACTCCAGTTAATGACAAAGTCACTAGAAAGGCAACCAATCCATGATTCTTCTGTGTGCAGTAACCTCTCAAAGAGAGAACAATAGACCAAGAAAAAGAAGTCCCAGAAGCCAGCCACCCAGACAACCCACAGAGATGATGAATGAGCTGTCAAGGAGATGAATAAACAGTAACTCTCCCATCACACTCAATATTCTATTTTGATCAAATAAATGTCATTATTAAAACACATAATTTGAGAATCATTGAGTTGGAGAGGACCTAAGAGACATTATTAATAAGAGTAGCTAATATTCAGCATTATCTAGGGGTTTGGTAATTTGCATGGATTACTAAGTGCAGTCCTTACAACAACCCCATGAGACAGTTAAATTGGCCCCATTATTATAGATAGGATTACTGATTAATAGAGAAAAAGTAAGTAACCCAATGTCTCACTCCTATAAAATAGCAGAAGGATTTTCACCTACACTGTACAGTTGCAGAAACTGTATGTGCCCTATACTATAGCTAACCCCTTTATCACAGAAATGAAACAACAGTACAAGCAAAGCCACAACTTATTGAATTTTTAATATACTCATTTCTCTCTAGAAACACATTCACTCACTGTTTTTTATTTCTCAAAATGCCAGTATAAATCGAAAATTGTTTTACCTATTTTACTATTGAAGAGAGGTTCAAAATCTAGTGACTTGTCCTAGGTAATGCAAATATTAAGTGGGAGAACCATTATTTAAACTAAATTATGCAGATATCAAAACTTAATCATTATCATCCATTGACCTGTAAGACTATACAGTTAATGCAAAAATCCAGGTAAAATCTCAGTTCAAATGATAGAGTGGCATAAGGTGACTGCAGTAAGGTATACCTGGGTTCCAATCCTAGTACCACCACTTACTTGTTTGGTGACCCTAGAAAAGTTACTGAATCCTTCTGAGTTTCAATTTTCTCAAATGTAAAGTTGAATAGAATATACTTTAATGCAACGTCACTGTCAAAGTTATGTAGAGGCCTGAAACACAGGAGAAATTTTTTTAAATGTTAACATTCAATGATTAAACATGGTAGCAGAGTAGACGTGTGTATTTAAATCTGCCCTTTCCCATGCACTGCCGAAATAAAAGTAAATAAACATAAAGATATGAACTCTTAAGAGCAAGAAAAGAGAAAAGGAAAGGGCAGTGGGTGATAGATTTCATCAAAGTTTTGGAGGAAGGGAAGTCAGCAGAGCGAGTTGAAATCTGAACACTTAGAAAGAGTACAATAATAAGAAGCAAGTCTGTGGCACTTATCGAATATCAAAAATATTATAGTAGTATGGTACAACTACCATAGTAGTGGCATAGTATAGTATATAAACTACTGAAACTATGAATGATAACTGGAATTTGAATGTGGATTTGATGGCCATCTTTCACCTCTAACCCTTGAACTTTTCCCCTGCTCTGGTAGGAGATCAGAACACTTTGAGAAATGAGAATGATCCTGAATTCACCCTCAGTATGTCTGGGAGAGGTTGAAGTGTCACAGAACATTGTGTAATACCTGGAAGCCTACGGGGTACATGGTGAAAACCCAAGTTTCATCCTTTATTTCCCAATCTCAGCAGAACAAAAATTATGAGATGGCTCCAGTCTTATGCCTGGTACCTTCCTAAATTGGCTTGAAAGCTGAACTTAGTTGGACACTTGTCCTTCTCTGTGCATTCCTGGGGTTTCTCTATATTGTCTGTTTAATGGTGTATGCTATAGTTTCTATCTACCCCTCGAAAGCCTCATGTGCTCATAGGTGGGGATTTGGGGAGGTGATTGGATCATGAATGCATGATACTCTCCAGTGGATTAGTCCACTGATGAGCCCATTCCTAAATGTAATGTTGGGAGGTGAAGCCTGAATGAAGGAAGTGGGTCACGGGGCGTGTGGCCTGAAAGGGTCTATCTCCCTCCTTCCTCCCTTGATCATTTGGTGCTCCCTACTGCCATGCCATGAGCTGACTCTCCTCTCCCATGCCTCTCTGCCATGCCAACTGCAGATGGAAACCTCTACAAACTGTGAGCTAAAATAAACCTTTCATACTTTAAATTGTAGGAGTTACACATTATGTCCTAGTGACATGAAAGTAACTAAGACAGTGTAGCTTCAAAGTTCCCAAATATGAAGGCAGAAGTTCGGAGTTTTCATTTTAAATGCAAGGCCCAGGCAGGCAAACAATATTTTTTCATTGTTCTCTTGGTTAGAGCCATCACAGCCAAGAGGAGAAAAATAGACCCCACCTCTCAGTGCGAGGAGCTTCAAGGAATCTGTGATCATCTTTAATCATCCATAGTCCACCCTGTGACTACAAATCTTTTGCCTTCCCCTAAAATCCCAAATATACTCCCTCTCTCCTAAGATTCCTAAATAGCAGCCTATTGCAACATTAACTCAAAGGTCAAAATCATGTCATATAAATAATGAGGAATGGTAAAAGTTCCTCTCAATCTAAAGACATGGGACTGAAAACACAGCTACATGGCCCCTACACACCCAATACACAATGCAGACAGGAAATGATCTACCATAAATACTATGGTTTCAAATGGAGAGATTAAGAAGCATTTTGCAGTTCTTAGTCTAGAAAAAAATTGAAACCTAGCCGTCTGTATGCTGTTAATTTCTTTATTTCACCCCAGTTCTTTTTGGTGAAATTCTCTGTGGCTCTTATGTCTGCCCTTGGGGTTGCTGGTTATACCATGAATCTTCTTTCCTTTTCCAAAGGAAATGGACTAGATCATTTATATTTCATCCTGACTTGTTCTGAGAGATTGGAAGCCCTGAGAGCTCTTCGCTTCTGACCTTTCTGTGTTCCTTTTCAGCTCAAAGTTGGTGAGATATACCCCAATCAAGTTATTTTTAAAACTTCATGGATCTCACTTAAGTCTTTTCAGTTTTTATGACATAGACAACATTTACATGAATATGTCTTTCTGACAAAGGCTTTTCTTTATCTGGGTTTGGTCATGAGTTTGCTGTGGGGAAACACCTGTAAAATTCCTTGACTCTCACTTAACAAACAAGTGTACGAGATATAACTTCAAATCCTCCCGAGGTACTAATAGAGGTTCTATAGCCCCACCCTACTTTTTTCCTCAGAAACAATGTAAAACTGTAATGAATTTGATCTTTATCCTGTGGCATTTACTACTTTGAATATTTTTTGCTAACTGGACAAAACTACATAAATAGTTTTATTTTTAAGGAAAGACCTATTCCTTCAGCTTTGGGGAGTGTTGCCAGCATCCAGCATTCAGCTGTGAGCCTCTAAGAAACAGCCTTAGCTGCAGAAAGCCATCTTGCACAAGATGTTATAATTTGCTGGGGTGAACCACACCTAACAGATTGGCAAGGACAAGAAAGGCTGATTATTTTAGTTCCATGCTGAAAACCTCAATGTGTCATTTAAGAGCCAGACTTTCTCATGGCCCAGTTGGCTTTTCCCACCCACCTCTTACCCTGGCCTCCCAAGGGCACTCACCATACATAGCACATGGAACTCAAAATCTGCTGTAGAGACTGCAAGTGTACACGAATCTTCAAGCCATTATTATCATTTTTTTTAACAAAAAGTACTTCGAAAACAATGTATTTTTAATTGAAAACATATATGAAACCAAAAAATTGTACAAAGAAAAAATAAGAATAAAATCACCCAAATTTTCAGACCCAGGAAAGATCAACATTTGTGTTAGCAAAAATCTTGTCTCTGGTTTCACTCTGAGCTTCTGTACAGATAGGAAAATCTGATGGCTTCGTGGAAAAATAGACACAGATAGAGATAAATGGAAAAGAAGTTAATGTGTATGCTTAAAATATCATATACTGAACCCACACAAGGATTCAAAACAATGCCTGGCACATGGTGACAATCTCCAACATTCCCCCCTGTCTCCCTCTCTTGTACCTATCTTTCAATGTCAATTTTATTGTCCTCTTCTATTCATTGCAAATATCATAGGGTGTTCACACATAAACAAGGCATCTGAGAGAAGTCCATAAAAGTAAAACCCCCAAAGAGAAAGATGAAAAGACACTAAGCTCTGAGACAGATGCTGTTTTACCATAAGATGCAATATGAATGGCTCACATGTGTTGTAATAACAATTGATATTTTAAGGTCAAGACTCTTGAGGAAGAAAGGCTTGAGATAAAATAGCCATCCATGGCATTGGCAGGCCAAGGAAACTTAATCACTAGCAAAAGCATAATAGAAACAGACATATAAATCAGAACTCTCCTTTTCCTGGAAATAATCTTCACTGAGTTGGATCAAAAAAAACATAAAAGCATAATAAGAACCATATCAGATCAGTTATTTTGTTGGAGGGATTGATGGTACCTCAACATTTCATGTTTCTTTCAGAGCCTTGAAACTATAAGGAGTTGTAAGAATCTTGGCTCCTATGAAATGAATCCACCTCCAAATTTTGATTATTTGGCTTAAATGTGAGTTGTGAATGAAAACTCAGAAAGCTTTGGAGGACTTTCCTGACAATTTATGATCATCACAAAAACCTAGTACATTCCACAGAATACCTAACATCAAGTCAGAATTAGAAAACAGATTAAACTAGTTAAGGGGAATGTGTATTCATCTGGAATAAGGTCATCACTTTTAAGCTAAGCAAACAAATGATTTTTTTTTTTTTTGGCCTAGAAGATGTCATGAGAGAATACTCTGCCAGATTTGTGTTTAAAGATTGGAATAGCATTCTTGGAGCCCCAAACTAAAAGTATTCTTGGTAAAAGTAGTATGGGACTAATTTGTAAGCAAACTTGACAGCACCCATGGGAACACTTGGGAAGTCTAAGATGACCAGAATTTCAAACCATTGCCCATAGTGGGTAATATACCGTTCCTATTGAGCCTATGCACTGGCTCTGTCTCATCCCATCTGTAAAAAAGTGAACAAATCACTCCACTATCTACACCACAAATTCCTTAAACTAAGTGGGGATGCAGCAACCACACTGAGTGTTACTATAAAGATTGCTCGAAATCATGTAAAGCACTGGTGCAAGAAGGCGCACACTACATGGAGTTACTATCTTTTGTGGCATCATCTTCCAGACTTCGTCACACACGGAGAAAAGGGAGAAAAAGATGGAAACAGAAAGCCTAAGAAACATGACGCTCCATGTGTTGTATGCATTTCTAAGATCTAAAGACCAATGGGATATAGCATGACATAGTGGGAAATAAGGTACATAAACCTGGATGCTTAAAAGTCACGAGAAGACTTTCAATTCAAATAAAAATATGTATAAGAAAATTATTTACACAAGGTAGAATACTGCACAAATATTACCAAAGATGTGTTCCTGATGTTCAATTGTGAGGAGAACGTGCGAACAATGTCAACAACAGAGACAAGAACAATGGCAGCTTGGATATTAACAGGAGCTTTTTATGCACCGGGTGTTGTACTAAACATTTGCTGTGGATATTTCATTTTATAATTAGAGGAAATCTATAACCACTGTACTATTACATTAATTATTATCAACCTGTTTACAGATGTGAAGAGCAGGACACAGGAAGGGTCATCAACATCAACGTGCTCAGAGTCTCGCCACTAGAAAATGATGCAGCCAAGCTTCCAGTTCAGGTAATCCGATTCCCCAGTGAGCAGTGCCCAGCCTCAGCCTCGGTTACTATCACTGCCTGTAAAACTGCACAGAAATTATCACCAAGAACCTGATTTCGAAGCCTGGTGCTGCACGTTAGTTTTGTGCTTCTTGTCAAATTACTCAATTTCTCTGAACTTTTGCTTCTTCCCTAAATAGGGAATTTACTAATTTCTTACTTGCACTGTAGTTAATAAATGTTGCTATTATTAGTAGTGCTCTTATCAACATAATAAACATTTATATGTTTTGTTATCGGTTTTCTTGACTATTATGGGAAAAAGTAATTATGACAGTTTTCAGACAGATTTCTTCCTAGTTGCTTCCCCATCCCTATGAATTTTGTATTCTTAAATTTTACATTAAACACTGTAACAATATAATCTTTGTATTATTTAATCAACTAACTTGAAACAACTTAATTACCTACTCTGGTTTCACCCTAAGCACTGATGTCTGTGAAATCTCAGAATAGACAAGTTACTTTGTTTTTATTCTCATATGTATTAAACTAACTGACTACCACAATTTAAAACTTTCAGTTCTGTTTCAACAAGATTGGCTAAGTGCTATCCATGGTATGGGCACCACACTTTGGAAAACGACATTTATTCAACATGCAGAAGAGTGTGCTGATAGTAAGAGGTGTGATATGCTCCTGGTGACACAGACTTGGCTTATCCCAGTGGCTCATCCAACTACACAAGATGGTGCCCCATCCCTCAAGGCCAAAGCTGCGAGTCCACAGGGAAAGACTATTGAAAGACAAGCACAATGTTACACCAGTTTGTTCAAGAGGAGCAGCTGACACCCTCGTCTCATGAAATGTGGCTGTGAAACCTCTCCCTATAGGTCCCACAGTTTCTTTCCCATCAGAAATCATGTCAGGGTTTCCGTATACCAGGGTTTGAATGGTTGGCAGTTTATGACATGGAAAAGCTCAAGTTACATATCTTTTGGTACTGTCCAGAAGAAAGTGCCCTGGATAATATTCCTGTCCTAATAAAAGAAGATTTGTAACACTGTCATCAAATGATACCAGATTGGTCCTCTTTTGTCTGTTGTTCTTAGCAAGAAATACACTATTTGCTTCTTGATGTAGAAGTACTCAGTAAATACTGCTACTAGTATATATATTGGGGTTATGGTCTTTTAAAGATTTGGTAGATGACTATCAGAGGTTATGAAAGAACTCATGGTTTGGAACAGGAAAACAAGCTCTGATGCTTGGGTCTTGGGTAACATAATTGGTTCATCTCAACATCACTCACTTACTTTGGAAGGTGTAGATGACAATGACGATTGTGCAATGAACCCACACAGGTATTACGAGAATGAAATGAAAATATTTTTAGGAAAATCACTTGTCAAATGGAATCACACCAATATTACCAATCACATTATTTTGGAGTAAATTATAAAACTGGCAGAGATTTTAACACACTTAATGGGTGAAAAATACTAGATTTAAAACAAAACATATATGCATTTAGTATCTCAGTCATTTTTCTTCCTCAAGCTCTGATATTGGCCATCAAAATTGGCATATATCTTATCCTGTCAGAGACCAAGTTTACTAATGAATCCTTTTGTTACTTATTTCAAAATAATAACATTACTGGGGCCAGTGAGATGGCTCAGTGGTGTAAGCGCCTGCCTGGCAAGCGTGAGGGCCTGAGTTCAACTCCTGGAACCCACATACGAAAAAAGGGCCGGTGATATTGCTCAGCGGCATGGGTGCCTGCTGGCACGTGAGGTCCTGAGGTTGACCCCTGGTACCCACACACAAAAAAATAATAATAATAATAACATTACTAAATTCTTTAAAATGATTTTTAGGCTTGTGGGGTATAATTATCAGCATACTTGCAAAAATACTAAGAAACTACTCTTTTGAGAATGGCTTTAAATTTTACCAGTAGTTCACGTCCATAACAAAACAATCAAATACTTGAAAGACTACAAAGTGAAATAAAGCAGGAGATTTTTTCATTTCTTTACACCCATAGGGCCTCCCCTAAGAGATTTCTACTTTCATCTCCTAAAGCTGTGATTTCTGGTATTCATTTCCAAAAGTCAAAGTAATATGTCCGTATGATCCCTTAGTCATTTAGTAATTGCCAGTGTTATCTAACTAATTCTGTATTATAATAGTTGACCATTTAATTCTCTTACAACTATCCTTTATTCTCTCCCTATAAGCTTTAAGATAATTGTGGTGGATTACAAAAGAATGTGACACATTTTCCACTGAGAGGTGGGACCTGCCCTCCTCCCCTCACCACGGGCTGGCCTGTGAACACTTTGATCACCGGATGTGGAGGAGTGAGGCCAGCTATGAGTCTTGTCTGCAGGAGGACTAGTAGCTTCTGCCTTGATTCTCTTAGAGTATGGAATCACCACTTAGGATGTCCAGCTTTGCTGCTGCTAAGCCCATATGGAGAAAGCCAGAGACAACTGACTCTAGCCTTCCAGCCACCTGTCACATGAGAGAAACCATCTGGGACCCTTTAGGACAACCTAGCCATTAACTGAATACTGCCAAGTAATATCATGTCAGAAGAGTACCCCAGCCTGTCGTTGCCTGTACTTCTAGCCCGCTAAATCATAAGGTGTTGTAGGATGCTGGCTGTTTCCATTCACTTAAATGTGGGGAAGTTTGTTACATAGCAATAGAAACTGCAATGGGATCCAGTACCTGTCTAAAGAGTGCATCTGGGTGGTGATCTCTGCAGTCACGGGCCCTGTGCTCAGAGAGGCCTGTGTTTGGTTCAGTACTCTATGTTGCTGTCTTGAAATTCTTAACAATTTTAGAGCAAGAATCTGCATTTTCATTTCGCCCTGGACCCTGTAAATTAGGTGCTTTGTTTTGGGGGATACCTCTCTGTGTCCACCATAGTCCTTCTTCCCCAAGAGTCTGGTGTATTCTCTTAGGGTGGCACAGTCATCAAAGATGCATGCCACAGCGAAACAGTGCATGAGGCCCTACAGCCTTGCTGATGAAGAATAAAAGCCTTGGGATCCTCTAAAATAGATTTAAACATCCATACACTTTAGCTAGTCAGGTCTAAGTACATGTAATTAGATGTTCCTAAGTGAAATTAGACAACTGACTCAAAGTATGATGAAAATTTTTTCTCATTTTTGTTGCAACTATTTTTTGTATGTTTTATGATAGTGTTGAGTGTTAAATAGATTCTGGGCTGATTTGTTTGCTTAGTTCTTTTCTATCACCATTTTTTTTTTCTTAGCTTGGTAGCAGAAGCTGAAATTGAATAGATTACTAAGCCTGGAGCTCTCCAAGTCCAGTCTTGTATTTTATAAGTGTGGCTCTTATGAAGACATTGTCCAAACCTACAACACACTCATAGTTTATGTGGCCAACGCATAAACTACATATAATTAATCTCAATTTGAGTAAGATTTTTTCAATATATTTGATACATTGCTTTTCACTGTTTTAGCTCCAATGATGCTGACACTAATTCTTTTGTGGGAGGCATCTCAGTCCATACTTAATTTCAGAGGAAATTTGGAAGATTGCTAATAAGTCAAGTCTAAGTTAAAATCTATATACCCAAATTGGGACAGAAGATTTGAGGAGTGACTCTCCAAGCTGCAGGTGCTGTCATTTACGACATTGAGCTGGAGCTGTCCATTGCTGCACTTGAAAGATTTCATTCCAAATGGTCGTGGAGAATTTACTTCAAGATGCTACCTGTTTCTCTTTGCATGGGCAGAGAGTTTTCAAGACAGGAAGTCCAATTCCAGGGAGCGGAAGAATCAGCCTAAAGCTATATTTGAAGCTGGTAACTTTGGATATAATGCCCCAATAAGTGAGAAGTTCTATAAAATTTTTGAGGGCAAAAGCTGTGATTTTGTTTTTATAAACAGAATGTGCTGATGGAGGTTGATAGTTTAAAACAAAGAAAGCAAAATGATTTCAAAACTATTGCTATGGGGGTTGGTTGAAAAATAAAACTCAGGCTAATGATTTCTCCTAGAAGGCAAAATAAATCTGGAATGGAAAAATATGACCTTGGGTAGAAGCCAGAAGAGGCTGCAGAGTTTGGGGTAGCCAATAAAAGTCAGATTAAGCTTTGCCTTCAGCATTTCAAATCACGGCAACCAGAGATGATGCTATTATATTGTTTTCTTGGGATTTAAATTTTGAGCTTTACCTATGTGTTTTGACTTGACTCCTATAGCTGTCCACCCTGAACCTCCATATTAAAGTAGGAGGAAAAAAAGTAAAGAAAACTAATTTTTGCCTATAATCCGCATTCCTGTAACATAAGAAACAATTGTATCAATTAGGTGAATAAAACAGAATAGGCATTTCTTGCTCACTCCCCTGTGTCTTTTCCATGCTTTTACTTTTGGAAATGTATGCCTATCAAATTTTGGTCAACGCATTTCGGGGGGGATTAAACCTACTTCCGGAAAAGACACTGTTACCAGGTTCTATGGTGCTGAGGTCTCCTTCTAGAGGTGTGTTCTAGGATCTTTTTGTCCTGAACAAAAAATTGGTCAAGACAAGCAAAATAAGGTAACAAGGCTTTATATTTATTAAAGGTACCAAAGGAAGAAAAATAAATATTCTGCAGAGTGAATGTGGGCCCAATTAAAAGTAGAAAAGAAGTATACTCTATAAACAGAGAGTGGCCTGGTGAAAAGGCTCACAGTGGCCATGAGCTTAATGGCCACTGTCTTTTTATCTCTCTCTCTCTCTCCAGGCTCACATCAGTCTATGCTGTTCTATCAAAAACTTGCTTGAGTTCTCAGTAAAACTGAAGTTAGCACTTTCTGACTGGTTCCAGGTGCAGGACTTGGGTGCATGTCTCCTGGGTCTCTGCAACTGACAGGTCATGCCCAAATGCTTGGCCAGTTTGCCACACCCTAACCCCTGGCTTTAAAACTATGTTGGTTTGAACCAGTCAGTGTCCCATCTCTGTCACAGTAACTGATTCAGACATGGATTCATAACTAGGACTGGAGCCTCTGACGTGTTGTAGCTCCTGAGAGAAAGCAGCTCCTTCCTCTCTCCAGGCCTGCAGTGAGAAGATACAAGGCTACAGACAACTTGCCACCATGAGCTGATACAGTGTTTGAGGAAGTCTTATAAAAGAAGCAGATAACATAAAATAAGCACTGATGACACCATTTGAACCCGACTCAATGAAGCTAGATCATGGCCTTATTCAGTTACTTGATATCCAAATTCCCTTTTAGAGTTAGAAATTTTCAGTATGTGTTTGTCTTTTATAACAGAAAAAGTAAAGATCAATAAATTACCCATCACACTCCAAAACTTTTGTGTGAACTCAATCTGTCCTCCATAACATCCTACTAGGAATTCATAATATCCTATTCTCAGGACTTAGCTCCATCTCTATTTACCCACTTTGCCTACTTAGTCCTTTTGTATTTCTTTGTTCTTCCTCCCTGCACATTCTCTTCAAAATAACTCTTGTTCATTGGCTGCAGAGTTTGATACTTACCCATGAACCCCAAACGGTGGCAGCCCATTTGGTCTTGCTTCTCCAGGATGATATCAAATAAGCCCCTTTGGTACCAACTCAGAGCAAAGACTTTGAAGCAATACAGTATGGCTGGGAGGAAAATGTACTTACAAGTTTCTACTGTGTAGTGAGACATGAAAGATTGGATATCCTCTGCTTCCCAGCCTCTCCAAAGAAGAAATAATTAGATCACAGCAGCAGGCATGGCCCTGTAGTCGTGTCTGTCCTGGAAAAGACAATGAAAAGTGAACATAATCCACCAAAGAATAAGAAAGTGAGGAGCAAGGCAGGAAGTAAAACCTACCAGGAAGCAAAACACTTAACAGATGTTTCTATGGGTTATTCAACTGCATTGTCTTTCCCAAGAAAGGAAGGTCCTCAGCTTAAGAATCTTAACTGCTGCAGTGTTAATCTGCTCAAAATGTGTGATATGCTAAGTTATTTGGGGTGAGAGGTAGATGCCTTAATTTTCTCTACTATTCTCTCTAAAACAAATAAATTAGTGAGCTAGCCTGACAAGAAATAGGCTCTCATCACATATTGTTTGACTGACAGGGAGATGTTTCCTTATAGAGGGGGGAGGGATCTGAGTCAAAACATTACCTCCATCTTAGCATGTGAAAAACTGTGACTCAGGAGCCCCCTCTAAAATTACCTAAGATCAAACTGAGGGTTAGCTTAGTGCTAGGATGCAACCCAATAAGCCGGCCTCCAACCAGCATCCCTGCCCTATAGGTATTATAGGTCATTGATAGTTCAATAACCATCCATTTGGCAAACCTGATTGAATACCTGCTGTGTGCAAGATGATACAGTAGTCATTCTAGGTGCAAACCAGTTGGTCAGTTATTTTATATTTGGGAAAGTGACTTGCTTCACTTTCACTAGCAACATGAAGACAGCACATTGTCTAAACAGGCTAAACCGGCTGCAATTACATACTTTTCTGAGGTGGAAGTATAGTGTCAGGGGCTTCAGGGGGGTCCAAATATATAATTAAGGCAAGTCAAATATTATATTTTTGAAGCAGGCGGCTAGGGCATGGCAATGTGGCTGGAGCAATCAGGCATGGCCCGGAAGCGGAAGAGACTTGTTAACCAGAGGTGCAGAGCAACAGTTCTGGAGCCTGACACAAAATCAAACCAAGCCCTGCACCTGGTACCAATCTTCTTTTTGAAAAAAATTAATTTTATTGGTAATCTTTTGCTGCAAACAATGGTCACATTCATCATGGGGAATTTGTACCTGGACATAATAGATATTGACTCTTCTTTTTTTCTTCTGATGAAAGAACACGCCACACCTAGTTCCTGATGCCTATCTTCTAGCACAAGATCCAGGGGACCACATGGATCAACTACGAAAGAAGATATAAAAAGACAGCAGGAGCTGACTTCGCACCACTGCCCTCTTCTTGCAGTGGTCTGTTCTGCTTGCAGGATGTATTTTCTCTTTTTATTCCAAAGCACCCTTTTCTCCTTGAGCTCTTCTTTTGTGCTTCTTTTCCTTTTCCTGTTCTTCTTTTTATTTCTGCCCTAAAATAAACAGTAATATTTTATATTCAATTGTCCCGACCAATTCGTTGAATGGGACAACAAGAATCTGGAAAACACTGCTGGCCCCTACTCTACCCAGTAACATTTTCATTTCTCTATGCTGAGCAAATTGTAATTACCTACCTATAAGCATAATCTGTCTTCATAGATGGATACATTGAAATGATGAGCTTCCTTTTCTCCCCTCTTGAGGATGTTATTAAAGGTAATTTAGAAGCAATCATGGGCATTAAATTTAGTTGAAACTTCTCAAGACATTTCTTCAATAGATTCCATCTTGGAATTGTGGCTTATCAGGTTGGACTGTCATCATTGTCCTGGTCCTTAATTTCAATTCTCTCTCTCTCTCTCTCTCTCTCTTTCTTTCTTTTTCTCTTTTTTCTGTGAGTACCGGGGGTGGGACCTCAGGAGCTCGCGCGCCAGCAGGCACCCATGCCACTGAGCGATATCACTGGCCCTTTTTTCATATGTGGGTTCCGGGAGTCGAACTCGGGCCCTCGTGCTTGCCAGGCAGGCGCTTACGCCGCTGAGCCATCTCACTGGCCCTTGTTTTTTGTTTTTTTTTTTTTTTGTTTTTTTTTTTTTTGGGATAAGATCACACTACGTAATCCAGGCTGGCCTGGAACTCACTATGTAGCCCAGCCTGGCCTCAAACTTGCAGTGATTCTCCTGCTGCCTCAACCTGCCCAGTCCTGGGATTAGAGGCATGTGCCACCATGCATGGCAACTCTCTTTTGAATACTACTGATTTCTAAGTCTCCATTGTCATTCAAGACCCTTTTGTCAGTTCCAAATCCCTATGTCCAACTATATCTCAAATTCATCCACATAGATGTGGTGCTGAGGCAACTCACAAGTTTAGACTTAGCAGTTCCAATTCAGAATCCTTCATTTTCTTTGGAAATTTGTTTTTTTCCCCTGTGCAATTAGTGCTATCTAGCTGCCCGAGCTAAAAATAACATACTCCACTCTAGCTTCTTCCAGTCTCTTTCCCCAGTACCCAACTGGTTACTTAAGATTATCATTTTTTTTTAATTGTGATACTAATTTCCTTCCTTAACTTCAATTCTTTTCATTCTACTTATGAGATTTTTTTTTTTTTTTTGGTACCGGGGGGTCGACCTCAGGACCTCGTGTGCCAGCAAGCTCCCATGCCGCTGAGCGATATCACCGGCCATTTTTTCGTATGTGGGTTCCGGGAGTCGAACTTGGGTCCTCGCGCTTGCTGGGCAGGTGCTTAAGCCGCTGAGCCATCTCACCAGCCCTCTACTTATGAGATTTATACTTCCTCGTTAGACTTCCACCTGACTATCCTCTAATTCATTCATAACTTCACCACCAGATTTCTACTTATTCAAAATTAATCATGTTCTTATCTATTTAAAGGAAGATTTAAAATATTACCTCTTTACCTATAAATGTTGGTAATTAACCATTACTTGTTAGATAAAGTTCTGATTTCTATGTCTGATATCCTACATTTTCTAGGACTCCAACTTACACCTCTAACTCGATGGGCTGCCTTTTCTTTTAAAGTAAAATATCATATGACCAAATAGAATAAGTAGTCATTATTGTAAGACAATATGGCATTTTTTCTTTTTTGGCTTTTACTGGACTCTCCTTCCCCATTTCCTTACTTGTCAAAATTTTATCCATAAGTGTCCATAAAAGTCCAAAATTAAATATCTTCTCCCCTGTCATATCTTTCCCCACCTCCCTTCCAAAATGAACTGAGTCTCTGTTTCAGTACCATAGCCCTTTCTTCATGCCTATCCTATTCTTCACATTACACTACCATTATGCTTTTCCTTACAGTGTACATTTTAATTAAGGTGATGAACAGGCATGCAGTGATCATCTCCTTAATTAAAATGTGCATTCTAAGAAGGTTGGAGTCGTGACTTTTATCCTTTTCGGGAATCCAAATGTCCTACCTAGAGAAGGCAATTCAATAACTATTAAATAAAGGAATATATAAATGAGCTCATGAATATTGAAAGGGAAGTTTCAAAATTAGAAATACAAATGTTGGATCTACATATATCTAATTCAAATCTCTCATTTTGAAGTTAAGGAAATGGAGGCTTGGGATGGCAGAACCTGAGAAGAAATAGACAGGCTCCCCGAGTCAGCTGGGAGCAGAGGAGACACCATGGGAGGATGGCTGCTCTCTAAGGCCTGGTAGAGCCCTTTTCATTCAACTAACTTTTCTCTATACCTGTGCAACCCAAAATTATGACAATGTCCTGAAGCAACTTAATAAGAGACACAGAAAACCAAAACTTATTTGTGTTCGTTAACACAAAAAAGGCAAATTCAGTCATTCATGTATTTGCCTGGGATTCAGTACAACTAGGTCCTGACACTAGGTTCCAGGCCTAGGACCTAGTAAAGAATCATGAGATATTGCGAGAAGCATTCCAGGAGTTAAGAAGTAATATTTGCTGATCTCGTGATCAACTGAACTTCGTGAAGGCAGAAGTGTTTGCGCTCTTCATCTAAGCATTTCCAGTTGAATAGTAAACCCTCTAGGAAATAGTGAATACCAGAGTGAAAAATAAATGGATTATTATGTGCCAGGGACTGTTCTTGGAACTTTATATCCAGTACTCCATTTAAATTTCATTATTGCCCTATAAAAGAGGTCTGATTGACTTTATTTTGTGGATAAGAATACTAAGTTTCTGGCCAGTGAGATGGCTCAGTGGCATAAGTGCCTGCCTGGCAAGCGCAAGGTCCTGAGTTCAAATCCCGGTACCCACATACGGACAAAGGGCTGGTGATAGCACTCAGTGGCATGGGTGCCTGCTGGCGTGAGAGGTCCTGACTTCGACCCCCGGTACTCACCAAAAAAAAAAAAAAAGTATACTAAGTTTCTGAAGGTAAAGATGCTGCTAAGGTGTACAGAATTATTCAAAGTTAGAGAGGATGCTAACACCCAGGTATGTTCACCTTGTTATTCTTTTCCCACCCATGAAACCAGAGGTTGGAAAAGTTTAAAAACATAAAAGTAAAATAAAGCAAAAATATATATATATATATCCAGCAAGAGAAAAAATACCTGCCCTCTTTCCAGATAAAAAGGTATATATATATACCTTTATATATATATATATATACAGTGGTTCTAGAAATTTAAAACTACATCATATATTTTTTAGCTTACTCATAAAATTGTCATTATTGACATATTTAGATTTTTGTGGCTGAGAAAAATAACAGAAACATTTCTGGAAGGAATGTTAGGTTACTCTTAAATGATTTTTTTTTTTTTTGTCCTATGTCCTTCCACTGAAATACTGAAAAGGTCTTAAAAACGTGGGTGAAATCATACAGACAGCTGCACAGAGGACATAGGACATAAGCTGTACTATTATGCAAGAAATCTAGGTGGGGGTTTTCTTGGGGGGGGTCTTCTTTTTCTTTTCTTTGTTTTTTGCCTCATGAATATCCAGTTCCCAATTCTGTTTCTTCCTGCAGCCTGTCCCAATCTCACTTGGTCCATTTGGCTTGCAAGGAGATTAACTCCAGCTCATACCTTCAATTCACTGGGTTCAGCCAATCATAATTACATAGGTTAATTTATGGTACATAATTAATTTAGTTCAATGGAAAACTTTTTCTTCCATTGCTAAAATCACTTGCAGAAGAGAAATCTTTTTTCTATGGAGAACCTAAGCTAGTAGGGTGAAATCTAGAGCTATGGATGGGTGTTATGACAATTTGGGGGAAACATTAAGGCAGTGATAGTGAACCTTTTAGAGATGAGTGCCCAAACTGCAACCCAAAACTCACTTATTTACCTCAAAGTGCCAGCATCACAATGAAACCTGAATACTGAGGTTTTAGTTTAAAAAAAAAAAAAGGGGGGGGGCCGGTGAGATGGCTCAGCGGCGTAAGCGCCTGCCTTGCAAGCGCGAGGGCCCGAGTTCGACTCCCGGATCCCACATACAGAAAAGGGGCCGGTGATATCGCTCATCGGCACGGGTGCCTGTTGGCGCACGAGGTCCTGAGGTCGACCCCCCAGTACTCACAAAAAAAAAAATCCTCATACATTAACATCCTTTGCCCTAAAAGAAAAGCAAATAACACTTGTGCTGTAGGTTTGCCACCACTACACTAAAGGATAGATTTTCCTGACATAGTTGGATGAGCTTTTGGATTATCCAATGGATGAGTTTTCATTTGCATTGTTTACAGACTCCTTTGACAATTGAAGCCAGTTTGAGAAGTTCCTGTCCCTTGCAACCAAGGAAGTCCTAACTAATAGAAGCATGAATGTGATTGGGTTAGGATGGGTGGAGAAAAACAGTGAAAACATTCCAAATGAACCACTGCCTATCATGAGAAAGGGCCAGATGTAAGAACAGGTGGCACAATGAGAGAAAGACCATAGATAATGCACTGGTGCAAAGTGCGATATAAATGTTTGTACTGGTCAGATGGGGCCAGCAGATGGAAGACTTTAAAACATACTGATGGAAGACCTTATACCTATGATGTCAGGCAGTCACTAAAGATTTTTTGAGCAATAATCATACTGATAGGATTAATTTATATCTCTACAGCATTTTACAGATTTCAGGGCAATTACTCATGCATTATCTTATTATCTTCAAAGACATGACTATTTTACAGATGGGGGAGGTAGCATTTAGAGAGGTAATACAAACCACATTATTTAACATTTCTCCTGCTTAAGCTCTTCATGGTTCTTTTCATTGTTCTTAGAATGAATTCAGTAAGTTTCATAAAGACTGCAACTTTTTGCAGAATCCAACCCCTCACTTACATTTTAGTTTTATCCCATTTCATTCCTCACCTTGTTCATTGCACTCTAAGATACTGCTTTGTTTTCCACTTCTTCAACATAACATGCCTTTAAGGACTTGGAGCCTTAGCCCATGCCGTTCCTTTACCTGGAATCGTCTCTCCAGCTCTCTTCCTCCAGTGAGTACAGCATGATATGCTTTGAATGAGTCCCCCAGAAGTTCAGGCAGTGAGACCTTAGTTCCCCATGCAGCAGTGTCAGGAGATGGATCCCAATTAGAGATGCTTAGGTCATGAGAGAGCCATCCTCATGCATGGATTAATGTCACTCTAGCAGAAGTGTGTCAGCTCTTAGCACAGTTGATTCTTCTGGAAGTGGATTTGTTATAAAAGCAAACACCCCATAAACACTCAGTTGCCCCTACCATTTTTCACCATAAAATCTCTCAACACAAACTGCCACACAGTGTCCTTGTGGTGCCCAGGCTCCAGAATCATGAACCAAACACCTTTTCTCTTTATAAATTACCCAGTGTGTGGTACATAGCTATACCCACAGAAAGTAAACTGAAGCACTGCACAAACCTCAGTTCTTAGCTTCCCTAGAAAGGTTTTCCATAATCACCTCTCAATCCCATATAAAGTAAGTACATATAACATTAGAAAGTATTATAGTTTCTAATAATGCCTTGAGTATTCTTTTCAAAGTATTATAATAATTTATAATTATGCATTACCTACTAAAATTATTGTTTAAGGTGCTTTATTTTATTAGATTTTAGTTCCTGCGAGATATGAGAATTAGAGCCATTCCTATTTATTCTTGACTGTATATCAAGAACTGAGGACATTGATTCAGAGTGGACTGGAATCAAGGTTGTTGAGTGAACTTAAAAATAAATGAATGAATGAATGAATTTTCTACTTCCTAAGTTACAAAAGGTGAATACAGGTTAAACCATTTAGTCTTATTTTATGGGATCATCATAAGGTCTAATTCAAACAATGTCAAAACTGGGCGATATTTTTACAAAGATAAAATCCAAGCATCTACATTCCTTCCTTTAAACTCAGCTTTCTCTGAAGCACACAGAAAGGAAGTTTGCTAAATTTTCTTATCTTTCCACTTTCAGGAAAACTATAGAAGTCTCCTATAAAAGAAATAAGATACACTTCCTACTTCAGGTAGATAAGTAGATTTGCTATTATATGGTAGCAAAAGATGTCGAAATTATCAGCATTATTGTAAATGCCATCCCTAATATCTTTTTTAGCACTTTTGTGTCCTCATGCTTTATGTGCACTGATTAAATTAATCATCACAAAGCCCATTGAAGGAGTTTTATTGTTATGTAAATTTCAGGTGAGGAGACAGGTATGGAAAATTTAAGGAACGTACAGCAGATTACTTAGAGGCAGAGCCAGGACTGATCCAAGAAGTGTACATCAAGGAGCTGTGCTCTTAACCGCTTAATTACATTGTCTACTACATCACCACATGGCTACACTGGCAGCAGAAGCACATGAAGATGGACTACAGGTATCAGTGCCATGTGAATGCAGGCACCACAAGGTACCGGGCAAGGCAGTGTAGTCACACAAAGGGATATCACCACTGCATATATCCCCTTACTTCCCTTATTCTCCAAGAGACCCATATGTCAGTTAAAAGTCCAATGGATATTGAGGCACTTGGCAAAACAGAGGACAATGAACCCCCAACAAAGTTGGAGAGAGGACCCCCAGGCTAACCAGCTGGAAGAAGCTGCAGCAAAGAAATAAAAGTTGCAGCCATGAGGTGTCAAAGAGAAGCTGAGTAAGCCAGACACCTCATCAGGGGCCTGAACAAACAGAGACAGAGTCCAGATCAGGACTTATAGGGATTAGAAGCTTCAGCCACTACAGGGATCTCTGTGAAGCCCATTAAATCACATTCGTATTCCTCGAGTATTGAATCATGTTACAAGTAAGAGTCGGCCTTGAAAAACCAGACTTTAGCTTCTATTTACAACTAATGCTAGGTTGAAGACACAGATCAGTGTGAGAAACTAAAATGAACCCTCTGAAAGCCTTATTGATGGAGATTTGAGTCACCAATTTCGTCTCACGATTTACCTAAACAAGAAATGTGAAAAAGGATAGCCATTCCCCAACCTGGTAATTCTTTCCCTTTAGAAAGAATAGTAGAAAGTAAGGGTAAAAACAACAAAACATCAGGAATGGGGCAGAATATTTGTATTATGAGACTCAAACACCATCAAAGCAAGAACCAGCATATGGTAAATGGAAAAAGGAAAACACAACAAGTGCTTGGAGACCCACGAATCCCTTGCCATAATGAAGATGCATCAGTCTTGCTTTCCATGTGTCTGAGGCCATCATGGAAAGAGTGGAAAATGGAGAAAGATCATCACAGAAGATGCAAAGAACTTCTTTCAAGAGATTGTACAAGGAATTGTTCAATGTTGTGAAGTTAAATGGAAATATCAGATGGTATACATATACATTTTAAATTTTCTAGTAGCCACATTAAAGAAAAGAAACCAATGAAATTAATTTGAACAACATATGTTAACTGGGATATTTAAAATCTTATCACTTCAACATTCAATCAATATAAATCTACTAAATATATGCATGTTCTTGTATATACAGCTTATTTCAATTTGAGTTAGCCAAAATCTATTTCATTTTATTTCATTTTTGAATATTGACATAATCTTTTTAACCTGAACACATTAACACCTATTGATCTCCAGATGCTAAGTAGTTCATTTGAAAATTTATGTAAAATGTGAACTAAAACATTAACATCACTTGAGAACAGAAATATTCAAGTTTTCCACTTAGTTCCATATTTTAATACATTTGCAAGAAAGGCAATATGTAACATGTATAAATGGAATACCAGCTATAAATTTGGGGCTGAATGTGTTTCAGTTATTTGTCAGCATCTAGAAATTACCATGCACTTTCCAAAGACAGAGGGTGGAGTGGAGAATGGAAATATATGCAGAAAAGCATGACCCGTTCTCAAAACTTCACGGTTTTCCTTTACAAATCAAAACAATGGATTATGTGGTATGGAGAGTAGCCCCAGGCACTGTAGGTAGTTGGAGACCATAAAATAAGTCATCATGTGTAATAAAAATATGTATAAACAAGTTTGTAAATTTTTCTTTAGTTTTGTTCTGAAAATTATCATTTAAGTTTAAGATACTTACCTGAGAGTTGTATAATCATCATTTCATGCATAGAAGCATCATTTTCTACTTTCTTAATTTGTCATGTAATAAATATTTGTTTGTGAAACTCAGATCTATTTTGTTAGTAACCCACAGTTCAACAAGATAACGTAATGAAGCTCATCATACTTTCCACTTTTTCATTAAACTAGATTAGCCAAGTTTTAAGTGGTTACATAGGCATGTGTGGCTAGTGACTACCATATTGAACAGCATAATTTAAAAGTACTAAGTTGAATAAATTTTAATTGGATTTAATGTTATTTTTTCTACACACAATAGCTTGGAACTTAACAGGAAGACTGGAGCAAATATTCAATAAATTAATTACGTTCTATCTGCATATCTGAGTTACTGTGTTGGTTTGAGTTGCAACTCCTTCAGCCTCCAATATTTATAAATAACTTACATAATGTCTGGCACAAAGTAAGAACTTAAGGAGTATGAACTATTTTCATTATCATTGTTATTAATAACAGGAGCAGAATGGAAACCCAGGTCTCCTGACTTCTAACCAAGCTCCCTTCCCACAATCCCAGGATGCCGCTCATGTGCAATACATTTATACCAAGAATACAATGTCATGGTTGGCTGGCAGTATTATTAAAACTTGCAGACTGAATTCCTGGTGCTGTAAGATATGAGACACTTCAAATCACCTTCTTGCAAAACAAAGAACTGAAAAGCAAAACAATTTCATTTTCCTAGGCTGATCTTTAAATCCATGAGTGCTGGCTCTACCATGCAGACATGGCTGCTAAGCACCCTGACGCTCTTATTAAAGATGTGAGATCCAGCTTGCTAGTGGGATCCTGTCATGGATGCAAATCCATGTTGGGAGGCTGCTTTTTTATGCGAACATATTTCCATCAGCAGGAACGGTTAACGAAACCACACCTGAGCTACATTCCCATTGAGGAATCAATGGAGACAATAAAAACTAAAAATAGTTCATAACTATCTTTTAGTAACAACCTCATCCTTTAGAACTGACAATTGAGAAAAAAACTGCATTTTCTTAAGACAGTAGCATCTTAGGGACAACCATAGAAACCAACCAGATTATTACACAAAGGGAAGAGGAAAATAATGAATGTTTAAGTACTTAATTAAGCCTCCTTTTAGACATGAATACCCAGGATACAATTGTTGTTTCTACTCACTAAATATTTTTTAAAGGTTACTCTGTCTCACAGGAAACCTATCCTCATATTAATAATACACTGAATGACAGGAGAAGTAGAAATACTATGACCACAGACGTAACAAATCACAAGTAGCCAAAGCAGGACTCTCACACGAACCTCCTCCACAAGCAATGCATGAAACTCACACTTCCAGGTTCTGAGCAAGGGTGGATGTGGCATGGATCAGATCCATGCTTGCAACAGCAGAAAATGGAACTTTCATTTATTCCTTGGTCATTATGTAATTTTTCTGCAACTGTGAGCCAGGTACTATGCTAGGTTCTGAGGACAGAAGACAAATATATCCCTGTCTTCATGGACATCACAGTTTTCTGAAGGGAAAGAAAACATCGGTCAAATAATTGCATAGAAATTTAATTCATAATTTAAATAGATCAAATGTTTTGTACCAAGATCTGTAATCAGTACAGAGCATACGTTATCTCAGGGGAGTTGGCCCCTGAAAATGAATATGAACCAAGGTAAATGGTACAGAGGAGATCACAGAGCTATGGTAGCACATAAGGCTTTAAACAACCTGCAAAATCAAGAAGTAACAACTGAGCAGGTACGTTCTGGTACAGTTTTAACAACCAGTTCCCCAGGAGAAAAGTGTAATGTGTAGTTATATTAGTCAGCTTCACCTCACTAAAGCAAACTATCTGAGGCAATTCAGAAAAAACGAGAAAAGGAATATTTGGCTCAGCATTCCAAAATCAGGGAGCTGCACTGCTTTGGGGATCTGGTAAGGGCACCAGATGGCAATGACGGGAAGCATGCGTTAGAGCAAACTGCTCCCAACATGAGCCAGGAAACAGAGAAAAACTGGGAGCTCGGGATCCCACAATTCCTTTAAAGGGCACATCCCAGTGACTTAAACACATCCCAGTAAGCCCTCACCTGTTCAAGTTCCACCATTTCCCAATAGCACTCTGTGAGGGACCAAGCCTTTTACACATGAACTTTTGTGGGACACTCATTCAAAGGGCATCAGCCATGTTTTCTCATTTTCACAGCGTGATTTCTCCAGCCATACCTTATTTTAAGTTGCAGCTGCGATGTCACTGAAAGTTTGAGAGTATGGTACAATAAGATCTCGGAGTGGGCGGGCTCGGTCTAGCTCCTGTGTGTCATAGCAATGAACTAGCGTCTGCCTGGACAGGACAAGCAGCAAGCTGAAAGTGTTCTGAACTTATCTGCTAGTGCTGCCGCAGCATAAAGGCAGACTTGTTGGCTTAAGCAATAAAACTATCTTTTTCACAACTCTGAAGACTCGAAGTTCAAGGAGTCAGTGGGGTTGGTCTCAGGCAAGGAATCTTACTGGCTTAGAGACAGCCACCTTCTCCTCACATGACCTCTCCTCTGTACTCTTTGGAGGGAGAGGGATTTCTGTTGTCTTTTCCTCTTCTTATAAGGACATCAAGTTTTAAGTTGATAAGGACCTCATTTTATCTAATCTTAATTATCTCCCCAAATAACATTTTTTCCAAATACCATCGCAGTACAGACTAAGGCTTCGAAGTGTGGGTTTCTTGACCAGACAATTGGGTCCATGATGGGTCTTTCATCCCCTCGTGAGTCTATCAATGAATCCTCCAGTGTGGGAATTTCCAAATGCATGCCCCAGGGGGGGACAGGAGTTTCCTTATTGTTATTATTAGGAATTCAGCCAGGTCTAAATGCATACCCAGGATCTTCCTGTAGAATGACACTTGCCTGTATAAATAAATAGACGGTTTGTATATTATATATTTTATGATTGATGAAATAGTAATATATTAATATATTGATAAGCTTTTGTTCATAAAATATTTTATCAGTAAGGAAATATAACTAATCTAAAAGAAATGAAATATTGAAGGAAGTGTGGGGAAAAAATGAATTTTCGAAGTGCTGAAGAGGAGATAATAACCTTACCGAGGAAGATCTAATTTATGGCAGACTCCGGATGGCCCATGTTTGGGTAGGTGGATCACCATCATTTGGAGAAGAAATCAGGGTGAAGGTATAGAACTGAGGCTGGGTGTGAAGAGTTTGACACACTGTTTTATGTAGTGTGGGCATCTCCCTGGTTATAGCAGGCTTTTCACTGCAAGCTTTAACCTAGAATGAGTTTGGAGAAGAGCTACATTTCAGATCGGTCTTTGTAACACAGATGATGGACTGTAGAAACCAAGAATTGGGAGCAAAATCAGATCTAGGGCTATGGCAAGAGTTCTATAAAGGATGACACCAAGAGCAGGTCGAATTGGAGCAAGTCTCTCCACACTTCCTTCTCCACACATGTGGACTCGTGGTCTTTTCTCATCAGACTACTTAATGACACAAAGATGTTGGCTATTGAAAGGATACGCTAATTTTCCTACTAATAATGAATCAATGACTCTTTCTGCCATTTCAGCCTCTGTCTATGAACACACATTATAATTAAGACTGTATGTATAATTTTTACCAAATGGCCTTCTGAGGAATCTGCATTTTTTTTTTTACTTATTTATTCAAGGAGCTGCTTCAGGGGCTTTGGTTTAGAGAAGTACAGGAGAACAAATAGTGTCTGAAAATGTAAGATTTGGGACAGATAGATTTTGGCATGACTTCAATCTAAACAATACTTTATTTCCTCATTTTTAGATCTTTAGGATTACCTTGTCTTAACATTTGTAACTTAGATCAATGTGTGACAGCAAGAAATAAAAAATGCCAAAAGAGTGGAATAAATTCTAATTGTTGAAACCCAATTCATTTCTGCATTCGATTTTTGCATAATGTTTAGCTCACCCAGACAAAATTAAGTCTTTTTAATGGAGAATTTTTTTTTTTTTGTGGGTACCGGGGGGTTGACCTCAGGACCTTGCGTGCCAACAGGCACCCGTGCCACTGAGCGATATCACTGGCCCCTTTTTCGTATGTGGGATCCGGGAGTCGAACTTGGGCCCTTGTGCTTGCAAGGCAGGTGCTTACGCCGCTGAGCCATCTCATCGGCCCTTTAATGGAGAATTTTTAAAGGAAGCTGCTTTCATGATTTTGCCTTCACCAGTCACTGTGGCACACATCCTTTGTTAACTCCTTATCTTTAATTTAAAACATTTTGAAAATGATGGGAAATTTTGTCTGAGAATCATTGAGTCAAAAATTGGAAAGAAAATTTTATTCAGCTTTAATTACATATTAAAAATACCTTTGGAGCACTTATATGCATTCTTCTATTAATTACTTACATCAACTCTATGATGTAATGTTGTTTTTATCCTATAGATGAAAGATCTGAAGATTGACTTTCCTATAGCGTAAAAGTCAGAAATGGTGCCATCAGAATGCAGATTTTTCCTGCAAATGGTATGATTTCATAATTCTTCAAGGCCAAGTAATACCCCATTGTGTTTATATACAGTCTATCCTTTATCCATTCATTAGTTAATGGGCATCTAGGCAGTTTCCACAATTTATCCATTGTGAATTATTCTGCTGTAAACATGGGTATACATGGGTCGCCGTAGTATGCTGTTCTCGATTCTTTGAGAAACACACCAAGAAGTGGTATACTTTGATTAAGAGTATAGCTATTTTTAGTTTCTCAAGGATTATCCATATTTATTTTCATAGTAGTTGTACTAGTTTACATCCCCACCAACAGTGCAAGAGAGTTATTTTTACCCCACATCCTCAACAGCATTGCTTTTTATATTCTTGATGATAGCAATTCTGGCTACAGTGAGATGGAATCTCAATGTAATTTTGATTTGCATTTCCTTAGTGGCTAAAGGTGTCAAACATGTGTTCATATACTCATTGGCCATTTGTACATCTTCTGAGAATTCTCCATTCAGCTCATTTGCCCATGAGCTATTTGTTTTTATCCGTGGCTGTTTGTGAGTCCTTTATATGTTCTAAATATTAATCCTCTATCAAAAGAGTAGTTAGCAAGGTTTTTCCCCCATTCTTTAGGTTGTCTCTTCACTCTGTTTATTATTTCTTTTGTGCTGCAAAAAGTTTTAATTTGATGTATTCCCATTTGTTGATTCTTGATATCACTTTTTGTGCTTCTGAGATTGGGGTCTTATTCAGGAACTCCTAGCCCATGTCTATGGCTTCAAATTTTCCCCTATATTTTCTTCCAGCAGTTTCAAAGTTTCTGCTCTAATGTCTAAGTGTGTGATCTATTTTGATTGTATTTTAGAACAGAGTGTGAAGTTCTGGTTCCACTCTTCTGCATGTGCACATCCTATTTTCCCTGCACTACGTGGTAAGGGGGATGTCCTTTGCCCAGCAGGTCTTTTTTGTCCCCTGTATCAAATTTAAAGACCCAATCCAAAAATGGGCATCTGAGATGAACAGATACTTCCCAGATGAAGAAATACAAATAGGAAATAAATGTATGGAATAATGTTCAACATCACTGGTCATTCAAGAATTGCAAATTAGGGGCCGGGGATATAGCTCAGTGGCACAGCGCCTGCCTGGCAAGTGCAAGGTCCTGAGTTCGATTCCTAGTACCAAAAAAAAAAAAAAAAGAGTTGCAAATTAAAAGGACACTGAGATTCCATCTCACTCCAGAAAGAATGGCAATTATCAAGAAATTAATCAATAACCAATGCTGGCAGGCCTGTGGGGAAAAGGGAACACATCTCCACCGTTGGTTGGAATGTAGACTGGTGCAACCACTAAGGAAATCAGTGTGGAGATTCCTCAAAAAACTATGATTAGAGGTCCCATTTGACCCAGCTATTCCTCTGCTTGGTATCTTCCCAAAAGAACTAAAAACATCATACCATAATGATAAATGCACGCAGATGTTTATAGCAGCACGTTTGTAATAGCTAAATCTTGGAAACAGCCCAAATGCCCATCAGCTGATGAATGGATAAAGAAGATGTGGGGTATTTTTATACAATGAAGTACAACTCTGCCATAAAGAAGGATAAACTTGAGACATTTATAGCTAAATAGATGCACTTGGACATCAGACTCTTTAGTGAAATAAATCAGATACACGTTTAAATATCGCATTGTTTCTCTGGTGTTAGAAACCAAAAGGGTAAATAGGACCAAGATGTATAGTATATATTGGGAAATAGGAATAAAACATTCAAATGGGAAGGGGAACTAGGGTAAGGAAGGAAGAAAAGGAAAAAAAGAGAATAGAAGGAAAAAATAGAAACAAAGCTTTTGTAAATATGGAGGGGAATAGGGGTTGAAGGGAAAGGAGGGAATTGGGGAATAAAGAAGAATCAAGATCCATTATGTACAGGTACAAATTCCCTATGATGAATGTGATCATTATGTATATCTAAAGTGTACCAATAAAATTAAGTTTTAAAAAATCAGATGGCTTTAGTGTATGTGCTTGGTTCTACACCTTCTGTTCTGTTCCATGGATCTACTTGCCTCTTTCTGTGCCTGTCCTCTATTGCCTTTGTTACTACGGCTTTGTAATATAATTTGAGCTTGAGTATTGTGCTGCCTCCAGCTGTGCTCTTTCCGTTCAGGACTGCGCTGGCTTTTATGCTTCCATAGGAATCTTACGATCTCTTTTTCTAGTTCTGTGAAGATTGCTTTTGGGATTTTAATAGGGATCATACTGAGTCTGAAGATCGCTTTTGGTAATATAGCCATTTTAACAATATTAGCTCTGCAGATTCATGAACAAGAGGAATCTGTCTGTTTTCTAAAATCTTCTTCAATTATGGATTTTTTTTAACATTCTTAGCTATTTTGATTCCTGGATATTTTTTGAAGCCATCCTAAATGTTGTTTTTCTGAATTTTTTCTTGGTCTGTTCATTATTGTTGTATGGTGAAGCTATTGATTTTGTTTGTGGATTTTGTATCCTGACCACTGAGTTTGTTCATCAGACCTGAGTCCTTTGGTTGAGTTTCAGGCTCCTCAATGTAAAAGATCAAATCATCTGCAAATAGGGGCAATTTAACTTCAGTTGATCACCGTATTTTCAGAAGTTCATTTTAAGTTATGTTCACATAATATGAACAGAGACAGGACACACACATTTTTGTGAGACAAACCAGTTCTCTATAAAAGATACAGGTATGTAACAACAAGTGTTGTGTCTGTGGATTTCCATCTATTTGACTCTCAATTCTGCCCACTGGAGTTACTTAGAATATAATTATATTCCATAAAACTATTGTATTTAGAAATTATTTAAAGTCAATTTTTGTGTTTTTATTTTTACTGTTTGTAATTAAACATAATTGTGTATGTGTGTGCACTTTGAATAAGAGAAAACATAAAATACATTAAAACAAAGGTGACACAAGTAATCTCTCCATTGTGGAGTCACATCTTCTAAAATAATGATTTTCAAATGTCTTAAATTATTATCCTACCTAAAAAATGTATTTCCTTAAGACCCAGTAAACACGCAGACATAAACATACACACACACACACACACACACACACGTATAAATACACATATGCACTACACATCCACACATTTATATCTTTTATCTGCAGTGAGCCCTCAGGTTCTCTGTTCTATACTGATTATTTTTTAGATCATTGTCATGATTCATGAATTTATTTCAGAATGTGTTAATATAAAAGAATCAGCAATATAGAAAGTACTACTCAAAATTAGCTCATTTCAGTCATGTTTCTCTTAACATATAGAGTAACAAACTAAACCAAGTATTCTCGTCACTGCATCACTAATTAAATATGAGCTAGTCCCACAGATTCAAGCAATATATGGCAAAATTCTAAGCACAACAAGGTTTATAAACTACCATAGTTATCTACACAGGCAGCCAGGAGTGGGCTGGAATTCACTCAAATAAATACAGTAGCTTGGTCAGCAAGGGTTTAGGGATTAGGCAGACTGAAAAGATCTCTGAACCTATATAAAGCATTGTATTCTCAAAAATGTCCGGAGAAATAGTTTCTGTGCCTCCTGACCTTTCCATAAATAGAGGAATCTAAAGGATAACACCTCACTTTTTATACTTAGGCTCTGCCAGGAATGAGGCATGAGATATTGAATACACTGTTTTATTGCAATGAACTTTGAATTCCTCATCACAATATGAAGCGTTAGGCTAGATTAGATGAATCGTCTTCAATCCTAGTAATTACTAAGAGAACGTTGAAACATTCCAGAGTGCAACCCTCCTGGAAACCCTTGTTTAATCTTTCTGAGAAACTACCTGGAAATGGGACAACCCTAATGATGAGTCACTGCTGAGTTCTACTGCCTTTAAGTAAGTTTTGGGGTTCTTATATCACCCTCTGCAGTTCCACAGGAGAGGAGAAAAAAGCTGTGTGTGCTAAGCAGGACTAATTCCAAGTGGCAACATGGCAGGCTGTGCATGAAGGACACAGATATGTCCTTCATATTTCTAGCCTCTCTTCCGTAATCTGTAAATAGGAAGAGCAGCATGCCTATCTTAGAATATATTCATAAAGATTAAATGAGAAAATGTAAATAATGACCTTTGCATAGCAAATATGTAATATATGTATAATTTACTTTAAGCTTTGGGTAAGACAGTTAACATACATTTTTAAATAAGCCCAGTTATTAAATCAGCTAAGAATAAGAATAATTTGAATATACATATCTTATTTTTCTTGCTGTTTTCTAAAACAATTCTCTAAGTTCTCTTTTGTCTTTTAGTTGTGCTTTTGTGGCTGCCTGCGTGTCCTGAATACATTCAAAACTTTTACCTTTCATGGTCATGTTGACTTTGGGGAAGAGCCAGAAGTTGCATGGTGCCAGATCCAGTGAATACAGTGGATGAGGACACATCATAATATTTTAACAAGACTGCCTTTTCTTTGGATGGCACTCGACGGCAGCATTCACCACATTTTTTATCACACCTTATAAAGACACTCAAGAAAGGAGACTTTTGGTACTGCTTCAGAAAGTGGCAAGAAAAGTGGGATAAGTGCGTTCAAAGCAAGAGGAAATATTTTGAGATGGATTAATAGCAATGTGTCTTTTACTGCAATAACTTTTTATTTAAACATACATCATGTATTTTGATCACCCCATATCTGCATATCTGTACATATTTTTAGATAAATGTGGACAACCACTAATCTATTTAACTGATTGAATAACTGAGCTTATTTAAAAATGTAAGTGACAGTGAGATACGTTAACTCTCCTGACCAAAGTTTAAAGCAAATGATCCTTTCAACCCAAAATAAAGGACAAAGCCATGACAGCATGCTGAGGTGGGTGTGAAATGATATTATCCTCAAAGACAGAAAGAAAAGAAGAAATTGAGGATAAATGAGTAAATGTAACTAACCATCCCTTGGCAACTGTCAAATCTGTGAGTGCATAATTGCTTACTGTTTTTCTATTTCTCTGAAATGTTCCATAATAAAACTAAAGAGAATCCAAAACCAGAAGAATTAATATCTGGACTGTGGCACTATGAGGTGTATAGACAACAAACAAACGAACACTAGTTTGCCTGAGAATCTCGGAAACTTCCTGAGTATCGTCAGTCACTTACGGGTTCTTTTGCATGATTCAAATAGAAATCACGAACTGGCAAAGAGCAGCTCTGCTAGTGGCCCTGATGCCATCTAATGACGCCAGATAATGCTGCATCCCATTGTTTGACTCGGCACTGGCTGGTTTCTGCCACGCCAGCTGCCACAGTTCAGTGCTGGGTCGTGCCTGACCCCATCAGAAGACTCTGTCAGGAGCTGGTCTTTGTCATTGATCTTTGCTGGCTGCTGATCTCTGGGTCTCTTTAGGGCCAAAGCCCCTAGGATAACTGCTCTTCCTTTTGAAGTGACCGCTCTGCCTATTCTCATCCTGAGTAGATTTAGAGTGCTTTGGAACCCACACTTACCAAGAAATAAATCATGAGCAAATCTACAGGATGATCAGAGCAAGTCGTTAACGGAAACTGTGTGGCAGCTGAGGGTGAGGGTAGCCCTGCGACACTAACCTCAGAAGTATGAGGAGAGTGAAGCTTGTACAGCACCTGCAGGCCTCTGACTGGTCCAAGTGTGTGCCTGTGATTGGTTCAAATCTGGAGCTGCTGAATGGTCCAAGTGGAGGCCTGTGACTGGTTCAAGCAGACCTGGGGCTTCAGAACATCTCAGTTGTCATGGTGGTGATTCAGTGAAAGTGCAAGGCTATGTGAGCTGTTTGACAGCTGTCACATCTCTGGAAAATGTTGGGCTGAAACTGGGGAATCTTCGGGAGGCTTAGCTGTGTTCATCACAGCTTATTCGGGTTTGGGGAGTTGGACGATGTAAATAATATCCCAGATCCCTCTCACCCTAATCTTAAGCACATTAGAGTGTCCCTTCCTTCTTCAAAGAGGCAGCAGCAGCCTCTGAAGTAGCAGTAGCATGGGAAGGGCACTGCTGATGTCAGCTGAGGCAAGTGGAGGGGGTCTAGGGAACTGGGGGGGAGGGGTGCCACAGCCATTGGCCAAACCATGTCACCCTCTGGTTGACACAGGAAAGGCAAGAGTCAGGTGCTTCTTGTCTGTGTGGTGAAGAGTTGGGAAAAGAATTTGTGCATAGAGTCTTCATTTGTTTCATTTTGTTATTAAGTTGTTTTCTTCAGAAAGAAGAACCTGGGACAGTGTCAGTCTTTACAAATATTATACACACTATGTGAGAAATAGTGCTGCAGAACTCTATAGCAGTGAAAATTAATTTGCCTTGAAACATCTGAGGTCTCTGTACGTGAAGGAACATTCAGAGAAATCTCTAAATTTGCTCTTCTTATTAGGGATTCTGGTTTCTCAGGAATTTCATCTCTTAAAACTACAGGGCATCTTAAAGAGCTGTTGGTCCAGTATGTCTACCTTGTGTGCCAAGGCATCCATAAAGTGGTCTTATTCATTGAGCGGGTTTGTAATGAGCACCTGCAGTGAAACACACACTGATCTGGTACTCAGTGAACAAAGCAGACAGCCTCTTGCCACCCAATAACCAAAGGGATTAAGTTTCTCATCCTCCCGTTGTCAACTGCTGTAAGTCTGCTTCATGAATTATTAGTCTGTGATATTTATTTTAAAGAATGAGTTATTGGTCTGTTGTAATATTTATTTTAAAGAAAGATTTGATAAAAATAAACTAACAGTGTTTGAAAATAACTGGTCTATTTTAACTGCTTACCAGTCCAATTATTTACATAAAGGATGATGCCATATTGCATAGTTTTTATTAATTTTTATAATATGATATGATAGAAAATACAAAAATGATAATTTTATCAAATTATTCAATAATTTTTCTGTGTATTTATATCTTAAAACACTTAATACACAAGTTAACATTACAATCTAGACAGTAGTGTCTTGTCTCTTTCTGACTTATGTTGGCATTATTGTTTTTCTTTGAACAACACACTTTATTCTATCACGTTGGCCTTTCCTCTTTTTTTTTTCCTGTGGGTGATATAATTTCAACACAATGTCTACCAACTAAATGTAATGGCAAAGACATCAATGATGGACGTCCTGGTTCGCATTTCACTATCCTGTATTTTTCAATCATTTGGTCTTTTAGAACTAATCTAAAGTGTAAATGACTTTTTGAACCCCCTTGTTTTGAATAAATAACAAATGAGTTCCATATTGTTTGTTCCAAAAGGTACATAACTATTTTATAGTAATATATTTTTCTCACTTTTTGATTACAGGGTAGCTTGTTAGATGTGGGTCAACTCTGTTGACACCACCCATAGAATTGTTATAATCATTGACCACTATTGGAATTTTTTTAGTTTTGTTTCTTCTTTCAAGTTCTATCATTTCTGTATTATGAATAGTTGACAATAAGGAGACTTTTTATTTGGTCTTTGCATTTCATAACACAGACATTCCCTCTCTGATACGTTAACATTTCTCCCCTTTTCAGGCTTTTCTTTTGCAGATTTTTTGTCACTTCCTTCCTATTCAGTCTCAGTGTCCCAAATGTGTCCATTTTGTATTGTAAAAGAATATCACTGAATTTTAGAGAAATATAAAAATTATATCTAATGTACTTACAGTACGAGTTTTTATAGATTGTAGCACAAAATTATAGTTTATTTTTCACAAATAAAATAAACCTGAATTAGTAAAAGGAAATAACCAGAATCTATTAGTGGATTTCACTAGAAATGAACAGCAAAGTTAAACACAACATTCTAAATTAAGAAGTATGTGAAAAAGAGTCAATATAAAACAAACAGATGTACAAGCGTATCTTGTGAAATACCTGCCCGAGTGATGTTTTAGATAGTATGTAAATACAAATGCACTGCCCAAGTGATGCTTGGGGCAAACAGTTAAGCGCTTAAACCTTACTTTAGGATTAAAATTTTGTGGTTCAAAGAGGGAAAACAAAATCGCCCTATGCTGCTAATGGCAGGCACCCAACACTGCAGCCTCCAAAGAGATCGCTTTTATAACATGGTTCACCTGTGTCACTGTAGTTGATGTCTTTAACACTTTCTGTGATATACCCAGTTGCAATACAGCCAGGCTAAATGGAATTCCTACTTTCGTTTTTTTGAGGTTTATAGCAACACAATTCACCATAGGTAGGCTCTGGAAATAACTTAGATGCTGCTTATCAACAGATAAGTGGATAAAGAGGTGTGGTACGTTTACCCGATGGAATTTTATTTAGTCATAAAGAGGAATGAATTCATGTTATTTGCAGGAAAATGAATGGAACATGAGACCGTAAGTTTAAGTGAAGTAAATAAAACACAAAAAGGCAAATATCACATGGTTTCTCTTATAAAACAAAAAATATACACAACCTAAGAGTAAAATAAAGACAGAGTTTTTAGAGATGGGGAAGGGGATCAGAGGAAGAGGGAGGGCAGAGAGTGCTGTGGATCAAAAATACCCAGGAATGGGCCGTTGAGATGGCTCAGCAGCGTAAGCACCTGCCTTGCAAGCGCGACAGCCCGAGTTCAACTCCTGGAACCCACATACGAAAAAGGGGCCAGTGATATCGCTCAGCGGCACGGGTGCCTGTTGGTGCAAGAGGTCCTGAGGTCGACCCCCCGGTACCCACAAAAAAATAATACCCAGGAATATATATATATTCCCAATATATAAATACCCAAGAATATATATATATATCTCAAATCAAACAAATGTAATATGTTTCAAACATGTACCAATGATAAACAACAAACAGATGGCTTTTCCCACCAACCATGGTACTGTTCTGATCTCTCCTCTCTTGGGAGCCTGGCCTACAGTGGAGAATCACAGATTTAGAGGAAGAAGGTGGGAATATATTTCCAGATAAATCAGTTACATATCCCTGGGCCTGCAGTTCCTGTTCCATAAGACGTGGATTCATGTGGTTTGGGGAATCAAATCAGATCATGAATTCTGTACACAGTTTGTAAACTATTAAATACTACACAGATGTTAGCAATTATAGTCTGAGTCCCTTTTCATTGGTACTCTTCAAAGCAAAATAATTGAAAGATGGAGTAATAACAGCAAAATGAAAGGAAAATAACATGTGCTGATTGCCCACATTGGTAGAGTGAAAACAAAAAATAAAATAGCATAGCTTTTGATAGCAGAAGGCTTTGGTCGTATCCTGGCCTTGCTGTTACCTATGAGATGTAAATGTAGAAAAGCCCCCTGGTGCAGGGGCTGAGAAGCCACTGAGAAGCAAGGGAACCTCTCCAAGGCTCCATTTCTGAAGCTGTAAAACGGAGACAGAACAGCGGAGCCTCTGTCAGGGGTCTGGCACTTTTAAAACACTTAGCACAATGTCTAAGACATAGTTGATGTCCAGTGATGATTATCCATTATTCTTCTAATTCTACAAGATGAAGAATAACTCCCACCTCACAGGACACACGTGAAGATTGGATGTACTAGGGTGAACTGCACACGCGATAAATGGCTGATGCCTGTGACGCATTCAAAATATTCTCTTTCCTTTTCCCTTCCTTTCTCCTCATGTATGAAACCAGCTATAAAAACTGTCCTTACTGGAAAACTGAAGTCTGAGTGCCAAGCCAGAAGACAACTTGGTTAAGTCCCTGGTTCCAAAACGTTAGTGCACACCACAGTCTTCTGGAGATTTACTTAAAAAAAAAAGAAAAAAAACTAAGAGGCAGCAGAATCCTATAGAAAGGGATTCCTGAAGTCTGATTTTTAACAAATAATCCCAATACAAATGACATAAACAAATAGGCAAACACTTTCCAAGTTGTCTGACTGGTTGTTACTCAATGTGGTCCCTGTTCTGGCAGCAACAGCGTCCCCCTGGAATTTGCTAGGAAGCAGACTCCCTGCCCCACCCCAACCTGCTGAAACAGAGACGCAACACGGGCTTAACAAGGTCCCCAGGGGACCCCCATGGCCACACTGGAGAGAGTCATGGTCTAGGCCCTGTCTCTGGGGACCTAGGTACCTCAGTCTCTGCACAGATCTCATTAGCCTCTTCACCTCTGAGAAAATATCTTCATTCCGTTTCACCCCAAATGGCAGCTATATGAAAGATTGGTAGAAAAAATAAGCATATGAAGCTATTTCAACATTTCTGGGGTTTTCTCTATTTTATGGTTCAATGTCTTTTATTTTGACAACTATAGGATAAAAAATTGCAGAAGGAAAAACTCTTCCACAACTATCTCTGTCTTCACGATTTAAATTTTAATTTTGAAAATGAGAAAAATAAATTATTAGAGGTTTCATTCCATCAGATTTACCTCAATATTAAATACAAAGTTTTGGGTTAAATTTCAGATATAGTAATATGTCTGTATTCCTGTTCTTTTAAAGATTCTTTTATAACATAGATATAATTAATATGCTTTAGAGTGCACAGGGTGATGGATGTTTTCATACATCCACCACTCAGAACAAGGTGTAGATTTTTCATATTCTTGTGAGCTTACCTTGTACCCCTTTTGCAGTCTGTATCCCCTAATTTCAACCCCATCATTCTTACTTCCATCATCGTAGATTAGTTTTCACCATTTTTGAATATTGTATAAACTGAAGCACATGGTATACAATCCTCCATGTCTGTCTTTTCTTGTTTAGTGTAGTATTTTTCAAATCCATCCCCTGCTGGATGACCCCCTGCTGCTATGTGTAACAGTAATGCATACATTCCATTCCTGCATAGATTTCCGTTATATGAATGATTCAAAATCTTCTGTCCAAACATCCATTGATGGGTACATGGGTTGTTACCAGTTTGTGGGTGATATGAATAAAATTGACATGAATATTTTTATATCATTATTTTGGGATATATATATATATATATATATATATATATATATATATCCTTGCCTTACCTTCCATCACTATTCTTTTGCTCGGTGGCTACTCTGTAAAGCAGGCAAGGAAAGCATAGGCTGACTGGGCCTGGAATTTTTGATATTTGCTTTTCAAGGCTGATTATTTTCTGGCTAGGTCTTATTTTCAGAGAAAGAAGACATAGCTATAGATAGGTAAATGATAGATAGATAGATAGATAGATAGATAGATAGATAGATAGACAGATGATAGATGATAAATAGATAGATGATAGATAAATTCCCCTCTTCATACTTTACTTTGCGCATGAGCAAATCCTTTCTGGAAATATGTTGAGCATACATTAGTGTTAAAATGGGAAAAAAAAAAGCACGTGGGGAAGAAGTGTATACGGGAAACAGAACAGTCAGAAAATATACACGGTATTTTCAGGTCAGAGTTGTGCTACTTATGAGGGGAGAAGCTGGTTAGGCAGCCTGGGGCCCTGGGGTGCTCGCACTGCAGGTGAGTCATCTGCTCATTGGGAAGGTTGGTTTGTTAATCGAAAAGAGGTGTTGATGGACTAGATGTCCTCAGTGCTCCCTTCAACTTGATAGTCTAGGTATCTCACAGGAAGTTCTAAAAGTGAAATATCTGGCTGCTTGAGAAAGTGCTTCGAAAAGGCCTATGTGATCATTAGGTCCCTGGGTAGTGACATGTCCAGTGTTTTCCTCCAGTGTCAAAGATCATTTCTCACGACAGGCTTGCCTCTCTTCTCTCTGTCTGGAATCCTTCACTCTGAGGCTGGCCTTGTTAAGCTACCAGTCCAAGCTCATGAACTCACTGACCCAGGGCTGTTGAGAGCCGGTCACTGAGCCATGTAGGAAGAACTCAGGTCACCCATCTCTTTCCCATCCTGACTCCTGGTGCAATCAACTCTGCTGGGCAAGGCTTGAGCTTGGGGGAGCCTGGTCTCCTGTCAGCATCCCTCTTCCTCCCATGTGTTTGGTTGGGTGAAGCTGGTGCCCGTCTGAATGACCCCTCCTATGTAGGCTTGCTTCAGCTCATAAATGTCAATGTTTACGTTTGGATACGATTAGACATTCCCTTAATCCCAACTTTACCACCCTCTAATTCAAAATTATCAGAGCTCTGTGTCTTAGTAGGTGTTGGATTCTTAGCTGACCGAGCATTTTCTTCCAGTTGAAGTTACTTTGTCTGTTTTGTTTATTCCCCTACTTGCAGTGTGTTCTCTTCAACAGAAACCCCAGAAGGGAAAAGAAGGAAAGGGTGACAGGATTACTTTACTCAGACTCTAGGCCATTGGAGAGAAGACCTGAGATGTCACAGAACCCTGAGAGTAGCCAGCGGCTGTGTGGAGAAGAGGGGGTTGTTACAACAAGGAACTGTGAGGAGAATCCTGACGTATGCTGGGGTGGCCAGGGTGCCACGTTCCTCAAACACTCAAACCACAAATCCCACAGCCACGGGTCATGAGGGTTGCTTGGACTGAGCTGCCAACAGAAGTCAAGGCATTCCGGAAAGAGAGGTGGGAGCTCCGGGAATAATGCCACCCTGCCAGACCTGCCAGCACGACCTTCCAGGAGGATCTCACTGTGTCATGGGAGCCGGGCTGGGCACCTGCCAAATGCCCCACCTCAGGATTTTCCCTTATGTAACACATTTCCTTACCTCCAGCAGTTTTGATTACTATAATGTTTTATAGACCCATTTCCAATTTGAAAGAAAAAAAGGCACCTGCTCAGCATACGCAGCATGTGGCAAAATCAACTTTAGACTTGGTCTAGCTGTAAAGCTCACAGTATGTTTGCTGTGTCCCACCATCTCCGCCTTTCATCCTACAAATAAATAAATGGTGGCCCAGGCCACCTTCTATCACATCAGAGCCAGGACTGGAAGGGACACTTCATCCTTATCTAGGGGTCCACTCAAGTCCTGCTGGCCATCTGTTAATGCTGGCACCAAAGCTTTCAAAGCATTTCCTGAAATGTCATAAAGGGATCGCTGTCATCTCACTTCTAAAGGCATAGGTAGTAAAGTCACATTGCCTTTGTCTAAACTCCAGCATGATTTGTAGTGTGACATTGGGAAGTAGCTTTTCTGTGCTTTAGGGTCCTAATCTATAAAATGGGTAAAATAATAGTACCTTCCATTGGTGTCATGAAAACTAAATGTGATAATTCATATAATTAATTTACTGTCACTTCAGACAGATCATAAGTGCCCCCTACATATTATTGTCTCTGTCCTATTTCTGAACTATTCCCTGGAAAAGTGGCTTCCCTGGAGGACCAGGGTTTTGGGAGTGAGGAGGGAGAACGTTTAGTCCCCATGACATTCATGGGTACACTTTCCTGGGGACTTGGATTAGACCCATGTCTTAGGTCAGAGTAAAGGACAAGTCTATGTTTCTGCTTCACACTTATCCAATGCATTAGCTCACTGCTACTGCCAGACCCTAAGCCAGGCTCCAAGCCTCCAGATGCGCAAACGACAGTGCTCTTCCCTCACGGTTCAGCCAGGGAAACAGACAGCAACTCATGAGGACAGCAGAGTGGAAAGTGTTCTGCTGTGTTGAGGATGAGGAGAGAGAAAATCTCTCTGCCGAGCTAATTAGAAACAATGAGCAGAATATGGACATACACCAGCACTGTGATGGTTCATTTTATGCGTCAACTTGACTGGTTACAGGGATGGTATTTGGTCAAACATCATTCTGAGCACACATGTGAGCATGGTTTTCAGGGGATCAGCATTTGGATCAGTCTAATAAAGAAAGTAAACTTCCCTCCTAGTACAGGTGGGCCTTTTCCAATCAGACGGAAACCTGAATGGAAAAATAAAAAAGGCTGATCTTCCTGCCTGATCACTTCAGTGAAAACATCAGTTTTTTTCTTGCTCCTGATTCAGACTGAAACACCTGCTGGCCCTGAGTCTGGAGCCTACTGGCTTTTGGATTGGAATTGCACCATTGGCTTTACTGGGGCTTCAGCTTGCTAATTGTGGATCCAGGGACTGCTCAGTCATGCAAGTCAAGTCTGTATCCTCCCCTCCTCCTTCTCTTCCTCCCCCTCCCCCTCCTCTTCCTCTTCCTCCTCCTCTTCCTCCTCCTTTTCCTCCTTTCCTTCTCCTTCTCCTTCTTCTTCTCTATCTCTCTATCTCTCCCTATCTCAATCTCTATCTCTATCTCTCCCTCCCTCCGAACTAATAAGACAAGTACCTATAATGTACAAAATAATTTCACATTGCCAAAAACGTGAAGTCTAAAAGTGACTCATGCAAATTACAGAAGGGAAAATCCAAGTGGACAAATAACTTAAAAATTGCTGAAATTCGCCCATAAACACAGAACAAGTTATTAGCAAAAAAGGGACAGAACCCAGGAATACAAATAGCAAGAAGAAAAATGATGACAGTTAATAAAATAGCATATACTTTATACGTCTATTTGTGTAAAATATCCATTTGTCTATTAAAAAACTATATTATATATAATGCAAATATATGAATACATAAGTAACAGATATGCTTGTATATGTACTGATTTGTAAGAATATTTAACCATTGATTGACAAGTTTTTATTGAGCATCTACTGGTTCCAAGTATTGTTCTTAGGGTAAGAAAGAAAGAGAGAAAGAAAGAAAGAAAGAAAGAAAGAAAGAAAGAAAGAAAGAAAGAAAGAAAGAAAGAAAGAAAGAAAATGAAAGAGAGGGGGAAAGAAAGGAACAAAAATCCCTGACATCAAGGTGTAGACAGACAGAGAATAATGAAAACATTCTATCCTACCATATACTTATATGAATTATTCTATATTCTTTGAATAATAGCTATTATTAGAAAGTGATAAATACCATGAAGAAAACCAAGTCTTGGAAGAGGACTGCAGAATGCCATGGGTACAGACAGTGTTGCAGATCCCAATACCAGTGGCCAGAAACGTGTGCACTCTAAAGTTCATGTTTGAGTAAAGACTCAAGAGAACTGACTAAAGCTGAAAACTAGGAGTTCGGTGGAGGACACCATAGGAATAACACGGGGAAAGGTGGCAGTGACTTAAAGCAGAATGAAGGTAATGAAGGCTGTCAGAAGTGGTTGAATTCTGATTATGTCCTGCGAAAAGAACAAAAAATTGCTGAAGGATTCAGTGAAATATGGAAGAGGAGTCACAGGTAGCTGTAAGATTTGTGAAAAGTGAGCTAAAGGGATGAAAGGATTTTCATAAACTATGACCAGCAGCACTCAGGTAGAGCCAGTTTTCTGGGAAAGGAGAGGTGGAACATTTACACCTCCTTACTGGGCAGATTAACTTTCAAATATCTATGAGCCAGACAGAGAGGCAGTAGTACGCTGTTGGATAAATGCACCTGAATTCCAGGCAAACATCCAATCTGGAGGTATAAATTGGAGAGCCAGAAACCTAGAGCTTTTTTAAGTCCTGAAACCAAATGTTATCATTATGGGAATAAGTGCAGTAGAGAAAGGAGCAGGTCCAAACACCAAACTCTAAAAGCCAATAGTGTGCACAATTGGTTTTTATATTCATAGTCTATACACTATATATTATAAAATGAAAAACAGCAAATTCCTGAGTAATATGTATAATGTGATGCTGTTTGGTTAAAAAGGAATCTAAACCTTACATTATTTCATGTTTGCTTATATGTATAAGAACAAGGGGACGTTGGAAGGGTGCTCGTGGGGTTATTAACCTTGGCTACTTCAGTGAAATAGAAATGAAGCTATCACTGTGGAAGTGATCCTTAACTAGTCTTTACATGTATTATACTTTTGTTTATTTTTACATGTAACAGCAGGTAATTATTATAAATCGTAAAACATTGAATAAAAAATAATAAGTACAGTTTTCCCCTCCCTCAAAGTCGGAATTTCTGATTCACCTCTAGGTGTGAAAAACAATAACACAAGTTCTCTGCAAAACACTGTAAACACCACAGCCAAACTGGCAGAACAGAGGGGCTGCTCTGCAAATACCCAGCATATCAGCCACAGATTCTAAAGGAGGAAGTTTTCACTGAAAATTTGCCTTCAGCAAGAGCTCAGTGCCAGGAAAAGGTTCAGCTAATCTTTAGCTGTAGCTAGCTGAGCCAGAGAAGAGCAGCATCCAGTCTGAGATGAAAATTGAGAAAAGCACATCCATAAAGACAGAAAGGTTCAGATGAAAGATATAAGGAGAATCAGGAACAAAGCAAGGACCCACAGGCTGGCCTGGAATCTGATGAACATTTACATTGGTTTCAGGACCAAGTTCTGCATTACGAACAGATATTAACTGCGCAGCATAGAGACCACTGGAACAGACCACAGAGTCTTCAAGGTCCAACCCTTTCAATTTCTCTTCTAATAAGTGGCAAATTACTGCACATCTTTTTCTCTCAGGCTTCTTATATCTTTGTTACTTTTCTCTGGGACACGACCCTCAATGCCCACAAATAAAGGAGAAGTCTATTTTGGCGCACAGTTTGTAAAGCTTTCAATCCATATTCAGCTGCTCCAAAATAGGATGGCCTGGCAGAGTAACATGGTGGTCCAGAAGCAGAAAGGATAGAGGGAGTAGCTGGGAGGGGAGATAAAAAACTTCTCCCACAGTGGGTCACACCCACTGTAAACTGCCTCTTCCAACCAGACCTCACCTCTCAACAGCAAGTCAACTGTAACACCCTCGTAATACAGTCACCTTCCAAAAGCCCCACCTGTAAGTGTATGGTGATGATGATGATGATGATGATAGGGCTTGGTTCATGAGTGCTTTGATAAAATAAGGCAGTTCTTATGAAGTCTCTAACTCAATGCCTAGTATATAACAATGATACAATAAAAATTTCTCATTATTATGCAGTGGAAAGCAGAAACACCGAAATGACACCCAGGATTTGGAGACAGATTTATTTACATGTGTGGGCACTGATTGGGATCATTCCCAAAATATCAGGTCCTGATCTCTGGTGGTCTAGGGCTTATATGGGGTAAGCAAGCAGGAAGTACAGAGGCAGAATGGCTTGTCAATTGGGGATTGGTTCTTACAATATGCATCATAGTGACCAGCTATGCATCACAGTGACCAGCCGTTTCTAAGAGACAAAAGTAACAGGAATATTACCTGTGCAGCTAACAAACTGAAGTATACTGAGTGGTGGTGGGGGGGTCTTCTGTTACAATTACATTATTATAATGTAGTAAAATCAGTTTGGTAAATACCATGTGTTTAGTTGTGTCTGTCAAAAGATATGTTGTAGTTGTAATTATTCATACTATCCGTGAATAATGACCTTATCTGAAATAGAATTTCTGTAGATGTAATCAAATTAAGATGAGGTCATACTGGATTACAGTGACCCAGGCCTAAGTCAATGACTGGTGTCCTTATAGGAAGAAGAAAATTTGGACACAGGAAAAATGTCATGGGGAGACAAAAATAGATTTTGGACTGATGCAGCTATAAGCCAAGAATGAGGATTGCCAATAACCACCAGAAGCTAGGAGGGAGACATGGAACATAGTCTTCCTCAAAGCCTCTAGAAGGAACCAACACTGTTGACATTTTTATTTCAGATTTTTAGTCTCAAGAACAGTTAGACAGGAATTTATTTTGTTTTCATCTTCCAAATTTGAAAAAAAATTTATCATAGCTATAGGTAGTAAAAGATACAGAAGTAATTGGTAAAGTTTGATAGCAGTAGACCCAATACCACAAAAGCCACTTTGAAGATTTTTCAGTTTTATGAATTTGGATGAGCTAACTACTGAACAAAAAGTGAAATATTCTTTCTTTCCTTCTATTTGATAGAAACTTAGGTAGTTTAGCCGATATCATAAAATGTCACAGAAGATAGAGGTAGCCATAATCTTGAAAACAAATTCTTCATATCCAGTTCACTTTAAATAAACATGAATAGAACCAGATGGACTGAATTGTGTACTAACATAGAAAAGAATTTTGTTGAACTGCCTGAATGGCCATAAAATCATTATATTAAAGCTAAAGGACCAGTTTCCTAGGATATATAATAAAATAATAAATATTGTTTGCTGTATTTACTATGTGCCATTCACTATTCTAAACATTTTTCATTTACTACCTTACATAATTCACCTTACAACCACTTTAAGTAGAATACTATAACTTGGAAGATTTGTTGTAAGGTAGCACTATGTAATGAATTTTGGCAAATGCCCCACACAGAAATTCAAACTACCAAAGATGCATGTTTCTTACTATATTATAGTTTGTGCTGGAAAGTAGTTGTTGAACCACAGATTACATTTCCCAACCCCTTTCCATCCATTCTAGATGGAGCCTTGTGGGTAGTTTTGGCCCCCTGAAATATGAGTAGAGCTGTCTTAAATATGGGACAAGGAATTTAAATATATGGCAAACTTTCATCATATTTTTTCCCTTCTGCACCAACTCCAGGAGCTGAACAACGTGCATGGAACACCACAAATTGGAAGGTGTCTACACCCCTCGGCTATTTACTGTAGTCAATCCCAGTAAATCACCTTGAGCTCCTTTGTCATAGTATCCAAACTATTCTGGCTAGCATTATTTCTACCATCATAGTAATTATCATATAACTTTCACCTTTAAGATAAAAGATAGACTCTTGAAATCCTACCGTTAATACTGAAGCTGTCTTTACCCATGTAACTTTGCAACTCAAGAATGCACTTCAGGAAATGAAATGTTTGAAGTTTTAGTCAACAGAAAGTTCTTTCTTAATGCATTTGCTCATTATCTTTCCAATTCCTTTCCAAGTGAGGAGGCGTTTTCCTTGAAGTGTTTGGACATGACGCAGGCTCTCACATTGTGACTCCAGCTGTAGAGAGAGATAAAGGTGGCCAATACAACCGACTGATCAAGCCTGCCTAGCCCTTTATATCTGGGCATTAGATACATCATAAGCAATTTGGGAATAAGTCTACAACATGGAATGGTTAAGCAGATGAAACATTTATACCCCTCAGATGGCAGTGTAAGTTTATAACTGTGATATTTTCTCAAAAGAGAGCAATGAGTATTCACAGTATGATGTGCCATGTGAAGCTGGTCTTTAAAACCCAATCTTTTTGCTTTTAATTCTAACTGATTGAAACAGATAAGTAACTATCTATTTAACATTTCAAAACTCTATTTTTCCCAGGGTAATATATGAGGTGTTACTTGATTTTTTTTTTTTCTGAGCCTATTAGCTTGCCATTTACAGACTGAAGACTTGCATCAGCATCAAAGTGTCGGGGCAAGGCATTTAGCATAATTCACAGCACAATTCATCATAAGTACTCTGTAAAGGTTGTTTCCTTTCCCCTTTATCACTAAACATCCTCTATCACAGCTGTTTGACAGCTGCCACTGGAGTAAGAAAGCATCCGTAGACAACTTATAAAAGAATAGACATAATTGTGTGGCAATAAAACTTTATTTACAAAAGGAGCATTTCAAACAGTGGATCAAAGATAAAGAATGGCCAGTGGAACAAACCTAGGAGTCACAGGTATACGTGAGGAAAAGGAATGTCAGCTGAGCTGAGATTAGTGAGGGAAAGAGGAGAACAACATGAGAAGAGGTCCAATGGGTATCTGGACCAGATCAGGCAGCACATGTTAGACAAAGGATTTAGCTTAAATCTGTATATTTTGTGATGGGTAAAGATGCAGTGAGGGAAAGAAAGAAAACACGGCAGATTATTACTAAATATTTCTCTTGAAAAAGTCACATGTTATTTGAGATTAGGAGAATTTAGAGAAGTTTTGTGACGGTGAAAATTGATTATCAGCTTGAATGGATTGTGGTACTCCTGGAGAGGTGACTGGATGTTAAAGACATGGTACTCATCACTGGATGGACTCAGTAGTGTTCACAGCCGGGTGTGCTATTGGGAGGTGAGCCCCAGTTGGAGGTGGGTCACTGGGGGTGCACCTTTGGGGGATGAAGCTTGCTGGCACTCTTCCCCTGTGCTCTCCTCCCAGCCTCCAGGAAGTGAGTAACTCTACCATGCCTTTCTGCCATGATGTTCTGACTCACCTCAGACCTGCAGCAATAGAAGAGCTAACCATGGACTGAAACCTCTGAAACTGTGAGCACATAAACCATATCCTCATTTAAATTGTGTATGTCAAGCATTGTACCCCACCAATGGGAAATCTGACAGAAATAGAACTCATAAATTCCATTTCAGACCTAACCATTTTACCTATAAATGCTGAAATAACAAATAGCATTTGTTCAGTCTTAACCACCTCTGACTCTCATCATTCATATTCTGGACCTCAGCTGGTGCTCTAGGAAGAGGGTTGACTTTAGTGAAGACAGACTCAGGTCGGAATGTCAGCTCTCACACATGCCTCGCTGTGCGAGTTGGGGAAGTCATCCTCTCTCAGCTTCTGTTTTCACATCTGGGAAGTAAATTATTCATTAGGTACCCGACAAAATTCTTTTGAAGAAGCATTCTTCACAATGGGTCATGAATTAGGATCTATAAAAAAGTTTTTCTTTACTTATTTAATCATCCAACAAATATTTATTGTGTTTTGTGTCAATTATATCCTAAGTACTGGGAAAAGAGGAAAGCAAGACTAACGCACCTTAGTGGTCATGAAATACAGATATCTTATTGGGCACATCTGGATATTGATGTGGCTATGGATGGCTAATCATATAGAACACTGATTCTTAGGTTGGTTTTGCCCCTAAGAGGACATTTAAAAATGTCTAGAGATATTTTTGGTTGGCATACTAGGGCAGATACACTATTGGCACTCACTGAGTACAATGCTACAGTACACAGAATAATCCCACCCACGGCAAATAATTATTCAGCTTGAAATGTCAATAGCATATTGAGAAACCCTGATGCATAAGTGTGGGGAGGATTGGGGCAAGAATGAGGAAAAGAGTTAATTTTTAAAATTATGAAGGAAAATACTTCAAGAAAAGTAATAAATTTATATAGAATTTGTGGGGGATATTTCATGTACAAATATCAGGTGAGTTTTACCTGGGTAAAATGAAGTCTGTATTTTGGTAATAGATGAGAGAAGAATTTTCCAGATAGAGGCACGAGGACTTGTAACTGGCCAACCTAAGTCTAAAACCTTGATTTCAGTCATGAATGTGAATTAAGTCATTAATCTTTCTTTGATCTTAAAGTACTTACTCATGTCTTTATTTTCTCATAGTGTGAACTAACATGAAAATGATAAAGGTTTTAAATATGAATAGACTTAAGACCAAACCTGGATTCAAGATCCATTATGTAGCCTTGAAAATTTCACTATCTTGAAACTCTGGTTTCTTCATCTGTGCAAAAGGATTGATAATAGTAAGCACACAGATTATGGTTGCCTCTGAAAAGAAAATGAAGTAGCTCATTGAAAGTGCATATGGCAGTGTCTGATGTACAGTAGGAACTCAGCAAATGATATTCCTCCTCCTACCCATTTGTCTTGAGAGTAGGAGTGGAGAGAAATGTGATATAAATCCTCCTGCTATTTTCTACTTCTGTTAATAACCAATAGTAAATACATGGGCTAAAAATTTTCAGAATTATTTTTGACTTTTTCTTTTACTCTCGAAGATTATCTCTTTGAATAAGATTTAAAGTTAAAAACACTCAGTCTAAAATATGAGTTCTACTTGTCTTGTTAGTGGAAGTGAATGAGTTTGGTATTTGATAGTTTAAGTGGAAAAGAACTTATCCAAAGGAACTGTCCAGCAGGGAGTTGGAAATTTGGTACAAGAATATACAAGAGAAGCTAACTCCTATGTTAGCATTAGGAGAGGCGTCTACCTCCAGCAGTATTGGAGAGAAAGAATCTTCTAGAACAAAGATGATTGAACCTTAGGGAACCCTTTCATATAAAAGAGAATGGCTATCAAATAGGTAGGATGACCCAGGAGAAAGAAGTTTCACAAAACCCCGAGGAGGGGAGGTAGTCACCAGAATCAGATATGTCAGAGGAGGGCAAAAAAGGAATAAGTACCAAATTTTGATTATGTCAAGGGCACTTGCAACTTTCTAGTTAAACAGTTTAGTAGAGCTGTGTGAACAAAAGCAGATCTGAAGGAAAAGCATTGGAATATAATGCCACACAGTGTATGCACAGAATGCTTTTAAGATGTCTACGGCAAAAGTAAGAATAGGGATGGAGCACATCTAGAATTTTAGTATTTATGCTATACTTTGCATGGTAATGAAATACCTTCCTTTGGTGTTACCTTCAGAGGACATACAAAGAGAACTATCAAGGATGCTAAGGACTGTAAATTGCTGGTTTTCTAGGTGAAGTCATACCAAAACCACATGACTTATGAGAAAGCCCAGGAATGCTAGCCTGCGGGCAGAACCCACAGGTGAGGTTATATAGTATCAGCCAATCAGGAACTTTCATGCTTGTGTGAATTTCTCTGCTAGCAGTGGCTGGCAAGGAGCAGAGCAGAATTCAGTGACTTGATGTGAATGAGGGTGGGCCAGGTGTTGAGCAGGTGAGTCAAAGACACCAATTTAAGTCCCCATGGGCAGGCATGGTTTCATAACCACTTGGTGAAACCTTTGGTCAAACACTTTCCTTCTTCTCCATTCTCCAGTCACAAACATATGCATACGCACTTGTGTGTGCACACACTTGCAAACATTTAAATAAGAACATTTGGAGAAATACAAAAGACTGTAACACTTAGGAGATGCAAAGTCTTAGTGGGCAATCGTTTCTTTTTCCCAAGATAGTTCCTTGCAGTTAAGGATAGTGACAATTTATTTAGTGCCGATGATGAACCCGGTCTCTCCTACTTAATGTTCAGAATAACTCTTTGAGATACGTATTTATTATGCTCATTTCACAGATGAAGAAGCTTTAGCTCAAGGTGGTTAAAGAACTTGGCTAAAGTCCTGAGCTGGTGAATGATGAGGCTGAAATTCAATCCCATGTCTCCCTGATTGAGAGTGCAGATCTTCTCAGTGCACATAGAATTCGATCCCCATTCAGGTCATGCCTTGAGGTTCTTTTATTGAGGAGACCGAAAAATTGGCCAATCCATCCTTTCTCTCTTATTTCACCAGACACTAGTAAAAACTTCTGCCTCCAACTTTAACCTTAGATCAAGAATATAAAGAAACATTTTTTATAAATTTTCAATCTAGCTTTTACTTACTTGTGATATATATATATATAATAACTTTAAAGGATTCTAAATTGATTTTTGCAAGATAAATCATGGTGCTATTACCCAGATTTTTATTCATTTATTGCACAAATATTATTTGCAGCAAACATTAGGTCACATATTTAGGACATGTAATATAAGACCCTGGATTCAAGAAGTTGATAGTACCACAGAGCTGGAAAGAGAAGGAGACAAAGACAAAGATGCAAACTAGAAATAGTGTGAAAACTATCCCATTGGCAGCCCATACAATGTAGTGTAAGGACATAAAACATCTTTGCCAGCACCAAATAGGATATCTTGGATCGGGTGGGAAAGAATCTTGGACTTAGCGAAAGGAAAGAAAGATTTGTGATCATGTGAGATGGAACAAAGTAGATTTTGTCTATTAGACCTCACCACTGCAAAGCTCTTAGAAAATATTGGGGGAAATACACATTGCATTGTGTTTGGCAACAATTTCATGGACATGACACCAAAATCAAAAGCAATGAATACAAAAAAAAGGACAAAATGGATTTCATCAAAATCCAAAATATTAAGAATGGTATATATCAAGGATACTATTAAGAAAGTAGAAAGACAAGTCATTGAATGGGAGAAAATATATAATAATCTTATATCTGATAAAGGATTAGTATCCAGAATGTATCAAGAGGCTTTAGAGTTCTGGGAATCCTAAAGAAAATACATCAAATGCTGCTGATAAATTCAGGTGAAAAGTAAGAACAGCCCACCAGATTTAGCAATTTTAGGTGAATGTAAACTTAAATTGAAAAGTTTCCATACAGTGGGGGTAGGGGTGGGGAGAAAGCCTGCTTATACTGGGTTTAGGGAAAAAAAAAAAAAAAGATTTGCAGCAAAGGGGGCATAGAAATAGGGTGGAGACTCACAGGAGAAATAGAGTCCAGAGATTATTTATAATACACGAGAAATGGCACAGGACTGCGTGCTGACCTGAATGATCCACACAGAGAAATGTTCACCTACGATGGAACCTAGAAGGGAAGAACCGGTAAAGCAACACCCAGGACGGGAGTCTCCATACAGGGTGTGATACGATGATTTGGTTTTACTAAAAATGAGGAAGAGACTCGCTAATTTGGGCATCTACCATATGCTGAACAGTATGTAAATGCTTCGTATTTGCTCTTTCATACAATTTTTCATGAAAGTTCTTTTATTCCATCCTCAAGCTCGGAAAGATGAATTATCTTTACCTATGAAACAATGGAGCCAGAGCTTAAATCCTCTTCTCCTTCAGAATGAAGACCAAATTCTTATCTCAGCAAATGCTGCATCCTACACAAGAGAAAAACAGACAGGGAAACAAGGAACTTCTGGCAGATGTAAAAGGTGGGGTAAATCAGGAGGCAGGAAAGAAATTGAGAAGCTCCTTGTGTCATCAGCATGAGCAGCAGTAACCCCAAGGACCGTAAACAGGACCAGTACAGAGGGACTGCAGTGGGGTCCCACACAGACCTTTCTGAGCTGGGTAGCTCTGGGTCTGTTCCGGGAGACTGCGGCGTGGAGCTGGAGCCGGGGGTGGGGAGTCTGCAACGGTGACTCTGCGGTCTACACACGAGGGGAGGAAAGGAAAAGTTCACACAGGGGTGTATGTGAATCTGGAGTTTTTCTTTCTCCCTCCACTGTCCCATAAATCTCAACCGCCTCCCCTCTCCTCTCCTCTCCTCTCCTCTCCTCTCCTCTCCTCTCCTCTCCTCTCCTCCTCTCTCCTCTCCTCTCCTCTCCTCTCCTCCTCTCTCCTCTCCTCCTCTCTCCTCCTCTCTCCTCTACTTTCCTCTCTCCTCTCCTCCTCTCTCCTCTCCTCCTCTCTCCTCTCCTCTCCTCTCCTCTCCTCTAATCTCCTCCTCTCTCCTCTCCTCTCCTCCTCTCTCCTCTCCTCCTCTCTCCTCTCCTCCTCTCTCCTCTCCTCTCCTCTCTCCTCTCCTCCTCTCCTCCTCTCTCCTCTCCTCTCCTCCTCTCTCCTCTCCTCTCCTCTCCTCTCCTCCTCTCTCCTCCTCTCTCCTCTCCTCTCCTCTCCTCTCCTCCTCTCCTCTCCTCCTCTCTCCTCTCCTCCTCTCTCCTCTCCTCCTCTCTCCTCCTCTCTCCTCTCCTCTCCTCTCCTCTCCTCCTCTCTCCTCTCCTCTCCTCTCCTCTCCTCCTCTCTCCTCTCCTCTCCTCTCCTCCTCTCTCCTCTCCTCTCCTCCTCTCTCCTCTCCTCCTCTCTCCTCTCCTCCTCTCTCCTCCTCTCTCCTCTCCTCTCCTCCTCTCTCCTCTCCTCTCCTCTCCTCTCCTCTCCTCTCCTCTCCTCCTCTCTCCTCTCCTCTCCTCTCCTCCTCTCTCCTCTCCTCTCCTCCTCTCTCCTCTCCTCCTCTCTCCTCTCCTCTCCTCCTCTCTCCTCTCCTCTCCTCCTCTCTCCTCTCCTTTCCTCTCCCCTCCTCTCCCCTCCTCCTCTCTCCTCTCCTCCTCTCTCCTCTCCTCTCCTCTCTCCTCTCCTCTCCTCCTCTCTCCTCTCCTCTCCTCTCCTCCTCTCTCCTCCTCTCTCCTCTCCTTTCCTCTCCCCTCCTCTCCCCTCCTCCTCTCTCCTCTCCTCCTCTCCTCTCCTCTCCTCCTCTCTCCTCTCCTCCTCTCTCCTCTCCTCCTCTCTCCTCTCCTCTCCTCCTCTCTCCTCTCCTCTCCTCCTCTCTCCTCTCCTCCTCTCTCCTCTCCTCTCCTGCTCTCTCCTCTCCTCTCCTCCTCTCTCCTCTCCTCTCCTCCTCTCCTCCTCTCTCCTCTCTCCTCTCCTCTCCTCCTCTCTCCTCCTCTCTCCTCTCCTTTCCTCTCCCCTTCTCTCCTCTCCTCCTCTCTCCTCTCCTCTCTCCTCTCCTTTCCTCTCCCCTCCTCTCCCCTCCTTTCCTCTCTTTTCTCTCTCTCACCTCCAATTCTCACTCACCCCTCCCCAAAGATGCAAAAGTCGATTGTTGGGAAAAAGAAAGTGAAAGTAGGAGAAGGATTGAAGGATTACTTAATCAGAAGATTGCTTAAGGTGGTGAGAAGTGGGAATTCTGAAAAGAGGACAGCAAAACCAGAACAGAAAAGCCAGGAGGAGTGAGAGGTCATGGTGGCCTGGTAGAAAGGAAAGAGGTCTTATGAAATACCAGTCACTGTCAAAATGTAACCGTACTGACCATTTACATGTGGCAGATACTGTTCTGTGTGCGTGCGTGTCTGTGTGTGTTGGGAAGTACCATCTTTAACACTCACAAGTACTCAGCAAGCTAGTGCTTCCACTAGGTCCATTTGTTTACATCTAAGGACACCGTGGCAGGTGAAAACAGCCACGGAAGTGAAAGAATTAATGGGTCTAGACCAGGTTAGATTATCCACGGGGTCCTAAGTGAAATCAGCTTATATCCTGACAACAATGAAACCTAGGGAAAATTTTCTATACGTAGAGATGGCTGTGTGGAGAAGGAATAGAGAGAGCTTTGGCGACGCTGGCTTTGGAGACTGAAGTGGTGTAATGACGCATCAGCCAAGGAACGCCAGCAGCCAGTCACAGTGGAGATGAGGACAGACTCACCCCAGAGCGCTTGGAGGAAATTTGGCCCTGAAAAAAACTTTGATTTTGACCCGTGATACTGATCTCAGATTTCTGGCCTCCAGAGCTGTGAGCGGATAAATTTCATGGAAGTTGTACCACTGTGTTACCTCAGGCTGAAGCCACTGATACAGACACCAAGAGAGGGAATTTATTTAACTGGCAGGGCAAAAGGCCAAGCCCTCTCCAAACCCAGGCCATTTGGCTTGAGCAGTCTGGACCAACTCCCCTTCCCAGGGGTTGATCTGCTTCAAATGTTTGAGAGACAAGAATAAGGACTGGGATCCCTGTTGGGCTTCATTCCTTCGCAATAACGTTGCTCTGCTTTGATCTTGGGGCCATGCACCTAGAGTCATTGCAGCAGGAACACAACCAAGTTGGCGGATCGTTGAGCACAGTCTGCAAGGACTGTCTCGGAACAGCTCCGGGCTGAACTGTAGCTGTGGTTCACATCCCTTCCTGCTGCACGGCCTCTGACTTTCACTGAGGCCCCCAGCAGGGCAAGCCCGCCCGCACAGCTATGGTCTCACCTTCGCCTGGGAAGACAGAGCCTCTGCCTTCACAGAGGAGGCACTGCTCCCTGCCCATGACCTCGTCTCGGGGCATTTCGCAGGGACTACACACACCTGGGAAGGTACAGAGGAAATGATTTGGGGATAAAGTTCCCTTGGTTTCTCCTCTTTTTGGCACTGTGACCCTCTTTAGTTGGACTTCAGAATAAAATTTGGAAACCTTTTTAAAAGTCCCATATTTCCATGAAAAATCTTTTCTGTCTCTGAAGATCTGCCAGCCATCTCCAAAGGGTTGGTTCAGTCTAGTGACCTCTCCTTCTCCTCACTACAGACCACTCCTTCTTTTCACACCAGGTTCTCGGTGCTCTGCCCCCCACACACACACACTCCTCTCTTTTCTGCCCTCCTCGGTTTCACTTAGTCATACTTTCAGCGTCCCTCTGTTGCAAGTTCCTCCAAGAACCCCAACTTGTCCAGCCTGCCCTACATCTGCTGATTCTCCTCCCACATCCCCACGGACCCTGCCCACATCCCCACGGACCCTGCCCTCATCCCCACGGACCCTGCCCACATCCCCACGGACCCTGCCCACATCCCCACGGACCCTGCCCTCATCCCCACGGACCCTGCCCTCATCCCCACGGACCCTGCCCTCATCCCCACGGACCCTGCCCACATCCCCACGGACCCTGCCCTCATCCCCACGGACCCTGCCCTCATCCCCACGGACCCTGCCCACATCCCCACGGACCCTGCCCTCATCCCCACGGACCCTGCCCTCATCCCCACGGACCCTGCCCACATCCCCACGGACCCTGCCCTCATCCCCACGGACCCTGCCCTCATCCCCACGGACCCTGCCCACATCCCCACGGACCCTGCCCTCATCCCCACGGACCCTGCCCACATCCCCACGGACCCTGCCCACATCCCCACGGACCCTGCCCTCATCCCCACGGACCCTGCCCTCATCCCCACGGACCCTGCCCACATCCCCACGGACCCTGCCCTCATCCCCACGGACCCTGCCCTCATCCCCACGGACCCTGCCCACATCCCCACGGACCCTGCCCACATCCCCATGGACCCTGCCCTCATCCCCACGGACCCTGCCCTCATCCCCACGGACCCTGCCCACATCCCCACGGACCCTGCCCACATCCCCATGGACCCTGCCCTCATCCCCATGGACCCTGCCCTCATCCCCACGGACCCTGTAGCACCACACAGTGCAATCGTCCGTTGAATGCCCACGAGGTCCACGAACAAGGGCATCGCTTCAAAGCACTGGTCTATTTTTATCCAGAACCTTAGCACATCCTGGGGGTTGACTAAGGACTCATAAATCACTGGATGACAGTACAGATGAAGGAGTGGCTCTGGATTTGCTTCTGTCTAATGCCTCTTTGTTCCTCTGCAGAAAATCGAACATGGAAATAATGTATCACACTCTTCTCTCCATTTTTCGAAGGGCCTTGCCCAGAGCAAGAGTTCAATACTCTATTACCAATTGATCCCCATTGAAAATTATTCCTCATTGAAGAAATTTCAGATGTTACTGATGATCTTAACCTGAGGGCTCTCGATTTAATCCCCTGGATGCTGAATCCTTTTTTTTTTTTTTTTTTGGTGGGTCCCAGGGGTCGACTTCAGGACCTCGCGCTTGCCAGGAAGGCGCTCATGCCGCTGAGCCGTCTCACTGGCCCTGAATCCATTTTCTAAACCTTACTCTTCAAGTGTTCCCAATAAAGCTTTTTAACATATGGACTGTTTGTTGCTTTCCAGCAGCACACACATTTTAATATCTCTGCGTTTTTGTCTGTGCTCTTGTCTCTAGTTAGGCCACTCCTGTTTTGTTCAGCTAGAAAACCCTCACTGTGTCCCAGGGTCTTGCTGAAATGCCCCTTTCTTCAGCCCAATTTCTATCACACTTTGCACTAACTTCTACTCTGGTACCTCCTATGTTTAAATTGGCACGCTGAGCTTGTTTAAACCGTAATGCCATTGTACTGCGAGACTGCTGAAAACACAACAGCATCTTACTGGACTTTCTGCTCCCATGCATAGGGCTTATTCTGGGGCTGGGAACGTGGGGGTTCTCAGCAAGCATCCAATGAATGAAGGAATGTGTTTCACCCAGTGTGCCCAAAGCAGAGTCCCAGAGGTAGCAACAAGGGCTATGATTTAGACTACTTGCTGTCGTTTTCCAGAAAAATGAGCTGAAACACACAAAAGGCAGGTAATCAAGGCTGAGTGTGCAATAAATCAATGCCATCACGGGAGCAAGAACTCAAGCCTCCAACCCCCAGCCCTGTGCCTTTCTGCTCATCGGCCCTGACCACCTCCAACTTGGTCTTCCACCCAGCCTCCTTCATTACTGGCCAAACAAGCAGCACTGGAGGTCTAGCAGGGGCTGGATGAAGGGCCCGCTTGCCTGCCTTTTTCTGACTGCAGGAAGCCAGGAACTCATCCTTCTAGCCAGATGTGTCCTCCCTAGGGAGGCTGCAGATGAACTTGATTAGCTCCTTCTCAATTGTCTATGAAATGCAAATGTGTCCCACTCACACATCAGTGACATCCATTGTCTGTTTCTGTGCAGACACCAATAATGCCAATTAAATGCCAAGGTTCACTCAGCAGGTGTGCTTCTTGCCTCTGCAGAATAATTTACCGAAGCAACACTCTCCGGGTGTGTAGCAGACAAGAAAGAACATTCTGTCTCCCTTGGTCCCCATCTCAATTATTAGCTTTTCCATTTGGGCTTTGCTGCAGGAATTAACTTTTCTCCACTGAAAGGTAAACCAGAATTACGTTATAAATGTGCAGACTAAACTAGTCATATTTCTGATCTCTGACCTCCCTATCACTGTCCAACACCCCTTCAGTGAAGAACCCCTAGTCCTGCCCAGCCCCCTTCCTGCACTTTACCATCCTACTCACAGCTTCCTCTCACCTTGCTGAGGAGCTAAAGCTCTGTCATTTTTCCACCCAAAAGCCTGCAATGACTTCTCATTGTCTCTTCAATCAAGTGCATATTCTTCAGCCAGGCACTCAAAACCCTCTGACCACCAGCTCCATCCTGTTTTTTACAGGACAATCTCACTGTGCTGTCAGCCCCTCTGAACATTTACTCTTCCTATCTGCTTCCTCTGAGACCCCTTTTCCTACACCCTCTGTTGAGACCCATGACCCTCATCCAGAGCCACGTGCTGCCGAAAACATGTACAGATCTCCTTACTAGGCACTTCCTTCTCTCTATCACACAATTGCAAATTTAGAGAGGTAGATTTAGGAGGGTTTTTTTAATATTTACAACACATGCACAATGTGTGTCGATTGTTTCATTTGCATGACATCACTTCACCTATATCAAATGAGATAAGGTTATTTTCACTTTACGGATGGGGAAACTGAGTTTCTGAGTGATAAAATGGCTGTCCCAAAGCCAAAGAGTTAATAAGAGGTGAGCCTAGGGTTAAATCCAAATATGGGGCAATTCCGCCATACCTGCTTTTGTACTCAATAGTCTGGGTTGGCCTCCCACATAGGTCATTCGTTCCTGAGTGCCACATACATGACAGCTATTCATTCTGTGACGACCTTTATCATCAAGTTATGAATCCAGAGAGAAGAGGGAACATGCCCTTTTCACCTGTGTATCCTTCCCACTCAAAAGCTGAAGCTCAGAAGCTGATGCTGTTAAAATTTTGAAGTAATTCAATCTGTTCTGGGGGGGAAGATGTCTGTCCCTCCCTTCCCTTTTTACCTTAAGGATGTCTATTGCCAATGCTGCAGGAAAATGTGGATTGTCATCCTCCTGGCACAGAAGCTGGGATCAGTGGTCACATTTGTATGCTGGCCTACTGCTGGGGCCACAAAGGGGATTTAATTCTTGTTTACAGGCTATAAAATCAAATAGTATCACGCCAGGCCCAGAGGAGCTCCGTACTCCGTCACTCAGTCTCTGCCATGCACTAGCCCAAGAGCCTGCGGAGGGAGAGCACTACCGGTCCCCGCTGCCTTACAGCCTGGCTTCCTTCCCCAAGTCCCTGTCCTGATGACAGGCTCTGCTGCTCTGGACTGAGCTGCAGAAAAGCTTGCCCAAAGAGAGTTTTCATTTCAAAGCTGGAACGTGAAAAGCGCTCCCTTGCTGCGTAAAGGAACCCACTGTTTTCTTGCTAAATGAGGCTGTATTGAAGGGAAGTGGGAGAGTAAAGTTGGCAGAAAGACTAAGGAGAGGAGGAGGAGAAAAAAAAGTTCAACCGCTTCTTCTTGTTTTCTTTTTGAATTTTCCAACTAAGCTTAACTCGGCTGGGTGATGAACTGTGATTTCCTAAGATACTTTGAGAAAGGCGCAGAGGGCTCCTTTAATGATGACGTCAGGTCTGCAGTCCTTGTTCTAACCTAATTGGTGTGTTTACCCCTCACCTCCGGCACCCTCGCCTCTGCAGTAGTGTCAACATCAGTTTGCGGAGGAGGATTGTAAACATCCATCTTCCTTTTGCGAAGAGTTGGAAGTTCAACTTTCTGAAACCCATTACCCATGAAACAGTCTTTTTGCTACCTTTGGAAAACTGCCCAAAAAAAGAAAAAAAAAGCTACACTTTTTTTTACAGTGAACAGGGAGCAGATTCCACCCCAGTGTGCCTTTGGGTCTGATCCTTTGTAACAAGGAAATATAACATGAATGGCTGAATGGTTCCCGGAACTCAGCTTTTAATTCCCTCCTGCAGGAAGAGAATTGTGGGTACCGGGGAATGTGGGGGCTGGGAGACTGGGGAAGGGTCGTTCAAAGGATACAAAATCTCAGTTAGAAAAGAGGAATAAGCTCAGATCTATTTTACAAAGTGACAATTATAATTAAGTATAACAACATACAGTATACTTGAAAATTTCTAGGAGAGATTTTACATATTCATACTGCACACACATACACATAATTGATAAACATGTGAGTAATGGATGTGTTAATTAGCACGATTCAGTGATTCTACAGTGTATACATGCATCAAAACATCATGTTGCACTCCGTAAATATATACAATTTATCAATTAAAAAGAAATACAAATATAAACAGTCTTTCTCCTTGGGAAGATCTGCATCTGCAGGTGGTTGTAAATGGGTGCCACATAAAGCAAGAAGAGAACAGCGATGTGAGACCGAGCAAGGGGAGGTGCCACATGGACGTGCAGCTGTCACTTTAATGCTTGGAGAGAGACCAGGCCACTTGCGATGTCAAGGTGATCTGAGGGACTCTGCCCAGACTACAGCCTGCGATTCTGGGGACACATACTTCTTACACTTGCACTAAAGACAACAAAATCCTGCTGCTCCTTTGGGCTCTTTTCTCTGGTGTAAGTAACAAGAGACCTCTACCCCACAGGGCCTCAGTTCTGGGGAATGGCTTTGCTCACATTGTTCTCCTGCAGTCACCTTGTTGTCTGCCCCTTCCTTCCTTCTCGCTGACTGAGCCCACTCCTCCGAGGGTTGTAAGGGAGGCAAGAATGTTTTAGCTTGAACGTTCACCCCTAAGTCTGTGTCTTTCTTTCTCATCCTCTCTTTGCCCTTCTGCCATGGATGATGTGCCAAGAAGGTCTTCACCAGATACCGGTGTCTTCGTCTTCGACTTACCAGCTTCTAGAACTGTAAGCCAATAGATTTGCATTCATTATAAATGATGCAGTATCCTGTTAGAGCAGTGCAAAACGGCCTTCTGCACAATGTGTGCATGCACACGCATGCTGGGGAGAGAGGATTTGTGGCTGGGGCTAGAGTGGAGTTAGAACTAATGCCCTGACACCCAGTGCATTTAACTGGGACCCAGACTGGACCAAAGGAAAACTTAACGCTGCATGAGTCTCCCTAATCTACTTGATTTCACTCTGGCTCTAAAGCTGAGTCCCAATTAAAACATTCTGGACTGCTTAAAGAAGAGTAGAAAGACCAAAGATGATACTACCTTCTTCTATTTGGGAACAAACCCAGCCCTTCTCATGTTCATTACGTGTAAAAAAAGATTCAAAAAACAGAGAGAAGGAGAAAGACTGAACAGAGACAAAGATGAAGAGAGGCACTTTGATATGTTGGCACCTTCTCCCCCTTAGACCCATGCATGAGCTTATCGATGAAGCCAAACGCATTGGAGAGGGAAGAGAAAGACAGGTGAAGGTGGAGAAACCTCCTTGCCTCCTGGGTTTTACTTTGCCCTTTAAAATGCCTCAGCTGTTCAGAGAAAAAGCCCTATCCATGCATTCTCCTTAAAACACCCTCCAGGAACTGTCTGTGGTGTGAATGTGGGTGTGACTAGTAGCAGTAGTGTCCCCTCCTTAGGGACACGGCGGGAAGGAGAACCAATGGCCTTCATTCTCCATGGGAAAAAGAAAATATTCTGGGTATAACCATGGCATGATGTGACACAGAGGAAGTTGAAAGAATAGAAACAAAAACAGTGGAAAAAATGTTTTCTAATGTTCAGGATACATTTCAAAATTGGACAGGACACTGTTTCAAATCTCAAAGACTTAGAAGCAGTGTGAAATACTGGGAAAAGCACAGGCTTTAGAGTAAAATGGAAATTCTAGTTCTGCCTATGTAATAAACACACTCCATTTTACTCTTCTGCTAATCATAATTAAAAAAAAAAAGACTGGGGCCGGTGAGATGGCTCAGCGACATAAGCGCCTGCCTTGCAAGCGCGAGGGCCCGAGTTCGACTCCTGGAACCCACATACGAAAAAGGGGCCGGTGATATCGCTCAGCGGCACGGGCGCCTGTTGGCGCGCGAGGTCCTGAGGTCGACCCCCCAGCACCCACAAAACAAAAAAAAAAAAAAAAAAAAAAAAAGACTGGACAGAAAATTATAGAAAACTCTGTAAGATACCTGGCCTGGAATCTTCAGATGACAGGGCGGACAAATGCCACTCCTGAGCTAAGCCTACGGCCGTGTTCTGCCTTACACCCCACCCTGCAGGAACGACGTGGTACTGTCACTGTCCCCTTGCCCACCTGGACTGTGGGGTGGAAGGCTATCATTTGGGTGACTTACACAACACTAAATCAACATTTGAGTCACAAAAGGGATCCAGGACATGAATTCCGACCCAAATAGGCTGATTTACCAGGTAAAGCAGATTTAGATAAAAACTAGAGTCTTACAGCTGAATAATCAAAATGCTCAAGATAGAGGCCAAATTACTCATAATCTTAAGGAACAGACAAATGTCTATTTGACTGAGAAAAAATTATCAATAGACACCTACGCCAAAGTGACACAGATGTTCAAATCATCAGATAATAATTTAAAGGAAGCTGTAATGAAAATACTCCAGTGAGCAATTATAAACATAATTCAAGTAGTGGAAAATAAAACTCAGTAAAGAAATACAGGGCATAAAGAAAAATCAAATGGAATTTCATTTGTAAAAAAAAATAGAAATAAAGAAAAAAAAATACCTGAGTTGAATATAGCTATTCAATAATCTTGTTATTCTGTTAAAATGACATCCTTTTAGAATTCTAGCTGCATGAATTACCCTCTCTAAGCTTGGGTTTCAGTTTTGTGTAAAATAATGATAAGGCATAATACCCCTTAGAGTTACTAAATGAAATAATGCTATCAAGCAATAGTTTGAAAACATTAGTACTAGTTATCAATTCTGTGTAACAAACTACCCCAAAACTTAGTGGTTTAAAAACAACAAAACCATTTATTTTGCTATTAACCTGAAATCATGGTGGGTCCTGAACCAGTGTCTGTAGAGCTGGCCCAGGCCCACCTCCGCTCAGATTACCTCCAGCTGCAGGGACAGAAAGCTGGTGCTGCAGTCACCTGAAAGCCCACGCCTGTGCACATCAGACCCTGAGGCACGGAAGCCTCGCGTAGGTCAGGACTCAATGCCATTTCTTCTTGTGATCCATCTGCCTGAGAGTTTCTGAGGAGCTGCACCTTTTAAGCTCAAGTCTCTCTGGGTGCCTTTCATAGAAAGACCGGAGAAAGCTGCCTCGCCTTTGATGATATACCTACAGAAGACACAGCGACGTGTCTGCTGAGGTCACAGGCCCACACATTCAAGGGGATCCCATCCTCAAAGGAAGAGTGACAGCAAAACATTGAAATAGGAGCACATGGCATAGGGGTACTGATGTGATGTCCAGCCTGGGAAACTTAGTGACTTAGTGAGACCTTGTCTCAAAATCAAAATAAATAAATAAATAAATAAATAAATAAGTCTAAGGATGTAGGTTAGTGCAAAGGCCCTGGGTTCAATCCACAGTATCATAATAAAAGAGAAAATAATAATAGGAATGGGACAGGAGGGACCCTTTGTGTCCCTCCTGTCATAAGTCCCTTATCTCTCATAAGTGAGAATGAGAAGCAATACCACTGGCTTCCAGAAGCGCATCTTCTTCTCTTCTGCATTAGAATCACTGGCAGCTGCATAATTAGATGGCGAATGATAACTTATCCTGGACCTTGAGTCAGCTCCCTCCAGTACATGTCCTTTCTCTGCTCCAGTTCTCTGGAGCCCAAACTCCCCAGGAATCCCAAAGCCAAAACCATTCATTGTAGTTGGCTTAATTAATTTCCCTTCTGAAATCTCACTGATTGTCTTTGTTAAGCTTCTAGTGAGTTTTGCCACGGATCCTATTTGTTTCTTCGGAGCCTGGAGGAAGTACAGCACATGCAATTCTTCATCTTTGGGACAATCTTCAAGGACTTGCTCCAGAACACCTCTCCGTTCCCCTAAAATGCACCTGCATGTACATGTGCACAGCTTTGAAAAGACTGCCCCCAAAATAAATAAATAAAGCCCAAAGGAGCAGTTCCTCTTTTAGTTCTATTTTAAGTAAACAACACTGAACATGCCACTGGCACCTAAATTACTCCTGGTCAGGCCCTTGCCACCTCGAGGAGGAAGGGCAGTGAGGTTTGGAGCCTGGCTGGAGAAGAGTGAGGGTAACTGAGGAAGGAAGGAAGGAAGGAAGGAAGGAAGGAAGGAAGGAAGGAAGGAAGCAAGGAAGGAAAAAACAAAGGAAGGAAGGGAGGAAGGAAGGAAGGAAGAAAGGGAGGGAGGAAGGGAGGGAGGGAGGGAGAGAGGGAGGGAGGGAAGGAGCGAAGGGAAGGGAAGGGAAGGGAAGGGAAGGGAAAGGAAAGGAAAGGAAAGGAAGGGAAATGATATTCCTTCCTCGAATCTCTGGAGTCTTCTTTCCACAAGGAAGCAGCATGCTCCATGTCACATCCACCACTGTGTGTGCTTGTATAGGAACAGTAGAATGCAATCTGGGAGGCTGAGGCAGGAGGATTGCAAGTTTGAGCCCAGTCCAAGAAACTTAGCAAAGTAGTAAGACCTCATCTCAAAATAAACATTAAAAAATGGATAGGGATGTAGCCCATGCAAAGGCCCTAGGTTCAACCCTGGGTACCACAAACAAATAAACAAATACAAAAGAACTGTAGGATGATGTGGGACTGAAGACAACAGAAAGGAGCAAGAATGAAAGAAAAAATGACTGAATACATACAGATCAGGGTGAGATCCAAGGCCTCTAGGAGAACCACGGCTGCCTGCCCTTGGCATGGGAGCAGAGTGGAGATGAGGGAGCTTGACCTTGGTCCCGAGCACACCTCATCTCACTCTGCTCTGTGGCTCTGTGTAGCAGTGGGCCAAGCAGTGCCCTCTCTGAGCCTTCATTCCCTCACTGTAGACAGAGTAAATAATACTCATGTCATGGGATTGCAATAAGCATCGGGGTAAAAGCTCACACAGTGCTGATGCCGCATGTGGCATCCAGCAGGTGCTTGACGAGTGGCGGCTGTTCTGTCATGCAGAGGAGGAAGGGCTCACTGGCAGCCAAGGGTGGGGTGAGCTGCTTGATCGCTTGAGGTGGGAGACATCTTCCGACAGACGGCAGCTGTCCTGGAGCGGAGCCTCTCTCCCAACCCCTGCCAAACTAGCCCCACAGGGTACCCCAGCACCAACCACCCAGGCGACGCCATTGCTTCCATGATGGAGCTCTGTGCCAAGCCAGCCCTGGTTAGGAAGGACCACAGGACCACAGGACGCAGGTCAGCAGGTCATTGTTTGGAAGGGAGATGAGGCTGTTAATGACGAGGGAGGCATGGGATGATCTACAGTGTCAAGATTGTCCTCAATGCTCAGTTTCTTTGCCTGTAAAATGACCACACTAAAGCCTTACTCATAGAGTTGTTTCAGAGATTAATTACATTGTGCTATCCACGTAAAATCGCCAAGGATGGTGCCTGCGAGACAGGAAGCTCTTGTGGAATTATAGTTCTTTTCTTCCTTTCCTGTTTTTATTGTGTGTGTGTGTTCTTTTTTTCATGGAATAAGAAGAAAGAGGAGAGAAAGAGGAACAAGAATAGAATGAAAAGATGGACAAGGGACAATGTGGGAGGGCGAAAGTATGGGGAAGAGGAAGAAGGACAACGATAACTGAAACAGCAGCTAAAACACTAGCTTTCAGTGTGCCTCAAGTATTTTCGTCCTCTGCATTAGTTTGTGACTAGCACTCTCCATTCCATTTAGTTCCTGTGGCTCTGTACCAATCTCCACAGAGGTGGTGATGCAACACATCACCAATTTATGATCTTAAGTGTTAGAGATGAGAGGTCTGAATGGGACCAGCAAGGTTGGGCTCTTCCGGAGGTTTGAGGGAAGAACCCATGCCCACCTTGTAGAAGCTGCTCACATTCCTTGGCTTGTACCCCTCCCATTTAATCCAATCTTCTTTCCATTTTTACATCTCCTTCTGTCACCCTGCTGTGCCCCTTTTGATTTATAAGGCCTTTTTCATATATCTTAGACACATAGAAAATCCGGGCAACACTCTACCTCAAAACCCTTAACTTAATCACATCTGCAAAGTCTCTTCTGCCGTGGAAACTGGCTTAGTCACTTTCCTCATCTCTGAAACACAGTGCCTGACATGCACAGCTGAGGGAAGGAGAGGTTGATTTCGGTGCACAGTTTCAGAAGTTTCAGTCCATGGTTAACGGGCTCAGAGGCAGAAACAGTATGGCGGAGGGAATGGTGGAGGAAAGCTGCTGCATCATGGTGGCCAAGAAGCAGAGAGTGATGAGCAGAGTTGGGGAGGGAAATAAACCTTTCCAGGTCAAGCTCCCAGAGACCTGCCTCTTCCAACCAGGCCCTGCCTCCTACTGCACATTCAGCTACATTCCTAATAGTGTCCCCATGGTCCAGTCACCTTCCAAACACGTGAGACTTTGGGGGCCACTTGAGATCTAAACCACAATAAAGGGTAATATAGGCATAGATGCACAGGTTCCGGGGATTAGGACTTTTTGAACTCATTACTATGTGCACCACATCCATGCAGGCTATAAGAAGAGCATTATCATTGTTTCCATTTTAATGGTTAAAATTACATATATATGACTTAGAAAGTTAAGATACTCTTGCAGGTCACACATGTGGAAGTGAAACAGGAAGTATCAGAAGCGCACACTGGTGCCGCCCCATTTGTTGTTTCTGCACAATGTGCACGAAGACACTCAGGACACACTGCTCTAAATCCCCAAAACTGGATTAAAGGATCTTGGAGAACAGTGTCAGCTGTGGCTGATCCTTCTTCTCCGGCTCTAAACCAAAAGGGGAACGTGAAGAAGTCCTGGAGCATCTGAGGAACAGAGGAGAAAAATAAAAGTATGTTCTAAGTCAGAATTTTGAAAATCACAGGACAAGCTCTGCTTCTTTGAATGCTACCTTGCAATAATAAATGGAAAATCTGCTTAAGATCCTGAAATATTCCCCAATGGGCTCCCCTCCTGGCAGCCTGACCGTAAAAATCAATGACAATCATGTTGGCTTTTTGCTAATTGAACCAAACAGGAGGTAACTGGTCTTGAAAAATCCTATAATGAAGTAATTAGTTACTCCATCAGTAAACGGAAATAATAATCACAGATTGTTAAAGCCAAAAATAAACTTTCTGATTATAGATGGGGGACCCACAGCCCAGACGTCTGAAGACACTGACGCAGCTGCTACAGCAGAGCTGAGGTAGATTGGACTGCAGGGCCTCCGGCTGCTGGCCTAGGATCTTTGTAGAACCACCAGCCCCTGGGAGGTTGAACATGACCAGCTGGCTTCCCCAAGAAGCTGGAGCATCAGGTGTGAAACGACGAACCGTGCGTCCATCTCAGCCTTTGCTCTGCAGTCTGCACACCTGACCCCAGGCTGAGCGGCAAGAGCACCAGGTCCCCTGGACCCTTTCTCGCACTGTTTGGGGGACTCACCAGTCTGCTAGGCTTTCAGGGACCATTTGGTCTTCATCTTGTGAATTATAAGAAATCTGGATGATGACTAAAGATTATTTTGAAACTTCTTTAAGACCAAAAAAAAAAAAAAAAAGTCCACCAGGAATGCCACTTGTTGATCACTATTCATATAGAGAATTTCTGGAAAACTTTTCTTCTCTATGTTTTCTCAACAGCTTTTTGAAGAAAACAACCCCCCTCCATTATAGAACACTAGTAAAATATTGGTGTGATCTGCCAATGGACCTCACCTTGGTCTCTTGCCTCGAATGACTCTGAGTGACTTTTTCTGGTATCTATTATTTTTGCAGTACATAATGATTACATTTATTTGAGGGAGTTTATACCTGTACATACCACTTCTTAATTCTTTTTTTTATGCCTTGTCCCCTTCCCCTCCCATTCTTCCCTTCTCCCTCCAACTCTTCTTCTCCTTCCCATATGCAGAAGTTCTATTTCTATGTTTTCTTCAATTCTCTCTTTTTTTTTAATCCCTTTTCCCTTCTTTCCCTCCCTCTACCTCCATCTCTTGTTCCCCTTCTCATTTGAAAAAGATCTCCCTACTTTCAGTCATCTTTTATTTTGCTCTGTATTTATATTTTGGGATTCTCGTATAAGAGAAATAGTATGATATTTAAACTTGTCAGGTTTATTTCATTTCACATTATGCTCTTTTCCTGAGTCACAGTGGTTTGTTTAAAGTCTGCCACATCATCCAAGCCCAGCCAAAAGACGAGCTCTCTGGGTCTTTGGCTAGAGCTACTGAGAAGAACGCCCTTTCTTTGAAGTATTAGATCTCCACGCTAACTTTGTTGGCTTGGACTCTTGCTTTCTTGGGGAGGAAATTGGCCTGGCACTAAATCCAAACCTACACAAATACAGCTTGGATGTGAGGAGACAGAAAAAGAGACAGGGTGGGGACACAAGGAACGGGGACGGTTGTGGGGGGTGTGACACACAGAGCCGGAGGGGAGGATTCCAACAGCATCGTTCCATTTTGATGCCTCAATTTGAATTTACTGAAATACAGCTTTGCCCAGTAGGTTCCCAGTTTTTATGAGCCAATAAATCACCATCTTTAGTAAGTGAGTTTGAGCACTGGCGCTTTCAGCTGAAAGAGATTGACTGGTAACACAGTCAGTGTCCAGTGAGTGGACTGGAAGTAGAAGATGCTAAGCTAGGATGCTGGCTGAGTTGACGTGTGGTGTGAGGCACAGAGAGGGGGAGAGGGACCCAGGCCCAAAGCAGAGTTTAGAAATCTTTGTGTCAATGTGGACTTTGTTTTGTGTAGTCAATTCATGTTGTACACATAATTTTGCACCCTAGCGTTCTCCACTTAACACAATTATTGCACAATGACAATAGTTTTCATTATTTCAACATTGAGCCTTTTGTACTGTGTGCTACTTGTACATTTTCTCATTTTACCACCCCAACACTTTCTTAGGTCTGGGCTATAACAGTGAACACAAGTCTAGAAAAGAGGAAACTTTCTTAGGTTCAAACAGCTAAAAAAGGATTAGTATCATATTCTTCTGATCCAGAAAGAGTTCTTAAAAATATCATTTTAGAACCTTATTTCTATGCATTATTTCTTTCTTGTACACATTTTAACAGCAGTACACTATGCCATTAAGAATGTATAACAATCATTTCTCCTATTTGGGGAGGGACAAAAATGATAGAGATGACAAGACATGGATCAAGGTGGCTAAGATTTAGATCTTGGTGACAAAAAAATGTTTATCCTGCAGAAAAAGAAAATTGGTTAAAAATTTTTACAGGAGAGTTGGGTGTGATGGCTCACACCTGTAATCCCAGCACTCAGGAGGCTAAGGCAGGATGATCGATGACTGCTGATATTTCCAGGGCAGCCTGGACTACCTAGCAAGACCCTGTTTGGAAAAAAAAAAAAAAAAAAAACTGTTCACAGGAGATTTGTTCCAATCCTGTTTCCCCTGGGTCCTGGTAGTTTGTACTGGTTTCCTCCATCCTTACCCAGGTGAGATGTTTGTAATAGCACAAGGGGTTCTTCCACTGGTGGAGGTAAAGAAGGGATGCTGCTTGCAACAAAATGTGTCCGCACCTCCTGCGTGTGACTGGGACCCTAACAGGGAAGCAAGCTACAGAAGTTCTCACCTTCCTAAAGACTGGCTAAGCCAACCCATCCATCAGTCCAGCTTACATCATGAAAGAGGTGGATAAGTGCGAAGGAGAACAATAAACCAGGGAAAGACATTAGAGATGAGCAAGATTACTGCAACTACACAGAGTCATCAGAGGGAGCTTTCAACCTGGAGGTGACATTTAATCAAAGATTGAAGGCTCCACAGGATTAAGCCAAAGAGAGGCAAGGGAAGAGCTGACCACCAGTATGTTCATGCCAATGCAAAAGCCCTGAGGCATTAGGTTGTCTCCTTGTGAGGAAGAGCCAGAAGCATGGTGTGGCAGGAGGAGAGCTGGTGGGGAGAAAAGAATCAGGAGGCAAGGTCAGAGAGAAGACAACGGGGCAAGAGCTTACTGTGGGTTCCATGCCCACAGAGTACTTCAGCCCTGGTTCAGGATGAGGCAAAAGATCATTTGAGCAGAGGGTAGAATGTCAGAGGCGGAGCCCTCTGATCGAGGTATAAGGAATAGACTGTAATGGGCAAGAGGAGGATTGGAGACCAACTCAGAGCAACAGTGGTGACTTGAAATTGGATGCTAAGTGTGAGTGTGCTGGGCAGCAAACAGGTACTGAATGTGTTGAAGGTGGAGCAGAAAAGATTTACTGATCCATAAAATGCAGGGCCTGAGGGACAGAGATAGCTTCAAAACACAAACAAAAACAACTTTGGGAAGTTGAATGGGCTCTGTCCAGCGCCTCCATCTCCCCAAAAGGTAGTCTGTGCTACTCACATGCTAAAATTTGATGGATAAGAACAAAGGTGGCTTTTAAGATATGTCTAGTCATTGACTTTTCTGAAATAAAATTGGTCATTTTCCAGCATCATCTATTTCTTTAAATATGTGTCTTTCTCAGAATATTTCAGCTGAGCTCTACACTTTTGCTAGTCTGCTTCTAAATATTGTTTACCAATTATTTCTATTCTGCATACTTTATGTTAATAAGTGAGAATAACCTACATAATTAAGAATTTAATAACTTAAATTACTTATGAAGAATTTAGGTAGCTGACATAAACTGTGGAATATGACAAAAGAGTGTTCATACTAAATCTCATTGTTACAGTAAAATAAAAATATACAGAGAGCTATCTGGGAAGATCTTAGGTGCACACAGTGGTTTTGACAGATGTTGAAAGGGAGATTATGAATGTGCTGTCTGATTTTTCTCTAAAGAGTTTCTGTTATTTAATAAGAAAAAAATTTTAAATGCAATAAAAGATGCAATAATAAAAGTCTTAAAATAATTTTATTGTAGACACTTGGGGTGTTTCAACAAATCTCATGCTATTAGACATTGAGTTTCTTTTCACTATTATTTTTATTGAATAGAGAATCAATTATTGGCTAAAATTCACATAGACTTGAAGAAGAAACAGAAAAATACTACAATTTCTAAAGGAATAAAATGGCTAAGAATGTGTTAGTATTTTTTAAGATCTTCCGTAGGACATGACAATAATCAATACTCCTTGTGAAAAATGGGAGAAGGGGATTAACTTTTAACCAAATGATCATTTTGACTAAACTTTAGTAGTGCTCAGTTTGGTTTTGACCAAGCTTCCATCCATGAATTAGATATAAAATAAATGGGGTGACAGCTGTGGCACTGTGGCAAGGGGCAGAGGTGATCAAACTCTCCAGGTCTCAGCCCAAATACAACTTGTCATGATCTTCTCGACCTTGGGAAAATACACATACCACCTCAGTCCTTCACTAACAGTGTGATGAGAAACAGTTCTACCAGCATGAGATTACTAGATCAGCACTTGATAAATTGTGATTGTTGCTATACCTTTACATTCCTTTTTTGTTGTTTTGTTTTTCATTTGCTGAGATACTGAGGATTGAACTCAGAGCCTTGGTAATGAGCTACAACCCCAGCCCTTTTTTATTTTTATTTATTTATTATTTTATTTTGAGACAGTATCTTGCTATGTTGCTAAATTCCCCTGGTTGGGATTGAAGTCACAATCCTCCTGCCTCAGCCTCCCAGAATACTGGGATGCCAACCATGCACCACCTCACCTAGTTTAAATTACATTTGAATGGCTGGAAATAACCACTTATCAATCTTCCAGCTGCAGATCTGGTGTCTGCTGCTGCCCACTGATACTGCATGCCTGTGGGGATTTCTTATGTGGGCAGGAGGGCTCTTCATGCTCTTGGTGTGTTCTAAGGGACAAAGCAGAGTTGGAGCCAGGAAGCGCTGTTCAGCCAACACTCCAGACCCAAGGAAGCTTTACACAACTCCCTCAGTGAGGCAGTGCAGCCTCTTTGCTCAAAGTACATTGTACATGGAGCTGCTACTCATCCAGCACAAGGCACACTGCATTTTAATTGGTTGCTATTCTCCCGACTCCACTGAAAGCTTCTGATGTAGGTGGGGACTATGAATGATGTACATTTCTCTCTGGGTTCCAAGTACAGTTCCTTTATAAAAATATGTTTATTAGGTGTTGGAGGGATGATGAATGGGTATATCACTAAACAATGTGATGATCAGGCTTGGTCAAGTACATGTATGTTTTCTGGCTTGATTTTTATGTAAAAGAAAAAGCAGGTTATAGAATAGTTTAAAAATACTCCTATTAATGTCATTCCAGTTCTGTGAATGGGGCAGATTTAGCTGTCCTCTGAGCAGTTACCTATATCGATGAAAGGCTTACTGCCAATTTCCCCATTCTCTGACACAGTATATAGGTTAATATTATGTTCATGACAGGGAAATAAAATCTATTTAAAGCTTTAGAAATGCATTTAACTTTTTTCTGTTAGGGTGATTAAAGATTTAATAATTGGCTAATTGGAAAGAAGGGAGGGAGGGAGGCAGGGAATGAGAAAGAAGGAAAACTTTGAAAATTATTAGCAAACAAGTAAATGTTCCTGAGTTCAGCAATATTTATGTGTTAAAGTTTACTCTAAAACCCTTATCTTTTCTCTTATGTATATACATCTAAATTTAAAAAGATTCAACCTAACTTATTTTTAGCACACTATTTTTAACTAACTAGCCCTCAAAATCCTTCTCTTTTTAAAGCTAATTATTTCACTTATCACATGAGGACAATATAAACATCAAAACAAGTCAGTAATCAAAGCCTGGAAACCACCCCTACCCATCCCTTCGTTCTCCTTCCTTTCTGCAACAAAGAAATTGGTTTTCCTTTCATCTAAAGTTTGGTCCCATAACCTCCAACTTACTTAGAGTCATTCCATCATTTATCTCTCCCCTTCTCTAATATTTTCCAATCTCCTTTCTAATTATTCATTTGCATGAAGAGATAAAGATCCTCAACTCTGCCCATTTAAAACAAAAGACTTCCCTTGTTCCTTACCCCTTTCCAGCTACCATACCTTATCTCCTCTCATGCAGTCTTAAAAGCATTGTCTAACTCTATTGTCTTCTGTTCATTACCTTGTTCATCTCTTGCCACTAACTCAGACTCTGTTACACAGGAAGACCTTCTGAAATCAGCAGACATTGCTTACCAACCACTCATATGTTACAAACCACGGAGCAACCATGTATATGGACTACTGTGTCTTCCTCCCAAGGTCCCCAGGGCAATGCATCTGTTGAATTCTTTTACTTCTAGCTCTAAGGAAGCAGCTCCAGATGAGGTCATAGCCAAGCTTCACCCAAGCCAGCCACCTTTCACGGTGCTCCTTCTAGTTGTCTATCATGTAACCAGCATGCAGATTTGATCATGTCTTTCCTATTTGCACCTCCCAGGGCTTCCAATTACTCATTGAATCAAGTCTAAAATCCTCTGTGGGATATAAAGAGCCCTCTAAGTTTTGTCCCTTGCCTGTCTCTGCAGTCCTTCCTTAGCATCCATAGCCCAATCATGAGAAACTTCTTTGAGGTTTTCAAAACACTGAGCTCTCATCAAACTCCAAATTTCATCAGCACTGCTCCTTTGGCCTGGAGCACTATCTCCACTCATCCTTCCTTGCCTGATGAACCTTCATGAATATTTAGTCTATGTTATGGTTTGTGACTGAATGTCCCCCCAAAGCCTCGTGTGCTCATGGGGGCCAGGCTGAATCTAGAGTTTGTGATTGGTTCATTGTCTAGTGCTGGGATTGGGGGTGTGAGTGCTACACCTGCCCTAGGGCAGGTACCCTGCGTGCAATATGAGGGGTAGAAAAGAGGCTTGATCTTCCCCTTTTGCTCTTATTGTTTTTGGTATCTTCTGCTGCCAGGAATGGTTGCCCCTCTGCCATGCCACCCTGCCTTGGAGCCAGCTGATTATGAACTAAAACCTCTACAAACTGTGAGCTAAATAAACCTTCCTTCCTTTCACTTTGGGTGTTGGATATTTTGCCTCAGCAATGAGAGAAAAATAACTAAGACAGTCTAGGCTAGTGTTGCCTTTTTCAGGAGCCTTCCCTGAATGGTTGTGCCACTGCTTCTATGCTCCCAAAGCACACCATTATTGTCCTAAAACAATGCTTATTACACCACTGAAACTCCACAAGTAATCATTTGTTTCTGCAGCTGGGCTATGAGCTCAAAGAGAAAGGGGTCTTGTTTAATCATATAACTCTAGAATTGATTAGAAAGAACCACAAATTGTAGATAGGAAAATGAGTTTATAGAATAAATGAATAGATAGACATATGGTTACTCATCCACTGATTAAACCTACTCTTTTACAGTGGTTGGTAGGAGTAAGTGACAATTAGAGATTCTTGCCAAGAGTAGTAGCAGTTTTACATAGATTTACATTTAGCATTGGACATTGATCATATTCGCTATTAGCTATTCTAGATAGTAGTTAATGTAATTTTAATAGTGTCCTTTTTCATCATGGAGTCTTCAATAGATTTTAAAACCAATACATATCCACTCATATGAACACAAAAAAGCTCTTTATAATTTACAGTATTTTGTTTTCTGATCACTTCACATTCTTTACTTTATATACAACTTTGCATCTTTCCAGCAGGATTCTTTCTCTGGAAGTCCTTTTTCCTAAATTTTATTGTATTTCCTTCTCTTAGCATCCAGCCTTAATGGAAATGGAACCTCTCCACTTTTGTATAGAGCTCCTTGAACTAGGAACACATTTTTTTTTTCATCTTACATCTTTCCATTTACCATACTATTAAGGACAAATGGAAATACCAGAAAAATGAATAAAATTTTTAAAAATGAAAGAATGGAATGATGGATATTTTGTGAAATAATGGATGAGTGGATTGATTGAATGGATCTATCTTTTGGAAACCTGAGTTGTGGGGGGCATAAGGGCACATATGTCTAAGCTCATCTCATTGCTCAGTAAACTAAGTCCCAAAGATGCTAGTAATACACAAGTAACCCAGTGACAGCGGTCACAATATGCTGAAAACTCATCTTCTCAGACCATATGAGGAGCCCGTGTTGCAGACTGAGATGTGTGTAGCTTCTACCATGAACAGAAGATACCTTCTCTCCCATAAGAGAGAAGTAAACACAATCTTCTGTCCCATAAGAATCCTATGGAGCCTCATAATTCCCCAACACGCAGTGCTTTATAAGCTTCCTGTAATGAGGATTGTCCATGAGTGGATATATAGCCGCTGAATGTAGATTATCACTTGTATCAGAATGTGGATTTGAAAATCTAATATTATTTCAAATTTGAAAGTTTCTTTGTTTATTACTCAATCTGAATAGGATAATAGGAGAAATGTGTCTGACAGAGCTATCAGTGAGGATCAAATCAGCAAAACAGAAATCACACGGGTTATTTTAACAAAGAAAATTTATGTTTAGGAATGAGTGAAATAAGTGCTAGAGAACCAAAAAAGGTAAACTGGTGGCACACAACTAACGCAGGTAGTAAATGTAATAAGCATCTGCTGTTCTTAAGGGTAGGTGGATGCTATTAAGGTCATGGGGGTGGAAATCCATTGCTGGGGCCACACGCAAAGGAAAGTCAAGGAAACAGAGTCAATCCTCTGTCCTCTTTTGCCTTCAAGTCTTTCTCTAGTGGATCCCAACAGCTAGCAAAGCAGAATTATATATTTGCTGGTTCCCAGCCAGAAATCTAAAAGAAAGAATACAGAGGATTGGTTTGATGCTGAGAGACTGAGAGTCATTTAGTAAAAATTAAATAAGGAAATGTTGCTTCCACAAAATTTAGACACTTGCAGTAGAACAACAAAATATTATTTAATAACACTGAGATCTGGCAGAAGAGCAGCTGATTAAGCAAAATGCAAATGAGAGACCTGGAGGGAAAATTAGTTTTGTATTATTGGAATCGCTTTGGAAGCCAGTAGGAAGAGACTCAAGTGGACAGTACCAGATTTTGGAAAATGAAAACTTTCCTGTGACATCGGCTAGATGCCTACATAAAAAAGAGTGGAGCAGAATTTGTTCATCTCCTAGTATATGACATATGGCTGATTTAAACCCTTCATGAGGATACAGACAGCACTGGTTGAAACTGGGTTTCTTAAGCTAGGAAGACCAGGTGCTGAATGCTGTTGTTTATGTTGTCAGTTTTCATGGTGTGCCTTATGTCCCTGGGCTGATTCCTAATCACAGCAATCAAGATAGAAAACTATTCTCCTCTTACTGCCAAATACAATAATTTGAAGAAGAAACAAAATATGCTGTTAAAATATTTACAAATCACGCTGGCACATAGTACCAGTAAGTTTCCAGTGCAGGGTAGCCATTAACATTACATCTGTCTTACCCCACCTACCTTCAGTAGGAACTGGCTGTGTTTTCTTCAAAAATTAAAAATTTTGCAAATAAATTTTCTCAAGTAAAAGAAGTAAAGCTCATCCTTGTCCTCTTCATATACATTCAAGAGCGCCAACTTTCCCCCAACCTCTCTCATAAGATGAGAATATCAAGATTCTTTGACCAAATTTGAATTGTCTTTTACACTTCAGACCTAAAGAATCCTCATGCTTGTTTGTTTCAAGATGGTCATGTCCAGCTCTACCTGAATGACTCCCTCCTGCCCCAAGTCAAGCTCACATAAACCACATTAATTAATCAAAAACATATAAGTTAAATACTGATTAGAACTACACAAAATCAATATTGTGCCTTCATTGACCCAAAATGATCTTCAGTTTAAAAACATGCAAGCATGGGAATTCTTATGTTTTCTGCACAGATGGGAATTTTCAGTCTTCATTTTTTTATACTCGAGTATGAATTATGCTCTGTTCTTTAAATGGGGCTAGAGAGTTGACAAAACAAAATATTTGACTAAAATGATTTCTTTGACATTTGTGAAAAAGATGGAAAAAAAGATTACATTCAAATCATAAAATGAGCAATTAAAATATGCCATGAAAAGTTCTGTGAAAACAAACCAAATAATGATCAGAAAAAAAATGAAGCAAAGCAAAACATGCATTTGGCCCATCTGTGACTGGCTTATAGAAACTAATGTAGAGTTTACCCAAATTCAATTTGTTGACAAAATGCCATTATGAGCAGCACTAATTTAATCTTATCTCCGAAATCAAGCAACAGTTTGCCACACTGGATTCTTCCCACAAATTGCATTACTAATTCCTCTTATTCTAGCTAATTAGCCACAAAAACCCTCCTTTTGAGGGTAGACTTTCTATCACAGGCTATTGCAATTGGTTAAATGGGAAACATTTAAAATGTTGTTCTGTTTTCTTGAAATCCAATAGCGCTCCTGCTGCACACTCAGATATGAAAAACCACAGCTGAAACTATAAATGAAAGATCTAAATTACGTCTCCAGATGTAGGCAGTGCTGCACATCACACAACACCATTCTCCTACCTTCTAATCTAAATAACAACAACAGCAATAACAAGAATTATAGATGTTTCATGGTTTCATAGTAAGTTTTCCCATTCTTGGCAATCTTATGTCCATGGTAAATCCATAATTTTTAAAGGGCTTGCATAAAGGAAAGGAAGGGAAGGGAAGGGAAAGGAAGAGAAGGGAAGGGAAGGGACAGGACAGGAAGGGAAGGGGAAAGGAGAACCGAGAGGTACATTCACAGTTTTTTTTTTTTTTTTTCAAGGTTAAGATTTTTTTCAATTGGGGCTGGTGAGATGGCTCAGCGGCTTAAGTGCTCAATTGTTTGTTTCTGCACTCGATCTCAGTCTATAATTCCTGTTTGCAGTGATTTTTCATTTCATGATGCAAATTTATTTTATTATTTCCTCATTTATGTATCACAACAATACTTGAGGAAGAAATTAGTATTGCACCTCTCTTACTGGTGAGGAAACTGAGGCTTAGAGAGAGAAAACAATTCATTGAACAAAATCACACAGCTAGCAATAGGCTGAGCTGGGATTAAATCTCAGGCTGCCCTGATGGTAGAATTGATGCCTTTTCTAGAAACCCATATTATCACTAGTTGCTGATTTTCCTTTGTGTTTTAGCTCCATGAAAATTTGTGATGCTTGGGAAAGAGTTGCTGATTGTATTTTCCCTAGAGTTCGAGGATGGAGGCTAGTCCTGATTATTTTCTACATATGGGAAGTTTAATGATAAAGTATCCATCTACCAGAACACCTTTGATTGAAGGACTGAGTTCTCTATCTAACCTATACCCACTAAGTTTTAGTAGAGGAGAATCAGGAAACAAAGATTAAAACCTATTGTCTAGTTCCCGTGCTCTAATGGGGAAAGCCAAAGAGAAAAAAGAAATAGTAAGTGAGGGGAGACTGCAGAAAGGCCCAAAAGCCCCAGAAGAGCAATGATGATCTACAATGGCTGGGAAACCCACCCAGGTTTGGGTTGACCTCCACAAGGACCTTACTGGAGTAAGTGAGAAGTACAGATCTGAAATAAGAAGCTATCAGGACCAGTAGGCAGGTATGAAATATTTCTCTATTATCTGTCAGAGGTAAAGGAAGCATAGCTTAAAAAACTTGTTCTAATCCCAAACTTGAATTTTAAATCTTTTTTTTTTTTTTGTGGGTACCGGGGGGTCGACCTCAGGACCTCGCGCACCAACAGGTGCCCGTGCCGCTGAGCGATATTACCAGCCCCTTTTTCGTATGTGGGATCCGGGAGTCGAACTTGGGCCCTCGCGCTTGCAAGGCAGGCGCTTACGCCGCTGAGCCATCTCAGCGGCCCTGAATTTTAAATCTTTAAAGGCAATGATTTAGGCAAAATTTGCTAGCCTTCAAATCAGTATTGATTAGCATTTATTGAGCTAATAATGTGGGCCAGACACTTTGCTAATGCATGTGATGAATCACCTCACCTGATCCTCACAACAATACAAGTTACCAGTATTCCCCTTTCTATACATGAGTAAGACAAGCTCAGGGAAGGTAATTTGTCCAAAGTTGCAAAGCAATAAGCATTCTGATGATAAATTTCTTTCCTATAAAATGGGATTATGATGGCTCACAAAACAGATTGGTTTTGAGATGAAAACAGAATATATGTGTATGGCAGCAGAATCCAACCTCCAGCAGATAACAGATCTCCACTCTGTTATTTAAAGCAGAATCACAGATGTGGTTTTAATGCAGCTGGTTCAGCACCCACATTTTATAGTTAAATATAGAGGTCCAAACCCTTGCCCTGACATGTTCATCTGGAAGGGTTACCTTAGCTTTCTAAGCTTCCCTGCTTCCCTGTCTTTGTACGTTAATAGTAAGAAGAAACTGCTCAGGAGGCTCTAGTGAGAATTAAATGGCCCTCATAATCTCTACCCTCTGGTCTCAATCCCTGTGCAACTCCTTCCTCCTGAGGGTAGCAGGGACCTGGGACTGCCTTCTAACTAATACAGCATGTCCAAAACAACAATCCGTGACTCCTGCAATTAAGTTCCATTAGAGAAGACTTTGTTCTAGCAGTGCAGAGACAGATTCGCCTGCTGACTTTGAAGAGGCAAGCATCCTTGCTGGGAACTTCCATAGAAAGACCCAATGGCAGGAATTTTAGGCAGCCATAGTCACTGAGGGTGGCACTCAGGTGGTGATGGTCAGCAGTGAGCCAGGGCCTTCAGTGACCCAGCAACACACAGTAATGTGAGACAGCCCAGAAGCACACACTCCCTTGGCCAATTATCAGATAAAAAGGACAACCAGCTGACATCTTGATTGCCGCCTCATGCATCCTTGACCAGAGTTCCCCACTCAGCCCTTTACCTACAGAAACTGACAGATGACAGATGTTTTCTGTGTCAAGCTGACAGTTTGTGGTGATCTCTTATGCAGGAATAGATGACTAGTACATGCATATAAAGCATTTGGCCCAGAGCTTTGCATGTATTAGTCTATACAGGATTCTTAACTGTGTCCTCCACATCAGTGAATCAATAAGCAAAGGCAGAGAGATCTTAGTTATATATAATGCATTTCTGTGAAATTCTAATGCAGTTATTGGCTGGATGTCTTCTACACAGCTAAGAATATCTTTTTAGAACATTAGTAGTTAATGTTTCCTGGCAATGTCTAGACTAAGGAACCCTATTAGACACCCATATGGCTCTATTTTAACAAGGTCACAGAGAGGCAGTGGGTGTAAAATATTCACCTATGCACCTCGATTATTCCATGCCTCCAAATAAGGAGGAATTCTGTGCAGTGAGTAGGTGGGAACAGACATTATATAATAAGCCATGCCATTTATTTTAGGCTGTCATCATATTACTAAATTAAATGAAAAATTTTAGCAGATTGAAAAATAGGAGCAAACACTCAGTTTAACAGCCATGAGATAATATGCGTATGCTTTTAAAATTCTCTCCAACAGCTGATTGGAATTTAGCCTGAGACGAATTCATAAACATGTGTTTTATAGCCTGCTTGTCGGGTTATTAGGGAAAGAGCCTGGCTTTATAGAGTGGGTAAAGAATGCCTTCGAAGTGGAGGCTGCTCCTTCTCTTAGGCTGCTCTTGTATGGAGGCCTTGCCTTGGTCTCCAGACAGCCTTAGATGTACAGGTGCCAGGACCACGAACACACTGGCAGAAGCATCAAATGAAAAAACGCACGAATGTCTTCCATCTCACCATGCAAAAGTATCCTCGGCTACAACAGAGAATAAGTACTGCACTCAATCTAAGAGTGCCTTTCAGACCTACCCTTGGTTTTTTTTTAAACCAACCCTGAAAAAAGAAAACTTTTTAAAAAATGTACCCATTTTTCCTTTGAGGAATTAAGTTGGTGAGGCCTTGGGATTTGCCATTAAAATTAAGTACAGACACATCTAAAGATGTTTATTGACTCTACCAAGGTCACACAGTTGGAAAGCAGAAAAGCCGGGGTTCAAACCCATAGCTGAGCTTTGTCGGTCTGATATGACAGTGTTTACCTTTTACTCTCATCATGATGTAAAGCGCAACTTCAAGAGGAGCAGGGTTCAGTACAAATTAGCTCTGAAAGACAAATGGCGCCTTGCTGTTTTGAAGGGCTTTGCCAAGGACTGTAATTGTGGGTTGTTTTAGGTAGGGTTCCCTAGAGAAACAGAATATATATAGATATATAGATATATAGATATATAGATATATAGGGGGTTTATTAACTAAGCTTACAGGATCAGAGGTGGGGTAGCCCACAAAGGCCATCTTGTGCTGGAAAGCTAGAGGATCCAGCTGCTCAGTCCAAGAAGCTAGAAGCAGCAGGACAAGAAATCAAGGATGCACCTCCAGGCTAAGGCTGGAAGCCTGGAAGATTGCTGGAGAGTCACTGGTCTGAAAAGCTCAAGAAGCTGGAGCTTGATGTCCACAGGGAGTGGCAATAGCAAAAATTTCACTTACTCAAGCAGAATGGAGCTTTTCAAACACAGGCTGGCTTCCTCCTTCTTCCTCTTTTTATTTCATCCAGGTTGCAAGTCTAATGTATGGTGCTACCCACAATCAGACTGAGCCTACACTGTCAGTTTGTTGATCTACTTGCCAATCATCTCTAGAAACACCCCACAGACACACCTAGAAGTGTGCTTTAATAATCCGCTAGGTGTTCATTAATCCGGTTGACAATAGTGATTAAAGGTCATATGGGGCATGTACAGAAATGTGCTCCAGTTCCAAATCCCAGCACTTGGGAATCCCACATTATGCAATGAAAAGGAATCTGACCAATTACCTGATTGCCATCCAACAATTTTCAGATTGACAATTCACTGGTGCTAATATTTTTATTTGTAGCTGCATCAGTGTTATAGGGACTGTCATGATACAGGATGCTTTCCAAATTCACCTTCTCAGAAAGCTACAGGATTGAACAACAACAAACTCAACACTTATTCCAAGATCTTTACCATATTCTACTCTTCATACTTGTAACTAGCTATATGTATTGGCTATTCATTCATTTATTCAGCAGATGTTGATATAACACTTCCTATTTGGGGGCATAATCTGGTGGAAACTATTTCCACTGGGGAAAAATAAATTTAAATCACTCCCCCTTGGTTTATATGAAACTCTCATTTCTTGCTTTCAGTTTCTGCCATAAGTTGCTTTTAATATTTGTTGCAGGTCCTAGCCCCTCCCCATCTCCTACTTCTAAATCTTGTATAGAGATTGTCATACATGATTACATTGACAAATGAACAGACATAGAAAAAAATAGCCACAGACTTAGGGACTCTTGACCCCGTGGCATGGACAATGGCAGTGTGGGTGAGTGTCTATGCCAACTGTGCATGATCCAGAACATTACTTTACATTATCTTCAAGAGGCAAATAATACTTGCAATTAAGTCATAAGGCTATTGGAAGAATGACAAGATATGACACAGGTAAAGAGCTTGAAACAGTAACTGACATTTGGTAAGCTCTCGATAAATGTTGGCTCTTGTTATTGTAAAGAACATTAAGAACTTTATAATAACAAAATTTTCAAATTGTAGATCTCTTTGTACAGCATGTGAATTGACTTTCCTAGCAGATTTTGAAAAGACTGTCTCGTAAAATCTTCCATACATGGTGATTTTGTGGGGGGCGAAGGGGGTATATTTTCAAAAAGCATTATTATTTTGTAATCAGGGTAAGAATAAACAAATGCTAATTTTAAAATTAAAATATATAGCACACACTGGTTTTCTTCTTTTGACTCTTCCTCATTGCCACCATAAGGAAAATGTTTGCTTCTGTTGCATATTTCAAAACTGTGATAAACCTCCTTTCTACTATGACTTCTCTTTCCTAGGTTTTAAAACAAACTGCCTGTATTGCTTGCACTCTGTTTCTTCTCAACTTAAAGCTGTATTTTACTAGCTGTGTCTCAGTATTCTCAAATCTCAAGTGGGGGACATCTTTGCACCCAATCCTTAGTGCTGTTGGGCCAGCATATCACTTGGAACATATAAGCTCATAAATTCTAGCTACTATTATTATCCTGCAATCTCAGGATAATTTCTGAGCTCATAACTGTTTAGTTAAGACTTGTTGAATTTATATTCTAGGAGTAACAGGAGCAAGGACTCCAAACCAGGAAGCTGTAGCGTGGATTGTGAAAAATGTAAAGTGTCCCATGAAGCCGGAGCACGTGTCTTCTAGTCATAAAAGCTAAACCCTCTTCCAGATGTCAAAGTACTCCTGCCCCAGGCATTACCCAATAGCCAGGCCTCCCCAGTTTGCTCAGCAACTAAAGTCAATAAGCCTCCTTAATTTGGAAAATTCTACTCACGTTCCTGGTCTCTGGCTCTGCACATGTCCCCAGGGGCATTTATGCCAGCCGTGAGTCCCAAATGTCAAGGAGGAAGAATGAAGGGAATAAAAAAAAAGGTAGAGAAAAGGTCGGTTAAACTGAATTGTTTGGTAATGGAAAGTTCCTTTCAAGTCTCTTTAATTCTTTATTTGGATTCCATTGAGTGTGTGCCAAGAGGGAAAAAGGAAAGGTTAAATCCTCCTATCAGATCTGGCAAAGGAGCTCAACCAAGCGGCTTATGAGAGGGTTTAGCTCAGCCGTAGTGCAGAAGTGTTAATACACAGGATGCCAGTGGGCTGCAGGGATGGCTCCTCAGAGGCCTGTGCACCCACTGCCCCTCACCCAGGGTGTGAGGAGGCCTTAGGTACTACCACCGTTACATGTGGACACCTGATTCCATATAAAAATATAATAAAGCTTCACATCCTGCTCCCAAAGAAATACCCAGAAACACTTAAGTTTTTGCCACAAATTCTAGAGGATTCCTGGATCTCATCTATCCCATCCACAGACCCATCCCTTATAATATGCAATAGACCCTCTTTGAGAACTTTCTGCTAAAGGTCTTCCTACTTTTTATATGCTTCTTACACTCATCTTTCACTGGAGTCCAACCACTTATTTAAAGCTGACATCAGATGCAAAATTCTAAACTTGTCTGTCTGTGGCCTGAAGCATCTGTGTTTATTTAATTCAACAGGCACATTTGAAAAAAAAAATCTGCAGTTTGGATTAAAAACTGCTCTTTTTACTCACAGCTCCTGCAGTCGAGAACCCAGGGATGCTGGGAAAGTGGCTCAGGGTCAAAGTCTTTCTGAATAAAATCAGGGTATCCTAGTCACCTGGCAGCTGCTGCAGGTTTTGTCACATTGCATTGTTTGTATGTCACAGTGAATTTCCCAGTGATGGAAAGGACTAATATGAAAGGTCAGTGAGCATCTATGACATGGCAGGGACTAGAGATGCTTTGTTGAAGGGGACACACATCCTTCCCTCCCTGGAGGAGCTTGAAGTGACAGAGGCAACCATTGAGCACAGTTCATGGTGATATGGAGCTTTGATAAAGGCTTAGGGACCTCCCAGAAGAATCCATCCCTGCTGAGATCATCAGGAAAAGCTTCCCAAGAGGAACAGGAATCTGAGCAGAGTCCCACAGGCAGCAAGAGCCACGAGGGATGGGAGGCACAGGGGGATCAGCACATTCAAAATCAAAGCAAGAGGTGTAGTAACAGTGACTGAGTGTTTCGCTCAGCACTCATGTGGGCCCCAGCTCTTCCTGAGCTGCTGTGGGAGTCTCAGATTAAAACACAGTACTTTAGACCTTTTCAGGCCAGGGAAGTAGGGCTGAGAGAGGGAGATTTTTGAGCAAGTCCTTTCTCAAGATTCCTCATCATGCCAAAGAAGGACCAGCTGGCTATGGGCACATTCATGTTTTTCACCCTGTGTCTCCCTTGACCAACATTCCAGCTTCTGTCCCCAGGAGGAGGAAAGATGCTAAAGTAACGCTTCCTTTGCCCTCATGCTTCAGGCTCTTTCAATTTCCTTTCAACTCTCTGAATTTCAGATTAAAGGATGTTTTTACTTCAAGGTCTGTGAGCATCTTCCCCTAACTGGGAGACCTAAGTGGACATCAAGAAAAATGGCCCAGCTCTACAGGCACAGGAAGGCTGGCTGGTTTTCCATGGGATAGCATCCTCTAAATATGTGTGTGCATGCATGAAAACACTTGGGATTTAGAAAACCAAAGCCAGCCCTCTGCCAAGTACTTGTCCCATTAAGTTGTAAGCATGTTATGTGTTTTAAAGGAAAATACAATCCATATGTTTCTGATGTACTTAGGTTTAACATATTCAAATGCTTCATAATGATTTATGCCACTCCAGCAATTCTTCGGAACCTGGAGTTTCATATTAAATCTTTCTCTTGGAAATAGCAAGCTGTCAGTTTGATCCAAAAGTAGAGAAAGCATGAAGCAGATGGGGGAAAAGACTGCATTTTTAAAATTTAACACAAGAAAAGATCCTCCTAAAACAAATTCCTTTGTGGTCCTCACACGGCCTTTCTCTGTGGCATCAACGCTCACCTTATTCATTGGAAGGGGTACCTTAAGTCTTCATTTGCTGAAGACAGCCCCAGTTCACACCCTGGTCCCAGTATTATTGCCTACTGGTATCCATGGTCAGTCACTATATCCACTGGTTTAGTGACTGCTGAAGGAAAATTGAAGTGGTCACCCTACATACAACAGAGCTCAGAGGTGCCCGCTCTTTCTCCTTCCAGACAAAATATAATGCAAACCACAAATCCAAACTACATGTGTCATTAAAATTTTTCTAGTAGCCACAACAAAAAAGGTTAAAAGAAACAGGTAACTAAGTTTAAATAAAAATATTTTATTGAACCTAATATATGCAAAGACTGTAGTTTTCAATGGTAATTAACATAAAATATTAATAATTTATGTGTTTGTTCACACTGAGTTTTTGAAATGTATGGCTCTTCTCAAATAGGAATCATAGTTTAACCATATTTTAAGCTCTCAAAAGTAGCTAAAAGGATTGTCTACTGAACTGGATTGTTCCAGACCTGGAGCAGATGGCTGGGTCACAAGGAAGTTGCTATGTGACTGCTATGGTTTGGGCATGGTTTAAATGTCCACCAAGAGTCCACCAAGAGTTCATGTATTTGAAGCTAGGTCCTCAGCTTGTTGGTATTGCAAAGTGATGAAACTTAAGAAGTGGAGCCAGGGAAAGGTGAATAGGTATTAGGAGCTCTGCCCTAGGAAGGAGTTACGCAGTTCTCATGGGACACAAGTGAGTTCTCACAAGAGGGCCATAACAAAGGGCAAAGCCTGGCTCTTCCTCATTCTGTAGTTTCCTGTCTCATCATGTGACCTATTCCTCTGGCAAGTGCTCTTCCCCCAAAGCCGTGATGTGATGTCATCAGAAGGCTTTCATGAGAGCCAGCAGATAACAGTGTTATGCCCTTGGATCTCAAAATTGTGAGTTAAATAAATTTCTTTAATTACTCAGCTTTTGCAGTGCTGGGACAAAATAACCAACACCCACAGCTTAAAGGTGGGGAGGTTTCATTTGGCTCATGGTTTTGGGGCTCAGTCCATGGTCGGCTGGCTCTAAGACAGAAATGACATGGTAAAAGGGTGTAGAGGAGAAAAGCTGCTCAAACCAGCAGCAGCCAGAAAGCAGGAGGAAAAGGGACTATCTGGGAACAAAAATATATCCTTCCAGGTCCCACTGCCAGTAACCTACTTCCCCCACCCACACCCCACTTATGAACATAAGGCTTTGGGGGAATTTTGGGGTTATAGATCTAAACCATAAGACCTCTCTTCTTTACAAATTACCCAGCATCAAATATTTTATTATGCCAGCAGAAAGTGGAATACACAGTGACTTACCTGCCTGGATTTGGCAAGTTACTAACCTCTCCTGGAGGTTGAGCATCCAAGAATATGAGCAAAGGGATTCTCTCTGGAACAGGCCACCACTACACATCTCCTCCATGTCTGTACAGCCTGAAGTTGTTTGTGAAACACCCTCTGCACAGGACTAGTGTTTTTGCCTGTAGCTCAAATGTGTTTAGACATGCAACTGCTTTTATTTTCTATAAGCAATCCCTCTGGGTCCATTCTATGTGTGCTTTCAGGTAAAGACTCATTCATTCTTCAGGAGAGCATCATTTCATGGAACTACATGGCTGAATCTCTGAGGGACCTTGTCCAAAAGACACACAGCTCATCCTTCCAGGCCTCTGGCATCACCTTCCCACCTCACCCCATCCTCTCCTGGCATCACAGCACCTGCTACAAATCCATAGCACATTATTCCTATCAGGGCAAAGCTCAGGGGTGGCATAGACAGCTTGGCCTCTCCCTGCTAACTAGAATCTTCATATCAGCTCCTTCTGATAACTATGGAGCTTTTGTGAAACCATGACATCCTCCAGCCACCAGAGAAAGTTCTGGAACACCTCCATCTCACCTTGCTTTGAGCATCACCACCTAGGGTCATCTATGAAACTCAAATCTTTGAAGCCATGCCCACCCTTTGACTACCAGGGGTACTCTTCACAGTACCCGCCACCCTACTGTAAAGTGAGAATGTTGGGACTAGCTTCAGGATATCAGGCTCTGTCTCAGCCCCCTCTCTACTCACCATATCTACCCACTGCAATTTCTACCCTCTTGTAGTCCCACCACTGTTGGCTTGAGGCTATTCCACAAAAGCGAAAAGAAATATGGCGCTTTAATCAGAGATTTCCCCAAACTCTCTGCAGTTCCTGGAGATTCAACATGGTGCTTTCCTTTCCTCTTTTCCCTCTTCTTGGGAAGAAATGGAATTTTCTACTCTTTTTCTGTGAAAGTCTTCTATGACCTGCCTTTCTTTACCCAATGTATGTCTAGTAGTTAAATTCATTTACTTTGACTTCCTGCTCTTATATTTTAACATACAAAAATGGCTTTAAAACCATTATCTTTCTGTGGCCTCAATCATAGCAATAAAGTTTGATACTCAAATTTCAGGAAAAATTTTGTTCACTAGTGGTATCTTGCCTTCCATTAAAATATTGAAATCCATTGTTTTCATGCATACCTCAGGGATATGGCAATGACATTTTTAAGGAATGGCAAATATATGGGTTTACTCTCAAACATGTATCCCCAGTGCAGTCAGTAAATGTTAGCTACTGTAAATTTGTGTTGTTCTTATCATCTATCTTGTTTTCAAATGTTCAAGTCAATAAAGCTCCTCCCCCTCCCCCCTCCTTCTCTTCCTCTTCTTTTTTTTTTTTTTTTTGTTTTTTTTTTTGGGGGGGGTACCAGGGGTCGAATTCAGGACCTCACGCTTGCCAGGCAGGTGTTTATGCTGCTGAGCTATCTCACTGGCCATCTTCTTCTTACCCTTCTCCTTCTCTTTTCCTCCTTCTCCTCCCCCCCTCCTCCTCCCTCTTCTGCTCCTTCTTCTTCTTATTATTATTCTCCTTCTCCTTTTCTTCTCCTCCTCCTCCTCCTCCCCCTGCTTCTTCTCCTTTTTCTTCCCAGCCCAGAACCTTCTGCTCTACCTGCACACATTAGACTCCCTGCTGCTGTCCAGGGACGTGCATGCTTGTAACTGCAACTCTCTCCTCTTCTGGACTTCCTGGGACTGGGTCTAACCTCCACTGTGTTGTCTCCAGATTTCTAGCTAGTGTCCACCAGGGATTAGTTGAATCCTACCCGAAACTGATGTGTGGATCACTGGGCTACTCAAGTCCTGCACATTCCCAAGTAAACTGTCCTTAAGCAAGACTTACCGTATACACATACAGAGTGGGGAAATATAAAGAAGGAGGAGAAGTCAACACCTGGATGCACGATTGAAGTGGCCAGCAGTCAGGGAAGCTGCCACTCAAGCTATAGTTTGAAGAGACTTATAAATGTGTCTCAGAATCCTTTTGTGTGACAAAAAGGAGCAATATTTATGTATTAGCTATTGTTTCTCATTGTTCAAGGAGTCACCCAGTATGTGAGAATTTCCACACAATTCCAAGTGGCAAATCTGTGACGGCTGAGAGATTTGCTATAAGCCTGCCAACATAACTAAGCCTGGGGCAAGACTCTGCTCAGTCACCCTTCATGAGAGAAGGCTCCACTGCAGTGGTTGGAGAAAAATGACAGACAAAAACAACATAAAGTTCTTACAAGGAAGTTCTGGTATGGCCTGCCCTTGAATCCTTGCACTATTCAGAAATGTTCGTGTTCTCCATTAAGTACAATCTGTTGAAAGTCTTTTCCATGTGGTGGCTGGCAGTTTTGGGCACAAAACCTTAACACAAGAGGAACTTACTTCAGTCCCCATTGTTGAAGTGCCAAAGCGACAAATGATATTTATCCACAACCCATTCTAATATCCCCAGGAAACTGAAATTTGGTTCAACTAATGGACTCTTAGTCTAATCATTAACTCAGACCTCAAATCTGAATGAGAACCCACAATTTTCTGTTGTGTGAGTTAATGTCCTAGTTCTGTTCACCAGAAAAAAGAGAAAGAAGTAAAAACCAAAAGAAGGGAGTGAAGGATGAAGGGAAAGAGGGAAGGAGAAGAAAGGGAAAGAGGGAGGTTGGGAGGGGAGAAAAAAAGAGAGGAAGGAAGGAAAGAAGAAAGAAGTCCAATTATCCATCCATCTGACCCCTTGCAACAGGAAATCTGTGGCCACCACCACACTGGGCTGTTGGTCAAAGCATTTGGCTTGTGACTGATTAACTGCACATATGGTGATTGTATCTACCTTGCTTCGATATTTGATTGCTTCTGGCTTTTGTTATTCTAGACACCCATCATTTCATTTGACACTAGAAAGCCCAGATCCATAGGAACATCTTCTATGACCATTAATGGGTCACAAATATGGATTAAGCTTCTCACATATTCCTCCTTTCCCCAAATGCTTTTATTCCTGTTTTCTTTTTTCTTACCTTATTTTTTTTGTTTGTCTGCATGTTGCTAGTACTAAGGATTAAACCCAGGGCCCTCACACTGAGCTACATTGCTTTTTAATTTTTTTTGTTGTTGTTTGGTTTAGGATAAACCCAGATGCCCAGGCTGGGCTCAAACTTGTGATTCTGCTGCCTCAGCCTGTCAGAATACTGGGATTACAGGCATATGCCACAGAGCCTGGCTCTCTGAATTTTTCTTAATGCCTTATCAGCACATCTTTAATTAAACATGTGAAATTGTAGGCACAAATCCAAATACTATTAAACATTATATGTACATAAAATACCTAATACATAGGCCTACACAAAAAAAACTTAGTTAATTTACAAATTTGATTCTTCTAAACTACTATTTTCTTTACCAATCAGATTTTATTAGTACATTTTAGATATACACAATGATCACATTCATCATAGAGAATTTGTACCTGTATATGATATATTTTGTTTCTTTTTTTCCCATCCCCCTACCCACCCTTCAACCCCTCCTCCTCTCTCCATTTACAAAAGTTTGTTTCCATTTTTTCCTTTTCTCGTTGTTTTAACTTTTCCCTTCTTTTCTTTTCCCCTCCTCCCTTGTTCCCCTCCCCATTTGAACATTTTCTTCCTATTTCACAGCACCTATTATACATTTTGGTCTTTATTTACACTTCCGGTTTCTCACACCGGTGAAGCAATGCAGTATTTACACATGCGTGTTTGATTTATTTCACTGCAGAGTACGGTCTCAAGGGGCACGCATTTACTTAGAAACGTCTCGAGCTCATCCTCCTCTGTGGCAGAGTAGTACCTAAGCTACTGTTTTCAACTGAGAAATTCTCAGTCTGGTGCGTAACACACAGCAGGAGCTTCACAACTTAAGAGAACTCTGCTCATAGTGTTTGTACTAAGTGCAGTGCCACACCCTGAACTACTCACCCATATGATCTGGATAATCTTGTGGTTATTATTCTTTTTAAATTTTTATTTCTTATTACTACATGTTTGTAGCATATAATGTTTATATTCCTTGTGGGGGAGTTGGTCCATGTACATAGCACATCTTAATTCTCTTTTCATCCCTTTCTCCCTTCTCTTCCACTCATCTTTTGGTCCCCTTCCCCTTTGCAAAAGATCTATCACCCTACTTCCTACTGTCTGTCTTTTAATTGTCTCTTTATTGATATTTTAGGTTTCTCATATAAGGGAAACCATGTGATATTTAAGTTTCTGGGTCTCTTTTATTTTACTTAAAATTATGGTCTCAATCTGCATCCATTTTCCTACAAATGACTCACATTTATCCACTTTATGCCAGAATAGCACCCCATTGTGAATAAATACTACATTTTCTTTATTCATTCATTTGTTGATGGACATATAGGCCCCTTCCAAGGTTTAGCTGTTATAAATGTGCAGCTATAAACATGGGTACGCCTGTATCACTGTAATACGATGACTTTAACTCTTTCAGGAAGATACCTACCAAAGGAATAACTGGATCAAATGGAATACCTGTTAGTTTTTTTTGCGAAGTCTCCATACTGATTTCCATAGTGGTTGTACTAGTTTACATTCCACCAATAGTGTAAGAAGGGTTCCTTTTTCCTGCAGTCTTATCAGCAATTGTTATCATTTGATTTCTTGGTGATAGCCATTTTTCTAGCTTAAGATGGAATGTCAGTCTTGTTTTAATTTGAATTTCTCTAATGACCGATGATGTTGAACATTTCTTTATGCATTTATTGACTACTTGTATTTCTTTTACTGAGAAATGTCTATTCATTTCACTTGCTCATTTTTTATTGGGTCTTTTATGGGGGGGTTCTTTTTTTTTTTAGTTCTTTATGTATTCTAGATATTGGTCCTCTGTCTGAGGAATAGCTGGCAAAAAATTCCCATTCTATAGGTTGTCTCTTCACTCTGTTAGTTGTTTTGTTTTTGTTGTTATGGTTGTTGCTGTGCAGAAGCTTTTTAATTTGATATGATACCATTTATTGATACTTGGAATTATATTTCACACTTGGTGACTCTTAAGTAAATGTATTTTCTTACTAATTCTGTAGATCTTTGAACTTGATGGGGTCCTACACTGTTTTGAAGTTTAGTCTCTGTCTTGCTGAAGTGGTAGTCAACTGAGCTTTCTATCTGCCTCATGGCTTTTTCTGAGAATATACTTAGAATATCCAAGGCCAGTCACTGACATACGCTACTAGAAATGATAGGCTCTGTCCACAGGAGGATTTGAAATCCTCATGTGTTACCATTTCCTCATCACAGCAGTCTCCTAAGAGGACACACACATGCACACACACACAAATGCACACACACACACACTGTATTACTAACATTAATTCTTATATTCATTGGTCTTTCCTTTCCTCCCTTCTTCTCTTTTCTCTTTGTTTGTTCTTAGCACTTACCATGGAGGCTGATGCATAATTAGCACCCCCATAAATACGTCTTGGCTGACCAATATGCTGGACAAATTCCAATAAGAAATACAATCTTTAAAAAATTTTTTCCCTTTAAAAAATCTCATAACTGAATATTTAAACACCCAAAGGCATCTTTGTAACTCCAGTTGTCACTACAACCTCATGTCATTTCTAACTTGGGATAGTCTCTAATGTAAAGCTGATTCTGTTACATGGTTAATGGGACAAAAATTACAGTCACTGTGAAAACTTTAACTTAGAATCCTCAGATCTGAGGATAATTAAAATCACAGCTTGAATGCTGCAGGAATAACTATTTGAATTTAATTTACTATTGTATGCAATATAAGGGCTGATTACTTTCCCCCTCAAGCATGTTGGACTTGGGTATAATTTCCTCTTTGCGAGTTAAATTTACTTAAGTGTCAATATTTTGCAACTCAAAGTACCAATTAACTTTATGTGATTTTTTTTCCCTTAATAAAAACAGTATTCAACAAAACTGTAAATGTTCTCTTGTTTTGCTCCTACCGAACACTTGGAGCTTGTGTTACATTTTTAATGTGTGTATGTGCTGTGGGAATCAGGAAACCTGGGTGTTCCTAGACTAAAACCCTTCATTATCAAGGGGATTCATCACAACACTGTTTTTTTTGGGGGGACACCTTCTTCCTTTTTACTCAAGAAAGCCATTTGTCACATCCAAAAGCAATAAGGGGCGGGGGAACAATGGAGATGGAACACAGCTCTCTACAGACCATTGGTAAGATATTTTAACCTCTTTGTGTCTCCAAATATTAGAAATAAACACAATAATAATTGAATGCTTACCATATGCTAGGCACTGCTGTAAGTATGTTTCAGACTTAACCTCATTTAATTACAAATATAATAAATATAATATATAATAAAATAAATACAACGTGTAATATAATAAATGTAATATATAATAATATAAAGTTCCTCCTATTTATTTTGAGGACAAAGAAAATGAGACTTAAAGTGGTCAAACAATGTGCTCTGGTAAAATCTGGATTCCAGCTCATTTGATAGAATCTTAGTCCCCTGCTTTTAACCTGTGCTCTGAGAAGCTGTAAAATGGAGCCAACACCCTTGTCAGGACACGGACTGAGGTAGTCAGTTTAGGAACCACTCACCAGCTCATATTCAGTGTCATCATTGGACCCAGAGCCCTACACTCATCTTCCGTCTAATCAGAGAGTCACCCAAAACCAACAATTCAGCACCTTTCAAGCGGCCCAAACTCACACAATCCTGCAAAAATAAGTACAAAACTCCTGCTTACCAGGTTGTCTCCAGGAAACTCATAAGGCTATAGGTTCCAGGTCGGCCCTTTGGGCACAAATCCTGGAGCTCCTCAGATCATCTGGTCAACCCCACAGTAGGTTCAGGAATCAGTCTCCCCAGTGAGTGTTCCAAGGAGATGCAGAAGCAAGGCTTCATAGCTCAACAACGTCTGATGCTTGGAGAAAATGAGGAGTCCCCCGTTGTTCAAATCTGAGGGCAGCACTGTTGACAGTCAAATCCCAAGCAGGTGTTGAGGCTGATATGAAAGAAGTGGAGAAGAAACACGGAAACATGACTTCAGTCACATTTACACAGCAGAGGCCGGATTCTCCCCTGCCCTTCTAGGTTACACAAGATATTTTAGTGTCCTTCCACATGAAGCTTGCCTATTTTTGCTTAAGAAAGTAAAAGACAGATATCTGTCTCTTGAGACTAAAAGAATCCTGCAGAGTATGCCCCAAAACAGTTTCATTCTGGTAATCTGTCCTGGGATTGACTTCTGTGAAAGATTCAGAGGGCTGAAGCCAGTCAACTTGAAAGAAAGCTCAGGACAGGTTTCCATCCGCCACTTATTAATGCATGTCAGTTAGAAAGTTTCTCCACCTTTCCTTCTTGGTTTATTCACCCTGTTTAAAATTCCAAACACAAAAATATTCACACAAATACATACACACACACACACACACACACACTCCAGAACTCATCTTCCATCCCAACTTTATTTTCCTCTTAGTAGTTTCATTTCTAGTATACTAAATAATTCATTTATTAATTTTGTCAATTTTCCTACCCAGCAGAATGAGCTTCTTGGATCTCCCTCATCCAGAACGGAATTCAATGCATAATCATATAAAAGATATTTGTGGGCGTTGCTGTTGAATGTGTTATGTGATTTGATTAGACCTTATCAGTAGTTACTCTCTTGAGAAAAGGCTGTTGGGTTCATGAAGATAGTGTTAGAAAAGCCTTGGGCTAATTTGAATATTACTGAAAGCACACTGGGGATAACACATTTTTGTCTTCATGGTGTTCCTTCAGCTAACACATCTACCATCTCATTAAATGAGAGAACTTAAGGTTGTTTAAAATTGCTGTTTACAACTGCTTTTCACTATTTTCATGAATCATCTGTGTCTTTTGTTAGGAAAAAGGATAATGTTATTAGCATGACCAAAAGTGCAGCCTGTTGAATAAGGAAAACAAAAGAGACATTGGAATAAAAAAACAATAAATTAAGTCTTTGGTGTGCATCATTTCTCAAATTAGTTAACCTTATCAAAACATTTTTCATGACCTTCTAAAGGAGCAGGGCCAGAGATAGTGCACAAAAATAGCTTAATGCATGCCTAACAAACATTAGCTCCTCTTTTCATTTATCCAGTAGAAAACAAGTTCTTTTCCAGCTGTAGAATTAAGGGTTCTAAGTTGCTGGCTCTGCATATGTGAAAGGGTTTATGTAAGTCCAGGATTTCCAAAACATTTTATTGTTAGCTCAAAAGTTATTTTTTTTTAATTTTAATAGATGTGTAAGATTTAGGAAAAACCCATCAAACTATCATGTGTTCCACTCTTATAACAATATTGCAAAAACTAGGCTGGATAGGTGGGAGCTTAGAATCAAATGAAGTTCAATATGAAGCAGCACTGGTGAGGACAGAGCTCAGTCTCTAATTCTCAGGCAAAACAATTGCTATAGGGAACTTCCCTACATAGTTATTTGCAGTTGCAAAAGGAGAGAGTAGACAGAAGTGGAGGAATGGGATATGGTTTTAGAAAAAACAGGAATAGGACATTGAAGGACAAAGTGACAGGACAAATAGGTGACAAAAGCTAGTTTCTGCCTTGTGCTAAGGCCCTAGCTTCTCTGCTGTAGTGTGTTGGAAACAGAATAAAGGAACAAGCATATTGCTTTTTCTCCCCTGGTTGCTGAGTGGTGCCAGGGAGGAAGGCAGGATAGCAGAATTAAAAGATGAAAGTCTTTTTTCTTACTTTTTAATTACTGCATATTAATTATACAGAATAATAGATTTAGTCGTGGCATTTTCATACATGCATATAACATAGTGTGACAGTTAATTGTGATTTGTCAACTTGAATGAATTAAGAAATGTATTATCAGTGGACCACAGCTCTGGGTGTGTTTATGGATGATTGACACGTAGGCCACACACTGAGGAGAGAAGATCCACCTAGATGTGAGTGGTCCCAACCAATAGGCTTGTAGCTTGATAGAATAAAAAGGGAAAGATGGAAATCTTCCCCTTTGCTTCATCTAAGGTAATCTGGTCTTCTCATTGCCTTTGGGTGTTTGTCTCAATTCCTTCACATTTCCAGTGCAGATTCTTCAGCCTTCCAATGCAAATCCTTCAGCTTTCTAATATGGACTTGCACTGGACTCTGCAGTGACCTTCAACCTGTGACTGGATCCTTTGACTCTCCAGAGAGCAGATGGTCATTTGTATTCTTCCACCCCTGATTCTGCAGGCAGCCACTATAAGCCTTCTTAGTAAATTCTTTACTATATGTATATGATATAGTATATATTTATATTAAATCTATTCTTCTAGTGAACCCTTACTTGATACATATACTTTGATCATATCTTCCTCCCCTATTACCTATACTATATCATATATATATATATATATATATATATATATATATATATATATATATATATAATTTACTAAGAAGGCTTATAGTGGCTGCCTGCAGAATCAGGGGTGGAAGAATACATGATTCCATTACTTTCCAAACATGTGAGGGTTTGGGGGACATTTTTTATCTAAACCATAACAAATGGAAAATTCAATATATTGAAGATTCTCAAATATTGATCAAAAATTTACAAAATCTAAATGCTTTGAAGAGAAGCAAGGCAAGTGACAAGCTTCTTTCCATATTAAATTATACTCTAATGTCAACCAAATATGTGGGTAACTTCAGGTGCTCCTGGAAGAGCTAAAAGGCAAGTGTGTAGCCCTCTTCCCCAGCAATGTCACCATCATCGATCTGTACAACTCCAGGTAAGGAATCTGACAGTTAACATTACAGATACTGTTATCGTAATCTGGATGTGTTGAGCACTTGCTTCATAATGAGTGCTTCTGAAAGTTTTTTTGCACTCATTGATTCATTTCATCTTCACAAGAGTACTATGAAATACTGCTGTAGCCTTATTTTCATGTGAGAAAAGTGATGCAGGGGCCAAGTAATGTAGGTTCATGCTGAGAACTGACTGCAAATACTATTGAAGAGGCATTTCCTAACTTTGCTTTCTTACCAAATCACTCTTCCTTGGCTCCTTGTGTATGTAAATTCTAGAGTTACCTTATCACATGGTCATTTTTAGGCAGCAATTAAGAATGGACAAGTCAACACACCAAATCTCAATAAATCACAGAAAGCAACTGGCCTCATCCAGAGACACTGAAGTTTAAAGTTTTGGTGAAATTCCAAATACCAAGGTTAGACAACACAATTCCAACTCAGAAGAAGAAAGAACAAAAAAGTAAATATTGGAACGTTGTCAGTGAAGTAGGAAAGCTCAGCGCTCCACAGTGCGGGAATTCCGTGATGGAACCCCAGAGGCTTCTTCCTTCTTGCTTGCTATTTAGCAACCCTTGTTGAGGATCACTCTCAGCTATAATAGGGCTTGTCTGTCCAGAGTATCTCTGTCTCTGATCATTTTTCTTACTAGAGGAAAATAAGAAAGTAAAATTATTTGGAGAATGAACAAGTAAATTCTGCCCAATAAAACAGCTTTGGGATGAAGAATAACTACCAATCATGTACTTTCTATTCACAAAGTACTGGATTGGGAGCTCTACAAATACATCAGCACAAACTCAGTATGCTGTCTTTCAAGTTCTGACAGATTGGAAGTTGAAAAAGCACTGAACTTACAGTCAACAAACCAGATTCTCAGTTTACTACTCATGACACCATGAACTAATCAGTTAATGTTGGTGAGGATCATGACTTATGTTTTAAAGTGAACTCTGAACTAGAATGGACATGAAAATCAGTCAGTACTGTCTCTAGGAAACACAGAGAACCCCTAATGCCTAGACTTTTTCTCTAACTTCAGGGATTCTCCAAGTATATCTCATTCTTTCCTGAATGTCTCACCCTATCCAGCACCTTCATGTGGATCCTGCATTGTAAAGCCCTTTCATAAGCTCAGCTCCTGACGCATGGTAAACACCATAAAGACAAGGATGTTGGGCTGGTGAGATAGCTCAGTGGCATAAGCACCTGCCTGGCAAGCTCAGGGTCCTGAGTTCGACTCCTGGTACCCACATAAAGGAAGAAAAAGGTCCAGTGATATCGCTCAGCGGCACAAGCACCTGCTCGCAAGTGCGAGGTCCTGAGTTCAACGCCCGGTACCCACAAAAAAAAATAAAAATAAAAAGACAAGGATGTTGTGTCCTCATGAACCACTGTGTGCCCAACACCATAGGAGTTTTGCTGTAAAAATACTTCAGGTCTTATGATTCCAGAAATATGATAATTAAGATACTCTAATACCTCTAATACTGAGAAACACTGAAAATATTGAATGCAAAATAGAAAAATATTTCTTAAATCCATCAGTGGGCTGACAAAAAAGTAAGAATGTGTAAAGATCAAAACCTAAATGCAAAAAGACATTCCAGAGAGTCAAACCTGAAGTTAAACCTCCCCACCTGGTCTCCACTGAGCCCCAGTTAACAAGGAGATGAGCTCCAAACCCCTCTCTAAGTGAGGACTCTGAGAAGAGATTCCTAGATGTTTAAAGGTGGGACCCCAAAGACCTGTGACCTTGGCTCAAAGGCAAACATACACCCACCCCAAAGCAATCACAGGGTATGATCTTGTCTCAAACCTCTACCCAGCACAGAAGAAGGAAAATTACCTTAGAAAGCTTAACCACAAGTTAGCTCCCAATTAGGCTTGTTGTTCCAAATCTCAGTAACTGGGTGGGCTAAAAACCCCTACTGAAAATTTGGAATAAAGTGTTCCCATACTGCCATAACAACTCTTCTCTGAAGGAATCCAGCTTCAAATCAGGCCTCTGGGGTCAGGAATAAGAAAATAGAGCTTGTCATCATTTGTCTCATTCGGTCTTGGTGGAAGTCCTGGTAGAATAGTAAGTCATGAAAAGGAACAGAAGTTATAATTTTCCAAAAAATATAAGAACAAAATTCTCATTATCGACAGGTGATATAATTGTCTACACAGAAAAAAATCAAACCTACAGATTAATCATTAGACTTGATATATTATCAGAGATTTCTTATTCAAATTAAAAAAATGGATAAAGAATAGATTCAAGAAGAAAAAAATTTATAATGGCATTATATATTAAATATCTTGACATAAATGTAACACAGCTGGGAAGGAGTTTTTTGGAAAATATTATAAAATTTCACTGAAAACACATTAAAGAACAAAATTTAAGCAGTGACATATGTGATTTTCATGGATAGGAAAACTCGGTAGTTAAGTCATTTCTGTACAAATTATTTTATAATTCCATAAGGTCATGGTAATTCTAAGACATTTTAGCAGGTTATATTTTAAGAAACTTGACAAGCTTACCCAAGTACATTGAATGAAATTGCAAAGCTCAAAAAGTTGCAAAAACACTTTGGAGAATTAAGAATGTGGGGACTTGTCTTTCAAAATATTATGCATTATTACTAACTGCTTGTAATTAAAGCAGCCGGGTGTTGGGGTACACAGAGACAAATAAATACATGAGATGGAAAAGGAAGTGAAAAACATAACTTACATATACATAGATAATTGATTTCTGACAGCCAACCTTGCAGTCAATGGCGAAAGATAAACTACTCAATAAATGATCATAGAGCAATTAGTTATTCACATAGACAAAAATGAAATTTGACTTCTTTCTCACATAGTATACAAAATCAGTTCCACGTGGATTAAGTATTCCAATGTGAAAGGCAAAACTCTAAAGTTTTCAGAATATAAGATAATACCAGAATATTTTTATGACATGTGGATAGGGAGTGTTTCTAAACAAGAAATAGAAAGTACAAATCATAAGGAAATGAATGATGTGCTCAGTAATAGTAAGAACATCTGTTCATCCAGAACATAGTTCAGAAACTGAAAGGACAAGCCACAAAGTGAGAGAAGATGCTTGGGAATATATAATGATGAAATTAGTATCTACACTGTATATGATTTATATCAATCAATAAATTAAAGACAAAAATTCAATAGAAAAATTTGGCCACATCCTGAACAATAAAAGTAGAAACCTTAATGGTCAAGCTATATTGAAATATAGTTTTCTTTTCACCAACTATCAAAAAAATGCAAAGTAAAGTCACAAAGAGGTAGAATTTTTATCCAAGAAGTTGACAAATATTTAAGACTGAGAATATCAAGTGCTGACGAGGATGTCAGATAAGCATTTCCCTTAAACACTGAACATTTGCTGGGATTGTAAATGGGTAAAGCAACTTTGTAAAACAAGGGTATTGGTATTTTCAGCTTAGGTTGAAAATGTTCAAATCTGGAGACTCATTGGTTTCACTCCCAGGTATTTATCCTGAAGGGAATTCTGCCCAAGTACACCATGAGTCTATACAGTAATACTGATAAAAGAACTGGTAATAGGTAACAATCATAAAGGAAGTAACTGAAGTCCCCATTAAGCATGAAATGCATAATTTCACCATATCTGTTCACTATTAGTGCATGTTGTGGGAATAAATTATAGCTACGTGAACAATAGAGTTACTTCACAGAATACAAAATGGAAGGAAGAAAGCAAATATAAAAGGACTGATAGAAATGAGATTCCATTAAAATAAATACCAAAAGCATGCAAAACTAACGCTATTATGAAGAAATGAAAACATACATGATATGTTAAATCATGCATATATAGAAATCATGTAGAGATAAATAAGGGAAATTTCGACACAAAATCCACAGTTGTGGTTGTCTCTGAAAAGAGAAGAACATGTGATGAGGGTGTGAATATGATGGGCTTCAGAAATATTGCATGGTGGTATATGGTGGTTTGTTTTACTGTTATTCTATCTAATATGTGCATACTTTATAATTAATGTTACATAGTCTATAGGTATAGTACATAATTATAATAAATCTATGTTTTCAATATTTATTTTAAAGACATTGAATGGTGAATGAATTAATTGTGGAACACTTTGCACTGGAAATCATTAACTTATGAAATTTCTTTCACTAAGTATGTGACGAATGATATTAGTAACTATAAAAACTAAACCATTACTATGACCCAGGTACTACATAAGTACATTATACAGTATATATAATCTCATTTGATTTTCACAATCTTTTCACCTTTTCACCCATCATATAAAAAAGAAGACCAGACATGAAGAGGTTAGGTACATTACAAAGTTTCATAGGCAATGAAGTTCTCCCTGTTGCTCCTTTGAGCTCATCAAGCCTCACCACCCAGTATCCTACACAGTATTAGATGCTCAATACCTACTCAATAGTCAGTGGACTGACTGTGTGATTCTCATTGCCAATAAACTTGAATAATCAACTCAATGACCTTCCAAGATGAAGCTTGAGAGTGTAACCCCCACATGTGTGCAAGCTGATAATTAATTAAAAAATCAACAGGAAGGATATGAATCATCTTGGACACTGTAAATAAGTCCATTCCAGATGGGGAAGGCAGAGCAATACAGAAATGTGTGGAATGTTCTCCAAGAGGATTATTAAGACATGTCCAAGGCCGCTATTGGGGGAAGGAGTAGAGATAACAAATAGATATAGAGTTGTCCTGTGTAACAGTGACTTTCTCTGTTCCCTTTCTCATTTTACTTTCATATCTGTCCTACCATGCCACATTTCATTTATTTCTTTATTTTTAAAATACATTTGTTTATTTCTGTAAGATGGGAACGCAGACCTTTGGTATGTTTTCTAACTCATCCAACAGCACCAATCTAGCAAGGGTGAGACCTGCATTTGAATCCAGGTCCGTCTGTGTCCAAGCCCATCTTTGTTCTGTGAGACCACATGAAGAAGGAAGTACAGCCCATCCTCCACTCTGTTAACCTCACTGGTAGATACCAAGTTGAGGGTACTATGGTAGCCCCATCGGATTTGGCATAAAATAAACAAGTTTGAATCCTGGAAAGTTCATGCTTGATTGTAGTCATTTTCATCCAGAAATTGTAATTAATAATAACAACAAAGCCAATCTTTAAAAGATTGTGACAGTGATTCCTAAACCTACTGGAGATCTTGGCATCTACTTGACATGTAGGCATTTCTATGTAAGGCATGTGTTTTCTTTCATCGTGACTTTCTTTTGGTAGGAGATTGGAGAGGTGGACTTGGATTTTCCACTGAGTAGCTGAGGGGTTGTGGCATATGGATCCCCTCCTCTAGGCTACTGTTTCCTCAAATGTACGGGGCAGTAGACCAGAAGACTTTTGGAAGGACAGAGTCCCAAGAAGCACAGTGGACCATGCTTCAGACTCATCATCCCAGGATGCAGTGAAAGCACAGGGTGGGAAAAATGAATTTTTCTCAGTCTATTCTGTTCTGAAACAACAGGAATCCTAACCCTCGCCACCCACCTCGCTGGGATCTGGGAAGGATTAATGAGACGTAATGTGCAGTGCTCTGCTGAGAGCTATTACTGCCTTCCAGGGGGAAAATTCCCATTGTTGCCAGCAAACAAGACTGACAATTTGATGAGGTGTGAATATTTTTAGTGTAACAGTATGTAAACACAGCTTTTTTCATCTGAGTCATCATTTACGCACGCACCCTTATGCATTTTTATGAGGCCATTTCTTCATGGCTATAAATATTCTGTGCTTGCCCTTTTCTGTGAGCTTGAAGAATGTGCTGACCAGGGTCCCAGACGAACCTCTAAACTGATTCCAAGGCTCACCGCACTCTTTGGGAGAATGTTAATGGGCGTATTCACATTTTGTACCAATGTAGTTGCTTTCCCTCTGGCCCATACAAATTACATCATGCAAGTCCAGAGCCAAAAGAAGACTCTGTGAGATGGTTCAGCTATTTCCTAGTGATAAAAATGGAGCAGCATCAAGATAAAAGAGGAAAAAGGCTGAATTCCTGACTCTAAATTAGGTCACCTTTGCTTATACAGTCAAAAGGCCAGTCTTCGAAGAAGTGCCTTTCAATAAGTGCATCCACCATTCATTCGTTCATTCATTTATTCATTCATTCATTCATGCAACAGGGGCTTAATGGGTACTGGGTGCCAGATTCTCTGCCATGCACTAGAAACAAAAGTGAATTTAACCTAGCTCTAGCTGTCACAGTGATCATATTTAGTGAACAGCTTGACAGATGCAGTGACAACTCAGTGGTAAATTTCCTGTGCACAGCTCATCTTCCATTCCATTCCTCACCTCATCCATCTCCTAAATTGCACCTTCCTCTATAATACCTGAGAAAGACACAGTTACCTCCTGCCTTCTCTGGGTACCATTGGCAACTTCTTCTGCACTTTGATATCTACTCCACTTTTCACTCTGCAGCTGGTCACACCTTAAACCTGAAGGTCATGATGGTCTGGGGCCCTATTACTACTTTTCTGGGTGGGACTGGGAAGGAGGGTGAATGAGAGGCAGCTGAGCCTTTGTTCTTTTGCCCTGATCCTGCATTTCCATGGTACCACTACACAAAGATACACACCACGCATCCAACCCCACTGAAGAATGACTCGTGTGGGGGAGTGAAAATGTAAATCCACGCACTAAAAGTAGTAAATCCAGGCACATCTACAGCCAAAACACGCCCAATCCAACCACTTTTCAATGCCAATGAGATCACTCTAATCCCAGCGACTCAATGATTTGTAATTTGATGAATGCAGTATTTCCTCATTGATTTCCCAGTCTCTACTCCCCCAGTCCAAAAATCTATTCTTTCTCAACAACCAATTTGTAAAAAATTAGATCATATTTTATATTTATTGCATAAATACTTCTGTTAACATTTAAAATCCAAAACCTTGCCAATGGTCTTTAATAGATGGCTCCCCCTGGCCTGCTTTAGATCTCTTACTTTTCACCTCCTTACTCTCTGGATCCAAACTACATAGTCCTCTTTCTGTGCTTTGAAGGCACTCAGCTTGTTTCCACACCACTGGGTTTCTGAATTTTTTTTTTTTCCTCACTGGAATCCACTACTTCAAAGTCTTTGCTTGGCTGGCACTTTTATGTCATGTTTCTGCTCAAATGTCCCCATTTCACTAACTAATCAAATTATCTTCTATCACATGAGGTGCTCTCTAAAAACACCCCTTTTATTTCTTTTATAAATATTATCATGGCTTGAAATCACTGTGCATCTCTGTGCATTTGTATTTTTTGTGTAACTTGTCTCACGACATTTCTAAGCCTCACTAGGAAAAGCATCCGACTTCCATATCTACCTCCTATCCCAACACCCAGCACCATGCCTTCCAGGGGCCCTGACAAAAAAAAAAAAGTGAATGAATGTCCTAAAAATACAAATGGAAAATATAAGAAATATTTACTGTTCACATTTCTCAGATTACTCACCAATCTACGGTCTCCTGCTCCAGCAATGCCATATTCTTCCAAGACCCTCAGTGGTGATCACTAAACTTTTCCCATGAGAATTGGTTAGGATCTATAATCCATGCCCTGCCAGTGCCTAACCCTTTGCTCTGTCCCCAGGCACTTCAGGATACCCAGCATCATCCAGCAGTCCAACTCCTAAAGTCTAATATGGGAGACCATTTCCACAGTGCCAGTTATCAGGGACTCCTGCAGTGAGTCCCCAATCTCCTGCCAAGTGTTACAGCCCACAGCGGGAATAAAAAGCAAGAGATAAAATAAAGGCGTAGGCAGAGATCTGGGATGACTAGTTGTTCTCAGGGAACAAAAGGCCACAAGGCACCCAGAACCTTGGTATTTATTCATTATGTCTGAGTCAGGGTCACTGGGTGAAGGGCAGTGGGTGTTTCCAGGAAGAGTCATGGCCACTGCGGTGGGCTAGTAAGAAGACAAAAGCATTCTTGCAAGGACAAGAATGAGATAGAGGGGCAAGGAGGAAATTGTAGTTCCCCCAGGTACCTTACTGTCTTTAGCAGGTCTTATCTTGCCCTTTGAGCACCACGGCAGTCATTAGCCCTCGTGCTTCCAGCTGTTACTGGAAAAGAGCCGGGAGTACTCAAGTTCAAATCTGGCTCAAGGGCAGGACAAAAACAAGCTTTGGACATCCCTTAGACTCAATTTATAATTCATGGTCCCCAGCAGTCTAAGTCTCCCAGTCCGATATTTCAGTATTCCAAGGTGGGCTCTTGGAATTCTCTTCTCATGAGCAAGGTACAAATGCTATGGTTTGAGCAATTGTGTTTTTCCAAAATTCGTATGTTTATGCCCTATTTACCCAGGTCATAGCATCACCTTTTGGGAGGTGATTCATTCAAGAGGGTAGATCCCTTGTAGATGGGATTAGTGCATTTATAAAAGAAGCTTAAGAGAGACTCATTGCCCCTTGCACCTTGGGAAAACTCAAAAAGCAGGTGGCCATTTGAAACCTTCACCAGGAGCCAAATCAGCTGGCACCTTGATCTTTCACTCTCTAATCTTCATAAGTGTGAGAAATTCTTATAAACAACCAAAGCAGAGTAAGATATCCTCCCATTCTTCTTAGTCATCAAAGGAGTAGATATCAAATAAAGAAAATACACAACCATGCATACCTTGCAAGGATAAGGATCAGTTTTCAAGCACAGTGTGGCCTAAAGCCATCCTAGAAGAGGGAGGACATTTTCCTGGCAGCAATAATATCTGCACAGTTGCTAGTGGACCTATTTGTTTTAGAATCTTCTACTATGAGAAGAGCAATGGTCACTTCCCTTTAGACTATGTTCTGTGTCCTTAGTGATTTATGAGAAACAAAGGCCAGTATAAAACCATCTATTTCCACTGACCACCCACTAGCTACCAATAGACAAATAGAAGATTCAAAAGTTGTGTATATATATATTTTTTTCTTTTTCTTTTTTCTTCTTGGTCATTTCTTTGGTAGATTGTCCTCTTGAGGTCTTAGAGAAGAGCGACTGTGTAAGACTTTGTCCCAGCTAGGGAGTTGTTTTCCCAAGGAGGCCTTGTTCTTCCAAGTACAAATGATGGGATGAAGAGAGTGCTTCGAGTGCTCAGCAGAGGGACCAGGACCCAGCCCAGGAGTGACAGCTGGGTGTGGCAGCAGATGGAGCTGGAGGTGAAAGGAGGTTTCCCAGGCAGGCGATGCTGGAGTCAGCCCTCCACAGTGAGGACGATTTCCAGGTAAGAAAGGAAGAAGAGAACTTCACAGATGATCAGTATGGACAAACACCTGAAGGTAAGTGAGAGAATAAAACTTTCTGAGAACCCAGGGGGTTCCAGGGAATTAGAGGGGTGAGTAGCAACAGAGTGTCTGATAAGGTGAGAACAGCCCCTATCATGAGTAACCTGGAGAGTGGATGTATTTTTAAAATTTATTTTTTTAGTACATGTTTGCAGTACATAATGATCATATTCATCATGGGGGATCTGTACATGTACATAACATGCATGAATTTTTTTCTTATTTTTTGTCCCTTCCCCTCTCTTCTTTCCAGACCTTCTTCCACTCCCATTTATATAAGATTTATTTCCATTTCTTTCATTCAATTTTTTTCTTTAAATCCTTTTTCCTTCCTTCTCCATGCAGGGGAGAATGAAGGTAGGCATCTTGGATTTAATTTTAATAGCAGAGCTTTCTTAGACTGATACCTCTATTGTGGAAGGTATCCAGCCAGCCCTGTTCTCCCAGGCCATGATCAGAGTTCTGAGTCATCAGCAGGTATTGGATCTCTAAAACAGCAACCAGAGATCACTACCTGAGGAACACGTTTGAGTTTTTATGATAGAAGAGACCTAATTGAAGTTCTCAGTAATTAAAATAAGCAAATGTTACTTATGTAACAGGTCATTAATTAGACTGACAGTGCTTCTGAATGTCTTGTAGAAATAGATCTTGAGGGGATTTGTGGTGTTAGAGGTGCTTTTTTCTGCCTTATGCATGACTGTTGATCCTTATCCAAAACACATTGAAGGCTGTGGGTTAATATTTAGATGATAAACCTGGCATTTTCATTTTTGAGGTTATTAATCATTTGCTGCATACCAATTTATATTTTAAAAATTTGGCCCATGCATATTCTCCACATTCTTACTCCAAGGCTTCTAAAAAGTGTGGATGTTGAACCAGCGCCCTTCCCAGCAATGTTGTCAGCAAGCCTGGAGAAGAAGGGATCAGTATTTAGTTCTGTTAACCAGTCTACACTCGCCACAGAATGAAGACAGCTTTGCTGTACCGATAGGAAAAACAGGGATAAAACAGAGTATCAATTGCTAAATGTTAGGAACCCTAACACATAGAAGAATAAATCCAAGCCAGGGACCCAAAGCTCATTATTTGCACACAGGTCTGCTCCTCGCTGTGTTTGCTACATTGGACAAAATGTTTAATCTCTCTGAGGTCTTTGGGGGATGCATGGCTGAAGCTAACATGAAGCCTTCCTTCAATCTGAAAGTAGGTATTAATATTGCTCTTATCCTCACCACCATTATATTATTGTGTTAAAAATTAAGAATTGTTAATGGAGTGCAATTTTATGGTATTTGTGTTATCCTATGCAGGAATTTAGGATTTGTTTCATTTTATCTTTAGTAGGTGTCTTACTCTATTGTGTGTTGCTACAACAGAACACCCAGGACTGGGAAATGTGTAAAGAACAGAAATTTATTTCTTAGAGTTCTGGCAGCTTTAAGTCCAGACTTAGACCTCAGTACAAAATAAGTTTGTTTAAGATAAACTAAATACAATAAAATAGTCATCTAAAATAAAAACTTTTCCCAACCTGATAACATAAGTACCTGCCTTTATCATCAGCACTTTCTTCTTCTTGTCAAAACAAGTTAACTGACTCTCAGGTGCTAGAGACAGGATGGGCCCAGCTGTGGACATGGCATTCAGGGAGCATCCACTGGCCATGTAACCACAGAAATATGTCACAGAACATTTTAGTGAGTGTGTGAGGAAAAGTACTAGCAAAATACAGAACACAATAATCTGACCTCTTCAGGGAAGTCAGGGAAATTTTTTGCTATGAAAACCACTTAACCCTCAACAAATACAAAGGTCATTTGTGTGCGTGTTTGTGTATGTGTTTGTGTAACATTTCCAGGGAAGTATGACATCACATATAAATATCACAAGGTAGAGGGACCATGCTTTTGAACACTCAAAGAATCAAGCACTAGTCAACAAATGTTTAATGAGTACTTATTTTGTTCTAGTGCAGCAGAAATGACCCCCCAGCCAGCATATCTGAGTTTCTGTTAGTTGCCCAGGTAATTTCCAGTTTACTTCAGTTCCTGTTACAGTTCCTTTTACTTCTGTTTCTTAGAAACAGCTGGTCACTGTGATGCATAGCTGGTCACTATTATGCACACTGTAAGAACCAATGAATAACTGCCAAATACTCTGCTTCTGTACTTCTTGCTTGTTTATCCCATATAAGCCCCAAACTACCAAGGATCAGGGCCTGACATTTTTTTTTCTTGAGGTCGCTGCTCATGGACATTAAATAAATCTGCTTCCAAATCCTGGGTGACATTTTGGTGTTTCTGTTTGTCACTGCATCTGGTGTATCAGCTGGGAAGACTGACTCTGTTGACCTCTTTGGTCACCAGTCATGGCCCCCACAGAGAGAGCAAGGACCTCTCCAGGTCCCGATGGGAAGGTGTGCCATTTCTTGAGATTTCTCAAGTCCCCTTGGAGGTCTGGAGGTGAATTCCCAGCTTCCTATTCAAGCAGGTCACATTGGACCAAAAAGGGAGGAGAATGCAGTCTGCCTGCCTGCCTGCTTGCCTGCCTGATTCTGGTAAGACCCCTCAGGGCACCCAGTTTCAGTCTGTGCCTGCTCACTTCGAGCAGAAGGAGAGCTTGATGAACTCTCGTTATTTAGGCCACCCCGTGGTTTGGGGGAGGGAATGTTTTAACCTCTGCATCCTGTTGAATGAGTATGTGAGTGTTTGAAATGGACAGTGAAGGCAATGGACTGTTCCATCTGTGCTCTACAGTGAGGAGTGGATTTCCTCTCTAAACTACAGAGCTTGATTGGGCCCCAACCTGTGGTTCCATGGACATGTCTAATAAGGACAAAACAGAGAACCTACCAACACTTCTCCATAGTCCAGATGGTCCCAACATTGCTGAGAGGCAAGAGCCTAGGTGGGCATCTGAATGGTCTCTCTCTCTGAAGGGCACCCACCTTTGTCTTGCACCATCGTTCAAGGTACACAACACACATGTAGGAAGTCAGAAATGGGAACTAATTAGTCAAAACCCACCATCCTTGACTGCAGGCCCAAAAATTTTAAAAAAGGCTTTTCTGGTGATTATGGAGTTAAAATGAAATCAAACTGCTTCTCCCTGAGCCTAAACAAGACCTGAGAATTCCATCTTGGCAGATGTTGTGGCAGCTTCTACCAGACCAGCTTTCCAGCCAGCAAAAAGAAATAAAGCAACCCAGTCAGGGGTTCTCAAAGTCATCAAAGAGGGGGGCAAAAGCTGATCAACATGTCAAAAGTTACTACTGCTACCCAGGAGCTTGATAAAGCCCTTCAGACTTTTATGAAAGACTCTGTGTAGCCTACAGGGTCTACATTCCTTTTGACCCTGAGGCCCCAGAAAATCTACAGATGATAAAGGCAGCCTTCATTGCACAAAAAGCACCTGATATCCACAAGAAAATTGAGTCTGATAGACGACCATACCCTCTGGCCATAGACCAATATGCAAGTTATAAGGGCTATAAACATTAAAAATAAATGCCCCTTCAGGTTAAAAGATAAGGCCATGTCTGTATCATGGGCCAACCTATGACTTTCTTGGTAGACAATGGAACAGAACTTTTCGTAGTTACTCAAAAATCACCTCTGTCAGAAAAAGGTTACCATCACTAGGGCAACTGGTACTTTTGCCTCTCGCCTCTTCTGCCAGGCACAAACTTGCAGCCTGGGAGGACATCTTTCCAAACATGAATTCCTTTATAAGCCAGTCCCCATACTGCTTCTGGGAAGAGACCTGATTTTCACATTAGAAGCGACCATCTCCCTGGCCTCTCCTCCTGGTGCAAACATACAACTGGGATTACCAGCCAGTGCAAGATCTCCATGCCATCGATAACATAGCCATCACCTTGCACTCTGGGTTCCCAACCTGTACACCCTTCTTGGACTGCTACCTCTAGTTGCCACCTGGTTTACATGTCTAGATGTCCTTCTTCTGCTAGTGGATTGCTCCCATAAGCCAACCCTTTTCTGCCTTCAACTGGGAAGATCCTGAGACAGGATGAAAAGGGCCAACTCACTTGGACTCAATTGCCACAAGGGTTTAATAACCCTCCCACTATTTTTGGGAAGGCTATGGCAACAGATTTGGCCAAGCTACTAGCATCTTTTCTCTGAGACAGCCTGTTTCTGTGTCCTTTCCAGCTCCACAACCACATTCCATGCTTGCTGTCATGGCCCCCCAAGAAAAAAATGAGGCTTCAAAACCACAAAATGTTTATAGACTGTCAAACTGCTAAAATACAACTCTTCTGCCTGTAAAAAAAAAAAAAACCTAGTGGGGAATATCACCCAGTTCAAGATCTCCGAGCTGTCAATGCTGCCATGGTCGTCCTCCATCCCACAGTCCCAAACCCATATACGTTGTCTCAGTCTTCTGGCACCCACAGCCTGCTAACACACCTGCCTGGATTTAAAGAATGCCTTCTTCTGCCTTCAGTTGGCTCCTGTCAGCCAGCCCCTCTTCGCCCTTAAATGGAAAGACCTCAGTTCTAGACTCAAAAGTCAACTGACTTGAACTCAATCTCCCAAAGGTTCAAAAAATTGCTTACCCTCTTTGGAGAAGACCTCACAGCAGACCTCCCTAGTTTCCCAGCACAAAATACCACTGCACTTCTGATTAATGACACTCAAACTGCCTGCTGGAAAGACACAAAAGCTCTGCTGCAATAACTGGCAGAAACTGGCTACAAGATATCTTGGGAAAAGGCATAACTCTGCAAACAAAACCTCAGATATTTGGGATTACACTTTTGACTGAAACCCAAAATAAAAAAGCCTTCAATGAAATTAAAATGCCCTCTCTACAGCACCAAACTTGGGAATTCCAGATGTAACTGGAATTCTACTTGTTTGTTGATGATGACATGTGGCTTCAAAGATGCTTACTCAGACCGTCAGCCTCTGGGATCACCCAGTGGCCTACCTGTGCAAATACTTAGATCCAGTCACTAAGGGCCAACCCCCCTTTGCTTCTGTGCTCTATTAGTCACTCTCCTTGTGATCAAAAAAGCTGACAAGGCTATCTTAGGATAATATCTAACTGTCCATGTGCCACATGCTGTACTGGACCTCCTGAATTACCATAGGTCCTACAGCCGTGTCACCCAGTACCAAGGATTCTGATGCAAAAATCCTCACCTAACTCTTGTGGCAATAAACTACTTGATCCTACCACATACCTGCCCACCAAGCTGTGCACACCAGACCATGACTGCCTGGCACTGACTGATGAACTGTTCTCAAGCCAACCAGACTTAAAAATAAATACCCTGACAGATGCTGAGTACACCCAGTTTACAGATGGAAGTAGCTCTGTTAGGAATGGAGTCTGACAGGCTAGATATGCTGTGGTAACCTTGCACAAAGTTATTTTGGCTGAGGCTTTCCACAAGGATGGTCTGCACAACAAACTAAACTATAGACCCTCATGTAGGCCCTCAATTGGTCTAAAAGCAAAAGGGTCTACTGCTTCCGCTGCCATTTAAAAAACCACCAAAACAATAAAATATCTGAGCCACAAAGGAAAAAGCCATAACATCCCATGCCTGGCCAGCATCTACTCCACTGTCTGCCAACGACACCAAACCTGCACTCAAAACAATCCAGTCCAGTGTCCTAAGCCCCCTCTGGAGATCTGATTGACTGAAATATCACCCTTTAAAAGTACTAAAGTAAAACCTTATAAGGGCTACAGATATCTATTGGTGCTTATGTGCACCAACTCAGTTTGGCCAAAGATATTCCCTACCCACACTGAGAAAAAAACAAAAGTTTGCAGGGTCCTGCTGTGATAACAGGCCCACATTGGTAGACATACAACATATAGGCCACAAAGCTTTAAAAAAGTTAAAAAAAAAAATAACCCTACAGAAACAGGTTGTAACCAGCACCATAAAGGTTTAGCAAAAAAACAGCTATTCCTGGGCCGGTGATATAGCTCAGCAGCATAAGTGCCTGCCTGGCAAGCATGAGGTCCTGAGTTTGACTGCTGGTACCTGCATATATATATAAAATAAATAAATAAATAAAACTATTCCTGTAGACACCCCTGCACACACATATAACCCGGGTACATATTAACTACCTCTACAAGTTTCAAAAACCCAGGCTTAGATCCATCATTCCAGAGTTAAAGGAGCCCATCCAGATGATTGCTGGAGAGTTTACCTGGACCAGGCAGCTCCTCCAAAGCTCACTCTGAAGAGACCATGCACTCAAAGCCCTGCTCTGGTCACTCCGGATGCTGACCACTCCATGCAGAGCTAAAGCCTGAGGACACTGTTTACAGGATGGCTCCATACCTCAGTGCATTACACCCCTTAATTTTTGTGCCTTTTCAGGCTGCTTACCCCAGTCCTTGCTTCCATTTCAGCTTGTATTTTTGCCTTAGCTCTATGGATGATTGTCCCCCAAAATAAAGAAACAACCACTAAGGGCCTTCCCGTTATTCTACAAGCATCCAAGGCAATTGGACACTCTCCTAGATCAGATTAACTCCTTCACTCCCTTGCCAGAGTAGTGTTACAAAACAGATGGGCCTAAATCCTGTCTCTTCCTAAAAGTGACTTAGGGAGAAACTCTATAATAAGGGAAACAAATCACAAACTCTTGGTGGGAAAACTTTCCAATCTTGGGGATTTTGGCTAGGATGCACTCTAGGACCCTCTGTTACTGCTAGCCTTAATGTACTGCTTCTAGTTGGGCATTGTGTAATTAATTGGCTTATCCAGTTCATCTCAGAAGGTCACATATTATGTGCCCAGGAAAGATTTTCTAGGAAACTAAAAGAGGAGGGAAATGTAGCAGAAAATGTCCCTTCAGCCAGTATACTTGAGTTTCTGTTAGTTTCCCAGGTAATCTCCAGTTTACTTCAGTTCCTGTTACAGTTCCTGTTACTTCCGTTTCTTAGAAAGAGCTGGTCACTGTGGGAACCAATCAATAACTTCCAAATAATTTTCTTTTGTACTTCCTGCTTGCTTATCCCATATAAGCTCCAAACTACCAAGGATCAGGTCCTGATATTTTTTTCTTCAGGTCAGTGCCCGTTGATGTTAAATAAATCTGCCTCCAAATGCTGGGTGATGTTTCAGTGTTTCTATTTGCTGTTGCACTAAAACTTTCAGGCAATAACATTGCAAAAATAAATGAAATGTCTCCAATCTTAAAAATGTATAAAGATAATAATAATAAATATAATTAACAGTTATGAGAAACTGAGATACATAAAAGACATTATGCTTTCACTGTATGACAGATAGTACTGTAAGTGTATTACTCAGTGAATTGTTTCATTATTGTGACAACTGTGTAACAGAAATTCCATTTTTAATTTCAACATTATAAATGAGAACACCAAGGCTTAGGGATATAAAGTAAATGGTCCATGCTAGGACAAATGGTAAATGATGAATATTAAATGTAATCGCAGAAATATTGTAATTTGAAGATATTCCAGCAGCATGGAACATATTTTCATTTACAAAATGTTTATAATCTATTATGTGCCAAAGATACTTGTTCTAAGCATTGCCTTCAAGCTTATACTCTCAATTCTAGTGAAGGACAGACAGTAAGATAACACATTAATATACTAATTACTTTAATCAATTTTTAGCTAGAATTTAAATGCAATAAAAATACACCTTTAAGTGTGAAATTAAATATTTTCATGAATAAATATGGTCATGAAAATACCACTACCCTCATGGTTTAGAACATTTCTATTGTCCAAAAAACCAACCTCATGTCCTTCTGCCCAGAATTTCCTCATCTCCTAGCAACCAGTGATCTGCTTTGTCAGTACAGCTTCTACCCATCCCTTGATTTTGGAGAATTTTGTATAAACAAAATAATACAGTGCATAATGTTTGTGTGTGGCTTCTTTTTCTTATCATAATGATTCTGAGATTTATCCATGTTGCATGTGTCACTAGTACCTTCAATAATGAGCAGTTCCAATTGGATAAAGACACAAATTTATTTTTCTATTCACCAGATGATGGATACTTGGGTTGTGTCCAGTTTCCAGTTATTATGAATACAGTTACTATGAATAAGAAAATTTTATGTGCCTATGTGTTTTCATTTCTCTTAAATAAATAACCTAACAGTGGGAGCTTAGGGTTGCATAATGGGTGTACATTTTATTGCATAACAAATTTCCAAGTTGTTTTCCAATGTGACTATCCAACTTTGAATTTCCATCAGAGCCCGTCCTCTGGACCTGTCTGTCATCCATCAACCAAATCTTTTCCAGTTCCTCTGCCTCATCTCTCTGTTGATGGCACCTTCATCCTTCAACACAAACCACAAGTCTAAAGGTCAGGCAGAAAAGTCTCTTTGCACCTGTGGCTCCTTTCAGAGCATTTCTCCTGATTTGTCTCCCTCTACTCAAACTCCAACTGCTTCCAAAATACATCCTACCAAATAACCCTGGCTTCCATAGCATGTCTGTATTGCCCTCATTTGTACTGTATGATCACAGCCCTTCCCTTGGGGAAGGTCCCAGCACTTGCAGCACTGTCTTCCTTCTCTGCCATTATTCCTTTGCCATGCACTGTTTTACTGAACATATATGTTCAGGTGGGTTCCTTTATGTTATGTACAGTTCTAGCTACTGGTTTATAACAGTAGACCAAAAGAAAAGAATAATTCCAACTCCCATCTAGTTTGCATTAAATGAGATACATGCATTCATGTATCTATAAACAAACATTCATACAAATATGTACACATACACTATGTGGTGTGTATACGTATGTGTGCATCTTCATTATGTATGTATACATATGCAGGACATAAATTGTTATGGTTTGTGTCTAGATGTCCCCTCAAAGCCTCATGCAGTCATAGGTGGGGCTTTTTCAGAGGTGGCTGGATCTAGAGTGTGATGATGGGATTTCGGGTGTGTGATTAATAAATTAATCCACTGATTGGTTTGGCACCACCCTAAACTGGGTAGCCTAGATAGAATATAAAAGGGGCAGAAAGAAGCTATTATTGTCAATTGCTTGTTTTGGCTGTCTTCTGCTTGTCACAAGCTGTTTCTCCTCTATGCTCTGTGATGTCCTCAGCCAAGCCATCCTGCCTTGAAGCCAGCGGAATATGGACTGAAACCTCTACAAACTGTGAGCTAAATAAACTGTGAGCTAAATATATATACATGTGTTCCTCATTTAACAAATTACTTGTTTAATAACTGTTCAGACTTATGACCCTCAGCTCAGACTCAGAAGTCACCTTTTTTTCTGGTACGGTTTCATACATCTTGTTGATAGAGTTTGAACTATTTTGTGCAGCATAGTTTGTTTATAAAGTGCTGTAATTTTTGCTGATTTTAGTGCACAGTACAATACTATAGTTTTATGTTCTGTTATAGATTATAGTACTGCATGTAAGAGTTATGCAAATAAAACCAGTCATGAAGTTGGAAGTTTCCTTTGACCATTTCTCTGTTCTGAATATCGTAATGTACATACTCCTCACAATTCCTCATTTAGCGACCAATTTAAACAACAATAGAGTCTCAGGTCTGTGACTGGGCCATTAAACACAGAATGTCTGCATGATACATACACACATATCTAGGATATATAAAGAAAAGTAAAGCTGAAAAATGGTTATGTGAGGGGGTGAGAGATGGAACTTTTTAAATGTTTAACAGGATTCTGAAGGCAGGTTACACTAAGAAGGTGACAGTTGAGCAAGGTGATAGGCAATAAAGCAGGTGATGTGTTTGTGCTTGGAAAGAGAATTCCAGATGGAAGCAACTGCACATACAACAAAATCCTTGAGGCTGGAATATACCCAGCTTATTCAAGAAAGTAAGATGGCCAGCATGGCTGGAGCACGGTGAGAAAACAGGAGAAAATGAGGACAGAGAGATGAAGGAAGAGATCAATTGGCCATGCTAAGGATTCAGAAGTTAGTTCCAGAGCAGGGAGAGAGTTCAAGCCACTGTTGAGTTTTGAGCAAAGGAGGAATGTGATCGGGCTCCGGTGTGAAAAGGTTTGCATAGCTGCTCTACGAGTGGAATAATAGAATAGACGATGGCCAAACAGCTGACAAGTTCTCCCAATCATTGGAGATTTAGATAACTCAGGTGATAGTGGTTGCATTCTGTGCATATTTTGAAGGAATAACCACCAGGATTTGCTGAGCAATTAAATGTTCCAAGTAATCTATGCTTCAGGTTTGGGGCATGGGCAACCAGAAGGACAGAGACACCTTTGACTGAGATAGAGAAGACAGTAGGAGGAGCACCTTTAGGGAGTGAGAGATAGAATTCAGTGTTGGATGGGTTTATTTGGTGACTTTGCCATCTCCAGGTTGGCCTCCGGCTTTCAGTTCCATGGCTTCTCAACCAGGGACTTCACCCTCTACTCCGCCTATAGTGTCTGCCCCTAGGGTATGGCCCCCATGGCCAGTCCCTAGATCTTATAACCATCACCAACAACTATTCCACCTCCAATCCTGGATTTCAAGCACCTCAAAATGATAACCTTGTTATATTTACCTTACTATTTAGTTCATGACTACCATTTTTTGGCCCTTGGGGAAATCCAGCCCACTGATTCACAACAATGTTCTTATAGTTCTGTGCTTTTGTGCATGTCCCCTTCCCACCCTTACCCAACAGTAACTCCTCATCCATTACTGCACAATGCCTTGCTTTCTCTTTCAGCTCACTTTTCCTCCTTCACCTAACATGCTCCATATTACCTTGGTCCCAAGAAAGTCCAACTCTGCTACTCTGCTACTGCACCTAAGTACCAAAATATAGCAAGTAAAAACCTTTACAAGCCTCTCTTTAAACCCATGATTACAACCCCGACTTATACCTTTAATAAATTCACTATATTCCTCATTAGGATGATTATTTTATATCTACTCAGATCTTTTCAAATATATTAATTCTCCCTTTCTACCATGCTCATCTGGTTGCTGTGTACCTTATGAAACTGAGAAAATGTTTGTAAATGTGTTTTCATTCAGAAGTGTCCACATCCTCCTAAAACCAAATGCACCACCTTGTCTATATCTGTACCTGTGTTTTGGCTCACCTCCTATTAAGGTGGATACACTTCCCCGTTCCTTTATATCTTCATTCTTTTTCTGCTATCATAATAGAATAGGAGACCAGGCAATTATATAAGAGACTAGGCAATTTATAAATAGTGGAAGTTTATTTGGCTCACAATTGAGATGTCCAAGAACATCTCACTGGCAGGGGCCTTCATAATATATTATCCATGGAGAAGGGCAAGTGAACTTGACACAGACAGAGGAAGGGTATGTGTGAACTTATTCTTTTATTGAGAGCCTACTCCCATCATAACTAACCCATTCCTGTGATGATGGCATTAATCCACTCATAATAGCAGAACACTGCTAACCTAGTCACCTCTTAAAGAGTCCATCTCTTAATACTTTAACAATGATAGTTAAATTTCATTGTTAGTCTTGGAGGGTGCGTTCAACCCATAGTACTATAGAGAAGTTAATTCTTGGCTCTGGAGTCTGTCTTCTCTCACCTATTTAAGGATTGTTCTTCTACAAATATGTTTTCTCTCACCACCTAAATCTCTCCTGCACCACTCTTCTCCTATTCACTCAGCATTCAGATGTGTCCTAACAAAACTCACCATTAATCTTCCCTCATCTTATGTTTCTACTTAACTACTTCCCTATTTCTTTGCTTCCACTAAAAGTACAACACCTCAAAAGAGTTTTCTAGTCATGAATCCAGTTTCTTGCCTTTTTTCTCCTTTTAGCCCACTTTAGGTTAGCCCACCTTCAATCCTGCCATCTTTAGTGGCCAAGTTTCTTCCTCATCTGACTCAAAATCTTTTAGACATTTGACATTATTGTTTCCCCCTCTCTCTTTAAAAACTATTTTCTTGAGGTTTCTAGGATGATACCATTTTCTAGTGTTTCCTCCTACCTCAGGGTGATACTGTCTTAGTCTCTTTTTTGGGGTCCTTTGGAGTGTCTAAGGACATGATCCTGAGGATCCTTCTTTCTGCTGTCTTCATTAATCACATCCTGCACCCACAATGGCAAACACTATCTGTATGTGAATCTCACCAAGCACTAGGTGTCTCCAACTGGATGTCTAGTAGGCATCTTAGTCTCAGCAAAGTCATGAACAGAGCTCTTCATTTCCAGCCACTGCTATCACCACCCCCCAAACACACTCAAACGTACTTGTGCTCACAGTTTTCCTATAATAAATGGCAAACTAATACAAAATACCACAGACTGAGTGGCTTAAACAAGACTTATTTTCATCAGGATTTTGCAGGTTAATCATCCAGAATGAAGGTGTAGGCAGGTTTAATTTCTTCTGAGGTCTCTCTCTGAAGCTGCAGATGGCTGCTTTCACTCTGTACCTTTATATGATCATCCTTTGATGCATACATGCACTTTGTATCTTCCCAAGTGTACAAATGTTTTCTTTGTATAAAAATATACATACATATAACCACATGGATTTAGCATTTTCCCTAAAGACTTTATTTTAACTTAAACATCTATTGAAAGACCTGACCTTCAAATATGGTCACATCCTGAGGTATTGGGGTTAGGATTTTAACATCTAAATTTGGGATAAGGAGGCAAAGTTTAACTGCGTTGCTCAGCCCAAAACTGTAAATATTGTCTCATATATTAGTCAGTGTCCTCATCACTGGGACATGACACCTGACACTCACAATTTAAAGGAGGAAAGCTTTGATTTAGCTGAAGGTTTCAGGGAATTTGATGCATGGTCTGCTATCTCCAAGGCAGGAACATCATGGCAGAAAGCCATGGTGGAGCAAAGCTGCTCACTTCGGGGTGGTGGGGAAACAGAGCAAGGGGAACAATACCAAAGAGGGTAGGATGAACAGGATACAGACCCAAGGTCACACCTCCATGACCCACTCAAACACACCAAGAAATGTATTCCACCAATCCCCTGAACAGATCCCAAAACAGTCAAATTGACACTCCACCCTAAGAGCCATACTCCATCCCTCTGTTCTCCTACTTAGTATCAATAAATTTTGATCTAGCTTTAAACATATGTCAAATGTGGTCTCACATAATCTCCACTCCTAGAACCCAAGTACCAGCCATGCCCATCACTCATCTGTGTATTTGCTACTAGACTCCCTAACTCTTAACCCTGTGCCTACACTTGCTCATACTGTAGCTAGAGGGAAAATAAATGCATTCGTTTCTTCAGTGGCTTCCCAATGCATTGAGAATGACATCCACACCCCTTACCATAGCCCACATGCCCCGATGACTGCCTCTATTTAAGGACTTATCATGTTCCTCTTTGATTATTATCCTCCAGCCACACTGAATCTCTTGCTAATTTTTATACATAACAATTTACAGTCATGCACCACCTAATGATAGTTCCATCAACAACAGACCATATATATAATGGTTAGCCCATAGGACTATAAGAGAGCTGAAAAATTCCTATTGCCTGCTGACATCATAACTGTCATAATACTGTAGAGCAACACATTACTTACGTGTTTATTGGTGACACAGAACAAACAAGGTTATTGGTTATTTATGTTAGGTGCCAGTTATATTAAAGTGTAGCCCATATAATTATGTACCATATATAATACTTACTAATGACTATAAACACCTATGTTACTGGTTTATATACTCATTACACTATACTTTTCATTGTTGTTTTAGAATGTGCTCCTTTTGCTTATAAAATTGTGTACTGTAAAAGAGTGCACCATGTTACACCGACGGACAACAGTAAAGAAGAAAACAATCTTTGAGGAGCTTAGAACAGTGTGATTAAAGATCTAATACACACACACACACACACACAATGAAGGGGAGTAAATGCTAAGGACCTAAGGCAGAGGAGGACCATCTGTCAGCATTTCATGTCTCTCCCCACCCCAGTTGCTAAACTGCTTGAGGATGGGACCATGGCCTGCAATCGTCGTCTGCCGGCACTGAGTCTGAAGCACAGTCTTAGTGTGTGCCTACTGCACAAATGAGTGGAAGAATGGGTTGGGGTACAGTCTGAAGAAGGAAGAGAGGGAATGGTTGCAACTAAGGTGTATTGGCTTCCTAGGGTGGCTAGAACAAGTACCACAAATTGTGCCACTTAGTTCTACATTCTGGAAGCTGGAAGTCCAAAATGGGGTTGCGAACAGGTCCATGTACCCTCTAAAACCTGTAGGCAAGAATCCTTTGCTTCTTCTTAGCTTCTGCTAGTTGCTACCAATATTTGGCAACCATGGCTTAGATCTGGATCACTCCAGTCTCTACATTTGTCACCACAGGGCAAAGGCCCATCCAATTCCATCCAGTATGACCTCATCATAACTAATTATATTTGCAAAGACACTATTTTCAAATGATGTCACATTCTGGGGTACCAAGGATTAGGACTTCGATGCATCTTCTGGAAGGTCATAGTTCTACCCGTACCATACAATACAGAACAGGAAGGGTGCAGAAGGATGCGAATGCAACCAAGGTACTTCAGGATAGAAGGGAAGTGAGCTTAATCTGTATTCACTGACAATCCTGACACTGCAAGGAATTTTACAGTTCCCACCAATCAAATGTCAGCAGCAGCTGGCAGTGCCAGGCCAGATTTCCCTAAACCATTTATGACTGGTTTCTCAGAGGCTGTTTGTGTTTTCAGAATATTAAGCAGTTTTTAGTCACTTTCTCAGGGAGGGCTTCTCAGTGCGGTTTCTAAAAATGTGCTGCATGTGTTTCCAAGAGCAAAGGTGCCAGAGGGCCTTTGGTGGAGCGGGCTGAGCTCTGTAATCACAAACAGATGACAGAGCTTCCTGGTTCTGACTCCAAGAAACCAGCACGGGTCCCAAATACCAGCTCACAATTAGCCTAGGCAAAATCATCACCTCAGAAAAATTGCAATGGACTCCCTCAGATCTATTAATTCTCTGACTCTTCAGAGGCCTCAATTTGCTGGCAGCATAAGGAGACACACTATTCCCAGCCTTGTGTTCTAGAAGCCATGAAAGGCTCTCCATTGGTCAGATGGTCAATAGAAACCCTACAGAGAATGATGAGCTGAGAAGGTGGGGCTTTGGCCCCGATCTCCATGTATCCCCAGCCCCCAGTAAGCTCTTATGTCTGCTAGGGTTATAGTGAGTTTTCAGCAGAATCTGCCTCTAACTTAAATGAGGAAAAAGAGTGCTTATTGGGTGGGTTTGGAGATGGCCTGTGGGACCATGGGAAGCCTGGACAGTTTACAGCTCACTGGGTGCAGGGACTGAGGACAGAATTAGGGAGCTCAGGAATGGAGGAGCTCTTGTTACTGCAGCCTCAGAGTGAATGGATCCAAGAGCCCTGGGGACCTCTGCGTCTTCAGTCAGGGTTCCAATTCCTATCCCAGCTCCAGGCATCCACCCTCTTGGGTAAAGCAAACTATGAGAATGTAAGAGAGCTGTTACTAGAAGCAGGGAGAGGAGGCAGTGTGGAGAGCAGACAGCAGCAGCTGCCACACGAGGGACTCAGGTAAGTACTGAGGGAGGACTCACTTAACATCACCCTCAGGAATTTCTAACTGCAGCCCACCTTCCCGGGACCAGACTGGGAAGCCCTCTATGCCAGCAAGGCCTGAGGTCCGTCTTACACGTGATCAGCCATGATCCATGGAGCCAGATGGAGAAGCAACCCAAAGAGAATAGTGTCTACATATGAATTCCCATCAGAGAGCCCCAACAAGAACAAAGATTCTACATATCCTCATTCTTCCCATCACAAGCTATCACCTGATTTAAGATGCAAAGACCGGCGTATCCTCCTTGACTACTAGAGTTTCCTACAGCACAAAGATTCTCTGTAGTGCCATTTTTCTGTTCCCTGGATACTTTCCAAACTTCGTGCCCACACTATACCTTGTTTAAAACTTCCCTCTGCACTCACCACATTACAAGGACAGGTGTCCATATCTATGAGCACTTGGCAAGGGCAAGTCTTCCTGGAGCAAATGGCAATTCAGATGATTTCTCCACATACTGGTAATGGTGGAAAGGACAGAAGGGGAGTGTTATAGTCAAGGGGACATTTATGAGCCGCAAGACAATTTGGGGACCACACAAGGAATGTTTCAGGGTAGAAAGGAGGCCTATTAAGGGCACTGTGTTTACTCAAAATAAGAAGAATAAAATGTTAAGTAAGATTTAAAAGGTATAAACCATTTAGTAATAGTAATAAATGAAACTACATTCAAAGTAAAAGTCAAATTTCTGAATGTTGCTTCCTCAAAAGAAAACCCATGCACAAAATTAAAAGACAAATAGCAAAAAAGAAAATAAATACTTGCAATAACTGTATTAAAGAATGTAAATTGTTACTCTGTAAAGAATCCATTCAAATAATAAAAGGAACCATAGGACAACCAGTATATGTAATTGTTCAGCAAATATTTATTGTATACCTACTAAGTGTTTGATTCAGAACTAGAAATACAAATTGTTTAGAATTACTTGAGCAGAAGCCAAATTTTACTCATTGATTTAGCAATGCAAATTGGAGTAGCAGGATATTGTTATTTTTACCTGTCAGATTGGCAATGATTAAAAGAATCATAAAATGTGGTTTTGGCAAGATTTGGGTAAAACAGATATTCACAAACTGGTAATAGGAATATAAATTGGCATCCCTTCTCTGAAGGTCAATTTGGCAAAAGGTCAATTTCTGTCAATATGCCCTTTAATTCAGAAATTCCCCTCCAAAGAATTTTCTTCTATAAATATACCCACTCATGCACTCAACAATGTAGGACCAAGAATATTTGTTGCAGTATTGCTTAGTAAAAAATTTTTTAAAATAAGGTGATCCAAACAGGAAATAATCTACATGTTCATTAATATGTGATTTTTATGTAAATTATGGTACATTTATACAATTAAATATTATGAAACATTGCAAAGAATGACCTAGAAGTATATAAAAGGAGTGATAGGAATGATATGTACCAATATGAAAATATCTATAATATATATTAAACTAAAAGAAAAACAAAGGCACAGAACAGTGTTCATAGAACACTTTGTGACATGTGTGAAGATAGGTGTGTGTTTGTGTTCATGTGTGTGTGTCTGCATTTTATTTATTTATTTATTTATTTATTTTGTATGTGGGTACTGGGGGTCAACCTCAGGACCTCGTGTGCCAGCAGGCTCCCGTGCCGCTGAACAATATCACCGGCCCTTTTTTCATATGTGGGTTCCGGGAGTCGAACTCCGGCCCTTGCGCTTGCCAGGCAGGCACTTATGCTGCTGAGCCATCTCACCGGCCCTGTGTCTGCATTTTAATCTATTGGTTTAAATTGATTATATTGATAATAACGTTTATTTCTTTGTATTCATTTATTTTTCTAGCTATTATGTGATATTTATGTCTCAAGATTCACAGATCTTTTAAAACTTTGTTTGGGGGTCGTTACATTTTTTTTGGACTATTTTGCTTTCTCTGCAGCTTCTAAGCGCTTTTTAAAAAATCTTCTGTTTGTTAATTTCAGTGCGTTGCCTTCGTCGCAGAGTGCCCAGAGGAAACATAATTCATAGGTGTCTTTGGGAGAGACCATCACCGAGTTGGTGGACTCCTCAGAGCAGATCTCTTTTCCCATGCAGTGGACATCATCCTGCTGAGGGCTTGAAGCAAACGCAAAGGCAAAGGAAGGAGGAATTCACCACTGCTTCTCCTGCCGTCCAGCCTGAGTGAAAACATTGGACTCCTGCCCTAGGACCGGAATTTACACCATTAGAGCCCAGTTTGGCAGGCCTCACACTTAGACTGAATTATACCACCTGCTTTCTCGAGCCTCCAGCGTGAAGACAGATCTTTTGAGGCTATCTCAGTCTTCGTGATCATGTAAGCTCAGTCTTTATGATAAATATATGTATCCTACTGGTTCTGTTTCTCTGGAGAATCACAACTAATATGATTCTTATTCTTATATTTTTTATTACAGCCTACATGTTAGCCCAGCTCTCACACATACTGCACCTCCTGTTGAGAATCTCCTTCCTTCCCTGTCCCAAATCCAGCAGGTTTGAGGTATCACCAAAACGTTCAGTCAATGTTTAAACACAAATTTTAAAAATGTATTACATTAAAAGCCATATTGCCACTAATTCCCCCTCAAAATACTCCCCCCTCACTTCAAATGCATTTAGCCCATCATTCTGGCTACTTTCTGAACCAAGTCTGGAAGTCCTCTTTTATGGGTGTCTTTACAAGGAATGATCAAAAACACAGATGCTGCCTAGTGTCACTCAATGGAAAAGCAGGCTCATAAAAACATTATGCTGTGTCTTCGTCCTCCTTATTCACTGGATTTGGCACTGTGCAACTTCTGGCTCTTCCACAAAGTTAAAATGACCATAAAAAGTAAATGTTTTGAGTCAATTCAGGACATCAAAGCTACAACAGAGCAACTAAAGAAAATCATAAAAGAAAACTTCCAGAACTGCTTCAGAAAGTGGCAAGGATGATGAGATAAGTGTGTTTGAAGTAAATGGGAGTATACTGAGCTGTATTAATGACAATATCCCTTTTAATGTAATAACTTTTAAGAATTAAACATCCACTTTATGTTTTGATCACATCTCTAGTGTGCAAATTTTTCATTTAAATAAAACAACTTTTGTATTTGGAATTAAAAACCCCAAACCTGACAGTCCTAACAGAGAAACATATAAAGGTGAGATCTTTCCCCTAGGAACATAAAGGTAACATCTTCCTTAGAGAAGGCAATTCTAATCTCTGCTCCCTAATAACCACGCTACTCCTACGCACAACACTTGAACAAAATTCCCAAAGCTTGACTGGGGCTGCGTATTGGGTGTGGCCCTTCTTTGGGACAGGCGTATCCTAGGACAGTAAAGAAGTGTGGTTGTCTGGTCAGTTGAGGGAAGGTTATTTTGGACCCCGAAAAAAGTCACTAGAATCAAGAAATGGATAAAGCATCCTAAAATGCCCGCAAAGCACGTCACACTCAATTTCTTCCTCTTCTGCTTCAGGGACACAGTCAAAGACAGCTCAACAATCCAGGTATAAATAAATTTCCCAGTTTATGTAATTTACGTGCATTACCTCAGTGTAAATATTTCAGAATTAAGGTACTTTTCCATAGATGAACAGTCTTGCCGGGAAGAGGAACCAGCTTGGCTTTGGGTAGGTGCAGTGGCTCAAGATGGTGCATCCCAGCATCTTCAGTGACCCAGAGGAGAGAGAGGCAAGCATTAGAGACCAGAGGCCCTTTTAAAATGAGTCTTAGAAACAGTGACTGAAAAACCACATGTTAGCACTTGCCTTCCAGATGCTCTTCTTATTAATGGCTGTGAAACATCACACCAGTCACTCCACAACACCGAAAAGCCTCTTGAGAAGTATTATTAGCCAGTGTGGCAGCCACTTGTCTAATAGGAACTGTAGTATTCCAATTTGGGTGAGATTCTGGAAGTCACTGTGGCAGAAAGCAGACAGCAAGGCATCCCGAGATCCACACCCAAAAGACCTGGTGGTATCATGGTGCATGGTGGGGGGCCTGGGAGAGAGCCCTGGCGCAGGTAATATTTTGTATGATAAAAAATAACAACAGCAACAAGCCTTGTGTTATGTTCGCCATGGGACAGGCTCTGACTTAAATGCTTTTATGTATTGCTCGTTTAAGCCTCACCACAGCCCTACACTCCCTTTCACTGTGAGGGACAGAAAGCTGAGACACAGAGATGCAGCAAGACAAAAGCTAGTCAGTGTAGAGGCGGGCAGTGCTGGAGCGCAGGCAGGGTGGCTGCAGAGCCTTCCTGCTAACCACGCTCCTGGACCACTTCTCTGTGACCTAGCTGGGTGCCTCTATCATGACTCCCCCAATAATGGCTACCTTTGCTTAGAATGTTGCCCCTTACTGCTTCATTTCTAGGTCACATCTGTTCTCCCCCATACACTAGAAAGAGAATTGGGGTGGAGGCAGGGGAGGATTGGGACTAGATGGACCTCTGTTTGGAATTGCTCAGCCATGTACTCCTGTTAGAACTTGAGCTGGGAATCTACAATCTCTGCCTGAAGCTTTTTCATCTGGAAAAAAAAAAAAAAGAAAAAGAGCACCCACTTTAATATTTACAGATTAAATAAGATGTTTGCAATGCTCCCAGTGCAAGGACAAACACACAATAAGTTTCTCAACATATTTCAGTTTTCTCCCCATCTTGGCTCTTCCTTTTTCGTACTTTCCCCCACATACACTTATTTACTTCAGAACAGAAGGATGATAATGGAAAACTACCTCCTGTTCTTCAAGAGTCCAACTACCACCATTCTGGCCTAGACACTACCCTAGAAGCACTCATTTGCTCACATTCAGTAGCACAAGATCACCTTGGTAGGTAGCTTTAGTCTTTTCTAGGACTACAGTAATAAAACCACATATTCAGTGGCTTAGAACAATAGATATTCGGGAGGCTGAGGCAGGAGAATTGCAAGTGTGAGGCTAGCCTGTGCAAATTGGCAAATCCTATAAAAAATAAAATTTTCAAAGTGCTGCAGGTGTAGCTCAGTGACATTCTGGGTTCAAGCTCCAGTACCTCAGAAAAGAGAGGAAGGAACACACATAACCACAGAGAGAGAGAAAAAGAGACAGAGAGACAGAGACAGAGTCAGAGAGACTGAGAGACAGAGAGACAGAGAGAATAGAGTTCTGTAGGTTAGAATTCTGAAGTTGAAATCAAGGTGTTTGCAGGGCTACGCTCCCTTCAAAGTCTGTAGGGGAGGTTCCTTCCTCGACTTTGCCAGTTGACCTGCAGCTGAAGCACTTTAGTTTCTGGTTCCATGGTCACATGACATTCCATCCACGGTACACTGTCTTCACATAGTGTTTACCTCTTCTTAGAAGAGGTAAGGTTTAGGGCCCCACCCCTAATGACCTCTTTTTAACGTGATTAAATCTGCAAAGAACCTATTTCCAAATGAAGTCACATTCACAGGTAACAGAAGTTAGAAACTCAAGACATCTTTCCCGGGGACACCCTGCAGCCCATAGGAGAGTTGCTGGATGCAGAATGATCTAGCACTAGTCTAAGGAAGGCAGACAGAGAAACTGAGGCACATGCCGGGAACATTTAGTTGATCAACTCCTCGTGTCATCGCAGCTGGGTTTTGTGCTCTGTGAGGAGGAAGACTATGAAACAGGCCAGAACTATTGAAGGAAACTCTTCTCTCCTGACACTTTACCATGGACCAGATCTGCTCCATCGCACCTGGTTTCATTCTCCCAACACCCCCAGGAAGCTATAAATGCAAGACAGGAGCAACACTTTTGAATGATTAAGCAACTTTCTGCAGGTAAAGTTCAGGGCTAGAATTTGAACCCAGCTCTGCCTGGCTCCTGAGCCTGTGAACACACAAGAACCACGAAAAGAGAAGCCCGCCACGGCTTTCGGTGTTGTACAGACAGAAGGAATTAAGTCACAATATGACAATATCACTGATCTTGAATTACAATTTGCCGTGTGGAAATGACAATCATCAGACACAGACAAACTCACCAAGGGGATCCAGTGTTACTGACTGAAGTGATGTGATTTTCGTGACCTCCCTCAACCATTCTCCTCTAACCTCAGATTCCAATCTAAGCCTGGGCCTAGATGGGCAATACCTGAAGTGTCTGAGCAGCCGGGCACCTCGAGACTCCCCCAGATTGGCCACTGGGTAGAGTGCCAAGATGTTGCATGGAGTCTGAGACTACCACGCCGGGGCTGCTCCCCACCCTTGCACCCTGTCCTGAACTAGCACTAAGAAGCTAAGCAAGTTACTTGACATCACTGAGGTTCTGTTTCCCCATTTGTAGAGGAAGGACAATTATGCTTAGTCATAGGTCATGGTGAAGATTAGAGTAAATGAGACAAGACATGAAAAACCTGGCTACAGCACCTGAAACTAATTCAACTAATACAATAGGTATTACAATTATTGTATTCAACTAATACAATACGTCCTTAGATCTGTAATGCCCTGGGCTCTCCTGTCCTACCATTTAGCTCACTGCACCAGATTCCCGTAATCTGATCCAAATGCGGGAAGGCATGAAGTGAGAGCGCACAAAAACCATTAAACACAAATCTAAGGGGCTTTGGCCCAAGGTAGCCGTACTTCAAAACAGGCAGTGTAGGATAAGAAACCAGAGACCCTAGTCTCCTAGAGCGGTCATGACATGGTGTCCCAGACTTCCCTGTGACTGTGCTCCTCTCTGCATAGGAATTCCTCACCCCTTAGGAATTCCTCATTCCATCTCTACTGTAAGAACAAAAGCTGTCAGCCCTCTGACGGAAGCTAGGATGCGCGACAGAAAGTCAGAGACAGGGCGAGATCTTTAACTTCAGAGCCTGCCGCACTTACCCTAAGCCATCTCCGGTTCGTTCTGTGTTGGAAAAGAATCCTCACTATCAGGGAAGCCCTTGGCTCTGGCCCCAGCTTGTCACTCGGCCTTGCTCGCTTCTCTCCCCTGGTCTCTATGTTGTCGCATGTCTGGGGAGTCCAGGTGATGGCTGTGCCGTGCTCGCACCTCCGTATCTTTGCACAGGCTGATGGCTCTCCCTGGGATTCCTTCGTGCACATTTTCTCCTCTTGATCATTTGTTTCTTTGTATGCTTTTGGTCTGACTTTCCCAGTGTGGATAAACTTCGAAAGGTCAGTGCGTAAGTTCACTGCTCTAGCCTCTCTCCTGTTGTACGACAGGGCTGGGAACATACTGTGTGCACAATAAATATTTTGTTAGACATGAATGCATTTATCTTCAAGATGAGAAAGAATGTAGCCATGATAAAAGATCACAGACTTCGATATCATAACCTTGCCCTGAGAACAGTCACTGAGTTTCCCAAAGGCCCAGCACAGCATGGAGGGCCCGGCATATGGTGGGTGCCCAGTAAAAGTGTACGGGTGACTTAACCTGTAGGGCTGCAGGGCCTAGTGAGAGCCCCAGAAGGCTTTACAGTGGGGGCACTAAACATGTTTGGATCAAGGTGGCAATTAGTTTAGCATTTCTAATTCTTTTTCTATCTATCCTTATACAAAAATAATAAATCATCATGATTGATAAGAGCATCCAATGTTTATTTATCTCTTACTAAATTTAAAACATATTTTATATCATTTAATTCTTAGTAAAAATACTCTATTGAGGAAAACTATGATCAACGAATGGTATACGTGTGTATGGAAAGAAACCCACTATGCTGTTTAATTAATATGTGCCAATAATTAAAATTTTAAAAAGGAGTCTTTATCAAAGGTACATGGTTTTTCCAGATTGGGAAACTGGGGGTTAGGGGTGTTATTGACCTCCTTAGAACTCATGGAGGTGGGCAGCGGGGAAGGACTGGGCTGTGGCCCATCTCACCACACCACTACATTTGCTTCGACACTGGGGCAGCCCCACACTCACACTGAGGACAGAGAGGACAGTGGGGAGCAGGGCTGGGATTGCCACAGGGAGCAGATAGTGCCGTGTGAGGTAGGCACGTGAAGGAAAAGAGACTGGATCCAGGCTGATGGGCAGAGGGAAGAGGCCACACTGGAGAAGACTAAGGGGGCTGGATTCCAGAGAAGAGTAGGACATCAGGAGAGGAAGCAGATAGGTGTAGAGAGACGGAAGCAGGAGCGCATTCTCCAGAGAGAACATAAGTGCCTACAAAGGACTAGAGATAGAACTGAATGTGGTAGACACTAACACAACTCAAGGAAGATCTGGATTTGAGTTAGCGAGTGGGAAAGGAAAGAAGGGGAACATCAAAATGCCAAAAGATCTGACCATCCTGAATATATTTAACTGTCAATTGATAATTGCGCATGTGTATGGAGTACAGTGTGATAATTTGATAAATGTATACAACGTGTGTTGATCAAGTCAGGGTAATTAGCAGTTCTAGCTCCTTAAACTTAATAATTTCTTGGTGTTGGGAGTATGTGAACCACCTCTTCTACCTCTTTATAAAGCATACAATAAATTTGTAAGTTACAGTCACTCCTCTGTACTGCAGAACACTGGAACTTATTCCTTCTACCTACCTGCATTTTTGTACCTGTTATCCAAATTCCTTCTCTCCTTCCTGCTTTCCTAGCTTCTGGTAACCATTATTCTACCTTTGATTTGTATAAAATCAAATCTTTTGGCTTCCATATATGACTGAGAACATGTGGCATTTATCTTTCCATGCTTGATCAGTTCACTTGACATAATACTTAAAACCAACATAGCACAGTGTCTTGGGCATGGACTTTAGAAGCAGACACACCTGGGCTGCCATAGCCTGGGTTACTTGGAAAGCAGGTTGGAAGGTAAAGACTTATGTAGTAACTCTTTATTGTGTATCCCCAGAGAGTGGGGGTGAGAAGAAATGAAGCAGAAATAATAAAAGGGGTGGCCCGATAAAAGATGTCTTACCTGTTTTCCATACTTCCAATCTTTTGCCACTAACAGTGTATAAGAATTCCCCTTTTTCAGTATTCTTTCCAAAATATGCTATTTTTATTTTTTTTTTATTTTAGCCATTCTAGCAAAGATGAAATGATATTTCACTGTGGCTTTCATTTCAACTTCCCTGATGATTAGTGAGATTTAGCAGATTTTCTTATAACTGTTGGTCGTTTGTGTGTCTTTGAGAAGAGTCTATCCACATCATTTTCCCATTTTTAAATTGGATTATTATTTTGTTTTTGCCATTGAGTTCCTTACATATCTTCAAAAGAACTGCTGGGCATGGTGGCACATGGCTGTAATCCCAGCATTCAGGAGGCTGAGGCAGGAGGATCACTGCGAGTTGGAGGCCAGCCTGCACTACATAGCAAGACCCTCTCTCCAAGAAAAACAAAACAAAACAAAACAAAATTAAGAATGATAACCAGAACTACCATAGTACCCAACAATCCAAAGCTGGGTATACATCCAAAGGAAATGATATCAGCATGTCAAATAGGTATCTGTACTCCCATGTTTATGATTGCAGCCTTATGCATAATAACCAAGGTTCAGAATCAACCTAGGTGTCCCCTGACAGATGAACACATTCAAAAACTGTGGTACATATACGCAATGGAATACTATTCAGTCACAAAAGGATGAAATCCTACCAGTTCTGGTACATGGATAGAAGTGGAAGACCTTATATTAAGTGAAATAAGGCAAAGAAATACAAATAATGCATATTTTCACTCATACACAGGTGTTTTAAAAGTTCATCTTATTCAAGTAGAGAGAAGAATAGAGGTGACCAAAGGTTGAAAACGTGGGTAGGGCTAGAGAGATGTTGGTTAATGGGTACAAAGATGCAGTTGGGAAAAGTTCTAGTGTTCTCCAACACAGTAGGGTGACTACGGTTAGTAATAATATATTGTATGTTTTGAAATATCTATAAGAAAGGATCTTGAATGTTCCCACAACACAAAACAAATTATGAATGTTTAAATTGGTAGATGTGCTAATTATCCTAATTTTGATCATTACACATTGAATACATTTATCAAAATATCATATTCTGCCCCATAACTATGCACAATTATGGCTTTTTAAAAAGGATGTATTGCAATTTGTCTCCAGGTACCACTAACTGCTTGATCCTGTCCCTGAAGGAAATATACAAAATAAATGAAATGCAGCCAGTCCAGGAGATGAATCAGTCCACCTGGTTCCACCTCCCTCTGATCAAAGCTTGGCCTCATGGAGCATTAAACCTCCATTTCTTCTGGGCTGGGGGTGCGCAGGTGACAAGGGACACTGGGGGGATGAGGTCACATGGAAGCAACAGGACAGGATGGTGTCAACAGGCAGACTTTGGGGGATGTTTGGGATGAGGTGCTTCAGACCACATCTGCCTCAAGTTAGTGGAACTCATGCAGTCAGTTGCTACCACAGCCCCTGGAACAAAAGCCAGGTGAGGCCAGGAAGTCCTGGAGAGGCACAAAAGTCTCGTGGGCTCTCCCATCGCTCACTAACTGTCCTGTCTTGTGGGCACTTCAGTTTTCTGTGAGGAATATGGGAATAGTGATGGCATCTAGCTTAGGAGATAGTTCCGGTATTTAGGAGCTTCCCTGCTACACCCAAAATGCTAAGTAACAGCTATGACTATTCCTGTCATCCTCATCAATAGCAATGGCATTGAACTAACTTCCTGTTGGTTTTCACTTTGAATTATTGCTGATTTTTCACCTACTATTATATACACAGTAGTTTAACGTGAAAAAAGAAGCACAAGTAACCTTGTTCTAAAATGCGACACTGCATTTTAAAACCCTTTAGTCTGTTCTTAGAATCAAAGGGATCTCTCTCTCCCTCCCTCCCTCCCTTCCCCCCACCCTCTCAGCCTGACTTGCAAGGCATCATGCAAGAAGAGCCAGAAGATGCATGCCTTAGTTTCATCCTTGTACACAAACTGTGCTCCATTAGCTCCCGCCCACTAAATGCATTGATTCTGGGCAGGCTGAGCGACTTGCCCTGGGGACAAAGATCAATGAGGCTCAGCCTTCAGAGAGCTCATGGTCAAGCAGGTGGAGGCGGACTCTGAAACAGCTGACTGTAGGGTCAGGCAGTAAATTCTTGGCACACATTACAAAGCACCAAGGGTCCACCAGGGAATCTCACTGGGCCTCTGGAATATTGATTTCCTCACCGGTCAAAAGAATGCACTAGAGTGTATTTCCAAGTGTAAAATGTAGATCTCTAGTGAAATTGAGACAATTTAAGTGGTGGACAAACACGATGTTAAATAATACTTAACAGCGTAATGAGAATGTTACTCTCTTCACAATGCTTTTTCTTCCGGAGACAGCAACCACCTGAAACCTGTTCGTCTTCATTTTTAACGTAGAAGAGAACAGGACAAGGGTTGCCTCATATCAATATCTAAGTGTAATTTTAAAACATTTTTCACTATATCTGTTTTGAACTGGTGCCTACAAACACAAAAGAACTACACATTAATGGAGTAACATGATATTTTGTACACATATACATTGTGTAATGTGTAAATCAGGTTAAATATGTCTGCCTATTCAATGATTTATCATTTCTTTATGGTAAAAACTTTCAAAATCATTTCTTCTAGTTTTTTGAAATATAAAATACAGTATTGTTACCTAAAGTCACACTACCATAGAATAGTACACCACAACTTCTTGCTCCTATCTAACAATAACTTAGTACCCACTGATCAACCTTCCCTTACTACTCCTGCTACCATGTTCTTCCCAGTCTTTGCTAACTACTCTCAACTTCTATAAGAGCAATGCTTCTTTTAGATTCCACACATATTCAAAGGAAGTGATATCACTAAGTCAAAGAGATAGCTGCACTTCTTTGTTTATTGGCACTATTTACAGTGGCCAAGAAATACAAACAATATCAGCTGATGAATGGATAAATAAACCAATATATATGCACAACAGAATACTATTTAGCCATGAAAAGGACAAAATCCTGTAATTTGTGACAATGTGGATGCAACTGGGGATCAAGAGAAATAAGACAAATACAGAAAGACAAGAATTGCATGATTCTAAGTCATATAAAATCTATAAAGTTGATGTCATAATTTTATAATGTTTTACTTTATTTTATTTAGTTTTCTACAACTTTATGAAAAGCATTACTTCCTAGCAGGAAGCAGCAATATTTTTATTGTGGACATAATTAAGTTTTAAAAAATAACTTGATTTAAAAACACATTATATAACAATAGTACAGATGGTATATAAAAATAAAAAAATAATATTTCACTACCTGGTTCTCTATAATCACTAGGATGGATGGCATTGAATGTAAAAATTACGATACCATTTATTTTTGGAATAAAAAGTTCGGGAAATGTGGTAAATGATTCACATGGTATCCTACTTTTTAAATACTCTTTGTCTGTTATACAAAAAAATTTGTGGAAAACATTTCTGGGAAGGGTTCTCAGAGGTTGCTGACTTGGCTCAGATGACAGACTTCCCTTCTGTATCTTTCTGTGGAATGAGGATGTGCTGTACACTCCTAAAGCAGCCATTTTGGACCATGAGGTGGTCCTTGATGCTGCATGCCAAGCTCCAGGCACAGACAGGAGACTGGGACGCTGATGAATGTAAAAGCAACAAAGCAATCATGTTTATCTACTGCTAGCCTCCTTCCTATGACACTGAAACAAAACTTCTTTCCAGCAGGCTCCACCATAACTGGGAGTTTCTATTAGATGCAGCTTGACCTAATATGAAATGATGCAGGATTCCCTTTCTGCAAAAGGGGTAGTACAAGACACCCCTGTCATATGAGGCTTCAGGACAAATAGTAAGGACTAGGGTATTGCCGGCAGGAAAGCTAGTCTCCCATCTTATCTGGTTGCAAAACAGTTTGCCAACTGCTTGTCTGACAGAAGTTAGAACACAGATCACAGACGCACTGAAGTTACATCATTGAGACAGAAAGAAGTAACATTTTCAGGGTGTTGGTGTATTAGTCATCTTGTTGCATAAAAATGACTCTAAAATTTCACAGCTTAATGCAGCAAACATTTATCTCAAGTTTCTGTGGATCAAGAATCTACGCACAGCTTAGCCAGCTCCTTCTGGAGTAAAACTTCTTTTGGTTTGAGCTCAAGATGTCACTGGGACTACAGTCTCATCCAAAGACTGAGGGAGACCCACTTACAAACTCACTGATGGGGTTATTGGCAGGATTGAGTTCTTTGCCGGCTGCAGGACAGAAGGCCTCAGTACCTCACTGGACATTCATCAAAAGGTTTCCCTCACTCTCTTGGACTTCAGAGGGCTGCGTACAACATGACAGCCGGCTTTGGAAAGAGCGAGTGATAGAGTGAGAGAGAGGGTAGCCATGTGTTCATCTCACAGTGGGACCCAGCACTCCAATGCGTTCTGTAATGAGAAGCCAGTCACTAAACTCAGCCACGCTCAAGGAGAGGTAAATCCTAGGAGACGGAGACCAGGAGGGCCCATCAGAGAGGCTGCCTACAACAGATGGTATGTGACAATACCATGTGACATTTTCAGCAACATTCCACAATAAAAAATTAAATCAACAACATCTATCCATTTATAAGAAGAAATCATCAGAAATGGTTTTGCTTCACCTGCAGGCTGTCACCTAGCCCACTTAAGTATCCATAATTAGAGGGCTTAAAAGATCACCACCTAACTTGAATCCATTATTAGAAGCTGCGGTCTTAACATTAAATAAACTTCCTGATAAAATGAGAGGAAGTGTAGTGCTTCCTGAACAAAGCCTGTTGTTTCAAAGGACCATCAGGTTGGAGGAGGAGGATGGACAGCTCACTGGGATCAGAAATTAAAATCAAAAGTCTTCATATTTAAAAATCTCTAACAGGATAAGATGTCTGGCTTTAATCACTTGTGTATGGAACTTTCCAAAGCATATATAAACCTTTCAAGTTGTTAAACAGGGGACTGCCCCGCAAAGGTTGCTTTTTGCTCTGGGCTGATGGCTGTGGTATTTGTCCACCATCATCTTTAATGAATGGAAGTTCTTCCTGAAGTTCTGCTGTTTCTGCTTCTCCTCTGATTGTCAGATGTGTGGGATGTCTCCTGGAAGTAGATAGGTTGTGTAGCTTTATAGATTACTGGAGTTTAAGGATACCAAATCTGACCTGGTGGAGAAAATTGCATCTCTTCTGAGATCAAATTTCAGCAAAATACAGCACCTGGATGAGATATTGGGGCCCTCTCCCTTGGAAAGGGGTTGTTTGTGCTCTACATGCCAGTTTGGATGTTAGGTAGCTACCAAGATCGTCTGTGGCAGAAATGAAGAGCTGTCCCACATCTATTTTCTTTGCAGTCTAAACATTGATGCTTCCAAGAAGAAATCCTTGGGATGTGCATCCTCCCTTATACCTCGTACAACTGTTTTTTTTGGTTAATCCCCTATCACATGCAGAAAGAGCTGAGTTTCATAAAAAGGGCAGCGGTGGAGCAAGGACACTCGGAAATCAGAGCAGGAGAAGGATGCAAAACAGCAAAAGCCTAGCTTGAAGGTCCCAGATGAGCAGCTCTCAAAGGGAGATGAAGACATAAAAATGGCACACGACGCCTACAGAGATGGGTGTAGGTTAAAATGTCAAGATTGATTTGGAAGGTGGACACTAAGCCCCTTGCCCCAGGTTGATTTGGTGTCTCTGTTGTAGAGAGGAAGCTAGAAATAGAAAAAGAGAAGTGAAGCAGAAATGAAAGAGTGAAAATCATCCAGCACAGCCTGTTGAATTTTTTAAAAGGCTCGTGTGACTACTGAGCCTGCTGTGAATACGTGCCAGCATCGTTCTACAGTCCATGCATGCAGCATTAATCAGGTAACCTTCTCAGAGAGAGGATGTCCCTTATCCCCATCTGATGTAAGAGAGGACTGAAGCCAAGAGAGGCTAAGAAGCCCAAGGTAACACAGCCCGGATGCCAACCCAGGCACTTTGTCTCTAGACAGCATGTTTTTAAGGACCAGCTGCTGTGTATAAAAGTGTTTGAGTCAGCTATACAGGAGGAAATGAATCAATTAAAGAATGGCCAACTCATGAGTAAATAAATTACTGAATGAATATACATCTACAAACAAATTAATTGAATAAATTATTAAATAAGCGTCATTATTTTTCTGATCACTATATGTGATCTATCAGGTTCTCTTTACCCTTTATCTTGTGAATACCTTCTCCATGAAGTCTGTGAAGCTGAACAAAATTGCCATGAAGGGAAGGCAGGCTGTCAGTTGTGTCTTCTCCTCGTGGAAGGAGAAGACGGCTCAGGGTGGCCATCAGCACTGCTTCATGCTTCCCTCCAATTCCTTCCCTGGTGCTTCCAATTGCCTCTCAGTTGCTTTCCAAAAAGAATTTGATTTTTGTCCTCCAAAAGGTTATTATTAGGAATGCATTTGGGTTTAGTTAAAAATCAGAGGGAGGAGTCATTCACACATCATCATCCATTTATCTATTCATGAATTTATTCCCTCAATATTTATTAAATCCTGTTCTATACCAGGCTTTGTCTTGGACTCAGCCTGTACTGAGAGAAGAGTCACTGTCTATTTTAATTCCCCTAGCAGCAAACTCTTCCAGGATGGGTGAGAGTCCATTGCTGGCAGAGCAGGATGGCCGATAAAGAGGTCCATTTGGAGACAACACAGGATAACTAGTAGAGGAATACTCTAGTTAATTGGGCAGGGAAATGGGTCACACTGGGTTTGCTCCCATGCTGGTTACTGCGGGCTCAGTCCAACTTGCACAACCCTGGGACATGCTGTAGATCATACACATGAGTGATTCTATCTATGGCCATAAGCTGGGCTGCTTTTCACTGAGCGTCCACCCAGTCTTGATTGAGGGGAAGGAAGACTGTCCTGAAGACGCTGACTCCCTTGGACTTCTTGTTTACCTGTCCATGATGCAGGAAAAGCTCTGAGGCAGAAAACTGAGTTTGCAGTAGATCCCTGTGGGCGTGTCTCATTGGGTTGCTCACAGGCTGTGTGATGTGTGAGCCCTAAGGCATCTGCTATAAGTGGATATACAGACAATTAACAAGCAGAAATCAGAGGCATTAGGAGAGCAGACAGAGGGAATGACTACTTTACATTTTTCTCCATCATGATTCCCTAAACACACACACACGCACATGCACACACACACACACACACACATGCACACACACCTCCACACACACATATATGTGCATACTTATATGCACATAGTCCCCGCATATTTCTCATTTCGTAGCTCACAAGCATCCCTTCTCAGAGCGCTTAGCTAACCGCTCATGGTTTCTTTTTGAGTTCCTAAGTCTTTGAAAGGCTGCAATTCCTCTAATTTAATATATAAGTGCCCTGAAGGATAAATATATATAAGGATGCTCAAGCAAGTTGTGATTTTCCCATGTTGATAATGAAGCTGTGAGTATGAAAATATCAGATTATTTTCAAACATTATCTTGGTGTGCCTGCTTTGTTGGTGTCCGTTCTTTGGGTGGGCTTCACACTCTTCACGAGACTTAAGCATCAAAAGGAGGAAGGGGACCTTGTTGTCCTGAGGATCAGTGATACCCACAATGCCTAGTAATATCAAGCACAGAGTAGAAAGTCATCCAGTGCTGGATGGGCTAATCAGTGGATGGATGGGTGGATGGATGGATGGATGGATGGACATAGGGGTAAGTACTATTTGAAGAGAGAGAAGTCCCAGGATCTATCAGTGGTTTCAAAGAAGAAATACACTCTGAGCCCTGTTTTAGGCATTGGCCCGTAGAGAAATTTAGGAAGAGCAGGGTGGGATACAGGGATGTCTTGGTATTTCTTTTTCAAGCACTGTGAACCATCATGCACTTTAACTTTGCTGTGCTCTTTGGTTGAAATCCATCAGACCCCTGACGTCAGAGCCTCTCGGTGTCTACTTGTCAGTTTGACATGGAAAGACCACACCCACATGGGTGGTCTCTGAAGTTGTCAGCAGCTTTGGCCATTGCCACAAATAATTCATTCCCTCCGTTTGGGCTTTTGCTACTGAGAAGGACAGGCTGACTGGGTCTTCCTGGCATCCACATCAGCTGGAATCTTCCTGCTAAGATCCCTCCACCTCCTTTCCAACCTTTCCCAGTGCCAAGGCATAAAGAGAAGAAACATTTATAAAGCACATGCCTGCTGAGAATACCCTGTAGTGATGGTTTTTCCCAATCTAGGCATTCCCTGCCAGCTACTTCAAAGGGTTCTGAAGTCAGTGCTAATTTAAAAGCAATAATAAGATTGACATGAAATGCTTCCCAGCTGGTTTTTCTGGGCAATAACTCTCACCAGTTTCTTTACAACCTGCTTTCTGTTACAATTTGGGGTTTGCAAAACATGGACTTTTAAAACATTCAAACAGAACAGAACATGTTTCTAAAACAAAGAAATAACACATATATAAACATGTTCTCCGTTTAGTACATATTTCTTAGCAATGAACATCAGTGAATTTGGATTTTAGAGTCAGTGAGTCTTAGGATGAAAACCCAGCCCTTTCATTTATTAATTGGATGTTCTCAGACAAACTCAGAGTCTTCCTCTAAAAATAGGCTAAAAAGTTCCTCTTTTGAAAGGAACAGGGACGTGAAAGCCAAGCCCAGGAGTAGAAAGCACAGCTATGACATTCAGATCATACCTGAAGTCAAAGCTCAGCTCTGTCACTTTTTATCTAGAGCCATAAGCTTAGTCCATTCACCAAACCTCCCCAAGGATCAGTTTCTTTACCTTTGAAGTGGAAGTGACGAGATATATCTCATATGGTAGATGTAAGAATTACATTTTATAATATACGTGAAGTCCAGTATCGGGTACCAGGTAAATATTAGATAAACCGGTATCTTCAGCGTAGGGAGGCTGAATGTGAGACAGTATGTGCAAGAGCACCTGACACGTCACAGAGTGCTTAGCAAGCATTATCTGTCTACTGTAGACTCTGCATCAACACACACCTTGTCCCTTCTTCATAATCAATCACCCCAAAGTTCACTGATTGTTTCTATCACTGTTTTTTACAGTGATTTTATCACAGAAAACACTTCATGAATGTTTATGCTCAGGTTTCACACAGCAGTGGGAATACGGTCAGTGAATCTGCAGCTGAGCTGCAGGCTGGGAGCCTTGGACTCAGATGGCTTTGGCTGTGATGGCTCGTCTCTGCCTACGGTTACACATCCTCTGCAGGCTAGCCCCAGCTTGTTTTCCTTGGGACTGGGCGAAGTCCCAAAAGAGAATGAGCAGAGGCTGGGACCTGACACTTCATGACTTCTGCCACATTCATTGGCCAAAGCACATCACCAGGTCAGCTCAGAGCCACATACTGAGGGGAAAGCTTGCACCACTGAAGGAAAGCAGAGCTCGCTACATGCCAAGGGCAGGCTCATGATGTGGGGTGGAAAGGAGTGTGCCCAAGGTAGCAATCCATAGCACGTCTCCAAAATAAATTGTAGTCAACATTTCATGATGAGAATTAGTTCATCATGAGAATTCACATGCCCTGTCTTCAGCCAGTGGTGTGGAAACAGCCTTTCAACCTTTCAGAAGTGACCGGCTATGAGCTTTTCCTTTAGAGAACACTTGGTAAGCAGGTAACTGGCCCTTGTGTCCTTGGAAGAGTTCAGCTGGCATCACTGTTGTCACATGTTGGCCATAGGATGTTTGAGGACCTGATAGAGATTTCTGAGGCCATTGGCAGGCAGGTGATGAATAGCAAGGCTCTGGACTGTCATTATACAGCCCTTGAAATCTCTTACTAAAGCTGGGCTCAAACAGTGGACAGGACGCAGTCCATCAGACCACTTGATTCCACATGGTGCTTTACTGAGGATCCAAAACTCGGGAGAGCTGCCACAGAGTAGAGCCAGTGCCTTCAGAGATGGGAGGGGATCGGAATGCCAGTCCTTTCCTGTGTTAGTCACAGGGAAAGTAAAAATTCAAGCTTTCTCAGAAGAGAGATTTTTTTTTAAATGGTCTTCTTTCCAAGGCATTAAGGGGTCTGTTTTTAAATAGCGCAGGATGTAGAGTCAGAACTTGGTGTGAATCCCAGTTCTGGTATTTACTCATTCTGTGACCTTGGGTGACTTGCTTACCACTCCTTGCTTCCATTCTCCCAATCTTTCAATTGGGAGCAACACTTAATTTATGTTGATGTTGTGAGGACTGCATTACGGAAACACTATATGGAAAAACCTTCACACAAGGCAAGTACCCAATGGATTTTTAACCCACATTACATCACTCTAGATGATACCAAAATCAGGCATAAGTAAAAAAAAAAAAAAAAATCAATGTGGTCTTTAATAATGAATTTTGTGTACCTTCTTTCTTAAATATCCATAATACAAAAGTCCAAAACCCAAAATTCTCCAGAACCTGAAACTCTTCTAATGCAGACAAGATACCACAAGTGGAACATTCCACATCTGACCTGCGTAGCTGGTCAGGTCAAAACACAGGACCACTGAAATTATTATATGAGGTTACCTTCAGGCTACATTGCTTAAGGTGGTTATCAAACATAAATGAATTTTGTGTTTAGACTTGGATTCCATCCCCAAGATATTTCATTATGTATGTGCAGTATTACAAAATCAGAAAAAAAAAATGCAAGATCTAAAATATTTCTGGTGTCAAGCATCTCAGAGAAGGGATACTCAACCCGTATTACAGGCTTTGAACTAGCTAGTGATAATAAATAGAAGTATGGCCCCATTGGGGGCTTCAAAATGCTGGACTTGTATGAGTAGCACCTCCACCTGCCAGCCTATGCATCCTATGGTGACTTCTTATTCCCCAGTTGTTCTCTTCCCGGCTGATCTGGGTGCTTAGCTTAGCCAGTTATGTATATGGCCATGAAGCTGGAGCATGACTGAATGCGTGGGGTCTGGACCCTGGGCTTCTGCTCCCATATCTGCCCAATGGAGTCGGAGAGAAGAGCTGAAGCCACCCCTGATGTAGATCACTCCTAGAAGCTGGTCTGCTACAGGACCAACCTCAGTTCCAGGCACAATTACACTGACCAAGCCCCCGGACTATCTTTTTATCTCTTCATGAAGAACACTCCAATAGTACATTTTTAGCCAAAGTCTTTCCTGGAACCTGAATTTTATTTAATATTATTTTTAATAATTTATTGGATATAATATATACAAGGCTAGATGATGCTATAACAGCAACAACTAATATTTGTTTGGTGTCTCCTATGTATCAGGAACATTGAATAAATTAGATTTAACACTCATAATCACCTTAAATGAAAGATATTGTATAATTAAGATGAGATTTGGCTAAAAGTAAAGGATACTCAATAAAACTACAATGAGTTAAAGACAAAAGTTTATTCCTCTCGCACTGTAAGCTTCAAAATAGAAAGTAGGCCGATATTTTTACTTTGCTCCAAGAATTTTTCAAGAACTCAGACTCTCGTGGAATGAACCCATAAGACTTTTTGGTAAAAGATAGTCATCCTTGACCTTATGTGGCCACTCTGGGTGACCTTCATTCTCAAGATCTGTTTATGATCCGACATGACTGTTGTCATACCAGCTATTATTCCTGAACTCCAAGAAAAGGGAGAGGTAAAGACAAAGAATAAGGGCATATGGTATGCTGTATTTATCTTCTTTCAAATGTCTGTATAGAGACCTATAACAAATTAGCATGCATATCACTGACTAATACTTAGTCAAAGGTTACAAGAGTAGCTGGAAAAAGTAGTCTACACCCTAAGTAGTGAGACTCTATTCCTAAGGAGGGGAAGGAGGATTATATTAGAGAAAACTAGCGGTCGATGTTATTAATATTAAAATCGCCAGTATTTCCAGTAAGAAATAACCAGAGAAATGTTAAATCACTTGCTTCACTAACCCAGATTTGAGCCCAGGATGGCGTGAGTTTCTTTTATTCTTTCCACTAAATGAAATGGTTATAATTCAATTCTTTCAAGAGTAACCAAGACCCTAGTCATGTCATTAAAGGCTGAGGGCATACACTGTGGTCCCAGAAATGACCCACCACAAAATTTGCATGTGTTTCTTCCACTACTCAATAGCAATATTTAATATTAAGGGTCATTCCTCTGTTGTCAGGGATACTATGAGCTGAAAAATCTTTGGGAGAAAAATCACAAAAATTCTACTCTTGGGTTCTCTCATTTATAAAATAAGAACAATAACATTTACTAAAAGTCACGGCCAAGGGTTTTAATAAATGTAAAAGCAAGAGACAAAAAGAACACTATACACATTTTGTTACATTTTGTTTTCATATAAGGCATTGGGTATATTATTTCATGTAAAGGGTCCTCCCAGAAGGAGGAGGTTCATTTCTGCTTCTGCCAATCTTTAAAGGTTTTATGCCTGCAATGCTGCTCTTACTTATTTGACAGTCAGGGATTATAGGATAGGGACTTTAAACAGGGACACAAATTTGGGCAGGGCGTGGTGTTAGGGAAAACTAAAGAATGAAAAGGGAATGAACTTACATGAATTTTTGGTGAAAGGCAATTGTCCTTGCAGTTAGTTATATGGGCACTCTGGATGACTTCACTCTTAGGGGGCCACTGTGGTCATGGTACAACATGGCTGCTCTAGCCACTCTGGTCACCATTGTCTGGTTCAAGCAGTCCATGTGAAGGAGGGGACAGCTAAATGAGGAACATTAGGATATTCTCTGGAGGGAGACTGTAACTCATTCCCAGGAAAGGATCCAAGAGATAGGTTGGCAAGGGATATGACAAATGACCAAGGAAGGAGAAGTTTGAGTTTCATTTTCAAATCAGCAAAGGCTGGTACGATGTGGTAGATGCTGGATGCTCTACATCCAGAGGACTCACAGATTTTGATGTTACTATTCCTTTACTCCTAAATCCACCCACAAAAACTTCAGAAGACTTCAATAGAGTTTTTGTGCTTCCTTAGCAATATGAGAGTAGAAACGGCAGTTTTGTTATTATCCACAGTGGTTAGGAATGCAGAAAGTGCTGTATGAAAAATTGGGAGGGAGGAGTGATGTGTTGGAGGAGGAGGCGACTGAGTCACCTGGCCATGAATACTAAAAGATGAATCCTAAGAGTGGCTGGCTCTGTTTCCTAGAGCCAGATCATACTGAATGGAATCCTCTGCCTTCCTCATGCTCAGCCTTCCCCTTAGCTTAAGGCTAAGCTTCATGGCCAAGTCAAATGCATGTCCAGACTTCTCTCCTAAAGCAGAGGGAAGTCCCCTGGCTCTGAGTCTTATGCAACTAGGGGGACACTCTTTAACAAACCTAGGACTATAGAATCAATCATGTATCCTTGGAAGAAAGTGAATGAGAAAATAAGGTTAGGAGGATACCAGAAACATAGACGGACCCATGTGATTGGAGTCTAGACCTGGCTCCACCATGAGCCAGCCCTATGGCAATGGATGTCTCACTTCTTTCTCTGAGCCTCAGCTTTATTTCTGGAAAATGAAGGAGCCTCTTTAAGCCTCCCTATCAGCGAAGGTCATGGAAAGAAATGGATGTTTCATTCAAAACGGGTCCTAGTAGAAGAATTTAGTAGGTGAGAGTGGGTTGAGGGTAAATATAAGGGATTCTAGTAGAGCACTGAAGGCCTGCACAATAGAGCACTGTCTCTGACTTAAAAGTTTGAAAGGACAAGAATTGAGAGAAAGCACTGAACACCAGAGAGGAAAACTACACGGCAAAGGTCTCCTGAAGCTGCCAATGTTGAACGGCCTGCAGAAAGAGTGGCAGGATACAAACAGTCTATTGTCACCCACCTCCACCCATCACCTTCTGCTGGGGCCCACTGTAAGAAAACTCTCCAAGAATTCGGGAGGGAAGGGAGCCCATGGTCTGCTCCACACGAGTCAGTCCCCAGGAGGAGAGAGATGTGGAGATGGATCCATCTGGAGAAGTGAAGATGCCAACCAGATTTCTGGTTTTCTATGTCTGCCACAGTCTTGAACTCTCTGTAGAGAAGAGCTTCAGAGGTTTGGTGACTTCAAACATGACTTCGGTAGATTTATTTCCTCCTTTCCTCTCTCCACCGTGAAAATGGATCCGCCTGAAGATAATAAAGGAAGGTATGCGTGTGTCTGTGTCTCACTTCCCTCTCAAATAGAAATGCATTAGTGTTAAACTTTAAATATTCTCTCTAAGCAGGGCACAGTGATCATCCCAGCTACTCGGGAGGTGGAGGCAAGAGGATCCTGAGTTAAAGACCAGCAGGTGAAACTCTGCTTCAATAAAGAAGTACCTAAATAAATTCTAGCTCTAGGCTGGTCGTGCTGTTTCTCAGAGGCTCCGTTTCTTCATGTTTCACAGGATGTTATGACTAAGAAAGGAAAGATGGTACTTTGTAAACTATAAGTCAGCAAGCAAAAGTTAGTCCTCATATGAACTGTGCAATACTTAGTACCCACAAATCAACTAGTGTGTGTCAGAATCAATGGGTAAAATGCAGAATCTGACTGAGAAATTCGGGGATAGTGCTGTTGTAGGGACATGGTTTGCTTCTTCCAAAGTTTGATGCACTGGAAGCTTGATCCACGATGCAATAGTTAGAGGATGGGGACACCATCCTTGAAAGGGATTAATGTAGTTCTTGAAGCACTAGGTTAGTTCCTGTGCAAGCGAGTTGTCACAAAAGAGTGAGCTTCTCCCTGACACTTTACTTTCTTGCCCATAGTCATTATCCTTCTTCACACAGCTGCTTCCCTTTCTGCTTCTCCACCGTGCTGTGATGCAGCAAGCAGCAGACACTGGTGCCATGTTTGCACCTTCCAGCCACCAGAATCATGAAACAAAGAAACCTCTTTTCTTTATCTATCACTCAGCAGCTGGTGTTCTGTTACAGCAACACAAAGTAGACTAAGACAAGGAAGTACTGAGATTCTGAATTTCTCACAAGTTTACACACCTAGTCCAAAGACCATGTTCGGAATAAGAAGGAACTGAAAAGTAGAAAGAGATTCACAGATCCAGCTCTCTGGCTCCAGAGGCTCGATGATCAACCACTATGAAAACTGCAGGGCTGCCCCCTCCTGGCCTAAGAGGCCTAATGGGAGAGGCTAGGCAAGGGAACACTGGTATACACAGCACCTAGCAGAGAGAATATTGGAATGAGGATGAGGAGAGGGAGGGGCAGATCATACAGCCAGACCTGACCTGGGTGGGGCTGAGGAACACCATTGCCCACCTCACATTTTCTGTTCCTCTGCCATTCATGAACCTACTCCGGATCTTTATTTTCTCACTCAAATTCAAGCTTTGTCACTTATTAGCTGAGTAGCCTTGGGCAAGTTATTAAGTCTCTCTTTCCCAATGAAGAAATGCATTCCATCTAAAACTGTTGTAGGCTAAATTACAAACATGTATTTATGGTGTTAGAGCAATGCCTAGGCTACAGGAAGCTCATGAGAAGTCAAGAACATCATAACTGCCTCCTTGACTCTAGCTCCATTCTTCTCAGAGCCATTCCCTCTGCTAAGGCCAGAGATATCTTTCTATGATGTGGACCTGTCCTTGCCACACTGTGGCTGCAGACTTGGTGATAGCCTTTGAGCTCATTCCTCTGGGGTGCTGAGCCCTGCCCTGGTTCTATACTCAGATCACATCAAAACACCCATTGTTCCCTGAGACTGGTGTTTACCTCCTTGCATTTGAGCCTTCACCTTTTGAGCCTTCAAGAAGACCAAATTCAACACGTCTTTGAGTTAGTCTCAATTCCCCTCCTCATTTCCCATGATGACACATTGCCCAGAACACTCTACATCCTCCATCATGGGACACCCAGTGGTAAACCAGGTGTCTGTGCCAGTAGATATATCACGTACTCCCTGGTCCTAATGAAGGTCCTGTCCTATGCTAGAGTGTTACCAGGGATTTAAAGTAAGAGTCAGAAAACAGGAAGTGAGGGAGGGAAGAAAAGAGAAGGACAGAAGAAAGGGAGTACACAGTTTAGATCTGCAACTTCTCCCAAAGGCCCATGTGTTGACAGCTTGTCAGCCTATAGTGTTAATGGGGATTGTATAACCTTTAAAAGGTGGAGTGTAGTGGGGGGTTTTAGGTGTTTGGGGGTGTCCTTAAACACAATGATGGGGGGCTGGTCTCCTCCTCTCTTTGTTTCAATTCTCAGCCATGAGGCGGGCAGTTTGCTGGACCATACAATCTCTACCATTGCTATCTGTCCTAAAAGTAATGGGTCTGCCTGACCATGGACTGAAACCTCTAAACTGTGAGCCCTAATAACCCTTTTCACTTTGTAATTTTATTATCTCTAGTTTTGTTTCAATAATGGAAAGCTAAAGTGACTCACACTGACCCTATCCACGCACAGATCCACTCTTCTAAAAAATAGGTTTTGCTCCCAGAATTTGGTAAAACAGAATTTTCACAGTAGTTTGGTCTGAACCCATCGACTTCCAGGCTAGATTGCAGGTGTACAGGCTGTAATTTAAGTTCAGTGGTAATTATTGGTGGAGCAGCCTTGGACCCTTTCTGAAAAGGCCTTGTCACCTTTAGCATCACTGGTTCTCAGGGGACTGAGATTCTGAAGTCTTCCAAATCTCCAGGCAGAAGCCTGTTTCTCAGGAACACAGCTGAACTCCATCTGAGATACTAGCTGCAGGAGGGGACTGGGGAGGGACACAAGACAGGAGCAGTTTCTGGGTCAAAGTTTGGTAGTCAGTGTTTACAAGTGAAATCTTGATTTGCCTCATTTTCATAGCGAAGAACCTTTCCTCACCCCTGTGTCTGCAGAGTTCTAACAGCTTATTATTGTGCCCTTGGGTATGGCATGCAGAGAGCATTTTGTGAGTGGATTCTGAGTGCTGGAATAACTCCAAGGGTTCATTCTTAGTATTCACCTCTCACAGCAATACTATGGGATGAGGACTCTGCACCATTGTCCTGTCCTACAGGGAAGAAGCTGAGGTGATTTAAATCCCTTAATCATCAGCATTAAATAACTCTCACTAACAGGTATGCCCACAGTTTAATTTCCAAAACTTACGAATGTGACCTTTTTTTGGAAAGAAGTCCTTTTTTTTTTCTTTACTGTGTATTTGTGATGCATAGTAGTCACATTTATTTATTATTATTATTATTATTATTATTATTATTGTTATTATTATTGATTCCCTCCTTACACCTCCAGCACCTCTTTCCCTGATCCCCTTCTCCATCTAGAAAAAGTCTGCCTTTCTATTTCCTACCATCTCCCTCTAGTGTACTCTTTAATTTATTTATATTTTGGGTTTCTCATATAAGAGAAACCATGCAATATTAAACTTTCTGTGTCTGCTTTATTTCATTTAGCATTATGTTCTTAAGTTCCACTTATTTCTTGCAAATCATGTCATTTATAGACCTTGAGATGAGATTTCTTAGATTATCTGAGGGGACCCAATCAAATATCATGTCTCCCTAGAAGAGACTCACAGAGGAGAAGAGCAAAGGTGGAGAAAGAAGTGACCACAAGCCAAGGAGTACCAGCAGCCTCCAGAGGCAGGAAAAGGTAAAGATCAAATTCTGCCCTAGATCTCCAGCCCTGCTCACACCTTAATCTCAGACTTCAGACCTCCAGAAATGCAAGAGAAAGAAATTCTGTTGTTTTAAGCAATCAAGCATAGGTAATTTATTACAGCACCTTCTAAAAACAAAGACAATGTTAAAATCGGGATTCAATCCCAAGTCTACTTTATTTTGTTGTGTGACTTGGAATATTTTATTTGTGTACCAGAGGTTTAAATTCCTAAACGGTAAAGGGGGAGTCACAGCAAGGATTAAATGAGGTCACGTGCTCATGTCAAGTACTTCACACACTGTCTAGGTGAGAGCCCTGGGCATGGCTTAACGGAGTTTACAGAGTAAGGAGAGAAGGAAAGAAAAGAGCTCAGCAGCCCTGATGACCTTCTCTGTCATTTCCTAGCTGTGTGACATTTCCACCTCTCTGAGCCTGATTTTTTTCATTAGTAACATAGAGATCATACCTACTGCCGAAAACTTACATAGATATAAAAAATGAGATCCAGTAAAAATGCAGTAAAATAAAGACTCTCATGGCTGGTTTTTCATTCTTTCTTCTCAATTGCTCAGAATAAGAACATAAGCCCAGTTTCTCTGCTTGGAAAAAGAAAAGTCCAGTCCTTCAAACTTCAGCTGATGCCCACAATGAGTCCACACAGGGTTAAACACTGGGGAGGCAGAGTTGAATACCAATAAGCAGAACTCATTTTAACAATGTAAAATTCTCTCAGAATTCGTGATTTGAGGACTCTGAACTGAATTTGAACCCTCTGGCATTCAAATTGGCTTATACAGTTTTGATTGCAAGGAAAGAGAATTTTAAAAAGTCGTTAAACAAGGTGAAAAGCCCTATTGGACATGAATTGGCTCTTAAAGAATATTACAGTGATATAAAGCTCAAATGGGTCAGAAATTTATGAAAGTCATTTGCCTTAAATAAAACATGATTTTAAATATTCAAGGGAGAATGCTTTGCCAAATGTACTTGGTGTCGTAAAACACCTGAATAACTGTCAGAGGTTTTATTCATTCCAAAGGCATCATGCTGGGTGACAGGACAACTATATCAGGACTAGGACCTCAGGGCATGGGGCATGAGCCATCAGCATGGCCCTTCTCGCTTGAGGACAGAGCCACGCTGACTGACCCTTGTCTGTCCAACCATGAAGGCCACTTAAGACATGAACATTGGACATGCACATTATGAGCCCCACTGAGTAGAGCGTTGACTGCATTGGGCTCGCCTGCTCTTCTAACAGAATGCGTTCTTCTTAAAGCCAAACAGTAGACCTTTCTCACTGTTACATTACCTAACACCTAGCACCAGGAGACAGACAATAAGTTAGGGTAAGTAACCAAGCAGGTGAGTACAAGAAGAAAGGAAGAAAGGAAGGAAGGAAGGAGGGAAGGAAGAAAGGAAGGAAGGAAGGAAGGAAAAGGGAGGGAGGAAGGGAGGGAAGTGAACAGCATAGTGAATGGGTAGAAAATAGGTATATGAATGTGTATACGGATGAATATGTTGGTATGTAATGTATGGATGAATAAATGGGTAAAATAGGTAAGTAGGTGATAGATTGATAGATGGATAGATCAATCAATACATAGACGCTAGGATGGATAGGTTGGTGTATGAAAAAATGTATAAATGAAAGGATGTAGATGGGTAATGATGAATACAAGTAAGAAAGGAAGAGATGGGTAAGAGATGGATGGGTGGACAGGAGGATGGATGTGTGGCTGAATAGATGGATGGATAAATGGAGATGAGACCTATCAAAACTTACGATTTGAAGGAACTGTCTAGTAGCTCCACATTTGATTCTGGTCTCAGATTTCTATTTCCTTTCTAAAACATCACATTTACCCTTTAAAACAGGGATCCCATAATGTCTTAATTCCAAAATAATAACTATACCTTCATCGTTCTTTCTGTTCCATAAAGAAGTAAGATGTGGCAATGAACAGAGCAACTGGGGGTCAGAGAATCTGGGCTCCAGTCCAGAGCCTGACACACCTCCAGTTCATGTGACCCTGGCTAAGTCCCTTTAGCAATCTGAGTCCTGTGTCATTATTTCTAAAATACAGATGTATCCAGTGTTGTTAGCTGCCTATCAAGCAAGCATCCCCCGTTTTCCTTGCTAACAGTTATTTTAATTTGGTTTCAGAAGCAATTTGTCCAATCTTAGAGTACAGATCATGACTGGTCTATGTTACAGAATTTCATTCAATTTGTCGGAGTGACCCAGTTCTGACCAATGAGAAATAAGGAGAAGTTCAGGATTTCTGGGGATAACGAGAAACAGCTGACTGAGGGGAAAGTTCTTGGGCTATGTGCTTACTCCCCTGCTTTGGGTTCTGTTATGTGAAGCCTTGAGCTTGGAGCTGCAGCACCAGCTGTTTTATGATCAGGGAGACAGATGCCTGAGACTTCCGAAGGCTGACCCACGCTCTTTACATTGTTGGGATGATAAACTCAAACATCATAATCCTTATCTTCTTGTTATGCGAGACCCATAAAAACTGGGTATCACCTACAGTAAATTCCATAGGCCAAGTTCTGCTCTGCATAAATTTACCCAGGTAAGTTTCACTACTACCGGTATTACTAAATACACTTCACAGTTGGACAATAAGACCCACAGAGACTAAGAAATTCCCCTAAGGTGGCAGCTAGGGGTAGAGGTAGGATTTGAAAGTTATCAATGTCCATCCATGTACTTATCACATCATAACACTTTCTCTTGTTTGATAAGTGTTTGATTTTGGGTGCACTCAACATTCTACCAACTTATACAAAACATATCTTTCTGTCTTGCATGGTTACAGTGGACACATGTTGATACCAACATATATATAATCTTCCAAGAAATCCTAAGAAATATCTACTATTATTCTCAAATGTGTATGTCAGGAGAAAGGAGACTGCAAGAGAAAGAGGATTGAGTGGCCTGCCAGAGCCCACAGAGCAGGTAAGTGACAGAGCTGAACCTGGAAGGAGCCCTTGTCCCCTGGCTCTGAAGCTGACCCCTCTCCCTCTGGGTGCCCCTTCCTGTGAGATGCTCATTTCTGTGCATGGTCATCGGGAGACCCAAAGGAGTCCTCAGTGATGCTAATAAAAACCGACTCCAAGGATGAAAATAGCCCAGCAAGCCAGAGAAGAGATTCGGGAGCAGACAGGGAGTCCAACACGCTCAGGTTCCACTAAGGGCTACTCTGCTCTGCTGGACCCCTGAAAGGCCACCTCTCTCCCCAGCCTGGTGATTGGAAAGACTCGTTCTCCCTTGGGGCATTAGCACTTCCGGTCTCAGAATCCTTCCTCTTTCCCACTCACCATGAGTCTTTCCAGTCGTGCTGCTGGGAAAGCACAGCCAGTGCCTATGAGAGTGGTCCTCGCAATGTCCAAGATTATCCTGTGCATAAAGAAGGGGCTGGGACGCAGTTAGAGGGAGAAGAAGACAGTGGAGAGCCAAGCAGTGGAGAACAGCGGAGAACCAGACCTGTGGCCTGGAAAGCACCAGGGGGCAGCTGACCCAGCACCTTGAGTTACAGACAGCAGCAGTGAGTCGCAGAGACGTCCACCAGTCATCACAATTGCCATCCCATAGCAGGCACAAGGATGTCGGAACTCACTTAATCCTTACAGAAACCCAAGCAGCCATTGCTCTTTCCCAGAGAGAAAACGGAAGTTTAGAAAGAATAGGTGACCTATCCAAGGTCGCAGAGTAAGTAAGCTACGTAGGCAGGACTTCCGGCCCCCAGTTATCTGCTTGCTGGAGCCAGTGAGGACAGACAAACATGCAAAACAGAAATCAGGGAGTGAGGAGAGGAGAGGCCAACAGTGCTTAGAATGGAGGAGGGAGCCAAGGGCAGGCTTAGTGGGCCGCGCAGCCCCTGAATAACGCACTCCAAGACATGCACGGCTGGAGAGGAGAGCAAGGGTCCAGAGCTTTATGGCTTTGCCCTAGGGAAGAGCTGTTAAGCTCTGTTAAATTCCACTGCTTTAGTGAGATTAGGGGAACAGCAAGCAGGGACTCTCCTCAGCCATAGGGTGAAGTAGTGATAAATGAAGGGGCACAAGTGATTGTGTGTGTGTGTGTGTGTGCATGTGTGTGCAACACACACAGCCATCAGTCTGTGTTTTTTCTAGTAGGTAGCTTTTTTCTTCACAATTCCTTTCTTTTTTTTTTTTAATGCGGTACCGGGAGTCGAACTCAGGACCTCGTGCTTGGCCAGGCAGGCACTTATGCTGCTGAGCTGTCTCACCGGCCCTTCTTCACAATTCTTAAGAAGTGCTGGAACATTAACCAAGAAAAAAAATGGGAAAAGTGAGAAAAGAAATTGTAAACAGAAATGTAAGTGTCAGGGAGTTCAGAAGGCACTGTTGTACAATCGCTGTAAGTGGACGCAGCAGCTAGAGAGAGCACGGTTTGACTCTGGTTACACAACTTGGGTGCCTTAACTGAGGCTGGGAAAAAACGACCAAAGAGCTTCCTTCCCACTGAAACTCAGAGTTAACAGAGTTAACTAAACCCCCCTGCCAGCTCTTCTTCCAAACCAGGCTTGGCATAGAAGGGGGTGGTCAGTGTGACAGTTTTAGAATTAATCAAAGCTTCCAGGTATTGCCCATCCACTCCACGACGGTGAAGTTAATAAGCCACATCTAGCCCTGAGTTTGTATTTCCATCTGTAAAATGAGGGTAGTGACCACATTCACTGCTTTTCTTTCCTCTCCACTTTAGCCATGACGATATTGTCAAGCATCCCCTCCCATTTCAGCCGCAGGACTTTGGCACACACTATTCCCTCAGCCAAGGACAGTCTTCCCATCCCTTCTCCCGTCATATGGTTTCCTAGACACGTGCTCCTGCCCTCATAGAGTTGTCAGAGTTGCACCAGCCTCTGGACTCCGTGATCTAGAAAGTAATATGAAGAACTTCACATCCCATACCTAAGATATAAGGGATAGAGAGCTGTGTTTGGCCCTTGTTGCTTTTGCTGTCTTCTGCATGCAATGCAGTTTCTTCTCTGCCATGCCCCTCTGCCATGTGCCACTCAGCCTTGGAGCCAGCCAACAATGGACTGAAACTTCTACAAACTGTAAGCCAAATAAACTTTTCCTCTTTTAACTTTGGGTATCAGGTATTTTGTCTCAGCAATGAGAAAAGTAACTAAGACACTTATCCTACCTGATATTAAAGCCAGTGGTTCCCACGTTCTTATCCCCAAGACATGGGTTTCTTGAACCCATAGAACCCACCTGCGGGGGGTGTTCGCTCTTTATTTCTAACGTGCCTGAAATGGAACTTGACACAATCCTACAGCGGAACTCATTTTGACTTTATATCAGGGAGCAGAGGAGAGACAATAAGTGTGCTCTGTGCTGTGAAAAACAGTAAATGCTTAGGAATCCTGATTTTGAGTCTTGGATCTGCCATTCCCTACTCTTCAAACTTTGTCGGTTCCCTTAACACCCCTGAGCTTCATTTTCTCAATCCTCAAATGAATCAATAATGCCTAATTTGTAGGAATGAGGTAGAAAGTAAATGTTGGAGAAATAACCACTTAGCTAAGCACTCACCAGAGAGTAAGAACTCAGTAGAAACTACGTTCTAGCTTCTTTTGTTATGTGAAAGCAAGGAAGGATAAATAAATGAGCCCATGTGGAAAAAAATATTGAAATTTACCAAGTGAAGTTCATAATTGAACCACACGAGTATTATACTTCCGGTCTGGTTTCCCCATCCGCAGGCCCAGGGTCAGTTTGACTCAGGTAACTGGCCCCCGGAGGGACACAGGAAGAAAAGCTGGCCTCTCCTGCCTGCACAAAGCAGTCCTTCCGAGAAGCAAAGCCTTCGAGCCTTCTGATTCAAAGCAAATCTTCTAAAATCCTATCCAAACGAACTTGACATATCAGGATTTTTCTGATTCTTAGAGAAAACAAAATCTGGGACTATGACATCCTGCTCCAAATTCCAATTCTGTTTCCTACCTGAACAAGGAGACAGAGCAAGGGAGATGAACAAGAAAGCATCGCCCTAGTGCAATGGCAGCAGATAAACATTATACCGTCAGCACCGCTGGGAGGCCAGGCTTGGTCATGTGCCCCAGTGAACACGCTCTGCGTTTGTTCTGCGCTACCTTACTTTCTGCTCCCTTGTCCTGTTGGTCTCTGATCTTTTTGCCTTCAATGAGTCTGAGAGGATTAGTTCCTGTGTAAAAGAGAGACATAAATCAATTGGAAGCCAATTAAATGACCCTACACTTGCCCAGTTCAGCTTTGTATAAATTCAAGAGTAGGCAGGAGTTGCTGCTGCCAGGAAGCATGGATGCTCTTTGTATTAAGTGAGAAGTTCCCCGTCCATTGTCAGACAAGTGGTTAAACTTGACTGTGTGGTTTCAGAACTCTCCTTGGCTGTGGAATGTGTGACATGTCACCATGCTTGTTTTGTACTCACCACCCAATTCCAGCTTTATCTTCTTTGGAAATCTTTCCCTAGAAGCTATATTACCCTTATGGAGCTCCAACAGCAAGAGCCATCTGTAAGTCTTGAATGATCCAGGCTCTGGGTTTTCCACGACCCCTCACATATGTGATCGAAACAAAAGGTATCTACATTCCATGTTAGCAAGAATTGTTTCATTTATCAAAATGTGAGAGGTCATAAAAATAATTCTGAATTTGTTTTAGTATAAATTACTGATTTCTTGTGCTTAAGCTTTATTTCATATGTATATAATACATAAGGTAAATGTGAGAATATATATATAAACACATTAAGTATACATACATATTTTATGTATGTGTATATGTGTATTGAGTTGCAGCAGACTAGCTGGCATAATATCAAATTTTATAAATTCACTGTTATATTCTTTTGTTGTTTGTTTGTTTAAATTTGAGGTTGAGCCCAAGACCTTCTCACTAAGCTATATCCCGGGTCCCTTTTTATGTTTTTAAGTTTGGACAAGATCTCACTAAATCACCAATTTGTCCAGGCTGGACTTGAACTTGAGGCCATCTTGGCTCAACCTTTTTTCCCTTGGAAGCTGCTACATTTCCAATATTGGACATTCATATTTAAGCCCTCAAAAATTTGTAAGCCACAGGTCCTCTGTTTTAGATATCTAATGGATAAAGATGCAGGCCACAGTTCCTTGTACTCGGCTGGAGGCAAGTGTATTTTCATGGAGGTGTCCCCAGTAGACCGTGACTCTCAGGACGGGCTCCCTGCTATTGGTACAACACGTCCTCATCATGGTCCCTCTTGGTACAGGATCCTCCATATATTGTGGCACTCAGGACAATTTGCATTCCTATTACATTCTCTGTCACAAATCCTTTGTAGCTTTCCCCAGGTGGGAAGCTACTGAGACAAAGCAATACAAATCTTGCTATACCTGCCTTCTTTTTTCCTTCGATAAAAACTTCATCCACCCAAATGTCACTTCATGGCAGACTTAAGACTCTCCTTTATATAGGGCTGGAATGTCAAGTCTGGTGCAGAACTTCAAACTTAGAATGTTATTTTCCGGAGCTCTCAGCCATGAAATTTTGCTCTGGGCAGATTTCAGCACGCTAAGTCTGAGCAGAAAGATGAATGTTTTATGCATTTACTTTACCCTAAAACCAGAAACTTTAAAAAAAACTATTGTTTTGCACATGAAAACTGAGAAAATACAATTCTCACAAGATTCTTATTCAAAAGTGGGTCCAATAGAAGTCTAGAGCAGTGATGGCAAACCTTCTAGAGCTTTCAGTGAACAAACAGCTGGCCGTGGCACACGTGCTGTTGGTTCACCACCATGAGTCTAGCATGTTTCATGCAGCCTTCTTTTTCATGAGACATCTTCTCATGTAAACTTTCTGAACCCCATCTCCTTTATCCGTAAAATGGGTAAAATGGGATTTACCTTTCTCATGATTTGCACAATGTTATAAAGGATGTCGCAGGGTTGGAAAGGGTAGAATGTATCAGGAAAATATTTAGCACCATGCTTAATACTTAACAGATTTTCAACATGACACTTACTTCGACATTTGTATTACATTCTCTATCAGAGAAGATTTCTAGTTTTTCTCAGGTGAGAAGCTGCTGAAACAAAGTAGAATCAAATATTAGAACTAGTGAGAGCCAAATTTTGAATTCAATTTCTGTCACTCTATAATTATACAAAGTTACCTCAAGAGTTAATCAAGAAAAGCAAGAAATGAAAAGGAAATATGCTCTGTGTGTTGTAGCTGCTGGTTGTATCACTCCTGGGAGAATTTTCTCTTCTAGAAAGTTAGACTGAAACATACACTGGAGAAACAAGTTGAAGGTCCAGCTTTGGCAGCCCCAGCGTTCCCAGAGATTTGTTTGCAGAGAGTCGCTCTGTCGATCCCCACTGCACATCAGCCTCTGAACTCCCCTACCCTTTATATTTCCATCTTTCCATCATATTCTCAGTCTTACAAAAGCCCTGCGGTTACCCTCCTTGATTCCACTACTTCCTCCTTCCCTTTCCTCACATCTGCCTCATAACAATGTTCGGTTTCTCCGCTGCAGACATTCCACTGAGGCCCTCTGTTGTCACCCACTCTGCTACCCAGATCTCTCTTCAGTGACGATGTCCTTGCCCAAGCCTGGACTGGCTGAAAGCAAAAGCCTGTAGCTGACTATCTGCTCAGGGAGTCTTTCAGCTGCAGCAATGCCCCAGCATCTTCCAAGGTCATGCCCTTTTCCACAAGGCCCATCTCCCAAAATGTATTAAATTGAGATAATAATAAGAAAATCCCAGCCATTTTGTCCTAACTCAGAGCAACTCTGAAGGTTTGTTCTAGCTCCAGATCCCCTGTGGGGTTGGATAAGTCTGTCAGGTCTGTATCACAGCTCAACTTCTCCCCTGATCCAAACCCATTTCTCTTTCTCCCCTGATCCAAACCCATTCCTCTTTCTCCCCTGAACCAGTCCCATTCCTTTTTCTCCCCTGATCCAAACCCATTCCTCTTTCTCCCCTGATCCAAACCCATTCCTCTTTCTCCCCTGAACCAGTCCCATTCCTTTTTCTCCCCTGATCCAAACCCATTCCTCTTTCTCCCCTGAACCAGTCCCATTCCTTTTTCTCCCCTGATCCAAACCCATTCCTCTTTCTCCCCTGATCCAAACCCATTTCTCTTTCTCCCCTGAACCAGTCCCATTCCTTTTTCTCCCCTGATCCAAACCCATTCCTCTTTCTCCCCTGAACCAGTCCCATTCCTTTTTCTCCCCTGATCCAGCCCCATTCCTTTGTCTCCCCTGATCCAATCCCATTCCTTTTTCTCCCTTCCATCATTCTTTATCCCAAGGAAACTCTAATAGAACTTTAATAAAACCTGTTAAATTGGTTTTCAGAGTTGGCCTCTCAGGTACTCAAACTGCAATGCCTCATCAGGGGAAAGGAAAAGAAGGAGAGAGGAAGGGAGAGAGGGAGGGAATGGGAAAAAGACAGAAAGGAGGGAAGGCAGGAAAGGAGAGAGTTAAGCAGGATTATTCATCCTAGTGAAGGTACTAGTCTCTTTTTCCAGTGATACCAAAAGTCCCCTGCTGGCACTTTTTCAGTGAAAATTAGACAGTTGGCCAAGAAAATCTTCTGTAATGAGAAACTTATTTGCTTACAAATGGGATTTTTCCTAAAAGAAGATACTGTGAAAAGGTATCCATAAAGATGATCAGCTTAGCTGATTTTGCCCACACTGTCCACCCAACAGAAAGCCCAGGTTTTCTTAAGAATCTCTTGAACCTGCATTGTGGGTAAGGTGTATATAAACCTATTCCAGTAAATAAGTGATGAGCAGAATTGTTCACTCCCGATGTACCAAATGCCTTCAGTGTGCCAGAAAAGAGTATCTGCTGTGGTCCAGAGTGCACTGCTCTGCTACTTTGCATGGACCAAGCTCTGCTGGTTCCTCTCTGCATCCTTGCAGTCCATGCCAGTCTGCCCTGTTGTGTCCTTCTTTTGTCTCAGGGCCCACTCACCCAGTGCTTGCTATGTATATTTGCCTAATTTTGTTTGCAAATCATCTTAAACAAGTGAGTTCAATAGCTTTGTGCATACACTGCTGGACAAATATCACCCATAGTTGTTCTTTCACCTACGAATGGCTGTCTTGTTTGACCAGCCCTATGGCCCCTCGTATCTGTCCCTTTGTATCCTAAGTGCTATCATCATGCTTTGTGTCGCACTTCTGAGTTTGGCACACATTTCACTCATGTTGCTGTGAGTCATTGCTGGGGGTCTGAGCTAAAAATAATAATAATAATAAAAAAATAGGCATTTATGGATAGAAACAGTTCTCATGCCACATCCTGAGTCTCAACATGTGCATCTTCCGGCTCCAAAGGTCTAAGGATTCAGAGATTTAGGAATGTCGTGCTGATGATCAGGTAGGCGACACTGGTACAGTGTTCCCTCAACCATCTCAAAAGATACTTTCTATTTCTTAAAATGTGACTTGGGGCACTAAGTCACAGTGTCTCTACTCAATTTAAGTGTGACCCTGTTTAACCCTTCAAAAGGACCCACCCAGTAAATAGTCACCCTGGTTGAGTTCTAAAGTAGGAAGGAAAACAAAGTGAAGAGGGCAGGGAGCTTGTACCAAAATGTGACCACTTAACAGTTCATAGGAGAGAATCTGGCTCATACCCACAGCATTTGCCCCTTCTGATACCGAATCCTAGAACTGGCCAGAGCTATCCACCCGCCACAGTACCTCTGAGCCAGGCCAGACCTGAGTCTGCAGGAGCTGAGTGGAACACAAGTATCCCCCAGATAGACCCAACGAAGAAGAGAAGCATCTAAGGCTGTTTTTCCTTCTAAAGTCTCTGACGAGTTTAGTTAGTCCACTGCTCCAGAGGGGAGGACTGGGGTCCTATACTCATGGATGTGTCTCTGTATGGACTAAAATATCAAAAGCTACTAACGCTGGATCAAGAAGCCTTTCTCAATACATCCCATGTGCCAGGTGTTTTTCTAAGCTCACTACATACTTTAACCCATCTAATCCTCGTATTTCTAGCCTCCATTCCAACAGATCCAACCTAAAACACAGGAAGATTCCAAAGTTCGCCTGGGATCACTCTGCCAGTAAGGACTTGAACTCAAGAAGCCGGAGTCCAGAACCGAGGCTGTCAAACTATGGTGGGATCACAATCTACAGAGATGCCACACTGCAGTCCCTCACACTTCATTCCCTACAGTCTCTCTCTCAGAGAGAGGGCTGGGCACAGCTCTATCTCCTCCCAAATTATTCCCCCAAAGAGGCTCCTTGGGGTTCCCTTGCCTACAAGACCTGCAGGGATTTGTCTCTATATGCATAGCCTTTACTTTTACTCCTCCATAACCTGAACACTGTAGCCTTTGCTCCAGTGTGGACAGAAACCGAGTGATGCAAGGTTAAGCCACTCGGAGATAAGGTTTGATTTGCTCTGATATGTTATTAGATAACATGAAGTGAATGAAATGATGTAGAGAAACAATGGCTGATCTGTATCTGCAACCATCAATTATTACCACCTAGCGGTGTGATTGAGTTTCTGCTTCATGCTTGGCGCTGTTCTGAGCTCCACAGAGCAGGAGGTAAAAACAAAACAAACAAGCAAGCAAACAAAACCTCCCTGCTCTCAGGGACCTTCCTGACTAATCAGGAAGCCCAGCTTTAATTCTATAACCACACAAACATGTACAGCACTTTGCAATAAGAACTTCAAAGTAACCAGAATGTGCTATATGAATAAAGAGCAGAGGAAGTTGTCTTGTCAGGGGCAAGGAAATTTCCATGGAGAACACTTAGCCACAGGTTGAAAGGTGCTAGCAACACACTGGCAAATGTTAATCAGAGCATATTCCAGATGGAGAGAAGGGAATACAGAAAGTCTGAGACAGGAGCCAGCAAAGAATAAACTGGCAACTCCTGTGGCTAGCGCCAAGCAGAGTTGGAACTAAATAAGAGTGGAGAATTTCCAGGATATGTGAGGGATGTGGGATTTGTCCCAAAAGCAAAGACAACCTTTGCTTCATGTGACACTCATTCAACCGACACTTCAGCAAACCTACAAGGTCCCAAGATCTAGGCTGAGTTGTGTGGATATGACAAAGATGGTGGAGTTGGATTTCTGTTACTATAACAAATACCTGCTTTATTTTGGTTCATGGTTTCAGAGTTTCCAGTCCAGGATAGATTGGCTCTGTTGCTTTGGAACTATGGCAAATCATTGTATTATGGCAAAAATGTGTGCTGAAGCAAAATTAGTCACCTCATGGCCCAGAAGCAAAAGAGAGGTAGTGGAAGGGGTTGGGTCTGCTGTCCTCTTCAAGAACGTGTCACCAATGATGAGAAGACTTCCAACTAGGCCTCACTCCTCACAGCTTCCATCACATCCCAAGAGCACCAAGCTGGGGACAGAGTCTTGAATGCATGGACCTTTGGAGGACATTTAAGATCCAAACTATAGCAATGGGTAACACAGGATCTGCCTCTGCCCCTCTCAATCTGTCAAATAGGAGACAGAGATGGGATAAGGAATAATTTCATTTTATTGTTGTGAAACACCCTCGTGCCAAGTACTAAGAGAACACAAAACAGAATTTTAACCACATGCACTTAGGGAAACCATAAGGTTGAAATAAGCCCATCAAGGCTGTACCCAGGAAAGGGAAAGACATGCTTCATGGTGCGTGTAGGTCGGGCACCTCATAATGATTGGAAAGCACAAGGCTGTGGAGAAACTATCAGGTAGGTAGGATAAGAAAGAATAAAAAGAGCTGTCCTTGCTATGAAGGCATCTCATTGTTTCAGTCTGCTCAGGCTGCTGTAACAAAATTCTGCAAGCTGATAGTTTAAAATACAAACATTAATTTTCTGCCAGTGCTGGAGGATAGAAGTCCCTGATCATGGTTGGGCAGGGTCAGTTCTGGGAAGGGCTCTCTTCTTGGCTTGAAAATAGCCACATTCTCAGTGTCCTCTCGCAGCAGAAAGAGTGAGCTTCTGGAATCTCTTAGAAGGACACCAGTCTTATCTGATCAGGATCCCACCCTTACGACCTCATTTAACCTAACCTTCTGCCTGAAGCCCTGTCTCAAAGCACAGCCACATTGGAGGCTAAAGCTTTAACCTGGATTTTAAGGAGGTACAGTGCAGTCTACATCACTCATGGTCAGCAAGAGCATTTGAAAGAGTTCAAGCGGACACTGATGTTATGAAACTATTAATTTTGAAAAGTCGTACTGCAGTGAGGGTGAAACTAGATTAGAGCATGGATGAAGACAAAACAAGGCAAAAAAAAAAAATTACAGCATCATTTCTTCTTCTAGTTAAAAAAAAATGGTGGGGAGAGGAACACCACGTGGAGAGACCGGGTGGAAAAACAGGAAGGAGTGGCCTCCAGGAGAACTGGTCACTCCAGATTTTAGACCAGACAAAAAAATCCCTGGGGAAAGCAGCCCATGAACAGCAGGTTCATGGGTGGAGGTGGATGGGTAATGAGTTCAGACCTGAGGATGGTGACTCTGAAGCAAACGTGGACACGTAGACCATCAACATCCCATACGTACTGTACATCAAGCTCATCGCTGGGTGTAAAGTGAATACAAGAAATATTAATCAGGTATTTGGTTGGTTGATGGATTAGGAAGTAGATCTGATTGCCATAATGGAAGGATAAAGGCTTATTTAGAAGTGTGTTTTTGCAGAGAATATTTCAGTCCTTAGAGCTAATCCTGGTCCCCGGTTCAAGCAGTGTTTGTGCTTCCCCTTCAAATATATACTCCCTAAATTTGAAGCTTGTACTGTATGGCATTGCAATGACTCTAAATGCAGATTCATTTATTTCTTTAGTGTCTGATGGCTTAGTTCAGAGAAACAGAACTATGGTGAGTTTGGTGGCCTATAGCCTTTGGAGAAGGTGCTAGTCATCATTTGTTGTTCTCCTTTTTCTGGGTACTTTTTTTTGGTGGTTACAAGTTCTCAGAACAACTCTCTAATTAGCTAATATATAAATTTACAAGCCAGGCATGGTGGCACATGCCTGTAATCCCAGCACTCAGGAGGCTGAGGCAGGAGGACTGCCGTGAATTCGAAGCCAGCCTGGACTACATAATGATACCCTCAAAAAACCAAAAATAAATAAATAAATAAACTTACAGATAATCGGTGAGCTCCTGGATATCTTAATCTGATAGCCTGTACGTGGTATTTTATGTATGAGGAAACTGAGACTCAGAGGGGTTGGATAACTTGCCCTAAATCACAGAGCCCAAGTGCTGGAATTAAGTTTGAAAACTATAAATCACTTGGTTCCAAAATCCAAGCTCTTCTGAATTCCCAAAATGACTCCTTCCCTTCCAGCAGTGTTAGTCTCCTTTTGTTTAATCTTCCTGTTTTACCCATGTTCCCCTGTGTGTAGTCTGGCTACAGAGGTCACCTTCCCACTGTCCACTCCCTCAGCTCAAGGTGTCTGGCCAGTTTCCTACCCTTCTGCCTCTGATAGTTTCCTACTTCTGTTCTAATAAATTACCACAAACTCAGTGGCTTTAATCAGCACCAGTTTATTATGTTACTGTCCTGTGGGGCAGAAGTCCAACACGGATGGGTTCATGAGGTTAAAATCTAGATGTCGCAGGCTGTGTTCCTTCCTGAAGGCTGTGGAAGAGAACCCGTGTCCTGGTTATCAGCTCTCCCTGCCTCATGGCCTCCTCCATCTTCAAGCACGGTGATCTCAGGCCCAGCCCTTCCCGTGCGTGCTGTTCTCTCTCTGGCTCTCTCACTTCCGCCTGCTCTCCACATTTAAGACCCTCTGACTACACTGGGCCCACCGGGACCATCCAGGCTACACTCTCCATCTTGAAGAAAGCTGACTTGCAGCCTGAACACCATCTGTAACTTCAGTTCCCCTTAGCTGTGTCACCTAACACGCTTACAGCTTCTGGGATTCAGATGTGGACATCCTGGGAGACTATCATTTGTCCTACTACACCCACAGTTTCCAGTTCTCGGTCTCAGCAAGGCAAGAGGCCCTGTTTGGGGATGAGAACCATGATTAATCTACTAGAGCAAAAAGAACAGAGGGAAGGGGCTGCCTTTGACCTTCCGAAGGCTACAGAGTGATCAGTATACACAGGCAAAGGAAACCAACACTAGTAAGAAGTCATTAAACTGAGGCACCAGCCCAGCTCTTTTACAGTCTGTCCCCACTCCTTACCCCCAGGCCAATTTTGGCTCTCTTTTCAGGTACTTCTGTTGGGTCTCTGAATTTGATTTGGAAAGGACCATGCAGACCTCATTACGTATCACCTTACATATGTCACAATAATCCAACAATGTAAGTTCCCCTGTTCTATCTACTTAACAGATAAAATAAATGAGACTCAGAGAGGTTAAGTGACATCTTCAAGGTCACAGAGAAAGGAAGGTGAAGGAGGAATTTAAGTCTAGGCAGGTCAAACTATGAAGCTGGAGTTCTTAATTTAGGAACGGTCTGGCTTAGAGCTATGACGAAGACATGGACGCATACTGGTTTATTGCTGGATACTCAGTGGCCTGTGAAGCCCATGAAATGTCCCACCTAGGGAGACTATGGCTAGATAAACAGATTCCCAAGTTGTCCTCTCAGCCTCTTCTTATGCAGCGCTGCTGTCTTTGCTCCTTAACACCCACACTGTAGACTCTGAAATCTCACCAAAGATGTTTACGATTAAGCCCACAGATGGGGGCGTAGCTATCAGGACGCCCACATGTGCACATGCACAACACCCCGGAGTGCTCCTTTAGGAAATCTTTCTCCCATCACAGGCTTCCTTTTAGCCCAGTGTCACCCCAATATATGTACTGTGGGGGGGTATGATTGGAGTCAGGCTCCACCATGAACGTTATTCAACCTCCCTGGGGTTCAGTTTCCTCGCCTATGAAGAGACAGTAATGAAACCTACCCCACATGCTTATCAGAAATATTAAATAAGATTCTATATATGTCTTTGCTTAAACTAACACCTGGCACGTATTTGGTGTTGATGTTCTTTCGTTTCTATTCTCGTCACCCACAAGTCTCATCCAGCCACAAGTCTCACAAGGCAATAATAATCAGAACAACTCAATAACAACAAACTCTGCCAGGCACCATGGCAAGGTCACAGAGAAAGCACTGTGAGCTCTTTATAAGCAGCATTACATGTAACCTTATGCGTATCACAGCAAACCGGTGGTGTAAGCTCCCTAGCTCCTTTGGCCTTCCACCTACAACAAGAACTCCAATTTCTGGCCACCAATGAGTTTATTTTCCCCAAGCTCTCCTATCACCTGAATTCCAAAGCCCAGAGAAAGAGGAAATATATTTACCTGAGTAATCTTTATGGTCTCCAAGCCTATCAAAGGGCTGGTTTTGCCAGGAAGTAGCTAATCCCTAATTCACAACTGCTGGCACCTCTCTATCTATCCCGAGACCTGCTGACAGCTCCCTGTAAGCAGCTGTAAACATCTTCTTTGGTGAAGCTTTCCAGGCCCACATTCTGATGTCAGAAGGAAGGAGCAGCACTGGGCTTCCAGATAGCGAGAAGACCTCAGGGGTCTTGCCTACACTCAACTCTACTGGAAACCATGTGCCTTAGTCCATGCCGGCTGTCACAGCACACTACCATGGATGGGTGGCTTAAATGACAAAGTAATTTTCTGAAGTTCTGGAGGGTGGAAGTCTAAGATCAGGGTATCAATGTGGCCACATTCTTATGAGGGTTCTTCTCTGTGTTATGTCTGCACATGACAGAGTGGAAAGAGGGCAAGCAAGCTTCCTCGTGTGTCTTCTCACAAAGACACTACTTCCATCCATGAGGGCTCTGCCTTCATGAACTATCCCCCCTGGAGACCCCACTTCCAAATAATGTCACACTGAAATCAGGGAGATATAAGCATTGAATACATGACACCTTATGCCTTGAAAAGAAAGTATATAATTGATTAGAATTCAAGAATAGCAAGCAGGTGGGCCCAAGAGAATTTAAGTGCCAATAGTCTTATTTTTCTTTGAAATTGAATAATCTAGAAAGGTGTTTGTTTGTTTGTTTGTTTGTTTGTTTGTTTGTCTTATATTGATGCCCAGATCCCAGATCAGAACTACGGAATCAGAAGCTCTTCAGGTGGACTCAAGAATCAGTGGTTTTAAAAATTTCCCCAGATGATTCTACTAGTACATTAGGGGATTTTAGATCCATTATTGGGTCCTGCTGAAACTGTTTCACTGATGAGGAAACCAAAACCAAAACCTGCGGGAGGAAGTTGGCCTTGGCCAGAAGTAACAATTGCTACCATTTAGAATGAAACTTTATCTCATCAACGTGTAAGCAACCTCAGAAATCAATAAATTATGGAAGAAAAAAGAAAAAGGATAAATGTCAAAATTAGAACTAGACAGACTTCTGGAAGAAGATGCACATTTTAAATGCGACTACTCCACTACTAAGTGGATTCTGTTCTTTTTTACTGAGAATATAAATGTGGATTATATTCACATTTTAAAAATCATGTTGCTGGATTTCCCCAGTGACCTCTGGCTTGGACCATGATGGGCTCCAAAGCAGAACTATGTCCTGTTTATCTTGGAATCCCTGCTCCTGATACAGTGCCTGATCCAGTATTATGGATTGAATTGTTTACTGCAAAACGATATATTCAAGTCCTAACTTCTGGTATCCGTGAATGTGACCATATTTGGAAATATAATCTAGTAAATATGAGGTCGTAGGGGTATATCCTTAATCAAATATAACTGGTATTCTTTAGGAAGATAGCAGAAGAGTCACAAAGACACAGGAGAATCCAGTGTGAAGATGGAGGCAGACACTAAAGTGATATATCAACAGTTCAAGGATGGATGGACACCACCAGAAGATAGGAAGAAGTGAGGAAAGAATATTTACCAGAGCTCTCAGAGAGAACATGGCTCTGCTAATACCTTGATGCCAGACCTTTAACCTCCAGAACCATGAGACAATACATTTCAGTTGTCTTCAATCACCCAGATCGTGGTAGCTGGTTATGGCAGCCCTAGAAAAGAGGAATGTCCAATATCTGAACTACATTGTTAGTTCCATCTTTCAGTGAGTCTTCGACAAAATGCTGGGGTGCACAAGCCACTTTCTCCTAAGATTAGTTGTGCAGTGAATGAATTTACTTAGCAAATTGTGTAAACTCTCTAGATCTCAGTTTATTTTCCTGTAAAATGGGGGGAATAGCACCTATTACATGGAGTTGTTATTGAGTCAATACATCAAAAGCACAGCATTTAGCCCACAGTAAGAGTTTAATAAACATAAGTAAGTGTTTGTCTGTGTTATCTCCACACTGCACGATCTCTGCCTGGTGATTTTTCTCTATACTTGGTGGTATTTCTCTAGTAGTTGTCCAGAGCTTTCTGAACCCCACAAGGTATAAGTTAGCATTTTAGAAGTTCATATTTGAACCCACTGTGAAGTAGAACTCTCTATGTAGTAGGCATTATTGGTGCCTCACTACTTCCCAGTGTCCCCTCAAGGTTACCTGCAGATGGTTTGGCATGCACTGAGGGCATCCTATGCCACTTGGCCTTAGAGGACTTTCTGGCCAAGAATACACCCAGCACTCCTAGAGGGAAGCTAGATGGGGTGCAGGTTAACCAAGGCATGTTAGATGGTCAGCTTTCCATCTTGGTGACAAAATACCTGAGAATAACAATTTCAAGGAAGAAAGCTTCATTTGGACTCACAGTTTCAGCAGTCTTAGTCTATGGTCAGTGGGCTTCATTGCTTGCACAGAGAAAGAAGAGGAAGAGTATGGTGGGGCAAAGCTGCTCATTTCATGGCAGCCAGGAAGCAGAGAGAAAGGGGAAAATCCAGAGAGAAAGAAGCTGCAGGCAAGATAAGCCCTTCAGAGGCACACGCCCAGGGCCTGACGGCTTCCAAGTAGACACATTTCCTAAGTCTCTGTCCTCTCCCAGTAATGCCATCAAATTATAAAGCCATCAATGGATTAAAGCATTGATGATGCTAGAGTCCGCCTAATGTAATCACCATCAAAATCCCCATCTCTAGCATCACTGCATTGAGGAACAAACTCTCCAGTGCATGAGACTTTAGGGGGATGTTTTAGATCCGAGCTGGAAGAGGGGGCCAGGTGGAGTACAGGAACCGTCTTCCAATTTTAATTGGAGGGATTTGATAGATAAATACACAAGCCCTTTGGCTCTGCAGAACAAGTCTGCGGAGATGTGTTTCCTGCAGGTCCCCAGCGGCTCCTAACGGGAAGAGATGCTCCGTGTTAGGGGTCAGTAAACCACGACCCCAATCCAGCCAGACACTTGTTTGTAAAGAGCTTTACTGAGTTACAGCTACACTTATTTATTTTCATATTATCTATTCATGCTTTTATGCTACATCGGCAGAGATGAGCAATTGCAAGAGGCCCCATGACCCACAGAGCCTAAAATATCTACTTAGAAGTTCTGCTGATCCTCTGTTCTGGAGAAAGCACATCTTATAGGTTCCCTAACTTTCCCTGTTTCTTTCCATTGCTCACTGATAACAACCTCCAAGCAAGCTCCCTGCATGCAAAGTCCATGCTGGGTTTGAAAGATGTTCTTCCTGAACAACTTTCCCATAGAAACCTGCAGCAAGCTACCTGGCACAGAGCAGGAGCTCAAATCACTGCTGTATGAGTGAGTAGATGGAAAGGACAAAGATGCTGCTAGGTCCTCAAGTTAAAGAATCTTCTTTGAAAGGGTATGGTGTCTAAGAGGGACCCTAAGATCAAATAGAAGAACATAAAGGGCTCTAAGGTACAATGTGTGCTCTTTCCTGTCCAATTACCATTCCTGCCTTCTGAAGTTCCTGTGTCACTACATCATGAATAAGCTTGCCCCTTGCCAGCACATTCTCTGAAAGGGTAAATACTTCTTCCAAGATTAGGCATGTAGTGCACACACCCTACCTCTGGCCTGTAGAACAGGTGTTTTGATAAATTCATTACTTAAGCAAACTGAGATAATTGGAAATAAAGGTGTAGGGCAGAGAAAAAAAAAAAAAAGGCATGGAGCTGGCCTGCACTGAGGGTCCCTATGTCTGCTACTGTCACTTGTTTAGCCTCTTACCAGCTCTCTGGAATAAGTAAAAGCAACTGAGATATTTGCACTAAAGAATATGGTGGGACTGGGCCTCAAAACTGGACATATGCTTTACATCACACGTGGGCCCCTTCCAGTATTTTCTGAGCATCTCCCCCGAGCTGCTCACCACACCCAGCACTTGCTGTCCTTCACTGCATGCAGGCTTGGTCTGCTTTGGTTTTGTGAGAGAAAGACCCCGCCTCACAAGTGGGACATGGAGCTGCACTGCAGATTCGAGTGTTAACCGGTCATCTTTATGTAACAAGAACTGTGGAGGGAAAGCAGGTGGCCGTGAGGGTGCCCCTCACAGCCCGGGAACATAACTGATCTTGGACCCCAGTCACAACCCTGAAATCTTTCACATTTATGCAGAAGCCAAGGTCCCCAGTGGTCCCCTTCTCCCAGTGACAAATGAGTGCCATGGGATAATAAGGCCACCAGTGCCTGGGAGACCTAGGACTCCAGGATTCTTCTGCGGGCCAGCTTAAGCTCAAGGACTTCCCAAAGGCATTGTCACTCCTTTTGTAGACTAAACAGCAGTCTGAGGAGCTTCCACCCACTTCCTCTCCCTGTCCCCTTCCCCGGGCAGACTCGCAAGCCTTCCGATGCTCCGCAGCTTTCCCTAACTCCCTCCCTGTTTCCTTCTGCAGAGGCATTTCCTCTAATAAAAGCTTCACATGTTTAATCCTGTCCTGGCAGCTGCTTCTCAGTGGACCTGAATCAGCACAGGTTGGTTCATTGAAGTCTCACAATTTCTATCCACAGTTTTTAAATGAAGCTCTGAGGACCGAAGAGCCCACAGCCAGGCAGCCAATCTGAAAATGGCAGGCGCTTACACTCAGTTTCTCCTGACCCCAAAAATGTGCTTTTTCTACACTTGTTCACCTCCCAGAATTGCCTCTTTTGCTCCTGTATGGAAATTTCCCCAGAGACTAAAAGGAAGCAGCAGACACATTCTGGGTGACTATGGAAAAATGTAGAGACTGAGACGAGGTTTACACTGCACTTTGAGTTCATGTGCAATGAGGGTAAAAGGACAAGAGAAAGAGCTTACAGGTGGACCGGGACATGATTCAGGGCGGACCCACGCGCAGCCTCTGCTGCAGCACACTAGAGTTACCTGCATGCTTGAAATCACTCGGGGGATTCTGTTTAGCAAAACAATGTAAAGAAATATCCGTACAATTGATGGAAAAAGAAAAACATAAAACACAATTTTTTTAAAAAGCAGGAAACTCAAAATGACTTACTTGAGGTCAGATTTGAATCAGCATCTCTGGGAGGAGTTTTTGGATTTTTGTAAATCTAGTGACGTTGCCCTAAATCTCAGAAAGAGGTGAGAATTCAGTGATACGGCAATGCTGGAGGTAAAATATAGGAAGTTTTCTACTTGGCTGGTAAATGCCACTGTCCTGTGGTCCCTTGAGAGACTGCGGGAGCCAGGAGCAATGGGGTTACTGCTGGTATAACAGAGGCATCTAAGAACCAGGCCCTAGGCTTTTGGCCAGAACCCACTGTGGTTGGTTCAGGACCCCTGGGAACAGGAACGTGTCTCCTGGGTCATCCTCGCTCCAGGTCACCTTCCTTGACCCTCTACATGGGGTCAGCTGCACCTCTCCCTGGCCTCCCACCCACTGCTCATTTGCTTTCTTCCTTCACAGTTTATGCCAGACTGTGTTGCCCATACACTAGATACCCACTACACACACACACACACACACCCCTATCTAACAGAAGGTACACCAATTACTCACTAGTACAGTGATTGGCACACAGGACGACTTCAGTGCAACCTGGTGGCATCATTGATTACACACATGCAAAGAGGCCCAGATGCACCATGGGAAATGGTACTTGTTAAATTTTATGCTGACTAACACACCCAGGTGTTTTCTGAAGCTGATATAACACACCCCAATGTATCTTTCACATTTGTTCAAATATAAAACTTTTCCCAAAATGCCTCTCTTCTGACTGCATCTATACCAGCCAGCTGTCCAAGAAATAATAGCTTAGCATGCATAAGCCTCTCTGAAACCATGGTAAAATCCAGACATGAGAAAGCAGCTCATTCACATGGCCACAAACAGAATCACAGCACAGCTCCTATGGGGAGGTCCGGGCTAAAATGCCGCTTCATCCACTGGGGAGGGGATGGGGCATTTGCCGAACCCTGGCACCAGAAACATTTGATTTGTTCCATTACTTCACTCGTATAAGAACTCTGTGAGGCAGTTATTATTTCCATCTTATACATGAAGAAAATAGAGGCCTCGATAAATATTATCCAAAATTCCAGAATTAATAATAAACATAGTCAGGAGTCAAACCCAGGACTTCCTAACTTAAAGCACATAGCTTTTTAACCTAGCCTCCAGACGAGGTATTTTGACTCAGAGTCATGTCTGTTCTCTCTGAAAGTAGTGGCCAGGGAACTCACACTGTCCTAAATGTCCCAATACAATTGTGAGTCTGAAGAAAGAATGGGGGTAGGGTAATTCTAGGGGAAACTCCACAAGTACCCTGTGCTGAGGACAAGCTGCTTGCATCCTGCTTTAGCTCAGTAGGGAGAAAGGCCCAGTACCTTTTCCTTCTAACACAGAAGCATGCAGAATTCCAAGATGAAGGATTGTAGCAAGACTGAGACCATGCTTGTTCATCTCTGTCCCCAGCACAGAGCTCAGTAATTGTCATGGACTTAAACTGAAACTGTAGGTCTAAATCAGTGCTTTTAAACTTAAGGACATTAGAAAAGTAGCATTGAGGAAGTGAGGGGGGTGAGGTGTGACAAAAACTGTGAAAAGTGGAGTGGGCCCAAAGTGAATACGAAGAGACATATTTAAGAGAAGAAAAATAAAGAAGCTAAAATATATAGCTTGGCTGGCAGACAAAAATACAAGAAGCATAAGAGACTACAAATGTATGGAAGATGCCAAAAGAGCAGGGAGAACCATTTCTTATGGCTTTTAATATGGATTTGGAAGGAGTAATGAGGGAAAGTGAGCTGGAGTAGGAAATGAACATGCAAGGCAGGCAGAGTTCAGGGACAAGATGTGTCAGGAAGATGCTTTGAGATGAGAAATCTGGAGTCCCAAGGCTCCAGACTTAGCATTTGACAGCCTTGGACAAGCCCTGCCCTCATGCATTCACCCTTATACATAGCAAGTACCAGGAGCTCTGTACATACCCAGGCCAGACCACCTGCCCTAGCGCACTTCAGTCTGCCAGGGAAGAGAGATACTAACATACTGCGGCAATACAGAGAGAAGAGCTTGATGAAAGGAGCTGCAGGAGGATGGTGGGGGTTTGATTTGGCTCGTGAGACAGAGCCATCTCTCTGGGAAACAGAGAGCTACACTCACGCTGTGGGAACTAGGTGACCCCTACTGCAGATAGGGGTCGGAGACGGTTCCAGGAAGAAAGAGTAAGTGAGGAGGAAGGCACAAGAGATGAGGAAACTGGAAGAGGTGTGGAGTGTGACAGGGAGGCTGGTGGGAGGAGAGGGGAAGGCAAGAACCAAGTAAAAGTGGCCACACAGGCCAAGCACCTGTAGAACGATGGGAGCTAATGAAGGCTGATAAATCAGGGAGTCAGGGAGAAGCAGGGTCACATCATCTTCTATGGGATCAGTGACAACAGCTTCAGGAAAAACAGGCCGGAAGTTGCACAGTGGTCCATGAGAAAATACAGGAAAAACTTGCCTAATGTAGGAACCCAGGAGCCAAGTAGAACTTTGTGAAGGAAATTCTGGCAGACGCACACTCCAGGCAAAGGCAGAGAGACATCAAGGGTATGGAAAGTCTGGAGCAGCAAGGACTTCTTCCATAGCAGGCAGTGAGCAGAAGCGACAGGGGCCAGTCATGAAGCACCTGTGTGTGAAGCCCACGGGTACAGACATCCCCCCATGCAGGTAGAGCAGAGCAGTTCGGGGCAGAGGTTTGAATCGGGACAAGCAAGATTCCAATCCCAGCTCTGCTACAGCCTCACTGTGTGCTGGTGGTCAGGGACTTATGCCCAGCCTCAGTTTCCTCCATTGTAAAATAGCAGCACTGTGTTGAACAAAAGGTGGAGAGGGCAGTGAGTTGTCATGGAAGGAGTGGGACCATACTCTGGGTCTTCCTGGGACATGAAATTTGTTATTGTTTTTCTTCTCCTGAGACCTTTTTTGGACTTTTCCAAAGGTGTGGAGTGGAGAAGAAACCCAAAATGATTTGAAAACATAGTTTTCCTTCTAACCCAGAGCCAAGTAATGTGGATGCTCCTTTAGGCTCCTGAGTCTCTGCCCTCTGTCCCTCCTTGAACAGAAAGCGTATTCTCTCTGGCCAAGACCTGCCTCTTTAGCCCCAGTGCTGTGAATGCCCTTCATTGTTCACCTGAGGTGACAGGCCAGCCCTCTCAGCAGTGCAGCCTTTCTGCCCCAGCTCTTACTGCAGACAGCATTGCTGCTTGACCCTCTCATAGCCCAGCCAGCTGGGTCAGCCTGACCTAGAGAAGTTATGCAATTTGTTTGGGGCCTGGGATGGCCCTGAGGTGAATGCAATATACCTTCCCTCTGGACCAATACTTGCTCAACTCTTCCACCCAGTGTCCGGTGGCCTGATCAGTTTATGCTGTTTGCCAGCTAAGTCTTGTGGCTGTGAGGCTGACCCAGAATGCAAACCATCATGATCAAAATCCATTTCCACTTAGCAGTCGTGTGACCCTGGCTGGGTTACTTTTTCTATGTCCTGCTTCCTCATCAGTAACAAAGATAATAATGGTATCTACTTCATGGGGTGCTTGGGAGAGAGGGTCACAGGCACAAAAGTATGTAAAATATTTAATAAGTATTTACTACAATGACAGTGATGATGACAATGATTAAAGGGAGTGATTTTATACTTGAGATAATAATAAGAACATGATAAGAAAAGTTGTAAGCCTACTGTCTGGGTCCAATTTTCATTGCTATAACTGAATATTAAAGAATGAAAAATTTATAAAGAATAGATATTTATTTAGCTCATGGTTCTGGAGGCTACAAAGTCCAAGACCATGGCACTTGCCACTGGGGAGGACTTCTTGCTGCATCTGGAAGGAGCATCTCCTGGCCAGATGGAGCAAGCATGTCAAAGAGAGCTAGATTTTACAGCAGATCCGTTCTTGCAATAACATCCATCTATTAATCCATTGATTTATGATTATGACTATGCAGGGATTAATCTATTCATGAAAGCAAGCCTTCATTAACCCAGTCACCTCCCAGAGATCTTTCCTCTCATACAGCATTACGGTACGGCTTTGGGAATTAAGTTCCCAGCACATGAAATTTGGACAATGTGTTCAAACCATAACACTCCTACAGGTATGTGCTACAGCCAAGATTCTCTTCTAATGTGTGCATGTGCACACACATGTGTGAATGCGTGTGGGTGTGTGTGATCATTGGATCCTCATAACAACACTCTGGAGGAGTACAATATTGTTTTCTTTTCACACACAAAGAAAGTGGGGTACAGAACTTCAAGTAGCTTCACCAAATCACATAGCTGATTGGTCACAGACCTATCAGATTAAAATCCAGAGAGTATATCCCCAAACATCATCTCTCAGCTGAAGTCTGAGGAAGTTCTGGACCTCACCCATGGAGAACTAGGTTGCAAATCCAAACCTAAAGGACTCCTAAAGCCACAGTCTTCCATCAAGCACACCCCATCCTGGTCCTCCTGGCAGCCTGGTGATGGCCCAGGTCTGTGGGAGGCTAGCAGCTGACTCACTGCATTTCTAGGGGGTTCCCTAAGAGGCTGCAGAGCCAGCAGAGCAGCACCAGCAATTCTGCAGGCCTGGGGTGCTGAGGCCAGCAGGAACTGCCCTGGGGATTAAGAGAAGGGATCATGAGGTTTTTTGTTTTTTTTTTCCTCCTCGACTCTGGCCAAGACACAGAGATTAGCAGAATAAAGCCCAGATGGGGTATTGAATCTGCACATTCTAGCTACCAACATTTAAAATCCTAGCTCCCATTCCAAACCCACAATGACTCAGAGCAAATATGACCCTTGACCTAAGAAAGTGTGCTCAGCAGGTCACGTCAGTTTTCAGGACGGTGCATGTACTCTCTCCCTCTCTTAGTCCTCTATCTTTCTACTTCTTACAGAGCTGCGCTCTTTGAAGTGAGTGGCTGTTCCCAACCCTGCCCAGTCTCAAACACCCCGTCCATGTACAATGGCAAGGAGCAATGATTGCTCTGCACCGGAGCCTCGCAGCAGCCCTGTGCTGGCCGGCTACCCGCCTGTGAACCAGCTAGGGCTTTTTGCTGATTTGGAAGCATGATTCCCCTTTAGGAAGCATTGCCCCCTGGCCCTGTCCCCTAGTCATCTAGGCATCTAGGCATAGCTGCATCTAGGGGCCCTCAGATGCCAGCCTCTGGGCCTGGGCTGGAGAGGGAAGACTCTTTTCATTTCATCAAACTCTTGGGGTGCATCTTCCTTGTACTTGTACCTCTGGATTGAGAGGTCAATAAAAACAATCATCTGCAAAAGGAAGAATGAGGCAAGGAAAGATATTATAAAGCAGCCTAATATTTGTCTAAATAGAAATGGAAAAAGCAATGTGAATCATCATTTACCACAGGTGCCCACAAAGCTCAGCATGGGACTGAGGGGTGAAAATCTAGTCTGCCACCTGCTTTTTTAATAAATAAAGTTTTATTGGAACACAGTAATACCCATTTGTTTACATATGATGGCTTCTGCCCTGCAACAGCAAAGATGGAAACTGTATACCCCAGAAAATATTTGTTATCTGGCCCTTTATAGAAAAACATTACTGGTGCCCAGCTCTATTACAGTTGAGGTTCTGTTAAGTATTTTATACATTTGGTTCTACTTAATCATCACAGTAACTCTTATATTGTAGGTATTATTACTTCTACTTTGCAGCTGGGGGCTTAGAGAAGTGAAGTAACTGCTTCCGGGTCACATAAAAGTATCTGGATTGGACCCAAAGATACTGCTGTTCTTCTGCACCTGTGAGCTGAGAGTGTGCTCAATAGCGAGTGAGAATGTTCTGGTGCATGGCGGGAGTGGAAAAACAGCTGTGCGGTAGCTTGGCCCAGGTGCAAACCAATTGGTGTGAGTAAGCACAGCCAGTAGCACAAGAGATTGTGAAAAAGAGGAGTGTTAAATTTCCAGAGCCAGAGGAGACTTCGAAATCAAGCCCATCGGCTGGAGACCAAAGAAATGGCCACATCATGAATAAGGTCACAGGGAGAAAGGCCTGGCTGTTGGCATGACACTCCAGAGTCCGGTGCTTCTGGCCTTGCCAAGCCGGCCTCCCCTTCAGACACTCTGTATTTTCTGAGTGCTGGTCACAGTCCCCAGAAGCACCAAAGCCGTGAGTTCCTTTACACTGTTCAGAGTATAATCAAACCTGTTACAGACCTGATGTTTGTTTTAACTGCAAGCCCTCATGTGACCATAGTTCCTGTTTGACCAGGTGCAGAGAAAGGACACAGCACTGGAAACAAGCTGACCTGGCATCCTGTTTGTCACCAGCTCCATATGTGATCTTGGACAAGTCACTTAAATGCCCTGGTCCCAACATTCAGCTGTATCCAGTGTAGGGGCTGAGATAGACATTTCCCAGTCAGCTCAAATTTTCAAACTGAATAAGATAGATGAACAGAAAAGCCATTAAGGAGCCCAATTCCACGTGCCCATTGATAAGCAATCCTTTTTAATTGGACTTGATCTCACGAAATCAAAAATCAGTAATGAATAACTTGAATTTGTGAGAACTTAGAGATCTATAGATAATTCAGGTATTCACTCCACAAAAAGAATTGATTGAGCCTAATTCTTACCAGGACTTAAGCTGAATACTAGGATACAATTCTGAATAAAACAGATAAACAGGTAGCCTAACCAAGTGTGACAAAAGCCACACTAAAAGGCAGCTGAGAGCAGCGAGACCATGGGGCCCTGGAGCCAGCCAATCTGGGTTCAAACCTGACTGTGCCATTAAGGATCTGTGCAATTTAGCCAAATTGGAGGCTGGGAGAACAGCCTAAATCTGATCAGGAAAGCTTTATAGCCACAGTGTCCCACTACTCCTTGTAATTAGAGAATGTGACCAGCCACACGATTCATCTGCAGAGCCATGTGATCAACCCAGAGGACGCTCACCCCTGCCTTGGATGCCATGCCAGCAGTGGGAGTTGGGAGTCAATTTGGCGTGCGGTTTGCCAGGAGCTGCTGGGTGCTGGTATGCAATGAGGCCACTCAGGAAAGCCAAGCACCACTGCCAACATTGAAAGGGAAGACCTAGGGGCAAAAGCAAAGCCCACCAATCCACAGAGCACCCAAGTAGATGGAAGAGAAAAGGGAGAGAGATCTGAGTAAAAGAGATGTGACAGGGTTCAAGGCAAATGTCCAGAGAGGGCCAGAATCTCAGCAGCCTGCTTATCTGGGCCCAGTCACAGGTGTGCAGCCAGGTGCTCTATAAGCCCAGCACTCTGAAAGGCTGAGGCAGGAGGATCACAAGTTGGAACTCACCCTGGGCAACTTAATGACTTAACAAGACCCTATCTAAAAATAAAAAATAAAAAGAGCTGGGGGTATAGCTCAGTGCTAAGCCTCTGGGTTCAATCCACAGTTTTAAAAATAAAAATGGATGTGCAGGTAGAGAAGCTGAACTTGATAGCCAAGGGTCTGGATAGTTAAGAGGCATTCTTCAATGTGAAATCCTGGGGACAGAGAGATAGTCTGTGTGGGGTAGACACCATCATATAGGCTCGGGACATAGCACTGCCCTCCCCGCAGAGCCGCAGTGGTTCACATCATCATCACCCCAGTAAGCCTTGGAGAGAGGTGCTGGGGAAGACAGAGCTTTCAACAGCTGCAGATCTGTTTACAAAAGCCACAATATCTCCACCTCAATCATGAATGGGTCATGCCTAAAACAGTGCTTGAAATATAGCAAATACTCCATGTTAGTACTTAATTTGGTTTTACTTATTCATTTATCCAGTGTATTGAAGTCTGCTCCTCAGCTCCATAATGGCTGTTCAAAACATAAAGATGACCAAGGTCTGATCCCTACAGTCAAAGAGCTTGGCATCCACTGAGAAAGACAGGCGAGGACAGGGATGAGAGTAGAGGAGGGCTACAATGACCGCTAGAGAGAGAAGCCAGGGATGCTGTGCAAACCCCATAAAACTGAGAAAGACAAAATAGGGCAGAGACAAATATAGATGGTAAGGGCAGCATAATATGTCCTGATTTCTCACAATTCTAAGAATGGTCCAGGGAGAGAAAAGAAACAAAATAACAACAAGAACAAGAGCCACCAAAAGAGAAGCTGCAGTTTACAGACCCACTGGCTGCCTGTTAGAGACCGGTTCTCCTCCGTTATGAAATTTTTTAAAAATGCTACATTCTGCACTTTTGTGGCTTGGAACAAATATGTATTTTAAAGACGTACCAACCAGTTTGACCAAGTCTCCATTCCTTCCTGATATTCAGGCTTTTGGGCTTTTATTGTTCCCGATCCATTTATAGATGCAATAAAAATAAATATGAGATGCAACCAATTTGTCCTATGTGAGAAAGAAGGCATCAGCGAGTTTCAAATACATTCAGGGTTTTTATTTCCACTTGAAGTTTCATGTTTTGAAAATTAAATGTTTTAAAGGTTAGAACAACTATAATTCTTAGTGGCTCTAGTGCTGAAACATTTAAAGCAAGAATAAAAGGTCTTTGCCTACAAGTGAAGTGAGAATGGAAGAAATGCAGAAAAACTCAAGGCCCCCAATCTCAAATTTTCTTTAGCTTTCTACCTTTATGGTAACCATGACAGTTTGGAGTCCCATCTTTAGGAATATTTTCTTCTGCTCCCAGGAAGACACCAAAAAACAAATACATACGTGTTTCTTCTGAGTAGAAGACATCACAGCACTGTTGCATGAAACTATTTTTAATCAAAGTTCAAAAATATACATGCTTTTAGAAGGAAAATTGGAAAGTGCAGAAAAACATAGAAAAGGAATACGTAACCCAGAATTCCAAATTCTGCGATAAACACAGTGAGCTTGGGAACATTCCCTTTCCGATGCTGTTTCAATGCCTAGTTTGCTGCTTTTCTATTGACTTGCTGCAAGCAGTGAACACGTGCTGTACATTCACGTTTGTATCCAACTTTTTCACTTAATCTTATTCTGTAAGCATTTTGGAGAGATGTTATCATGCACCATCTCTACCCATCTGATATCTGTACCACATTTCTCAGAGGGGCAATTCAGCCTGAATTTTGAACCAAGAACTGAGAATTGCACCCAGCAGAAATGGGTATAGTAAGGAAAATCAAGGTTTAAACTTTACCTTAACTTTTGAGCTGAGTTGAATTAAGACTTTTACCCAATAGCTAATAAGAATAAGAGATATACAAACAGACAATGGTCATGTCACAGATGAGAAGCAAACTGGCTGCAGCAGCCAGCCCAAGAACCCTCCATCTATAATGCCAGTCCCAGGAGCCAGCATCTGTCCAGAATCAGATTTACAGGGCATCTGGATAGCAGTACATTAACTGGTAATCTCTAGTCATTAGTCCAAGAAGCCACACAAGGACCCCTGAAACAATTGACTCAAAAGCGTCGGGACTTGATTGAAAACTGCCAGGTTCCCCAAATTTGCCCCTGCTTCCAACTTAGGAACAATCAGAGGAAACCAAACATGCACCCTAACCAATCACCCTGGGTGCCCTGTTTTGAGTTAGAGTATCCTCAGTTTCCCCAAGCAAGTCAGGGCATGGCTGCAGACTCCTTTCTTGATTCTTCTGCTGGCCTTGGTCTTACAAGGGATGGCGGCCAACAACCCTGTTTTAACGAGCTTGGGATAAGTAACATTTGCTTGATTATATTTAGTTAGTCTTCCCTTATTTCCACAAAGTTGTACCTCCCTCCTCTATTTTGCTCATTTATAATGCAAAACTTCAAAAACCCTGATGTCACTATTTCAGGATTACACAGAATTTAAAAGGAGACAATCCCTCAAAGATTTTTAGTCATTACACTAAAGTTACAAGTAAGATAAGTGAATCATGGAGATTTTTGATCTCATGTTCCCTCTGTAATAGTCTCTGCCTGCCTGGAGGTGGAGTCATTTCATACTAGGCTGAGATGAAGGAAGGGGAGAGGGAAGGTAGGGGAAGTGGCTGTAAAAAGAATTAAGATGTGTTACATACATGTACAACTTCCTGTGGTGCATGTGATCATTATGCAGTGTGAACAGGTACTAATAAAAATAAAAATTTAGAAAAACACACAGAAGCTGGTGAACTGGGTGAGTGACCTTTGTGTGTACACCACTATGGTGCATATAAAGATACGTGAAACTTGAAAATCAATCAAAGATATATGCAGAAATTTAGGGAATTTTTTTAAGATGCTATTTCCACAGTGTATTGTAAAAAATGTTAATACTTGCTATGTGAAAAAAGCAACTTTATGGCAATGTATTTAGAAGATGCTATATGCAACCACATTAAGTGAGATTTTTATTGAGCATTTAATTTGCAAAGAGGGAGAAATCTTAAATGTATTTCTAAACATAATTGATTCTGGAACTCATTCTAAGCAGAGCACCTTTGGGCTGTAGAATACAGAGAACACACTTTGGAAAAGTATGAGGAGCTTGTTTAAGGTATTTGAACATTTTTCCCCACCAAAAAGAAGTAACTAAATGAAAAAAATATAAATAAAAGAAAATACCACTTCCTTAGTAGCATCTATACTTTCCGTGTTCCAGGCAAGATGCTGTTATATTATTTTATTTCTTTTTCACAATATCCCCCAGAGCTGGGCACTATTATTACATCTGTTTCACAAATGATGATAATAGAGAAGGAGAGGTTGAATAACTTGTCCATGAATCGCCTTCTAGGAAGAACTCATTAACTATCCTGCCTTAGTACCCTGGCCTGAGAGGACACAGCCCACTGTGGCCCAAGGAAGGACAAAGGTGCTTCCTTCACAAAGGTCACCTCTGCCGGTGCATCTGAGAAGGACTGAGTGCCCCTCTGAAAAGACTTTACCAAAGGAGAGTGTCCGTCAGTGAAACACACATGAGATCCCTGACTCTAATTACTCAAGCTTGTGTAATTGTTAAGAGTATAGTTTTGTGGGCTAAATTATGCTCCCCCTAAACTCATACAATGAAAGCTTAACTCCCAGTGTGGTATCTAAACACTGTGTTTTTAGGATGAAATTAAATTTATAAGGTCACAAAGGTTGGACCTTAACCTGACAGGCCTGTGAGTTTACAAGGAGAGAAGAGTAGTCTTTCTCTTTCTGCCATGTGAAAAAATAACAAGAAATAGGCCACCTGAAAGCCAGGAGAAATCCCCTCGCTAGGAAACAAATCCGTGGGAACCTTGCCCTTGTACTCCAGGCTTCTAGAACTGGGAGAATATATATTTCTGTTGTTTGAGTCAGCTTGTCTACCTGGTTTTGTTTTGGTATATGAGCTAAGACACAATTCTAACTCCCAGTACCCCAGAAGGTGATAATATTTGGAAACAGAATCTTCAAAGGAGTGATTAAGTTAAAATGATACTGTTAGGGTGAGTCCTAATCCAGTCTGAGTGGTGTCCTTACAAAAGGAGATTGGGGCATATGAAAGGAAGCCAAGGGTGCGCACTACTGAGAGATAATGATGTGAAGAGGCAGAAAGAGGGTGGCCATCTGCAAGAGGCCTCAGCCAATCCCATTAGCCCTTTGATCTTGGACTTCCACCCTCCCAACTGTGAGAAAATACATTTCTGTTACTTACACCACCCAGTCTGTGGCATTTTATTATGACAGCACTAGCAAAACCGTTGCAGGGCCAGACTTGCCAAATTGAAATCCCAAAACCTTCCCTTACTAGGAAAGTGACCTCCAAAAAGTCACTTAACTCTTCTGAACCACAACCTTCTTGTCTGCAAAACTGAGATGGCAGTGGCACCTACTGACCTTTTAGAGTTAACGTGAAGTTGATAGGATCATGCATCACCCAAGTCCCTAGCGTGTAGTGAGTGCATAATTAGTGTGGGCCATCATTCCTGCTGTGCTTTATCCACCCCAAGTGACAGTCTACTTATAACTCCCACTGCTGAGCATGATTTCATTGGTGCCTAGATCTTTCAAGTGCAGGTCAGGAAGAGAAGACAAGAGCAAGCCCATTGCCCAAGACACCCACCCCTTTCCTAGTTCCTAAGTATCCACCAGCCCACAAAGATGACATCAGAACTGTCAAAATTCACACACAGCATCAGGGCATGTTGCCCCCTATGCATCAGCATGTCTCCATATGGCCATGCTAAGAGAAGATGTATGCAGTTTAAGGAGGTGTTTAGTTTCCTCTTCCAGGAAATGCAGTTGATGCATGCAGTTTAGGGAGGTTTTGTTTCCTCAACCAGCTAATAAAAATTGGTTTTAATTATTAAAGTGGACCCTCAACAAGTAGCCACTCTAAGGAATGGTGCAAGGCAGAGACCAGCTGAGACCACCAGGCTGTGTAAAGGCAACATGGTGTGGAATTTATTGTGCCTGGGTGCAGGCAGACAGAGGGCAAAAAGGCTGTCTGTAGGGAGCAAAGAGAAGTGGGTTTTTTTTTTTTTCTTTTTAATAGGGCTTGAAAGAAAGCAAGAGACATTAAGCAAGAAGATCTTAGTAAACATCAGTGGTCAAAATTCTCTGGTTCTTTCATGCCTTAGTGGGCAAAGTCCTTGAGGCATCCGGTGTAAATTTTTAGGTGTCTCCAGATGTCCGGGGACCAGCAAGATTCCTTGCCTTATCTTATCTCTTTTATGATATCCTGTGTTTTCTAAGGCCACTGGTGCTGAGTTGAGAACAAATGTTTCTGCTGGTGGACAGATTGGGTACTGGGAGAGTCACGTCCAAACTGAGCCTTACAGCCACTATCATTTTTTAAAAATGTATCTGTACCATGTCATGAGTCATGGCCTTCTCTGTCTGGGATGCTAGCTCAGCCTGTCACCTAGTAGTTGTAAAAGGGCAAAGGAAGAGGTTCTTAGCACAGTGTTGGTTTATTAGCACATTACTATGTCTTTGTGACTTGCCCCAACCATAGAACTGTTTCTGATTCTTCTCACAACTGAAAGTGGACCAAAAATGATGTTACAGCTAGTCACATACAATAGGTAACTTACTGACCAGTTTTGAGTGATGTCTAAAAGATGTTAAAATCTCTAAAACTGCCCACCTCTTCTCAAGGGCCTGGAACTCTAGCTTGATTCATTCTGAAGGGTCTTTCAAAGTGGCTTAACACCTCATTTTATGGAGTGGAGTTCAGTTATATGGTGACAGTGTGTTGATGGAAGGCTGAAATACTAATAAAATAATTATCTCAATCTTGATAGCTAACATTTCTTTAGTGCATATTATTTTCTAAGCAAGGCCTTTCATTCATGCTATGAATATTTATTGAATATCAAGTATATGCTAAACAACAAAACAGAACAAATGCTTTGTTTTTATGGTGTTTACCTTCCACTCAGGGAGCCAAGCTGGAATAATTAAATTATAAGTCATAAGATGATAAATGTTAAAGTAGAATAAGTCGGTGGAGGGGAGGGTTATGGAGGTATGACTTGAAAGAATGACCCAGGAAGTATTTGCTTGAAAGAATGACCCAGGAAGTATTTGCTTAAAGACTGATGTTGAACAAAAGTTGGAAGAATAAGGAAAAGGTATTTACTGATACCAACTATCTCATCTAATCTACTCTACAACTAGAGATTGTGCTTATTCCCATTTAAGTCTATTTGTACATACTCATATCTATATCTTTATCTATGTGTACCTTTCTAAAGAGATTTATGAGATCAGCTCATGTAATTATGGAGGCTGACAATTCCCAAGACCTCCAATTCCAGTAGGTGAGTCAGCCAGCTGGAGACCCATGACAGTCGATGAGTATTCCAAGTCCAAGTCCTGGAAGGCTCAGGACCCAGAAAGAGCCAATGTTTCAGTTTGAATCCAGAGGCAAGAAAAAGTCTCTCTTATTTGGAGGAACATCAGCATTTTGCTCTATTCCGATCTTCAACTGATTGGCTAAGGCCCACTTACACTAAGGAGGCCAGTCTATATTACACAGGCTACTGATTCAGATGTTAATCTTATTCAAAAATACCCTCACAGAAACACCAGGCATAATGTAATATCTGGGTACTCTTAGGCCTTGCTCAGTTGATAAGTAAAATTAGGCATCACAACTGTAAACACTATGCAGTGGTTAGGAGTTTAGATATACTGTGGAATGGTGTGCCATGGTATAGTATGGCAGGTAAAGTATGATATGGTATAGAATGGCATGGTATAGGCTAGAGTAGAATGAGGTGATTTTACCAGAGGAACCTCGGTTCAAAACCTGACTCCACCCTTTTTTAGCTTCCATAATTTAAAGCATATCATTGTTCTATCTGAATTTAGGTTCCCTTATCTGTAAATTACGAATGGCCATGCCTGCCCCTTGAGGCTGCTGGGAGAATTAAAAGAGCTTGTGGGGAAAGAGCCTAAGGTGATATCCAGGCCAGAACAAAGAACCAACAGGTCCTGGAGCACATCCTCACCAGGTAGGAGGGTCTGTGCTAGGCCTCCCTCGCACATTGTCTCATTGCACAAGGGCTTCTTTAGGGCTCCTCACTGGAAATATGATTATCCTGAACCAGGTTAAACAGCTATGTTTCTGGGACCCTGGACCCCAGACTTGGGGATCTCTACTCTTCGGAATCCAGAAAACATTGCATTCCAGGCTGATTGGTGGCATAGGGGAATAAACCTACATTTTCCACATAGGAAGGAGTCCTTCGAGGGCTTAGGAAACTGAGGGTCTCAGAAATGGGGCCCAGTCTTAATTACCTGATCAAAATAAGCTGAAAGCTTTACTGGGATCTCCACATACACCAGCCCTGAGTCAACCCCTCTCAGCCCAGCTTTTGACCTAGTAAGATGGCTCCAGGCCCCACAGAAATGAGACGCGTGACTCTCCTCACTCTCCTCTCTACAGACAGCAGATGCGTCCCTGGGTCCTCTCTCCACCACAGTAGGACAGGGACAAAGTTCATTTCTCCCACCTGGGCTTCCCCTCCCATGAGTTGCTGCTCTTCCTCATTGGCCACAGACCAGGTGCAGTCACCGCTCTGTCACCCAGCTGGCCAACCATGCCGGGAAACCGTTTGACCTTCCAGAACCTCAGTTCTTCCATTTGCAATAGAGGACTAATACCATGCACCTCTCAAGGCTTTTTTTATAAATAGGGCTTATCGGATTCTTAGTGCGTCCTACAAACAGCAATGATCTCAACAGCTCTAAGGACTGACAGCTTCATGGGCAGGCTTCGGGCTCAGCCAGTAGCTTCTGAACAGGGGCTCCAGATTTTCACTTAGCACGAGGTTCTGCAAATTTTACGACCAGTCCTTGCTCTAACAAGCAGGAATTCCCTTTGCTCCTTTTACACATGGGGAAATTATGGCACAGAAAGGTTTGGAACTTGTTCAAGGCCCTACAGTTGAGAAATGGTACAACCAAAACGTCTCTTTCTGATCCTCATTTTTAAATCTTTCTGGCTCATGCCGCTTAGAGAGTGAGCTCACTGAGAAGCCCTTGGTCGGTGCTTTGTGACTCTGAGTGGCTTCCTTCCCCTACCACCCTCACTTCCTCTTGCCCAAGCAGTCTCCATCCTTGTGCCAATGGCCTTCAGCCCAGCAGCTGTTAAGAAATGACCCTCGTGTTGGAAATTCATGATTGTTGAGCACAGGGTCCTGGGAGACCTGCCACAATAAAGTTACTGCCCTTAAGGCTGGCATGAGGAAGAATATACAGAATATTGAGTTTTACATTGGCATGCTTGTGTATTCCTATAACAAATTCTGATCATCCCCCATTAACTCCCTTGCCTCTTCCTCCCCTTCCCCTTATTCCCTTCCTTTTCTCTAACAGTCTCCCTTCTACTTTTGTCTTTTTTTTTTTCTTTCCTAGATTCCATATATGAGAGAAAATATGCAATGATTGTCTTCTAGGTCCAGTTTATTTGCTTAATATGATGATCTCCAATTCACCCATTTTCCTGCAAAGGACAAGATGTGGTCTTATTTATGGCTGGATAATACTCCGTTGTGTATATGCCAGATTTCCTTTACCCATTCATTCACTGACAGACACCTAGCTTTGCCATTATGAATCCATGTTGTGATAAACACAGGCAAACATATATCTCTATAGGATACCGACTTTAATTCTTTGGGGAATATACCAAGGAGAGGTATAGATAGATCCAATGCTGTTCAGTTTTTTGAGGAACATCTATACTGATATCCAGGGAGGTTGTGCCAATTTACAGCCCCACCAACCATGTAGGAGGGTTCCTTTTCCCCACATCCTCACCAGCATTACTGTTTTCTGTTTTCTTGACAATAGCCATTCTGACTAGGTGGAGATGGAATTTCAATGTAGTTTTGATTTGCATTTTCCTAATAGCTTCTGGAGATGATCAATACCCAAATATATGAAGAATCAAAAAGCTAAATACAAAAAAGAAAAAAAACCCAGATAACCCAATCAATAAGTGGACAAATGAAGTGAGCAGAGCCTCTTCTAAAGAGGGTAAGGGGGGTGAGGCAGACACTGATACTGTCATCGAGGAAAGTGACATCAGGAATTGGATGGGATGGAGTTTAGGAAAGTCTCCCATCCTGGAAGATCCATCCCTCTGGTTCTTGATGAGGGAATAATCAAGATGGTCTCAGGCCACTGATGATGATCTCTCCCACTGTGGGAAGAGGAATGGGGTGCTGAGAATTGGGAGAAACTCTCTCCAGAAAGGGAAGCGCCAGGGCTAGAAAGCCAGGACGATAGTGGGGTCTTGCAGCAGCCATTTAGGGACAGAATGCAAATCCGACAAGAGAGAATGAGGATAAAGCTTGGGAACCTGGACCCAAGACAGAGATGAGGATTATGGCAGAGTAGCAATCCGTCCAGTCTTTCCCAAGCTAGATTTAAACCTTCCTTTTTATTTTTCTCCTTTGCTTTGTCTCCACACTTGGTGTTCCTTGTCGTTTTGTTTTGTTTTCTAGCCTGTGAGTTTGTCTCTGTGTGAAGGAATCAGGAGAATGGAGCCGTGGCCTTGCTTGGACCAGAGTTTGAAAGCAGCAAGAGCAACGCATCCCCAGGTAACTCTTTGCAGTACATGGCGGTAGCAGCTGAAATAGAATCCAGAGAGGGCAAGAAGAAGGTAACGGTAAGGAGAAAGAGGCACTTCCCTAACGCTATTCAGGTGTCCCCTGAACATTGCTCCTAACTGGCAGTGTTCCGGGGAGCCACCTGGACACCTCCATGCTGAAGCAGAGCTGCATTTTGAGCGATCTGGGCGGGCCCTGGAACTCTGCACTGGAACCAAGCTCCCGGCAGTGTGGCGCTCGCTGGTGTACGGTCTGCACTGGGAGCACCGCCATCCTAGAGGAGGGCCAACCCCTCAGGCTCGGGCCAGAGATGTTTCATCGTCGAGATTTTAAGAGGGAAAAAAAATGCCAGAATGCTATCGCTGGGAAAGAATGCACCCCTTAGAAGAAAGCCTCCGAGCTCCGCAAAGAAAATGGCTAAGAGGAAAGAGAAGGTGGGGATTTTATTTTTTTTACATGTTCCATTTCTTCTTCATGAAGTTTTATATGACTGTAGGAAAGACCAAGAGCCCCAGCTTGTGTCTAGGGCCTTCCCAGGGTGTCAGCAATTCCCACCATGTGAAAAAGCTATATTTTGCTACGGCACCTTTTCCTCAAGCATACCTAACTCACAACAGTGGTTCCATGGTGCTAACTGATGCAGAAAAAGAAAGTTCTGTGATCAAATTAAGGAGACAGTGAGGCAAAGGAAGCGGAGTACATTTCCCTACCGGCGACTCCTCAGAATGGGAGAACGAACACGCAGCTTCATAAACAGCTGAGACCGGAACCCAGGGGCAGGTATCCCCTTTCTTGTTTGACTGCAGCCCTCTCCTTGCTCCTAAGCCTCTCTCTCACTCCCTTCCTTTTTTCCTGTACTAGCAGTGAAATAAATGCCAACTCTATCCACAAAACACTGGCACAGAGAGGTTCCTAATTGTTGCAGTAGAGATTATTTTCCAGGTATTCAAAATGGGTGGCAGGGCTGTGAAATGAGCACTCATATACTGCTGATGGAAACTTAAATTGGTGTCATCCTTTAGGAAAGTTCTTGGAAGTGTGAAAAATAAACCAATAAGAATACTTATAATGTTTTAAACAAGGGGTTAACTTTAATGATCCCATGTTAAAATATTTTTTTTAAAAATCATCTCAAATGTAAAACTTTTCCTCTGCAAAGCTATTTGTTCTGTCCAGCAAATAAAACTGAAAACTCTAAATGCCTTAAAATGCTTAAATTTTTAAATGATGGTTGTTTTAGTTCATTTTCTGTTGTTACAACAAAATAGCTGAGAATGGGTATTTTTTCCAGTTTTTATTTTTTATTAGTACATGTTTGCAGTACACAATGGTTCTATTCTTTGTGTGGAGTTGGTTCATGTACATAACACACCTTAATTCTTTTGTCATCCCGTTTCCTGCTCCTCTTTCTCCCTCCCTTCGTCTCTTGATCCCTTTTCCACTTGAAAAAGACCTATCTCCCTACCCCCTAATATCTATCTTTTATTTTGTCTTTATTTATATTTTGGGTTTCTCTTACAAGAGAAACCATGCAATATTTAAACTTGTATGTCTGATTTATTTCACTCAACATTATGGTCTCAAGGTGCATCCATTTTCTTACAAATGACTCAAATTTATCCTTCTTTATGGCAGAGCAGTACTCGATTGTATATAAATACCACACTGTCTTTATCCATTCATCTCTTGATAGACATATAGGCCACTTCCAAAATTTAGCTGTTATGAATTGTGTTGCTATAAACATGGGTAGGCATGTATGACTGTAATATGATGTCTTTAACTCTTTTGGGAAGATACCTAGAAGGGAAATAGCTGGGTAGAATGGAATTCTTAGCTTTGGTACTTGAGGGATATCCACACTAATTTCTGTAGTGGTTGTACTAGTTTATATTCCCACCAGAAATGGAGGTGTCCATTCCCCCCCCCCAGCTTCAGCAACATTTGTTATTATCTGATAGCCATTCTTTCTGGAGTGATATCAAATTAAAGGGAAGGGAAACAACCAACAGAATGAACAGACAACCTACAGAATAGGAAAAAATGCCAGTTACTCCTTTGACAGAGGACTAATATCTACAATATATAAAGAACTCAAAAATAGTATACCCCCCCAAAAAATAAAAGACTCAATCAAAAAATGGGCAACTGACATGAACAGACACCTCACAGAAGAAGTACAAATGGCCAACAAATACATGAAGAAATGTTCAACATCACTGGCCATTAAAGAAATGCAAATTAAAACATCACTGAGGATAAGTAATTTATAGGTAAGGATGCTTATTTTAGCTTGTGGTTCTGAATTCTGGACAGGCAAAGAACATGGTGCTGGCATCTGCCCAGCTCTAGCCAGGGTCAACTCGCAGTGTGCACATGGATGAGAAAGAACCCTTGGGCAGGGTTGCTTTACAACAAGCTGCGCTTTGGGGTAACTAATCCAGTCATGCAGGAGAGAGGAATCACTTACTCAAGTAAGTTCTTAACCCATTAAGGCTCCACCCCTAGGGAGGGGCCCTAGGGAGGGCCAACACCTTCCCCTAGGACCCTACTCCCAACACTGAAGAACTGAGAAGCTAAGGTTCCAACACACGACCACTGGGGGACACATTCGAACCATACCAGTGAAGTTCCTTGATAGAACACTGTGGTCACTCCACATGTCTGTGAAACCATCTAATTAGGAAAACTACGTGCAATTCTTCACTTCTCCCTCTATCCCTGACCTAGGTAAATGACTTGCACATCTCTTTCTATCCAGAGGTGAAATCTATTCTCCTACCCCAGAATCCAGGCTGACCTTGTAAGTTGCATTGGCAGTAGGTGGTAGTCACGATGGGCCAGTTCTGCACCCAAGACATTCATGCTTCCCTCTCTTCTCCCTTCTCCTCCCCTGCTCCTCCTCTTTCTCCTCTCTCTCTCTCTCTCTCTCTCTCTCTCTCTCTCTCTCTCTCTTTCTGAATTCTGCCATTTCCATACATACAAGCCCAGGCTGGCCTCCTGGAAAGTGAGAAGCCATATGTAAAAGCCCTGTGAGCCCCAAACAAGTGAGAGAGCTTAGCCAAGGTCACCCAGTGGCAGATCCATACGCAAGGATGGCTGGGGCCACAGTGGTTGAGGAGCCTTCCATCTAACGCATGAACTCACTTGTAATCACAAATGATAATTATTTTAACCTACCAAGTTTTGAAGTGGCAATAGATAATCAATAGAGATATAATGTAAAATAAAAGTAAAAAATGCATGATAAAAAATTCTAACAACAAAAGTGAAATAACTATGTTACTTATAACCAATAGGAAAATGGTATGCAAGAAAATGTGATGAATGGTTGTTTTAGGTCAGTATTATTGAAATACTGATATATTTTTGTTATTTTGCTATGCTTTTGCATATCCAAATTTTATCCAGTGAGCATGCATTAATGTCATAATGTTTGCATATTACAAAATGTTTTGTTTCGAAGTAGTAGCTCTAGAGTCATGTATACTTGACAGTTGCCAGGTAGTCTAGTAATGAGACTAATCATAGGAAAAGCATAACTTTAAAAAATAATCAAATGCTTTATAATCCCTAAGGTGTTATGCTTTTTATTATGATGCATACTTTAACTTCATCATTGTCAGATGCTCTAATAAGATGCATCTCTTTCTGCTCTAAAATTGATGGGGTTTTGCATTTCATTTGGATTTGAGGCAAGAATTTAGGAAACCTAAAAAGCTAACCAAGTGGCAACCCGAAGAATTGAGATAACTTTCCCGTCATTAAATAGTGTGTAGCAACAGTAACAACACAGGCCTTCCCTGTGCCAGTAGCAAGTTCTCACACTGAAGACTGCTTAGCTTTCATCTGGAACAGTAGCTTTGGAATCAGAGCAAGTGCCACGCGGTCCTTGAACTATTTACAGAGACAATATCATGAGGAACACACCCCCTCAAGGATGAAAGCTGTTTTATGGTATATAAAGAAAGACTTTCGAAAGCACAGGCAAAATTGAGAAGGAGACTTTGTAGTTCTATGGCAGCTTTCATCCAAGCATCTGAAAGCAATTTACTGAATGATGTGCACCTTTAATCTACACAACCTCCAGAGGGTAAGTTGCGAGTTTTACTGTCTCCATTTTACAGGTGGAAAAAACAAGGCAGAAAGGGATACACACTTGTTAAATTTCTTTGGTTGTGAGCAACAGAAAAAGCAAGTGGCCAATTTATTACATAAGTAAAAATAACTAAAAATTTAAAAATAATGTGCATGCAAAGGATGTAGAAAAGCACGTAACTATGAAAGATGCTGGGCAGCTCAAGCACCACAGGCTCCGGGAGCCAAAGAATGAGTCTCCTGGATTGTTGTTGTCCAGATGGAACAGTTCCAGCCATTTCCCATCCCTGGGTCACTCTATTCAAACAAATAGTGGGGAGGGAATCCCTGAGAACCCTGTCTGGGTCACAAGCCAGCTCTAGAATTCTGCACATTATGGTTGAAGGAAAATCCGAAGGGGTTAGGCAGACACAAAAATACCTGTACTTATTATGCAATGGATATAAAGTCCTTTCAAATTTCTACTTGTCCAACACTCAACATCCTCCCACTTGTGGAATTAGCCTGGAGATTCTAGAAGCCGGGAGTGGAGGAAGAGTAGCTGTAAGCTCAGCCCAAGGGGAGCTGAGCCTCTCCCCAGTCCTGGAGAAAATGGGGAGGAATGGCATGGCTCTTCCATCTCTCTTCCCCCTCAGAGGTGTGCACATTTCAACACTCCAGCCCATTCCCTCCATTTCTAGGCCACTGGCCTCTGTGTCCTGGAGTCATTCATTGTCAGGGATGTGCTCAGAACTAATTCTGGCATTGCCCATTTAGAATTAGTTACATCTTCAAACCCAAGGCCTCTTCTGAATCAATGCTGTTACCTGTTAAAAAGGAATAGGTAATAAGAGTTCTGCCTATGAGGTTGTTAGGTGGATTAATAGAGATAAAATGTGTAAAGCACTGAAAGTTATCCAAGTACAGAGTAAGAACTGTTCGTGTGCTGCTCTTATCATCATCGTTGTTGTTGTATTACCATTTTTCTTATTAGAGAACATAAGATATTTAATATCAAGAACATCCCATTCATTGTTTCAGAATATATTCAACAGAATCAGAGCTGGTATTGTTGTACCTGTTTAATAAAGAAAGGAATCTCAGAGAACGTAAGTTAGCAGCTCACAGCCTATGAAGTGACGCCTACACTATTACTCCTGAAGACTGGCTTCCACTTTCACCATGCTGGTTTCCAAAGGAAAAGGCAAAAAGCTCAGTCAGAAAGGGTGAGCCTGCAATACTAAAATTTTAAGCATACAGTAAGAAATGCCTGTCCTGTGACCCAATTCAGAAAGGAAACCTACTCCAAAAATGCTAAAATAATGAATGTTGGTGAGCATTAAAAAAAAAAAAAAAAAGGAACTCTCCTACACTGTTTGTGGGACTGTAAATTACTACAGTAATTATGGAAAACAGCAGGGAAGTTCCTTAAAAAACTGGAAATAGAACAATCATATGATCCAGCAGTCCCACTGTTGTGCATTTAATTAAAGAAAATGGAATTAGTGTGTTGAAAAGACATCTGTATGCACATGTTTATTGCAGGATTATCTACAAAGATATAGAATCAACTGTGGTGTCCGCTCATGGATAAAGAAATATATACACAATGGAATTCTGTCATCTGCTGTAACATGGGTGGAACCGGAGGATATTATGCTAAGTAAAATAAATCAGGCACAGAAAGAAAAATAGTGCTTGTTGTAATGTATTAATGGAAGCTCAAGCTGATCTCAAAGATAACAAAATGGTGGTTACCAGATTCTGGGAAAGGTATAGGGGAGAGAGGGATGGAAAAAGGATGGCTAATGAGTATAGTGGTGCATGTGGACAGGAGGAAAGAGCTCTAACGTCCTGCAGCACTGTAGGATAACCATGGTTGACAATAATTAATTAATTAAATATTTCAAAAGAGCTACTAGGATGGATTTTGAATATTTCCAAAGCAAAGAAATGATATATGTCTGAAGTGACAGGCAGGCCAATTATCCTGATCTGATCCCATCATTACACATTGTACATATGTATTAAAATGTCACACTGTACCCTGTGTGTGCAATTACTATGTATCCATTAAAATACATAGACTTCTATGAATTTTTTTTAAAAAAGGAAATCTTTCTGGTTGTGAGAAAAACCGTCCATGACAAACCTCAACATTTCATCCACTAAACTTTGAGTTTCTTCAGAGTAGAGAGTTGTGTTTCCAGCATCAACTATGCCTGCAGGCACCGGGTAAGAATTAGCACAGAGACGTGAGGAGAAACACATGGGGAACTCTCCAGAGTACTCCTGTGACGTGGGTCCCTTAGAGCACTACCTTTTCTTCTCCTTTCTTGCCGTCTCTTTTTTTTTTTTTCTTTTCTTTCTTAGTCTGGGAATCTACTTTTTAAACACTAACCTTCTCTAATGCGTGCTCTTCCAAGCCTGATCTTTTCTGGAGACCAGCCTGACACTCAGACAGCCACTTGTCCCATAAGCAATACAACTTCACCATATCTAAAACCACGTTTATTATTTCTACCCAAATCTGCTTCTAACAAACTTCCTCCTCCTATAAATTCTGACCTGTCTTGAACACATCATCCACCAGGCCAGAAACCTTGGGGCCATCTCTCTTCTTTCTGTGTTTCCACATCTGTCCATACTTCAAGGCTACTTTTTATGGCTTGTGCCTCAGTGTCCCCCATGAAGCCTTGTGCAGTCATAGGTGGGGTTTTTCAGAGGTGGCTGGATCTTGAGTGTGTGATGCTGGGACGGATTCATGGTGCAATGCTAGGATCAAGGCCACTATGATTAAGGGTGTGTGTGCTACCTACCCTAAGGTGCCTGGATAAGATATAAGGACAGAAAGAGCTGTGGTCACCTGTTGTTTCTTTACTACCTTCTGCCCACCATGACCCATCTCTCCTCTGCAATACCCGTCTGCCATTCCATGCCACCTTGCCTTGAAGCCAGAAACCTATGGACTGAAACTCTACAAACTGTGAGCCAAAATTAACCTTTCCTCCTTTTAGTTGTGGGTGTTGGGTATTTTGTTCCAGCAACATGAAAGTAACAAAGATATCCACTCATGGGGGCAAAAACCTTGTGTTAGCCTTTCATTGCTATACTAACATGACCGAGTCTGTTCTCTTATGAAGAGGCTTATCTAACTCACGATTATTGAGGTTCAGAAGCATGGCGCCTGCATGTCTCATCTCTGGCCCAGTCCCTCTTAGCTGCAGCTGGACATAGCAGATGGCGATGGTAGAAGCGTGCACAGGAGCAAACAATCACACCTCAAAAAGGAAGACAGAGATGGCTGGGTGCAGCTGCACTTCACCTTTTACAACAGCCTTCTAGTGAGAACTACCAAGGAGTCCCTTTGGTGAACTACCTTCATCCCTTCCAAGGGCACACTCTAGTGACCTTAGGACCTCCACTAAGCCCCGCTTCCTAGGGGGTCCCACTAACTCTCAAACCTCTGCTCTGGAGACCAAACTTCATGACACCTGAACCTTGACCTGGGGGGACACTCACACCATAGCCCTCATGATCCAGCCACCTCTTAGCATCTCATCTCTTGATACCATTACAATGGCAATTGAATTTCAACATGAATTTCAGAGAGAGCATTCAAATCATAGCACTGAGAGTCACCTCATAATTGGCCTTCCCTAGGGCTTTCTTTTTCATTGTTGATGCTGTTTCATTGGACAAAGGTATTTAAATCTGAATTCAAAGCCCTCTCCTTGCAATTTACTCACTTTTCCTTGGGTATTTACCATGTATACAGGAGACATACATTTTTCTCTTGTTAACGTATCTTTTGTTACAAGGGTCTGTCCCAACTAAGAACAATATAGGATAGAAAGTTATTTCCCCTACAGCTACATTTCCCAGGCTCTCTCACTGTGAGCAGCGGCCACGTGACTGAGTTAACTTGAGTTTTGCACGGTGGAATGTGGAGCAAAGTGATTTATCCACCCCCTGGCCTAATCCTCCAAAGCTTTCTGAACAAACCTTCTCAGTTTCCTGGCCTGATCTGATGGCTTGATGTCAGCAGCCTGATGGTTTTGGAAACCATGTCTTCAAAATTGCAGAGTTACTGACAGCCTGGGACTATGACCATCTTCATTGAGCAGGTCCCTCAGTGTCACCAACTGGAATCAATGCCACTAAAGAACAAAAGTCCTTTATTGTATTAAACCACTAGGGTTTCTGGATTACCTGCCCTAACACCATAATTAATTACATCAATTAACATACCTTTCCAAAGCAGAAATTTGACCTGTTTAATCCCTGTGCTTTCTGTGCATCACCCTCGAGATTGAGTCTCGGGTGCGCTGGCTCCGGCCCTGGCTAACTTGCTGCTCTCGTCCTCTACCATCGAGATCACACATTTCATTTGCCTGTAATTTAGAACTCCAGGAAAATTTCTCCACACCCCAGGATAGTTCACACACCTTTCTCTCCCCAGCTGCCTCCACACTGGTGTTTGGAATGCTCTTCCTGTTTTCTATCATACCCTCTGTTCATGTTCACCTTCCAGGATTAGCCCAAGTACCATGTGCTCCAGAAAACCTTACCAGCCTCACCCTGTCCTGGGTAAGTTTCCCTCTCCTCCCTGTCCTCGGGTTTCCCTCTACTTGAGTGTACACTGAGCCACACTGTGGTCCTGACTGTGTGTCCACTTGGCCAACTCCACAGGCTGCACATGAGCACCATGAGGAGAGGGCACTGACTTACCCAGCTCTAGCCTAGAGCCAGTGCTCTGCGTATGTTTACTGCACTGACACCTTTCTCATTCCAGCTGATCCATTTGTGAGGCTACTGGTCTAATTTTTATGTGCACTAGGCTTCTTCTTTTTTTCAACAGTACTCTAAGAAAGCCTTGTTTGGGCAGATGAGATGGCTCAGTGGTGTAAGCGCCTGCCTGGCAAGCACGAGGTCCTGAGTTCGACTCCCGGAACCCACATACAAAAAAAGGAGCCGGTGATATCACTCAGCAGCACGGGCACCTGCTGGCGCGTGAGGTCCTGAGGTCGACCCCCCGGTACCCACAAAAAAAAAAAAAGAAAAAAAAAAGAAAGCCTTGTTTATCAAGGAAACTCAATGCTACTCATTTTTAAATGAAATCACGCTTTCATTTGGATTATGTAAAAATCCTAGAGAATAGAACATGGTTGGCAGAGAGTGGGGTGATAAGGAGACAGGAGCCTCAGTTCTCATTTCCAGTCCCTGGTGCAGCTGCTGCTGTGTATATCCTTGCCCAGCTGTCATGGGCCACCAGAGCATGGATAGTTATGCCAGCAATAATTCCTCCTCTGCACTTGCTCAGGTATAAGGAACTTTGCCAAGACTCCTGAGGCCACTGTACTCAACAGTCAGAATTAAAAGGCTACCATGAAGCTACCTCCCTCTGGGAGCTCGCCTTTCAGCTGAAGCAACTCACTTGTTAACCTCACAACCACGCATGGACCCTTGCCCAAAGACCCAACTAACGCACTAAGTGGGACCCTCTCCCTCCAAACCTTGAAGAAGCCCCTCTCTACTTTACACCTTAACTCAGTGGGTTTACACCTTCAAGTGGAAAAAGGGGTTGGAGGATTGAGGTGGGGAGGATCCTGCCCAGTTCATTTTTCAGCTCTGAAACCCAAAATGGCTATTAACTGCCTCCATTAAGAGTAAAGAAAATTCAGATCTTAGCAACGAAGACTTAGCTACTTCCTCCCTGGAAGAAGGAGGAATGACATTCATCATTTCTAATGAGCTATAGGAGCCATCAAATGAGACACAGGCAAATTTCTCAGTCACACTGCTATGTCAACCATTATTATGAATGCTACTGTGTTGCTAGTGCTAACAGGGCCTTGTCCTTTGAGGAGCGCATGGCGTGACTGGGAAGGCAGGTGAATAAATTCGAAATTGGAACACAGTGAAGCTCAGTGAGGGTTAGGAAAACAGGAAGTCCAAGGTGTGTAACAGACACACAGAGCAGGTGTCCAGCCCAGCCTGGCAAATCCAGAGGCAACAGCAGAGCTAAGCCTTAGCAAACCAGCGACAGTTGGTGAGGTAAAGCAGGGAGCCAGAGGAAGAGAGAAGAGGTGTTACTTTTTTTCTTTTTTATATAAGCTATAAAAAAACCCTTCCTCTTGTTAAATAGAGGTTAAAGGGAAGTCATTAAAGATATTAAGCCTGAGAGTGACACGATGATTGAGCAAGCTGGACAGAAGCCAAGCAGGAGGCGGGGACCAGTTCTGAGGTTCCTCCTCTGCTCCCCTCAAAGTTGAGGTATCTGCTAATTACAATCTGCCCGTGAAACCACAGCCATGACACAGCACTGGAGGTCCCTGCTTTTGCTAGGACTCTTAATAAGCCTGACCTGACAGAGGACATCGATTCTTATCTCTCTTTTGCAAAAAACCCAGAGGTCACCTAAGGTCTCAATCCTGGAGGTTTGTAACATGACCTCGTTGGACCCAGGAGTGCCCCTGGACTGATGGTGCCCTGGAGGTGGGACCAAGGAGGGAACTACTCACTGATGGGGAAAACCCCACAGGTGCACGGAGTTCCCCTTGACTGGAGGTGAAAGTATGTCCCAACCATCATGGCATGCCTTAAGAACTGTGCTGCTCCCTTTCCTTGAAGGATTAGGCTCAAATTTATAGTTCTTAGGAGTCTGTCAGAAGCCAGAGTGAGTCAGAACCCTGGCTGGCCTTGGGGGAGGGAGGATGGTCGGGTGTGAGTCACAGTGGAGGGGAAGACTCATTACCATGGGACTTGAGAGAGACCTGTAGCCCACGATGATGGTGGCTTCCAGTGCTCTCTGGTTTGTCACAAGTTATGTGTAATACTTAGGGTTGAACCAGGGGCTACAAAAGGGAAGGCATGGTGGTCTCTTATTAATGAGACTAGATAACTAGAGGGAAAAATAAACAAAAGTAATAGGCCAAAGACAGAGCTAGCTCTAGAGAACCAGAACTCCAGATTATGTTGCAAAAAAGTAATAAATAGGCCAGGCATGATGGCATATGCCTGTAATCCCAGCACTTGAGAGGCTGAGGTAGAAAGATTTTGAATTTGAGGCCAGCCTGGGCTACATAGCAAGACCCTGAGTCAAATTAATAATAATAATAATAATAATAACAACAACAATCAAAAAGTTGTATTTTGTCTCTTCTCCAAAAAATGTGACTTGGTAGCACCATTGTACTGCAGGAAGTGTATAAGCGATCTCCAGGGCCAGTTAGGTCTGTGCTTGCTGTGTACTCTCCTTCACTGGTTAGTCGCAGGCAGTTTGTTGAACCTCTCTGATCCTTAGCTTCCTGATCTATCCAGCGGATATTAAGGAATAGCCAAGGCCACCACTCATGAACAACTACTTCATGCCAGGGACCAGACTTGTTATCTGATTTGCATCATTTCAAATGATTCCATCTGCTAGGGCCTGGATGTGTTTTATCTCCCAGAGGTTCATGCAGTGGAAACTTGGTCCCCAGTGCTGGAGGGAGGGTAATTAAGTTGTGGGGGCTCGAACCTCCTGATGGTCTAATGCCTGTGTCGCAGGGTGAGTTTGCAGGTTGCTACAAAGTGAGGTCACCCCATGTACTTGTTCTCTTTGCACATGCCCATTTCCCTTTTTGTTTCTCCACCATGTTTGAAGGCTGTCAAGGGGGCTCTCTGCAAGACACCAATGCCATGCTGTTTAGACATTTCAGTCACCAGAATCATGAGGCAAATAAAACTCCTCACTTATTAAGTAGTACTCAGTCTCAGGTATTTCATCATAGTAACAAAATGGGCTAAGACACCATCTCTATTTTATAATATATTCATTTTATGGATATTGAGAGGATTAATACAAGATAACCCAGTGCAAAAATCTAATGCCTAACATAATCCAGAGACTAAATCGATACCTCTTTTCTTTTAACCTGTCATTCTCTATGGCAGCCTAACTATCTACAACTCTACATTCTTCTCTGGACACATTCACTTGAGTTTAGTTAAGTTTACACACATCTCTCCTTCCAAAGGGTATTACTGGTGGTCACTTAATCTCCCAGGGCCTCAGTTTCCTCACTGCTATAGTGGAAAGAATCAGAAAGAATTTGACTTCAAAGATTTCTCTAAACAGTCGGAGCTCTCCATGATGCATAGAGCTGCACCATCTGGTCACAGTCCCATCGCTGGAAGTTCCCATGCAGCTGGTGTGTCGAAGCCACTACTCTCAGGAAGGACACTTCAAGCCTTAGGTGAGCCTGGATGATGGGGAGACGAAGTTACCAACTGCGTTAGAATCACCCAAGGGACGCGTGGAAAATTCAGGTCTATAAGCCCACCCTCGAGTATTGCAATGAAAGATATTCAGATGCGGCTCAGACGCACAACTTGTTCTGTGAGGTACTCAGAGGCATTTGTTAGCTGGGGCTGCCAGAGCAAAGCCTTACAAATGCTGGGAGGTAGGGTGGAAGCCTAAATAACAAAAATGTATTCTCTTGAAACTCTAGAGTCTAGAACTCTGAGATCAAGATGTTGGCAAGGTTGGCCCCTTCTGGAGACCATAAAAGCAAGCCTGTTCCATGCTGTCCTCTAGCATCTGGGGAGTGCCAGCCATCTGCAACGTTCCTTAGCTTCTAGTGACTTCATCCCCATCTCTGACTTCACCCTCACATGACACTCTCCCTGCGTGCACTCCTGTCTCAGTCCAGACTGCCCTCGGCAATAAGGACACAGTGCTCCTGGATTAAGCCCCCCGACCACCGCTGATTTCATTTTAACTTGATCATCCATGAAGATCCTATTTCCAAAGAAGGCCATTCCAGTAAGTACGTTCACAGGTCCTGGGTGTTCGGACTTCAGCGCATTTTGAAGGATGAAATTCAGCCCTTAACTCCAGCTGATTTCAATGTGCAGCCAGAGCTCAAAACCAGTTCTGTAGGCCAGCGCTTTTCAAGTGCAATGTACAGAGGAGCCCCCAGGGGATCTTGTGAAACAGCCAATTCTGCTTCAAGGGCCTGAGGGTCTACTGACTTAGGAGGAAGGTCCTGGGAACCATGCCTGGAGTAGTCCCAAGACAGCACCCCCACAAAATCCAGAAGTGTCTGCCGAGGCAAGGAAGATCTTTGCTCTATTTCAATAGTGGTAAGAACTGCTATGCCAATATTTTATCATTTTATTTTATTTTTGTCTTCTTTGTTATTTTTATCACTTTTTATTTATTTTAAATCTCTCACCTCAGTACACAGGAAAATACCTGCAAGTAGAACTCCACCCATCGCACGTCCCACAGACAGCAGCCTGGTGAAAGGGTGAGCAGAAAGGGGTCCCGAGCTCTGGAGAGTTTTTGTCATTATCATCCGCTTCCCTCCCCCGACTTTTGCCTGTTTAATCTTCCATACTCAGAGTCATTTTGTTTTTCTTGCTGTCGTTTTGTACTGTCCTCCCCCCACCCACTCCTAGCGCCACCATCTGTCAGCTCAGCCCAGCTTGAGCCCAGCTGCCTCCCAGGCGGTGACCGCAGGCAGGTCACCTGCGAGGGCCGAGTCAGGGGCTAGCGCGTGATGGCCCAGCGAGGCCAGTCCGGAGCCCAGAGAAGCACAGCCCTGCGGATGGAGCCCTCCCCAGACGCGGAGGCGAAGGTGCGCCCGCCCTGCACACAACGCCCCGGCCCGCGGTGCAGTCGCGTGGACAATGGAGCAGGCAAAGCCAGCGACAAAGACGACAGCTGCGCTGCAGGGCAGGCAGAGGGGCAGCCGCCCACGCCTCGCAGCCTCCTTAATTTATTTATAGATGCGCTGGTTCTTTATGTGGCCTAGTTAAGGACGCCTTTCCATAAATACATAGAAACGGATGTTATTCTAGAACCCACCAATAATAGACACAGCTGTAGAGTTTGTTGCTGGATTAACAGCCCCAGCAGCCTCTCATCACCTCCTCCCTCTAAAATAGAAAATAAAATTACAAGTGCGTGTGTTGTGTTTTGTTTTGAGTGTTTGCATGCGAGAGTGCGATTCTACTTCCAAGTGACAATGAAATGCTTCTTTGAGAGCCAAGGCACAATTTCTTGGGAAACAGAGAATCACGAACCAAGGCTATAACTTTGCAAATCAAAGCCTGCACCCTCTGCTTTTCATCCTTAGCTGTGAGCGTCTGTGTAACCCAAACACGGTCCTCTTCCAGGGACCACACGTGGTGATTCATTTCTCTGCAAAACATGATTTGCCAAACACAGTTTTGATCTGCTCATTGGTTTGGGGTGTTGGCGTCATAACTCCTCTTTGCAGTCTAGGGCCCAGAAAGAATCAAATCATTACAGAGCTGTAAAGCAGCCCCAGCCCACATCCCTCTGTTATTTCTCCCAGTTTGTTCTACAGACCCTTAATTCTATTATCCAGCTATAATTTGGTTCTGTGTCTCTCCAACATTCCTTCCTTTATTCAGCCCCCTTTCTTTTTAATCAATTGATTCATCTGTAATTGGATTTTCTCTGGCTCTTACCAGCTATTAAAAGTAACTCTGCGTGTGTGTGCATGTGTGCGTGTGTGTGTGTGTGTGTGTGTGTGTGTGAGAGAGAGAGAGAGAGAGAGAGAGAGTTCTAACTAGGCCATGCTTTCAGATGCCTTACAATCTTCAATCTTGCTCAGGGTTTCCAAGTATGAATTCAATTCCCTGAGTCCTACAGAGGCAGTAGGGAGTAGCAGAAAGAATACAAGCTTTAAAAGGAGGCAGAACCATGTCATGTTTTGTTTTGTTTAAGGCTGACATTTATTGAGCTCATACTATGAAACAAACATTCTTCCAAGCACTTGATACGCACCACATCCTTTCAAGGCAAGTCTGGCTATTTCTCCATTTCACAGATGAAAGTGTGGAGACGGAGGGAAAAGGAACCTGACTGTGGCCCCACCATGAGCTACTGGCCCAGTTCTTGATCAAGTTATGATTTTCCCAGGTTCTATGCTTTTCATATCTGTGTGACTCTTGGGCATAGCTTGCTTTTCTTCTGCCTCTGTTTCCACATCTGTACAATGAACAGGAACTAATTTCCCTCACAGAGCATTCGTTGGACTAGACGGAGGTCACAGTGCCTGCTTTGCAGCAGGGGTTGAACGTACGATCAATCTACGTGATGGGACATTGCTAGGGAGTCCAGTCATCCCTGTGATGTGGATTAGACCAAAGGCTAAGAAAGGGAACCCTGGGAGCAGAGTACAGAAACAGAATGCTCTTCTCTGACGCTCACTAAGCCACTGCGGTCTTTGCTTTGGAGGGACACAAACGGAAACCATGCAGACCAAGCTATAGAATGGCTATAAAGATCCTGCTGCCCACAAGTGGTGGGATTTCAGGCAAGCTGCTTCTGCTCTTCAGCCCTTTGTTTTCCCTGAGGGAAGACGATGAGTTGGAGTTCACGGATCCCTGAGACCTCCTCTGTGACTGACACAGGGCACCAGCTTTGATGCCACCCCAAGGCTGGACCACCTCTGCCAAAACCACTAAGCGTTGTGCGGTTCTCAGCTTCACTTCCCACAGTTATTATCCATCACCACAGATATATACAGTACATACTTGTATGCCATGCAGCATGGGGAAACTGAGCCACGGGGTGGTTAAATCACTTATCCTCGTGGTGGAACCACACTCTCCCCAACAGGGCACACTCAGCCCTAATGATGCTAGGGTGTAAGACCTCAGGTAAAGACTGTGAGGAGGTGAACTGACTGCAGGAGGTGAGCCAGGCACCGGGAAGGGAGAAATTACTGGACAATGGATGCGCCAGGTGGACACCACACAGAGCCTGTTGCCTGACCATCATTTATGTCATGTGACACTTCTGACCTTCATTTCTTAAATAATCCAGTAGATGATGTTGCAAGGCCATGGAAAGAAGTAATGCATAGGAAACACTTAGCATAACACCCGGGCCTCATATCCCATGACTTCCTAATTCACATAAGCTATTATTAACAATAATAATTATTGTTATGGAATGAATGTTTAAATGTGGTCTACTTGTGTGCAGGTATGCAGGAGTTCTGTGTATAGTCACCAGATTCCTTTTATATCAGATTAAGATCTACTTTTTAAATCAGATTTTCCAAATCAATCCTAGAAACTATGAACAAAATTGGCCCTCATGCTGTTCAGCGAGAAACAAAATGCAACTTTGATTCACTCAAGGGGTACAGCCAGGAATTAACCTCTATTGTGAAACTGCACAGCAATATAATTTCATAACTTCCAGCGTCTAGTAAATTCCACCGACACTATTTGCAAAAGCAATTTTGCAATGACCACATTTGTTATCGGTTACATTTTTTGAATCTTTTCCTTGGGAAATCCCCAAAGAACGTTTAAAATTCTGCAGGTTTAGAGATTTGTTTTTGTTCTAAATTTTCTCCAAACCACATCATCCAAAAACGTAGCACTCCTTTTCAAATGAAAAGAGCATGCGTGCATTAAATCTGACATCACCGAAAAATATAATCTAATTGGATCAAAACTTCACAGACTGATCGTTGCAGTATTCTTTGAGATTGCTGATGGCTGTGAGTACCTTACACATCCAACTGTGCGGAGCTGGGTCTGTGAGTCACAGCAACTCAACAGCACTTTCATTACTATTAGCGAGGGGCTGCAGGGGACAGGAAATAGGGACTGACTGCAAATGTATATGGGGTTTCTTTTGTGGGATATGACAAAGTTCTGGAGTAGAATTCTGAAGTGTAATTCTATTACATTTTAATAGCTTATATTTTAGAGTATGTAAATTATCTCAATTTTGAAAAAGTAATTCAAAAAAGTACTAGTGCTCTCTACGTTGAATCAATAACTTGTGATAGAAAATCGAAAAAACAGATGTTATACAAATACACCTCTTGATATAAAGTTCAACATATATACTAAATGTAAAGGATCATGTTCCAAGTGAGGAATATGACCCATTTTGATAAAAAAAATCTATGTCTAGATGGATCTAGAAGAATATACACCAAATTGTTATTTCTGGCATTCTAGATGGTTTTTATTATTTCTTGTCTCTTGAGTGATGAGGATCTATCTCTTTATACAGAGAAAAAAGAATAAAGCAATAAACAGTCCTGGGATCAAGGGTATAAGACAGATGGAAAGATTTTAGTTTAGACTTTCATCTAACCAAAAGTGATTGAGCTTCGGCACTGTTCAGCAAGCTCCACATGATCTCCGTGTTTGAGGTGGCCGACCATGAACGCTCAACAACACAGCCCACACCCAGGACTCAATATTTACTTCTCCACTGCCCTTCCTAGCTCTTTCACTTTGATTTAGAATATGAAGGAACCATTCTCCTCCTGATGTAAGTCATGAACAAAGCCAACTTCACTTACCAACCTCTTTTCATATACATTACTGAGTTTTTCTACTGCCCAAGAGTCCTTGCTAGATCTGGGCTTAGTGATTTTTCTTGACTGGTTGGTTCTGTTTTAGTCACAGTATGTACAAAATCACACCTGCCAAGAAGGGGAAAAAGTGGGTTTTTCAGAGCAGCTGCTTCTGTTTTGGGGATATTGACAGTGGTAATTGACCCAGTGAGGTATCCAGGAGGTGGGTACTGGGAAGGGCCATTGTGAGAGGCACAGAGAGGCTGGCAGGACAGTGGTGTTCACCTGGCAGGGGACTGCAGAGCAAGGACCAGAAGGCCAACGTATCTGATTCCCAAGAATCAAGTCTAGCCCTTCACAGCTTCTTTACGCTTTCTCCCAAAAGGTCCCTGGAGCCAACTACCAAAAGAAACTATAGGTTTATGGAATGGCTTCTATGAATTAAAAGTGATCAGCTCCCAAACAGCTCACTTACTGAATTGCCAGTGCTCAGCCCTGACCTTCCTCATTGAGGATGAAGCCCCCAGTTCTGCACGCACTCCATGTGCTACAAAACAGAGTGGCAGAGAGAAAGGAAGGGAGGGAGGAGGGGAGGGGGAGAAACAAGGCTTTCTCCCTCGCCGTTAGTATCCCCTCTCCTGCAGCTCTGCAGTTGGTCCCATTATCACTTCCACCCTGGCTAATTATAGTCACTGATTACCTAACAGCAAGTCCTACCATCACCTGCTTTGGTCTGACAGATTATGCCATCTGGGCCACGTGGCCAGGGCCTGGGAGCCTTGAGAGGTCACAGACAGGGGCAAATGGCACTGAATGGGAAGAAATGTGTTTACAACCCTAACAGCTGACTGGGCTATTAGAGGGGCTTTAGCTGTGTGTTCCCAGCTGAAGCTTCTCTCCAGGGGCCTCACCACCCAGCCCTATTAGCTAATGGGATGTGGCTGTGCATTGCCACAGGCCTGAACCCTCTCCTAAAAAGGAAAAGAACAAGGACTGAAGAGAAACCTGGGGCTCGTAGATGTTCAGATCCTTGTTAAACCTGCATCGGAAAATCCTCTGGAATATTGGCCAGCAGTCCGAGAAACCACAGGATTCAAATACATTTTCTGCTTCCTGTGCCCATTGTATATTACCTTCAGTCCCCAAATGAGACACATTTTATGAAATTAAATAAACTCTGGATGGTGACTTCCCTTTTATGAACAGTTTTCATGCCTGCGGCAGCATGTATTTGTCTCAGATGTTCACACGCCTATGCATGACTTGGAAATCTTATTGAAACACACATACTGAACCTGTGGATTTGGGTACGAAGATGGGTGCAGATTCTACTCCTAAGGAGCTCCTAAAAAAAGCTGACCATGGTTTGAGTAGCCAGGAATCAATCAGTTATCAAATGAAGTTAAATTACTAAGTGAACAATGTACAGAAAATCTACTGACGAGGATATCTCAAACTTTGTACTGCAGAACAATTCAAGAAATCTGCCCCCATGCCAGTGGATTCCCAGTTAAATGAGTTTGGGAGCACATGGTTAGTAAGCTGGAGCTCAGGAAGCCCGCAATGATGTGTCCCAATTCAGACATGAACGGTTAGTATTTCACTGAATTTGGTGCTCTATGACCTACATTTTTATTGCAACCCTTGCTGAAGATTTTATACTATCCTGATTGCTTAACCTGTCCATTAATTTCTTGATTTGGAAAATGCCTTCTCTGTTAGGGCAATCCATGTGAAACATACACACACACATACATGCCCAGCATAAAAGCCTTCAAGACTATAAAGCAATGACCATATGACAGGCTGTCATAAAATGCAGACATTTTGGCCATTGGCTTTCTGTGACAGCTTCAAGTGCAAGTAAGTACAGCCTGCCTGGCTTCCCCTCCTCCCAGCTAGAGGAGGAAGCAGAAATGGATGAGGAAAATGACAGAGAGATCTTGCAGGAAGTGAGTTCCAGAGGCTCGCATATGCAGGCAGTCTGGAGGGCTAGTGGCCAAGACTGGTAGTCTGTAAAGAATAGACGTTCAAGAGTGATTTGCTCAAAATAAATTAAAAAAAGAAAAGAAACAAAGTTTGCCAAACCGCTTTCTAAAATTGTTTTTGCATGACATCGTAAAATGCCTACTATATTAAGTATAAAATATAACATGACAAAATGGAAGGCACTGTAATCCCAGCTTGTGTGTTTGTGTGTTTGTGTTCGAGGAACCACACTCCACACTTTGAGGGAGTGTAGTATAATCATTAAGAATGTCAGCTTTGGAGCCAGGAAACATTAGGTTTAAATAGAAACTCATCCAAGTATCAAGACTTTTGGTTTATATCTTCTGTAAGGTGGGCCTGACAGTTCCTACCTCACACACTTACATGGTAATTAAATAAGATAATGTCTGGCAAGCACTTAGCACACGGCCTGGCTTAAATCAAGCAACTACCAAATGGGAACTATGATTGCTGTTAATATCACAAAAGATTGCAAGAAAGTGTGCAAGATGCTAACAGGCGATCATTTCTGAGTGGTGAGTTAGGAACAATATTTATTTTCCTCTTCATGATAGTCTTTATTATCCAAAATTATTCAAAGAACACATATCACTTTTAAAATTAAAAAACAAACTTTATGATTTAAATTGTTAGTTATAGGTTTCTCTGCTTGGTGAAATGTGCCATTTTTATTTTCTCTTTTAATGCTTTTTAGTATTTCTTGATTTGTCCAAAATTAATTTTAACACCTTTTTGAATATAAAAGCCATGCCCATCCATTTGGGACATTTTAGAGAAATACAAAAAGACTCTAAAAAGAAAGTTTAAAAATCCTTTACAATCTCCTGACATCTTAGTTTTTATTATTTTTTGTTTAAATTTATAAAGTACAGGCTCTTCTAAATGAACAGTCCCCTAGAATTGTCCAGTGCATGACACGACGGACATATTTAATGACCCTGAAGTGGACTCCACCTGCTTACCTCTCATCCCATTCCCTGAACGAAGTCTGATGCGTTTGATGTGAATTCTTTCTATATGTACAACATGCCTGTGTACACACATACATGCACATTCATGTGATTAGGTAAAAAAAAGTCTACATAAGAAAATCTAGGAAGATTGTAGAGATTCCCTAAAAGCACTGTAATGAATGCAGATATAATGTGTCTAAGGATCAACTCTTAGAGGGAGGGCGCCTTCTCCAGCTTCTCCATGTGACCGCGTTAATCACCTGCTCCATGGCAGGCCCTCTGGTATTTACTAAGAGCCAAAGATGAAGAAGATACCAGCTCCCTGGTCTCGACAACCTTCCGGCTTACTCCCCACTCAAACACTACTCATCGTTCCAAAGCCTAAGCAGAAGACACTTCTGGAAGCCTTCGGTCACTACCAAATTGGAGGAGGTGCCCCTTTTTTCTGGGTTTTTATTTTGATTCCTCTTAAATTACTCAGTTTTATGACTGTCTCCCTACAGGGCTGGATGTCAGGATTTTTCCCTATTCATCTTTGTATGACGAGGTGAGGTAGGGCTGGAATGAATTGAACACCACGCTTGGTACACAGTGCCCAATAAAACTCTCTGGAAAAAATTAGTCCTAGAGATCATTACATTGGATCCGTAAAACTCGTGGAGACTAATACAAGAAGTACATTTGCGTTAATTAGACAATTCCTCCTGCCAATCAGAAAACAGGCACACACGTCTTTAGTTGCACATGGAATAATCAGAGTCCCTCTGTGGCCCTGAAGAGGCTGTCCTTTCTCCTTCCTAAAGCAGCCTGGAGCCAGTGCACCAGAAGCTTGGTTCTGGTGCCCACTCATTCTTCTGGGTGTCCACTGCTGGATATGCAGCCTCCTCAGTGCCTGGGATCCTGAAGGCAGGCTGAGGAGCTGGAACTGTTCAACAGTCAAGTAAAAATACTAGCTCTTTCCTTCATGGCTAAGGCTTACAAAGGCCTCTAGCTTGTTTTGTTCTGTTTGTTTAGTTTTTGTGGTGCTAGGAACTGAACCCAGAGCTTTCACACTGAGTTCTGCCCCAGTCCTTTTTTGTTGGTTTTTGAGACAGTGTCTCCCTAAATCACTTAGTTGACCAGGCTAGGCTCAAACATGAGATCCTCCCACCTCAGCCTCCCAGAGGGCTAGACTACAGGTGTGCACCATCACACCCAGCTCCTCTGGCTTGGTTTGAAATGGTTCTGCCTCAGGTGTGCAGGACCCCAAGAGCAGGTAGAGCTCACCCGGCCTAGAGGCTCTTCCGGACCTTTATGTAAACTGATTCACTGCTCTGACCCGATGCTCTCGGCGCACCTCTGTCTCTCCCCCTTGCTTGTAATACACATGCACTGTTTTATGCGGGCAGAAGCAGTGATTGACGGCAGCCTCACTAGGATGTCTCAAGGAGAGGACGGAGATGAGGAAGTCCCAACCCCAGAGTTCCCCTCACATGTGGTAGGCACATAGTGTCCTGGAAGAACATCCCTCAGCTCAAACTCAGTTTGATGAGGTGGGTCAGAGAAAGCATCACCTGGCGTAGGTAATGTTCCCATCACCCAGGAAACTTCAGCCGCCTGGTGCCATCCCACTGGGCATAAAGGACTGGACCTGAAGCGTCAGGTCCCTGATCCTAGCCATGTGCTTCTTAAGCACCACACACAGGCCAGTGGCCAATGGGGAGAGTGTCTCTAAAACACCTCCGAAGTCCCAGACATCAAAAGCAACAGGATCAGTAGTTATTAAAAAGCAAATTAAAGAGCCCAGGTGACTTTACCTGTGATGACAAAAGCCCTTTGCTTTGTAACTGCATAGCCACTTCTTTGGTCTCACGTCTAGACTGTGACAAAAGCGTCCTTATTTGGCATTCCAGACCTCTCCCTTTCTCTCTTCAACCCACTGTAAAATTGCTTTTCCCAGATAATGCTGGAGTCAGACTCCTCTCTGCTGGAATGTCATTGGCAACACAGATTGTCCCTTTGAAGAGGCCTCTGTTCCTCAGCCTGGCATTGAAGAGCCTCTAGAAATGTCTCCATCCCGCATTCCTGGCCCTTTCCACCTGTCCGCGGCACCCCTCTCCACAGCGCCCGTCTCCACAGGGCCTCTGCCGCACCCCACCCGCAGCCCTCACACATGCATGGGCCTTCTCTCCTGTCAGTCCTACTCCAGTGATTTCCCCCACTCAGGACAGCCTTTCCCTCTCCCTCTACCTCTGCACACACATCTTTATCCCCCAGCATTTAGTTCAAGCTGTGTCTGTCTGGTGCTGCCATCTTGGGCTCTGCAATTGACAGTGCTGCTTGGGTTCTGGCTTCCCACAGCACCTTGAGAGCCAATTCACATGGGGCATTTATCGGGTTTCTCTTACACAGCCGCTTAGCTTTATTCAGGACCCATCACATCCTCTCAGCTGGACCTGAGGTCTTTCCACGAGAAAACCACATGATCTTCAACATAACATGGCGGACAAGAGCCCAGCCACTGCAGTCTTGATTTATTACCCTTTCCCTGAATTTAACTCTGTGGCCTGAAGCAGGTTTCTTTCCTCACCTGCAGAAAGGGGATAATCATAATAACTATGACAGAGGGCTATGTGAGGGTTATTAATGATGCAGAGAGAGAGTATTATTATGGGTTATTAATGATGCTGAACAAACACTCAGTAACTGGAGACACTGAGGAAGTAGGCAGTGTCCAGAGAACCACAGTTGTTCCCTGGTGGCTGGAACTTGTGCTTCGAGGGAAGAGGGCAGAGATGAGGTTGGAGAACCAATTGCATGGAGCTGATGAAAGGCCCCTGTGCCATACCAAGGAGCTGGACGGACCCTGAAAACAAGAGCAGGTGTCAGAAGTTATCAAGCAGGGGACAGATTGATCGGATTCACATGTCACAGACTTTGCTGGCTGCTGTGGAACATGGCTGAGAGACAGTGTGAAGGGGGATCAGAAAAACCAGTGAGGAGATCTACTATTCAGAAACAGTCACAGAGATGCCAAGGTGACTGAGACCTAGTCCTCGTCTTTGGGAAGCTCATGGTCCACATGGGGTTTCTTAGAGAGCGGAGAAAGTATAATGAGGAGAGAATGGTGGTAAAACCATCACCACACAGGTGGCAAAATCTGTGTGAATTTTGGGAGCAAAGAATCAAGAGCACCATCTGCATCTAGTGGGAAAAAGGCTTCGCAGAGTTTGGGGAGGACATGACCTGTGTGTTGCCATCTTTTCTGAAAAATCTTCCATGCTGTCTTTTTGTGTGTGAGTACCGGGGGTCGACCTCAGGACCTCGCGCGCCAGCAGGCGCCCATGCCACTGAGCGATATCACCAGCCCTTTTTTCATATGTGGGTTCCGGGAGTCGAACTCAGGCCCTCGTGCTTGCCAGGCAGGCACTTACGCCGCTGAGCCATCTCACCGGCCCCTTCCATGCTGTCTTGAATGTGGCTCAGATGTAACTCTCTGAGCACCCTAATCCGGTCACTGTTCCCAGGGACAAAGTCTTAACCACATACATGGACCAGAAGAAAGGATGCGAGGCTCCCCCTCCAGCTTCTGAAGATCTTCAAATTTCACTTCCACGACTGCGCTTAAAGCCTCTCATCTCCCCTTCACATCAGGGTGTCAGTATTTTCCATTCTCTTCATTTATTTAGAGTGCTGATAACTTGCTCTCCTTTTTATCTGTCTACCTGCCTGCTTTAAAAGACATTCTGAATAGAACAGGAATAGAATGCTGTTCCATTAACATTTCAAACAATCCCAGCTCAAGGCTCCAGAGGATAATGACACACAAGGGGGCGCAAAGGGATGTGCCTGCCCTCTGCGGGTACACCTAACAAAAAGTATTGCAACATGGGTTGTGTCACCAAAACTTTCGTGGGATGATTTGGCCTCCTCAATTATGGATTGAAATATTGCTTAGAACTGGATCCAGGGTCACTAACTGGATTGACCCTTAAGTGGCTGAGTAAGGGGCAGAAAGCCCAGGTCAGGAAGGCAGTGATGAGTGTGGAAGAAGAGAAAGGCACAGCCCTGGGTTCCTACCTTCATCTGTGCCAGAAAGGGTGGGGAGGCCACCAACTGAGCCAGCAAAGCCCCCAGTGCCAATGAAAGCCCACTGTGTCATAGTACGCAGCAAAGCACTTTCCTGGCATTGAACTTTAGATCTCAGCACTGCCCTGAGAAGGGACAAGGCAGGTGCTCTTGTTGCCCTTGTTTTACAGCTGTGGAAGCCAAAGCAGTGATTCAGATGAGTCACCAAGGTCACACAAATAGGGCAAGAAGGGGCCACAATTTAGGCCAGAGCTTCTGCCCCTTAATCCTATGGTCTCGTCACCACACTGTATGGCCTTTTGCGAATTGTGAATAGTGACTGTGCAAAGGGCTTCGGGGCTGGAGCCATTATCAATGTGGCTGGCGCAGTTGTGGGTGAAAAGTGTTTACCCAGAAAACAGTTGACCTGCTGTGGCCCAGAGCAGCCATGGTGACACTGCAGTTAAGGTGAGGTCCCGGGGGCAGCTGTTCCCAGCTGGGGCTCCAATTCTGCAGTACCTTGTTTGCTCTAGTACTTTGGAGGAGCCTAGAAAAAAAAAAAAAAAAAAGACCACAGGGAGGAAGCCCTCCTGCTGCAGGGACTGGAAACAGAGCCACTACAGAGCTAGCTGATGCCATGCTGGTAGAAAAGACAGCCATCCCTCGTTATCCATAGCAGATTGGTTCCAGAACACCAGATACCGAAATCTGTGATGCTCAAATCCCAAATCCCTTATATACATGACCTAGTGAGGGTCTGAGGATTTAGCTCAGGGGCACAGCGCCTGCCTGGCAAGCATGAGGTCCTGAGTTTGATTCCCAGTACCCCCAGAAAAAATTACTAAATAAAATAAAGTGACCTAGTGTTTGCATATAACACACCCCGTATACTTTAAATTGTGTCTAGATTACTTATACTGCCTAATACAATGTAGATGCTAGGTAAATCATTATTACCGTATAGTTTAGAAAAGAACACAAAGAAAAAATCTGTATGATACTGACACAAATTTTTAATGTTTTTGGTTTGATGTGGGTTGAATTTACAGTCATAGAATCCACAGACATGGAATCCACAGACATGAAGTCCACAGACACAGGGCCCACTGAGTTCTCCTTGGAAGTGCACAGGACACTAGTGAGGACGCTCCTGTAGGTAGTAAGGAATACAAAGCAAGAAGCAGGTGCTCAGCTCAGGCCAGGGGACACAAGGGCATTCTGGGACATGCAGACCAAAACCAAATCTTTTCCTATGGCCATATTGAAGAGGGGCCCACTGGTCTACTACGGAGGAGACCTGTAAGCTATCAGATCTCACTAACCCCTGGCCCTTGTCAGGGACTTCCTCCGATGGCCTTGGGATGAAATACAAATGTCTCAGGAGGCTTCACAACACCAGGCGAGGCCCCACCCTTGGTTATTTCTTCAGCCTCATCTATCATCACACTCTACACCCCACGTATGTACCCACAAACACCCCACACATGACCTCTCCAGCTAGCCAAATCATATACTGCTTCATTTCCTCTGCGAGAGCATACTGTCCTGTCCCCAGAACTTGCCCATGGTATTCTTTGTTCCAACCTCACTTCCCGCCTCCTACCCCAACTGCTTACCTCCTTCTCACCCTTGAAACGGCAGCCAACACGTGGGTCACTTCCTGCAGGAGATGTCTCTTCAGCGCCTCTGCCCTTCCCAGGCTAGGCTCACCTGCCTTACTCTCCCACCTGTCTGCATATCCCCAAGCTCACTGTAACTGTGTGATTCTTATTCCATCCTCATCACCTGGCAATTACTTGGTAGAAACAGGGACTGCTGGCATACTCACTATGGTAACTCCAACCCAGGCTCTGCAGTATTTGTCTAATGATGGAATAGATTAATTCCTGGATTAAGTTAACCAGAGGTAAAAATCTAATAAACAAAAAAGCATTTCTCCTTTACAGGTGTTAAGTTCATTTGGGTCTAGCTCCACTAAAATCCGACTGGACAACCCCTCCCTGTCATGTGACACAAGACTCTTTTGAAAAAAAAAACGAGGAAGTGTCCTATTTACAGATTTCTGTCTTAAGGAGGCTTATTTCTGTCTGAGTGTGATCCAAGTTACTGAGGGCTTTAAAATAATTGGGAAAGACATTATCTTTGGAAGCTAAAATCCAACCCTTGACTACCTTGGTTTTTGCCAAACATTTCCCGCAACCCACATTAAGTGGATTATTCTGTCCTTAATCACATGCTAAATGCCTGCATCTGTGGCTGGCATCAGCTGAGTGTGAGGCAGCTGCAGTCACCATGGACACCCCTGCTATTACAGCAGAAAGCAACTGGGTGGAGAACTCCAAGCAGTGGATGAGAAACAAGATGATACTTGTTACAATCTTTCTGCATTCATTCTTTTGGTCATTCAGCATTCATGGTTAATGGTCAATTATATCCCATGTAGAAAAGAGAAATAAGGCACACTCTCTTTCCCTGAGGAGTTCACTAGACAAGAAAACAAGTGCTGAGAGAGCTAAAGATCCCTTATAATTGCTTACTCTTTATTTCTCAAACTTGTAAGTCACCTGGGTATCATGTGGGAATGAGGCTGTGACTCAGGACTGGGTCAAGGTCTGAAAATGTGCATTCTAACACTGATGCTGCCAGTTCAGAAGCCACAGTTTAAGCTGAAAGCACCACAATACAGTGTAGAGATGGACAATAATTACATCCTCATCACCTCACTTGATCCTCACCAGAACGTTGGGAGTGGGGAGGGAGGTACTCCGTGTATGCTAAGGCCCAAATTCTTTTCTTCAAACCCAGGACCCCAAATCCCCAATTTAATCCTTTCCATTGCACTATCCTTCTGCTGCTGGTCACACCCATAATCTTCTTCTGAATCTGGGCCTCTGGACACAGACCAGGCATTCATAACTGGCTTCCCAAGTGCCATGTTTGTTGCATTGACAGTTGTAACCTCTCTCTTTTCTGGTTGGCTTTGGCTGAGCTTCAAGGATTTTGGTGACTCCCAGGATACTGGGCTGAGGACCACAGAGTACAGTTGGGAGAATAACAATGAGTATCACCTCTGGGTCTCAGCCAGGTCCCTGAGAAGCTGTCATCTCCTCCACACTTCGCTGTACCCAAACACAAGCTGCAGTCAGATAACAAGCCACTGTCCCAAGGGGAATGGATGAGAACTGCACTTGGTGAGCACCTACTAGGTGCCAAACATGGTCTACCTCATCCACCAGGTGCAGAATGGATTAAGATCTTCACTCCTATGTGAATACATTCATTCAACACTAGGTAAGAGCTAACTACATTCCAGGAACTGCGCAGAGATAAATCCCAGGGAGGCTCAGGGAGACCGAGTGACACATCAAAACCCATCTTACTAGGAAATGCTACAACTAGGATAGGAAACCACCATCTCCCCAGCTTAAACCCATCATTTTCCCAACCCCAATAAACCTTTCATACCACCAGCCCTTATCATCCAGGGAACCTGTTTGTAATGCACAGACTGGGACTCCACACGTGTGCAAGAGGCCCCGTCGGCATTTCTACCATCATGCTAATGGATTCTGATTCTGGAAAACTTCAGATCAAACTTCAGAGACAATGGCCTCAGACCTGCTGGAGAATTCAGACAGGAGCCGCCAACCTAAAGCCACCCTGAGAACACATCTGGTGCAGACAGCAGGCATCTTCCAACTGTAGAGAGATCGTGTTGGTTGAAGAGTGCACTTATCCCATCCAGCCAAATGTGGAAGCAACATGACAAGTGTTACATCCAAGGCCAGGAATGCAGCCCTGCTAGAAAGCTGCAGGGATGGCAGGTGTGTGTGGGCAGGGTGTGTGGGCACCCCATCGCATCCTCTTATTATGGCCTGTGTGCCTCTGTGTGGCATCCTGCCTCGTGATTACCACTTAATGGTTTCTGCCCCACAACCTTAAGGGATGGGCCACTTGGGCCTAGGTAAACAAATGTCCCTGGCATTCCCCAAGTAACTGCATAGCTAAAGTTAACCCTGGGTTCCTGGACCCTACAAGTAATCACCCGGAGCCACCCAACTGGACACAGAATGGGAACATAATGGACTCATGTTGACAGAGTAACTGGAAACAACTGAGATAAAGCGATCACTGGGCTGAGAGATAAGTAGCTAGGCACCAAGGAGTGGAGTGATTTGGGTAGACTGGGGCGATGTTTTGGATATAGAACTGACAGAACAGCTGATACCTAAGATAAGGGGCCTAAAGGAAGGGGGAGAAAAGCTGTCATATTGGCAAATGCACACAAAGGTACGGTGGTCTCGTTCACTGAGATGGAAAGATAGGTAGATGAATGAGGTTATATTGTGGAGGTAAATGGAGGTGAAGTGGAAATCAGGCGTATTCTTTTGAATGCATTGTGTTTGAGATACAGTTTAGAGCTCTAAGTGGAGAGTTCAGGTAGCCAGCGCTCATATATGTTTCACTTCGGGTCTAGAGACGTAGAGTTGAGAATTATGAGCACACAGATAGCATCCGAAGGCTGGGAGTAGATATGACCACTGGGACAAAGAGTGAGGCAGGGAAGAAAAAGACACTCAGGACCAAATTGTGGGGCCTCCAGCCTTGTAAGATAGAGAACAGGAAAAAATTGGATAGGCACAGCCTGTGTGACGGGAACAAAGAAAAAGTGTAATTTTAGGGAATCCACAGGCCAGGGTGGGAGTCAGCACTGGAGTTGTGGGGGAGGAACACATTTTAAGAAGGAAAAAGAGAACTGTGTGAAGTATTGCAGACAGTGCAGGTAAATAGTGAGAAATACCCACTGGATTTATGTCCCTCACCACTAGGTCCATGGCTGGCGTATCATAAAAGATTGATAAATGTAAACTAAATTAATTAAAGTACCTAGGCCAGTAATACAAAACATTTTTGGCTTCTAGTCTACTACTTCTCCTCTTCCTACCTGCCTCCCTGACAGATACCAAGCATTGAATAGCCATTGTCTTTACTTTTTTATTTTTTAATTTTAAAGAGAAAAAAGATAAACATAACAATGAAACCGAGTTTCGAAACAGGTTAGTAGGACAGTTACAATAGTTGATACATTGTGTATTGTTGTCTTCAGAGAAGTTATTCAGAGTACAATATATAGGCATTGAATCTTGTCCAAACAATATTAGCACAAAACATTCTTTTCAAGGAACTAAGAGAAGCTAGCTGTGTAACTATCTTGCCTATCTTGTGTATACATATATTTTTTTCTTTTTCCCTTTCTTCTTTTCCCCTTTCCCCCATTACAGTTTGTCTTTTCTTTTGAACATTTTCTTCCCAATTCACAATATCTATTTTACATTTCAGATCTTACTTACTTATCCAGTTTCTCACACTAATGAGACAATACAATGTTTACACATATGGGTCTGATTTATTTCACTTATGAGTATGGTCTCGAATTGCATCCATTTACCTATAAAAGTCTCCAGTTTATGCTTCTTTATGGCTGAGTAGTCTCCATTATATAAAAAAAAAAAAAATTTTTTTTTTGTCCATTCCTCGGTTGATTGGCATCTGGGTTGTTTCCAAGATTTAGCTATTACAAATTGTGCTGCTATAAACATGGGTGAACATATATCACTGTGGTACGATGTTTTTAATTCTTCTGGGAAAATACCCAGAAGGGGAATAGCTGGATCGAATGGGACCTCTAATCCTAGTTTTTTTAAGAAATCTCCACACTAATTTCCACAGTGGTTGCACCAGTCTACACTCCCACCAACTCTTTTTTTGAATAAGGGCAGCCTTGTAATCCTTCTTCTCAAGGCTCTGGGCAGGCAGTATCAAGTAGCTGGAATTGTCATGCAAATTTTTCCTTGGAATGGATGGAACAATCAGGACAGGACTTTATATCAGAGTTGTTCAAAAAGGAGCCTCATCCAAGGAGGGTCGGGAGGAACCCTAGGCCATCTGCATTTGAACTAGATGATCACTCAGCATCCCTCCCCACATAGGACTTCTCCCTACCCTTAACTGGTACCTCTGTACGAAGCACAGAGAGAAAACCCCAACCAAGTGTAGGATGAACGCATGTAAACTAAATCTTCTCCTAAAACTTCCTCCTATGCATTTCTTCTCCCTCTTATCTTTATTGGCCTCCTGAAATGCCTTATCTGCTAAGACATGATTCGGTTCTAAATCTCTGTCCACGAGCACAATTACAATTTCTGCTGCTTCCACAAGGTAAAAGTGAATCACACGATGCAAGACATTAACTTATCCACCCAGGCATGGGCAGACTGTCTTCATCTCTAAATGATGCACTCCCCCACATAGCACAAAAGCAGACGGTTTTTTTGTTTTGTTTTGTTTTTTTCAGCCCAAAGTATTTAGCATTATGGAAAGACATCTGCTGCTGACAGATCTTGGATCTTGGAGGCTTAATACTTTGAAATTTATTCCTCTTCACCACCTGGAGGCTTGGGAGTCCGTTGGTGGACTCTTCCACCTCCCACTGCCTTAGGAGATAATGAGCTCTGGGTTCCTAGACATGCAGGCTGCAGCTCTCCTGGTGAGATTCCTGCATTCACACCATGGAGGGCAGAGAATTAACCACCAGGAGCCTCTGGACAACCTCCACCTCCTTTCCTCTCTATTCATTCCTTCAGCCCACAGTGCTGTGTGCCACAGTCTATGCCATTTTCTAGAATAGAACCTGAAGGTACAGTGACAAATAAGACTTGGTCTCTTTTTTGCTTTTTTTTTAACCCGGATATTATGAATAGACCACAGAAGTTCTTGGTATCCCTCTGAAGTGACATGAGAAATGTTGCATGTATGCCCAGAGAGAGATTTATAATTTTTATCAGATTACAGATCTGAAATGTTTAGGGTATCACTGGAAACCTACAAGTCATCTTTGACACACTCCTTTCTCTCCTGGCTAGGCACACATGAACAAATCACCAACAGTCATCATCTTTTTTTCTTCGAATTTCTCTAGGTCCGTCTCCTTTTCTTTCCCCCCTACTTAGTCCTGCTAATCTCATTTCACTTGTTAATTGAAAACAGCTTCTATCTCCCCTGTCCTTGTCCTCTCTAATCTCCACAAGGCAGAGAGCACAGATTTTCAGATCTCTAATCTGATCGCTTCAACACTTCATTTAAAACCTTTTAATATCTTCCCACAGTTCTGAGTATAAATGAAAAACCATAACTATTCACATGAGCATTTGCAATCTCAACAAAACACCACCCTCTGCTACTCTCTTAACTATTAAACTGCTGCTCCATCCAACTTCTTTGCCTTCTTCAAATTCTCCATTTGCTCTCCTACCACTGTGCTTGTATGCATTCTCTAATTTTCACCTGAAAGTGTTCATCAAGTTGTATTGTAACGATCATGCCAACTGTTGGTTTCCTCGGACCTTCCTGACTAGGTCAACTACCTATTTGTAGAACCTCAAAACTCCATGAACTTCTCCGTACCTTGTCCAAGTCAGAATTATACAGGCTCTATCTGACCCATTGATTAGCATTTATCATTTATCATTCACCAACCCACCATTTCATTATTGTATCTCCAGGACTTAGCATAATACCAGGCATGTGGACAGAAAGGACATGATTAATACTTAGTAAAAGAACAAATGAATGGTCAACTGGATGAATCAATGTGGTAGATAGATGCTCTAATCAAGGAAAATATTCAGCACTGCGAGGGTGCAGGAGAGAGGGATGTCTCCTCAGTAGGTCACGGGGGTGAGCGTCATCTGCAGAGCCTACTGCAGAGCTTGTGATGTAGCACATGTAAACAATGTACATTGACTAAGTGCATGACATGGCAACCAACTCTTCCTGAAAGAGTGAGGGTGGACTCCAAGTGGATGTGTCACTTGACATCTGTCACAAAGGAAAACTGCAAGTATTCTAATCAGACAGAGAAAAAGTCAGGCAAAGAGAATTTCATACAGAGGCAAGTACCAAGACATTAAGCCACAAAAAAGGAGGGAAAATTCCATGCTGAAAGAGAAGGCTAGGTGATGTGGACATGGAGATGTGCGCTGTGGATTCTCTTTCTGGAAGGGAAAGATTTGTTTCAAGCTGCTGGGAGCATGCGGGTGGGATACAAACGCCTCCAGCTATCAGAGAAGGCTTCTCTCCCAAGGCCACATCAGTCCCAGAGCAGCAGATTCCCCTGACTGGTTGAGACAGGAATGAAGGCCCATGCATTTGGGTTTAGCGGGTGACAGTTCTAGCAGCTTTCTCATACAGAGCTCCCCACGGGTTACCGGAAGCCTCTCTGGATCCTACATCCCTGTAGCTTGCTTGTTGCATCCTGGCTCTCACAAGTGATTATCTCACCTGAGCACTGAACTTTGTATGAGAGGCCACTTCTCAAGGAACTGTACTGCACATCTGGGTCAGGCCACCAGGGTGGATGTATGCAGAGGAAGCCACTGGAAAGGACGTTTGGAGCGAGATGGTTAGAACTCTCTGATTGGTGCCAAGAACTGTGGACTTAACCCGCCAAGTGCCAAAGTCAGAGTCTTATATGGGGATGACCTCCCTGGCTGTTGTGTGGGTTGACATTGGAAGGAGGCGGAACCCCTGGATGGTCATTGGATTAGTCCATGGAGGAAACATGTGGTTCCCAGCTGGAGAAGTGATGGCTGATGGAGAAAAGGTGTGCTGAGCAATTCAGAAAAATAAGTCAATAGCTCACATATGACACACTGACCAAGGGGGCAGCTTAAGGGATGAGGGGACAATAATAACAAGAGAACATGTTAATCTTCAGACATGATAAGGGAAACAATGCTCCTTTGGGTTAAAATAGTACCTGTAAGAGTAGAACTTTCTTCCCAGAGCTCTTTCCTGGCACTCCCAGGTAGACAATTTAAATGATGACTGGAATATTTCTGCAGCTAATAATACCAGCAAAGTCTTACACGAAAAGAATGGTCCACAAAGTTGTAGTTTGTTCCTTAGTTAAGATCTTAAGGGTTTCTGCCTGATACAATCAGTCACCAAGCTTGCCAAAGAACATTCTCATGCCGAAGAGATAAGGCTTCGAATTAGAGAAGGAGCAAAGGGATGGATCTACAAGGAGGAAAATCAGAGTAACACCCAGTGAAGAAGAGCCTGGCAGGGGTCTCACTCCCCCAACAAGTATTTATGGGCCATTTTCTATATCCTACTAGGCTAGGGGCTGGGAGTACAGTGGTGAATAAAACCCTGCAGATTCCACGTCAGCAAGTAAGCGAATATCTGGGGAAATTTAACAAAAATAAAGTATGTGTCATTGTGACCAGCAAGGTCCTCTCCATCAGCATAATTCAAAAGTCTTCCTATGACGCACTTGCTGTGATGTGTTGCTTTTGAACTTACATAATTACCTTTCAAGTTTTTCTCATTCGTCATGGCATAGCAGACAGAGCAGACAGTCATACCAATTCTGATCTGACCCCTTACCAGTCGTGTGGCCTTGAGTAAACTACACAGTCACCCAATAGAGACAATTATCCCAATGTTCCAAAGTACATTAAGACACTGTGTACACTAGCTAGTCTGCTATAGCAACAAACTGCTAGAAGTCCTCATTTTATAGGAATTTAGCTCTATTAAATTGAGTTGAGGAGGACTAGGGAGAAATAATAATTTTAAAATATGGTCATGGACTATTATATAATTTGTGGGGTCCAGAGAAAAAATGAAATGAAGAGGCCCCTTTTCCAAACATTGTGAAGAATTTCAGGACAGTGACTGCAGTGTATTGGTCCCGGCACAGGTCCCGTGCATATGAAAGCCTTGGTAACTGCACAGGCTGCAAAATCTATGAAGTCAACCTTGGATTTGACTTCCTTTCTTATCTGTTATTGGCTCCTGCCTTCTAGGTATTTCTAGGATGGTGAACCTCTTCTGTAATGAATACAATTCTGTTGTAGAAATGTATATTCTGTTTACTTTGTTGTTAATATATCAGTGACCACTAATCCAAGCAATTTTCTTTGTGTGGGTGTGTGTGTAAAGCCATGTATGCTGGACTAATATCTAGAATACATAAATAACTCAAAAGAATTACTCCCAAAATAAAAGACCCAATCAAAAAATAGGCAAGTTAAATGACTAGAGACTTCTCAGAAGTACAAATGTCCAACAAATAGATGAAGAAACACTCAATATCATTGGCCATTACAGAAATGCAAATTAAAACAACACTGAGATTCCATCTTACCCCAGAAAGAACGTTTATCATCAAGAAATCAAACACTAACAAACATTGGTGAGGCTGTGGGGAAAAAGGAACCCTTCTACATTGTTGGTGGGGATGTAAACTAGTACAAGCACTGAAAATCAGTATGGAGATTCCTCAAAAAACTAAAACTAGGTATTCCATTCAACTTAGCTATTTCCTTTTTTAGGTATCTTTCCAAAAGTGTTAAGGACATCATATTACAGTGATATCTGCATACCTATGTTTATAGATCCATAATTCTTGATAGCTAAATCTTGGAAGCAACCTATATACCCATCAACAGATGAGTGGATAAAGAAAATGTATTTACACACGATGGAGTACTATTGTGCTAGAAAGAAGGATAAACTTGAGTCATGTGTTGAAAAATGGATGCACCTTGAGATCATAGTATTAAGTGAAATTAATCAGACACACAAGCTTAAATGGTTTCTCTTATATGAAAAGTCCAAAATGTAAATAAATTGCAAAATAAAAGATAGATAATAGAAAGTAGGAGATAGATCATTTTCAAATGGGAACAGGATCAAGAGATGTGGGGAAGGGGAGGCAAAGTGGATGTAAAAGGATTAAGATGTGTTATGTACAAGTACCAACTACCCACAAGGAATGTAAACATTATGTACCACAACATATACTAATAAGTAATAAAAACTTAAAAACACAAAAGCCAAAACAAAACAAAACAAAAACACATACACGCTGTCCTATGACTTCAGAGGTTTTCAGGAGTGGTTTTTAGTCTATTTTCCCTTACGAAGTGGATTCCTTATCCCTGCAGATGAGAATCCACCATACGTGTCATTTTAGCAGGGTCATTCTTGCGCTAGCGTCAGACCACAGACCTCACATCCAAAACTCCATCCACCCCATAGCAACCCCGAAGGGAATACACTACCATCCTCATTTTACTCAGAGCAGGGGACAGATTCACTCAGAGTTTCACAGAATGTTTGTGGCAGGTCTGAGATTCAAACTTGGGTCTTTGGACCTTAAGATCCCTACTTATTCGATGCTATCTTAATAAGTGTCTCGTTGCTTCTTCTAATTTTCTTCTGCAAGCCTTGCCCCAACCTTTGAGATGAAGAATTGCTTGGTGAACAGAAAAACCTGCTTTTCTGCATCCCGGTAGCACGGAGCGTTCCCCAGTTCCGTTCAGGCATGTAAGGCCGGAGGCAGAGCTACGGGACAGGCTGAGTCTGACCTGTGCTTCCAGCGCCCTGATTGCTACATGGTGAGGGCTCGGGGTTGACATCACTGGTCTTCAGCCTCCAAAATCTGAGCCCATGTGGAGAGAATGTTACGGGGTTCGGATAAAGGTCATTTTAGAGTGAGTGCTACATATAATTAATGTTACTGACAATGAAAAGTGCTGTTGCTGACAGACAAATGAGTCAGAGTGAACTGATGTTGAAACTATGTGTTGTGTTGCTCAAATACTTACCTATTTGGGACACGAAATGCAATTTCCTAATCAATGCACACAGCGTTCTGGCTTGGAAACACCATACAAAATGTTGGGAAAAAGCAGTTTGTATGTTGAATTTCCTGCACGTGCATGCAACACACACATGCACACACACTTGTGTGTGATTCTGGGTTTGTCATTACCCTTTACAAGTTTTTACTATCTTCATTTACCATTAAGACCTCCCATGATCCAACCCCAACTTCCCTTCCTATAATCACCTTCCCTAGTCCCTTTTCCAAATATCCAAATCCCTTTCCATTATTCTAGAAGCAGCCTAGATGCAAATGCTACCCCAGGCTCTGAATCAGAAATGCAGGCCCTGAAAAGTCATGACTTATTTGGCAAATGGTGGGAAATGAAAGGTATTCCCTAAGTTAGCTGGGGATGTCGTCTTCAACCTCCTCTGGACACACTTGTCCTCTTTGTATCGAGTCAACCCCTCCCTTCTCTATGTGGCCTCAGCTCTTGGTTCACGCATCTATTATCGGCCTCAACATGACTTACTGAGTGGCATGGCTTCCCCCCTACTCTGTCGCCATGGGCTCCGACAATACGTGATCCACCACCGAATGGTACCACAGGATCAGTAATATCAAACGTGAGATGCACGAAGGTAACACCCTCATGTTGTTCCTCCTTTTGTCCTTGACCTGTTTTTATGAATGCAGTAGGTCTTCAAGAACTGTGAACTAGATGTATTTGCATCCATCACAATGGCTTTTAATGAGCAATGGCTTTTAATCTGCGTCACATTCTGCATGGTATTTGGTGCCTGTTGGAAGGAGAATCAAGTGGATTATTTGATCAAATCAGTATCTTACCAGACTACGGGGGGAGAGGGGGTTGTCCAAGGAAAAGTATATTCTGAATTAATACAGATGCTACTGTGTTAAATTATTTAAGAATTAAAAATTGCATAGGAGATGTAACCACTAGAGCATCAGTGTGGAAGGACAGCTCAGTGAGTCTGTTTCCTGTTGCTAAAGAATCATCTGGACCATTTTGGTGAAGTAGAGCCATTAGTCTTCACTCTAGCAAATTAATGCTAGTAATAATAATAATAATAATTAATAATAATATAATTTAGTGATTTAGCACAAGCCAGGTGCTTGCTGAGCCTTTTTAGATACTACCACATTAAATCCTCCCAACAGCCCCATGAGGAAGGTAGCATCATTGTTATTCTCATTCCATATCCCTGTTGGAGATTAAGCCCCAGAGAAGTAAGATAATTTATCTGAAGTTGCATAGTAACAAATCTAGGTCTGGTGTTCTCCAAACCCATGCTCTAAGTTAGCCTGCTCTAGAGGGTAAAGTAGTGATCTGAGGTGAAGCTTTTAGTTAAATGGCAGAGGGGACCACCTATTAAATAGACTCATCTCATTTTGTAAATGGTAAAACTGAGATAAAAAGATGAAGACATGTAGGGTCTTAGGATCTTATGGCTGAAATGTACTTCTAAATTTGCCCACTCTTACATCCAATTACTGACCATATCTGCTTTACTTAGATATAATTTCTCTACCATACCATTTACCTAGCTAAAGTTTCAATTTGATTTTTATTTCTTTTTTATTGACTATATAGATTGATAAGTTTCATTTTGGCAGGTTAATGCATACACATGAAGTACTTTGATCATTTTCACCTGTTACTCCCTGCCCCATCTTTCCCCACAGTTTCACATTTTTGAGGGGATTTCAATATGCTTAATATGTTTTACTCATAACAACCCCTACAGCAGTTTTTAATACATTCAAAGAAGTGTATGCCCATCCCATGATATTGTCCACCATCACTTTTCATCACCCCAAAAAGAAACTCCATATCCACTAGCAGTGGTTCGTATCTCAGCTCCAACCTCAGCCTTAGAAACCATTAATCTGTCTATGGATTTGCCTACCCCAGATATTTCACATAAAATAAATGTATGCAATATATGGTCTTCTGTGACTGGCTTCTTCTTTTTTTTTTGTGGGTACAGGGGGTCGACCTCAGGACCTCGCGCGCCAGCAGGTGCCCATGCCGCTGAGCGATATCACTGGCCCTTTTTTCGTATGTGGGTTCCGGGGGTCAAACTCAGGACCTCGCGCTTGCCAGGCAGGCGCTTACGCCGCTGAGCCATCTCACCGGCCCCTGTGACTGGCTTCTTTAACTCAGCTTAACATACGCTTTCGAGTATATTGATGTGACTCCAGTATATGACAGAAACTTAGTGACATCAACAAGGAGCTGCTGGTCAGTAGAGGGACACATCCCCCCACCCCGTCTTTATTAGCCCCATCATATAAACTACTCCAAAATTAAAATCTAAGAACAGGGGCCAGGGATATAGCTCAGTGGCACTGCGCCTACCTAGCAAGCACAAGGTCCTGAGTTCAATTCCTGGTACCAAAAACATTAATTAATTAATTAATTAAATCTAAGAACAGGGTGCTTGATATATGCTATGGGTTGAATTCTGAAACAACTCCAAAGTTCATGTATTGAAACTCTAAACCCTAATATATCAAGTTATGAGTTCATCTGAAGATACGAGCTTTACAGAGGCAATCAAGTTAAAACAGGGTCATTAGAGTGGACTCTACCCCAGTAGGGCTGGTGTCCTTATAATAACTGAAACTTTGGAGAGAGACACAAACACAGGAACCACACTGCCAAAGCCAAGGAGCTTTGAGGAGTTACAAAGGCCTAGAACAGAAGGAACCAACCCTGCCAACACGTTGATTTTGGGCTTCCAGCTTCCAGATCTGTGAGGTGATAGATTTCTATTGTTCAAGCCATCCCATTTCTGTTACTTTGCTATAGCAGCCATAGCAAACTAATACTATTTTTAAACACAGCTTCTACTCAAGTCTGTGAGTCATCTCCCTGACAAGTACATTGATATTCTTATACTGCCCTTTAGCTGAAAGTCAACAAGTGTTTAAAATCAAATCTGTGAGATTTTTATGAAATCCTAGCTTTCTCCCAGAGCTTCCTATTTAGGCAGTGGCACCACTATTCAAAGTGATGTGCAGCCAGAATTTGAAAGGCATCATTAGTTCTCCTTCTTTTCATGCGAACCCTCCTCCCAACACACACACACACACACACAGAGAGAGAGAGAGAGAGAGAGAGAGAGAGAGAGAGGACAGAGAAGAGAGTATGTCTTCTAGGCCAAGAGGGCTTCACAGGAATATTCCATAGAGACTTGAGAGACAAATAATTCCAAAACTGTTTAAAATGATCCAAATCATTAAACTTAAACTTGAAAATTCCTTCATGCAGTCATCAAAATATTATTAGAAACTGAAAAAATAAAAAACCAACAACAAAAAAAGAAAGCAAAGAAAAATCACAGAATCTGGATAAAGAATATCCACACAAACCCTATTAAGATATTAAGTTGCATAATCCATGACTGTTTAAAAGAATAACACATCACCACCAAGTGAAAATTAGTTGAGGAATTCACATCTACTTCCCCTTGCTGTACTGGCCCAGAATGTTATCATCTCAGAAAATGAGAGAGCTGCCTGTGAAAACACCACCCTGCCTGTCACTCTGTCACCTAATTTACTCTTCGTATTTCTAAATATCTTTTTCATGGCTTTCAAGGAATCTTTACAGGTCCCTTGGTTCTGGACACCATGTTTTCCCCCCTTTAAGTACACTACTGGCTTTGCCAAACGTTAATCTATTGAAATGTCCATCTGCACAGAGCTTCTTGCCAGTACACATGTGGCAAAAACACCAAGAACATCTATCCAATGGTGGTGACGTTAGTAATAGACAAAAACAACCTTTCCCACATAAGAATTAGAACTTTAAAGCCAAAAATGCATTTCTTCAGAAAGTTTTCCTGGAAAAGTTATTTCAGCCTGAAATTCAACCCACCAGTGTGTATTGCTGTGAATTATCTATTGCTGTAGAACAAAACAACTTCTAAATAATAATAACAACCTACGACTGGACTGATCATCCTGTGGGTTGCCTGGGCTCGGCTGGAGGGTTCTTCATTGTCTTTCGTGTGGCTGGGTTTGGTTGGCAATTGGGCGATAGTGGCTTGAAGTTTCACGTGCCACAGGTCCCAAATGGCTCCCACGTGGCAGGCAGTTGATGTGAGCTGTGGTGACCAGAGTGCTCACTGCAGAGCCAGGTTCAGAGACATTAACGGGGCACAGAAGCCAGCAGTTGGCTGCGACAGCCCCACTGTTGCCTCTGTTGTGTCTTCTCTATTGTGGGTGTCCAACGTGTCGCTTGCTTGGGCTGGACTGACTGAAGAGGAATTGGATTGGGGTACATATAAAATAGATAATATACTTCCTGTATCACAGCTGCTATAAAACCACTTTAAATCATTAAATAATAAGCCCCCATTGAATAATTAAATAAGAAAACTTACATGTCTGCTTACTAACAATAAATGCCTGTCTTCAGAAGCGCACACACACACGCGCACACACGTAGGTAACTTTAAATGCTAATATCTGTAATAGCTGTGTTTACACCATGGGTTCCCATGGGACTCTCTGTGTGTGACTCCCATGGAGGCTGAGTCAGCTGCACGCAGCCTTTCTACATGGCCTGCCGGTCCCCATTCAGACATCGTGCAATCAGTCAGGAAAAGCATTACTAGAAATCACATAGTAATGTTAAAAGTTATCATCCTGTGGGCCACCTCAACAGCCATCCAGAGCCACAGCATCCTACAGGCCAGCCTGTGGCTGAGGCAGGCAAAAGCAGGTGCCTGACTGAGTGGGCTTGGCCACTAAGCCTCTGCATAAATGGAAGCAGCAGCTTCCACCTGGCAGAGCTGTAGTGAGGCTGGAAAAGCATCAGATGGGACAAGTCTTTTGCACGCTGTCTGGTATGTGATGAGCTTCATAAACTGTAATTATTATCATTGCCATTAATATCAACAGTGTTGTTTCGTGGGGAAAAGGAAGGTTGCATTTATAAGAAAAGAAATTATTCTCATAGTTTGCACATGGATAGCCTAAACAGCCACGTTTTCTCCCTTTTTTTAATTTTATCATGGATCTCATTTGCAAACAAAAGGGCAAAATGAGACTCTGCTGCCTATCTTCATTTTGTTTCTAGTCTAAACATATTTTCATTCTATACATTTAATTTTAAAAATAAAAATTAAAGTGTGTGTGTGTGTGTGTGTGTGCACGTGTAGGCACAGGGAAAGAAATAGAAGAATATATACCAAAATGTTGAGTATTTTTGGTGATAAAATGAGTCATATCTTTATAGTTTTCCCCCATATCCCAAATGTTTCTAATGAGCTTTACGCTTAAGCTCAAAATGAGTATGATGCTTTTCCATGTATGTCAGGCTTCCTCGCCTGATTATAAAACACAAAACACCCTAAATTATTTTCCCTGCTGCATGCTAAGCCTGTGAGCAGTGGTCTGCAGCCTTTCTGAACCTGAAGTGGCCATTCGTTCCCATACTCATCTCATTCCTTCATTCTCAGTGCACGGGCACAGCATGGTAGGGCACTGGCCTGCCTATGAACTTCTCCGTACAACCTGCCCTCCAGCCCTCCCTGAGGGCCTCTTCCTTCTGCCCAGAGTCTCCCTGCAGCACCTGTCATGCCAAGGGACCTGGGCATGTGTTCTCATCCCCCGTGCACTATGTGCTCCTTGGAAGCAGTGCTTACCGCATCTGTATCTCTCTTCACTCTGACTCATTTGTTAGCACTAGTGGGTGCCAAATATTTGCCTGCTGAATAGAATGTGTTCCAACTCTCTTGTTTTATAGTTGAAGTAACATAAACCCAGACAGGTCTGTGACTTACTCAGAATCACAGAGCCAAGCCAAAGCTAAAATCTCCATTCTTTCCTCCTACAAGTGCCTATGTTTCCGCATGCCATGCCACAGAATATGTGAGCATGTAGATAGCAGGTGCACCGTCTGCTGGGGCATCACACACGGGTTCCCTGAGTACCCTTTCCCATAACTGCCTGTCCACCAGAAGCCCTGCCCAGCAGCAAAGCAGCATCACGGGAAAAGGTGTGACCTCCATGGAGGAGGTGGCTTTCTGAATAGAAATGACAATAGTACTACACAGCGTGGTGATGACAGAGCAGAAAAATACTGGGCTCTGAGCTAAGCAGGCTTGAGTTTAAATTCTACTTTTTTCTGCTTATGAGCTCGTTGATTTTGCATAAAATCACTTTTCTTTTCTGAGTCTTGGTTTCCTCATCTATTAAGGGGGCGTTAACACCTACCTGGAAGGCATAGATTGAGGGACCAGTAAAGGAGACTTGTGTGTTATTATTTTTTTATGACTCAGAGTCCTGATTACCCACATACTCAAGCTCACTGGCACACCAGTCATCTACCCACAGCTGCATCTCCTATCTTCGGCCCCTGTGAATTCAGCTCTGGAGTCTGAGCTCCATGCTCTATTGAAGGAAGGTCTTTTCCTGAGGTTCTCAAGGAACTAATTCTGGAGAAGAACGAGATGTCTGGAGTGTCCTAAATATTCGTGGATACTTGGGGATCCCACATATTCTTTCTCTCCTTTTTCCCTAGAATCCCTGCCTGCTATACTTACTTGAAGGAGATGTTCAGAGAAGATTATCAAGAGATAGCGTATAATAAAGGCACCAATTTTTACTCACAGGTTCCCAGAGAAAACCACTGTTAGCAGGATTTAGAAGTGTTTAGTACCTCCTGAAAGAGGTTATATTTACACTACAGTTGAAGGAGGGGTGCCACTAGGATCAAGGGGTTTATCACCTGCACGTGGTGGCCAGCTGTAGAAGACAGGAGTAGGGCATAGTTTAGATACTGCAGAAAGACAGCACGGTGGGGTTTGAAGGGTGCGCATGAGGACAGATGAATTCTTACAATGACAGCTTCAGTTCTTCCCTATCCTCACTGCCATGCAGCTTTGCAATGCTCTGTCACTCTGAGCCAGCCCAGACATGCTGACATGGTTATGATAGAGGCAAAAGTACACAAAGATCAGAGTTCAGGCTGTTTCAGAAAACCATTTGTGTCTAGTTGGCCAACAGCTCACTGACTAAAGAAGATCCCATGCTTAATTAAGTCCATTCTCTAAAATCCAGGGAGAAAAATGGCATGGCGAGACTTGCCCCAAAGAGCCAGCAGACTTGTGCACAACGGGCCAGGGAGGAAGAAGACCAAAGCCAGGGCAGCCCCTGAATCCTACCTGGTCCTATCTTCCTGCCCAGCAACTTCCACTACTCTATGCAATAGAACCTGAGGAAAGAGCATGGAGGAGAATGCCTACATTGGGAGTCCAAGCTCTGCCTGTGATGTGAGCAGGTTACTCTGACCCTTTTATCCTCCTCTGTTTTTCCATGACAACTGCAGATGATTCAAATTCTTGCTCTGAATTCATCCCAGTTTTGTTAAGAGCTATATATCTCTCGATATAGTGTCTTCTTTGAACATGTCCTTCAAGTAAGCACAGCAGACAAGGTTTCTAAGTAAAAGAGAGAGAGACAACATGTGAGAATCTCAAGTATCCAGGAATATTTAGGATGGAGAAATCCCTACTTCAGACATCTAACGCTTCTCCAAAACTGATTCCTTAAGAACTTCAGGAAAAGACCTTCCTTCACTGAACACAGGACATTCAACAAGGACTTCTAGTAGTCCCATGACCTACCAATAAATTCCAAACTCTTTAGCTAGCTACTCTAAGCACTTTCTCACCCCTAAGCTATCTATATTCTGTTTTATATTGATTCTATTTCTTCAGGAATCTTATCTTGACCATTCAGTTATGGACTTCTTCAAATGAAGGATTGGAAGTTATCCACCATTTATCAGAGAGCCTGACTAAATATATTTTTAACTCAGTGTCAAGATAAACAGCTCCAAGACATGACAAAAGGTAACCATCTATGTAGTCAGAAGATCCAATTATAGGTACTAAGTCTGCTTATTAATGCCAAATGACATTGGAACATAATTTTTTCTCCCTGAATATTGGTATTCTTATCTAATAGATGGATGTGATAGCATCAACTTCCATGGTTATTCGGGAAAAATTAAATAGCAAATAGAAAAGAAAAAGCTGAAGTATAATTTAGAAAGAAATGTCACGAAAATTATTATTCACACTAGAGACTCTGAAGAACCTACAGCTATCACTACCACACCTATGACAATGTAGGGTTCAATCGAGTTTTCTGCCTGCTAATATCACTTAATATTCTTTTGCAAAATTAAAGACAGAATTTTCTTTTAACCAATATCCTTGAGTATAAGGCTTTAGATGTCATCAATAAATGTGCTTTACTAGCAGTAACACGCTAAAGGTAACACAGCAAGGCCACTATGCACCACGGAGGCCCAGTGATTTGCACACATTAGCAAGTTGTGAGCTCATTAAACGTCTCAGGAGGAAAGGAGAAATGTCCCGTATGACATGCACACAGGAGGCCATGTCTAATTACCCACAGAGCATGGGAACCATTCATTCACTGCTGCAGGCTGTTGAGATACGGATCTCTCAAGGATCAGTGCTGAAGGGAAGGGAGCTTTCACTAGGGTAAAACTGGCCAAGATTTTCCCGTGTGAAATTTGTCATTTATCAAAATGATCCGACACTATTGCAGAAATGCAGATTTCTGTCTTTCCCTTTAACAAAATGGATCTCACCGGTAATCCAAACCTGTCCTGCCACTGGAGATGTGAAGCTTATATGTGGCTCAACAGTGGAGGCACCCTCCATCTCTCCATGTGAACAGTTGTTGCTTTGGGGAAAGATTGGAAGTACTGAGAGAGGAGGAGGAAGGTCAAGTTGCCATGGAGCATGCCACCTTCTACCTAGGGCTCTTTTCCCATCCAGATTTTGAAGGTCTGCTGTTGAAAACAGCTGTTTCCTCCTGCAACCTCCTCTCTAACTGGCCTGAGATTTCTCCACAGATGGGAGGTGTCCTGAACAGTTCAACGTTCTTAAAATCCATTTGACCAAAACTCCAGGTATAACTTTAACCCCAGCCATACTGACTACGCAGCTTTTGGTGACAGCTTTTCCACAAAGTAAAAGAGATGGCTAGCTTTATGAAGACAAGCGAGAAATCTGAAGATACCCTTTCATGAGCAGACATTGCATTTTGACTCAAATCTTCCTGAGATTCTTTTTTTGATATTTATAACTTCAGTTGGATTCTTTGGAGAATACTTTTGAAGACGAGTCCTCTTGGGTGGTCTTGAGGCATCCTTGCAGATCTTGCTACCAGCCACCTTGCTTTGAAAATAAGAAGGCAGAGGCCCAGAGAGGTGGAGGAACTTTCTCAAGATCATCCGACAAGTTAGCAGCAGAGTACACAACAACCAAGTTCTCACCACTCCTAGTCCAGCTCACTTTCCCCTGGTCCATACACAACTCTTAGTTGCTTGGTAACATCCCAGGAAAAGCTGCTGCATATTATAAGCCACATTTCTGGGCTTGACACCAGAGAGGATAAGGTGAGTAAGAAGTGATTTCCACCCTGAATATTCTCTCAGTCTGAATAGAGAGACTCAGTCATAAAACAAAGGCAAAAGTAATCCATGGAACAAGTGCCTCACTAGAGGCTTGCACAAGGTGTCCAAGGAGAATAGAAGACAGGTAACTCCCCCTGAGGTGAGAGGTTGCAGCAATCACTCCAAAAATATGACCATGAGCTGACGCTCAAAGCGTGAATGTAACGTCACAAAAAAATAAGCATGTGCAACCTCAAAGGTAAGTTCAGAGAAGCCTGAGGAGGTCTGAAAGTCTTCAACGCTGTCTGGAAGGAGCAAAATAGTGGGATATGCTAGAAAAGGGCCAGAATCAGATCCCAGATGACCTAGAAGTCCCAAGTCATTGTCCCAGAAATACTGGTTCCTTCTGAGGACTGTGAAGTAAAATCTTTGACATGCCTTTTGTTGCCAATTGCCCCAACCTCTGCATTCATCTTCTGCATTCTCCCTGGCTGTAAATCTGTGTTCGGATTTTTCTTTTATGTGCGGACCAGCTAGATTAGATTAGTGTCCATCCTAATGACCTCATCCTGATGTGGTTACCTTTGTGAAGACCCTATCTCCAAATAAGGTCATATTTGGAGGTTCTGAGGGTTCCTATTTCAACATATCTTTCTGAAGGAACACAATTCAACCTGTAACAGAAATCTCCAAAGAGTTACAAACACAGGAAGGAATCTGTTAGGTATGCATGCATGAGTGACCATATTGGATACACTTAGGGACAGGAATTGAAAAGAGGAGAATCTGGAGGCAGGGAAACAAGATGGAGATGCCAGACAAGAGGGAATAAGAGCTGAAGTCTCTGCAGTAATATAAAAGTAGAGAAAAGGATAGCTACACAAAAATCAGGAGTCGATTTAGTGCCAGACATGAGGGGAAATGTGAAATCCAAGAGGACGCTAAAGTTTTTAGCATAATATGTAAAAAGAATGAGAACACTGTTTACCGAAAAAAAAAGAGATGCAAGGGAAAGGGCGTATTTTAGAGTGGGCAGATTAATTTTAGTCTCATGCTTCTTGATAATGAATAGGTAGTTGGGAACCCAAGAAAAGAATGGGGTTTTCTTGCTATAGCTATTGCAGAGGACCTTCTGATTGGATGGAAGTTGGCTGGGAGACTAAGATATAAGTGTGAACTCAGTAGACATTCTTGGCTATACAGCCACCACCCAAACACACACACCCAAACCCATCATGGGTGTTGGGAGGTGCTGAGAGTAACCCTGGGGTTGAGCCCCACACACAGAACTCTAACTCGTGGTCCTGCACTGGTTTGGTACAGACGTAGACTGAGTGCCTCACACACTTCTGTCTCTGCTGTGGATAGGCTGCTTGGCTTCAGCATTTCTTTCTGCCATTTTTATGCACATTGGTCTGTACTGGGCTCCATTAGCTCTTGTTGAAACTGTTCACCCAATAGCCATCGTGTCAGTTGATCATTCAAAAATTCTCATTGAGTTTTTGTCAGTTGTCCCATGCTGTGCTGCTCACCAGGGGTTCTTGTGGAAGAGAACAAGGTCTGTATTCTCATGGTGCTTATATTTTACAAAGGTGACCAAATAATAAATAAATCAATAAGAAGAATATGAAGCAGTGATGAGTGCTGGGGTGCAAGTAAAACAGTGATGTGATCAAAAGTCACTGAGGCCATTATCAGTTGAAAGGTCAGCAAGTCCCTTCTGAAGAAAGACATTTTAGGAGACTCAAATGATAAAGAGGATCCAGGTGTGCAAAGGCCCTGAGATATAACAAGCACAGGCTCTGAGTCCTTCCCTTGCACCTTCTCTGTCTAGTCTTAAAATTTCATTTTCTTAGGGTACCTGACCACCAGGACAGAATTTGGAGTCCCCAGCAACTTTCAGAGCATCATCATGATAATCTAACATCTTTGTAATAAATTCTCCATCACATGGTCAATTGAGTTCTATTAGTGTGACTAATATAATTATACTGACCATAGATAAATTAGCTACAACAACCTCAGCCTTCTAAGATAATCCCTACTTAACTCTTGCTCTTAGATTTAGTTGTTGTCTAACTATTCAATAGGTGGAGAAATTTATGCTTCTCTGGGGTTATTTTTAGAGAAAAGAAGCTAGGCTCCTGATGGTTTTTCCCTAGGAAATCCATTCCACCAAAATAACAATCTTCTATCTTCCTCATTGCTCCATTTCCAAATTCCTCTTGGCTACAGAATGTTAGCCAAGATCAAGCCATGCTCTAATGAAGAACCAATAATCCCCTCAAGTTCTGCTTATGGAAACAAGTATAGGAGAAGCTGCAAGCATCTTTAACCCTTCTTATCCTTTTTACCCACAATGTATGGCTTTTGCTCTTCCTGTGGTCCACAATTTGTCCGTCTCAAGCCATAAACAGTGGAGCAAGTTTCAGGTCTGAGTTTTTCAATGTATATTATCTGGCTGTTCCTCAAGACATCGATAGATGTTCTGTACCAAAAATAAGGAAAGTACAAAGGATGATCAAAATATATGGTGTTTAAATTTTTAAAAAATTTTGACAGGTGTAAGAGGCTTCTATTGTTCTATATGTTACTTACATACTTATTTTCCTCTAAACATGCCAGAGACTCTTTTGATGCATTATATGTTAACATATAAAATACTGTGAGTGGTATTAGCATATAGTAAGTATTCATTGTCTCTTAGCTATTTTATCCTTTAGGATAGGCCAGGTTACATTTTTTTTATGTATTTTTATTAGGATAGGTCAGGTCATGTTTCTGACACGTAATAAACCTTGAGATGTCACATCTTGCTTCTATGACAAACAACCTCAGAATCTCAGTGGTTTAGAAAAACAGAGTTTTTATTTATCCTGTATGTACCCCATATGTTGGTGCTGAAGTGAGAAATGATTTTCTTTCTTTTTTTTTTTTAATTAAGTTCATTGGTACATTTTAGATATACATAATGATTATATTCATAATAGGGAATTTGTACCCGTACATGATATATTTTGATGCCTCTTTTTTTTCCCAATCCCCTCTTCTCCATTCAATCCGTCTTCCCTCCTTATTTACAAAGCTTTGTTTCCATTTTATCCTTTTGTTTAATCTTTTTTTTTTCCTTTTCCTTTCCTTCCTTTACCCCTTCCCCGACCCTAGTTCTTCTTTCCTTTTGAAAAACTTCTTCCCATTTCACAATATCTGTTGTACATTTTGGTCCTTATTTACTCTTTCAGTTTCTTGCACCAGGGAGACAATGTGATGTTTACACACATGGGTCTGATTTATTTCACTTAAGAGTATGGTCTCAAGTTGCATCCATTTACTTAGAAATGCCTCAAATTTATCCTTCTTTATGGCTGAGTAGTACTCCATTATATAAAGAAACCACATCTTCTTTATCCATTCCTCAGTTGATGGGCATTTAGGTTGTTTCCAAGATTTAGCTATTACAAACGGCACTGCTATAAACATGGGTGCACATATATTGCTGTGGTATGATGTTTTTAATTCTTCCAGGAAGATACCCAGAAGGGGAATAACTGGGTCAAATGGGACCTCTAATCTTAGGTTTTAAGGAATCTCCATACTGATTTCCACAGTGGCTGCACCATCATACACTACCACTGAGAGTGGAGAAGGGTTCCTTTTTCCCCACAGCCCTTCCAGCATTTGTTATTGATTGATCTTTTGAGGATAGTCATTCTTTCTGCAGTGAGATGGAATCTCAGCATTGTTTTAATTTTCATCTCTCTAATAACTGCGATGTTGAACATTTTTTCAAATATTTATTTGCCATTTGTATTTCTTCATCTGAGAAGTGCATATTCATCTCAACATGGTACTGGCAAAAAAAAAAAAAAAAAAAAAGACCTGAGGATCAGTGGAACAGATTGGAAGATGCAGAAACAACTCCAAACACACTCAACCTCCTTAGCTTTGACAAAGGAGCCAAACACATTCACTGGAGGAAAGATAGTATGTTTAATAAATGGTGCTGGAAAAACTGGCTTTCCACATGCCAAAGACTAAAACTAGACCCATGTCTATCACCAAGCACTAAACTAAAATCAAAATGGATCAAAGATCTAAATATTAAATCTACTGGAAGAGAAAATAGGTAGAAATCTTGAAGACATAGGGGTAGGCAGAGAGTTCATGAACAAAAACCATACTGCACGGGAAGTACTTCAAAGAATCAACAACTGGGATCTCAGCCTATTAAAAAGCTTTTACACAGCAAAAGAAATCACCAACAGAGTGAAAATACAACCCACAGAGTGGGAAGAAGTTTTAGCCAACTGCCCCTCAGACAAAAGACGTATCTAGAATATAAAGAATTGAAAAATATCAGATCCCCCAAAATTTAAAGACTCAATCCAAAAATGGGCATCTGAGAAGTTATTTTCATTCAGGGAAATCCACTAGTGATAGAGGCAGGGGAAAAGAAGACTGAAGAAATGACCATGAGGTTTTATATCACTTCTAATCACATTTCACTGACCCAAGCAAGTCAGGCTGGTGCACCTAACTTAAATGATAGGGAAATGCCTTCCTTCCAAATGCCCAGAATGGGAGGAAGGCGGGGTATCGGGGAGAGGTAGGAAGGCTTGGGTCAGCCATCACCTATATGCTTACTTTTTTACATTATCATTATTTTTATTATTATCCTTATCACTATATCTCTCCAAGAATCCAAGATTCTGTATAACAGCCCCTCCCCTCCTATTCACAGGAGATATGTTCCAAGATCCCCAACAGATGTCTGAAACCATAGATTGAGCCCTCTATACATTCTTTCTCTTGTACATACATATACAATCTTAATATCTTTTCTATGTTAACCAAGCACTTATCATTCACTGTGGCAGTCTGAAATTCCACAGCACAACATTCTTTTTCTTTCTTCATAATCTCACAGACACAAAATTCATTCTTACCATAGATCTTAGCAACCTAAGCACATAAGTATTTTCTTTCTTTAAGTTGGCAAGTCTCATCTTCTCACTTAATGGGAGCACTTTATGGCTTCTCTTTGGCATATCTGAATATCATTATTGTTGTATTGAAGGGCCATTATTAAGTACAATATTGATTACTCTAACGCAAGCACTGATACTGGTACAGCCTACCTGACACTGAGGTGTCTCCAAGGACTGACAGGCAGGTAGCATATAGACTGTGGATACACTAGGTGACCGGGTGATTCACATCCTGGGCATGACAGTGGGACTCATGCTACACAAAATTACATGCAATTTAAAACTTATGATTTGCTTATGTCTGGAATTTTCTATTTGTTTTCATACGTCAGTGGATCACAGGTAATTTAAACAGTAAAAAGCAAAACCATGTATAAGAGAAGACTGCTGTTTTTTCCCAATCACTCAACCAAAGAACCATTTTCTCTCTTAGCACACTGATTTGTAAAGAACACAGTTTGGGTAATGCTGTTCTCTATAAACACTCAGAATACTTACTCTGCCTCTCCCACACCATGCTTGTAGTTGTCTCAACGACTTGGTTCTAAATTATTTACTCTGTGCCCTGACTTTAGACTATCTGACTTAGAAGCCATCTAGCCTCTCCTCTTGGGTCTTTCCCAAACTCAGTTCTCAGCCTTGCCTTTGTTCTTCTTGGGCATTCATCCTGCCCTTTTGTCCCCACTCTCATCTCCTCTCAGCACCCCTATCCCACATATACATCCCTACCTCAGAAAGCCCTCTCTCTTACTTCAGTCGAAAAAAAGAGAAATTTGAAAAATCAGCTAGCAGCAAAATCATTTTTTGTTATGGATACTAAATCATGATTGAACAAACAGAATGCAATATATCTCCAAAAACCTGTCAGCTTCCAGCAATTTCTTGGAATAATAATTGGGTCCCCATGGGGCAGCGGGAGGTGGTAGGAGTTTGTGTCTCCCTTTTCTCCCTTTGCAATTGGCTACTCTAGGTGGAGAAGTTAGCAGAAATGACTGTAGCAGCGTGATGCTGGCCCACTTAAAACTTCTATTATGAAACCCAGTTGCATAAGCTATAAGAGCAAATAAGTTATATTCTTGGGAACAAATTCTAGTGAATCAGCTCATTTTAGCCTCACATCTTCATCCATCTCTGAAGTGGCTTATTTAAATTTTAATAGAAAACGTTCATCTCAAATGTAGGGAATAAAAATAACAGAGTTTATCCCCAAGATAAAATTGTGTCAGGAGCAAAAGAAAAAAAAAAAAAAAAAGAGAGAGAGAGAGAGAGAGAGAAATAGAAAAATACGTTGTTAATTTCTTGAAAACAAACCTCCTATGTCCCACTTCACAGAAACTGGACAAAGCAATATAAAGTCTATTGTACTGAACAAAAGCAGCAATGGGACATTTAGAGACTCAGTGTTTTTTGTTGTTTGGCTCCTTAAAAAATTTATTTGAAATGGAAAAGTGCCCTTTGGGAAAAGTGGAAAAAGCTTGAAAAACAAAGTTTTGTCATTGTTGGTGGTAGTTGTAGGGAGAAAGGAACAGGAAACCTCATGGGGTAGGCGGGAGGTCTTTCACTGACTTGAAAATTTTTAAAAAATTGATCTTGCGTCAAATACTGGCTTACCACCTACTAGTGTGTGATCTTGAACAAGTCAGCTAGTAATACTACCAGTTCCTGCATCATGCTATAGTGGGAAGAAAATGAAATACTCTAAGCCATCACTTGCCTAGCCCTTATCCCCCAGTGTACAAATCTCAGTGACCTTCATATTTTTCAAATCAGGAGCCAGCCAATGAGGGCCCATGGGCCACACCTGACCCACTTCCTGTGTTTAAAAATGGTTTCATTGGAACATAGCCACGCCCCTTGGCTTACTAACCTCCATGGCTGCTTGCGCATTATGATAGAAGAATCGAATAGTTGCGAGAGACCATATTGTCTATAAAGTCCAGAATATTTATTTCTGAACTTTCACTGAAAAAATTAACCAACCTCTGCTCCAGACAGGTATGAAATGTGGTAGTCATCTCAGGCAAACCCAGCTTTCTCACTCTCTGTGTGCAATCAGTCATGATGTCCTGTGAATACTGCCTCCAAAATATTGAATTTTTGTGCCTATCTCCATCTCCTCAGCCACCACCCTGTCTCAGCCACTATCATTACTACATTAGCCTGCAAAAGTGACCCTTCCCAGCCACTCTGGCTCTCCTTCTCTGCCCGTCCTCTCACACACACTCACTCATGCGCAAACTTGTTATTCCAACAGCAGCCTGACTGAGATTTCTAAAATGCTGACCAGACCAGACTCGTGCTCAGAATCACGCAGAGGAGCCCATTGCTCTTAGAATAAATTGCAAAATCTTGACAGACCCCACAGAATCATATACCTCCTTGCCACCTTTGACTTAAAGGACAGTCTCCTGGTGCTGTCTTTGGATGGCACCAGACTTCTTTCTGCCTATCTGTCCATTGAGAGAGGCCAACTCCCTTTTACCCTAAGGCCTATGCCTTGGATACTCCCTGCTCTAGGAATGAGATTCCCCTTGAAGCCTCTGTCCTCCGCACCCGTATAACTCCTACTCATCCCCAAGGCCACAGGATAACTGTCAGCTGCTCAGGTTCCACTGTCCTGGCTCTTCACTCCCCTCCCCACTTTCAGGTCCCGACCCAGGGCCCTGCCTTACACTCTTGTGGTACTCATTATAACTAGAAATAAATGCTTAATTTGGTGCTTAGTTTTGCTTGTTTAACATTTCCCCATGAATATAAGCTCTCCACGGCAGGGTGAACTCTGAATCTTTAGCACAGGCCACACACCTCTGCCTACAGCAGTACCGAGTGGTGGTTGACAGCGATGTCGCCTCCAGGCTGCATAAATTGAAATGTCGCCCTTGCTTTTCACAAGAGAATGCCATGAGTATAAGATTATTTAAAGCATAGGAAATGGTGCAGACACATATTGAACATTACATTTGTACACATATTGAACATTACATTGTGACTAGAGGATGTTGTCAATAAAAATGGAATGGAGCCTAGGGACGTAGCTCAGTGGTAGAGTGCTCACCTAGTATGCATAAGTCCCTGGCTTCAATCCCCAGCACCACAGAAGAAGGGGAAAAATGCAATCGAAGGATGACTACTTTTTCCCTTTCCTTCTCCAATGAAGCATATTTTTGGAGCATGCTATTTAATCTGAAGTTCATGTCCTTACTCTGATAACAATAGGCTTCTTGACTTCCCCCCAAACCACCTACATTGCACTCACCTTTGCTTCTGCACATGGCTCTCTCTTTCATCCTTCCTAGGCGCTCTAGAAAATTCTAGTGACCAACTGCAACTCCTTTCAAATGACAACTAACCCTGAAGCCAACTGTTCCTACTACTTCATTTCTTCCTCTAAGAGAAATTAACCACCTCCTCTCTGTACTATAATGAGATGATATATGATAGACAGATAGATAGATAGATAGATAGATAGATAGATAGATAGATGATAGATAGACAGATCAACTTCTCACAGTGTATATTATTATTTAAAGTTCCTTAAGTCAGTTGTGTGTGCACAAGGTGATCAAAATTATCACTGCTTCAAGACTCTCCAAACACGGTGATTCATATAATGCTCTTGTTATCTTACTTGGATGTTTTAGTAATCTATTCATATCTTCTACAGAAAAGTTTGATCTGTGAGAGGACAGGAACCACATCATACTCTCTTTGAAATGGCCTTATGGTGTCATCTTCTCCACATGCCACAGGTGCTTAGAAAATGCTTATTAATTTGCTCCCAGTGGTTGAATCATTTCAGTGTCATCAACACCAACTGCAACTCAGTAGGCTTTTGAGCAAATGTTTTAGGAACTATAAGAAAACAAAAATGCATCTTTGGTGTTGGTTTTCTGAAAGTAAATTTCAAAGGCCAGCAGCACTGCAGCTCAGTGCAAGGGGGTTGAGGTTTTGTCATTGCTTGAGTCAGAGGGAAAGGTAAATGGTCTGTCCCTGAATGTCAGTGCAAGAATAAATCAGGCAGAGGTGCTGTGGAAGACCACGGATTGTGGCAGCTAAAAAGGGTAGTGAAATTGTCAGTACACTCTCCCTCCAAGGTGACATTGGGAAACTGGGCACCTTAGCTCCTAACTTTAGCAAGATAGTACTATTCATCACGACACTATCCATTGAACTCTTTTTATTTTTTCTTTTGTGGACAATATAGCCCTCCTGACACCATACCAGGACCTACCTTGGCAGGGCAGTTGTTAAGTAATAAAGACATAAAAATGATGGATGGTCTTGTTTGTCAAGGAGCTCAGAGCCTAAAGAGAGAGTCAGGGGTCTAGAAAGGACAGGAAGCCACAAACACACGCACACAAAAAGAATAGAAATCACTGCATAAAAAGTTATCTACATATGCTGTTAAATGAAAACAGTGCATTGCAAAAATGTTTGTTGAAATATATGTCCATATGTATTTTTCTACAGAAAGTCACATTATAAGAATATACGTGGTCCGGTGAGATGGCTCAGCGGTGTAAGCGCCTGCCTGGCAAGCGTGAGGGCCCGAGTTTGACTCTTGGAACCCATATACGAAAAAGGGCCGGTGATATCGCTCAGCGGCACGGGCGCCTGCTGGCACGCGAGGTCCTGAGGTCGACCCCCTGGTACCCACAAAAAAAAAAAAAAAAAAGAACATAAGTGCGTGTGTGTGTGTATGTGTGTGTGTGGTGTGGTGTGGTTTGTGTGTTGCATCAAAATATTAATAAAAGTGGCTTAGAGATTTGGAGTTCTCTGATGACATGAACTTTGTATACTTTTTAAATAACAAGTTTGCCTTTTCTAATTTTATTTTTTTAATTGGCAGATTAACTTGTATGTATAAAATCAGGTATGTTAACCAGATGTTTTAAACTACATGCCTTGTGGAATGGCTAACTGAAGCTCCTTAACATATGCATTAAGTCACAGGGTTGGCATTTTGTGATAGTGGACTTACAATCTATTCCCTCAGCGTTTTTGAAGAATTCAATACATTGGTATTAACTATAGTCGCTGTATTGGTGGGGGAATTGTTCTGTGTCTTTCCTGCATCAGTATCAATATCCTGTTCTGGCAGAAGCCCAAGGAGACCAGATACTCTCTCCACTCCTTAGCACCAAGGTCACCAGCATGTGATCTACACGTGACCAGGTAGGAATTCACGTCCCCTGCAGAACATCGAACCTTGAAAGAGTGATACAGTCACAAGAACAGTGGAGATTATTTGTCAAAGAAGGAGATTCAGAAAGCCACTGGTGTGGTAGTCAGAGTCCAGGGATGCTAGAATGGTTGCCCTAATTGCTGGCTATCTTGTAGGATGGTGGCTGGGCTTTCCCTCCTTTGGTCCCTGCCCATTTTCCAGGGCTGTTTTTCTAACCTTCCCATGGAGGTTAGAGCCTTCCCACTCGACCTTCTGTTTAATTCATTGTCTGCTTATGTAAGTAAGAAGTTCGTCTTTGTTGTTTTCAAAACCACCAACACTAAGGGGAATAAGTGCCTACTGTGTACACTAATTGGATTTCCATTATCTCTTCAACTGTCAGAACAATCCCTTTAACTGAGCAGTATTTCAGTAAGTGTGGAATGATTTTTCTGAGATTCTAAACCCTAGGAGGATCTAAACAATAAAGTTGTTCTAATGAAAAAGCTTTTAATAATTATTAATTCAATTAGCCTCTAATAATGACTGGATTTGCTGTGATCCACTGTAGGTGAAAATGATGTGACCCAATTGACCAAAAGTACTGGCTATGTGATATTTCTATGGCTTGCTCTTCTCAAATCATAATGGTTCTCAGACTTTTCTATGATTTTTGGAGAGATAAAATACTGTTTTTAAGCATTGAATTATAATCATGTAAATATACATTCATTTTATAAATTTATAAAATAATGGAATTTTTAAAAGCCAAGAAAAATCTCCAAGAATGTAATGTGTATCAAAAGTACTGAGACTAAATCAAGTCAATCTTTCTCTCTCTTTCTCTCCCTCTCTTCCTCTCCCTCTCTTTTTCTCTCTCTTTCTCTCTCATTACTTTACTCATTTAGTGTTGACAAAACCTAAACTCCAAAAATAGTCCCACACCAAAATCTACCAAATCTCACCCTCTGTGTTTCTAGTTCATAGTTGAGGCCACCGAGGCCCAGGTGGGCTGTATGACTTGTGCCTAAGATACTGCACCGGCAACTCTGAGGCACAGCACTTGCGTCATTTGTATTTTCTCTCTCTTTGTTTCTCTAAAGGTGACTTTTCCAGAACTAGCTTCTAGTCTACTCTTTCTCTCTTTAGATTTGTTTGCAAAAAGCTCAGAACAGTGGCTGGTATATACCAAGTCAAAAACGCCTGTTAGCTTTACATGCCACCTGTCACATCATTTTGCTGAAACCCTTCTTTATCCTATTCATACAAATATACATATATATTTGTGGTTGTTTCTGCTACCTGCTGCACAATGACCTGTTTCCATGTTTTTTCATCATTTTTCCTTAGAATTTCTATTTGGCCAAAGTTAACCTGTGGACATCCTAAAGGCTCTATGGCAAAGATTTCATCCCCCAGGAGAATTTGCATACGCAACTTCTGGACTCCCGGAACTGCGCCCAGACCATGACTGCTTTAATTTCTAGACTTTATTTTCCCTGACTCCATACATTGCAAAAGTAATCCTAGATCTATATGAGAATAGACCAGCACGGGAGCTAACAAATTCTTGTTTCGGTGGAGGCAAGAACTGTCATTACTTATTTTGGTGTAGCGTTGCACTGATTTGTTAAACCTTTTGAGAGTCATTTGTGAGGAGCTCTCAAGTCCAACATCCTCCCTCTTCCATGAACCCCTGATCCCTATCCTCACGCCCTGTGTGATCAGTAATCCTCAAAGCTTCAGGTACGTGGCTGTGTTACTTGAGGCAGGATGACTCTGCCTTCATGATTACTCTCCTCTCTGGTTTCAGCTCATGGTTTATCTGTAGTTGTAGGCTTTCTTTTTTAAATTTTATTGATACACTTTTGACATACACAATGATCACATTTGTCATAGAGAATTTGTACCTGTACATAGTATATCTTCATTCTTTTCTTCCCATTCCCCTCCCTTCAACCACAGTTCTGTACAGGGAGAGGGGAAGGGTGATTGAACAGAGTTGTGGTCTTTAAGATACTTTACTTCTTTATGGACTCAGCAACATGTAGACAGTTGGGGGCTTTTGTAATTCATTCAGCACGTGGATATTCCACAGAGCTCTCTAGGTCCTCTTGTTCACTACATGCCAGGAAGAGAAAGTTCACACAAGTGTCAGGGATGACCAGAAGAAAAATGCCTGTTGTCCAGGACATACCTGTCTGTGAGGTAGAGGACAAAATGCAAACTTGTATCCATGTGGCCCCAGTAGTCCTGCCAGGCCATAGGAGGGTGTTTTGCTGGTGCTCTGAAATTTACCTAACTTTTATCTTTTTCTCTCTAACTTTTATCTTTTTCTCTTGTCCTCTCTAAATCACAGTGCTGTAAGTTCAGGTCACAAAGACAGCCAAATGTCCACTCCCCTTGCCCACCAGAGTGCCTTCTGTCACTGCTGCTGCTGCTGCCCAAGGCCCAGGACACTTATTTCAACCAAGAATGCCAAAGCCATGAGTCACAGATCCATCCCACACACCCTCAGCTAACTTAGCCAATGACAAAGGCCACAGTTCCAAACCATTGGCTTCTTTGTCCTCAACTTTCACACCAGTGGTACAAAAGATATTATTATTTGATCGTATTTCTTTTCTTTTCTTTCCTTTTACTTCATTTCATTTCATTTTATTTTTTGGTCATTGGAGGTTAGGAGCGAAGACATTCATTGTCCCTGCGAGAAATATCCACTGAATGTACCCAGCACTATGTGATTTTTATGTACACATTATCTCATTTATCCCTCTGGCAATCTTACAGACTCCAACTTGAGTGTCTCTTACTCTTTTCAAATGATCATCTAAATCTCGCTGAAGTTAAGAATGCTTGCTCTGGACCCACACTGCCAGGTCTTAAGTCCTTGCTCTACTACTTACCAGATATGTGACTTTGTATAACCTACTTCTTGTGTCTCACAGACTCAGTTGTCTTACCTGCAAGATGGAGCCAATCAAAGGGCAAACCCTATAGCATGGTCATGAGCATCAGATTAGAGAATCACTATAAAATATTCGGCTCCATGCTTGGCACATTTTAAATGCCAAAAGAGTGTTAGGCATTTTTAATGTTTTGCTATTGTTTTCATCAATATAAAAATTAGTGCACTTAGGGAAGGTTTTCCTCATGATGACGTTTTTATTCAAGAGATACTGAAAGTATAGTTAGTGTGACAATGGTGACACTAAAAGAGAGGCTACAGAAAATGATTGTAATCTGCCAGGCTGACCTACAGCATCTCCATGATACCCAACAAGGCTATTGTGAGGATTTCAAAAAATGGAACTAGGTGACCACAGGCCCAGATGAGTCATGCCTATATGTGCCCATGATGGGACCTGATAAAATGAGCTCAGAACATAAGCAGGGAATGTGACAAAAATGGGTGGGGCACTGTTCCAAGTCTCTTCCAATATCCCTGATCAATGGCTTGATAGACCAGACCAGCACGCTAGCTAGAGTTCTGGAACTGCTAGGAGAGATTCTCACCCGAAGTCAGTCTTAGCCCAGGATCTCACTATGGGTGACAGGAGAATGGCTCTCAGGACTCTCTTATGGTTCCCAAGTTTAAAACATGACATATATCACAATGACATACTAGAAAAGAACAAAGAGAAGCCAAATAAAGGGCAAAGGCTTGAAGATGCACCAGGGAGATTTTATATATATCTATATTGATATTCTTATCTGTACCTAATCTCTTTCTCTCTCTTCATGCTGCTTGGCTGCTGTTTCCTGAGATATGGAGCCCTCATTTATACTCATTAAAATGTGTTAATGAGAATTTTGCAGAAAGAAAAATGAGGAAAATAAGAAGGGGAAAGAAAAAAACACACAAGGGAGTTGGGGATTCTAGTTAATAAGCAAAACAGAGCAAACTTAGGTCTTATTTTTGACTATAAGAATATTGTTTATTCACTAAATACGCTAATAACTCCTTTCCTGGTTCCTGTGAGGCCAGTATACCCTTTAGTGGCATGAATTGGTTTCAGTTCAGTAATCCTATTTTAAGCACCTAATGAGCAGATGCACTGGGAAGTACGAAGCCTAAACTATATATCTCTCCCTCCTTTTGTCCGTGTACACTCATAATCACTCCCAAGGCTCCGTGTGCAGTTCTTCTGATATACACTGCATGCCCTGTTGAAGGTACTCAATAAATATCTGCTTAGTGAATAAACAAACAGGTCTACCAGGACGCCCAGACACAATAAAGACAACCATAGTACTAGCTGGCAGTGTTACACTTCTTTCTCTATAAACAACTCAAACCATGACCATTAGTATGGAGCCCGGTATTTCCTTCCTTTGAATCATTTCAGATTTGGGGTTCCTTTTGCTTCAGTCATCTTGTCTGTTGCTTCTCCCTACCTCACTTCACCACCTCAGTTCAATTCTGGCCCTTTCCCACTATTACATCATCAGCATGTCTACCGAAACATCAGTCAGTCAACTCCGACTTTGCCAAAGTAGTTCATGTCAGGCCTTCTAGACAGGGTCTAAAATGTCGTGTCAGCCTTTCCGAAAGGGACCTATAGCACATAATAAGTTTTACTGTCACCCAGCTCTACTTTTTCACTCTACCCCACTAAATGGTATGGTCAGAGGTTGCTGCCTTTTGGGAAGATTGTCCTGAAGCAATGAGATAAAGGGCAACAAGACCATGGCAGAAAGTTAAGAAAATATTTAGTCATCCAAGTGGGAAGAGATGAATATCTGAACTAAAGTGGTAATGGGGAAGGAGAAGAAGAAAGAGATGAGAGATACACAAAGGGAGGCAAACGGCCCAGAAGAGTGATGGGGGAGATTCAATGGGCTGTGGTGGACTGGCGATCTGTCCGGTGCTGGGCTGTACCAGAGGAAACAGCCTCTATCAGAGCCACTACGGCAGGTGCCATGAGATGATGAGACGGGAGCTGAGCCCTCACTGACAAAGAGTAGGATGGGCTTCCAAGTGGGACACAGTGACGGGAAGCACGTGGCAGGAAGCACAGGAACACCCAGCTGTCCTGCCTTCTCCCTAATGGAGAGATTGATGAGGTGAGAAAGATCGAGTGGACATCTGCGGTCATTGTCTGTCCAGCACTCAGTCCTCATCCTGAAAATAAAGCCCAACATTTCTACGGAGAACCACTGTGAATCAGGAGTTCTGGCCACTCCCTTATCCTGACTACCAGAGGGAACAAACAAACCAGCCAATGACAGGACTCTATCACCCAGACCTTCGTGATCAATCTGTACAAATGACCCAGAAAATGCAAATAGAGTTATCTAAAAGATTGAGATTATCTATTCTGAGGCATTGGGAATAAAGTTTTTTTTTTTTTTTTTTAGAATGAATGTACCTTATTTTTCTCACTTGTTTACCTCCTCCCTCACACACACACTGTGGTAGTCACAGAAGACTTGAGGAGGTGTATATAATTAAAACTCAGTGCCAGCCAACTAGTCTAAAGCCTAAGACCAGAAAAAAAGCCTGGTTCCCAAGCTAGCCTTCCTCCCACTCTACTCTCCTAATATCATCACCCTTGTAGAGACCTCAGCAGAGTTGTGTAATAGACATAGGATATCCTCCATGAGAAAAGAGCTGTGTTCTGCTAATTACACAATGGCCCTCTCACCCTTTTCTTCTCTGCTACCACTTCACACCACTGTTTAAGGACAGGATCCAAGAGGACGCCACTCTACATCGGGCACACCTTTACCTGTGCCCTTAAGAAGCGCTACTGGCTTATATCTGTGGCTGTTTTTATGCTCCTTTTTTTTCCACTGCTGAGCTTTTCAAGGTGAAAAATTACCTTTAGAATTGGATAGAGTTTAGAAATGAACCAGTAGAGTCCTGTTATTGTAGAGCTGAGAGTCCATATCAAGGAAACACCAAGCACATTTTCTGCGTTGAAGACACAGAACTGTGCTAGGTCCCAGAGTTTGCAGGATGACAGCACACAGTCCACACCCAGGTACCAGCATATTAAGATGAAATAGGGCCGGTGAGATGGCTCAAAGGGCCGGTGAGATGGCTCAGCGGTGTAAGCGCCTGCCTGGCAAGCGCGAGGGCCCGAGTTCAACTCCCGGATCCCACATACGAAAAAGGGGCCGGTGATATCGCTCAGCGGCACGGGCTCTTGCTGGCGCGCGAGGTCCTGAGGTCGACCCCCCGGTACCCACAAAAAAAAAAAAAAAAAAAGATGAAATAAAGCTATGTACACCCATGGTTATAGAAGCATAATTTATACTAGCTAAATCTTGGAAGCAGCGTGTACGTCCATTAAGAGATGAATAAAGAATGGAGTACTACTCTACCTAAAGAAGGAAAAACTTGAGTCATTTATAGGAAAATGGATGCACTTTGAGACCATAATATTAAGTGAAGTAAATAAGACACACAAGCTAAGATATCTCATGGTTTCTCTTATATGAGAAAATCAGTACATAGGTAAAGTGAAAAATAAAAACAGTTAATAGGGTAAAAGAAAGAAAAAAATTATTGTAATGTACCATAGACAATATACCTAAAAGAGTACCTTGATTTAGTATAATTGTCTTATGTGTTTTACATTTTTTGGCCTGTTAGTCTGGCTGTTAATCTATATATATGATAATTAACTTTATAAGGACTTATAAGATAAATAAATGAATCTCATACTGGCAATAAAAGGAAGGTGAAGGCGAAGGGAAAAAATAATCGAGATGTGTTCTGTATATGCACCCACTCCCCACAATGAATGTGATCATTATATACTGCAAACATGTACTAATAAAAATTAAAAATTAAAAAAAGATGAACTAAACCTGTCTTGCTCAAATGAGATGCTGCAAGTTTCTTCTAATACCAACACCAAGTTTAGCCCAAAATTTGTTCATTTCTGGATATCTTTCATGAGACAAACACTTAAACGTCTGGGTTCCTATGGCTAGTATTGGTGGAGTGAGTTTTTATAGTACTATAAAGAAGTAGCCATGGGCCAGGTGTGGTGGCACATGGCTATTATTCCAGCTACTCAGGAAGCTGAGGCAGGAAGATTACAGATTCAAGACTAGCCTTGGCAATGTGGGAAGACCCTATTTCAAAATAAAAATTTTTAAAAGGGCTAGAGATGTAACTCAGCATTCAATCACTAGTACTTCAAAGACAGAAAAGATTAAAAGAAAAAGGGAGGAAAGGAAAAGGAAGGAAGGGAGGGGGAAGGCTTGGAAGAAGGAAGGAAGGACATACATTTAGAAACAGGTTGTAATGGTGAAATGATTTAGAGAGGAGTATTTAAATAGTTCCACATTGTTTAAACTCTGTTTACCAGAGAACTCATGCTACTAAACTATTAGGAGAAATGAGAAAATCCCAAGAAAACTTGTCGAACTCAAGGCTTAGCTCAAAAAAATAAAATTCTGGGTAAATTCTGGGTTCACTATGTAAAGAATTACTCATATTTTTCTAAGTCTTTTCCACTGTACAGATTTCACTCACAGGCTCTTATATGAGGTAGAAAGAGCAGGCACTATTATTTTCATCCTCTTTTGACAGCTGCTGGAATTCCAATGCTGAGTGGTTAAGCAAATTTCCAAAGGTCAGACAGCTAATGAATGGGGGAGGCGCGTTTCAAAGAGCATGCTGGCTCCAGGTCCAGGAGGCAGGGGAAGGGAGCTGGGATCTGAAGCCAGAGGTACCAAGACATTGACCTTGTGACACAGGCCCAGGTCCTTCATCACCTAAGCATTGGCTGCCTCACCTAGGAAATGTGGGGAGATATTCAGCATCACTTCCTTTCTTCCTCCTTCTCTTAGAGTGCATTGTATGCAAATTCAATGTGTTCTACAACTGTAATCCAGAGTAATGATAAATGTGTAGGTGTTTACATATTCAAAATAAAACCATGCAAGAGTCTCAGCAATCAGTGAAATCCCTATTTACACTCACAGTTTCCAAATCCACCCCCACTCACTACCCTTCCTTTATTTTCTATGACAGCAGATGATGCCACCATGGACCCAGTTCCCCAAACCTGGAACTTGTAAGGCAGCCAATGCTCCTCCTTCCCTTTGCCCTCAGAGTCCCATGAATCATCAAATGTTACCCTGTTATCTCCTTAGACTGGCTCCTAGGTCTTCTTCCCCTTCATCACCATGCCCAGGGCTGTAATGCACATCCCAGTCAACCCTTTAGGAGAATCTGCCTCTGGTCTCAACACAAACTAATCTACTCTCCAGAATGCTTTCTGCTATACAAAGGGTACTCAGAATACATGGTGAATGTTTAATTTTTTTTTAATGTTACAATGAGTGTCCTCATAAGGTGTAATCAAAAATAGGGTGAATTCCACTGTCAAATGCCATCCATCTGAAAAGTGGGCTCCTAAAAACACTATGATATGTCTTCATCCTCCTTATTCACCAGATCTAACATGATGTGACTTCTTGCTCTTCGTCAAAGTCAAAATGACTTTGAAAAGTAAACATTTTGAATTGATTCAGGATATCAAGACAGCCATGACAGTGCAACTAAAGACATTCACAAAAAAAGGATTCCCAGAACTGCTTCAGTGAGTGGCAAGAATGATGGGATAAGTGTGTTCAAAGTGAGGGAGAGTATTTTGAAAAAGATTCATGGCAATGTGTCTTTTACAGTAATAATTTTTTAATTGAAAACTTCACTGTAGTTTTTAATCACACCTTGTAAATCTATAAGAGACCCAACTTATCACGAGATCATACTGCACCAAGTCATCCAATCTCTCCAACTGCCTGAGAAATCTACAATCTGGAGCCCAGCACATAAGATGTAAGACCAGATGGTCCTCACCTTTAACTTTAGCCTCATTTTCCATTCATCTTCCAAAAGTTTCTTTGTCCATGCTTACCTATTGCAATTCCTTAAAGGTGCCTTGCTCTTTCTCAGCCTTACATTTGTTCACTCTGCTTAGAAAAACTTCCTCACTTTATTCTCTAGAACAATATTTCCATCATTAAAACTCAATCCAATAGCATCATCTCCTCTAGAATATCTTCCCTGATACTCACCCATAAGCTGGGTTACGTGCTTCCTCACGTGCACCTATAACACCTTACGACTGCGGATTACGTAGCTCTAAGGAAGTAGAGATAGTTATAAGGTGTGGTATTTTATTAAGATTGAAAGCAAACTCTGAGGATCCCTGGATTAGTCTCCTGCCACAAACACTTTCCAGCAGAGGCAGCTTAGGTAAATTAATTGACCCTTCTACACCTCACTGTCATGTTTACACAAAGAATGTGTATTTTGTAGATGTTTTGGCAAATTACCATAAACTTATTTCTTTAAACTATCAAAAATGTATAGCTTTCACAATTCTGGAAGCCCAAAGTCTAATAACAAGGTGCCAGTAGGGCCCTGCTCCCTCAAAAGGATATAGCAGACAATCTGTTTTTTATTTCTTTCAGCTTGTGATGATTCTGTGTATTCCATTCCCTATGGCTCTAATCTCTATGTTGATGACCACATTGTCTCCTACTCTTCTGTGTGTCTTTTATAAGGATATTTTTCGATGGATTGATGGTCACCCTGAGTAATACAGGATGATCTTTTCCTTCTTTTTTTTTTTTTTTTTTTTTCCTTTATGTCAGTACCGGGAACCAAACTCAGGACCTCGCACTTGCCAGGCAGGTGCTTATGTCGCTGAGCTATATCCACGCCCCAGGATGATCTTTTTATCTCAAGATCCTTAAGACCTTTAGTCCCAAATAAGACCATCTTCACAGCTACTAGCAATTAGGGCAGCCCTCTTGGAGAGTCATCATTCAACCTACTGTAAGGTGTTATAGTAATTAATAGGATTTTTTGTTCGCTTGTTTCTTGGTGTTTTTGGCATTTGGGAGTTGTTTGTTTTGGAGAAAGGGTTACTCCTTCAGTAGTGACAAAACAAAGATTATTTATGCAGATTCATCCCAGTCTTATTCTATCAATAATCTTGTTCTTGTCAATACAGTTCAATGCAAGAATCAATACTAATAATAACATTCTCTATTTGAAAGAATGAAAAAGGTCAAGAAACCATTTATGAGGCTCAGAAAAATCTTGCTCTAATAAACTTTCAATATTCTATAATAATAGTCCCATATGATGATAAAGATAATAGCTTTATAATTTGTATTTTGCCTTCATTTGGTAAGTCACCAAAGAATAGCAATGTGACATATTTGGCACCTTATTTTGGCACACAAAGTCCCCTACAACTTTCCTTGATAATATGATCACACTTCCATGCCTGTTCCACGGTTCCGCCAGTGCAGGTTTTCATTGTTATTTCTGTTCTCTGTTCTCTGTCTTGAAAACATTTTTCTCTATTTCTCCATCATTTAATCCTGCCTTCCGTGTAGGCTCAATTCAAATGTTACACACCAGACAGTCTTCCTGTCAGCTCCCTATTGGAAGTGCCATTTTGTGTATCTCTCTTGTGGCATCAGTCACTTCATAATTTGTATCAATTCATTCTGATTGTATATCTTTCCCTTTCGTTCATTGAAGTGTCCGAGTCATCCACAAAATGAGAGTTGAACAAATCCTTGTTGAAGAGCGCATTACTAATTGGAGGTTCCTTCTGCCTGTGGGACTTTCTGGGATATATTAGCTCATTGTACCTTGACCATGGCTAACCATACCAAGGTAGAAATCCAGTTCAAGGAACTAATTCTTGGACAGACCAGAAACTGGGAGGTGGCAGCAAGGATGATAATAGTCGTGTGCTGTAGCTGGCTCACATTGGCTCATGGAATCCAATTGTTCGATTCTCAGAATCTGAGGAGCCAGGTGACATCATATAGGTAGACTGGAATCAACCATGGTGGGGGATTCTGCAAGAAGGAAATTGGCAAAAAGTGAGTGAGTATCAGGAGTTCGACCATCCCCATGCAACCTCCCGCCAGGAGCCAGGTATTAGACACACGAGCAGTGTCACAACCTGAATCTTCTCCACTGGCACACTGAGTATGAGGTTAGTTCAGAGAAGACTAAGAGTGGGAGACATGAGATAGCGAAAGGTGTGAGGTGGTAAAAGCCACAAGGACAGCCAGAGCCAAGGATAGAAATGTTCAGTACAAACAGACCAAGGAGCTGTGGAGTTGAGAGCTCAAGAGCTGATCCTTCTGCCTGTTCGTGGGGCTTTGTTGGGCACAGATGACTTTTCTAGCTTATGCTCATCCATGAGGCTGGCTCTGTTTTCTTCCTGGCTCTTCTGAAAGATAAACCCTTTCCAGAGGACCTGCAGCCTCAGCAATGTGGTGGAGTGCTTCATGAAACACTATCAAGTGCCTCTATGTTCATCTTTGTGTTTAATTTTAATTCTCCCCAAAATCTGTCAGGGCATAGGTCACCACTTCTCATGAGCACCAAGATGCAGAAGCAGAGGCTCTGAGAATCTGTGAGGTTTTACCAGACATGTGGCTAAGAAAAAGGAGGAGAGACATACAAAGCCAAGTCCTCTTGGAGCATCACGCTTAGGATCTCAGTCCATATTTGCCTTATGTGAGCAGTAAGATTTAGGAGAAATGCTTGACAATCTGTCCTCCCAGATCACATTTCATGAATGACGGTAGGAGGAGTTAACCATCAGAAGAAGCAAAGAGCCACATGTGGTGGCGCACACCTGTAACCCCAGCACCACTCAGGAGGCTGAGGCAGGAGGGTCGCCCTGAGTTCGAGGCCAGCCTGGGCTACATAAACAAGCTCAAGGCCAGCCTGCACTACATACTGAGACCTTGTCTCAAAAAAAAAAAAAAAAAAACAGAAGCAAAGAGGCAAGATGTAGAAAAAGTAAAGGAGAAAAGAGGGAGATAAAGAGATGAGAGTTGGACGTTTGTTGAGATGAGGTTCTGCCCTTATAAAACCACTGTGAATTGAAAATATCCTAAGTCAAATATGTACTCAATATACTCACCTTCTGAACATCGTGTCTCACCCAGACTGCCTTAAATGTTCTCATAACACATTAGCCACTAGCTGCACAAAATCATCTAAAACAAAGTCTACTTCACAATAGAGTACTGAATAGCTCATGTAATTTATTGAATCGTATACTGAAAGTGAAAAACAAAATGTTTGTTCTGTAATGTTAGCCTGGGAAAAGTTCAAAATTCAGAGTACTGTTTCTACTGAATATGTATCAGTTTTCCACCATCGCAGAGTTGAAGCGTCCTAAATTGGAGACCATCTGTATATGTAATATTGAAAGTGCTGGAGCAAGGGTTTAAATAATTCATGCTAGTTAATCTTCAAATTAACAAAAAAATTCATTTAACCAGAACAAATGACTAATCATCCTAAGTTGAACTATCATAACTCAGGGACCATCTGCGTATGTAATATTACACAGGTGACGTGTGTCAAACATTCCTGGATTCAATTCTCAGCTTCCCTATTCATTGGTCACGAGAACTCAGGCAAGTCACTTTCCCCTAATGGACATTAGTTTCTCTGTGTACTTTATAAGACTCTGGTAAAGTTGGATTAAAATATATATATATATAAACCACTGGGCACAAAGCTTACCTACAGTAAGAATTTGATATACAGAATTTACTACTATTATTTTTATTAAATTTATTAAAATAATGAATAACAGATCATTTTAATTCATTGGACTTTATCCTTAAAAAAACAGCTTGACGGCCAATGAAAGGACTGGTGGGTAGAAATTGAGGGTATTTTATACGTGTGCACGGTCTGCTCTACCAAGAAAAAAAAAATCATTGGAAGCATAATAGGCTCAAAATTAAATGTCTTTAAATAAAACATAAAGCAAAAACAGCTGCTGCTGGAACTTGGTCCCTAGGCAGATTTGATTTTTGAAAATGACAAAGAGACCAAATTGTGCTTCAGTTCCTGGGCTGCATAAGAGGGGGGACATGATTGCTTCGCTGACAGCCTGCTTGAAGGAAGGATACAGATGCTTAAAAACAAAGGATATTGTATGCTGGGTGCACAGCTTTCTGGGGCCCTCAGCTAGCAAGGAATTCTGCAGCCACATCAGCCAATGTTGTTGAATTTCTTTCCTTTTCTGAAATAGCAAAAAGACACCCCAGTGGGTGCTGTAAATGCACAAAGAGCAAATTCATTAGGCTGATGCATGATAACACTCCTTGCCATCAGGGGAGAAATCATGTATATTCCTGAGGCCTTGGCACGTGGCTTTATCATTCCTTAATACAGCCTCTGCTAATATATTACAGATCAGGACTAATTCCACCTGAAGGAGAAGTTTCTCATGCTATAACCTGGAAATCAGACCCAGATCTCTGTTTGGGGGGGGGGGTTTGAATATAATTCAAATATAATTCTTTTTAAACACAACTTTAAAGTTAGTAGTACAAAGCAAAATAAATACAGAAAATACAGCCAAGAATTAAATCACCCACTGCATCCCCCAACGCAATGACCACCTTTTGCATAGGTGGGTTGCAGCCTTTTGTTCCTCATGCATGTGTTCCAAGAGGTGAAGCCTACATATCCAGAGGAGTTTGCAATGCAAATTTCCAGGAACTGGCTCATTATGTGGGGGAGTAGAAAAGAGAAGGCGGGTTTGAAATGTGTCCAGCCTACCCATCTACCTGCTCTGCTTGGGAAGCAGGCAGAACCACCAGCAGAGAAGATTCACTTTGTTAAGGAAATTGTGAGTCGAGGTGCATTTTTTTGTAGGAATGGATCTACTGCATGGGGAGAAGCAGGACCAGCTTACTTCTCTGGACTTCCATAACTATTTCTCCCTTCTACGCAGTATTTCTGAAGTGATGCCAGATCTCTGATCACATCTAAAATGTCTTATGACTGGGCTGCCATGCCTGGTATTCACTCCACTCGAAAGAATCTTCCCCACGCTCCGGTACCCAGCTGGCCTCTTTGGACCACTCAGATCTCACATTACACCTCCCTCTACCAGGAAGCCTTTACCGAGCCTGACCTAGCCCTGAGTCCCAGACTATAGGAGGAAGAGAGCACACTGCAGCTGCCTATTCATGGCACTTATGCCACTATTTTAATTCTGGTTTTCATCTTAATCTCAATCTCTTTTCCAAGAAGGAGTCATAAAATCACATCCTGGAGGACACTAAGGCCTGGGGAGCCTGGCTTGAGCCACTACTCACTGCTGTAGGCAGATCACAGTGGTACATGAGCAGCAGAAATCCAGGCCCCAGAGCCAAGTGGAAACACTAAGGTCCAGGAGTGAAGCAGGGGTTCTGGAGACCACACATGTGTCCATCTAGATGCTCTTATCCTTGGGCTTCATGTGGTCTTCCAGGCTGGGAATAGTCCTTAAAAGGACAGACTATAAGGAATTCTCAGCTAGTTAGAGAAATATGGTCGTGATCAGACAGTCTAAGGCTCAGGGAAGGAGATGACTCAACATGAGTTCCCGTTGTCAGACATGATTCCAGAAAGGAGGGGGAGGAGGAGATGGCTGAAATCCCCAATATGAGCTCCTAAGGAGTTCAGGGTCCTGAAGTGTCAGGATGGAATAGGAAAACATACAGCCAAGGATAGCAATAGTGACCAGCCATAATGCTGCAAATCAGGGAAAGAAGCAACAAAGAACAAAGGTGTTTGGTCTGCAAGGCTGACACTGTCTAAAGACAGAAGGTTAGAACTGCCCCCTCTGGTCTTCAAGGGTAAGATTACTCTAGACTGCAGACCTTCAAAATGGTTTTTCTGTAGCATCCTTTAGTAGCATCAGAACAAGAGCTGGTAGATGGAGGTGCTGCTATTTGTTAGCTGACTCGCTGGATGGATGGACAGACGGACGGACGGATGAATGATGGATGGATGGATGGATGGATGGATGGATAGATGGATGGATGAGTGAGTAAACTGCTACTACAAGATTACTCAGAGATAACTGTGTCACAAGAAGTAATACAAACATAGTATCACTGGGGCTGTCCATAACCTCAACAAGGAGTTTGAAAGAACAGAACCAGAAGCAAAGTAGAGATGCAGACTGAGCAGCCTCCCTTGGAGCCACAGCCCAGAAAGGAGGCAGTCAGGCAAGGGCACGTGTTAGCTTTGCAGGCCGAGGTAATGTTCTTTAGCCACATTCAGCTTCTTCACTAGGTACTGTTCCTTAGGGACTACTCAAAGTAAGCTTCCAGCATACATATGTGCCGTGGTACTTTAGAAGGCCGACAGACTTCAGGAGCCCTGAAAGGGAGCTTTCACAGTCCCCAAATGTCTCAATTGTTCAGGTATCATTATATAAACATATACAAGTATATACATATATTCTTACACATATACAGAGGGAAGGGAGAGACAGGAGAGAGAGTATTTGAAGGAATTGGCTCACTCCTTTGTAGGATCTGGCAAGTGCAAAATCTGTTGGGTGAGTAGCACAGGTGGGAGATTCAGGGAAGACCTGATTTTGCAGTCTTGAGTTTGAAGGCTGGAAACTCAGACAAGATTTCTGTGTTGCTGCTGCCTGGAGACAAAATTCCTCCTTCAGGAAACCTTAGCCTTTGTTCTAAAGGCTTTAAAGATAAGGCCCTGCCATATTATGGAGGGTAATCAGCTTTACTTAAAAGGAACTGACTGCAAATATTAATCACATGTGCACAACACCTCCACAGCAACATCTAGACTGGCATTTGACCAGGTAACTGATCACTACAGTCTAGCCAAGTTGGTACACAAAATTAGCCATTCCACCCACATCTCTGCCCTCTCTCAGAAAGCTCCTACATTAGAATGAAAAAAACCTAAAGGCTCTTGGCTTTAAGGTGCCAATTTCTCTGGCCTCCTTTCCAGAGTTTGGCAAGGTTAAGACACATTCTGGATGGATGACCAGTTTGTAAAGTGCTGACAAGGTGCAAACCAGCTGTGAATGACCTTCTAACTGGGTGATTAACACGAAGGGGCAGGGCTGCTTGGCAGCACCCTTTTGGTGCATTCCTGCACCCCGGGCCCAGCCCACTTGCCCATGCACCCTGCACCTTGGGAGAATGCTGAACCACACACAAAGAAAAGGAGCTCTTTTATCATTAGATCGCTTGCCCCAACCTGCCACACCTGGCTGGACCAAATGGATTCCTTTGCCAGTCATTGTAAATGTCTTTCCAGCCCCAAGCCACGTGCCTTTTCTGCTTAGCTGCATTTTGGTGTCATGGGAAAGCGTTCACACACCCCTTCCCTATGTGGGCCAAGGGGAAGCGCCCAGAACAGGCTGTGGGAAATCCTGGCTTGGGTGGCTACATCTCCACAGTCTGGCACTGCCAGAAGCTTTGGAAACTGTGCTGGTTTGAGTCACTGACTCAGTCATGCCCAGGCCTGAGAATTCAAGCTATCCCTTTATTATTTTATATGTATTTTATTAAAACAAGGAATCTATTGTCTTCCCCACACATATAGCATCTTTCAGCTTTTGAGGCTGGGTCCACTCCAGACAGGGCACACTGTTCTTCCTATTCTTTGTTCCCTCACCTATAAACTGGAAATAGTCCCTGCCTGAGGACTCTGTAAGATACTGCAGATGAAGCATGCACTGAACTCATTTCTATCTGCTTCCTTTCCCTTCTCTGTTACCTATGTAATCCTCTGGTTGTCCTGCAGCTTCTTGTGTGTTGTCTCATTTGACAACCCAACATCCCCTTGAGACAAGCACCGATCATCCCCAGCTTGTACAAGTGTACACTGGCAACCAGTTTTCCACTCTCCTAGCTTTGGAGTGGGTGGGAAGAGGACTCACCCTGTTCCCAAACTGATGCAGTGGCTGGCCATGCATTGGTCTCACCACGTACAGGGAATGAGGAGAAGCAGGTGTTAGGGAATATAATGACAACCGATCCAGACAGGCAGGCGGGAGAGAGAGGTGGGGGGAGACAGAGACAGAGAGAGAGAGAAGGAGGGAGGGCGGGAGGGAGGGAGGGAGAGAGAAAGAGAGGGAGTTGTGGGACTGCAGAGGCCAAGGCCTGCGCACAAAGAGGGCCACAGATGAGGCAGGAGGTAGGAAATTCAGGGACAGGCTGGGGGTGCAAAGCAGCTGGTGAGAGGAGAGGCAGGCTCTGAGCCAAATCTGCTGGAGAAAGAAAAGGCCACCTTGCACATGAGGAGCCAAATGTCAGAGACTGCGTAAACACTCCTGGGAGATACGAATCGACGCCATGTTAGAGAAGCAGGTGCGCAGAAAGGAGCTGTGAGGGGAAAGGCAGCTTCCCTGCTGTGACCCAGGCTCCTACTATATCTCCAGCCCGCAGTACTGCGACAGACTCTCCGCCTGTCTCTTTGCTCTCACCCTGGACCCTTCCTCCTCAGCTCCCCTGAGCAGCCAGCAAGAGCCTGGGACAGCAGGAGTCAGCTCCGTCTCTCCTCAGCTCAAAACCCCACCGAGACTCCACTGTCAGAGAGAAACCAAAGTCTTCAGAGGGCTCGCAGTGCCCTCACTGGGCCTCCGTGACCTGCCCTCCATCATGGCTTCCTCTGCTCCAGCGAAACCGGTCACCTAGGCTGTCCACACACACACCCCGGGCACATGTTCACGCGTTCGCTGTCTGAGCGCCTTTGCCCTGGCTGCTCCTCCACCTGGAATGTCCATTCCCAAACATCTACTTCCTCTATTGCCTGCTTCAACTCTGCTCAAAGACTGAATCCTGAACGAGGCCCATCTGACACATCCTACTTCCTAGGGCACACTGCCCCCAGCCCCCGCAGTCTCTCAACTTCCCTTCCCTTCTCTGCCTTCTTGCTCTTTTTTGTCCACATGTCTATCATTTGTTTACTTTTTATCACCTGTATTTCATCACTGGAGTATAAGCCTCACACTGGCAGGAATTGTCATGTTTTTTTCATGACTATTTCCCAAGAGCTGAGCACAATTCCTGGCAAACAGTGGGAGCTCCGTAAACACTGAATGAATGAATCAGTGAAAATGGTGTTTATATCCTGACTCTCTGATACTTCCAGCCTTCTCCTCTAGAGCACAAAGGTCAAGCTTTTTAAAACTCAGTTTTCTCATCTGCAAAATGGGAGACCATACTTTATATTTATTAGATTGCTCATGTTATTAACTAAAAGAACTTTATATAAAATATCTGGCATGAAACAGGCTTTCAAAAGTGTTGATTTTGACATTTTCAGAGACTGTGCTAGAACATGTATGTAAAAAGTGATTGCTGGTGAAACGAACCTGCGAGCACTCGTGGACAGGAGCTCTGTGCGTGGCAAGAAGGCTCCGCACCCTCAAGAGACACTGAGTCCTCAGGGGAAGCAGATTCACAGGTAGGGAGAAGTGTCCGAGTGGAGAGAGGAGCACGGAAGGTATTGGAGGAGGAAAAACAGCAGAAATTAACTTTAAAGTGTCTGTTTGGGGCCGGTGAGATGGCTCAGCGGCATAAGCGCCTGCCCGGCAAGCGCGAGGGCCCGAGTTCGACTCCCGGAACTCACATACGAAAAAGGGGCCGGTGATATCGCTCAGTGGCACGGGCACCTGCTGGCGCACGAGGTCCTGAGGTCGATCCCCCGGTACCCACAAAAAAAATAAATAAATAAAGTGCCTGTTTGGACGTAGCTTTAGACTGACAGGCAGCGGCCCCTTCACTCAGCTTCCGGAACAGAAGCATCTTGCTCCACCGCGGTGCAGCGAGAAGACTGAGAAACACAGGATGGTGCGGCGGCTCGTTTCCAGCGCCAGCTTGTCTGGAGTAGGGGACACCTAGCTAGCTCTGAAGTGTACTCCTGGGTGTCCATGAGAGCATTTCTGGAGGAGACTGGCACCATCCAGGAGGCTGGGGGCTGGGGTAGAACAGAAAAGCAGAAGAAACACAAAATCTCTCTCTCCTTCTCTCTCTCTCTCTCCTTCTCTCACTCTCTGTCTCTCTCTGTCTCTGTCTCTGTCTCTGTCTCTCTCTCTCTCTCTCTCTCTCTCTCTCTCTCTCTCTCTCTCCTTCCTAGATACACTTGTTCTCCTGCTCTTGGATGTCAGAAATCCAGGTTCTCCAGCCTTTGGACCCCAGGGCTTGCACTTGTGGCCCCCCGTGCTCTCATGGGGAGAACTGAGCACTGCACAACCAGCTTCCCTGGTTCTGGGGTATCTGGACTTGCACTGAGCCAGGCTACCAAAATCCCTGCCCTATCCTGGCACTTCTAAGCCTTTATATTCTCATGAATTCCCTTAGACGATCCCCTTTCATCTCTCTGTCTGTTGTCTGTCTGTCTGTCCATTGGTTCTGTGTCTCCGGAGAACACTAATACAGTTAGTTTCAACCCAAGACCTTATTCAAACATCACCAGTTTTTCATGCATTTCATGTGAGAGAGACAAAGAGAGAAACACAGAGAGAAAGAGAGAGAGAGAGAGAGAGAGAGAGAGAGGGAGTTTGTAGTACTGAGCTTTTATCACACATATAAAGATGAACTGTTAAAGAAAATCAGAAAAGCCTTCACAAAGGTGATAAACATCTTGTTTATTTTTTACAACATTCTGCAGCTAGGATTTAATATTCTAATTTTACAGATAATATTGCAAAGCTCAGAAAAGCCAAGAGACTTACCTAAGAGGACCCAGCTCCTAGGCGGCAGGCAGGGCTGGTGCCTGCAGGCTTCTCAGCCTGTCTGTGTGAACAACGGGGTTGCGGGTGGCTAGCAATGGGACTTGGCAGGGCTTTGTGTTCAGATTTAGTTTGCCATAGGCCAGCTTGCATCTATAGAAATGTTTTTCTTTAAGTATTAAATTTCTGTTTTTCTTAATAGTACCCTAATATCTGGACTCCAGAATATCTGTTATAAAATGTAGGAAAAGAGCCCCTTTTCCCCAGAAAACCCCACTGTTCTAATACTTTCCAGCCAGGGTCACCTCTTTGGGCTGCCAGTTAAACCCTGCAGAGCAAAGGAAGTTTAAAAAAAAGGTTTAAAACTGGGGGACATGGAGAGAGACTTAAGCAGCCTGGGAAGAATCTTGCAGGAAGAAAGTGACTGTTGTCCTTCTCTCTGAAGCTCCTTTCTGTTGCCCAGTCTTACTGAAAGCAGTGGGATCTGAACCACAGCCAAGGGGCAAAGGGCTTTTTGGCTAAGAGAAGTAACTGTGATCATGATAGGCCAAAACCGGAGGGAAACATTCTATGGGGTAGCAGGGCCTACCGAGTGTCAGTCTCAGTGCCTGCAGGATGTAATTTAATTTTGCAAGCACTTACAATCCACCTGCTCTATTCTAGGCTTATTCCATGATTAAGAGACAACCCCAGCCCCCAAAGAACTCCCGAACTATTAGAGGAGTCACTCGTTCCACTTGTTCATCTAGTTTTAATCTGCCATTTCTTTGGCCATATAATCTAGTAATTAAGAACATAGCCTTGAAATAAGAGAGACAGGTTCACTAATGCATTTGAAAATATTTATTCATTGTCCATTAAGTGCTCAGTGCTGCTAGGACAACAGAAGTAGACAAAATAAAGATCCCTACCTTCGAGGTTATTGGTTGGTTGAAAGTAGTGGGAAGAAAGAGGTAATAAACAGTAAGCACAATAAATACATTTTGTAGTATGTTAGAATGGATAGTGCTATGGGAGAAAAAAAAACATATAGCAAGGTAAGGGCCCCAGGGAACACAGGACCAGGGAATTTTGAATGAATACAGAAGTTTGTCAAGGTAGACCTTATTTTAAAAGCTATATGTGAGCAGATATTAAACAGATGTGGGAGTGGGCAGGCCCTGTGGATATGGAGAGGCGAAGAGGAAGCCTGCACAAGGGGACAGGTAGAGACAAGGCCCTGAGGTAGGGCCATGCTCGATCTGTCTGGGAACGGTAAGGAAGCCCAGGAGAACGAGAGGGAGGAGAGAGGAACTGGAGAATTCAGGCCAAGGGCAGAATATCCAAAACCATGTGGGCCGTGGTTGGCTCGCTGTCTTTATTGAGTGACGCGAGTAACCACAGCAGCGTTTTAACAGACAAGCATCAAGATCTATCTCCAACTGCACCAGTGGGACTAGATCTAGGGGTGACCTGCTAGATGACTATTGCAGCAACCCTGGGGACAAATGATGGTGGCTGAGGACAGGACAGAAATAGTGGAGGTGGTGAGAAGTAGCTCGATTATGGATATAATTCCTATCCAAATTCCTAACTGATTGATGGTGAGGTCCAAGAGAAGGGGAGAAGTCCATGATGATTCCAAGGTAGGAGCCCAAGCCACTATGACCATGAAGAGGATTAGTAAAAGTATAGTTTTGGGTAAGATTTTCAATGTCCATTTTCTTCTCTGTAAAACGAACAATAATAATATCTGCACTACAGGGGTTCATGAATATTAAGAAATAATAAATGCAACAGCATTTGGTTTAGATAATAAACTAATTAACCTTACAGCAGGTACAAGGCACCAGAAAGACACTTTGAGAGATTTCAAGAAAGATCAAATACATTTGGGGTGAGTATGGGGTAACTAAAATGAATGAGACTGAGGTTTCATTTTCATAATATCTACTAACTGCTGCCATACCTTTAGTAAATCTTTTAACCTCACTCAACCTGGATTTCTCAATATGTAAATATGTGTTGGAGGTGATATGGAGGTGTTGATTCCTTCCCAGGCATTAACCTGTCTCACATGATCTCCAGGGTAAACTCTCAGGCAACCCTTCTTCAGCCTGTGAAACCCTAAGTACACAGATTGAGAGAAAGGATGCAGCAACATCTCCAGGGGCTCTTCTAGCTCTCTTGACCATAGGTCCATGTATTAGCAGAGATTAAATATATACCATCATATTTGCATTATTTAGCAAAGAGGCTAATACCAAATAAACTTTGTAAATTGGATGAACTATTACTGGTGTTGGAAGCCTGAAAATTGTTTCTTCTTATGCATGAAAAGTTAATGTTGTGCTAGGGAAAGCCAACATTCAATTCTTGCTGGGTGGATACTTTCCATCTCCAGAAATAGAGAAGTAGCATTTCCACGTGCCTGGATTCTCCCTAATGATCAGTTAGTTGTTAAATGGCAACCTGTTTTTTTCTCTTCCCGTTATGTTACCCCTGAAAGCACTCATTATTTTTGCCTCTTCTAGTAAAGAGTCTGTCAGAAGTAATTTTCTCTACTTTCTTTCATTTTTCTCTTCACTGAGATACCTGTCTGGTATGAATATATGTGTCACCAGAATTCATATGTTAAAGACCTAAACCCCAGTGTGGAACCATTTGGAGATGGAGACTTGGAGGAGGGTGATTAGGATTAGATGAGCTCGAGAGGGTGGGGCCCTTGTGAGGGGATTAGCATTCCTGTAGGAAGAGTTCCCAGAGAGCTGCTTCCTTCTCCCTCTCACTCCACCATGTAAAGGCGCAATGAGAACACAGCTGTCTGCAAGACAGGAAGAAGCGCTCACTGAGGGAACCATCAGCTGGCACCTTGATCACGGGCTCCTAACCTCTAGAATTGTAGGGAACAAATTTCTGTTGTTTAAGCCATCTGGTCGATGGCATTTTCTTTGTATCTTCCATTCCATTAGCTCAGTCTCTGACCTTTCCAATCGAATAGCCCTTGAAAATCCACTATTTACAACAAATGTTGCTGATTCGACTGATGCTCTCTTCTCAGCATTAGTCCAAAATCTATAACCACTTATTGGTTATATCAAAGGGCCTTCCCACACGTGTCCTATCACCAGTTTTCAAAATAAAATTGCCCATTTCTTCCTCCACACTCATCCTCAATTTCTAACTTCTATTAATGTCACCACCAACCACCAGTCTTCCAGTGACCTAAATTAACAAACCTAACATTCTGTTTTATATTCCTGTCTCTTCTCCCTACAAACCCTATCAATTGACAATCCTATCTATTATCCTATCTGAATCACAGATTTTGCATTCATTTTTTTCTACTCCATTTCTAACTAGCTATACTGTTTAGTAGCTTAAATCTCCTCCAGACTATTACATTAGTCTTCTAATTCACATCCCTAGCTTCAGTTACTCTCTCTTATAGTCCATCCACCACAGACCTCCAGATGAATTTTTAGGTGTAAATCTGATGGTATCATTCCTCTACTTGAAATCTATCAGTTTTCCACTGCTGTAGAATAAAGTCAGACATGTCTCTCATTTCAGTTCCTCCTCAAATTGGATTCTATCTATCTTCCTTTCTTGAATTTTCACTACTCTCCTTTATGGACACAACATACAAGTTTAAATGAGATATTCTCTCTCTACTGGTCACTGCCTCTGGCTTATTCCCCTTGCAATATCTCCCTGAACTTTACTTCATGTACAAATCTTGCAAGGATCAAACTGGATCAAACTCTTCTCTTTGATGGTATCTCCTCTGATCTTTTCTCCCTTTTCTTTAAATACCCTTGGTCCTTTAACTGGACCTTTAAATGGCTTGATTTTTGTATTAGTTACTTTTTCATCACTAGTACAAAATACCCAGCACCCACAACTCAAAAGTGGAAAGGTTCATTTGGCTCATGGTTTCCAGTGGGTTTAGTCCATGGTTGACTGGCTACAAAGCACAAATAATGTGGTGTAAGGCTAGCTGCTCACCCCGTAGTAGCCAGGAAGCAGAGAGACAGGAGGAGGATCCAGTGACAAAAATACAGCATTCCATGTCACATCCTTAGTGACCCACCTCACACTAATAGCACATTTAGCTATGGAACCCATCCATGGATGAATCTACTGATAAGTACAGTCCCCCCATGATCCAATAACCCTCCAAACATGTAAGACTTTGGGGGGACATTTGAAATCTAAACCATAATAACTTTTATGCGTTCTAAATTTTACTCACCTATGTTTCATCCCTGGTAACTTCAGAGTTTACTATATTTTGTTTGTTTGAATAATACTTGCTGCTCTAACAAATAACTATCCAAATTTTGGTGATCTAACATAGTAAAAGTTTATTTTTTTCCATTTTTTCTCAGATAAAAATCTGATGATTCTCAGTAATAAAGTGCTTGCCTAGCATGCATGTGGCCCTGGGTTTGAACCTAGGTACTGAAAGAAACAAAAGACACAAATAAACAAAAATAAAAACCAATGTTAGATGCCGGTGAGATAGCTCAGCAGCATAAGTGCCTGCCCGGCAAGCGTGAGGTCCTGAGTTCGACTTCCGGAACCCACATACAAAAAAAGGGCCGGTGATATCGCTCAGCAGCACAGGCGCCTGCTGGCGCGTGAGGTCCTGAGTTCGACTCCCGGTACCCACAAAAAAAAAAAAAAATGTGAGTCCCCCTGCTTGGTAGACAATTTTCTTCTATACATGATTCTGGGACCTGAGCTTTCTCTCTGTGGTGGTTTGTCATTTCCTAAGACCTCAGAGTCCTCAGCTTCCAGCCAGTAGAAAGACAGAGTAGAGTGGGGACATCCACATCTTAATTACAATCACCTGGACACATCACTTATGATCTGCTGCAAGAACCAGGCAGTTGGTCCTGCCCTATTGCAAAAAGTAAAAGTAAATTATTCTCTGGTTGGGAGGCTGGCATACTTCTTAGCGATAGCTCTATTTCATGGACAGACAAGTAGAAAGTTTTGGTGGAGACTTATACATCTCTTCCACACTCTAGTACATAGAAGATATTTTGTATCAAACACATAGGTGGAGAGGATAATATTTAAAGTTCTCACCATTTCATTCTCTATGATGGCCCTTTCTGTGGTATGAATTATACACAGACATAGACATATAGATAAATAAATATAGACATAATTTCTAGTATAAACATTTCATTATAAACATAATGATCTTTATTTCTGAGGTAAGGAAACTTTATTTCAAAGATATTAAGGAATAATAATAGTATAAGCAACACTTAATGAGCACTGATTATGAAATGGGCTAAGGATTTCACGTAGACATTTACCCAAGTTTCTAAATTGTTGAGCAAGGTTTTCAACCCGGACCTACCTGACCTAAAGCCCATGTTCCACCCATTACCAGTTCAATCTTTCCTTCATGTTACAACATTAGAATGTACATAACAATAGAAGCATGTATGGAGTGTTTCCTACTTGCCAGCCTCTATTGTATACCTTTGTATATGTATGTGATATTTAACTCATGACCTATTATGGTATCATTTTATTTATAAACATAGTAATATCTATCCATGTACTAGAAATATATAAACACACATGCAAATATACTGTATATAGACAAAGTACAGTGTATATATGTCTATAATATGTATATCTACATACATTTATACACATACATGTGAATACTATGTGAGATATATATGGATCATATATACCCATGTATAGTGCATATACATATGCATATGCAGGCATATGTATATATGCACATACACACATGCTATACAGTAAGTACATTTTTATGTCCTTCATACAGATGAGTAAACTGGGTTACAAAGAGGCTGAAGAATTTATTCATGGCCTCCCTCTGAGCAAATGGTCATTTCTTTAATTTTATTTTTTTTTAGTACTTTATTGTTTATTTTATTTTATTTGTCATACATATTGGTCACATTCATTACAGGGAATTTGTACCTGTACATCACATATCTTAATTCTCTTTTTTCCCCATTCTCTTTCCCCCTTTCAACTCCTCCTGTCCTCCCCATTTACAAAAGCTAGCAGAATGGAGGCAAACGGTCCTTCACAGGTGAGCCTGGCACCCAGAGCTCCAGGTGTGAGGACTCCTCAGCCTCTAGGTTTTCAGGGCAGCTTCTCCGTGCCGCCACAGGACATGGGGGTCACTAAGGACAGAACTGCGCTGTGTGCACCATTGTCTTCCCTGTACCTTGCACTGTCTGGCACACTTCAAGAAATATTTGTTGAACTGAATTGATGAAGTTCAGGAAAAATTGTTACCAAGTGCAAGGCTGCAATTTAGAGTCTGTGAAGTTAGAGGAAGAGCAACAATTTCTGGCAGAAAAAGAAAATAACCTGGCATTTCAAGAAGCAAATTAAAGTCTGAGTGTTTGGTGAACTTCTCACTGTTTGTTTTTCTGGGAAACTTCTGTTTTTGGCAGTGGTCCAGGCATGGAGAGCCGAATGCAGTACAGAGGCCATTCTACCTTGCCCAGCCTGTGCAAACAACCTTGTAACCTTCTTCTCATGTGCCTCTCTGCAGCCAAACATTGCTCAAAGACTCCAAAGGCAAGAAAACGATTTTCTGTTTGCACTGGAAATTTTGGGAAAACATCTGAAGCAGAGTGAAACCCCACATCTTTAGGTGTTCCTCTTTTATGTTTAGGACATAAATAAAAATGAGGTCTGAGCTGGGGATATAGCTCAGTGTCACAGCACCTGTCTGGCAAGCACGAAGTCCTGAGTTCGATTCCTAGTACAAAAAAAAATGGGATCTACATCAAGACTTTCTTAGAATTTCTTGATGAGGTGACACAAATTCATAATAAATACAATAATAGCAAAATGATTTGTGACGGGACATTAGATAACACAAACACAGTAATATTCCGTATGCTGGTTAATCCACCCAAATTGCATCCAGTCAAATTTTACTCATTTTCTCCAAGTGAAAGAGGGTAATTTCCATTGGTTGTTGGCTTTTACTTTTGTTGCTGCTGTGTTTATTTTTAATGAGCTGATATTTGGGCTTTCCATGAAGATGCCATATGGAGTTCGCACTTTGTTTTCCTGTTCTAAACAAATGGACAGAAATATAGATTTGTGTGTGTGTGCATGCAAGAGCCTAGGAATAGAGGGTAGAGAGAAGATCTCTCTCCTGTGAGGAATGAAACAGATGAAGGAGAGAGAGGCTGTGGCTAGAGACTCCAGGGTGTGGGTCTGGAGTCCAGCAGTGGGCCTGGGGCATCAGCCCTCCAATGTGACTGCCATAAAACTAGAGTCATCCAAGTTGGGAGCCAGGACTGGATTCACTGCTCAGAGCCACTGAGTGGGTATACAGTTTTCCCGTATATGAATAGGGGAAAGTTCCTGTGCCCACCCTCTATGGAGAATGGAATTTCCAAATTTCAGGCTTAAGAAGCCTTAGAGAATATAAGCACTAGCTCACAAGTAGGAATGGAACAAAGCAACGTGCTGACTTGGAGACTGAATCTACAACATTCCCGTTACTGGTGTGTGTAGAACGCGATTCCTGAAATGCTTTGGAGAAAGCTGGAGGCCTGTACTCAAGCCTGAGCCAAGGAGAAGGTAGCTGTCAAATCATTAGGGAATAATACAGATGGAGAGAGAGGAAATAAATAACATTCTTTCATTTAACCTTAAATCTAATCCTAGCCCTCTTTCTTAGACTAGCCCTAAAGGGATAGAAACCAGTGACCGGAAATGCTCTACACCTCTGAAGCTGTGGGTATAAGGACACAAAGAATAGAAAGACGGATATGATGTGCATATAGGAAGCAGTTGGGCTCCTGGGAGACTTCCTATTCTCCAAGTGACATCAATATTCTTCCTGTCCCAATCACACCCAGGGCCACGTAAGGGTGGAGGTTCATCAATGGAGTCACTGAACCAGAAGATTCTGGATGCAAGAATACAGGCATACCTGAGGGACAGGAATAGAACCAAACATATCGAAATGAAGAACTCAGCTATTTTGGCCACTCAACTACCAGAATGCCATTAGCTAAATATTAGGAGTTCCAGAAAACTAAAGAATAGAGATGGGCCGGTGAGATAGCTCAGCGGCATAAGCACCTGCCTGGCAAGTGGGAAGTCCTGAGTTCGACTCCCAGTAACCACAAAAAGAGAGAGAGAGAGGAAATACAGATGAAAAAAATAATTAACAGTACAAAAATTTCCCAGAATTGAAGAATAAAGCCTAGAGATAGAGAGATCCCACTTAGGGTGTAGGATGACCCAAGTACATAAAATTCAAACAGAATCTCTCCAGGGCATAGTACTGTACAACTGACAACATGAGGGAGAAAAAGAGAAAATTTTAGACAGTCTCTTTGCATCAGGGTGAGAATGAACTTGTTTATGTAACCCTGAAGTCTAGAAAATAATGCAGAAATATCTTCAAGTTGTAAGAGATAGTGATTTTAAACTTAAAAGTACAGACCTGGGCAAGTATGAATCAAATGTGGAAGGAGAACAAAGAGTTTCCAAAACTATCAACATCTTTCAAAACTATCTGCCATGAATTCTTATTCTCAGAAAGATAGTAAAGAGTGTTTCCCAAGGAACAGGGCAGTAATCTAAAAGAGAAGACAAAAGACCTAACAGCCCGGGAGGGATGCAAAGGTAATTCTCATGATGATGGTAAAAGGATGTGCTGAGGAACAGTGGTTCTCCACGAGGGCCAGAGCAAATCATGTAAGGCTTCAGTAAAAACACATCCAAGGTGTCATAAGAATATATTAGAGATCCTTAAGTGTTGATCCTAGGAAATCATTAAATGAATTACATCATAAGTTTATCAACAACAACAAAAGTAGACTAGAACTAGGTATTTTGAGATTAGTAAGTCTCAACAGGAAGCATTAAACAAAAAATAAGTCACAAAATGTTGAGACTAGTATGGTAATATTCTGAATTTGAAAAACACATTTTCCATTGATATTTTTTACTTTAGGATTGGATTCAATGGTAGACACAAAGACTGAAGAAATGACAAACACGACATTCCATGTTTCTCTCATATAGAAGATATGAAGGGAGATTGACCAGCTAAGGTTAGTGTGGCAAATCTGTAAAGTAATCAGAATCTTAGGGTCCTTCTAGCTGTCCCTCTCCCTGTCCCAGGGAAAGTTTTCAGCCTGGGTCCAAGATGCCTGCGCTAACTCCATCATATCAAGGCTCTGAGGCAGGATGGAAAAAGTGTCAAAGACAATGTTTTCCTTTGTTTTTAAGATGTCCTAGTTGGTACACACAACACTACCATCCAACCTTAACAGCCAGATCTTAATATTAAGAGTACAATTACTGCAAAGGAACCTAGGCAACATAATTTTCCCTGTAAAAATCAAACTTTATCTTCTCCATAGAAGAGAATAAAGGATTATAGTAAGTGAGAAGTTAGGTGATACAAATGTCCAATTCACAATAACATTCTAGTAGGGTTTGTGATTCTCTCTGGTGAGTGAGAAAAGGAAATCAGTTGAGGAAGGAACAGAAACAAGGTTCAGATGCCATGGTTTATTTAATCATTCCTTAAAAATATTTTTAAAGCATATATAATCATGTAGTTGTTTAAATTTAATGTATCTGATAAATATAGCAATGTTTTCCTTAAATGTAAGTAGTTCATGTGATGTTGAGGAATGTGATCCAGGAAAGATAAATGAACCATGTACCTTAGATGCTTCAGGATCTGACTTTGTAGGGTGTTCAACAATATCTGTCCTGGTTATTCTTTAAGAAACATTATTCAAAGCAAACACAGTCCTGTGTCCCTTAACAATGGGGAAGTGTTCTGAGAAATAAGTTGTCAACCCATTTCATTATTGTACAAATATCATAGAGTATATTTACACAAATCTAGATAGGATAGCCTGTTGTACATCTATGCTATACGGCATTATACATATGGTACATTTTTGACTACAACATCATTATGTAGCATATGATTATAAATCAGAAATGTTAAGATTTGACAAAGCTAGGTCAATGGATATTTGTCATATCATTCATTTTTCTTTTCTCTAATTTGCAGTATTTTACATAATTTAAAAATCAAGTTAATTTTCAAAGGCCTAATTTTGCACAACTGTTCTTCTATTAAAGAAAAAAAACAACAAGTATTGTAAGTCCACATACATACACAAGCAACTTAGAACAGATAAGCTTTACCACAAATTGTTTCTTATCTAGAACTTCAGTCATTTTTTTTTTCTTTGCAGTGCTGGGGATTGAACCAGATCAGGGCCCTAGCACTGAGCTACATCCCTAGCTTGTTTTAAATTTTGAGACAGATTCTTGTTAAGCCACTAAATTGCCCAGACTCGGCTTGACTTTTTGATTCTTCTGCCTCAGGCTCCAGAGATCTAGCATCACAGGCGTGTGACAACATACCCGGATTGATTCCCTTTTTAACAAAGATGTATTTATAACGTAACCACAACTGAGCCCGCCGGGGCCATGAATCTATGCTTAATTGACACTTCCACAGACAAGGATTTTATAATTCCCCATCAGCACCACACGTAGACTGAATCGAGTGCCTCTTCTCTTAAACGGCTGTGGAACCGACTCTGTGCTTGCTTGTGTCTTAGAATACTTCCGCTCTCGCCCCCATCCTGTCTCCCTCCCTGTTCTCCGAATGCCTGTTTGCTTGTTCCTCTGCCTCAAAAGTTTGAGATCTCCCTGGAGAAAGATGCACTGTTTTGATCGCTATTCCCAACACATAGCCTGGCATATGAAACATAGTAGGTCTTCAATATATTTTTTTAATAAATGAGTAACTGAATGTCAGTCATCGCTCTCTGTCATTTTCCTAAAAATCAGCATTGCTGCTTTGTTAGGGCAGAGGAAAGACCTGGATGATCCAAAGGCTTCAGTTATTACACAATAATAAAACATTGCAAATTCCAATTGCTGGAAACTAACCTTTGCCTGTTTATTTTACAGTAAGTGTTTTTGGAATTTCCCTCAACAGAGTTATCAGAATTCAGAGGTCTCAGTTCCTAGGAAAACAATTCCTGCTACCAATAGTAGAGTCACAGGCTCAACAGCCAACGCTGCTCTACTGAAGGATTTCGTGTGAATAAGGTACAGTATTGCCAGAATTCTAACATCAACAGAAAGTGACATCAACAACAAAAAGTCTGTCCAAAATTCAGGGACCTCATTCATTTCCTGTTTTTTCAGTAAATTTGCATTAGACACAAGCCTTCACCTTTTCAGACTTCAGTTCTTGATAAGATATATGGGTCTTCTCAAAGCTTTACAAAATCACAGCTTGAAGCATCTTAGGATATACGATTCCATAGCCCTTTCTGGCTCACACTCTTCAAACTCAGAATTTAGAATTCCATCCACATTTTACACAAATGCGATGTGATATATACTTTGAAGGAAATGATTACTATATTTATCAGGTAAATTAAGTTTAAGGATTTAAAAATCAGAAGGCCAGTATTATTGGCAATATTATTGTAGATAGTTGTAGTGGACTGAACAGTGCTCCCCCACAAAAAAATTCATGTTTACTCAAACCATAAGAATGTGAACATAATCGTAATCAGGTCTTGAAAGATGTATTTAGTTAAAGACTATGGAATGAAATCATCCTGGAGTTACTGCAAGTCCTGTACCTGCTGTCCTCGTAAGAAGAGGAGAGAACACAGAGAGACAGCCATGAAGAGATCACGCACAGACGTGGATCAGAGCCTGGAATTGTGCTACCGCAAGCCAGTAAACTCCAGGAGCCACCAGAAGCTGGATGAGGAAGAAAGTGTATTTGTCAATGGGCTTCTTAGGAAACACCACCCTGCTGAAACTTTTATTTCAAAACTTCCAGCTTCCAGAATTGTGAGGAAATAAAATTCTGTCCTACTTTCTTTTTAAACCACCAATGTGTAGTACCTTGTTATGGTGGCCCTGGAGATTCATGCACTACTGGTTTTGAAAACACCAAAAGTAATCATTGCATTATTTGTTCGAAATCATAAAAAAAAAAAATACAAGTCTACAAAAAAAAAAAAAAAACACAATAATAGAAATAATTTTATCACTGGGAAGGATATGAGGAAAAAGGAATTATTAAAAAGCATTGGAAAACTGGCTTTCCACCCAGGTCCCACCCACACGTGGTACAACAGAACTAAAAAGTAGTTTTTAAGTGGGTAAGCACAGTGCCTCTCACATGACTAGCGAAAGTGGACAAGTGCAGCAGGTTGAAACAGTACTTTCACAAAAAGACTTTTTAAACTGAACGAGAAATCAGGAACTGCAAAAGAAAGAGAAGGAAGAGGAGGAGGAAGAGGAGAAAGAGAGGAAAAGAGAAGGAGAAAGAAGGAGAAGGAGGAGAAGGAAGAGAAAGAGAAAGAGAAGAAGAAAGAAGGAGAAGAAGGAGAAGGAGAAAGAGAAGGAGAAAGGAGAAGAGAAGGAGGGAAAGTGGAGGCGAAGGGGGGCGGAAGAAGAGGGGGATGAAGAAGAAGGAGCAGAAGAAGCACAGCAGCAACAACCTCTTGAGGGCCTACCATATTTCAGACCCCCCACTCTCACCTCCTTGGGCTAACCCCTGGATTAAACACACTTCTGAATCCTATTTTACAACTGCCATGCACTGGAACCTCAGCTCCCTGAGCTCAGAGAGCTTTACTGAAGAGAATACACTAGCACTCAATAAGGATGTGGTAAATTCAATGAAAACAATAAATAGGTGGTAAACTAAATGGAACTGAGTCTTGCCCACGTTAACACAGCTAACAACCAACAGACCCAGCACTCTGGGATGCGAACCCAGGGAATCTGGCTTCAGGAATCATATTTTAACCCTAATTCCATTCTGCCACTAACAATGCAAGTAAGAAACTTTGAAATATTTAAGTGAAGTATTGAAAGTATTTTACTAATTTAATATTCAGAAAAATTTTTTAAAGTAGAGAAGGAAATAATCACCCAGTAATCTACTGTTATGTTACCACTAGGGTTTTAATATTTCCTCCTGGGGCTTTTGTTCTCTGTTTCATATGATTTTTTCCCAGTCATATTCAGATTTTTTTCTTGTTTTTAATTTTACTTTATGTAAAAAATAAAACAAAATTTCATAACAAAATAATAGGAGAATAACAATACATTGTGTATGTTTAATACATTGTATATTGTTATCTTCAAAGTAGTTACTCGGAGTACAAGATATGGGCATAAAAAATTCTCCAAACATTATCAGCATGAATCTTGCTTTTCAGTGAACTAAGAGAAACTAGTAGTTATCTCATATTTTTTTTTCTTTTTCCCTTCCTTCTTTTCCCACTTCCCTCACCCTAGTTCCTCTTTCCTTTTGAACAATTACTTCCCATTTCACAACATCTAATTAGTGAAATTAATCAGACTCACGTGTGTAAACATAGTATTGTCTCCCTGGTGTGAGAAACTGAAAGAGTAAATAAGGACCAAAATGTTATATTCAGATTTTAAGTACATATTCTGCTTTTAAATTTTTGTACAGTGACATAATTTATTATTTCTGTAGTATTATTAACTTTACATAGGTAAAATGTCATATGTTATTGATAAATGATTGATGACCTTATTTAATTCATTTCAGATATTCTCTCTTGTTAGGCATAAGTAATTTCTACTGGTTTTCTACTACAAGTAATTCTCCAGTAAATATATTGTTTCAAAAACTTTTAACAATATATGTGGTTATTTCCTTAGGATGGCTTCCAGAGAAGAAAAGAAACTCCTAAGCCAAGTAATATAAAAAGTTGAAGGCTATAATTACTATATGTTGACAAAGTGCTTTCCAAAGATGTCTGAAACTGAAAACAAAATACAGTACATATTCTATATACTTAATTATTTACTAATTCCATGAGCAACAAGTGACATCTCATGATGGTAATTTGCTTTTCTTAAAGCCTAGGATTTTCAAAACATTCAAATATGTCTATGCGGTGACCCAGTAATTCTACCCCTAAATGAGTATATAAGACCACCATTTACATCCACATATAGCCTAGCGAGAAATAAGTGCAAGACCACTGTTGATATTTTACTCAGAACATGCAAATGCTGGAAACAGTTGAATTGTTCATCATCAGTAGAACAGAGAAAGACTTGGTAGTATATCTATAAAATGAAGTCCTACAGAAAAACATTTAAAGGAGTAATATGTCACCACATGTAGCAACATGGATGCATGTCCTAAATGTTACATTACATTGAAAAAGGCAGGTACAAAGGAGAAAATACTATTTACTCCCATTTACATGGAGTTAAGGATAGGTTAAATCTAATGAATGGGAACTGAAGTCAGACAGTGATGGAGGGAGAGAGGGGTGTTGGTATGGGCTAAGAAGGGGTACAGAAGTGGCTTCTAAGAATTGGAAGATTTTGATCTCTTGCTCTGGGGAGATGGGTATGTACAGTTGTGAAAATTAATTAAAACATAATTCAGTTTATCATACAAAGATTATACCTCTAAGGAAAGGTGAAAATTGTGAAAATTTAAAATATCAAATGCATTTTTGAAGGACCCCACAAGTATACAGGCTTTCTTGTGAAGGTCCTTTAGTGTAAATGTTTCATTGCTCCATTTTGTGAGTAAGAGTTGGCTTCTGGATGATATCATGGTTCGCTGTTTAGGGAGTTAGATAATGAACTCACTGAACTATTTACACATATGTTTGAAGGTTACAGAAAACTGGAATGGTGCCCTGAAGACTTAAAGAGTAAAGGAAGTCATCTTAGCAATTACCATCTGGCAAATCTACCACTTCAATTATTACTTAAATAACTCTTTTAGGGACAAAAAGAATAAGTATAAAAAGAGAAGCAGCATAATGAAAACCTTCAATAATGGCAATGGCATGAACACTAGGAATCAGAAGAACTGTATTTTAAGCCAGGTCCTGAAGAAAATGGCTTTCATAACACTATGATTCCCTAGTGTTTTTTCTACATTTTTTTCCTTTTCATTCTCCTTCGTTGATTGAACCTTCTGCTAGTCATCTAAACATTGACATGTGCCAGGGCACCATCTTTGTAGATAATTGCATGTAATTTCACAACTTTAAGCACAATCCAAAACCCAATGCCTCCCAAATTTATAGCTCCAGACCTGACCTCCACCTAATCTTCAGACTGATAAATATAACTGTCTACTTGACATCTCCATTAGCTACTTACATAGGCACTCCAACTTCAGATTTTGATTTCCTATTCATCCTCAAAATGACTCTCCTAGCATCTGCATCTCAGTATAAAAATTACATTGCTCAAAGCCTCAAACTGAGAAACAGGGAAAGATCATAAAATTGAGAGAGCCCTTTCTCATTTTTTATTTGATGCATGTAGCAAATGATGATAGCATGTATGATCATGTCTCATGAAATATATGCTACACCTACTGTCTGTCCCTCCCAACAAAGTGAAGGCTTCATGAGGGCAGGCAGTGACGTATGCTAGGGGTATGCTGTCTCAGTGCATGAATGATATATTGAACGTCATATGTTTCTGACTGAAATAATTGCTAATGATATAAAGGAGCATGTTTAGAGTACTGTCATTTACTCATTGGGTTGTTGTGATATTTAAATGAGATACATTATGTTATTACAGAAAATGTTTATTATTTTTCTTGCAATTAAATCATAGATTGCTTTGTTGGTCTCTGCAGAACAATGGCTTCCCAAGTCTGGCGCCGGCACTTATAGGTGAAATTTGAAGATGTGGGTTAAATCCTGACTCTATCTCTATTTATGAACTGAAGGAAACCTTTGGTTATATGTTTAATCTCTCAATTTAAGTACTCTTATTCATAAAGTGGATATGTTTAAATCGACCTCCCAAGGTTGTATTGTAAATTATTTTACGGGATACAATGTTTATGAAAATGTCGAGAAATTATAAAGTCCTCAAAATAACATTGATAACAACAAGAAGTCATACACATTTATGTAAATTGTACCACTTACCATTATGCTTTCTTGAGGAGTCTTTAAATATTCATTATCCATTTTCTCCTCATTATAAAGTGATAGTTATTTGCCACAAAAGGTGTGAGTCGTACCTAGAAACATTTCTCAATGAAAGTTACCTAGAACCTTATAGATACAACCATTGCTAACATTTTGATTACATGTTGTTTAAATCCTTTTTTCTTCAATCAGATTTTATTGGTACATTTTAGATATACATAATGATTACATTCAACATAGAGAATTTGTACTTGTACATGATATAACTTGATTCTTTTTTTTCCCACTCCCCTCCCCTCCCTTCAACCCCTCCTCATGGTATTTTACCTGTTCTTACATCAACAATGTTTTCCAAATTCTTAAAGAATATGACTTCTAAGAGTTGTTTTTCCTTTTCGGGCCTCTTACTTTTGTTTATTGGTTTGGTTAACATGTTTGCAATTATAATGATATTGTAATAAAATGTTCTGATTATTACATTGCTGAAGTGTTTGGAAATAGTATGACTACATGAAGCAAAATCAAAGTCATTGAAAATTTGCATTTTGCCAGTATCTTCCCAAAATTTCTTCTATTTTACACAAAAACTAGCAGTGTAAGGCTGTCTAGTTTCTCATCCTCCTGAAAGATGAATTGTGATATATGAAAGAAAAAGCACAAATACCATTGTAGTAAACAAAGAAACAAAATATCTTATTATTATTTTATCTTTACAATCTTTGATACTATAGTTTAATATCAGTTTTAACAATGATTTCATTATATCTGTAGACATATATACAGCTATGTTTTTGTTTCTGAATAAAAACTAAAACTCCTAGCACCAGTAGCAACTGTCAACTCTTTCACATACAAATTCAGGCATGTTTCTATAGATAAAAAGACGTAAGGACGGTTAGGTAGGTAGAAAGAGAAGAAGGGTAAATTTCACTGATTCTAAGAGACACATTTTTTTCACATATTGACATCCCTGAAAATGAGGCATGCTTACAACTGATGTAATGCCCGAGCTTGATTGGCAGTGGTTTTTGTTTATTCATTGGAGATATACAGAAAATGAGGTGTAAGATAAACAGTGGCATCCTTTAGTGAACAGAGCAGGGCAGCATGGGTCTGGAGGGACGGCCCATGGAGGAGGTTGGGGGAACTGAATGACGGGCAGGGAGGGAAGAGGGCTGGGTAATAGTGGCAGAAAATGGCAAAGGTGAACGAGTAATAGGATTCATAATCAGAAACTGGGAATATTTTAGCTGAAAGACTGTAGAAAGATCAGCTTGTCTGTGATCATCTCCCTCAAATATTTAAAGGACTGTGATGTGGAAGAACAGAACATAGTCTGCCTCAGGGCAGAATGAGGACCAATAAATGAAGCCAATGGTGCAATTAGAGCTTTAAAAACAGCATTTTAGAAATTTGAATTAGCCAGCAATTGGGTGAATTTCCATGTGAGAAAGTGAGTTTGTGGGACGGAGTCAGGAAGAGGGTATTCTTTAGAGGGTACTCCTGCCATGAGTTCAAGATTTGATAAAGCAACTTCTCTTCCAGTTTTCAGATTCTACAGTTCTAAAACTTCATGTCCATTTTAGCATCTATTAGAAAATCATTTTCTTTAAATGAAAAGAATAATGGAGAAATCTGTGAAGACATCCGTTGTACAATAAGAAATATTTAGTCAATATATATTCATAAGAAAATAGCAAAAATACAATTGATGAAATATTATACAGCTGTTTAAAATAATCATTATGAAGACCAAGTGCCAGCAAAGAAAATTGTGTCTGATAAAATGTTGTGTGAGCGAATAAATCACAACACAAAATTACATCTTTATTGATTATGGGGTAAAAATATCAAGTCTACACACAAAAAAAGGGCTAGAGAGGAATAGGAAAATGAAAACCGGTGATTTGTTGAGGAGCAGAATTCTGGATTAGTCTTTTTCCTTTTAATTTTTTTATTTCTATTACCTTTAATGGTTAGCTGCTTAAGTAATCCCTGTTGAGGGAAGTAAGCTTGGACACGTCCTGGAGCCTCTCCATGTGAACGCTATGTAAGTTAAGCTCCGGAAGGAAAATCTCAAGTGGTTTGGAATCAATTACTTAATAAGTAGGCCCATTAGGCATGTTTTAGACTAAGGACCCCCGTGAAAAAGCTACTGATACAGTAAGGGCACCATGAACCAAGAGATTTGGAGACATCTCTGACAGTCCTTGTAATCAAAGAGCTCACCATCCGGTATCAAAACTTGGACCACAAACTCATAACTGAAACTAGCATGATACATCATATAATTTAGATGAGACAAGATGGGGAAGGGGAGTTAGGGTGGTAAGGAGGGGAGGACAAGAAGCTTAGAGTATATGAAAGGCATCAAAAAATCTGTCCCGGAAGCACAGTCTCTAAGGTTGGTCATTGTATCTTAAGTAAAAAATAAATCTACCTTATTTTTAACATCAAACTGTATTGTACTGAAAAATGGTAATCTTCTGCCCCACTCACCTTAACAATCCCCAGTCCTGGGCCGGTGAGATGGCTCAGCGGCAGAAGCGCCTGCTGGCAAGAGCGAGGGCCTGAGTTCAAGCCCCGGTACCCGCATTAAAAAAAAAAATCTCCAGTCCTGCTCTTCAAATTCTTGATCTATTTTATCTATTTTTTCTTGCTAATATCTTTTTATCTCTAAAATAATTTGATTATACTACTAGATAATTTTTAACTGATACATAAAAATTAGAAAATGAACACAATAATGGGGTAGGGTACCATGTGACATTTTAATATAGGTACATATTACATTGTATTTAAATTAGGTATTGATTCCTGTGATATAAGTTAAGCAGTTAGCTCTTTTATGCCATCCTCAACCTTCATCCTGTTAAGTGTATTTAAAATGTTGAGTGAATCAACAATCAGTGTCTGCGTCATCATGACTATCGATGTTGTTTATTACTAATCCAAGGAGCGTACTCTGATTACGCATCCTGCCATAGAACTTATTGTTTTTCCAAGAGTTGTTAATTGACTCTGTTTTTTATTTGTTCAGATTTAAATTTTGTTTATCAGTACTTTTCTCAGATATTCCAACAGATCTTTCAAAACCAAAAGCATCTCTACAAATTATTATTACAAATTATTTCAAAAGTAATTTTTTACAAATGCTCAACCACAGCTTCACTCATTCCAAATTCTGTGTCCCACTCTCCCTTCTCCTTCCCCTTCCCTCAAATCCTACACCTTCTCTCTCATAGCTCACAGGACCTCTCCCACCAGGACTCTGATCTTCAGGCCTGCAACTCAGCATTTATGCTAAGCCATCTATTCTCCACTTCTCTCCACCCTAGTCATTAAGTACCCTGTCTTTTAAATCCCATATCTCCCTTTTTCTTTATTTTATAAAGCGTGTCCTTCAATAGATCCTTTAGCAAAGATTTCTGGTAGATAAGTAGATAAGATTTCAACCTTTTGTGTCAGAAAATGCCTAGCTACAACCTTATAACCTCGATCAATAATTTGGCTGAGTACAGGATATGAGATTGAAAATAATTGCCTCTCCAAATTTTGAAAATATTGCTCTTCTGTTCTAATAATCCGGTGTGGTTATTAATTCTGAATCCTGATCCCCTGAATCCTCTCTCTCTCACTCTCGCTCTCTCAGTCTCTCTCTCATTTGTATTCCAAGTGTTCTAAAATTTCACAGTAATGTACCGTGAGGTAGGGTCCTCTGTACAGTATGTGGAGCAATCACAGAGTCCGTCAGTATAGAAGCCCACCTATTTCCTGATGGGAGATATCCCTACATCATTTCTTCAACTATGTTACCCTTTCCATTTTCTCTGTCTTCTCTCTAGAAACTCCTAATGTTTAGAGATGGGGTTTCTTCGATTAAGCTTCTAGTTTTCTTATCTTTTCTTCTTTTATGTCCATTTTTCTTTTTGTTCTACAATAAAGGTGTTTTCCAAGCTTTCTGTAGGATTTTAAATTTATTTTTGGAGGATAAAAACATATGTTTATTTTTGTTGTTGTTGTTGTTGTTCTGGTGTTCCCTTTCCATAAAATCATGTCGTTATTTTATAAATGAAATAAATTTTCCTGTCTCTCTGAAGATATTAGTGGCAGATTTTTAAATATTTTTCCCTGTTCCTAGCATTGTCTGTTTCACTGAATTTCTTTTCGTGGTTGTTTTTTGTAGGTTTATTTCATTGGTGGTTTCTTTTTCATGTGTTTTCATCATTTTTATATGAAAATCTTTTCATGTTATCCTGGATTATTCATTTTTAAAAGAGTGATGCATCAAATATTTTATTAAAAATACTGTGATTATAGGCAGAGACTCATTGCTGGATTTTGTTTGGGGTAATGAAAGGTCCTGATTTTCTTGTTGATGAAGAGGCCCACATGTCTAACTCTAGCAATCTTTCCTCTGTAGCTACTCCATTTCTCCACAAAACGACCTTCCAATCTGCTGTTAAAAGCAGTGAGGGACAGGATATATGCCTGGCTACTGGCCATCTTACACAGTGGAAAAGGGTGCTGCGGTCGCAAATTCTGTTATATAAATTTACCTCAATCCTGTTATAACCTCCTATCACACCACCTTGCTCTCCCCAGATCTTGGTGTCCCTCAGAATTTGGTCTCCTGTGTGAGAGTAAAAGGCAATGAAGACACACCCTCTCTTTGGGAGCGACCTTGGCCAGAAGTCTGCCGGTCACCCTGTGTTAGCCTGTGCCTTTGACCTTCCAGTGCTCCTGCCATTCTTCTTGCGAAGCCTCTCAGAGGTTCTATTTGGAAGTCACCTGCAGGCATTTACCTTGGTACTTTCTCCACATGGTTGTCTGCCACATCTGCATCTGTTTCCTGTCATCAAAAGCTGTTGAACTGTTCCATTCCTTCTTCACTTTTCTACTATTCTTTTTGTCCTTGAAGATCAAAATCTCTAATCTTCTGACACCACTTTAAGGGCCTGGGGAGAGAGAAGTGATGAGACTATGTAGGCAACGTGCTGTGATTCACTGGAAGCCTAATGTCACTATGAAAGGAATGAGGAAGTTAGACGAGTGCAGGGGAGAGAATGGGGAGTCCAGGCCTCGTTCTGCACCATGGTCTTCCAGTACACACAGAAAACCCTGTCCGTGGGTAGGACCTGCGGACAGTCCCAGGAAAGACCTTGAAGCAGCATGACATTCAAGTTCAAGCTTGAGATCTGGAAGGATGCAGACCCTATTCCAGTTATCTCACTAAGTGGCTGTGTGCATATCAGGGGAATTCACACTCTGGCCTTCTACTTCTGCATCTATAAAATACGGAGAACAAGTGGGCACACCTCAAAACTGTATACGCTTTGTAAAGTCTGCGTGATGCTCTGTGAAGAGTTTAGCACCACGTCTAGCAAAACAGTAAGCCTCGAACATAAACTAACATCTCACTAACATCATCATTTAGCCACAGGAATACACATTAAATAGGAAAAATTTGACCTAAGAAACTGGCAAAAATAACTTAGATGAGCAGAAAAGAAAAAAATTGCATGAAGAATCATGAAAGGAGTTATAAAAATCTTAAGTGAGATTCTGTCTCCTGACAGGAACTAGAATTTTTTGAAGAATGAAACTAATCATGGGTATTTGTATAAGGTGTTACACAGGATCTTATCACATAGTACTTATTAAGTGGTAGCTATTTGGTTAATATTTTTATTAAATATGCTAGTTGCTGAATAAAGAAAGCGCATTGAAAGTTCACAAGTGGAAAGTTGGAATTAAACTGCAAAGGAGATTGACTGCCAGGTTTAAGACTAGCCTACGGGTGTGCTGTGATATTTCAGTCAAGCCCTGGTAATAATGAGGCTCCCATTACATTCTCCTATGAGTCTTACACTCACCTTAGTACGTCTCAGTCCCCGCTCGTCTCACTTCCTCAAGAGGCCATAGCCGTGCATGGGGAGGAGCCCAGTGGATCTAATTCTCTCCTTTGTCCCTGGCACTTAGCCCTGTAGCTAGCACACAATAATTTTTTAAATAAATGCTTAAATTCTCTAAATATATATATTTTAAGAGCAAGCTTAAGGTGACAGAACAGAACAGAAAATGCTTTTCATGTCATGCCAATGCCTGATAAGTTATACAATAATCCGTATTCCATTTTTTAAAAAAACAAAGCAAAATTTCTTATGCATAAACTGAGTACACAGGGTGGCACAGAAGTAAAAGACCTTTTCTCTTCATGAATCTCTAAGGCTGGAATATTTCCTACTTGCCTACCTTGCAATACTGATACCCCATAGACAAAGGGGTTGATAGGAAAGTATTTCAGGAAAGGTCTACAAGGCTGACTATATTTCTTTTTACCCAATGTACTTACCAGGTTTTATTTATTAGCTAGACATCTTGCCACAGATTATTAAAATGAAAAATGCTTGTTAAAACAAATGGGAAAAACATGCTTTCATAATGTCTTGAATTTTTCTCTTTGTGGATTTGCCAAATTGCAGAATTCTACTATGTTGTCCTGTTAGTAAAGGGAGTGACTTTTTCTGCATAGTACCCAGGCTTGAAAAGTAGCCTAACATGAAACATTATATTTTAATGGTGCTCAAAATGGTTTCACATGTTTTGGTTCTATCCAGCAATTCTGTGAGAATAACTCCATTCTTCCAATGGAGAAATCAAGACTCAGAGAAGTTTAGATGACTCAAAGTGAGTCACAAAAGGGGTCAGAATGCAAAAGACAGCAGAAAAGTAGCCGATGTGCATCACTGTGGGAGGAAGGAGACCTGGCTTCTCTTCCTGACCGAGTCTGATAAGTTGTGCAACTTTGGTGAAGTCACCTTATCCCTCTGGGTCTCAACTTCCTTATTTGAAAAAGCAGAAGGTGAAAATAAGGGCCCGTGCAATTCCAATACTCTGAAGTTGTAGAAAGTCATGCAGATTTTCTGAGGTCTTTCAAAAATGCAGCACAAAAGTAAGTTGTTCTCTGGGATCAAACTACTTCTGTCGCCAAAAAGCCCAATGCATTTTTGCTTCTCAGTCTTCAGTTGCTTACTTTGAAAGTCAACGTGACCAGATTGAGCACCTGCTATTTAGCAAATGTAACCGGCTATTAAGCAGGTACCACAGCAAGGATGCCAAGGTAAAGAGGCCCAGTGTCTGCCCTCAAGGAATTTGGTCTCTGGAGATGTATAACCCAATATGAAGCTATGTTATGGGTGCAGAAATGGAGAGATAGTGTCTTAGGTACATTATTTATTTATCCGTCAAAGCATGGACCAACTGATAGATAAGTAAGTAAAGGCTGAATAAGTTCAAATTTGCCTTCCGTATGGAGGGATGATTGGATCACCTCCTATGAATGGACGGGAAGAAGAGGTAATAGCTTGAACATCCAGAAAAAGCTGTGAATGCATTCAGAGCACAGCCAGGCTTCACAGAGTTGGGATCGTACTGGTGGAAGCAGATGTGCACACAGCAAGCTGTGAGGTTGGGAAAGTGGGCTGGGATCCAGTCACCAACGGCTACTGTTGTTACATGTGCAATCACTTTCCATTCTTGTTCTATTTGTGTTCTGCCTTGCTTCCAAAAGAATTTGAAGTAGTTTATGTAAGTGAGAACAACAACTACAAAACAATAAAAATTCAGACTGGCTAAATCCAAGATGAAATACATTTGGCTAAGGAAAGGAAACCTAGAGATTTTTCAGACTTCAGGATATATTAACTCAAAGATGACAGGTCAGTTTCTCTATGCTTTTATGATTATCCCTTTCTCAGTGTATTTCTTCCTTCCAATGTCCAGTGGTTTCCTGCTCAGATATAGGAAATGTCTGATTCAAAAACTCTAGAAACTTGCCTTCTTTTCTCCCTGGCCTGAGCAGGGTCACATGGCCATTCATGAATTAATCCTTGAGTGCAGGAACCCACCAGGTTCTGAATGTCTTGGGCCTGAACTCCTGGGCCACAACGTCAGTTTTGGAAGGATTAACTTTAGTCCATTCACATCCACCTCTAGCGCTGGAGAGGGAGCCCGCCTGCCTCACATCAAGATATATGATGGAAAGGGAAGTATCAGAGAATGGACACAGGGACAGTGTGTGAAGGTTGAAGAGAATAATGGATTTATAAATAGCAACATCCACCACACTTACAATGCAACAAAAAAATTATACTGACATTCTAATGCAATATAATAGTTTTCATTATCTTATAGTATGTGTAATCATATATGCTGTGTAATAATATACAATATTGTTATAAGAAATAAGGATGAAGAGATAATAAAGGTAGAGTAGTGAGATAAGAATGATAGGAGAGTTACTAGGTAGATTCTAAACATAAAAGTTCCAAATGAATTAATTAAAGATGACAGAGTAATTTAGTTTTGAGCTTCCTGGAAGGCAAAGCCAAGAAAGTGTGATTGGTTAAAGGCAGCATGGTATACTTTAGAAGAGCAAAGTCATTTCTCACACAAAGTCCTCAGAGGAAGTATTTTTTCAAAGGTTTTCCTAAAATGTTTAATATATGGTAATCATGGGAACATCATAGTAACGCTATCATACCTGTAAGGCAAGATAAAAACACCTATCAATACCAACACTAATTCAGTTTAATCTGAGATACTTGTATTAAACTAAGACAATCTTAAAATACTCTGTATTCATCTAAGGAGAAAATATAAAACGATCAGAACCATTGTCTCTCAAACTGGGATATACCAAGAATCCCTAAGAATACAACAGGAGGTACAAATGGCCTATATTCCTGGAGAAAAGCAAAAAAAAAAAAAAAAAAAAAAAAACATTTTTGCTTGGTTTTCTTCTTGGTGGTCAGAGATTTCAAAGATTATTCTTATATTCAGACCAACATGACCATAGTACAGAACAGAATTTGAAACGCATACATGCTTTGAAAGACAGAACACGAAACTTCAAAGAAAAGACTTTCCAGTTGTGTGGACCATCTTGGGTTAGGTTCCTGAACCCCCAGAAAGGCCACCTCACGCCTTTCCATGTTTCGGGTTTATTGAGGGGACAGGTTTGAAGACACTGCCCTCAGCATTTTCGCCCTGGCCGACTCCTAATCATACTCCACAGTGCCTTGTACTTCGATCACGTCCCGTTTTATTGCAGTTACTTACTTAATATCTGTCTTCCCTGATCTAACAGTTAGGAACAGGCCGTCCTGACTTTCCGATTCTCGGCAGAGTGTCTGGTGGGGTCTAAGAAAACAATCAATTCAGAAGCTAATTTACTAAAGTTGTCTGACTGGTATGGAGTGAATTTGATCCCCGGAATTCCTATGTTGAAGTCCTAGTGCCTAGCACCTTGGAACATGACCATTTCTAAAGACAGAACCTTTAAAAAACCCATCAAGCTAAACTGGGGTCATATGGGCGGAGCCTCGTCCAACAGGACCGGAGCCCCTCTAAGAGGTGGTCTGGAGGTAGAGACGTGCACCCGAGGAAGATAAAGCGAACCGGCGGCCAGGAGGAGAGCACTGGAACAGTCAGCTTTCCTCAGAGCCCATAGTGGAACCAACCCTGGCTCCAGCTTTCGTGGACTTCCAGCCTCTGTAGTGCCAGACCACACGTTTCCTGTTTCACGTGCGCAGTTGTAGTAGTTTGTGATGTAGCCTTAGCAAATCACTACGCTGATCTTCAGATCCTTCAGATGATCTGCCTACCATCAATACCCTTCCTCCAACTGGACATGGTGAAACCGAGTGCTGAGTGAGGACAGTGAGGAGGGCATTTCTTCCTGGCTGCCATTGTTGTGGGAGAGGCCAAGACAGTGTGAGGAGATTGAAGGATGCTCCACTAAGAAGGCTTCCAGCTGCATGCGGTGGCATATGCTTGCAATCCCAGCACTCTGAGAGGCTGAAGCAGGAGGATCACCAGTTGGAGCCCTCTCTGAGCAACTTAAAAGACTTAGAAGAGCCTATGTCAAAATAAAAAATAGAATAGGGCTAAAGATATAATTCAATGTGAAGGCACTGGGTTTAATCTCCAGTACCACACAAAAAAAGGAGGAAAGTTTCCTTTACCCTCACTCCCAAACCCTGTGTGTGACAGAACCACACCGACCACCATGTTTATGTATGACCTTGGGTGTTGACAGCTGTGTGATTTTGGATCAGTTAATTAATCTTTCTGCTCCTCATCTTAAGGTAGAAATGGTTTTATCTAAATCAAGATCCAGGGTAATAAATACAAAAACTCCTAATATGATTCCTGGTAAATATTATGGGTTCCAAAAGTCTGAGTGTCCTTCCTTGCTCCTTTGGAATATGACTTCTCCACAGAAAGAGTAACTAGGCCTTGATATTCTGTACAATTTGACTGCATATTTTTCTTTAATATTATAATCTGGAAACCTTCTACATTAGGAAGAAAATTGAGATAGTTTAACTAAAAAGAGACATTACAAATAAGTAGTTTAGGAAAATAATTATATTTTGGGGAACCACATATCCTAACTGATTTCCTAGAATTTCTCATTAAAAAACACTCCTGGTCCATTGAGCTTACTTACACACTTCGGCTGAGGTTTACGCTTAAAACAAACGTTTTTAATTTCACTGTATACTACCAAACCAACCAGATCATTGTAAGTATAAACTTAACTTCCATATCTTGCAAATAGTGTTTCTTTTCCTCTAGTGCCTTACTCTGATTTTGATTCTTTCATATTTTTTTCTTCATGGCTTCTCAGTAGCAAGGATGACCAAATAAAGACTGATCTCCTGGATCTGAGGAAGTTATATTCCAGTGGTCACTTCCTGATGAGTAAAGCAACCACTTAAACTGGAATATTTTTTCAGGACTGCTGTTATAGCTAATTTTGGTACAAGTCCATTTGCCATGAAAAAATAGAAAATATTTGGTACTGTTATTTACCCAAAGCCTGAAACAATTTTGCAAGAATACCAAAGTCCTAGGTTAGCAATGTTTCACTTAATATGACCCAATGTTAACAATTAAACAGGGTCAAGCATGCAGTAAAAGTCAAAAACCCTAGTGATGCATACTTAGCATCATCTATGAAGAATTCGGATACCTGCCACATATTCGGAATTCAGGTGTAAATCATAAAGTGTTCATCAAATCAAAAGTAGCCGAAAGGAAGCCAGATCCCTCCAGCAGGGGCATTAAGACAGGAATAATTGCTAGTTAATATCCTAACAACAAACGAGGAAGCAGGAAAGCCACTACAGCTGGTCACAGCATATGCAACCCCAGAATTTCTTTTTGAAGAGGCACAGAACTTGAAGTGGCCCACAGGACCGAGGACACAGTAGAACCAAGAGAAGACAGAGCAGGGGCTGGGCTCCCTCGGAAGGCAAGGGGTCCAGACAGGGTGCTTGGGAAGTCCCCTTATTAGCCAAGCCACTTCAGAACAGTCATTTAATCTCTCAAAACTGCTCTTTACCTCCAAATGGAAATAATGATTCTGTCACTGCCCACTCCACTGAGTCATGGTGGAGATGAAAAGTGACACTGTGGCACAGAGTCATCGACTTGTTTTCACACTGTTCCCCTCTCTCTTCCCTTGGCTTTTAGGACCCCCCACACTGTCCTGTTTCCTTCTCATGTATTCGCTGTTCCTTCAAGGCCTCCTTCACTGGTTGGTTCTATGCTCTGATCTCTACATTTTGGAATATCCTAGATTTCAGGCCTCATGTTTTCTCTCTTCTGTATCTACAATCTCTCCCTATGTGATCTCCCGGCTGTAAGTAGAATCCACTTTTCTGATCATCCCATTTTTATCTCTAATCTTAACCTCCTTTCTGAACTCCAATCTTACATATTCAACTACAAGCAAAACTTCTCCACTTGCTATCTGACAGGCTTCTCAAATATTATGTACAGCCAAAATAAACCTCTTGATTTTCCATTATCCAATCTTTCTCTTCCATAGTCTTCTCTACTTTAATCAATATCATCCTCTCAATTGCTCAAGACAAATAATTTAGGAGTTGTCTTGATTCTTCCCTTTCCCTCATTTCCTACATCCAATTTATCAGTGAGATCTCTTACCTCTTCTTCAGAAACAGCTCAAATCCATCCACTTCTCTTCACCTCTACTGCATTGCCTTTGTCTGACCAGCCATCTTTGCTCATCTGAAAATCCATAGTCAACCCCACTGATCCCCCTGTTTTCATACTGACCCATGCAATGGCATTTATAGAAATATAAATTTAGCAACATTATATATAAATAAATAATAAACATGTAAAAGATAGTATTTTTCATTTTAAAACCCACCAAATAATAAAAACATACATACGTATGTATAAAACTCAAAAATCATCAAGTGACTACAAGGGTACACACAAAATCTACAATATATTTAACTTCTTCAAAGAAAAATAAGATAAAGGTGCAGGACAAAATGGACTTTACTTTTACACCTAACACTCCATTCTTTTATTTAAAAAATATAAGAAATTGAAGTAAACTTGTTGGCAAGTTAAAATACCTATTCTTGGTTGGACATTTGGATGTTGTTCTCTGTAAATTTCTCCTAATTTCTTCATAATAAAAGGAAAATGTTTCAGTCTGTTTTCTGCTGCTATAACAGAAATTCCTGTTATAATTCAACCAGTCATAATTCTCTCCAGAGCACAGATAACAACCTAACACTTTATTGTATGTTTGTCTATTGGCCTTTCTCTATTGCATCTTTTGCATCCCCTGGGTAATATAATGAACAGAAATTTATTTGGCTCACATTTCTGGAAGCTTGGAAGTCCAAGGGCATGGTGCCAGCGTCTGGCAAGCATCGTTGTGCTGTGTCATTCCATGGCAGAAGGCGGAAGGGCAAGAGAGGGCCACATTTGCTTTTATAACAAATCCACTCTCAATAACTAACCTCCTTCTGAGTAATGATTATCCATTCAGTCATTCACTCTGTCCTTAGGCGCCACCTCCCAACACTGCTACAATGGAGATTAAGCTCTCAACACATGAACTTGGGAGACACATTTGAACCTTAGCAGAAAATAAACAGAGAAGAAAAGATAAAAGCCATGAAATAAAAAGTCAAATACCCCTGACCTGAACAATGCACTCAAATTTTAAATATAGAAAGTTCTATCCATAAACAGTGGTAAACTATTTCAATTTCATGAAAAAATAAAAACAATCTTGCTCAATTTGGATGTTCCTACATGTCTCCATACTGTACAAAAGCTTGCAAATGCAAAACAGATCATTAACAACTCATTCGACATCTTCTAGTGGCTTCCCAACACCTTTAGGAGCAAATTAAAATTTCTTGCCATGATACACAAAGTTCTACCAGATCTGGACTCTAACTATCTTTACAACTTCCTCAGTTCCCATGATAATCATGTATGTCCCAGTCAGGACATCCTGTCAGTCACTAATCCTTTCCCACATGAAGCCCTTGCAGTGGTACATGGATTGCATGTTTCCCAGAAGTGAGTTCAGCTGGAATCTTCTTGTGATGCAAACCTTTCTAAACATGACGGTCAAAGAGACCTCCCTTGATCTTCTCCTGATATACAGTGCCCCCCAGACATTTTCGATCATATCAACCAGTCATAATTCTCTCCAGAGCACAGATAACAACCTAACACTTTATTGTATGTTTGTCTATTGGCCTTTCTCTATTGCATCTTTTGTATCCCCTGTCCTGCTCAAAGAATATAAACTCAAGGAGAATAGAGGCCGTGTTATATCCCCAGGACCAAGAACCATGTCTGACACATGAAGGGTGAATTAGTTTCTACTGCTGTGTGACAATTGCCACAACACTAGCAGCTTAAAGCAACATCCATTTATTAGCCCACAGAACTGTCGGTCAGAAGTCCAGGCACAGTTTGGCCAGGTTCTGTGATCTGATCAGGACATTTAAGGCTGAGTTCAAGTATCAACCAGGCTGGGTTCCATCAGTGAGCTCTGGAGAAGAATCTGTCCTCAAGATCATTCAGATGAGTGGCAAAATTCAGCTCCCTAAGAATAAGGTTTTCATGTCCTTGCTGACTGTCACCTGGGGGCTCCACATCCTTGACATATGGCCCCTCTATTTTCAAGCCAGCAGTAAAGTAGCAAATCCTTCTTGTGCTTTGCATCTGACTTCCTCTTCTGTTTTCAATGGATTCGTGTAATTCAGTCCAGCTCAGCAGGATCTTAAAGTCAACCATGTCATACAAAATTACTCAATCACAGGAACAAAACCCATCATATTAATATTCTTAGAAATTGTGCAAAACATATATATCAGAGGGCAGAAAAGACTGGGGATTTTGTCAGAATGGCCTATTACCTGCCTACCACAGAGGGAATTCTATAAACTTTTGTTGAATGAAAGCCTAAAAAACAAATGTGGTCATCAAAAATCATGAATAGCTTCACAAGTGTTAGCATTAAAGTAATTATGATTCATAAAGACATCCTGTGAGATCATGAAAAAGTTAAAGTGGACATGATTTGCCATAGCTAAGAAGAAATCCATCAAAGCAAGGATATTTTTTAAGTTTTTAAAGCCCAGAAAAATAAACACTAATGAGTTGATGAAGGCAGTTTAAAATAATGATGATAATAATAATAATAAATACAACGACACAGGCTAATTGCAAAAGTTTGGTTTTATTTGACTCAGCTACTTACTAGCTCTTTGGGCAACTTATTTAATATATCTAGTTGGGGTTTCTTTTTTCTTTTTTTTCCTAAAGTGGGCAACGATTCCACAGGTGGTTGTGAAGTTTTAATTGTTAAAAACAGGCAAATTACTTTATAGACGGTCTAGAGCAGAGTAGCTGCTTGATAATTGTCTCCCACCTCTCTGGAGAAGTCAGCCGTTAAGAATGACAATTCCCAGATTTGATTATCCCAGCAAGGATTTTCAGTAGAGTTTCAGGGTAAAGAGTGGAGAATGTTAGAGTATGTTCTCATGTTCTGAAATGAACCAAAAATACACATGATAGATAATTATTCTTGCAAATCCCTGAGGAAGTTGCCACTTCGAAGACAGTCTTTTAGTAAATTCAATGCAGCCAGTTTTCATTCCATTATTGGTGCGGCGGATTAACTAATGATCAACTTGTAACACCTAGCTAAACTGAATCAGCGTGGTGTCGGTTGTAGAGGGCCCACCTGAGGATTTTTGCCAACAGCATAAAAAGAGAACTGGAAAGGAAGATGGTGTGCTGTTTATTCTCCTGGAGAAGCTTGTCACGCTGGTTTTCCTGATATGAACTCAGCTGTTCTCATTATTGGAAGAGCTCTGGTCCTTGCTGTTGCTAAGGATTGCTGGGGTTCACTTTAGGGGAGCTCTGGTCCTTACCTTGAGCGTCGCTTCCTGGCTCCAGTGCGGATCCTCAGCCTGCTGGCACAAATCCTTCATCCCACTGGTGCAGACTTTCTAGCTTCCACCACTGACCTTTGGGCCTTCCCAGTGCAGATCCTTGATATGGATTTGCATGAGACATTGTCATGGGCTCCAAGCCTCTGGTTGAACTTGTGGAGGACATTGCCATGGGCTCTGGGTCTTCAGCTGGACTCATGAAGGACAATGCCATGGGATCCAGGCCATCAGCTGGATTCTTTGGATATCTAGTGTGTGGACAGATCTCTTGCACTCTTCTGCATTTGACTCTTTGGGTGAATATTATAAAATAATCATATGAATCACGTGTACTACATTAAATCTATTCCCTTGTGAACCCTGCCTACAATCGGGGAAAATCTTATTTCTTTAGTTGAATATTGTGCAAGATAACTAACACTAATCTTTAGATTAGTGCAATGTCAACACAGCAAAGGACCACTGACATAAGAAACAAGGTAGTGCAAGTGGAGTAAATTCCATCCCTGTCACTAAAGAGTTTGGTGGTACTGGACAAGTTCACATAAATTTCTCTGTGCCTCAGTGTTCTCATCTGAAAACAGGATTAATAATTCATCACAGGACTGTTGTGAAAATCAAATGACTTAGTATAAGTAAAATATTTAGAGCAATGTCTGGTAAGTAGTAAATGCTACAAACTCATTACTAACTACATTGAGGAACTTAAGAAATAAATGGAAACTGGTTGAGGGGACAATGGATCTGCACCTCATGCTCATTCGGTGTGTGCTCATTCGCGCATGCCACCATTGAAACAGTTCTTTTTCTCTGTCTCCACGATGTCCACACCTTTTTTCAATGAGCTAGTGCATCAATTTTGATTCTCTGAGAGGCTAAAGGTTAAAGGAGAAGGGAGAAAGAGTGGGCAAGGAGTTTCCAAACCATGATGCTGTTCAGACACCTGTGCATGTCATGTAAGAAGGAAGGAGGACGAGCCAGGAAGAGTTTCAGAATACAGTGCAGCTCGCAGTCTTAGCCGAGACTGGCCAAGCAGACAACACTGCCTCCATGTTGGTAGCAAAGGCCCAGATAGAGCTTTTAGTGTTCTCAGATGTTGGCTGGGAGAAGCCCAGAGAGCACAGCCTTGGCACTTTCAGCAGCTGCCATCCTTCGAGCTCCCCATAGCAGGTTCTTTTCAAAGGAGATCTGGGAAGCCCACTCCTATGGCTGCCACTGCCCCATGATTGTATTTATGTGGGCAAGAGTCATAGATAATGTGATTTCTACTGACCACTATTGTTAGGACATCGTCTAAAAACCACTGCTGGAAGTGGGCACTGAACCAGGCACCAATCAGGCATTACTGCACACCTCAGTGTTGTGTAGGGACACCCAGGAGGAAGATGATGTTTGGTAGCTTTCTGTCCCTGTAACAAAATATCTGAGGCAAACAATTTAAAAGGAAGAAAGATTTATTTTGGATTATGGTTTCAGAGGTTTCAGTCTATGGTCATTGAGCCCCATTGCTTTTAGGTCTGCTGCAAGGCAGTATGTCATGGTGGAAGCGCCCAGTGGGAGAAAGCTACTCACTTTGTGGCAGCCAAGAGAAAGAGGAAGGAGCCAAGGTCCTGACAGATCCTCTAAGGGCAAACTCCCGATGATGAACTAGGCCTCACCTCCTAAAACTTCCAACAACTCCCAATAGTACCACCAGCTGGGGAAAACGCCTTCAACACATGAGCTTTTGGAGGACATTTAAGGTCAAAATCATACAGCCATTAAGCCAGTGGTAGCCTTCTGGTGAGAACTACCCATGAGGAAAGTTGTGCATGGCTGGTTGAATGTGCCTAGGGACTGATACAATGAACCACTCCTAGATTAGGCATTTGCTGAGCATGGCCTCCAGTGCTGAACAACCCCCTTTTACATGAAAGCCAATTTAGGAAACAATACATGTTTTTCTATGTTTGTATCTATAGGTACACAAGGTTCTGTGGTTAGTCCCCACCAAAACTCATGTTGTAATTTGATTGCCAATGTGACAGTGTTGGGAAGTGGAACCTTTAGCAACAATTAAAATGTTTCTTTAGGGACTGCATTAGTTGTTGCAGGAATAAATTAGTTCTCAAGAAAACAGGATGTTTTGTAATATCTTGCCTACTTTGTCTCCTCCCATCTTCTACATACCCACTCACGGCTCTCACATGCACTCCCATCGTGTGTTGCCACCTCCCATGCCATGATGTAGCATGAAGCCCTTGCGAGATTCAGCCACTGCCTGATTTTGAACTTCCAGCCTCCAGAACTCTGGGATAAATGAACCTCCTTTCTTTATGAATCACCCAGCCCCATGTATTCTGTTATAGCAATAGAAAATGAACTAAGACAATGGGTATGTATGTGTATTTGTGCATGCATGTATGTCTGTGTGTAATATAGTGGTTATATTTCTTTCATTCAAGGAGAAAACAGCCTGTTGGGGTTCTAGAGACAAATATATCCAGCCTCGAAACTTGAACTGCCTCCTTTATTGAATAGAACAATGTTATTTAAAAAGTTGTCACTGCTCTTTAGCAACCAAAATGATAAACAGCAATGCCTGGGTTTGTGAACGCTTCTCTTCACAAGCAATTGGTTTGACGAGCAGAAGCACTCAGCAAAGTTTTGTTTCTGTTCTCAAATTCTGCATCAGGTGATGAACATGACCACGGTCATCTTCCCCAGAACTGTGAAATGAATTAAGTTTATGAACTGACATAACACTGTATACAGAATTCTTTGGAAAATATCAATGATAAGGCAACTTTGTAAATTTTTCTTCTTAAAATGAGATCATAGGCCACATGCCAAAGCTCAGCAGCCCCAGCTGGCCTCTGGACAGCATCTCTGTTCTTCACCCAGCACCAGGAAGGCACCAAGGGCACCAGACTAAAAGCCTCACCACTGAGGCTTGGGAGGACAGAGCTTGCTGGGCTAAAGGTATGCAAAGGTGCTTCGAGGATTCAGAGGAGCGAACCACAAATAGTGATTATGGGAGGAGCAGCGATTAGTTGGAACCTCCAGTCAGCTCTACTTTAGAGGTGCTGCTGCACGTACCTAGCAACCAGTTTGCTCCTCATCTGTCTTTGTCACTTTTTTTTATTACTGGGACAAAATAACCAACATCTACAACAACTTAAAGGAAGAGAGGTTTACTTGGGTTCACTTTTACAGTCTATGGTCAGCTGGCTGCAAAGCAGAAACAGCATTGCAGAGGGGACATAGCACAGGAGAGCTGCATACATCGCAGCAGCCAGAAAGCAGAGTTAAGGGAGCATCCAGGGAGGGAGATGTACTTTTCCAGGTCATGCCTCTTCTCACCAGGTCTCATTTCCCAAAAACTTATTCAGTTCCAAACTTTTAAACAAATTATGCCACTGACAATTATAGCACCCTGAGGATCCTCTCAGCTTCCAAAAGCCCCACCTCTGAACACATGAGGCTTTAGGGGAGATGTTCTAGATCTAAACCATGACATCATCTAGAACTCCAAGATGATGGGAAATATCTATTTTGTTATATTCAGTTGCAATATTAGTAAACTTAAAAACACTTTGGGAATGAACTAAAGGATAGAGGTAAATTCCAGTAATTGTAAATTACCATGTTACTTGTGTATATTTTGCAGAGACAGCATTGAAAGTTTGAAAGAGAGTGGGCTTTGGAGTCAGAATCTCAGCACTCACAATTTTCTGAATGTCATTTTCCTTGTCATAATCTGAAAAATAGAGATAACGATACTTATCTTGCAAAGTACACATCAGATTATATATGCAAATGGTAAAGTACAATGACATGAGCAACATAAAATTAAATGTAGAAAATAACCTTAGACATGTGAAAAGGAAATTTAGGTTGTTAAAAATAATTTGGAAGTAGGATAAAATCCCCCTAAAGAAATAAAATAAATCTAAAAATGTATAGGAAAAATATAATAAACTTGAATACATAAAATTATTGAGATTTACATGGTAATGTATACATAAAACTCTTTAAAAATTTTCTCTCTATATATATTTTATTAGTGCATATTAATTTTACAAAACATTTGGTTTCACAGTGGCATTTTCATACATCCATATAACATATTTTGATCATATCCATTCCACTATTACCCTCCCTTCATCTCTCTCCCCTACTCCTTGTTCCTTGCCTTTTGTATAACAGTCTCTCTTTTATTTTCATGGCAACTTTTTCTCTTTCTTTCTTTTTTTCTCCTTTTCTTTCTCCTTTTTCCTCTTTCTTTCTTTCTTTCTTTCTTTCTTTCTTTCTTTCTTTCTTTCTTTCTTTCCTTTTTGTTAGATTCCACCTATTAGGGAAAACATGATACTTGTCTTTCTGAATCTGGCTTTATTTCCATTAACATGATGACCTCCGGTTTCATCCATTTTCCTGCAAATGACATAATTCTGTTCTCATGGCTGAATAACACTACATTGTGTATATATACATTCTCACCTGTTTATTGATACCTAGGTTAATTCCATACCTTGGCTATTGTGAATTGTTCAATAAACAAGGGTATGTATGTACCTCTGTAGTACGCTGACTTTAATTCCTTCAGATATATACCAAAGAATAGTATAGCTGGATTATACAGTAGCACGATTTTAGTTTTTTGAGGAACCTCCATATGATTTGCATAGTGGTTTACTAATTTACATTCTTAACAGTATATAGGATTTCTTGTCCCTGCATCCTCACCAGCCTTTCTTTCTTTTTCTTTCTACCTTTCTTTCTTTCTTTCATTTATTCACTCTCTTTTCTTCTTCCTCCTCCTCTTCTTCCTCATCCTCTCTCTCTCTCTCTCATGTTCTGATGAGAGCCATTCTGAGTGGATTAGATGTAATCTCAACATAGTTTTGATTTGCACTTCCCGGATGGTTAAGATGTCAAACATTTTTCATATAGTTATTGTTATTTTCATATTTCTTCTTTTAAGAAACATCTGTCTAGCTCCAGTTCATCTGAACATAAGTGACATTTTAAAAAAGCATTTAACACATAAGATAAAAAGGTACAAGAAAGTAACTAATAATAAATAATGGCCACTTTATTTGAAGGCCTGTATGTTAATAAGAAAAATGCAACCCACAGAAGAGTGATCAAATATTACATATTGGCAATTCACAAAACAATTCCAAATAGCCAATAAAAATCTGAAAACAAAGCCAGGTGTCACACACCTATAGTTCCATGGCTTGGGAGGCTGAGGCAGGAGGATCATAAGTTTGAGCCACTCTGGACTACATGGTGAAACCCCATCTCAAAAAACCAAAACCAAAACAAAATAAAACCAAAAGCAGGGAAAGTTGAAAATATTACCAGCTTAGGGACACTATTTAAAACAAGAAGTTGTTTTTATTGTTTGCACCAGCCTTATGGACAAAATAGCTCAACTATTCATAACATACGCAAATACAGTTATGTACCACATAACACAGTTGCATATATGATGGTGGCCCCTTAAGATTATAACATAACCTAGATGTGTCCAGGGTATATTACCTTTGTTGTATAAGTATACTCTGTGAAGTCTGCACAGTGAAATGGCCTAACAATGTATTTCTCATACTGTACCTCTACAGTTAATGTATACAAAACTATATATGGGCAGATGGATATTTTCATATGCATCTGGGAAGAAAGTGCCCTCGGGTGCAATAAGCTTCACTAATATGATTCTTGGTTCCAAATACAGTTGAAAGGCAACTTGGACTAATTTAAGCAAAAATAAAAATAACAATAATAGGAAATTATTATTGTTAACTGTTATCATTACCTAGAGATGGGGATGTTTCCTGAATCTCTGCGGGAACAGTGGGAACCAGGCATTTTGACAGCATTTACATTTATTCTTCTCCACAACTTGGCTTCACACTTCTTTCTCTTGGTGATGACTAGTTTTCTCCAGTTGATGAAAAACATGGCAGCCAATGAATTTTGAGTTTTATGTCTTCTAGCTTCAACTAGCATGAAATGACCAATTAAAATCTCAAGGTCTCCAGGTCCAAAAATTCTAAGGAAGATGCTTGCTGGTCTTGGTTGGATCCAACATCCCTGGAACAATAACAGAGGACCAGAGAGATGTGTCTCTGTCACTGACTCAGCTTGAGTCTGGACCCACACCTGTCTCGATCACTGATCAGAAGATGAGGTCATATTAACTGGGAAGCCCTAGCTGAAGTATGAAGGAAGGCACAATTGCCAGAATTAGGAAATGGTACTCATAGAAGAAATACATACTAGCCTGATACAAAAGAACATAAAATAAAGACACTCAATATCTCTTTCAACTAATTATACAAACAAAAGATAAGTTGGTATAATAAATTGCAAGATGTATTTAGTAATATCTACCAAGACTTTAAATGTATACATAATCCTAGTCATTTATCCTAAAAATTAACACACAAAAGTCATTAATTGATTTATTAATTTATTTATCAAATATTTGGTAGTTACTCTGTATTCCATACTGCTCTTTTTTTTTTTTTTATGGGTACCAAGGGTCGACCTCAGGACCTCGCACGCCAGCAGGCGCCCGTGCTGCTGAGCGATATCACCGGCCCTTTTTTCATATGTGGATTCCGGGAGTCAAACTCCGGCCCTCGCGCTTGCCAGGCAGGCGCCTACGCCGCTGAGCCATCTCACCAGCCTCATACTACTCTTATATGTAGACTAATATTATTAAAAATGAGAAAAATTTCCTTCATTTATATTTGAATGGGGAACAGAGACGATAACCAAGTGATTGGCTTAAAGCAAGTGCTTATTTTTATAAGCATTCTGTTGAATTTCAATTTCTAGATGCCATGATTTCACAATGTAAATGCATTTTCTGTCTATGCTCTGCAGTTTTCAATATTTTCAAAGATCCATTTGTGACACCGGATACACTTGCAATAAAAATGGGTTTGGGTTGTCCAATTTTATGGAATTGTACACTATACAAAAAGCTTTCATATCTACTGTTTCGTTTCTCTCTGCATAAAACCTGTGAGTTAGGTAAAGGCAGGCATTATTATTACTTTGATCACCATTGTGCCTCCAGAGCCAAGCAAGATGCAAGGTATAAAGTAAACACCAAATAAGAGTTTGTTGATGGCATCAAAAGTCAGAGGCATGGCAATGCTACTTAGGTAGCACAGAAAGCCATCTACCCAGGACTGCGAGCTCCAGTTCTGGGGCTTTTCCAGGTTTTACACCATATTTTCAATTTCTAGTCTTTTAATCAAGATTTTTAGGTATTTCCATTTTACTTTGAGGCTGCCATTCCTTCAAGTTTTCAGGATGTTGGAGTTTGTTTTGTTTTTACAATAAATACAATAATTAGATATTTGTTGATGCCAGATTCACAAAACAAGAATTGCTCTTGTAAATCCTGGAACAAATAGCGACCAGAGCTCAAAGTACAGAACATAGAAGTGTTAGGAACATTCAGATCTGAGTCGCAGAAAATTCTAAGACTCATGTTTTCATTTTAACCACACACAGATGACGTCAACGTGTTATCCTGTCTCTTTACAAAATGAGGTGATTATTCTAATTGAATAATTCTTTCTGACTCCAAAATGTGATGATATGTCAACTTTTCTTGCCAAACCTGTTCAATAATTGTGGATATCCATGGTTGCATTTTGGTTGACTCTAAATGCAGGAGTATATATTGCAAAACACAGTCATTTCAGGCAGCTCTGTGAGCAACAGAGTGTTCTAGACTTCACAAATTAGTTTTCAAATCCAATTAAGATAAGACCAAGCGTTAGTTCTGTTACCTAATGAAATAAATCAAGAAAGGGAGTTCATTTGAGCCCATCCTCTGTTTGACTCATCAAATGCCATGGCATGACTTTGAAGATACCTAGGGAAAGCAATTCATGTGGACTCTGAAAAAGAAATGCCAGTTCTTAAGCAGTAACTTTGTACTGAAAATCTGCTGACAAGAAGCAAGATGTAACACCATAAATTATATCCTCCCTGAATAACAGACACATAAACCCTCACCTAATGGTTTTCTCCCCACGCTTAATGTTTATGGCATCTCACTACAGTGGGAAGTAAATGGGTTTTGGAGTATAATAAACCCTGCTTGAAAATTCTGTCATTTGTCCTAAATAACCTCAAGCAAGCTATTTAAATTCTCTAAAGCCCAAGTTTTTAATCTAAAAACTTAGGAATAATAGTATTTACCTTCCAAGGTGTAAGTCATAAATGTATTTAAGACCTGGTAGTCTCCCTACACAAAATACATGCAAATAAATAGATAGATGTATTTTTTAAATCCACAGTTTGTTTAATCATTCACTTATCAAAAGATATCTACGTTGTTACAGTTTTTCTATTATAAATACATTTTTGAATAATTATGTACAGGTTTTGTGTGAACACAGTTTTCATTTTATGACATAAATGCCCAGAGTTAAGTTGCATGTTTAGTTTATGAGGAAATTGCCATACTGTTTTCAAGAATAACTGTACTGTGTTTTCATACATTTCTGCCAGAAACACATAAGAGATCCAGTTTTCTACATTCTCAACAGCATTTGGTACTGCCCTTGTAGTTTACTCGAGCTCTTCAGATATACGTGTAGTAATAGCTCACATCAAAGATTTTCTACTATGTTCTCTTCCAAAAGATTAACAATTCTGTGTTTTACATTTAGATCAATGATTCATTTTGAATTAACTTGTGTGCAATGTGTGAATTTAAGTTAAGGTTTCTTTCCTTTTCCTTGCCTTGAGTTTATTTCATTCTTTTAATTTCTTGAGATGGAATTCAGAAATTAATTTTGAAACCTGTCCTGTGGTCTAATGTAAGCATTTAATGCTGCAAATTGTCCTCTTAGCACTACTTTAGCTGTATCTTATACATTTTAATGTTTTCCTGTTTTTTTCTTTTTCTTTTTTTTTTTTTTTTTTCACTTTAGGGAATCAAACCCAGAATCTCATATATGCTAGGAAAGTGTTCTGGAACTATAGTTCTATCCCTGTTTTTATTTTTATTTTAATTCAATTCAATGTATTTTTTTCATTGAGAATTCTTTGATTTATGAATCATTTAGAACTAGACTGACTAGTTTTTAAGAGTTTAGAGATTTCCCTGCTTTTTTGTTAGTGATTTCTAGTTTGAGTTCACTGTGTTCAGAGAGCATGACCCATATGATTTTATTTTTTATAAATTTGTTGTTTTATGACACAGAATATGGTCTAACTTGGCATATGTTATGTGTGCTTTAAAAGAATCTATACTCTGTCATTGTTGAATGAAATGTTCTATGAATGTTAATTAAAACCTATTGGTAACAATTGTTGGTTGAAAAGCCTGTTGAATTTTTCTACATCTTGGATGATTTTCTGTTTATTTGATCAATTGTTGAAGTCCCCAAATAGAATTATGGGTTTATCCATTTCTTTTTTCAGTTTTGCAAATTTTTACTTCACATATATTACTGTTTTGTTGTTTGGTGTATACCTCTTAAGAATTGCTGTGTCTTAAGACAGTTTGACCATTTTATCATTATGTAATATTGGTATGTCTCTAGCAATATGATTTGCTGTCAAAAGCCTGTTTTGTCTGATGTTAAGATAGCCACTATGACTTTCTTTTGACAAATGTTTACATGGTATACTTTTTCCATCTATTTGCTCTCAGAGATATTTATATTTTTATGTTTGAAGCAAGCCTGTATTCGAGTCATGTTTTTTTTTTTTTTTTTTTTTGTGGGTACCGGGGGTCGACCTCAGGACCTCACGCGCCAGCAGGCACACCTGCCACTGAGCGATATCACCGGCCCCTTTTTCGTATGTGGGTTCTGGGAGCCGAACTCGGGCCCTCGCGCTTGCCAGGCAGGCGCTTAAGCCGCTGAGCCATCTCACCGGCCCTCGAGTCATGTTTTTTAATCCACTTTGTAAACTTGTATATTTTATGTTGTGTATTTGAGCCATTTATATGTAATGTGATTATTGCTATAGTAGGACTTAAATTTGCCATTTAATTCTGCATCTTCTATTTCTTCTCTCTCCTTTTTGTCTGTTCTCTTTTTCTGGCCTCCTTGTGGGCTACTTAACCATTTTATAGTATCTTTTTGATTTATCTATGGTGTGTTTGAGTGTATTTTTGTATATATAGTTTTGTTTTTATGGCTTTTTATGATATACACATAATTTACCACAAAGTTACTGACATTTTTCCAGTTTAAGTGAAACATAGAAACCTTACTCCATTTCTGTCTTTTTATCCTCCTCTATTTACACGGAAATTCTCTTCACTATTTCCTCTACATACTTGTAACACCATACCAGATACTATGCCTCAATCATCACACGTAACTTAGAAACCCCACAGGCAAAGAAAAATCTACTCTATTCACCCATATTTTTGCTTGCCATGTTCCCTTTCTCTTCCCAAAGTTCCAATATTTTTTCTGTAATATTGACTTTGTGTTTGAGAACTTCTAATCCTTCTTTTAGGATAGTTCTGCTGGAGGCAATTCTATTTAGTTTTCCTCCTTCTTAGAAAGTCTACATTTCCCCTTTCAGTCCTGAAGGATGTTTTCACTGGACATAGAATTCTAGCCTGATAAATCATTTCTTTCCATATTTAAAAAACTCCATGTCACTTCCTGAGGTCTTCATGATTTTGGATGAGAACTCTGCCTTCATTTTAATTGATTTTCTGGTATAGGTAAGGTGTTGTTGTTTTTTTTTTTTTCTCACTGCTTTCTGGATTTTTCTTCATGTTTAATTTTCAGAAGTATGAGTACTGTTTCTTGCCATGGATTTTTTTTTTTTAGTTCATCTTGTTTGAAGTTCAATCAGCTTGTTGAATAGGTTTGCCTTTCACCAAATTTAAGAAGTTTCTGGCCATAATTTCTCCAAACACTTTTTCAGCCTCAATCTTTCTCTCCAGTCTTCCCAATACTCCAGTGATATGAATATTAGATCTTCTGTTATAGTCAGACAGGCCTAGAATTTCTGTTCACTTTTTAAATCTATTTTCTCTCTATTGTTCAGATTGAATAATTTCTATCATAATTTATTTTAGTTTACTGATTCTTTCCTCTGATCCCTCCATTCAGCTGTCAAATCCTTCCATTAAGTGTTCTTTTTGTTTTGTTTTAGTTTTTTTTTTTTGTCATTATTATTCACTTCTAAAATTTAGGTTTCTTTTGCTAAAAATTTGTTTGTTTCTTTGGTAAAAATTTCTATTTTTCCTTTTATTTGAAGCATGTTATAATCACTCATTGAAGTTGTTTTAATGATAGTAGCTATGAATTTTTTTTCAGCTGAATGAAGGGGTGAGAAAAAATCACCACACTGAAAAAAAGAAAGAAAGAAAGAAAGAAAGAAAGAAAGAAAGAAAGAAAGAACAATAAAGATTACCCAGTGTGAAAAACAGAGAGAAAACTGACTGAAAAGACATAGACTCAGCCGGTGAGACGGCTCAGCGGCTTAAGCGCCTGCCCGGCAAGCGCGAGGGCCCGAGTTCGACTCCCGGAACCCACATACGGAAAAGGGGCCGGTGATATCGCTCAGCGGCACGGGTGCCTGTTGGCGCGTGAGGTCCTGAGGTCGACCCCCCGGTACCCACAAAAAAAAAAAAAAAAAAAAAAAAAGACATAGACTCAGAGAGTACGCTGTATGACTGAAATAGAAGATCTGACATTTGTGTCGCCAGAATCCAGGCAGAAGAAAGAAGGCAAAACTAACAGAAAATGACAAAAAACTTCCCAAATTTTAACATCTTGTCATCTCAATGTTAGCATTCATTGTCTTTATTCATTCAAGTGAGATTTTTCCTGTGTCCTGGTATTACAAATAATAGTAGGCAAATAAATACCTGCCTGTAGAGATGTGGTTTTATGTTGCTAGTAAGTTAGCTTTCTTCAAATAAATATTGTCTCTGTATAGTACCTAGCCTTATAAGGCTTAAGCTTTATCCTTTCAGTTCATATCTATGAAATCTGTTGAGATATAAATACACATGGAAAATACATGGTACTACTCTAGACTGTACTTGTGTTTCATGCTGCAAACACTCACCAGTGAGGAAAGGCAACAGGTATGAAGCCAGTTCCCCACAATCCCCAAATACATTCTTTCAGACACACACATACAGTCACACAAATATAGCTACCTTAACCATCCAAAGGAACAAACTAAAAGATTCACTGTCCGTGGCAGTTTGGTTATAACCAGTATTTATTGATAACTGCTTGGTCTATTGAAAAGGTAACAAGAAGTTAAGCATCATATATCCTCCCCACTAGCTGGGGAAGGAAGAATTGTATTTCCTCTGGTCTCTTTCAGCCATGCAAGACCTGAGTTCAGTATTTATTAAGCCCTTGCTCTGTAACAGGTACCATGCTGTGTTCTAGAGGTAGGAATTTATGAACAATTTCTCTGTTCTCTCTAATTTGATAGCTTTTATACAGAAGGATATCTGTATAAAATTGACATTCTTAATCATAAATATATACATTTTAGAAACTGTATTATCATACCTTAACCCATTAAATTTAAAAATAAGGTAAACACTTCATCTGTTATTCCTCCTATGTAACAAACTAGGATAGTGAAGTCCAGAAGTCTCAGTATCTCCCACAGTCACACACCTAGAACTGGAACAGTCTTCGACCTCCATGGCCCAAACACTTTGTCATATCACAACTCATTTCTCTCCAACTCCAGGAGCCATTTTTCCCCAATATCTAACCATCCTTGCTTAAGATCTCAACTTATAATGGTGTTCATTTCTCTAAATCCTTCTACCAAACCAAAACCTCCATCAGAGTGGGGATGTTAGCCCTGTAATTCTGTGCACTGTTATATATCTGTCCACATTCCCTTACTTTTGCGACTGTGAATGACTGACAGCAGATCCCGATGCTGAAATAAACAATAACCATTGATGCTCTTCCTTGTTATCAGTTGACCTGCTTCAGTACCTTCCTAGCTCAGTGATTTCAGCTAAATTAATAAAATCCTCTTAGCTTGGTTTCTCATTTGTAAAATGGGTATAATACTGCTTGCCTCATAGCATTGCTATTAATAAGGAAAATACTAAATAAAGTGTGAAACATTCCCAGAACAGTGTCTGGCGTAAAGCAGGTCCTCACCATTCCTACTGGACAGTAAACTTCGTGAGAACAGGAACCTCTCCTATCTAAAGCCTGTAGCAACATAGTCCTTTTTACATGGGCATTAGAAAGTGATTTGCTGAGCAAATGGATATATGAGTACAATTTTAATTTGATTTTTAATTATCAGTATTACAAAATATTTAACTTTAGTAAGGCCAGGTTGATACAATTTGTAGACAATGGAGAAAACGTATAGTGTGTGTGTGTGTGTGTGTGTGTGTGTGTGTGTACATATATTAGTCTAAAATAAAATATATGATCATTAATGACATTGACTTTTTACTTTAACATTGTTTTTCCTATTATTTATTTTACCTTTCAAGTTCATGCCAGCTCTCTGCTGCCTGCCTTTTTCCTTTCCTGTCCACTAATCACTCATTCATGCATGCATTTAACATTCACTGAGCACTTACTGTCTACCAAAAATGAGGTCGCAAAGATACCCAAGACTGTGTCTCTGCCTCCAAAGGAGTGATAAACTGTGAGGAAAAAGCAGTGCATAAACAATTTATAATTAATGGAGGCATTATGATAGAAGTAAGAAAAAGTGCTACGGTTATATGAGTGATTCATTTTTCCTGGGGAATTTTCTTATGGCAGTTTACATGCTGGAAAATGATTTTTTTCTTTGTTAACTACATTGACTTGCTTGTGTAAAAATAGCTTCCATTCATGTAGGACTTTGCAAAGTGCTTTCACATCCATTTCTCCTTTTAATCCTCACAGTGAATGCTCAGTAGTTTAATGGATTTCTCAAAAAATGTACTCACCAAAAAGGTAGGTATGAGGCCAGTTGATGAATAATGTGGATATTCATTCTAAAGCCCATAGGTAGAGGATGCAAGCCAAAACTGGAAACAAAATTCTATCAGAGACTCTTGAAAATCATTCCAAGAAGACTAGATATCAAAGACCTGCTCCTTCCCCTTCTCAGTCAATGCTGTTTCCTTACTTCAGATGATCTGCCAACTTGCTCTTAGGTTATTCCAACAACGTTCTAACCGGATTCTCTGATGTGTATCTCATCTCCTTTCAAGCTATTTGCCACATTGGTCACAAAATGACAATTTTAAAATGTAAATTAGACCACAGTTTCTCCTGCCATTTTATTTTATAGAGTTCCCCACTCTCTAAACAATAAAATTAAAAAAAAAATAAAATAAAATTCAAATACTTTTGTATAGTATATAAGATTATCATCTAATTCTATCTATTTCTTCAACTATTTACTGGTCATTATCTTCTAGTTATATTCATTGATTTTGTCCAAAGCCATTATATTATTTCCACTTCCATATCTTTATAGATGCAGTCAATGGCCTAGAATACCTTTAGCTTTCTATCATTTTATTTGGTAAAGTGATGTTGGACAAAGTGTGTGACTTTTTTGTTGTTGTTGTTGTTTTTAAATAGGTTTACTTGGCAAAATTTTGGCTCTTGATTTTTATCTCTTATTTCATACTGCATGAAATACAGTTTGGGAACCACTAGTCTAAATTTTTCTCTTAAAATCTTGGAAAGAGAACACATAGTTTTTTTGGTATATCAAAGATTCATGACATTTACACTTATTTAACAGAACTAAATGTATACTGCGAATATTCTATGGTAGGGATAAGTCAAATAAGGCAGATATGCATCTATCGGGGATTTCACATTCAAATGAGACATACAGACAAATTAAATGAATAAGTCTTACAGATTGAAGACAAGTGCTATTAAGGAAAGAGAAGACGGTCTGAGAAGGGGGGTGCTTTGGAGAGGATGGTGTGGGAAGTTCTCCACAAGGAAGTCACATCTTAGATGAGACTTGCAAGATGAGGATCCAGCTACACGGTTCGGAGAAGAGTCACGTCTGAGTCGAGGAAGCAGCAAACACGGACTCTTAAGTTACAGAAAGGCCTGGAGTGTTCGCAGAGCTGAAAGAGCAGTGTGAATGAGCAAGGGGAGTGAGGGATTGAGTGGTGTGAATTTCTGGGACCCCGCAGGCCTTGTAGGCCAGGGTAAGGAAAAACACTGAACGTTAAGCGAGTGAGTGAGGAACCTAGATGCAACACTGGTTGCTGGGTGGAGAAAGATGAATTATAAAAGGCAGGAGTTGAAGTGAGGTGATGAGGAAGAGGATACTGTACAGGTTCTTTTGAGAGAGATCGGTGGCTGGGACTACAGTGCTGCAGAGGAAATGAAGAGAAGTGAAAGAATTTAAGATATATTTTGGAGCTGAAACAAACAAATCCATAATGGAGGGTAAGAAAAAAAAAGAATCAAGGATAAGTCTTAGTGTTCTGGCCTGAAGCAACTGGGTAGATGGTGGAGCCATTTACTGAGATGGGAAAAACTCAGGGAAGAAAGATCATGGAGGAAGATTGAGAACTTCATTTTTATTTTTATTTATTTATTTATTTATTTATTTATTTTTGGTACTGGGAATTGAACTCAGGACCTTGTGCTTGCCAGGCAGGCGCTGTGCCACTGAGCTATATCCCCAGCCCAGATTAACCATGTCTTATCATAGAAAATAATAAGAGGGCTTTGTGTAGCACCCAGGACTATGTTAGTAACCCAGCATCCCTGGAGTCCTGAAGCACAGATATTATAGGATGAACCGCAGGGAACATGACTACCATAAAGAGATGTTGTGCTGGGTTTAGATCCTGAAGGCAGATTTCCAGTGGTTAATTCTTGTCTTTGTCTCCCATGGTCGGGCCCTTGCCTACTTCCCCAAACCCTATGCTGTATCCACACTTCGCTGTCTTCATTTCCCCAACGCTGCCTCTGGGCCTTTTCCAAGGCTCTGATGCTTTGCTGAGCCCTCTCCCTAGAATGCTTTTCCCATTTTGGTGTGAACACGTCTCTTCCAACTTACACAACTTTTAAGACGCAGCTCCACTGCTAATCTCTTCCATGAAGCCTTTCCCCAAGGCTCCAGACCAAAGTAACCATTCCCTCTTTTGTACCTGCTTAGGCCATGAACAAACAATGGCCATTTCAAAACCATTATTGAGTCTCCATATAGTCAAGGGAGCCCTATTTATTTGCTTATGTATTTCTTTAATCATCAGCACCTGGCAAAGAGCCAGTTTAACTAATTTCATTGACTTGGAAAATTGAAGGAAGGGGGGCAGGCAAAAAGAAGAAAGACATCTATTGCTGCAGTGTTTGACCCAGAGGAAGGGCACCATCAGTGGGCATGAAGGCATCAGTGGAAATCCATGACCTCTGGTTTCAGTAAGATTAGCAGGAAAACCACCTTAGCCCTCAGCAGTCAGCTCCTCATAAGCCTACTGCACCATCATCTCTCTGCTGCAGAGACGGCTACACATTTCAGCGAAACTGAAAGATCTAAATACACAGAACTCCTCAAATCTACACAGTCTTCATTTTCAAACACTGTATTCTCTACCTCTCCAATCTTCTAAATTTAAGATCTTTTTCAAAGATCTAAACTGCTAACACTTCTCCAAAGTCTTTTCTAGGTTAGTGGACACAAAAATCGTAAGTCTCACGACAATTTTAAGTTTTGGCACAATGAATTGGGAACAGAAGCTCCAGCGTACTGGCTTTACTATTAGCTGTGTGGTTTTCAGCAAGCTGCCTAACCTCTCTGTGCCTCAGTCCCCTCACCTATGAAATGAGTGCCTTGCAGGTAGAAAGACATAATAAATGTTACCATTTTTATTATAAATTTATAATTGTTAATATTTTAAATGTTAATGGTTAATAGCATGGACAAGAATTTCTAAAGTTCTCCCTTCATTCTTTCCCCCCTCTCTCTCTCTCCCTTCCTTCAACTCAAAGACTGTAGGTACCTCTGTCGTAATTCCCCTAACATTGTTTGTTAGAAGTTAAAGGACTAAATTTATTGGACACATAGAGAATATGCTTTCACCTTCTATACAAACAAATCTATACTTCACTTACAAAACAGATTTATCTTCTATGAATCCTGTGTGGTATTTGTTGCTTCAGAAGCTACATTAGCAATGGTGAAACTTGGCAAATGGCAATACAACCTTGCCTAAGATTGATAAATTTCAAACAAGGCAGTATGTCTCACACTTTTTTTCAAACAAGGCAGTATGTCTCGTATTTTTTTCCTAAGCTACAAAGAGCTGAACACAAGTATAAAATTTACTATCGATCTCATGATGTTCAGTTCCTTTGAAATCCTTTGTGAGTCTCTCCTATCTCTAAAGACCAACGATCAAAGTAAGGTCTATGTGTGGTTGGGGATTAGGCTAAACAAATGCCTATAGAAATTCAGATGCCATCATTGTCATTTGCATCCTCCATTAAGAAGGCAAATCTTATCTTTCTCAGTAAATCAACTACAGAAGACTCTAGAATGACTGGACTTTCAAGCTGTATAAGATTACTAGTGTCCTAAGGAAGCCTTCCAAGTTATGTCCCCAGCAAGGATGGATAACTAAAATTTAATAAAGTATCTTGTTTACATTTAAACTCATCAGTTCTACACATGGGCTGTGCCCAAACTTTGAGTGTTCTTGATTAATAAAAGAGACTATGTCAGACTTCACAAGTAAGTTTGACAAGACATCCTGTAGTCTTACCTGGACAAAGTTCCTAAGTTCCTCAAGGAAATATGTGCTGCTAGGAACAACACTGAACAGAAGTTACAAGACTGCTCAGGATTACAGAGTCGTAACTCAGAAGATGGTGGTTTGGCTTGGTTTTGCCACTTAAAAACCATGTATCTTCATGAAATTACTTAATCAGCTTTAAGTAATGAGTTACCTCACGACTTTAATGTGGATATAAGAATATTCCCCTCTCGCTCCATCTCACAAAGGTCCTTTGAGGGTATTAGAACTTTTATGAACTGAATGGAAGGCACTCTGACTCCACTCATTCCGTAGCACAAAAGTTCGGTGCCCAGTACCCTCTGGTGTTGGATTGCCTGAATTTAGCTTCAGTCTCCCACAATGTTCAACTGTCATATCGAACAAGCTCATGCCTCAGTTTCTTCATTTGTAAAATGGAGCTAAAACTACAACTTACTCATGGAACTGTTAGGAAGGATGAAGTGGAATGGCTCTTGTGTGCCACTTACAAGCATGCCTAGAACCTAGAAAACATTCCATGAAAGTTAGGGTATGAGCCAGCAAGCATTTAAGCACATGTGAGCTTTGAGGATGCCAAAGAATGGACAGGATTTAGTGGCTGCCTTTGAAGGTCTCACAGACTTGTGAAGAGTACACACATATAAATAAGCACTGTGACCTGGGAGAAATATTGTAAAGTGCAGGGCACAGCTTCACCTCTTACCCTCTCCTTTGTCCTTTTCCACCTACTCTGTTGCCCTGCTCTCCTTAGGTAAATTCCCCTGATGACCACATCCACTTTCATAGTTTCGACTATCACCTGAGCACGCATGGAGACAGGACCCGTATAGCAGGGCTCCACTCTTATTCAAGAACATGTCTACACAGCTAACGCAATTTCTCCACTTCCGTGCCTGTATGTCTTTCAACTAATCCTGCAAAGCCAATCACTGGCCAAACCAGGATGATTCTGTCTGAGAATCATTATTCTCCATTTCTCAATCCCTCTATGTACATTACTGCAATTCATCTTGACAACGGCAGGAACTCCTAGGTATCTCAATGCCCCCGTGTCAATCACCCTACCTACCACCTATGCCCATTCAGCCACCTGACTTCCTCTCCTAAAGTTTGTATCTGTGTACAATATTTCCTCTAGGAAAACCTTCGGTGGTTTACCACTGCCTACTCAATAGTCTCCTTGACCCTACAGAACTCATAACAGAAACTTCAGGCTCCTTTCTACTCTTATGTACACTTCCCAAGTATCCTGTTACCTCAAATCCCCTACCTACGACCTATCCAGCTATTCGCATTTTGCATCATTTTTCAATGCCCAGCTCAAATGATTAATAAATGTCTCAGGATTTACTGTTCTGGCACCTGGATTTTATACATACCTATAGGTTGAAAAATATGAATTAACAGGTATGGATAGGTCAAAATGAACAAATAACAGCAGTATCAAATTGTTCAAACTACAGCATACCATGTATCCTGCTTCATCAGATTCTTCTCAGGATACTGCTCATATGTGTTCTTCCTCAGTTTTCCACACCCAGTACCTTGTAGTGTGCCAGACTAGAAGTGGATGTTTAAGAACACCTTGCAGGGGCCGGTGAGATGGCTCAGCGGTGTACGCACCTGCTGGCAAGCGCGAGGGCCCGAGTTGGACTCCCGGATCCCACATACGAAAAAGGGGCCGGTGATATCGCTCAGCGGCACGGGCGCCTGCTGGCGCGCGAGGTCCTGAGGTCGACCCCCGGTACCCACAAAAAATAAATAAATAAAAAAACACCTTGCAGAATATAAAGTAATTGTGATCTATGAATCTTCATACTTTGCTAAGTCTGGGTTTTAAATCTTACTCTCATTTTGTGAGATCTGACAAAGACAAAAATCTGACAAAGATTAGCTATCTAAGCCTGTCTTCCCCAGCTGGTATTGTAGGTATCATATCTACTCTTCTCTTACCTTTTCCCATTCCATCAGGAACAGCTCTACCTACCAACTGATAGTTACCTAACTTAGGGAAAAATCTGACTCCATGGTTATTCTTCCTTTGGATAGCATATATGTAGTTTCTTATGATACCAGTCAGGATATTTAGTTCACGCATTCATTCAACAATGGAGATGTGACTGGCACTGGGAATATAGCAGTGAAATATGGCAGCTTGATATTATAAACTTGGATCACTTTTACTCTCTAGTTTTCCAGTTCTTTCCTTTAAGAATCACCTAAAGAAATTTTGAACATTTAAAAACAATGTTTATTTGAACACTTTTAAATGTACAATTTAAGGCATCTAAAAATATTAAAGTCGAAACCATTGGGCCAGGGATATAGCTCAGCAGCACAAGCGCCTGTCTGACAAGCACAAGGTCCTGAGTTTGATTCCCAGTACCAAAAACCAAAAAATAAATAAATAAATAAACTTGAAACTGTTGCAATGGATATAATTGTATATATATGTATGTGTGTAAAATTTTCACTTAAAAATAATTACTATATCACATAAGCGTATGAATAAAATCTGAATATAACAATATGATATGCATGACTATGTAAAAAGCATGAAAACATTTTAAATTTTGAAATTTTAATCTTTCTTTTTTCTTCTTTGAACTCAAATAAGCATTTCATTTTCCCTTTAGATTTTATACATAGATATGAAATAAAAACTGTGGTACTTCATATTTAGCTCAATGTATGGAAAACAGACACCACATATCTAATTAGCAAGCCAATAAGCGAATTTTACTTTCTTCCAAAAAAATTTTGCTTTTATTTTTCAATTCACATAAATTTTGTCAATATGCATTACAAGAAATATGATAAAATCTTTGAGGAATAATTTACAAAATGAATCCTGAAAGACAGTTACGAAGAGGTCAAAATTAAAATAATACACATCTAATACAAATAATCATTTTACTAATTATAAAAAGATAAACTAATATGCTAATAGGCTAGTCCTCATTAATTTGTAAAAAAGCACTAATGTCCGGTTTATGAAATAATGACCATATTATTCTCTAATAAAATGTGTATCTTTCTCCATTTAAAAGTAGAGAATGGCAGGATGGAGCAAAGATGATCCAATTATAAGCAATCTACAAGGCACATATTAGACTCAAAGATACAAATAAGTCAAATGTAAATGGATAAAAAATTGTATACCATATAAAAGTGTATCCAAAAGGGAGCTCAAGAATATTCTACTATGTCAGACAAGAGTATTTTGGTCAAAATTTGTCACTGAAGGCCAAACAAGGGTCATAAAACAAACAGATTAATCCATCATGAAGATAAAACAATTATGAACATAAATACACTTATCAACAGAGCCTTCACAGCCCTAATTTAAGAAACAGACATTCAACAATAATATTTGAAGACCTGAAGAACCCAATTTCAATAATAGATAAAAGAATTAAGGAGAAGATCAAGAAGTAAATAGAAAATTTGAACAATAGTATAAACCAACTGGCTACAACACAGAACACTCTGATGAGCAACAGTAAAATACACATTATTTTTATGTGTACAGGGAAATTTCTCCATTAGAGCATATGTTAGGAGGCCATAAAACAAACCTCAACAAATTTAAAAGTTTTTAAATAACACAAACTATTTTCTTTGACTAAAGTAGAATGAAATTAACTCAGAAGAACAGGCAGAAATTTGAGACATTCATAAGTATGTGACAAAGCAGAAAGTTAAATATTACATGTTTTTTACTATAAAAGAAAACTAAAAACCATATACTACATACATACACAAAATAAAGGAGAAAGAACAGGAACAGGAGAAAAACTTCTGGAGATAGGGAAGGAACAAGAGGGCAGGGAGAGAAAAGTGAGAGGGGAAGGGATTGAAATTGATTACAGTATGTTAAATGCATGTAACAACTTCTTAAAATAACCTCCATCACCATGCAATATTAACACGCGCTAATATAATGATAATCAATTTTAAATGGTTCAAAAAAGAAGTCACAAGGCACGTGATAAAATAATTTGAGATTAATAAAAACAAAAACAACATATCAAAACTTATGAGATGTAGCTAAAGCAGGGATCAGAGGGGAATTAATGGCGGTAATGTTTACATATAAAAAGAAAAGCCTCAAATTAATGATCTATCCTTCTATTTTAATAAAATAGCAAAGGAATAAACTAAAACTCAGGCAAGCTGAAGGAAGAACATAATAAGAATTAGAGCACAACTGAATGAAATAGAGAATAGAAATACTAATAAAAACATGAATGAAACCGAGTTAGTTTTTTTCAAATCACAAAATTGATGAACCATTAGCTAGACGAGCAAGAAAAGAATATTTAAATTACTAAAATCAGGAATAAAAGAGGGAACCTCAGTACAGATCTGAAAGAAATTACAAAGATCATAAGAGAATAATATGAACAACTGTGTGCAAGCAATGCAGATGACTTAGATGAAATGGGTGAATTCTTAGATAAACACAAAATTGGAACTGAAATAAGAAGAAATTAAAAATAACACTTAGAGCAAGTACAGTGATTGAATTAGCAATTCAAAATCTTTTTGTGGAGAAAAGCCCTGGTCCAGATGGCTTTACTGGTGAATTCTACCAGCCACTTAAATCTTTCACACATCTCAGAAAAAATTATAACAGGAAAGAGCATATCTTAACCCTAGCTATGAGACCAATATTATCTACCCCGATACAAAACCAGACAAAAACATTACAAGGAAGAAGAAACTCCAGATTAATATTCCTTATGAGTGTAGAGTCAAATGTCTCTTTAGGACATTGAGGTCAACCATGGATTACATGTGTCATGGTGGTCCCATGAGATTGCATCACATAGTGGAATTATAGTCATCTTTTGTTTGTGTAAGTACATGTTATGATGACTACACAACTACAAAACTGCCTAATGGCACACACACATCTCTCAGAAGTATCACCTTCAGTAAGCCACACATGACTGTACATGTAAATATCTTCAACAGCATTCTTATAATCCCAGCTGAGTCAGGATGACTGCAAGCTGGAGACCAGGCGGGGTAACTTAGCAAGACTCTGTCTCGAAATAAAAAATGTAAAGGTCTAATGATGCGGCTCAGTGGTAATGTGTGACTTGGTTTAATCCCCAGTACTGACATGTATTATATTTCATATATATAATATATATGTCCCAAAATATTAACAATACAAATAAAGGTATACACCATGACCAAGTGGAATTTATCCCTGGCTAGTTTAGAAACTGAAGGTCAAACAATGTAACACACCATATTAATGGGAAAAATCACAAAAAACACGATCATATTAACTGATGCAAAAAAGAAGTCATAACTTTTATATCACTTACAAAATGAAATAATATTTTATATAGATGACTTATAGTCTATATTTAAAATATATATATATATTTTTTAATGTGGGTACCAGGAGTCGAACTCAGAACCTCACACTTGCCAGCAGGTGCTTGTGCCGCTGGGCGATATCACCGGCCCTAAAATATATTTCTAAAGTTAATTTCTTTTATTTTTTTAATATGCCTACTAAAATTGTTCATATCATATTATGTAGTTCATATTTGTAGCTGGTATTTATATTTTGGCAGACTACAGTGGTCTTCTTGTGTCTTAGTTTGAAGACCAGTGCTTTAACAGCATTAAGCGTCTTCCTCACACATTTCTCTATGTTATTTACCAGAGGAGAAAACAGGTGGAGAATGGTTAACCCGGCCAGGCTAGCACACATCACCCATGGGTAACAGAACTCGTAGTGGAATCTGGCTCTATTCTTTAAATTGGAGTTTGCCCTACTTACATCACTGTTTTTCCTCAGAGAGATTAAGTAGTTATTGAATCAGTTTAACATTTAACTTTCAGGATTTTTTTCTTCCTTTTTAGATGTAGGAGGAAGTTAATTTACTATTTTTATTTGTTTTGTTTGTTTGTTTATCTTTCCATTACTGGTAACCAGGTAGTTTTGCTACCATGAATGCCATACATTTGCATGTTGATATTTTTATTTTCTTTTCATTTTGCTTTTGTTATTAAGTCCTCAAGACTACTGCCATGTTCTTCCAGCTGACTTTCTGGTTTACTGTTTACCTGAAGCTACAAACTAGATGACAGTTCAGGGTTTTTGTCTGTTTAAACATTTATGGTATGTCAAACACTATAGAAGACTCTACTTAAAATATTGCTAATCATCCTCACAACAATCCCCAATGCACCGATGATACTACTGAGGTTCCCAAGGCCTTACTGCCGAGGTTGCATATTAACAGAGGGACCTGAACTAAAAGCCAGGCCTCCACAATCCTGGTGTACACCATTCCTCTTGATGTAAAATAAATATGGATTAACTGTGGGCCTAAAAGCATTAGCATATTCTTATATACAATTAAGTCATTATGCAAATCTTTTAAAATTTCATTTTCCATACAAGTTTGCTATAATTCTTTTCTATTGAAAATTGAGTTTTACGTTTCTTTTTATTGTCATATATCACAATCTTCTAATTTAGAACAATGATTTCCACTTACAAATTAATTTGGAGCTGGTGCTGCTAGCACAGGCCTCCGAGCACTCTGGGAGGCTGAGGCAAGAGGATCACAAGTTTGAGCCCAGCTAGAGCAACATAGTGATTTAGCAAGACTCTGCCTTAAAGTAAAAAATAAAAAAATGGGCTAAGGATATACTTCAGGGTGAATGCCTGGGTTCAACTCCCAGTACCCTCCCACCAAAAACAATGGGGTACTTAGACACCTGCATAAATCCCTGCCATCCCCTCCAAAATGCCATAAAAGAAGTAGACAGAAGTGACCAAGAGTGACACTGACCTGAAAAGGAAACCTTCACCTTTCCTCAGCATGTCTTCCCTCCACTGTCTCTAATCAGTCTATGTATGAAGCCCTGATCGTAATGCATGCTACTAAATGAGCTTCATGATTTTTTTCTCTTAAACTGAACATTCATGGCTCCTAAAATAAACATTTAAAACCTTTAATCTTCTGAGATTCTAAAAATATTAAGAACAAATTTGATAGATGCAATACTTTTCATCTACATAAAGTATAAATATTTAGCATTTAGTCAAAGTGCATCTTCACTTTTCTCTTCACAGAATAATTTATCTATTCAAGGAGTTAGCTTTCCAAAATGTGGGAAGAAAAAAAAAAAAAAAAAAAAAAAAAAGAACCAAATCCAATACATCCAATATATACTGCCAGGAGTCATTCTAATAAGATAGGAGAATAATGTGTAAGCACATTTGAAGACTCTCTCTGAGTTGCTGTGGGATGTATATTTTGAAAATAAAATGCCTTCTCTCTAAGGTCACTACTGCCAATTGCTATTAATTTTGTTAGATGTTAAAAAAATGTGTACATATATATATAATCACAACACATTCTCTTTAACCATTCATCTACTAGGGTGATTCCCAAACTTAACTGTTGTAAGCAATGCTACAGTGAGCAGAATCTCTTAGACATTCTAAGTTTAAGTCCTAGGATACATCCCTAACCACTGTTTCTAAGGGCCTGCCAGGGCAGCTCTGTTTTGCTCAGGTAGTTACTGACCTGTTGCCCTCTTATTGCCTCTGCCGCTGGTGGGAGCCCAGGGCCCAAATAATGGAGCGAGAGACTAAGAAATGGGGTGGGGAGGTGCTAAGCATAGTCTATGTAAACTACCTGAAGAAAATTACTTTGTTTCTGAGCCTTGGTTTTCCAACAATAAAATAGGACTATTATTTGCTTTATATCTACACACAAAATATATCACTAGAGTATCATAAATGGAAATCCCATTTCAAGCTAGGAGTATGATGTGTTTTGGTGAATAATTTCTACTGCCTTTCTCTGAATTTGCCTTACCTCATATTCTATATTCATCAGGGTTCCACCCATGACCAGCCCAACAAGACTATGCTGCAGCCTGCATGATTCCAATTTAGTAGGTCAGTTTCAACCTAGAATCCCAGTTTCTGACTGTCTAGACAATTAGGGCTGGGAGTTATCTGACTGGTATCAGCAACATTTATTTGCAGCCTCCATGACTCTGGACAGAATAATGCGTTTCCTGATCTGTTCCCGATGGTACACTCTGTGCCTACCACAATGTTGGTCATATACTAGGTGCTCAGCAAATAGTTTCTGGACACATAAATGAATCATTAAGAACTAGGAAACTAAAGGAATACAAAAGGCATAGCCACTACCTCCAAAAACTTACAGTCTCATTGAGCTGAGCAGGCCTTAAAGAGAACCTACGCAGCAATGGAGCAGCAAGCCCGTGTAGCTGAGCGACCCAGGAGCACTATGACAGGGACTGCAGAGATGGAAAGCCTCCCTCCAAGCTGGGGCACTGGGGCTGGACGACAAGTCCCCGGGCTCTACAAAGAGTGCCATCACCTGCAAAGATCTGTTATTGTGTTTGGGGATTATGCTTTCTCATAAGAGAAAGATGCTAGATGTTTTCCTTCACCATTGAATTCATACTTGGATGGCCTAATAAACAGAATGCTGTTTGGAACAGCCAGAATGGTGCATTTAGTTCGGTAGTGTCAAAGAAAATACTGGAAAGAGGAATAAGACTTGGTTTTTGTTTTTATGGTCTGTTCACTTTTTTTCTCAGGCAAACACATATTAATAATGCTACAATTCTCCAGCTGAGTGTGGTAGTGCATACCTGTAATCCCAGAACTCTGGGAGCCTGAGGCAGGAGGATCACGAGGTCAAACCCAGCATGTTTTTTAAAAAGGGGCTGGGGATGCAGTTCACTGTGAAGGCCCTGGGTTCAAGCTCCAAAATAATATAATAGTAATAATAATAATAATAATAATAATAATAATAACAAACAATTCTCCACAAAATGGCACATGTCTTTGCAAGCATGTTTTGAAAACATTTCCTTTCCTTCTTTCCTCTTCCTTTCCCTCCTTCTATTCCTTTCCTTCCTTTCATCTTTCTTGCATACACCGTTCACTGGGTAATTACTACTCAGCAGGTACTTATTAGGCACTTAGTTTCAGGTATTGCAGCAGGCAAGGGCAATGCAGAGATAATTATTGTCCATGCAATACCTGTTATAACAAAAAATAATCATTACAGCAATGTTGCACGAGTAGAAGCCTCAACTCTCGGCTCAGAGGATGCAAGGAGGACTGGGGCATTTGAACTGGGTCCTGAAAGGTAAGGAAAACTGGGCTTAGAAAAGAGGGGTAGGGCATTCCAGGAAGTACAAACATCACTTCCAAAAGTAGAGCTGTGAGATCACATGCCTGAGTCAAAGTATCAGGTAGAATGGGTTGTGGCCAGAGAAAAAGGTAGAGGCAAGTTGCAAATACATTCTGAAGGGTTCTGTCTGCAAGTCAGTTTAGACTTGGCACTGCAGAAGCAAGGTAGGTGGATACTGACGTGTACATGTACATAGTTGTTTCTGGAGATCATTTATTAAAGGGAATAGATTGAGAAGAGAAATGGGCCAGGGGGTTAGCTAAGAGGATGTGAGCAGGACAGAGAAAAGATGCAAAGCTAAGGCAAGAATAGTGAAGCTGGACTGAAGACACCATATGTGAGCAACATTTCTGCAGTAGAGTTGACAGGGTATGGTGGCCAAGGATTTTGGAGAGTGAGAGGAGGAGGAAGAGGATGACTCATGTTTCAAGCTTGAGGAACTGGTTGTGATAATGACATCAGCCCAGACCAGGAGCAAAAGAGGAGTAGCAGGTTAGGGGAAGATGCTAGTGCAGGTATAGATACACACTGAATTGATGTGTCAGAGGAACACCTAGGTCATACAGCTTAGTAGGCAGATGAAAATGTGATTTTTACCTCAGGGCTAGAGAGATGAGTTTGGAAAACATCAGCACACCGATGACATTTTAACCTGATAGTGGATGAGGTCACCTAGGAAGACCATGTGTGATAGAGAAGACCAAGAATATAAACCTAAGGAACCCTGATAGGTACAAGATATGCAAGGAGAAATATGTGAGAGAAGAGATTATGAGGAAGATTTAGACAAGCAGGAAAACCAGGCGTAATTCAGAGTGTGCTACTCTTAAGGTGTTACATCAACCCAACACCCTAAGGTGGGTGCAGTCAGTACAAACCTTAATTCTTCATTCTTCCTTCCCAACCCAAAACCAGGACTAAACAGCTCCCATCTAAAGACTCAAACCTATCATACTCCAAGGAGTCATTCACATTTACAGTCTCTGCAACACCAAGAAGCCCGAAGCTTGGAAACAAGGCATGGAGTTGGCCACTGTTCTGCGCCCTGAATGGTTTTGACAAGCTCGACTCAACTCCTCTCTTCGCACAAGCTCCTGCAATAAAGCCTGTGCCTTGGTCTCTTTCCTCCCTATCTCAGTTCCTGGAGTTCAGCGTCCTGACTGCAGGCTCCTGAGACAGAAGTCTCCCTTGGAGACTTCCCAGTGTGAAAGTCTGAGACAGTGTATCTGTCCGTCCTTGCTCACTCATCCTACCAGTGCCTAGATTTATCCAGGTTTCCTGTGAGTCCTAGGTATGAGACTAGTGTGGTCTGCCGGTAGCTCCTGCCAGCAAATAAGCCATTAATAAAGACTTTCATAATACTACTAGATACTTACAGCTACTGTTTCCCACAATGTTTTTCATCAATACAATCATTTCTTCATTCAGTGCATGCATATGTGCCATGTATTGTTCTAGACAGAGGAAGAAACGGTGAACGAAAGAGAGAAGGCACCTTCCTTCACGTGACTTGTGCTCTAATAAGGAAGGTGAATAAACAATTTCAGCAAATAACGTGTCAGGGGGAGAAAAATCACACAGCCTAGGAACAGGGAGGCTGGAGTGGGGGAGGGGAAGCTACCATTTTACAATGGCATTCAGGAAAGATACTTCTGAGACAATGACCTTGAACAGAGGGGGGAGAGAGACAGAGACAGACAGACAGAGACAGAGGCAGAGACTCAGAGACAGAGGCTCAAAAAACCACAGTAGAGTGAGCCTGCTGGTATTTTGAGGACAAATATTCTGGGCAGTGTGAATAGTAAGAATTGCAAGGTCGGCAAAGGCCCTGAGGCTGACTTAGCCTGGTGTGTTAGGAGAAATAAGAATTCCATTGTGGGGTAGATGGTGGCAGGGGAAACCGTGAAAAACTCTTAGGTTATCGAAACTATTCTGACATTTATTCTGAGAAAACGTGTTTAATTAGTGGAATTGCTGTGACCTGACTTCCATTTCAAAGGGACTATTGTGGCTGCTCTATTGAGGTTACCACTACAGTGAGGAGGCTGGAGCGGGCGAAGCTCAGAAGCTGAAGGCTGTAACAGTCCAGGAGAGAGATGATGGCACTCTGGACCAGGCTGCCAGCGGCAGGAATGGTGAGAAGTGGCTCAACTCTGGGTATGATTTAAAAGTAGGCTAAGCAGCACGTTCCAACGGTTTGGATATGATACAAGGAGGACAGAAGTTGAGGATGACTCCAAGATTTCTGGCCAGAGTGACCGGAGCAATGAAGTGCAGCTGAAGACTAGGATAAAGGGATGTCACAGGGGTGGGGATTCATGAGGCAGTTCGATTTTGGACATGTTGAATTTGAGGTCTCTGTGAGACACACACTTGGAGATTCAAACAGGCACTTGTCAGGGCAAGCAGGTGAAAGCCAAAAAGGAGGGCTGTGGCTGAAGGGGAGAATGGGAGGCCAAGATGCTTGTTTTGTTTTTCAAAGGTGAGAACTAGTGAAGTAGGATTGTGTGTTCCTGGAAGTTTGCCTAAGACAGAGGTGAAGATGAAAAGAGAGAGAGGGAAAACTATTGGAGCCAAATCCTGAGAAGGTTGGGTGTAGGATCTGGTGCACTGTGGAGACCGACATTAGAAAAGAGGGGGACAGGGCATCCGTTGGTAGCAGGAGGGAATGCCAGGTGTTCAGGGACACATGCAGGGAGACTGTGGGAGTTCTCCTGGGAAATAAGCAGCCAGATCAGTAGCTGAGAGTGAGGACAGGAGAAGGTGTCTGTGAGGTTTTAAGATTGAGCAGAATGTGTGAGATGGTCTTACAGGACAATGATTTTTAAATTCAGCTCATGACCTAATCGTAGGCCTTAAAATCAACTTTGTGATTTGAGCTTGACATAGTGACTTTAAAAAATAATTTAAAACGAAATCTATTTCATGTACTAAGGGTAGGAATTGCATAACAAAAGTTTTACTTCACTTGCATGGGTGTGTGTGGTTTTGAGTGCATAACATACAAGATGGTAGCAAAAATGTCTTTTAAATGCTTGTCCAGGTCAATGGGAGTAAAATGAATACTAAGCTATGGAATTAAAAATATTAGGATCCTTAATTAATGGGACCTAAAGTTAACATTTTCATTTAAAAGATCACAATAAAGACACAAAAGAATTTAGCATGTAATCTCTAGAGGTTCTCTACCACTCCCTATCCCTTCCCCCCTCCTCACAGCCATTACAGGAAATCTTTCTGAGTAGTTTCAAAGACATGAAACTCACCAGCTTAAAAGTTTTAGATGTCAGATAGTAACTTTAGGATTAGATATTTGATGTACTTAATATGAAGTTTGGCTTTACTATGTAATACTGAATTTATCTCTAAATCTTCAAAATAAAACCAGTACCAGAGCATTAAAAACCAACAAAATCTCATTTTAGTTCAAGTTAGCCCAAAAAGGGACCATTAGCTTTCAAACGTGCGCTCTTCCTTCTCCTAACATTGAGCTAAGTTAGACGACTGAGTAAAAGTTTGTATTTTCTTTTTCTTCAAATTTTTATTGGATCCGCAAACAACTTCACTTAGAAGAAAATGCCTCCACTTTCAAGGCTTTCGCTGCAAAATACATTAGTGAGTAATATTTAAGAATGTGTCAGATGTTGTAAAAATAGATGTTTATATATTTCTGATGGGCTCAGGTTATTGTCTAGATAATGTAATTTAGAATAATAAAAGCGCTTCTCCAGTTCTATGTTTTGTCTGATTGTTAAAAATGATTTTGAGACTTAACTCGAACCAATTTTCTATTTACCCAGCCAATTTCTGAACCATTTATGAGGTTTTTTTTAAAAGTACCTTTCCCTATTGTAAAGTTAACATGAAACTTACTTTTAGACAGATATCAAACATAAACATACATGGAACATTTTCCCCTTGCAATGTTGTTCCCTTTCTGCTGTTTATTCTGATTTAAATACACTTGAAACACGGAACAGAAGCGGAAATCGCCTCTCATAGAGAATGAGGATACGCATCAATTTGCCAGCTGCTTACATCAGAAAGAATATGCTAACTTACAATACTACTGTTATCTTAGTCCACTTCTAAACCCATCAAGTCCGTATCAACCTTCTATAACTCCTGGAATTTGTCTGTATGTTTAGGATTCTTTCAGTTGCACTTTTCTAAGCAACAATAAAACGGGTTAAAATTACAAAACATGAAGTTCATATCCTGTTAGGTAGTACAGGTCACTATTATTCTTTACACCTTCAAATTTTTCTATGCAAAATGTTTCTATGGGAGGGAAAGGCACTGGATCAGTTCCTCTTCCAGGGCTCCTAGGAGAGCTCTACCAAGGAAAGCTCTCTCCCCTGCCAATCTGCGAGTCTCAACAAGCCCGCTGCTGAGTCAGAACCTCCTTTTCCCCTGATGTGAGAAATCGTTCTCCCCTGAAAATTAATAAAGCTTAGGAAACGTCTGGAGCCTCCCGGGGGAGCGGACAGGGGTGCGGACGCGGGGGTCGGGGAGGAGCCCCACGCGCCGCCGCGGGGCGACAGGGCGACAGCGCTCGGGACGCGCTGCGGCCCCGCCGGGAGCCGGCGCGTTGCCATGGGAGCGCCCAGGAGCCGGAGCCGCTCTGCTCGCGGTGCTCGGGGAGCCGCGCGGAGCAGCGCCGGGCCGGAGACTTTGGTCCTCGCCGCGGACGCGGCTGCGCGGCCTGTCGTGCACCCCGCGGGGACGCCTCCGCGCGGCGGTGGGAAGATCGGTGACAGCACGCTGCGCGCGCGCCTAACACGGACGCGAACCCAGATGGCGACCCGGGCGGGACGAGGACCGGGGACGGGCTGCTGGCGACCTGGCCGGAGGCCCCAGGCTGGCCGGGCCGCGCAGAGCAGCAGGCGCCTGTCGGGCTCCTGAGCCTCAGTTCCCCCGCCAGCCAGCCCCGCCCTGGGAAGCCCACCCTCGGGGCCAGGCCTCTCGCTGGCCGCGGTGACAGAAAAGAGGAGGGGCCGCGAAGAAGGGGACGCGTGTGACCCGGGCCGATTCCGCCCGGACACCGCACCGTTGCCCAGCAGCCGTCGGGGCCGCCCGCGCGCGCGCGCCCGCCCGCGCGCGCCCTGTGAGCGAGCCGTCCCCGCCCTGGGCGGCCTCTCCTCCCCCACTGGAGGACGCGCCGCTCGCTCCCGCGCGCCGGCCGAGCCGCATGTTAATGAGGGGCGGGGCGGGGGCGGGGCGACCTGGCAATGCGCGTGCCGGGACGCGCCGCGGGGGGCGGCGCGATTGTGAGGCGGCGTTGACGCACGTTCCGGGGTTCTTAAGCGGCCGCGTTGGCGGGCGGCGGCGTCGCCCGAGCGGGTCTCGGGTGGCGTCGGTGTTCGCCGCGAAAGGCGGCGGGGCGCCAGTAGGTGGCCCGGTTCTGTCACAGTGTCCCCCCCCACTAACTCCCCTCTGCCCACCACGGCCGCGCCGCCCCAGCTCCGACTCCTGCCCGGCCGGGCCGGGAGCGGGGAGCGTCTCCTCCCGCGGCCGCCGGCCCGACACAGGAGGGACCTCGGGCTCGGGGTGCAGCTCACCGCCGCGCTCCGCCGGTCCGCGCTCGGCGCCGCCCCGCCGCCCGCCGCCACGCCCTGCGGCCCGCTCTCGCCGCCGCCTGTCACCGGCTCTGCCGAGGCCGCCTCCCCCCCGGCCGCCGCCGCTTCCTCTTCCTTCCAGCGCCCCGCGCGTCGCCCGGCCGTGCAGGACCCGCCGCCGCGGGGGCTGACAGGGCAGCGGCCGGCGACCGCCGGGAGACTCCCCAGCCGCCTACCCGGCGGCGGCGGCGCGGACGCGGGTGTGACCCACCTCCTCCCCTCCCAGGACTTCAAACCGAGTCTGCACCTCCCCTCCTCCTCCTCCGCCTCCTGCTGCTGCTGCCGCACCTCCTCCCCGCAGGACTTCAGTGAGCGGCGGCAGCAGCAGCTGAGCAGCCAGAAGAGGGACGCGTCCAGCTCGCCCCGCCGTCCCCACCCTCCGGAGCCGCCGCCGCCGCGCCCGGGCCGCTCCAGCCCCGCGCCGCCGCCGCCCCGCGCCCCGCTCCCGCAGCGCCCGTCGCTCCCGCCCGCAGCCCCGCGGCGCCAACACGGAGGCGCGGGCAGCGCCGCCGAGCCCCCCGATGCGGGCTGGGCCCCCGCGCCGCCGCCCGTGAACCCCGCGCCGGGCTCCATGGAGTCTCCCAACCACCCTCTGCTTGGCAGCCCCGGCGCTCTCCTGCCCGGCGCGGCGCTCGGCGCGGGCGCCTTCAGCAGCCTGCAGAGCCCGGACCTTCCGCACCCCGGCGGCGGCGCGGGCGGCGGGGGCGGGGGGCCCCCCGGAGGCGCGGGGGGAGGCGGCCCCGCGTCGCCGCCGCCGCCGCTGCCGGGCTTCGGCACCCCCTGGTCGGTGCAGCCCGCGTCGCCGCCGCCGCCCGCGCCCCAGCCTCCGCCCGCGCCCCAGCCGCCGCCGCCGCCCCAGCCGCAGCCGCCGCCGCCGCCCGGCTCCTCCGCCGCCGCCACCCCGGGCGCCGCCGCCTCCGGCTCGCTCAGCGCCATGCCGCCGCCCAGCCCCGACTCGGAGAACGGCTTCTACCCCGGGCTGCCGTCGTCCATGACCCCGGCCTTCTTCCCGAGCTTCTCGCCCGTGTCGCCGCACGGCTGCGCGGGGCTCAGCGTCCCGGCGGGCGGCGGCGGCGGGGGAGGCGGCGGCGGCGGCGGGGGCGGCTTCGGAGGCCCCTTCTCGGCCGCGCCCGCCGTGCCCCCGCCGCCGCCGCCCGCCATGAGCCTGCCGCCGCCGCAGCCCCCGCCGCCCGCCGCGCCGCAGCCGCCGCCGAGTCGGAGGTCGCCGGTCAGTCCGCAGCTCCAGCAGCAGCAGCAGCAGCAGCAGCACCAGGCGGCCGCCGCCTTCCTGCAGCAGCGGAACTCGTACAACCACCACCAGGTGCGCACCCGCGGGAGGCGACGTGGCCGCGGGACGGGACGGGAGGGACGGGCGGGAGTGCCACTGTCCCCGACCCGACCCCGCCCGGGGACGCGCGGCGACGACCGGCCCTGAGCGCGATCGGGCGGGTGGGGACCGCGGAGCCCGACTCTCCCCTCAGTCCAGGAGGGCACCGGCGGCCGGGAGGCTCTTTACGCTTCCTTCGTCATCGGTCGCCGGGAGCCGCGGCTCGGGTCGCCTCAACGCCCGCCGTGTCACCCGCGCCGCCGCCCAGGCGGGGAGCGCGTCGCGCCGTCCGTGGCTGTCAAGGTCGAAGTCTTCCGCGGTGGGGATCGCTTTGGTTTCTGTGGTTTTTCACGTTCGGGTGCCGCGTCCTGTGGATTTAAAAACCAAAGGACGCCAGGGTCCAGGGTAGTGTGTTTTCCTTGGGGACTTTGCGACACCCCGGAGCGACCTTCACCGTGGGGAAGGCAGTGGCGGGGTTGCGTGTTGTAATTGGGACCTGTCATGAAATAACGCGGATAGGATCTGTGTTTACCTGAGTCCTTCTTACTCAAGATCTTTTCAGTGATCCTCCATACAATTTTCTGAGGTGGTCTCTGGTTCATTGACATTGAAAGAGCTTATTCTTAAAGATCATGTCAGCGTTTATTGTGGTGATAATTCCGTTTAAGTTCATTTTCATGATTAAGGATTGACAGAGAAACGGAATTTGACCTTAACTGGTGCTTACTTAACTCGTGGAACTTTTTCCGTTGACCGGTTTTCAGGGGTTAACCTTTTAAAGTGTGAGTCCTGTCTTAGTTCACTCAAGTAACAGTTAACAGTTTTTATTGACTGTTTTCCTCACTGGTTTCTCCCTGAGTAAAGAGAATGTGACCTATAAGGATGAAAACTATGAAATTTTGAAGTAATATTCTACTTTACCACGATTTACATTATCTGGAGCAACTGTGTTTGTGCCTGGGGCTTTTCATTTTTTTTAATTGGAAACTTGCCACAGAAATTTAGAGGTAATTCTGTATTAAAGCCATGATATAGAACATTTGCAGAAGATGTACCATAATCCATATATAACTGCAATCTGCTTTTGGACAAAAAAAAATGGGTCTCACCATGGGCCCTATAAGGTCACACAGCTTTCTTATGGAATTTTAGATCACTGGAAGAGAACTTTGAGCATTGACCATTTTAATAAGGAAAGTAAGGCTGTCGTGCATGGAGTGATTTGTTCATGGCCTCTTAGTTATGCTTAGAAAGTATATGTTCATGATTATGTGAGCACTTGAGAAATTTTTAAAAAGGTACTATATATCAGGGTCTTTAAAATTATCTTGTAAGAAGCAGGTTTAATTTTCAGAGTATCGTATTTACTGATTTTAAGTGACAGCATGGTCCGTACTTCCACTGGCTAAATCTTCGCACAAAATTGTTAAGCGTGTTAACTCATTGGCAGTAGAATTACTAGCAATTTATTCTTCCTTGCAAAAAAGAAAAAGTTACTATAGACATACGGATTTTCCATTCTTTGATGACAGCTTTTCATGCCATCAGTTCTAGATTGAAATATAATTTACTTTTGAAAAAGACTTTAAGAGACTTTAATAGAGACTCGTATTTAGATTATTAAAGTCCATAGTTTATTGGCAGTGTATCTCAGTGGATCCACCTATGGGTAACATCAGATCATTGCTTAACAGTGCATGGATAAGTGAAATAAAAACATTTTAAAAGAAACTGTACTAAAACTAGAATGAAATACCTTAAAAGTTGCATGAGGAATGAAAAAAAGTATATTTCCTATCCTGCCCTATCTCGAAAGGCATCTTTAATTCATACAACAGACTGTAGTAGTACAACTTGTTTTGGAAGACTAAGATCTAAAAATTTTCACAAATGTAACTGGGGTATTTTAGTTGAGAAAGACCACTTAATAAACAAGACCTCGCAGAATGTCATTGCATTTGGATTACCATGTAGATTATGTTGTACTTTTAAATGTTTATTTTAAAAATATGTTAAAAGTATGTATATATCTTTACCATGTATGCAGTTCTTCCTGCAGGAAAAAAGTAACTGCCTGGTTCTATGTGTGTGGACTGTATTTATAGTAGATAAGAAGAGGAAAGCTTGCCCAGTATTACTTAAATAGGACCTCAGATAGGAAGATCCGTAGCTGGTGACCGTTTGTAAGCTACTTAAGACATTCTCTTGCTTTTATGTGTTTCGGTTTTTAATGGTCATTGACATTTTTAGCTCAGGTGTAAAAGTTGAGTTTGAATTCTAGACTCATTAGAGCCTCTGATTGAAACAGATGTGTTCTCCCCAGCCTCTTCTGAAGCAGTCTCCTTGGAGCAATCATCAGAGCAGTGGCTGGGGCACAGGAAGCATGTCCTGGGGAGCAATGCATGGCAGAGATCATCGGAGAACCGGAAACATGGGGATTCCAGGAACTATGAACCAGATATCTCCACTGAAGAAACCCTTTTCTGGTAATGTCATAGCACCACCGAAATTTACTCGCTCTACTCCATCATTGACTCCAAAGTCTTGGATTGAAGATAATGTGTTCAGAACAGACAACAATAGTAATACACTCTTACCCTTACAGGTAAGAATGGTATGTAAATGGCTTTATTTCTGATGTTAACCTTTCAAAATGGGAATTTGGGTGGTGGCAGTAGTGATAGCAGGATAGCAAAATTAACAAATTTTTTAAAAATACAGTCTGGTTTTTAAGTATGTATTTTAATTATCAAAGGGCAGAAAACACAGGAAGAAATTGAGAATGTAAAAATAACACGCAATGCAGAATAAGCTTTGAAAACAAGCTTTCTAAAATGTAGAGAAACCTTTTGTGTTTCTTAAATACAGATTGAAGCTTTTAAATAGCAGCTTCTTAAAATGTCCACTTTTACTAATCTCTAGTAGACCACCAAAATTTGCTTTTCTTATAGCTAAGCTAAAATATTACGTAACTGTAATACTCATAGATGTTTTTTATGATCAGCTGTCTGTACATTAGAATATGTTTAATACAGCTGTGATTTTGGCATAGTAATGTTAAAATGTTAAAGCTTTTTTATATCTAGTTCAAATTCTTTTTCGCTGGTTCGATGACCATTTTTGTCCAAATGTAGCCTAATACTTACAGTGTTTAGATTTTTTTTTTCCACGCCTTTTAAAATTTTGTTGAGGTTCCCTTATGGCTATTTCAAGTGAAATTTTATGTTCCCTAAAACTTTTAGAGGACAGAACAAAGATTTAAGATAAGAAGAACTTTGATTGTTTTCTTTCTTTCTTTTTTGGGGGGCGGGTTGGTGTCGGGAGGAGAACTGCTCATTTCTGATGAAAACTTCTATGCTATTGAAGGTGAGATCTAGTTTGCAGTTGCCAGCTTGGGGCTCAGATTCACTCCAAGATAGTTGGTGCACTGCAGCCGGGACATCCAGAATAGACCAGGTAGGCTACACAGTGTGCATTCTTCAGGATTTCGGCTAGGAGCTTAGTATTTACATTATGAGTAGGATTTATAATTTACAACTCAATTATACTTATTAAAGCATATATCAGTGGGCATTAAAGCAATTTATTTTAAAAGATCACCTGATTTACACTATTTGATATAAAACAGTCATTTTCAAATTTAAACCATTTGTAATCATTTTATACTTCTAATGCATAATAAATATTTTTGGAAAAAGGAATTAATCATATACCCAACAGCACCTGACTTTAAACATCAGTCAAACTAAACAGATTTTATCTCCTTTAAGAATGATTTGCAATTAGGTACAAAGTCATTGTTTACTTAAGATCATGTTTTACAAAACTTTTCAGTAAGTTTTTCTCTCGAAGTTTTCTGTATTCATCTTGAGATATGTTTTTGAAAAAGCCCTGTCTTGGTTTAATATTTCACCTTTATAAAAACTTCAGGGTATAGTATTTATTTTTTCTGAATTTTATTATTGCACTTTCAGCCTTTAAGTTATGTATTTTCGAGAGCCTTGAAAAATGCTATCTTCCTGCAGACTGAATTTGAATGTATACTGGGTGCCAGGTGGTAAGGGTTATTAGAGGACATAGGAAACTCACTTCTTACACATGAGAATTCTTACAGAAGCCAAGTTTGATTGATTTTAGACTTGACGTTCTGTGAGTTACGTGAATGAAACTGTTATCCTTAGCTAAGGCTCTTTCTCAGTCAGTTTAACAGCAAGAGATGATTTTAAAAGTAAGGACTGTGTAGGAGATTAATAATACATTTGTGAACATTCTGATTTAGAGGATTAACCCTAACTTCAATAATCAACCCTTAGCAGTTATTTTAGACAAGTCCTGCCTATTTGCCTAAGTTGCCCTGCCAGTATCTCCACTTAGAAATAGTAGTTATCTCATGTAATTGGCAATTTTTATCTTAATGTGTTGACTATTAAGCTATTTCTATTCTTTTTCACTCTGGCCCAGCTTACTTGTCTTAGTGACATTTTTACTTACAGTAACCCTTTTATATTGTTCAAATTAAACACAGAAATACCAAGAAGGTTGTATATTAGGAAAGGAAAATCATTGTGATTATTTTGAAAGTGGCATGGCAAGTATTTTTAGAGAGGAAAGGACCTGATTATTCTGAGTGTGTGTGTAGAAGCAATAGGGTATGTCTGGGTCGTGGGGGCAGGGTCAGATGTTGAACAATTAGATTACCGAAATTTACCGAAATAGCTGTAGTTGATGGAGTGTAGCTAGAGAGCAGATGCATGTGATAACAAAAGGGAACTTTTCAAACTGGGCTGGGAACAGCTACCTGACAAGAACTCCCTCCCTCCCAGTTAGACTTCAACAAAGCTACTCTTTGACCAGATTTACAACCTAGGGTTTTCTGTAAGTTTATTTGAGGATAAAGGATTTTGGTGCTTAAAGATACATTTTTGGTAGACTATCGTGTACTAGCATTTCCTATGGACTCCTGGGCATAGGTGTATTGCGATGAAGTTGAAGATAGTAGTGGAAAGTGAACTGAATTCAAGGGAAGGTCTGAAACTTAGATCTTCTTCCTCTTCCTTTCAAAATCTTTATAACATAGAATGACACCAGTTTATGGGTTTTCATTCCTCTGGGTCATAGTTTCCTTATCTCTGAAAGGAGAATGTTGAACTAGGTCATGTTAAGGCCTTTTCAGCTAGCTCTATACTTTCTCTGTGTTGCCATGTTTCTCTGGCTTTTTTTTTTTTTTTTTTTTTTTTTAAGACTGTAAGGGGCTTGGGTTCTTGCAGGGAAGCTTTAAGACAGTGGTGTCACGCAGCAGCAGGAGTAGTCTGTGACCTTCCTACTAGTCTTAAAAATAATGTCATTGGGTCCTTTAAGTTCCTTTGGGGTTCTTATACAAAATTTGTCCTGTGTTTCCATCTTTCCATAAAAGGTTGAGGTATTTGAAGTTGAGGTTCTTAAAAATTCAGCAGCAGCTGCTGCAAACTGAACTGGTATTACAAAATGTTGAATCACAAACATTTTAAAGCAAAATTAAATTTTAAATTGAAATTATTGAAAATGAACACTCAAATATCTGAAGAGATTATTTCTATTTCTGACCTTTTGTTATCATATGCAACATTTTAATACTTGCAGTTTTGTTAACAAATACAGTATTTAAACCATTAAACTTTTCTCTTTTTTCTGAAATTAATTAGGTCTAGAATATATTAATTTATAGAAGGGAAGTTTTAATTCTTATGCCTGGATACTTCAAGCCTTAAGCTATACCAAGATCTGAACATGCAACTGAATTTGACAAATAGAAAAGAAATAGTTTGATAGATTGATTTTGTTATAAGTAAAATTTTGTGAGTTGGCATTTCTTACTTTAAATAAAATTAATGGAAAATCTTCAGTTTAAAACTTTTAAAAAGGGCCGGTGAGATGGCTCAGCGGCTTAAGTGCCTGCCTGGCAAGTGCGAGGGCCCGAGTTCGACTCCCGGAACCCACATATGAAAAAGGGGCCGGTGATATCGCTCAGTGGCATGGGTGCCTGCTGGCGCACAAGGTCCTGAGGTCGACCCCCCGGTACCCACAAAAAAAAAAAAAAAAACTTTTAAAAAGAAAATTAAGTTTTTATGCACATTTCTGACTTTAAAATGATTATTAGGTATTTGTTAATTTTAGACTGAGAATTTACTTTAAACCAGTATTAGCTAGTTACTCTTGCAAGAAATCATACTCAAAAATGTGATTTCTAAATTACTTTAAAATAGAATTTTCAATTAGGTGTCAAGGTTACAGTATTTTAATTCATTAATACTTACATGTTTTAAATCACAGTAAATATCCTTTTAACTGAGGTTAGTATTATTTACAAATTTATATATGTGTCTTAGTTACTTTTCTCTTGTTGCTGAGGCAAAATACCTGACACCCAAGGTTAAAGGAGGAAAGGTTTAGTTAGCTCACAGTTTGTAGAGGTTTCAGTCCATAATCACCTGGCTCCAAGGCAGGGCGGCCTGGCAGACAGGCATTGAAGAGGAGAAACAATACATGGCGGGCAGAAGTTAACAAAACAAGCAAGGGCTGGCCACAGCTCTTTCTATCTCTTATATCTTATCCAGGCTACATAGGGTGGGTAGGACTCACACCCTTAATCCTAGTGCCCTTGATCCTAGCATTGCACCATGAATCAATCCCAGTGTCACACACCCTAGATCCAGCCACCTCTGAAAAAGCCCCACCTGTGACCATATGAGGCTTTGGAAGTCATCTAGACACAAGCCGTAACAATAAGGCTCAGCAGTTTACTGTAAACAAAGCAATATCAAGTGATTGTAGTACAGTATATAAAGCCTATATGCGCATTGGCCTGTCCCTAATTGGGGAATCAGCAAAAGATTCAGTTCTAGATTTTTGCCGTGTATCACACAAACTACCTTGAATTAATTGGAGATATTTTCTGCCAATATTTAATATACAAGCTATTACAATATTATGATAAGTCACAGTTTGGAGATAGTGTAGATGTATCATTTGAGTCTTAATTCATGTGTCTTCGTCACTGTGTTGTCACTGAAACACAACACCCAACACCTGACACGCACAGTTTAAAGGAGGAGAGGTTTACTTTGGCTCACAGTTTCAGAATTTCAGGCTTAAACTCAGAATCTGCATGGTGGAAGGACCAGGGCAGAGGAAAGCCACTTGTGTCACATCGGCCAGGAAGCAGAGGGAGGACGAGCTGGAGATGACATAGACCCTTCCAGGTCAGGTCCCAGTGACCCGTGCTCCTGCCAAACCCCACCTCCTGACGGCAAGTCAGCTGTAAGCCGCCAGGAGTCAGTCCTCTTCCAGCACCCCTGCCTAGGAGCGCAGCAGGCCTTCAGGGCCATCACATCACCTGACATGGAAAGAAGCATGTGATAGTGGCCCACGTTCAGTATTTTTATCTAATAAAGCATTGCATAGGTTATGCTTCTTAACCCAGATGAACTTTGGGAACATGAGACCTTTTCAAACTTGCACACAGAAAAGAAAGAAAACAGGCCCTGTGCACATGCTTGAGTAGTGGACACTTCATTACGTTCCTCTCCTGTGTTTAGTTCTTTAATTGTACTTAGAATGCAATCAATGTAAGAAGCATTGCTGTGATGTTCTGTATCAATGCAAATCAGTACTGGTGTGGTCACGTTTCCTTTAAAATTTCCGAAGGACTTCTATTTCGTTTTTAAACCAATTGCAAATTTTTTTAAATTTTATTTTAAAGAAAAAACAGTAAAAACAATGATACAGAATTTCAAAACAAGCTAATAGGGGATTAACAATGGTTAATATATTGCATATTGTTATCTTCAAAGTAGTTGCTCAGATTACAAGATATAGGCATGAAAAATTGATCAAACAATATAAGCACAAACCTTTCTTTTCAATGAACTAGTAGAAATTAGTAGTGTAATTATCTTAGCTATCTTGTATATATATATTTTTTTTTTTTTTTCTTTTTCCTTCTTTTCTCCTTTCCCCCATCCCAGTTGTTCTTTCCTTTTGAGCAGTTTCTTCCCCTTTCACAATATCTGTTGTACATTTTGGATCTTATTTATTCTTTCAGTTTCTTACACTAGGGAGACAATACAATGTTTACACATGCGAGTATGATTTATTTCACTTATGAGTATGGTCTCAAGTTGCATCCATTTACCTATAAAAGCCTCAAGTTTATCCTTCTTTATAGCTGAGTAGTACTCCATTGTATAAAAATACCACATCTTTTTTATTCATTCCTCGATTGATGGGCATTTGGGTTGTTTACAAGATTTAGCTATTATAAAATGTGCTGCTATAAACATGGGTGCAAATATATCACTGTGGTATGATGTTTCTAATTCTTCTGGGAAAATATTCAGAAGGGGAATAGCTGGGTCAAATGGGACCTCTAATCCTAGTTTTTTAAGGAATCTCCACACTGATTTCCACAGTGGTTGCACGAATCGACACTCCCACCAACAGTGAAGAGGGGTTCCTTTTTCCCCACAGCCCCGCCAGCATTTGTTATTGGTTAATTTCTTGATGATAGCCATTCTTTCTGAGGTGAGATGGAATCTCAGTGTTGTTTTAATTTGCATTTCTCGAATGACCAATGGTGTTGAACATGCAATTTTCATGAATACAGATTTTTCAAATATTCTTCTTTCAGAAGAATGCATACTTGTTTTATAGCCAGATTTATTTCTGTTTTTTTAGAAGTCAGAATTCGATCCCCCAGATTTACTTAATGGAATTATTTGTGTACAAGCCTATAAGTATCATTACATTCAAAAGGTGATTTTGAGATGTTATGACTTGCTTGCTCTAGGCAATTTTATGTTTGTTGCTTTAAAAATTGTATGAGATGTAGCTGATGTTTAAGAAAGTATAACTAAGCTAATAGTTAAAATAGCTTTGCTCTTCTCATGAAGTAGGAGTATTTGAAGATCTACAATAAGAGCAAAAATAGGGGACCTTGTAAATGGCCATCTCAGATTCATTTGGACACAGGTATTTAAAGTTGATACATGCTACTTTTTTGAGTAACAATTCATGAGTTGATTGTACAGTACTTACTGATGTTTGTTGGATAGTTTCCTTAAGACTTTTCCCTTTCATACCTTAAATATTGTCTGTGCCCCATTGACAATATATGTAAAATTACTTCAATAATTTTACTGCACTCCAGAGCAAGGTCATACTCCTTGCAAAGTGGAAGGTGCCTCCTGCCCTCCTCCAGAAAAAGAAGGTTCCTTGAGAAATATCATTTTGGTGATATTAATAGTCACTATGAATTAAGGTCCTAGATTGAAGAAGATTGGGCATAGGATAATTTTATTCAAAATCATGAGCCTGAAAAGATAGGTCTGAACTATAACACATTCTCTTCATATTATTTCCAAGAATTTAGGGTACGTAGAATATAAAGTATTGTGAAGCATTTATAGTACACTCTTGGAACCTACATGATACATCATACCTTCAGAGAGCTTTGGTTTTGTTTAGTAAATATGAACAATTTTTATCATGACCGTTTATAATTTTATTTTAAATGCATCTTGGAACTTTGAATGTAATAATAGTCTTCTCTTGAGTGGTTGGAAATTTGAGGTTGATACCAAGGGCATATTAATATCCAATACTTGTCTCAACTTAGCCAGTTAACATTTGGCTTTCTGGTCTCTGGAGGATTTTGAGAAGCTTTATAGATCTTTATAATTACTATTTAAAAAGTATAGTCTTTGCCCTGTTAGAACTCAACTTACACATTTTTACAAAGTATTTTATGGCAGAAATAAAGTAGTATTCATGTAATAGACATTTGTGAACCGCTGTGTTCTATGTTCAGAAGTTCCCTAGCTTAATTAACTTAGAAGTTTACTGAGAGACAGGAAAATCAAATTAGTTGAACATAGTATAGCAGACGCACAGAAAATGGAAATATTTGCAGATTCTCAAAATGATAGGTCATTTTCGTGCAAAGCCATCCTCTTTTCTTTTTTTTTTTTTTTGTGGGTACCAGGGGGTCGACCTCAGGACCTCGCGCGCCAGCAGGCGCCTGTGCCGCTGAGCGATATCACCGGCCCCTTTTTCGTATGTGGGTTCCGGGAGTCGAACTCGGGCCCTTGCGCTTGCCGGGCAGGCGCTTAAGCCGCTGAGCCATCTCACTGGCCCCATCCTCTTTTCTATTCAAGCTTCATTTCATTTATTTTTCCAGAGCTTTCAGTCTTTCTGTTAATTTGATTGAAGTAGCTTGGGGGGTCCTTTAGTCTGATAGGGTTATTTTCTAGAAGGTGGGGCCAGAGACTAAAAGAGGGTTAGTGACTTACAGCGTCAGAAAACTCAGTACAGTCCACAGTGTGGTCTGTAGGCCAGCAGTGGCAGTGTCACCTGAGAACTTGTTCGAAGTGACCAGCTCTCAGGCACCACTCCAGGTCTGCTGAATCGGACTCTGTTGATGTGTCTCAGTAACTGCGTTCACTAGCCATTCACGTAACTCTGGAGCATGCTGAAGTTTGGAGACACAGAGAACCAAGGAGCTAGAATATAGCAAGTTACTCTTCTAGGGTCTTTCAGTAAAAATCAGTCAGGGGAACTAGTAGAGTTAACTGGTGATAAAGCAGGAATAAGAGTCTGCTGTCCATTTTTTTTTTTTTTTTTTTTTTTGAGACAGGATCTCCCTATGTAGTTCAGGCTGGTCTTGAACTCACTGCATAGTCCATGCTGGCCTCAAATTTATGGAGATCCTCCTGTCTCAGCTTTCTGAGTGCTGGAATTGCAGGGGTGCACCACCATGTCCAGCTCTGTCTAGCATTCTTTCCATTATTCAGTGTTACTTTTCACCCTTTTTAATTACTTGTCAATACCTTGTTTAGTCTGCAATACTGATTCAGGCACCTTAGCTTTATAATGCTTACAACCCTAATTTAAACATCAAAGTGGGGTTAACAAATGAGCATATTCTCAGGAAAAGTTCCTAGGTTTTCTTTTTCAGCCCTCTAAAGAACTGGTTCTGAATCTTCTGGAGTGTGAACCCTTCAGAAAACTTAAACCTTTTCTTCTGTGGGGGGGACTATGCATACACCCACTTGAATAGTACACTGAATATAATTCCAGTGACTGATGGTACATCTTGACATGCATGGACCCAGGTTAAGAAGTGCTTCATTTTGATTTCTGTGTTGACTTTTTTCCCACTTAATTTTCTGATCTTTCCCATTCTGTTTTCAGAGGTAATCATTCGCTAAGAGTTTAAGATGGCCTATCCTGCCCCCCATCACGTACACATATTTAAATTTGCATGCAAGCATACTCATGCCCAAAAATGGGTGGGGAATGGCACTGACCTATTTGAGAAAAGATTCTCAGGCTGTTTGGAGGGCAGGGGCCGCAACTTGCTGTGATAGCTTTCCATGCGTATCTTCTCATGTACATTGAGTATGTGTTGAACAGAATGCGGTATAAATTCGTGGCAGTAAAGAAGCAAATTCTTGTAGTAAGCAAGTTAAGGGACTGAATACATGACTTCTGACACTGCAAAAAAACTGTTCTGAGACTTGGTGAAGCAGGAAACAGTGAGCAGAGAGCACGTTCACTGAGAGGAATTGGGGGAGGAAGGATTGCAACACTGAGAGACCAATGTAGGAACATTTTGGAGAGTGATTTGAATATAAATAATTGAGGCATTAGTCTTTGTTCTATATTAGTACTCATGCTTTTGATCTTTACTGTATGTTTATGCATTCATTGTTATGAAATTCAGATGACTAAGTCAAATAACATAAAATGTCTGATAGATGTTTAAAGTATGGTGCAATTATGGAATTAAATTTTTTCCTCTTAGATATTTACTTTCCAAATGCCAGTGTCTGTCTTTCTAGATATGTGAGAAAAATTTAGAAGTTAAAGAAAGAACATAAATGCTTTCTGTGTGTATAACATTTCAAGAATCTTTATAGAGAATGATGATAAAATATCTTACTGTATTGCAATAATATTTCCAATGAAAGTAGATTACTTTTAATACCGTATTTTGGAGATAAATGTATTGAAAACATTGTCCCTTGGTAAAAGACATTGTAGCTCATATGATCCTCAGTTGTTGATGTTTCCTTGGAATACAGATTGACTAGTAATATCAAATTAATTAGATGTCCTACTGTACAAGAGAATTTAGATAGTATATTTAACCCCATTTTGAAAAAAATTGCGTAGGTCATAAGTCTTTTTCTCTTCTTCCAGGATCGAAGTAGAATGTATGACAGTTTGAATATGCACTCATTGGAAAATTCCCTGATCGATATTATGAGAGCAGAGCATGATCCTCTTAAGGGTAGGCAACTTTTTAAAACGATTTTATGTGTATTCTAACCTGTCTTCTTATCTTACCGGTTTTAATAGAAGAATAAGCACTAAGTAGCACCTGTGTCAACTAATGGTTAATTGTATCTGATGCAATTTAATGTACTTTTTTATATATACATATTCTGTATATAAATGAAAAAAATAATAATTTTACATTTCTTTATATAATATTTCTTATTACCATGTATATTAATGCAAAAATCTAGCAAATTGTGTCAACTTGAGGAAGGAGAAAATGCATAATGTACTGCTACATAATGAATTATCCTAAAACTTAGCAGTTTAAAACAACAGTAGATAGATATTACCTTACACAGTTTCAGTGGATCAGGAATTCAGGAATAGCTTACCAGGTTGTTTCTGGCTTAGAACTTCTCAAGAATGAAAACCATGAATTGCTTTGTAAACTTTCTGCCTTTTTAATTCTGTAAAGCCAATTAAGAATTCTCATAAAAGATTTAGCCTGCAAATTCTAGAATTCAGTGTTGGCAGCAAGGCCTTGTGCAGCTAAGTTGATAATAGTGATCAGGTATCTAACCATTTTGTTGTTTTTCTGGACTTTGCTTGTGAAAGACTTCCTTGTCTTTCTGATTCTTTCTTTTTAAGAAGCTTGAGAAGCTGAAAGGTTATCAGTGGTGACTAATGATGTATGTTAATGGTAATTCCCCTTCAGGCTTTTTTGTTCTATCCAAAACTCAGCTTAGGTTTTTGGAATCTCAGTATGGTTCTATTTCTCACTGTTACACTGACAGGGCCAGTGAGAACTAGTACAAATGCCATTGCTTTTTGCAGTGTCATATTTATATTATATGTCTATGTGTGTATATATGTGTGTGTGTGTATATATATGTATATATATTTTTTGTTTGTTTGTTTGTTTGTTTTGTTTTGTTTTGTTTTTCCTTTCCACACTCTGATCATCACACTTTTTCTTTGGGCTAGATCTCAGTAGAATCTGCCAAAAGAAGATGATGGCAAATGGAAGAAAACAACCAGGGTTAATCCATGAATTCGTTTTCTCTTCTTCCTAGTTTGTATCTTTGGGGCAGCATTTCATGTGTATCCCATCTCTTTCTCATATTTTCATCCCGCCAGGGATATAACTCAGTGGCACAGCACCTGCCTGGCAAGTGTAAGGTCCTGAGTTTGATTCCCAGTACCAAAAAAAAAAAAAAAAGATTTTCATCCTTTTCAGAAGAAATTATTCTTTCCAAGAATAAAATGAATCTTACTTTACTTTTCAAAGTATGTCTTAAAAACTAGCCATTTCCTTCATCTTTCTTGTGGGATTTAATGAAAAAGAAGAGATAAGTCAGGAGTAAATTTTAAAAATGAGTTTCTTGTGTCTTTTTGTATTAATATGAACATTTGTAGAAAACTGTGTGAACCTGAGTAAAGAGAAATAATATTTGTCAGTTATCTGTTGCTGCAAAACAAATTTCCCCACAAGTTCTCAGCTTAAATCAACAGTGAACATTTACCATCTGACATGAGTTCTGTGGTTTGGAATTTGGGAGCGGTTTGACTGAGTAGTTTCAGCTGAGGGTCTCTCCTGAGGTAGCGGTCGACTGGCCGAGCCTGCAGTCAGCTAAAGCGGACGGGGCCGGAGGGCTCCTTTCCACGAAGGCGCACACGGCCGGCCGGCAAGTTATTGTAGGCTGTTGGCAGAGGAACTTAGTTCACTGCCGCACGTGCCTCTCCACAGCGCTGCTGAAGTATTCTCACAGCGTGGCTCACTACACAGTGAGCTGCCTCAGTGTCTTCTTGACCTAGCCTTGGAAGCCTCACAGCACCATTCCCACAGCGTCCTGTAGCTGCGTAGGTCAGCTGTGCTGCTCAGGGGAGGTGAATGGCAGCAGGCAAGGGTGGTGGAGGCCCTCATGGAGGCCGGCTGCACCAGTGGTGAAAGGCAGAGCTGTAAATTCGCATTCATTGCTACTTTAAGTATAAAGGAACAGAGAAAGGAGTTATGGTGAGCATGCCACCAAGAAGAAAAGTGGTATGGGCCGGAGGTATAGCTCAGCGGCACAGTGCCTGCCCGGCAAGTGCAAGGTTGTGAATTCGATTCCCAGTACCAAAAAAAAAAAAAAAAGAAAAGTGGTCAGGTAGAGATCTGGAATGCGAGGAAAGTGGCAGCTTACTGGCCTGACTGAAAACTGAGTGATTGTACTGCTAATAGAAGCACTTTGTCATCCTCACTTATACCCAGTGCTTCCCAACTATTTGTTTCATTTCCCTGCACCCCAGTGGTTTGTGCAGTTTCGTAGGGATCCTCCAGTGCTTAACATTCTGGTTTGTGTGACCCATCGTAGCAGGTGGGAAGGGTCTGGTCTTGGAGTTGTACAGATCTGAAGTGACAGCAGCCCACAGCAGTATGGTGAATGCACTTTATTCACTAACTGTGCCCACCTTTTCACCAGATCCCGGCTTTACATTTTGTGAAACAGACACACACATGGAAAGTGTAGCCTAGTGGGGAAAGAGACGGCTTCACAAAGCACAGTACATGCATAACTGGCACTGGGACTCTTGTGGAGGGAGAGTGCAGAAGATACTTAGGGAAGTAGAACGTGGAAGCACCCCATTTAGATGTGGAGTAAAGAAGCTGAGACCAGAAGCCTGAGCAACACACTGGTGGAAAAGTACTGGGAGCAAAATGTCAACCAGACCAAGGGACCAGCACGTGCAGAGGCCCGGATGGGTTGTCACGGCTGAGGAACTGAAAGGAGGCTGTCTCGGCACAGCGCGTCCAGGCCACCTGATGCTGGCTGGGTATGGCTCGGCTCGGTCAAGCCTCTCGTCCCTCTGGATCGCAAACACTGACGCCCTGTTATGCTTCCTTTAGTAGGAGAGGCACTGAGCAATCTGCTTTATTTGTTCTTCAGTGTTTTCCTTCAGTTAACATTCTACTTTCTGATGACTGTCTTGATTCTAGGCAAAATATTTTTCTTTTTAAAGAAAGAACAAATACGGAGTTTTTTTTAATGGTTAAAGAAAATCACACTTCGCCAAGTACAGAACTGTAATTTTGCAGTTGTAGATTTGCAAGCCTGTTTTAAATAATCCATGATCTTTTTATGTTTGTGTCAGTTCATTGCCCTTTAAAACAAAAGAACAACATAGATCACCGTTACGCTGTCTTCCTACCTGCCCCAATCTGTAAAAAGGTCTTAACTGTGTAAGCATTTTTACCAAAACTTGCTTATCCTCTCCCCTGACATATAAAGACAAAATTTAGTTTCAGCTCATAAAAATTGACTTGAAAACTATGGGAAGTATAGTTTATATAACAGTTCTGGAAAAGATGTGTCTCAGCAGGGCATAATGTCTTCACCTGTACACCCTGAACAGTTAGAGGAAATTCAAGAAAAAGGATTTTGAATATTATTTTATGCCAGTGAATGTTTAGAAGTGGACGCTTTTTTTAATTTTAATTTTAATTTTTATTTGTACATGTTTGCAGAGCATAATGATTATATTCCTGGGGGAGTTTGGTACTTGGTACATGTACATACACATGTGAATAGTGTTAAAACCTTTTGTATACTAGGAATCACTGAATATATAGGGTCATTTTTATTAGCTACCGATTGTTAAACTCCTAAAACACTTGAAGTGTAAGAAAAACTGCTTATTTTATGGACACTAAACCTTGACGAAATAAGTTCTGTAAGATTGAAGTACAAAGTTATGAAACAACGGGTATGACTTTTGGACACCCTTTGTGAGAACTTGTACTTTGGGACTTCAGAACCTTTGAGCTGGACGCAGGTTCTCAACTCTGAGAGCAGGTTAACCTTGCAGATTCCTAAGCCCACACCCATAGATTGTGTATTGTATGTTGTGTTATATGTTGGAAACACGTACTAGTAAAAAATAAAAACTGAAGAAATAACATACTTTGGAGAAACTCTGATATAGGAGAGCAAGGGCTAAGATAGCTGTGAAAAAATGAGAAAGTTTAATACATGTATTGAAACACAGCAAAATGCAAGTAAAACAAATATTATTGATGTACTTGCAAAGAGTTGTCATCTCCTCTTACAAGGCACTGCCTCGTTCCTCCTGACAGAGAGGGATCCGCTTGAGTTTGCTTCTCTTCAGAGACGGTGTTTCTTGGAGTCAAAGTTTTCACAATTGCCAAAAATGTATAGAAAAAAAAACATACACAGATTGAACATCCTTACTCTCAAACTCCAAAACCCAAAGTGCCCCAAAATCTGAAACTTTTTGAGTCCCAACATGATGCCACAAGTGGAAAATTTCATATCTCCTCATGACTTGTCACAGTTCAAAGGCAAGGACACTAAAAATATTGCATCAATTATTTAAAGACTGTGTTCAGAAAGTGTATTTAAAGCATAAATGAGCTTCTTTTTTAGGGATCCCATCCCTAAGATGACCCAGTATGTTTATGCAACTGTTCCAGAATTGAACAGACGTGAAGAAAAATGTCAAAACCACAAAACTGTTCTGGTCCCAAGCATTTTGGATAAGGAACAGTTGTCTTGTACTACAGTGTCTTTTTAAAATGGTAATTCAGAAAAGATTGCTGTTCATCCTTTCATTTGTTTTTTGCCTTCTGGGTATTGAACCCAGGGCCCTGCGCATGTTAGACAGGAACTCTACCATTGAGCTGCATCCCTGGCTTTCATTTTTCAAGTAAATAGTTTCCATTTTTTTTAACAGAGAAGTCAGGAAATTTTACACTGATTTCCTCCTGACTCCTCATTCTTTTTTCCAGTGAACACTGGCCTTTAGAAAGAAGAAGAATAATGTTTAAAACATATTTAATATAGGAGAAATGTACATTTTATTAAATGTATTCTGACACTGAGATGATTACTCCTCACACTTTACCTCTAGCTATTCAGAATTAAGTTCGTCTTCATGAAGGTGCAATTTATAGAAGTTTAACTTTGGGCATCAGTGACAGTATCTGCAGACTAACAACCAAATTATGAGAATATGGCTGTAAAAGTTCTTGTTTTAGAAAATTTGCTTGAAATATGCTATCATGAACTGAGACTTTTAAGTTTTATCTTTATGTAGTTGTCTTTATTAACAATATTATTAAATTTAAGGATATAATTGAGCATTATTTCTCTCAGCCTCTTTGAATGTATTGATAAGTGATTTGAATTGACACATTTTAGTTTTCATTTTTAAAAACTAAAACCTATCTGACAAAAACTGTAATGATTTTTTAATAATCATATTCATTCAGAACACATATGTACTTAAAGTTTGTTCTTCACATCTTTCTCATGATTTTAAATATGTGTTATGGCTCTCATTTTTAAGTGGAAAGTAAAACAAAAAAAGTATTTATTATATATAAATTGCAGTGATAAAAGCAAGCACTTGGGACGATCAGGCCTATGATTATAAGCTATTAAAGAATTCAAAGGAATATCTGAGAGTCTCTTTTTTTCCCTCAAAAATATAACATTTAATCATTTTTTGTTTATTTTCTAAATATTTAAAGTCATATTCATTAAAGAAAATTTTGTAACAAGTTTTAAAATCAATAGACCCACGAACTAAAATAACTACAATTGGTATTTTGATATATAATTTTTCCAATCTCTTATTTTTCTATGTAAATTTAAAACACTTGAATATTCAGATCTTTGCCTTCTCCCCAACTTGGTTAACTTTTTAAAAAATTAGTTGTGTGTGTGCATGTGTGTGTGAAACAGTGCCACAAGGCTCGTATTTAAAAATATAGATGTCTTCTCCTTCATCCTGTCTATTTCTGATTCCTGTTTCCTACAGACAGCTGCTTTAAACTTTTTTATTACTATTTTTCATGTGGTTGTAAGCAATATACTTATGCTTTTGTATTTTTTACATTTTAGTTATTATATATTGATACCCTACTATGGCTTATACGTCTTCAACACTTCGTCTTCTCTGTCCTTTCAAAATGGTTACACATTTATTTTTGTTTAGTTCAGGCAGTATATTACTGAGGTAGTACAAATAATATTCATAAATCAACCTTGACTATTTTGTACTATACCATTTTCTTCTTCATATGACTTTGTTTCTCCTGAAATTAATCATTGCCTTGTCTGGTTTGTTAGCTAAGTTTTTTAAGTACTTATCACTAATTCATTATAAAACTTATTTATAGCACTATAAAGCTTCTTTCAGTGGATGCAAATGCATCACATAGTTATCCAGATGGATTTTTCTCCTGCCTCTGGAGCATCCTTCCCATAGCCCTCCATAGCTGTCACTTTAGGACTCCACAGTCCTGGAAATCCCTCTTCGCTGGGCAATGTGTGTCTTGACCTCCTTTTCCTTGACAGTTTATAACTTTGTTTTGTTAGGTCTCTCTTACAGAACTTTCTTGCCAGTGGAACATAAATTTTGAGTGCCTCTGTATATGAAAATATTTATTTTACTTAGAAATAATGATAGACTGGCATGAAATTATGTAGTAGCAATTTAGAATATTGAAAGCATTGCTTCATTATCTTTTAACTTCAGAGCTACCCTCAATTTAATGCTATTCTGAAATTTATTTATTCCTGTGATTGTCTTATTTTTAATTGTTTTCTTAGAAATTTTAGGATCTTTTCATGCCTGTGGCTCTGAAGTTAAATAATGAAATGTAGGTCTTGGGGTGTGTCTATACATATATGCCTGACTTTTTTGGTTTATTGAGCTGAACATTCATTTGGATGCTTTTAATACAGACATTCATTTCTTTAGTTCATGGAAATTTGGAGTATTTTTCTTTAATAACATACTTTTTGACATTGCTTCTTTTTTGAATTCTTGTTCTTCAAATATTAAACTCCCTGTACACATCATTTGCTTTTCTATTTTTTATTGTTTTTGCTTTTATTTTGGTGTTGCAGAGATCTATCATTGATTTTATTTTAAACATTTTTTTCTGATTGATTTTTAAGACCCTCTTTTAAAACAATTTTCAGAACTTTTGTATAATATCTTCTTATTCTTGTTTGATCTTATTTCCTCAGAGTATATTACGGTATTTGAAAATGATTTCTTCAGTGCCTTGTATTATCTAGGCTTCCTCTAAGTTCTGTTTTTCTTTCATCAGGTTAGAGGCTCTCATGAAATACTTTGAATCTTTACATTCATACTTAAAAGTAAGGTACGGAAGTGATGGTTAGAGCCCGTGTATGAGGTTGGGTTATTAACTAGTAGCGACTGTGATAAGCCCATCAGGTGAGACCCTTGCAGTGTCTATTTCTAGCTCCTTCCTCATTGGGAAGTGGATCTGGATGATGGCTTCAGTCTTCTGTGTGGAAGCTTTAGGCCTGCAAAAGGTGGCCGTGTGTATCTCTGGTTCTTTTAAAAAATCAATGCTACATCTTCCCTCAGTGATAATCTGAGCTGCTTATTTCTGAGTCTTGCCAGGTGTCTGGTATAGTAAATGGCTTGTTTCTTGATGGCTTTTCCACTGCCTTAAGTTTCTTTTCAGTGATTTTTTGTTTTATGAAGTTACCACTCAACCCTTCACATTATAGCTTCACAAAATTCTTAGCATGGTCCTTCTGTGCTCCAGCTAAATCCTCTTTGTCCTGACAGAGTTACACCTCTCTGAAACTTTTATAACTGTTACTTTAGGGGTTCCAGAAAGCAGCAGAGGGGAATGAAATGTGCCGTCCTCTGTGTTCATTGGGAAGTGTCCGTGCCCCAGTCAACCTGTGCCCTCTCGGTAGGACTCCTTGACCCTTATCAAGGGGAGATAATGTTTGTTTCAGATTTTGTAGAGAATCATATTCCTTTTTCATCTGATTATTTTTCTTAATTAACTCAGATGCAGTAGTTTGTTATAGTTTGTTTTTAACATATATTTAAATATATATATTTGAAGTGAAGCTGCATCATGGGTAAATGACCATCTGTTTTTGCTTTACCTTGAATCAAAATGTATCATAATGCTAAGAAAATAGGAACAGCTCAGTAAATTATTGGTCAAATGATTAAACCTTTATTTCATAGTCATTCATATTCATATTATTTGTTATAACTTTTAAAAATTATCATGTGTGGTAGTATTCATGCACATAGAATAATGGTATAACCATTCCTCTACAGGGGGAGGTTTAGAAGATTTTAATTTTTAAATAAAATACAGTGAGCTTTGTGTTTATTTCTATAAGATAAACTTACGTGCATTATTTTGGAGGCTCTAGGCATATATAGCTACTCTTCAACTTATGGTAAGTTTATTTTAACATGAAAATGCATTTAATGCAGCTACCTTACCAACCATGGAATCTTAGCCTAGCCAAGCTTCAGTGTGGTTACAGCACTTATATTCACCTACAGTTGGGCAGAATTAGCTAACGTAATTTATACTGAGTGTTGAGTATCTCAAGTAATTCACTGAGTACCACTTTTCACTGATGGTTATGCTTTTGCACCACTGTAAATTGGGGATGGTTTATGTTGCTAACTTATTTTTAAGTTTTATACAAATTAATCATTGCTGCTGTCACTATTCGAGTGTTCATCTGTTATTCTTAACTGTTAACTGTTGCCATTACTTTCATTTAAAACCCTTATATAGTGAAAAGTTTTGGAATTTCTAGTTCAACTTATTTTTTCACATTGTACAGAGAAGGTGCACAGATAGTAGAGTTCTCATACACCCCACAGGCACTTCCACCTGTTGTTGCTCATATTTCCTTAGTTTTTACTTAATGGCCATTTGCTGTTCAGAATTCGGTCTAGGATACTGTTTTACATTCAGTCAGATCTTAGGCTCCTCATGGCTGTGATGGTTCCTTTGACTTTCCTTATTTTCCATGACCTTTACAGTTTTTATTTTTTCATATATATGTATTGTGTATATAACATATATATGTGTATATATGCGTGTCTGCGTACATATATATACACATATATATGTACATATTCAGTGTACAAAATACCAGGTTTCGTTGTGCCACCATGTACATGTATATGAGGTTTTGATTATTAGGTGCATGTTTCATTGCAGTAAGTATAATAATACATCATCTTACTAGATGATTAATGACTTATGTTTAATCTTTTGGTATTGTTGTATTTTGTGATTATTGTGATTTACTTGAAATAAAACTTCTTGGTATTCTGTGTTCCTGGTGTTTCATGGTATATTTTATAGTATTGATTGGGTAAAAGTCAGAAAATTTTTGAACAGTGTTAGATGGAAAAATCTGGTAGGATCCTGATTTAAGAGTGAGTGAAGTAGACCAATTTCAGTGGACTCTAAAGTTGATTGGTGGTTTTTATTAGATGTGGGTAAGGAATGATTCTATTGCTCTGTTGAGATCTGGTACTTTGGATCTAAGGGTCTTTTCTACATTTGTATGATCTTATTCTTAGGCTTTTATGAGGCATGCATTGAGATTTGGGAATGAGGTCAGGAATGACTGTCCTGCCCCTTGGATCTGAGCAGAGATTGGAGTTATTCAAGGTTGGTAATGACCACATTCTAAGTGGATTTTACCAGATACAATATGAACATTTTTCTCTGATTGGATTTAGAAGTAAAGGTGAAATGTAAATGATTAAAAAATACTGAAAGAGTGTACCAAACTAGTGGAGCAATGCCTTATTTGAAGCAAATAAGAAAGAAGCATTAATTATCTCCAGTTAAGGATGTGTGTGTTTAATATACCTGTGTAATTTATCATATACGTATCATGTATTTTCACAATTAACATGTAAATATTCTATAGCTGGGCAACTGTGACTTATTCTCAACAATTATTATCCAAGTTTCAGCTGCTACTAAGCGGTGAAACTTGTTGCTCTCAAGTTTGTACTCTTATCTACTGTACCATACCGCCTCTTTTTAATTAATGTTACTTCTAGACTTTTTATGATTACAATATGTGACTTAAATGTTTAGTTTTCTCTTTAAAAGTGTTGGTAGAATGCATGACATTGTTCTTTAGCAATTTTCTTATCACTGAATATGTTGAAATCATTAACTATGAATATTAGGGCTTTGCTGTTCATTTTTATGCACACGTGGGGATATATTTGAGGACCTCCTGTGGAGTCCTGTATATGAGCAGTGAGATCCCATGACAGTCAGTCTGATGACTGAGGCAGGTTACTATATGTGCAACAGATGAGTGGCATATACAGTTTGAATACACTGGACAAAGGGATGATTCATATCCTGGGCAGGATGGAGCAGGCCAGTATGGTAATTTCCCGACTCAGAACAACACCCAGTTTAAAACTTAAGAATTTTTTTACTTCTGGAATTTTTTATTTAATGTTTTCAGACCACACTTAACCCTGAGTAATTGAAACTTCAGAAAATGAAACCAGAGTTAAGAGAGAACTAATTTTCATTAAAGAAAATAGTTGTAGGGCCGGTGATATAGCTCAGCGGCTTAAGAGCCTGCCTAGCAAGTGCGAGGTCCTGAGTTTGAGTCCCAGTACCCGCATATTAAAAAAAAAAAAAAAAAAGAAAATAGTTGTGGAGAAGGAAAAATTTTATCTTGCCAAAGAGTAAAATCTTAGAACATTAGCAGTCTCCCCCTCCCCTGCAAAATGCTAAAGAGATTTGAAAAATGAGCTAAAATAAAGGATTCTTCTGTAATTATTCTGGTTTACTTTGAGATTGTCTTTCTTGTGCCCTGTATACATGCACATATAATTGAATCTGTGATTTACATAATGGAATAAGATATTTAATCCATTCAACAAATATTTGAGAGCCTATTATATTCTAGGCTCTGTTGTAAATGATAGAAATACAGTATAGAACAAAAGACAAAGTCTTTGCCCATATAGATCTTCTGTTTTTAAAAGTTGAGACAACCAGAAATTGTTAGAGAATAAACATGTGGTATTATGGGTTAGAAAAAGATAGAAACTGCTATTTTGGACAAGATGGTCTGTAATGCCATCTCTTACAAATCTGAAATAAGTGAGGGGTGCAAGCTTCATAATACCTGTTTCTGTGTGTGTGTGTGTGTGTGTGTGTGTGTGTGTGTTTGTGTTACTGGGGATTGAACCCAGCATTTGCAACCCTTTTTTATTGTTGCTGGGATTACAGCATACGCCACACCGCCACACTGCCACACCTGGCTGGGCAAATGCATCTCAAGTGAAAAAATGAAAGTAGAAATATCCTAAAATAGAGTATGTCTGATTGGAAAGACGCAAAGAGGCCAGTGTAGTTAAAATGGTAGATGATGAGGGACTGGATATTTGTTCTACATATAAGCTGGATAAATTTTTCTATGCAAATGATAAGTTACATTGAATTCTCATATTTCTAAGTACTTCTGGTTGCTCAGATTTACATTTAAAGTGACTAATATGAACTAAGACTTTTATATATGTATTATGTAAATTGCTATTTGAAATCATAATAGACTAAAATAATTTCTAAGATACTCTATAGGTTCTCTATAATTTATCACTGACACCTAAAAAATACATATTTAAAAAAATTATTTTAAGTAATATTTTAATGTAGAAGTCCCCCAAAATAGTAAATACTTATTATTTATAGCTACATTAAAACCATTATGAAGTTATTATAGCTTATACTTCCTTAAAATAATTTAAAAAAGCAGTTGAAATTTATCACTGGAGAACTTTATTTGAAAGGTTAGGGTTTCCTGGGATAACAGAAACCTCAGATGGCTTAAATGAGATAGTTTATTTCTCTTACAGAAGCATTAGTACTTCCAGAGTGGTGTGATTTTCATAGATCTAGGTTTTCTTGTTCTGTTATGCTTAATCCAATCCAAGCCTCCTGGTCTGAGGCTGGTTTTTTAGTTCAGCCACCATTCCAGCAAGCAGGATAAAAGAAAGATAAGTTTTCCCTTTGAAGAATATTTTCCAGAAATTGCACATATCACTTTTATTTTGCATCCTATTGACCAGACTTTATACACATAGTCACACTGAACTACAATAAAAATGAAATTTTTACTGTGGCAGCTGTGTACCTACCAGGTGTTGGGAGCCTTGTTATCGACAAGAAGGGACAAGTGTCACTGTAGACCTGTTAGTCTCTACACCACAGGCCTTTTAGACAATAAGGAGAAATTAGTTTTATAACACTGTGGCTTTTGTCTATTTTTTCCCATATTAAAGTTTAAATTATCCAACATACTATATAATCACTCTGTGATTTTTTAAATACGTGAGTTGTCTAATGACCCATCACCGATGCTTTTCTCCATATTCTGTTATCACTAGGAAGTCAGTGTTAAGGTAGCAGTTAAGAGTACCAAGCCAAACCACCAAGGTTCTAAACCTGCCAGTGCTGCCTCCTAGAAATGTAACCTCGGACAAGTTAATTAGCTTTTTGTGACAAAGTTTCCTCATCTTAAAATGGGAAGGAAATAGTACCATACACATGGGATTGTTTTCAAGATTAAATAATGAGTTGTAAAGAAAAGCTCCTGACACACAGTTAAACCCTCAGGTGTTGTTATTACTCTCAGTTGACAGGTTCCTAATCAAAGTAGTTTTAATTGTATCCTAAGTAAAACATAAATTTAAAAGTTAACAGTAGAGTTATATGAATATTGTCAGTGTGGTAGAGGAAAAGTGATTGGATAATTAAAAATGAGTCTACATTTGCTCACTTCATTTTGGTGTATTTTATTAGTTATATTTATTGATAATTCTGTGTGCTGAGCTGTATTTTAGACCATATATACAAATATATGTACATTTAGTTTAGTTTAGTTTTGTTTTGTTTTTTTGTGGGTACCGGGGGTCAAACTCAGAACCTTGCGCGCCAGCAGGCGCCCGTGCCACTGAGCGATACCACCGGCCCTCTTTACGTATGTGGGTACTGGAAGTCGAACTCAGGACCTCACGCTTGCCAGGCAGGCGCTTATGCTGCTGAGCCATCTCACCGGCCCCCAGTATTTTTCTTTTGAACTTTATACATTGTTATTCCTTTTAAGTTCATTCAGAGCCAAGATGTCAAAAGACTATTAGGAGTGAAAATATCTTGTTACTTGTGTCTTGGGATAAATTAACCAAACAGTGAACCTATTAGAGAATAATTACATGGCAATTGAAAATTGAGTGTCTTTCAAGATAGAAATAGGCCTCAGGAAAAAGGCCTTATTTATTCTGTTATTCCAGAAAGGCTTGTTTGTTTAAATATTTCTTTCTGCTTTGTTTTGTTTTATAACAAACTATACATAACTTTTTTGTACCTGGTAGATTTTATTGAACTTGTATATTTGTATCTGTCTCTTCCACAGACGCACATAGAAGAGACACTGTCTTACACAGATTTGTATCCTCCGTATCCTACACACTGTCAGTATAGAAGACTTAATTAATTTGTTATACTAAACAGCAGTACATGTTCCCACTTTTGTAGGAGTTTCTTTTAAATCTCAAGTCAGAAATAACAGTAATTTTTTCATGGGCTTAAATTGTTTTCTAAATTTGGTAATCTGTAGGAAGATGTTTAGAAATAGTTATATTTACAAAGTAAGCTGTGATACTTCAAAATAATGTGCCATGTTATTGAAATCCAGCTTACGAGGCCCGTATTTCCAGGCTCTTTCTGTACTGAACCTCCTGCACGTAGTCTAGTTTTCACTTCATGCTAAGGTGTCAGAACAGTAAACTTTGCTGTATGTTTTTAGAGTATGACAGCTTTATTAAACAGGGCACTTAGTTAACTAATTTCTTGCATGACACTCCCATAAATAGGAGGAAATTGTCCTTTTGAGGCACAGTAACACTTATATTGCATCACCTTTGAGTCTGAAATCAAAATAAACCATAAACTAAGAGTTCAGATGAAGTATTTCTGTGCATGTATGTCTACGTATCTTTCATATATAGTGTGTGCATACACACACACACACATTTTAACATCAAAACTGGATTATCTCTCACTTTTGCATTAGTAGATGATCAACTTCATAACTAAAACAAGAGCCAACAGACAATCTCTGTCTTGTGTGGGATATTTGGATACATTAAAGGGCTCTTATTAAAGTATTTGCTGAAGTTGTAAAGGTAGATGCAGTTATTCTGTGTTCTTTACTAATCATGTCATATTCAACTATTCATTAGTCACCCTTCTGGTGGCAGTCCATTATATACTATCATAGTGTCTTTTTAAAATAACTGTGCTGAAAGTGGCTAGAATGCAATCTTAGACATTTAATTTTTAACAGTTTTCTAAGGGGATTTTAATGTGCCTTTTTAATAATCTATCAGATATTCAGGAATTAGAGAAAAATCACACATTTTAATGAATTCAAAATAATGATCATCTTTGCTCTCGGTATTTAGTCTAACAAATATTATAGTGTAAAAATGCTGGATAGGGCCAGTGAGATGGCTCAGCGGCATAAACACCTGCCTGGCAAGTGTGAGGTCCTGAGTTCAACTCCCGGTACCCACGTATGAAAAAAGAGCCGGTGATATCTCTCAGTGGCATGGGCACCTGCTGGCACGTGAGGTCCTGAGGTTGACCCCTGGTACCCACAAAAAAAAAAAAAAATGCTGGATAAACCATAGTATATTCCATGCATGCTATTTTTTTCACAGCATAGTGTAATACTATTGCCCTTTTTTGCATCTAGTAAATACACAGTTCTTGAAGAATGCTCAGAGGAAATACTTATTCATGAGCTTGAATATTTTAACTTTTTAAAAATATTGTGATCATTTATAAACTCTACACAAGATACATTTGTGATAGCATTTGTAGTAATACACCTAAGAAGTTTTCATTAAATTTCATCTATATACAACTATATAAAACCACATTAATTAAATAGCAAGTTGTGATGAGTTTTTTCTGCTTATTTTAATATTTTAGTTAACTTTAATTTAGGAATACAAATTTCAAGTTTTATTTTTTGACCACGAGATCTACAGAGAAAATTAAAAACAGCTTTTACAAGATTAAAAAATTAACATCTCATATTGTTTGCATGGATACTTGCTTTGTTTTTACATTTTAAAGAACAAACTTTATTTTATTGCCATTGCTCTCAAATCAAATTGTGATCTTGTAATCTAGGAACTAAGGCTGCTTTTAAATTTTGTTTTCAATTCAAAAATAATTTAGTTAATATACTTAGACCTAAACTTTTTCATTTTTCTGTATTAACTACTGTACTCAATATTATTTCGTCACTACCCCCCCAGCCACACATCTGCCCTGTTTTTTGCCTTTTCAAATAGCTCCTTAATCTTCAAATTCCTCTTTCCTGTTTTTCTAAAGGTCGATTGAGCTACCCACATCCAGGAACTGACAATCTGTTGATGTTAAATGGTAAGTCTTATAAAAACATTTTGTGTTTCTTATTGGTTCATATAAAGATAACTAAAACTTTCTCTGATACACACAATTTCATCACTTTATAAGGATAAAAATAAAGCTATTGCCAGGCATGGTAATAAACTCCTGTAGTCCTAGCTACTTGAGAAGTTGAGAGGGGAAGATTGCTTGGAACTCATCAGTATGAGATCAGTCTAGTCAACAAAGCAAGACTTTATCTCAAAAAACAAATAAAGCAAAGCCATAGCTCTTCGCAGAGAGCAGAATTAGGAATCTGAGTATATTCTGGCTGGTAAAGTAGTCATTGAAGTGTAATTTTGACAGTATGAGTTAATTCAGTGATCACAGATTTTGGGTATAGTCCTTGTTTGAATATTGCTTTTTAATTTAAGACATGACCTTAGTCAACTAAACGTGACCTAAGTTTTCCCACTTGTAAAATGGAAATATACAATCTCAAGGTTTATTATGAGAATTAAATGAGAAGAAGTATGCAAAGTACCTACAACCTGTTACTTATATAAGCACTTGTGTTTATGTTTAACTGAGGAATATACTTGTGATTCTGTAAACACAGTAATCACACTAATTGAATTTATTCCAACTAAAAAGTTTGCATAGTTAAGTTCACCAGTTAGGAGAAGAACAAACTTCTATTAAAGTTTGTTTTCTGTTGGTCAAATGTTAATGTATATATAGTCACAAAACTTAGCACCTCCATGATTGTATGAGTAGGGATAGAGGCTTAAAATATTTTTCACACAGGTATTTTTAAACCATAGATTAGTTGGGAAAAGAAAATAAGAAGAAATAGAAATGATACTTTTTAAAATATATAATATTATTAGAATGGCTTAGCTGTTCTCTCTCATTGAAGCTTTGTTGAAATAGTATGGCAATGAAGTTGAGGAACAGAGGTTGAAAGTAACTAGACCATGTGAGCTGATACCATGTGAAGATGACAGTAGTGACAGGAAGGTAAGGAAAAGGCCCGTGCTACCCTGGAGGTGGTCAGGGTAGACAGAATTTTGGAACGGGAGAAAGAACTGAAGAAGCAGAATGTTAGGGGAGGTGATTGATGGTGTTTTCAACACTTGACTTTTATATATTGAGTTGTCTACCACAGGACAGGATAGGCCATTGGTGGTGAACCCATGGCACACGTGCTGCAGCCAGCTGTTTCTTGTTTGTTTGTTTGTTTGTGTGGGTTCCGGGAGTTGAACTCAGGATCTTGCCAGGCAGGCGCTTATGCCGCTGAGCTATCTCACCGGCCCTGCAGCCAGCTGTTTGTTATCGTTGAAAGCTCTAAACGGTTCGCTATCACTGGCCTAGACTAAAGGTAGCCTCAATTAAAGTCAGCCTAGACTGACTAGAAATTTCATTGAGGGACTTCTTTATCCAACTGTTTTTCTACTGCGTAGCTGGGCTCACTAAAAGTGATACTATAGAAATTGAAATTATAAAATTAAACATAGCTTATTCCCTTGACTTAGTTTATAAAATAATGACAGGCTTAGGTAACAATAAATTATTTATATATTGATTCCTCTTCCTTCAACATTCTCTATGGTAAATAAAGAACATTCATGAATCTCTTTTAACTCCTGAAAAAGCAGTTCTGTCAAAAAATTCAACTTTGCATGTAGTTCACATACTTTGTTAAAGTGCATTTGAAGGAAAGTACTTTACGAGATAATTTTTTAGATGATTCACAGATGCTCTTAGATTGCCGAATGGATGGAACGCTAGGATGATCACAATAGACTGTCAGTTAGGTGTAAGCAGGAGCCTGGTAGGCACGTTGTCTTTCCAATTTAGATTTTTGGTTGTAGTAATTATTAAACTGATGATTTTGTCAGTTGCCAGAAACCCTGATTACAATTTGGATGTTAGGTTGAAAACTATTTTATAACAAGACATAAGAGTATTTTATTTCAGGCAAGAGTTACATCTTGGGGCCAAAACTACTTTTTTAAAATTATGTGAATACTCTCAGTAGTCTGCCATTTGGGGCTACAGTGCACATTTAGTGCTGGAAGCCAGCCTCTGTGTTAACTTCTTCCGGCGAGGGATCAGAGCGGGGAAAAAGAGGGAGAGAGAATGAAATTAGGACATCAGAATGTATTTAGGTCAGGAAGAGAAACAATTTGATTCAAAGAGGAAAAAAAGTCTTTACTTATTTGAAATCGGTTGAGAGATAAAGCAGGAGTCACATAATTGGGTATATTTGTGGAATAAGGAAGTAGTAAATAGTAAGAATTTACATAATTTTAGTAGATATCAAAGTTTCTTCTGTTGATAACAGCATCCTGCCTGCCTGGGGTGGGCACACTGTTTTTATGAGTGAATTCATTCATGTAAAATATTTAGAACAGTTGCTGAGGATAAATAATAGCTGGGCGTAATGGGTGATGTGACCAAAATAACTTCACAAGAGTAATTTCATGATCTGTTAATAGATGAAGCTAGGTATGTTTATCTTGGGGAATATAAAATTGGGGTATAATTAATAACCCTTCTAATCTTAAGAAGGGTTGTTTGGAATAGTGGGTATATTTTTCTTCTTATTCTTGGTTTTTTCAAGTTAAGAAATTATTCTTTAGTTTCTTATCAAAAGAAGTTTAATTTCATTTCCAACTGATTTGCTGATCTGTTTGCCTATCCTTGCCTCCAGCTTCAGTAATTAGGCTACCACAGCTGTAGGTGACAGCCAGTAATTACGGGTGCAAAGTCCCTAGACAGAATGTTACAATTACTCTATTTTTTTGGAGGTATGGGTTAGAACCTGAACAAGATGAGTGGGAACCCAGGACCAAATTATAAAGTCAATTGTACTCCTTTCTATAGGAGAAGTCTTCAGGTTTATCTCAGAGCCTTCTTATCTTTCAATACATAAGGAAATGCACTCATCAATAATATATATTTTAATACATCCCTATGTGGATGTATTAAATAGCAGTTCTGCATTTTTTTGCCTAAATAAGCTTACTTATTTATAAATGCTTTTATAAAATAAGTATACGTGAAATTTGCTGTTATAAATATAACTTTTATACAGGATGTCCCTCCCCCTATTTTATTCCTAAATGTTCCAAATTAGAGAAGCAGACTAAAGAACTTAAAAATATAGTAGTCATTTAATGAGTTTCTTTATTTACTGGGAGTTTCTAATATTGTCATTCACTATTACAATGGAATGTAACCTAGAAATTCACATAGAAACACTGATAGAAAGTTGAATATAAACACTATCGTTTAGTAAGATTGTAAAAGATTAGTTATTTCCATGATAGGGGATAGGAAATGTTTTACATGGTTTAGTTTCATCCATAGTCAGTTTTATTTATGTTAACGGAAGGGCTTGTCTCCTAAGAGTTGTTCAAAAAATAAATGGAATAGCTGTTCACAGGTAGGAGAAATTGAAGAAATTTCCTAAATAATTAAATGTTCCAGCCTAAAAGTAAGATGAAATTTTCACTATTTTAATACTGAGTAGCTGTAGCTAAGAGTAAAAGTTAAGAGCATAAACTGGTTGTTGTGTCATTAATTTTCTCAATAGGTCAAGAATTAAGTGTGCTGTATTATGACTTCATAATAATTCATCGCTTGGTCTTAAACTTGATGAAAATAGTTTCTTTTGCTTTATCCCTCTCATCTAGAACATCCATGAATAAATTTCTCCAGAGCAAACTTACACTGCAGTTGTGTCATAGGCTATGCTCAGGGATAAGCAGGAAACCTAACTCCTGCTTGTGAGGGAGACTTGAGGCGTCTGGGGCCGTGCTGCCCATTTCCAGGCTCGGGAAGTGTACTTTTCTGTAGCCTATTCTTTTTTTTTTTTTTTTTTTTTTTTTTTTTTGTGGTTACTGGGTGGTCGACCTCAGGACCTCGCGCGCCAGCAGGTGCTCGTGCCACTGAGCGATATCACCGGCCCCTTTTTCGTATGTGGGTTCTGGGAGTCGAACTCGGGCCCTTGCACTTGCCGGGCAGGCACTTATGCCACTGAGCCATCTCACCGGCCCTGTAGCCTATTCTTGATGGCTGTATTAAAGTTACTTTTATCAATCTGATTTTCCGTGGTCGAGCTCCTAGTGCTGTGAAACATTTTCTTAAGGCCTTTATAACTCTTAGAAGACTTAGACAATAAAATTCTAAATACTACTTCCACTATTACCCTCACTGTAAATTAATAATAGGTCCCGTAAATTATGAGATCAATCTACCAGCATTGAGATCAGGCGAGCACAGGGCAGGCCACGTGTGACAGAGATGCCCACAAAATTGTTCAAAAGACTCTGATATAGACCACATATTTATTGGCTCATTTCTTAGAAGTATAAGAATTGATGTTTGTTTTTCCTACTTTTTAGTATAGAGGAAATAATGCTATTTCCTCACCTTATAGCCACTTTCTTTATCTTAAAGCCTTAGTATAAAATTAAAAATATACTTTGTAAAACTGTAAGAGAGTATATTTAATGATGTGAAATGATTTCTTTTGATCTTAAACTTCTATACTTTTGGATTGGCTACATTTCTAACAACTTTCAGTACATATATTCATTTGAGATTTATTCAACACTGAATTATTTGCAGGCCCAAACAAAATCTATTAATATGAATAAAGATCTTAATTTTTAACAGTCATTATTTGGTTATTGCCTTAATTTTATGTATTAATTCTAGTATAAAAATATCTATTGTGTGTTTAGATTTGGGGGGATTATATAAAATCAAGTTGTAGATATTATCAAGCTGTAATTTCTTGTGAAGAAGAAATTGCCATATTTTTTTCTACTTAGTAATCATCTAAACTGTTGGTAACATATATTGAAATGCCTTTCTACTTTATATTTTTACAATACTCAACATATGTACTATTATTCTATGATGATAGAGTAATTTGTATATGAATCCCTCTGAATCTCAGAAGTAGACATATATCTGAAGAATAGAAAGCATTTACTAGCTTTAGTATATCTATAGCCATTTCTCTAAGCAAGTTTGAAGAGGCATTGATATTCTTACATACCATCTAAGCTGTATGTGCTTCACAGTATCAATTTAGTAGTGGTTTATCTTTCACTTGTATCTTCCAGTACTACTTTCATGGAGGGTTTGGTGTAATAGAGATTGGGTCTGAATAACTTTCTGTTGGACAGTATAACGTATCAGTTTCCATAATGAATTGAAAAATAAGAATTTAATTTAGATTATTTTCACTCATTGAGAAAAATATTTGGGATGCTGTTTAACTGAAAATTGTATATTCCTATCAAGATGAAATGAAGCAAATATTTACTTGTAAATTTTCAATATAAAGGACAAATGTATATTCTGTTATACGATTCACATGACATATATCATATCTGTAATGAAAGTGCTTTGTTAATGGTAAAACATCATGCAAATGTTATGTGGTGTCATTATCATAGCTCTTAAAGTAGCACTAATTTCCATGTGCCCTCATAGCTTTTCATATCACAAATCTTTGTACATGTGGGCTTATTTTTAGTTCTGACATTTTACAATTTCTCCTTTGTTTACATGCAGCAAGGAGTTATGGGCGAAGACGAGGTAATTCATTTCTGTTTGCTATGGTGTAACTGTTTCTAATTGGGTTTTCCTGATCAGTGTTGGAATTAATTGTTCCAGATAATTAATACAATGTCTGAAAACTCATAGGAGAGTTAAGCTTTGATGTAAGCACTTATAAAAGTTTTAATTATAACTCTTAACCTTTAAGGTATATTTTCATACTAATTATGATTATTTAATAAAATTGTTCTATTTAAACTAGACCCAAATTTTTAACTTCTAAAAAAGCTATTTCTGTATCTCCTAAAGCTGCTGTTTATAGTTTGCTTAACAAGTTTGTCTCTATAACTATAAGTAAAGGTGACATGCAGTGTGATTCTTCCATTCTCTAAACTATTAAAATTACTAAAATTAAATTATTAAATAATTTACAACTCTAGATTATTTTCTATGTTTGACTCAGTTGAAAATAGCATATATACTAAGTAAATCACTGCTAACACTGATGAATAAAAATGGTGCTGCTAATTTTCTCTGTCTTCTAAGACTACAGTCTTTTCTGTTTTAACATCCACACCCCCACTAAAGGTTTCCCTGAGTGTTCTGACGTCCTAAGAATAAAGCTAGGATTATATGATGCAGCAGTCTTACTGAACTCCCTAGGAGAGCAGCGGACATTTTCTGTGACTAAAACTTTGCCTCTCTCTTTTTCATGTCTAGAAATTGAGAAGGAGAAAAGTAGAATGAGAGGAAGCAAAAGTAACTTAACACTGCTAGACTATCCACTAAGTAAGCAGTAATCATGGTATTTACATACTTCTGGTTGTTATCTGTGCCACACTGAATGAATCGTGTTCTCCCTGACCTCTCGAGCCCTTGTTAAGTCATGGAGGAAGGACAGTGGTCAGGATGTCCTGAGATGTTTGGTGTGTGTACCAGCGCTTCGGTCTCTCTCCACCTCGTCGTGAGTGCGCATACTTTGAAAACAAACAAGCAAGACTGTTCGCCACCACCGACAAGCCAAACTAGATTTTAGATGCTTAAGTGGTAGTTCCCGTTTCATATTTCAGATCATATGAATTCAACCTCATAATTGGAATTATTTCTTCAAATGCTTGACTGAAACTTTGGCTTCTTAAGTTTTTTAATGAAAAAGTTAGGAAAGCTGAGGCCCAGTAACGCTGAAGACGGTTACCAGTGGGCCGAGAGGAGGCTGGGAAAGTGTAGAACTGCGGTGCTATTTTTAGGGCTGCGGGCTAACTTACCTCACTACGCGGCATGGCGCTCCAGTCCTCTTGAAACAACCCACGTTTACCAATCTGGTTTTTAGGTGCTGTTGCAACTGGGGAGGAATTTAAGATTCTGTTCTTGTTAAACGCTTTTCATCTTTTAACATTAGTGGCTTACGTTTACTTTGGCGTACTCCAGTGTAAATACCATGATTTAGTAAATTCCTAGGAAGAAGGGAACAGAAAGTAATGCTGTGACTTGTCTTCTTAAATCTCAGCTCAGTAGTCAGAGACTATGGTTATGATAGTAAGAAAAAACAAAAGTTCTTTCCCCATTTTTAGATAGGAACTAACTACCATGCTTACCTATCTCTATCCCCTAGGACCTATAAAAGCGGTCCCCTTCAGAACCGTGTCCCAGGGAGACTTTCTTGCATGGTTTAAGGCTTCAGGATAAAAGCTGCCTTTGAGACAGATCTGACAGTTTTCACATGTATTTGGCTTGGTGTAAGAGGGAACTGACGCCTGAATTTTCCGCTCAGGTTATGCAGCATTACTGTAGTAATTTTTTTAGTTGGTTCTCTGGGCGTTTTTGGAATCTGTAACTACCAAGCATCTCCTTTTATGAGTTTCGTGTTGTAGATTTGATCCATCAAAAAAACTGCATTTACTCATTTTTCTTTTTAGAGAAAATGAATCTCATGTCTTCCAGTCACGTGAGATGTGTCACGATGAGTTGGTGTAATTTTGCTGCGAACAAACCGTAGCTCTTTCACCGTGCAGTGGTGCATGAGTGAGTGAGTGAGTGAGTCTCCCAGGCCAGTTTAGGGAGCCCTGGTTTGTTCTTCTTACTTGCCACCTTTGACTCACCTTTCAGTGCCGTTTTCATTTAAAAGACTCCCCACTCGACTATAAACAAAATTACTACCAAAATGACTTTATATGTGTTTTAAATTTCCTTGAGATGATAAGTATGAACTTTAAAACAAACTGATTTCAGGCACTAACTGATGAACTAACTTTGGAATAATCAAAATGTAATTATATTGGAGATAGTTAAGAAAAAACAAGGCTTTCTTTCCCGGTAACCGACTACTTACTACTTCTGGGTATCTCTGTCCTCTGGGAGCCAGAGTTCTGCTACTTCAGAGCTACCTGGGAGACAGCATTAGGAGTGAGGAGGACATACAGAGGGAGCTGACTATAGCACCTAGAAAACTACCTCTCTCTTGTTGCTATTCTTTGTTCTTTTTCTTTTTCTTTTTTTTTTTTCATTCCATTCTGAGAGTGCACATACTGGTCTGAGTTGGAGTAGGGTAGGGCATCATGCAGGGAGGTGTGAAGTGTAATTTAAGCTCTTTCACTCAATTTAAAATATTACGGGGCTGGTGAGATAGCTCAGTGGCATAAGCACCTGCCTGGCAAGTGTGAGGTCCTGAGTTCGACTCCCGCTACCCACATATAAAAAATAAATAAAATAAAATATTATGGTGTCACAATCTGTCCCTTTAATCCTCTATTAATCCTCTTCCTGCTATGCTCCAAAAAGAATAAAAATTTATAGAGTATTTTGAGTCATAGAAATAATATATTTTAGTGGTACTAATCCCCAGAAAGCAATCTTTTCTAGCAGATTAAAGTCAAAGCTTGAGTTAGTAAATTACATATAGAATGGGAAGATAAGAGAAATAATTTTAAAGTGAGGCAAATTATGGAAGTTCAGTTAATAAAGTTTGATTTATTCAGAGTTACATGCGATCTTTAATAAGGAATTATTAATACATACTATGTATTCGACACCTAGTCTTTATAATTTCAGTAGTTATCAGAGAATGGGCAGGATCTTTAAAGCATGAAAAAATGCCAGGATAGTTTTTTGTCCCAGAGGTTGGTAAACAGCATCCCACAGGCCAAGCTTCCTGTTTTTTTAAACGACATTTATCGGAATGCAGCTATTATTTACCCATTTGCTTCCTTTTTGCCTGGCTGCTTTGGTGCTGCAGTGGTGGCACAGTTGAGTCATTGCAACAGAGTGCATGTGGCTTGCAAAGCTTAGTATCTTTATTTTCTAGCTATTTAAAGAAGAAAAATTGCTGACCTTGCTCTCCCCTTCCTCAAAAGTCTGCTCTACACCTACACTCAACACACCAAATTTTAAAGGAAACAAAATTTTAATGAACTCAATTTTAAGGCAAGTATATATAGAAATTAAATTTGCAAAGACATATAGGTCTAAAAATAATCGATTAAAGTTAAGTATCTTAGCTATCCACAATGAGAAAGTGGCAAACCTATTATTGGAGTAAGATATTTTAAGCAATTGTTGCGTAATAGTCTCAGTTTTCGGAGCAGCATACTGGTCAGTCTATTTGATTAAACAAATGGTACTCAAGGGAGATCCATCCTGAACTTACCTCTGTTTCTTTCATAAATTTTAAGTCCTTGCATATTAAATAAAAATCATGTCATCACACTGGTACATTATCGACCCTTGGCTGCTAGCATCCTAAAATATAGGAAGAATATTTATATTAATCTTTAGTTTCTATACTTTATGCATTTTTTATTTTATAACAACATTCAGTAAATAAAGTTATTAAATGATCTACTGAATTCAAGCTTAGATTCATGCTAGACCGACTATTTCCACAAACATTTTTGTTTCATCTCCTGCTTCCCCCTTTAATGTGCTGGGCATGTGTTTACTCTGCGATTCTAGAATAAGGCTGAAGTCTAAAATGTCAAGTCTGACTGTTAATGTTTTGGAGCAGTAGCATAGCCTCCAGTGTCAGCAGCTGGGGCTTTTCTAGGGGGCGTACGTGTGTGCTGTGTAGAGACCTACGGGGAAAGCCACCAGTCTACTGCACAGCCACGAGCACAGGCTATTTCAGTTTAGGAAACTCATGATACAGTTTTTATAGAAAGAGTGAAAAGTCCTATGCATTTTTTTTTGTGGGGGGAGTAGATTTTCATCAAAATTACTGTCAGTTACTTCTTTTCAGTTGGTGAGTAGAACTTCATTTTATGATATAACACAATTTTATCTATTTCCCTATTGAAAAATATTCAGGTTGGCCATTTGGAGCTTGATAACGTTTCCATGAATATTTGTGTTCCCTTTATGTGCTCGTGTGGGTGGACATGCACCTTCATTCCCCTTGGATATATAACTAAGAGTGAAATGACTGGTTCATAGAATAGTTGCATGTTTAACTTTTTTAGAAACTGCCAGTTTTATACTCTGAAGAATATGAAACTAACCTTAGATTATTGACTTTTTGATTTTATCTGTTCTGATCGGTTTATAAGTAGTGTCTCACTGCAGTTCTAACTTGCATTTTCCTGATGACTCAAAATAATGCTGAAGCATTTTTATATGCTTACAGCCCATTCCACTTAATCATGATGTGTTTTCCAGTTTTTTGTATATTTTTTATTCTGCCAATATGTTAAGATTTTTGCACCTTTGTTTATGAAGAATATTGGCACATGATTTTTCTTTTAATATTATTGTTGAGTTTTAGTATCACGATTATAAGTTAGGAAGTTTTTCCTCTTTTTTTTTTTTTTTTTTTTGTGGGTACCAGGGGTCAACCTCAGGACCTCGTGTGCCAGCAGGCGCCCGTGCCACTGAGCGGTATCACCGGCCCCTTTTTCGTATGTGGGATCCGGGAGTCGAACTCGGGCCCTCACACTTGCAAGGCAGGCGCTTATGCCACTGAGCCATCTCACCGGCCCAGTTTTTCCTCTTTCATACTCTCAAAGAAGGCATCTAAAATTGCTGTTACTTCTTTTTCACAAGTCTGGTTCGTTCACCAGTAAAGCTGTCTAGGCCTGGAGTTTTCTTTATTGGAAGGATTTTTGCTTTTTAATTGTTTTCAAGTCATGATTTTACTTTATTCTTTAACAGACATAGACCTATTGAAATTTTATTTTTCTTCTTGTGCAAGTGTTAAAAGGTTCAGTTTTTTTTTTCCAGGGATTTGTTCATTTCCTCTAGCTGTTAAGTTTCTTAGCATAAAATTGTCCATGATAATCTTTTTAGTCTTTTAAAACGTCTGTGAATTTTATGCTGATCGATGTTCCCTTTGTTATAGATAACATTGGTAATGTGATTTTCTTTTTCTATTGATGAGCTTTACCTAAAGGTATCAATTTTATAAGCTTTTGAAGATCAACTTTGGCTTTATTGATGTTAGTTAATGCTAGTCTCTTTTCTATGTCATTAAGTTTAGTTTTCTAATTTCCTATTTTTTTCCATTTAATTTGCTGGAGTTTTTTTCTCATCTTTTTGTGGCAGAAACTTAGAGAATTTAAGTGATTCTAGTTTCCTAAAGTGCATTTAAAACTGTAAATCTTCCTTTAAGTGCGGCTTTTGTTGCATCCCACCCACAGAATTTATGTGCATTTCCCTTATAACGTTTTTATTCCTCAAAATATAAGAACCTGAAAATATGTGTACACCATTCTTAGAAAGTACGTTTGAAGTATACTGTGCATGGTAGACATAACTCATACAGTGGCTCTTTTATAGTCATTAATTCGGTTACTGGGAAAAATAAGTGGCAAGATAAAAAGTAGTCTTTTGTTGATGATTGACATTGTTAACTTCTCTTCTAAATGAGTATAAAATCCATGATTTTAATGGCTTCTTGAAAGAAAGCAGTCAGAGGTGAAGGCTCGTGTTGGTGTCTCCTGTGTGAAACGCTCTCAGCCTTTCTGTTGCATCCTCTGAAAAGCTGAACTTTGATTAACAGATTATAGATTTGTTTAGTTGTACTAACTCTAATAGATTATTAATAATATAGTATGATTATTGCAATGTAATTGTAATATAAATATATTCATAATATTATAGTTAACAAAAAGCTTTAGTTTTGGGATCCTCTGTGGCATTGCTTATAGTGATTTCTTTTGTCACTGCATTCAGTATTTCTATTTAGATCCCAAATATTTATTATTTGTTTGTTTGTTTGTTTTCCCTCAAGATAAAAATCTTTTAGACTTGGTTAATTGTGGCTATGGACTGCTAAATTTATATATTAGGACACTTTAAAATGAAATAATTTCCAAGGTATTGGCATGGCTGAAATAAGTACAGCATTTAGAGTCATCATTTTCCCCCTAAAAACTACTTAGTGTAGATGTTGTTTCTCTACCTTATCCTTTCAAAATGCACAATTATACAGAGATTAAGAAGTTGAACTGAGTGATCGATGGTGTCATTTTTAATGGATCTTGATGAGGTTCATTTTATTCAGTAAAAATACAAGTTGAGCATCCCTAATCTAAACGTCCAAAATCTGAACAGCTTGAAACCACAGTATGCAAAACATCTGGACCCGAGCACTTCAGATAAGGGTTACTCAGCGTATAATTTCATGTCGAGGAGTTTCTTTTCATCTGTCACAAAGAATGTTGACCTTTATTTCCATTGGCCCCTATTTCTGATAACAAGAATATTTGGAAAGCTAAATCGATACTAACAAAGTTACTCAGTGAACATGGATATCTTTGAGAACATCTATAGAATAATTCCTGTTTTACATACCAAGTATGGTCTTTCTCTCTGTCGTTCTTATAAGCTTCCCATTCTGATATCCAGCATCTGCCGGGGTAACTCGCTCACTCAGATGTACAGCCCCTTCTTTTTGCTGCATCCTATTAAAAGCAGGATAGCATATTTTGATAGTCTTTGTTTATACCACATCTTTATATATCATATTTTTAAAGATAATAATGTATTAATGACACTTTTGGTTGAGTATTACTTTACAGATTAAGACACATTCCTTAGATCGTGCGCTTAATCTCTTTATCCCCCCAAATCCTTCACTTAATCTTTAAAGAAAAACACTGTCTACATTCTTACTTTTTCCTTCTCTAATATGTTTCTCAGGACCAGTCTTCATTTGATATCTTTACTTAACAAAATTCTAATTACATGCACCTCCTATCCGACTTTACTAAAACTGCTGCCTTCAAAGATTTTTACGTACCCTTAAACGTACAAAATATAGTATCATTTGGAAGATTTAACACATTTGTTGGACAGACTACCTTATTCTTGCAATATCCTTCCTCTGAAGCACTTTTGATGCTTTTTGTGGGTATGTATTATAATTATATCTATCAGTTTGACCTCTTCTGGGGCCGGTGAGATGGCTCAGCGGCTTAAGCGCCTGCCTGGCAAGCGCGAGGGCCCGAGTTCGACTCCCGGATCCCACATACGAAAAAGGGGCCGGTGATATCGCTCAGCGGCCCGGGCGCCTGCTGGCACGCGAGGTCCTGAGGTCGACCCCCGGTACCCACCTACACTTTCATAGAATTGGCACACATGTAGTAAGTTACTTCAAGACCTTATATGCAAGTACAATTCATTGCCTTTACTTTCTGTAGTCTGCAGGTGATTTTCAATTATGTCTTCTCATCTGCTTAGTCTGTGCCATTTCCTTTCTGCTGCCAGTTTCTAAAGAATTCTCCTGCTGCATATCAAGTCTGCTCTCCATACATCAGATTTTTCTGCTGTCTGTAAAAAATTGAAGGGACCTAGTGTTTCTTTTACAGTATAATTGTCATATGACTGTTTATTCATAAGTCATTCTTCAGATTGCTTCTCTTGATCCCAGTAATTAAAATCACATGCTATCTGAATTTTTATTAATTTTTACACCTGTGTTGTCTTTATTTTTTAAGCTTCTGAGTTTGTCTTTGAAATTTTTATGCTTGCATTTATCATTTTTTAGATCCGATACTCAAGTTATATCTGTACTTACATTTTAGGTCGTTCGTCCCTGTTTCCAATAGATGATGGCTTGCTGGATGATGGTCACAATGACCAAGTTGGTGTTTTAAATTCTCCCACATGTTATTCAGCTCACCAAAATGGAGAACGAATAGAACGCTTCTCTCGAAAAGTTTTTGTTGGTGGGCTTCCTCCAGATATTGATGAAGGTAAGGTGATTTGGCCTTCAAAATAAAGCAAAACAAAAGCAAATTTAAAAGAAACAAAATACTGAAGTATCATATAAATAGGGTATGGAATTTTTTTTACCTTTTAGGTAGATTTTCAAAATTAGAATGGAGATCTCTCTCTGTGAAAAAATAGTGTGTTACTTGCTGAAATATGAAGATAGTTGAACAAATTTTTAAAGTTTTTATTCTGTATATCTTATGCATATTGTTACTGTGAGCATCTTTTGTAAATATGATTTCCATATCTAGGTCATATCTTACTTAATTTTAGAATATAGAACATATTTAAATATATCACACATAAAACATTTTATATAATACACGCATGCACACATACATACTTATACACAACTAATGGAATCAATCATGAAATGATGTCTGCAGTACATGACAATCAAAAGTTAAATTTCTTTAGGGATAAATGCACTCTTAGAAATGGGTAAGAAGGAGGCTGTAAAATCCAAAAGAAAATGGAAAACAGAACATAAAGTAGGACATTCAGATTATACAAAGGCTAATAAACATGCGAAATGTGAAACATGAGGCTCATAAGAACATGAAAATGATCATGTGTGAAAACAGAAGGTAAAGGTTAAAAATACTAACTATGTTTATGATGCTATGGGAAATTACCACTCATCAATAACTAATAGAGAAGATATTGATATATTTTGGGGGATTTTTCACTTCTGATTCAAATATCCACAAACTTATTCTAAATATTAATCAGGATGATAAGGTTTCCATAGCTTAGACTATATGATTGGATGTGACCATGTAGTATATGAGTTTTAATGAAGCTACCTGGTAGATGTCAGACCTCTTTACATTTTACCAGCATTATAGCTGTTCCAGTCTGTTTCAGGAGACCATCTTTTTCCTACAGGAGTATGATTTTACTTGTGAAGCAGCAATATCTCTCTTTATTTAACTTGACACAATGTTGACTTTTTTCAAGCCAGTTCTGTTCATAAGTGTACTATGAAGTGTACTATGAAGCCATTAGCATTCATGTGAAGTTACATAAAATTTTTAAATTTACAGAGTACTGTAATTATTTTTTCCAATATGCTGCTTAAAAGTAAACTTATTTTGACTAAAATAGTTATAGGTTTTACATATTATCTTAATAAGGATATTAACCATATTCTCTTTGTTCAGATTGAAGTTTTTACCTTAGCATACTTGGCACTTTAAGATATTAAATCTTTGAAGTAGTTAAAAATACGGGATTTCTTAAAATGAAGCATTCAAGCTAATTCCTAATGGATATTATTGTAATTTTTAAAGATGAAATAACTGCTAGCTTCAGAAGATTTGGGCCTTTGGTAGTAGACTGGCCTCATAAAGCAGAAAGCAAGTCCTATTTTCCACCAAAAGGTAAGAAGTTTTACTGTTAATGTTTGCTAGAAAATTTGTTAGATGAGAGCAAGAGAAATAATGTCAGTTCCTTACTTTGTGTTTTCTTTTTTGAGAATAGAAGAGATTTTGTATAAAAATTAATAATTCGTAGAGGCTGGTAACCTGGGTCAAGATAGGCAGTATGAGCCTAAGAACTCTTCCACTTTGACTTGAAGCCAGTCAGGAGCAGAGAGAGACGCCAGTGGCAGACTCCACTGTAACTGGTGTTATTTTGTAAGCTCCAGGCAGTAAGTGTTGGAGTATTTTCTCTGTAGAGTATCATTCTAAGTAATGTAGGTATAGACATATGAAAAAGTACCCTTCCACTCAGTGAAATGAAGATGTGTGTGAAGTGATTTTATTAATATTTTATCTCCCAGTTTTATGAAAAGGTAAAATGTTAGGAGGATGCTTAGTCAAGTTAGCCACTTACTCCTAGGATCATTCTGTGGCTCATCACAGAGGACTAGAATCGCAGCCATGCTCGTGTTACTGAGCAAGTCCTGTGATTGAGACAGGCATTCGTGGGGGAAAGGAGATGCACCTCCCCACAATGACCAGAGGAAGAGAGCGAGAAGAAGAGTTGAGCATTATCAGTTCTGTTAGTCAGAATTGCAAATGGCATTTTCTCTGAACTGAATAACTGTCCCAGAACTGGTCCTGCTCTTCCTGCCTCAGCCCTTCTCTGTGTGATTGTGTCTTTGCCTTAAGGTTCTTTCCATAACTATTTATCCCTTGTCCACTTATCTTTGGATCTCAGCTTAAGTGTCAGTTGCCCACAAAAACCTTTGAGGACCAATCTAATGAGGTCTGGTCATCCTTCTGTCAGCCATCCCAACTCATAGCTCTGTCTCTCTTTCGTAGCATTTAATTATAGTTGCAGTGTTACATTTTAACAGTTTGACAGACATGCAAGTGTTTTGTTGATGTCATCTGTAAAACTATGTCTTCACTGAACTTTATACATAGTATTTGTATTCTTATATTCTTAGTAACTCAGATTGGTAATTGCCCAATAAATGATGTAAACACCAATAAATATTACAGAATAGAGAAATTACTTTGACCTCAAGTAGGTCAGAAAAGTGTCACTGAGAATTTTGAATTAAATTGAAAAACTACTGTGTAATTCAGATAGATAAAAGAAGTTGAGGGGGCCGGTGAGATAGCTCAGCGACCTAAGTGCCTGCCTGGCAAGTGCGAGGTCCTGAGTTCAGTGCCCGCATATATATATATATATATATATAAAAAAGAAGTTGAACAGTTTCAGACCAGCATTGAAATATTTGGTTGACCCTTCTGTATCTTCAGATTTCTTTTCTGTGGACAGATGCAGTCAACCATGGAACAGATCCGTTCAGTGAAAAAAATTTGCATTTGTAGTGAACATGCATGGATATTTTTGTCATTTTTTCCTAGATAGTATAGTATAACAACTACCGAGGTAACATTTATATATTACATTATATAATAATAGGTGGTTTAAGGTATTCAGAGTTTGCTTATGCTATTGTATATAAGAACTTGAGTATCCTTGGATTTTGTTTTTTGGCTGGGTTGTGTGCCCACTCCCCCATGGATACCAAGGAATGAGTGTAATTTTAAAAAGAATTTAGAATTGGTTTGGGTGAAGACAGACACAAAGTTTTGCACAAGCATACTTGGTTGTTTAAGGTGATGGTGCATGTTAATCTTAGAAACATGAGCTTAAAAATCTGATGAAACAGAATAATTGTCTTCATTGCTGTTGTTGCTATCATAGTTATTCAATGTTTTTTCAATGTTTATTTTCTCAAACTAAAAAAAAAGAAAAAAATAGCACTGGCAAAGTGGAACCTTTTTTTTTTTTAAAGTATAGTTATATAGTTCATTTTAACCATTGTTAAAAGCCAGTGTTTCCAAATCTTGTTCTCAAATATTTATCATTTCTATAATTCAACATTTCCCACTGTGTGGAAAACAGTGACACAGAAGCAGCCGGTCAGCACAGCCACCCTGTAATTTTGGCAGTGACTTGAACCTTTACATCGGCGGTGGTGAACACGTGCTGCAGCGGGCACACAGCCCTCTCTGTTGCACGTGAGCCAAGCGTATGAGTTGTTTAATCTAAACTAAAAACCTCAGTATTCAGGTTTAATTGCAGTTTGGGCACTTTGTGATAAATTAGTGGGTATGAGGTAGTAGTTCGGACACTCAGTCTCTAAAAGGTTCGCTGTCACTGTTTTAGATGCTAGACACACAGGTACCTGTTTCCTTTGCAGTAAACAACATTCACCTTATGTGGTCATTATTAGCTTGCTTTAATAAGTTCCCAAGATTATCATGTGGTTTGTTTTTGTACAAACATTTTATCTAATGGCTTGTATGACTTAAGTCATAATTTACATACCATATTGCTTAATTTTTGTGATAGGTTCTTTTCATAATCATAAATTTAAAATATTAATTCAGTAAATGTTCTCTTAATTATTACAGAACCACCATAGTCCTCATATCCTTAGTTTTTATCAAAATTAAGGCCTTAAGGAAAACCAGTCTTGCCTGGCCTGGTGGTACACCTGTAATCCCAGCACTCAGGAGATTACGGCAGGAAGATTATGATTTCAAGACCAGCCTGGGTTTCATAGGAAGTTCAAGGCTGGCCTTGACTACATAGCAAGACCTTGTCTCAAAAAACAAGGAAGCCAGTCTTCATTTTTTTCAAGCATATTTAAATGAAGCCTAAGATGTGTTTTTAATCTTGCCTAATTTTACCTTTGGAAGTTTTTCTTTATGTAGATTGGTTTGAAGGTTTCAGGTTTTTTCTCTGTAGAATCAAGTATTTTTATTAAAAGGAAGTACTTTTGTGCCACATCAAACCTTTCTAACATAAAAACCATTGTTGACAATAAGCTGTGTTTTCTGAGTTCTGAGTAAAACTTCCTGTTATATTACAGATCAAGATGTTCATGGCTTGTTGAGGCTGCTTTGCATTGAGACTAGATCACTATGCTGTACATTTATTTGCAGAGAAATGTTGTTGAGGCAAGACAAATTCCTAGGTCACTTAACTTACCAGCTGCTGGGAATACTCACATAATAGTAAATTTACAATATGCGTTTTTATGCTTCCTTTTATATACTTTATATTCTGCCTTGCTGGATGCATGATTTTTAATTAAAGATTGACAGCTGGTTGTTCGCAAAGAAAGGAGGGAGGATACACTTCCTGATGGAATAGGAATTTGTACCAGCTTATAGCCAAGTCTGAACAGTCTCCAGTTTGAAAGAAGCATTCCACTGCTTATCCAAGTTGAGATGTGATGTAAAAGTTTTGCCCTATGATGTTTCATTCCAGTCTCCCTGGGGGTAACTTTCTTAGTGTCTTTTGGAACTTTTTAAAAGATGGTGCAATTTTCCCTCTATTTAGGGGTACTTCCTGGGTCTTTGCAAGTGTGCTGTAGTCCAAAAGTGTCCTCTAGAATGTGTATTATCCTGAGGGCATTTAAAGGAAATTTTGGTTCCTAATACCCTCGCCAGGCTACTACTGCCAAGTTCCTTAAGAACTCGGTGTCACTACTAGAAAGAGCACAGGAGACCTTAAGGCTGACCTGAGTTTTAAATTATTCAGCTATCTACATACTATGAGATTGACTTTGATCAAGTAAAAAAAACCCTTAGTTGTTTTTTTTTTTTTCCTGCAAGATGGAAGTAGCATTTCATATATCATAGACTTGTGAAAATCAAATGAAATAATTCACATAAAGCTCTGAGTATAGTACCTGAGAATAGGTGCTCCACAGAGGCAGCTAATTGCTTTGCTGTTTGTTTCTTTTATATATTCCAGAGGGTACAGTGTTCTATAGAAGGCATAACAATTCAAGTCCTATTAGTTTGGTTTTTTTTTTCTTTTTTTTTTTTCAATAGCATGTATTTTCTAAACAGTACTGAAATTTGGGGCTGAGTTCCTTATGTTGACCTATTGTTTCATTCTCCGTGGTTCTTCCAGGCTATGCATTCCTTCTCTTTCAAGAAGAGAGCTCAGTTCAGGCACTAATTGACGCTTGTATTGAGGAAGATGCAAAGCTCTATTTGTGCGTTTCCAGCCCCACCATCAAGGACAAACCCGTAAGTAAATGCCTTAGGAACTCCAAAGTACAAATGCAAGTTTTCCAAAACCTGTTTCGAAATTTTTGTTTAGAAACAAACTACCATGTTAAGAGTTTAGTTAAACATCCAGGTGATTTATATTACATAGATATACTTAACAATGATTTATATGCAAATCCAGCTGTACAAATTTTTAAAAAATAAAAGGAGTAACATCCAATGTAATTTTCTTCATAGGTTCAAATACGTCCTTGGAATTTAAGCGATAGTGATTTTGTTATGGATGGTTCTCAGCCTTTGGATCCCCGAAAAACAATTTTTGTTGGAGGTGTTCCAAGGCCGTTAAGGGCTGGTAAGTAAAATAATAACAGATTTTGTATTTTTTAAAATAATTTAAATATAAATTAGTTAACTCACGAAATATTTGGCAGCTGTTACGTACCTGACACTGTCCATAGGCAGATTCTTACAGTATTCCTATACTTGCAGAATTCTGAGAGCCTTTCTGGAAACCCTCAAGCTTTTATCAGTTGATATTTTTAGCTAACACCAAGCAGACTCCATGGAAGAATCTACTTGAATGCTCAGATTTCCTAAGTGCAATTCTTTAAAACAGGAGAATTTTGGATCTCTTAATTTCATGTTGGTTGATTCTGATATCTGAAAAAGCAATGGATTTTTTCTATTTTATGTATCTTAACTACAGTATTAACTAAATTAGTATTTTAGAACAGTGAGCGATAAACTTGATTATCAGTAATCAGGAACCACAAATCTACTGAAAGATGTCACATTGGACAAAACTATAGCTGTAAATGTCCTCCTCTTCCAGTCTGGGAGATATATGTTAAGGAACTGTTCACACTGTAAATATTTTATTTTACTTATTTTTATTTTTTGATGGGTATCGGGGGTCAAACTCAGGACCTCGCGCTTGCCAGGCAGGCGCTTATGCCGCTGAGCTATCTCACTGGCCCTGTAAATATTTTAAAAACATGATGACTGCTACAAAGAAAGACTGGGGAATAGAAGAGCACACATAGCAAAGGAATGTGATATAAAGACTGAACAAAAGGAGTAGGATTTTGAGGAGTGGACTTCAGACAATCAGAACAGTATAGTCAGGAATGTTGACTGCAGGGCAGCCAGGTCCATTGAAAGGACTGGAAGAAATCCAGAGTGACTGACTAGGGATTCAAGGAGAGAGGGGAGAGGCATAAGAGAAGGCATTAAAAAGGTAAACAGGAGTTAGATCATACAAGTCTACTAGGCACATTTGATATTTATCTTCAGAGCAAAAAAAACCATTAAAAGTTTTTAAAAATAAGGAGAAACACGATCATATTTGGAATTCTGAAAGATCGGTTAAGCTAATGACTCAGAAAGGGAAGCCCAGCTGTGAGTAAACATGGGGAGGCCTGGTTTTAGAGTCCTGTTATTGGGCCGGGGAGATAGCTCAGTGGCACAGCGCCTGCCTGGCAAGCATGAGGTTGTGAGTTTGATTCCCGGTACCCAAAAGAAATAGAGTCCTGTTCCTGCAGTGTAGGAAGCAGACAGTGGTGGCAGGAATCAGTAGTGGCAGTGCAGAGAGAGCCAAGGGAACAGATGTCACAAATATTTATGAGGGAAATGCAAAGGTTGAATCTCAGCTTTCATCTTTAGGTCCTTCGTGCATAGTGGTACTGAGACATTAGGAACTCTGGAGAAGGAGCAGGTCAGGAGAGAAGATCATGGGTTTGGTTTTAAACACAAATTCATGGCACCATTCAGAGTTCCAAAATAAAAATTTCAATTAAACCATGTAGTATCTGGTTTAGGTTTTAAGCAAATCACTCTTGCTACTGTATTGGCAATAAATGGGAGGATGGAGATCAAAAGCAAGGAGATAAGACCATTGCCATAAACCAGAAGAGTGACACCTTAAAGTGATGAAGGTGATTCTAGGTGTGTTTTGAAAATTAGGGTCATAGAATCATGTGTACAGTGAGGAAGAAGAAAACAGAAAGAATTAAGCCAAGAATCTTGACTTGGCAACTTCATTTTTCTATTGTGTGCTAACTGGGTCAGGAGAACCTCACCGGAATGGGTTTAATAAGATGAAGATCATTTTTATCTGTGCTGTGTTTTTAACACACTATGTGTTGCAGCATCTATTAAATATCAGTACAAGTGGTCCAGCAGGCAGTTACATTTATGAGTTTTGAGCCAAGAGGAGAGATCCAGACTGAAGGTACAGACTTAGGAGGGTGAAAACACATAGATGGTATTTAAAGCCATGACCCAGGATGAAGTCATCACCCAGGAGTATAAATAGAAGTGTGAGGACTGGAGCTTACAGTACACTGACATTGGGAAGTCAAGGAGTTAAGGAGGAACTACCAAGGAAGATTAAGAAGAAATTACTAGTAAAGTGAGGGGACAATTAGTAGGATAAGGTAACTTAGAAGGCAGATGGAGAGGAGAAGGTAGGAATTCATATGTTCAGTGCCCGCTGCAGGTATACTGGCAGGGGACTTAGCAGTGGGGAAAGATGACCTTTATGTGAGTGATTGAAGTGGAATTGTGGGATAGTAGTCTGATTAATAAAGTTTCAGCAGAGAATAGGAAAAGAGTGATTGGATGTACACTATTTACAAGTGAAAAGATTGGATTTAGAAAAGAGTGTGGAACTATACCTGAAAAGAAGCCAGAGTACACAGTATATGGGTTTAGTGCTGATAAATGGGATAGAGGTGTAGGAATCTAACTTTATATCTAAAAAAAGAAAAAAAGGACTCTTGATCTCAGGCTCCCTTTTAACAACTCTCTTTTGTTAGTATACTGTTGTCCACTTGTTAAGAAAAATGTTGATTTGTTGTTTTCTCACATTTAATGTGAACATCTTTCATTTCAAAGTGGAACTTGCCATGATCATGGACCGGCTGTATGGAGGCGTTTGTTATGCAGGGATTGATACGGATCCAGAGCTAAAATACCCAAAAGGTGCTGGGCGAGTTGCTTTCTCCAATCAGCAGAGCTATATTGCTGCCATCAGTGCTCGATTTGTTCAGCTTCAGCATGGTGATATTGATAAACGCGTAAGTTGCATACTGAGAAATCACTGTATCCTATAATAATGTGCTGATCCAAAGCCTCCCACCCAAAGGAGTTAATAATACAGTTCAAACATTCTGTTTATTTTTCAGTACTAAGGACTGAACCCAGTGAGCACTGAGCCACACCCCCAGCCCTTTTATTTTTAATTGTATTTAAAGTTAGGGTCTTGTTGAGTTGCCCAAGCTAGCCTCAAAGTCACAATCCTCCTGCCTCAGCCTCCTGAGTAGCTGAGGTTACAGGCATGCACCACTATGCCCAACAAACACTTTATGTTTTTGCTTCTTAGAGTTACATCAAAACATCCTTGAAATGTAAAAATTTTAAACATAGATTATACTTTAAGTACAATATAAAAATAATGAATATAGATGTCATTTTTAAGCCATGTCAAAAATTTTTATCAGCCCATAAGTCCCAAGTATCTAACCACGGAGGTAGAGCTTCTTTTAAGAGCTTGTACTTGAGCCAGGCTGCCTGAGATTAAGTCCCATTTCCTCCTTTTGCCCTGTAATCCCTGGCAAATTAGCTCTCTCTCTGCCACTTTTCCTTACTTAGAAAATGGAAAAGAATATTAGTATGTCTTTCTTGGTTGTTTGAGACTTAAATTAATTCAAATATGTACAAGGACTTGAATACAACTTGACATAGAGTAAGTACTATTTAAATATAAGTTTTCATTTTTAAAATGCATGTGTCTGTTTCCTAATTGACCTGAAATTTAACATATTACCTCCTTAGTAGAATTGCTTAGATCATGACAGTAAGAACTTTTAAGTCCTATAAGTTATAACTGAAAGTCACTCTACTAAAAATTCTGAGCACTGTGATTGTCATCTAAAGCAAGGGGAAGAGGTGAACAAAACTCAATTGCTCATTTGCAAATCAATTTCATACTCAAATCAGTGAATAGTTCCTATACAGAGCTAATCAATATTCTAAAATACTCATATTTACATTTATAGTACAGCTGACATACACTAAGTATATGGGATAAATGAGTTTTTTATACCCGAATGAGTAGATACAACTTGAATGGGTACTTATTTCCCAAGTAACAATTTATCGAAGCCTTTACTGTTTTGCCCATTGAAAGACTCTTTCGGGGACAGGGAAGCTGGTTAACTAGTTCTGTTTGACTAGCCCAAGGACTTAAGGAGTAGCCATGAATATAATTATCAAACCATCTCATTTAGAAAAAGAAGTACAGCGTAGGTTCGGTTTGTAACTGCAAAGTGACTTTTTTGTTTCCATTGCTACATAAGACATTGCCCAAAATAAAAGAAAGAGGAGGGCTCTGCTTTTATTCAGAAAAGCTTTGCGAACTGGTTTGAATCTTAGTATTATAGTTCTCAATCTCAGCTGCACATTAATCACCTAGGTACTTGGAAAATCGTAATTTCTGGGTCCCGCCCCGGAGATTCTGCTGTAATCAGTCTGGGGCACAAGCAGGGCATCAGTTTATAAAATTCCCCAGGTGCCAGTAAAATACAGCCATGGTTAAAATCCCTGATCTGGTCTAATCCTGACTTTGACAGCAAGCAGGATAGATCACTGGGGAATTTATTTGCATCTGTATAGTTGTGGTTTTCAATATACACAAGCAGAAGAGATTATTGCCATGTAATACCTCATACCTCTCTGCTTCTAAAATGGTAGTGAAGGACTGCTTATTTTGGACCAGAATACTGGTTCCTAAACTGCAACTCAGATGTAGAGCATGTGAATTAAGAAACATGAGAACTAATGGAACCTCCGAAAAACACTGAACAACTTCCTGTAGCTCAGGTAATACATCAGAAACCAAAGCTGAAAGATTAGCATCCTCCTGGGGCTCTGTTCTGGCACTGTGGGCACTCCGTGGTTTTTTTCAAAACATATGGAATAAAGCATATGAAGTTCATTTTTTAGACTCAGTGTCTGAAGAAGAATACATGGAAGATTTCAACCTTGAATAAAAATTTGTTGTATGTTTTTATGGATATATTATATTACCTTTGTGTAAATTGGAAAAAAATATAAGGAAATTAAAATTTAATACACTATTTACCGTATAACTGAAAATAGTGCCTTCTTAAGGCATTGAAATACCTGCGAGAAAGTTTATTTTCTAAGATAATGTACTACAAAGGTACATTTGGAATTTCATTTGAAAGAATTTGAGTTTTAAGTATTTTACACATCACTAGTGTAGTTTATATGCAGAAATATTAAGGCATTAACAGTGATACCATTCTTCTCTCAAATGTTAATGTAGTTATTAAACCATATAAATAGATTAAATTTAAATGTGTAACTGACATATATAATATCTCAAAGATAGGCTATTTATTTGGAGAAGGTGAAAATTATATAGGCTTAGGAACAGTATGAGGCTGATTTCCTGACTCTCTGATACCTGGGTAACACAATCACCACAAATGTGTATTCACTGTATTTTTTGCATGTTATTACACAAGTAATATAACTCATAAACCTTCTGAGAGACACTGAATTGAATTATGTTAATTTCAAGTTACTCATTAAGTTAGAAATCTCATTTTCCTTCTTTGAAGTTTATGATTTTAACTAAATTAGCTACATAAAATAATATCTGTAGAATTTTAAAAATACAAATAATTGAGATCATTGCATGAGTAAGAGTTTTTCAGTAGTTTTGTATTAACTCCTGAGCACCCATCATTTATGAAGCATTGTAGAAATAAGGAGCACAGAAATAACCAGGCAAATTGGTTTCAATTTGCTTAAAATTGTACAGTAAAAAAAAACAAGAAGTTATCATGAGGGAGAAATCCAGAAGGCATATGTAAATGTACCACATTTATTCATAAAATATTTATAAGGTTCCTCCTTTGTGCCAGGTTTTCTGCTAGGTATGGAGAGCTCAATGTTGAACTAATTGCCACTGTCCCTGCACCCCTGGGGTCTGTAATCTAGTGAGATGAGACCCAGTAATGCTCATGTCACACCTTGATTCTTTGATTACAGTAATGCTCTTCCTTGATTATAGTTAAAATGATGATAATCAAAAATAACAGCCTAGCAAAGCTAAGACAGAATTCATAAAAGAAAAAGTTGAGAGGTAAAGATTGAGCATAAAAGTTTTTGAGTTTAGATTGAAAATTGTTTTAAAAATCAAAGACCATGCCAGGTGCACGCCTGTAATCCCAGCAGTTGGGAGGATGAGGCAGAAGGCCTGCTGGGAGTTCGAGGCCAGCCTGGTCTACAAAGTGAGACCTGTCTCAAAAAGACAAAAAAATAAAAAATAAAAAGTCAAAGACCAATGGAAAAGTTAAACGTCCTTTAACTGGTAAAGAGACCTTACTAATCAGTTTCATAAAACCGAAGCAGACAGATGTACAGGAGGTACATGGAATTCAGAAAAGCAAAATATTCAGTATGCATTGTGGATGTAATACATAGAACGCACTCGTAGCAGCCCTAATCAGTGAAATACAAACGACAGTCTGTTCCATTACCTTCCCACCAAACGTTCATCTTACAGTTATCCTTTTCATCAACTTGTTTCCAGTTTATTACTATTGTTCTTACACATACCCTCATACATTCATTTTCTGGGCACGCACAAATATTTTAGTAGCATACAATCATAATAGTAGGGTTTTTTTAATTTGTTTTGTTTTTTAACCACAGGCCAACTTTACTTTATCTCAAGGTCTATCTTTCAAAACACTCAATTTTCTGTCCTCTCCTAAGAGAAAGGCTAAGATCTTCAGTTTCCTGGCACTCTTTGGCCAGGCAGACAATATAAGCTTCCATTCATAAGGTTACTACAGCAAGAAAGCACAGCTAATGCAGCTACCAACTGCTAACACCAATTCACAGAGTGTTTACCGTGTGCCAGGCGCTAGAGTATGTTTTCTCATGTATAATTTAAGTGTCACAACTCTGAGACAGATTCTGTTATTCTCATTACAGATACAGAAATGGAGGTTGAGAGGTTTTTAGCCTTTCGAGTTGTCTGTAGTCTGACGTCTTCCGCTGAGTAGGCCTCCGCAGTGGGACTTTCACTTTGTATCGTGTAAATTCACAGAAGTCTAGACAGGCCCTTAATTAGATTAGCCACAGTTCTGGTTTGTACCAGTTACTTACGAGCAAGCTGGGGCCCTCACCTGCAGTACAGAAGCACCACCATGTTCAGCGGCCGTTACGCTTTTACTGTCTCACAGGTGGAATTAGAATGAGGGAAAGAAGGTGTGAAAACCATTTGCTTCTGTGACCGTTGGATATCCCTTCCGTTTTCCACTCCCTCACCGCACCTCTGAAAATACCAACACACAGGTGTTAGAAATATGTTCTTCCAGAAAGGTGAGGGTGGAGTGTCTTGCAAGTAAGATTTTTAGTCTTTAAAAGCATTTTCTGGTTTTTAAAAAATATGGTAAATAACATTTGTAGTCATCTGGAAAAAAGATATGAAAATAAAGTTACTGAATTAAGTGCTCATTATTTAACTGCACAGCTTATAAACAGGACATATATGTAAAACTGTACCTAACACAAAAATAATGATTTTTTTTTACTTATTGGATAGTAAAACTAAAGCCCTGGAAAGCTTCCTACTTTGTCAGTTTTAATGGTAGTCCTTTCCTCTAAACACCGCATAAACATTTTAAAGCATCACTGAGTTGGTGTTCTGAAGCATACACTGACAAAACATTTTCCTTCTCTCTTTCCTAGGTGGAGGTAAAGCCATATGTGCTGGATGACCAGATGTGTGATGAATGCCAGGGTGCGCGCTGTGGTGGAAAATTTGCCCCCTTTTTCTGTGCCAATGTCACTTGCCTGCAGTATTACTGTGAGTTTTGTTGGGCAAATATCCACTCTCGTGCAGGACGCGAGTTCCATAAGCCATTGGTGAAGGAAGGTGCTGATCGCCCGCGTCAGATCCACTTCCGCTGGAACTAAGAATAGCAGACTGGCCTCTGTTTAACAAGGAGAGAA